>OZ023196.1:5314000-6632500 GCA_963995505.1 Hypericum androsaemum
TAGGAACTTTGAAAAAATTGGCCGAAAAGTTAGTCAGAAAAATAATAGAGGGACTAACTGGTTCATTATTAAAATATGAGAAGTTAATCAATAATTATTTGTCGTGTTATGATTAATCAATTTATCAAACATTGGGAATTATTTCGCCCTTTAATTTTAAGGGGTTTGAAATACGCGTGTTCTTTGTAGCACCAGTAATCACCAGTTTTTGTAAGCAAATCCTGCGCCACAAGAAAAATGGCGCCATCCCAATTCTTTAGACGGAGATAATGTGAGGTTCATATCCGTATGATATATTTTTGGCTCTAGTAGGTCGTTGGGCTTGCATATTATTGCAATTGATCAGCATTTTCATAAGCTAGCGATTGTAAATTCCGGTTCCTAATAATAAGAGATTTTAATTTTGTAAAGAGGCATTGGAATAAAGTTTTACGATTGAAAAAATTACTATTAAAAATTCTACGCCTATAAGAATCCGACAATAATCGACTATGTGAGATATTTTGGGTTGAAAGTTTTGTAATTGATCGTTTTGATTCAAATAAGGAAGAAAACCCGAACTTCCGGTTTTCTGGGTTTCTAGCTGCCACCAGTCACTATCCGGTTTTCTATTAGTTTTGGGCCAGAACATTCAGATTCTCTTGTTGATTTAAACGTCTGTGGAGTCTAATCAAGCGATTCATTTCGACCACATATAGCACCGTGTTTACACCCAAAAACGTATGAAAAAAAGGTGTACAACCAGCCAAAAGGACACTCGGTCAAATAGCACAAGGCAGGGTCATAATTTAATAGAAGTCTAGGATTAAATTCATAACGTGTACAAATAGAAAGAGTAGAGTATCTAATGTTTAATACTTTTTTTCTTTTAAAAGAACTCTTTTTTCTAAAAATTATCTATTTTGATAGACCAGCATAAGGTGCTAGTCAGAATGGGGCCGCAAGAAAGACAGCCTATTACAAGAATTTCACAGCAAATTTTATCTCGGCGTTGCAATAAATGAGTTAGCTACCGGATTCGAAGTAGGGACGCTTAGCAGAGAGGGAACGGTCTAGTATCTTTTGAATTTCATAAGTTTTTGCATGATGGTTAGTGAAAAAAAAAATTTACGGGTAGATTTTCATGTAACTTTTCTTTCATTTTTGTAACTTTCCTTTTACTTCATTATTAATGAAGGTGGACTTATTTAAAAAAATCTATTTGCATACAGTAGCATTGGATTAGTTGGGACACCGGTTAATCTCTCACTTAATATACCAGACAAATATCGGGTTAACAAACTCAGATCGATATATTTAAATGTAGATATGTAGCTAATTAAAAACTATCTTTTCAAATCGACGATTCAGATTACCTTAAAAAAATCGAGGATTCAGGCTTCAATCCTCTCATCTAATGACTCACTTCTAAGATTCTTTGTTTTTTAAAGAAGATTCACTTCTAATACTCAGTCATATTTCAATTATAAAATTTTATTTTATTACTACTTAAACCAACTCTTATTAATATCTACAAACATTTATGCATATGAATACAAATAACAAATAACATACCATAAATTTGATTATGATATATTATTGGTATATCTAATAGTTAGAATTTTAAGAGTAGTAATTTAACGATGGATTTTACAAAATTAATTTTCTCTCTATAAGTTTTATTTAAAAAATTATAAATCCAAAGATTGTCAATAAATAGATCACCATACAAATACTCCATCTTAAGTGGGCTTTTCCATCGGCCCATCTCTAACTCGGGTAAAATGCAAAACAAAGAATCCAAAAATCGGCAGTAAACATAAGAATTTGGCCACATGAGGACCCTAACGTGAGACAAATTGGTCCTCTTGATGTGAGATATTCAGCAATATAATAATAAGCGTTACATAGACAATGACAATCTTTGATTTGCACTCCGACGCATAGTGGATAGAATGCAAATAAATCATACTTCATTTCTTAGACATCGATAGATCAATTCTTATTTATTCTAAAAATAAAAAATTTGTTCGGGATGAAAATAAAGTCCAGTACCATCTAAAATTTCGGGGTTTAAAATGACCGCCTAAATTTTATTCACCAAACAAAATCTTTGCTTTGCACTTGCCGCCACTACCTATATCTTCAACTTTCCCAACTTACAACGCCTAGAAGGCCCGTCCCCAAAACACACCCACCCACCCACCCACCCGCCATGGCTGCCACCAGCAACGAAAACCTCGACTCGAAAGTCGCCGTGCTCCTGATCGGAGTCGGGTCGGCCGCGGTGGTGGTGTCCATCTACCACTGCATCGCAATGGGGTGGTGCAACCGGGTCCGGTCCGGGCAGAGGGAGGAGGAGCACCTACAACGTTACACGGCGGATACGATGGGCCCGAGCGCGGAGAACTCCGCGGCCGGGCTGATCCCGTCGTTCAAGTACCAGAAGGGGATGAGCCTAGTGGTGGGAGAGGAGGACGGGACATGTCCGATTTGCCTTGGTGAGTTCGAGGAGGACGAGGAGCTACGTACGTTACCGGAGTGCATGCACACGTACCATGCACCATGCATCGATATGTGGCTTCACTCACACACGAGTTGCCCCATGTGTCGCACCGACGCCACGCTGTCGCCGCAGATCGGCCGGCGACCGGCGTCGAATCTGGAGTTGGAAGGGCCGCCGGATCATGAGGACCAAAATCCTCCGATGCTACAAGATGTTGTTGTGCATCGGACAACGTGAGGAGGAGGTTGTTTTTTTAATTTGATTAGGATGGAGAGTTGGATGTCTTTGTGGTCGTGGGTTTTCGATTGGAATTTTTTTGTGTAGCAATGAGATGGATTAATTAGACGTATTGGAATATTATAGCACGACAGACAGGGACATTAGGATTTCTTTTGTTTTTGGTACCGCCTATTATTCTCTTTTGGTCAAACTTTTTTCTTTTTTGGTCAAAACAGCATAATATTCTTTGACTACTCTTATTTACGAGTTTCAATTCGGGTAGAACTTTTGAAATGTTATAATTTTATAAAATAACTTGGAGGCCGAACCGAATTTTTTCTCGTCTTCTGAGTCAACTGCTCCGATTAGTAACCCGACAAGTCGGGCCGGAGATTTTTTTAAAATATAAAATATATAATGTTCGTATATTTAGTGTTAAAATAGCAAATAGTTATAGATATTCTATAATTTATTACAATGTACCACAATCAAAATTATAATTTGATTATTTTAATCACTTTTAATCTAGTAAAAATATAATTTTTTTTAAAAAACTATTGTTGACTAGGCGGGAGATCCAACCAGGTAAACTAGCTTACTCAATCGATTAGATAGGTGGTCGACGATGCTGACAACCAATCGAATCACGGTTCAAATTAGGTTGAAAATGGCTTGGAGTTTATTCGAGTTACAGTTTTTAAAACCATGGGCAATATGAAATTCTCTAATGAGTATTTAACACTTAAAAAGGACATTAGATAAGTCCAACTCCAATACAATGAGATGCAAATTTACACGATCTTCGTTGCCAAATTGGGTGTTAGTGTCGGGGAAGCGAGAAAATTTGGGATTTTGAAGAACTTTAATCTAAATCAGTGATTTTTTTTATTTTGTCAATTTACCACGTCATTTTACAAGTGTAATAGAAAAGCTAACGTGGCGTGCGACATTGTTAAAAAAATGACATCATTTTGACATGTTGGCTCGGGAAAGTTGTCTGAGGCTCTAAGCAATTTTAATTAAAAAATGTTTGACTCAATTAATGGGTTTTAAACTATACGTTATTAATTTAATTTTTTGTGATACCACAAAGTACTAAAGTGGACTTTTTCTTAGTATTTATATGGGATTGTCTATATGCTATAGTATAGTATTTCTTTTCTTGCATTTTTTTCTTTGAAACTGATGTACTGTTGAGTTTTGCCTTTGAAATTGATGTGCCGTTGTGTTTTGTCTTTGAAAATTGATACGTCATTGTATTTTTTTTCCTTTGAAATTGATGTGTCATTGTGTTTTTATCTATTAAAACTGATGTTTCTTTATGTTTTTGCCTTTGAAACTGATGTGTCGTTGTATTTTTTCTTATGAAAACGGATGTGTTGTTGTGTCTTACTTTTTTTTCTAAAACCGATGTGCCATTTTATTTTTACCTTAAAAGTGATGTGTCATTGTTTTTTTACCTTTTGAGATTTTGCCTGATGTTACAATTTTTTCATTGAAAATCTCTTGCGCCCCCTTGTCCTCTGGGTGCTGCTGGGCCCTCGTAATACAGAACTCCTCAACGATTGTTTAACACTTCGAAAGGCCATTAGATAAGTCCAACTCCAATACAATGACTTGCAAGTTTGTGCGATCTTCCTTGCCGCACATAAATCCAATATACGTACACTCCAAATACAAATCGACGGAGAGAAAGAAAGATAAATTGACTAGAAGGCAAAGACCTACGAAGTTACCAACGCCATCAATATATGTTTAGATTTTCATTGCAAAAAAAAATTAAATTGTTTTGAGCGACCATAACATGCCAATAGCTTTCTTTGGTTTTGGGATGCTAATGGCTTTCTTCGGTTTTGGCCCTATTTAAAGTGTATATTGGCGGCCGGTATTATATTAGAGCACCGGATGTTGATGAAAACAAACTAAATTTGTATTTTTGCAACAAATTTCTTAGTAAGAAATAATAAATATATTTTTCTCGACAAACAAATTGTATGGCTCTGCTGGACCATATAAAGAGAGAGACTATTTTAACTATGGTTTTCTCCTATCACATGGTATGTATAATTTGTTAAACCCCGGTATTTAAATTCTAGTCAATTATGTCAAATCTTCACGCCTCCTCAATAAAGTATGCGTTATTTTCACGTTCTCCATTCTATAGAGGATTTTTAAGAAATTCTGGGAACGTGAGACAAGGAATTAGTGGCAGAGTTTTGTTGCGCCAAGACCCTGAAATAATGCTGTATCCGTTTGTTGTAGATACTACCTTATGTTCATGCTAAATTTCGGGTTTCATACCTATTGGAGATAGTTCGTGTAAATGATAAGCAACTTAGATTCACTTAAGAAAGTGTCGGTACAAGTTTTAGAATGTGAAATAAAAACATTGAAAAAGTCGCCCGTAAAATAGGACTCACGACTCTAAAGATTTCATTTTTGGTTTATACGTAACTTTTTTAAGAATGGTGTTTACCTTTTTTTTTGAATGGCTTCTACTTAACTTGAACCATTTCGGCAAGCCTCATGTTCCCTACTTGCAACGTTGAATAAAATAGCATTTTCCTCCTTAAATTTTGACAAATCGTTAGATTGACGAGAAGCTTGGACCAAAAGTACAGGCGTATCAACCAAGAAGTGGCCAAATAGAAATGCTTCCAGATCGAGTATCGAAGCCCATTCAAAATTCATTCGAAAATTATAACCAGGCCACTGGAAGAAAGGCCCATTCGAAACTAAAAATAAAGGGAAAAGCCTATTTTAGTACCTTGTGAATTTTGATGATTGGTCTAATTGGTCGGACAGGGGTCCGAGTAGGTCCGGGTAGCCGCCCGTGGACATGTTTAATGTTAATTAGAATAAATATGACTCGAATAGTCAATTTTTTACCACATAGTACTAAAGTAGACTTTTCTCAAAAATAAATATAGGCCGTTTGTAGATAACTCAATGTAGCCCCGGTGCTAAAGACCTTGTGGTTAAAATCCGCAAGTGATGAAATTATTAATTTAGGAAAAAATTCACTGTGATTTAACACTTATCATCATTTGTAATGTCAGCACTCCAAAAAAAATTTGGTAATGCCAGCTCAAACGAGGAGATACACATTGGCAAAAAATTAACCACGATAAGAATTTGTCTCTGAAATATCAGTCCGGAAAATTTCTATTCCAATAAAACAATGTTACATGTATATGATCAAAGCAACGAACCACGTAATAATAAAGTACTATTTTCCTAAAATTTATGTAGAAAATTTAAGAGCGATTTTTTTCCTGGCCACTTGCACTTGTCACTATTTGTTTGTCTTACAAGGCACGAAGCAATTCGGCCACATCCCAATCGAAGAATAACATAACACATACCCAGACAAGCACATGAAGACCAGTACCAAATCTAGTGCTTCTAAAATCTAATTGAACCACGATCGAAAAGAAATTTCCAAGACACCAAAAGACACACACAAAAAAAAACCTCATCTTCATCAACTAGTTCACCATGGGAGGAACCTTCGTACTCGGCCTCAGCCCCATGAACTTCGCCGTTGTCGCCATAATAGTTGCTTCCACCGGTCTACTCATCTACCACTTCATAGTTGTTCTTTGGTGCAACCCTAGGCGGGACGATATCACACGTCAAGAAGTCATCCGAAACTCGCTAGGCGACGTTGAAGATGATCGTGCACCTCCCGGAAGCTCGGAGAATTCGATCGCGTCCCTCATTCCGGCCTGCAAGTACTCCGACGAGATCGGGTCGGTGTCCAAATCCGAGGATGTCACTTGTGCGGTGTGTTTGAACGAGTTCAGGGACGGTGAGGCAGTGAAGGTTCTACCGGAATGTTTGCACACGTTCCATGTCTCATGCATTGATATGTGGCTCAATTCTCACAACAACTGCCCCGTTTGTCGGACGGACACCGTGTCGTGGTCGGAGCTCCGCGACCCTCGGGACGTAGCGGTGGTGGCACGGCCGGGTTCCGCGGCCGTGCCCCCGCAAGCCACGGCATCCTTGTAGCCAACGCTTAGATGTAGTGCCGGCTAATGTTTTGTCATTTTCGACCATATTTATAAATGGTGCTTCCAAATATTTTATAGATATTTTCTTGATCGTATTGAAAGATCAATTCGGCTATTTTGGATCAACTGCAAGAAAAATGCAAATGGAGCATCTCAGAGGAGAGATTGATTAGATTCCTCTACCCTTGGTTTGTTCATATATCCCACTTGGCGAAGATGACTTCCTTTTTTTAATTCGACAAATATCAAATATGGTCACAATGTTGAAGGTTTTTAACCATGCATCATCGATAGCAGTAAAAAAAATTATCGAGATTATTAAATACTATGATTAAAAGTAAAACACTTACAAATTACTTAATTTTATTATCACTCCCAACAAAAAATAATATCTTTTCTCTTACTTATCTCTTATTTTCTTCCACTTCTTTTTTTGATAAAATAAAGATTTTCTTCCATTTCTTTTTTTATATATACATCTAAGTGCACCCAATTGGCTATTATATCTGTCCCCGGAGCTTAACTATCTGTTGTACAAGGATTTTCTGACTATATATATATATATATATATATATAACAGATAGTTATATATATAGCCAATTGGGTGGATACTAAGTACACAGAATAAAGTTCCTCTTTTATAAAACTAGCTAAGGTTTTTTATTTAAATTCAAATTGGATGGAGTCTTTGAAAGACAGGGAAAATTCTCAAGCACATACAATATGTCATACCCTGTTATATTTGACTATTTTTCCACTCCAAAACTTTCAAAAAACACGCAACAATCAATAAAAAGTATTGGCACATTACTACATAATGCTACTACATAATGGCATAAAACTAAACAAAAGAAAGAAAAAACGTGCCAATAATGACTCAACAGACAGACAAAAACAATGAATAGATAAGTGTGTTTCACACTTGTCGATCTCTTTACTAGAAAGGTGACACGAAATTACCATACTACAGTTAAAACCCTATAAAATTATTTATTATAAAGCAATAAACTTTCTAAATTGTTAAAAAGTCATGGTCATAAGCTAACATCAGTATTAAAATTTGATAACCTTTCTATCTTAATTACTAATAATTTTTCAGAAAATTTTAGTTTTAGAATACGGTCCCAACTTTCGCATAAAGTAATATTTTTTATTAAATACATATATTTTCACATATTTTATTTTAAAATAATAATAGTTTGTACTATGCTTGCTTTGATAGTTTTTACATCATTCTTCATTATTTGAATTATCGTCAAATGATAATTGTAATTATCATCTTTTATACAAAAATATATCAATTGAGTATAATATTTGAATAACATTAGATGCCAAATTTTTTATGATTTGAAACTAGACAAAGAAATAACTACAGTTAATTGAAATTTTTATTTGAATATAAACTAAATATTTTTTTGATTTATATGTATTTAGTGGCTAAAATTTATTTGTATTCGTTTCAATACTAAAGAACGTAAACGATAGCATTTATAAAATGATTTTTTTTCAATACCAACAATATTAATTTAAAGAGGTTTTATCGCCAGTGAAATGATTTAAAGAGGTTTTATCAATATTAATGGTTAAAAATACTTCTATTTTGGTTTTCTTAATTCTTTTCAATTACCGGATTTCGGTTTATTACATGCTTTTGTCTTTTTAGTATATTAGTCGAAAGGCAAATGAAGGGTGGCAAAATTCTTTTTCAAAATTTGATAACCCGTTTTCTTTAACAAGTACAATTTGCTAACGTTCCAATTTTAAATACAAGACAGTAATTCTACTTTTACTACATCAATGCTCCTAGCTAATCGGTTCAAATAACGAGTTACAGAGAAATTATTAAAATAAAATCTATGGATGACGGTGAGATAGAGAGAGCTTTCGGGGGGGAAAATGATGGATTGAAGTTTTGGTTGATACACCTAGTATTCTCCATATAATTTTTAAAAGACGATAAATCTTTCTCAGTAAGTATATAAGAGTGAATTATCAATAATTTAAATCCAATACCTTTTATTTAAGTTAAAATAATATTTCAAAAATTAATTTAAGTATTTGTTGATAAATACCTGATTAAATTGAAGCCGGGGCAACAAATTATGAAGCATCGCCTTTAAGAAAAACAACTAATGAAGCATTGACTCCAAATGTGACAAATCATCAAACATCATCACCTCGTAGGCCTACCTATCTGAAATTAATATCGTGGGCCATTTTCCGTTACAGGACCACTACAGATTTTATGACTTAAGTGTCGGATAGGCAAAGGTAAAAAGGGATTGTACAATTGTTGCGGAGAAATTGTGGTAAAACGTCGGAAACGATCTTAAGAACGGGTCCGGAGTGGTCGTCCCAAGAGCGATTCAAACGAAAGGGAAAAAAGATGAAATATGGAGTTGAGAGGAGAGGAGAGAAAAAAGAGAGTAGGGATGAGAGATTTTTATTGATAGGGAAAGGAGGAAAACATGTAAAAATAAAAGCTATGAAGCTACATAAGATAAAAGTTACGATAAAAGTTTTGAAGCTAAAAGTTTGGTGTTTGGTGTTTGGTGTTTGGTATTTGGTTTGTGGGTATCCTTCATGCCTGTATCTAGCTCTCCTTATATAGAATAAGCTCGTCCCAGCCCCATACAAAAACCCTAGGCCGTGTTCAATATAGGGAAACCTAACATAGTCCCAGCCTAATAAAGAAAAACCTACTGCCGAAACTTCCAACCCAAGTTTGACCCATTTCTGTACCGAATTTGGAAAAGACATAAACTACAAAGTTATAGATCTCTGTTTTCTCTTTCTGTGACTTTTAAAATCGCGCCAATTCAATACTTGAGCCAAAAGTTACGACTTTTTTACTAAAATAGGTTCAGCAGATCCGCAAATTAATTTTTCACTCCAAGAACAATTCGGCCAGAAGCCCATAGCTAACACGGACTTTTCTGGTACCCGTGAGGGCTTTCGTTATTGTTCAAAAGGCCCATATGCAAGTCTGGCTTTTTCCCATGGCTCACTAATTGCTTTGATAGGAACTTTATTTACCGGCGATAAAACCTCTTTTTTTTGGCAAAAAGAAACTGCATAAATAAAAGAAAAAGTTACAAACTCTCACATCAACACCCTACGACCTACCCTTGTTGATATTTTTTCAATACCAATAATATTAATTCAAATTTGAGCTAATAAAAATTTTAACAAAACTATTTAAAAAAATTTAAGATTGTTGTATTTCTCATAACATTAACTCGAGACACATTGATTGAGAAAGAACAACTCTTTTTCCCGACTAATCTAAAGATTTGCAGTGAATTCCCCATTTCTTATATACACAATCAGAGAGAAAATGGTCGGTGAACTAGACCATTGACGTCAGTCGATTCGGTTACCCAAATCTCGTCTCATAAACTTATGGTTAAAAGGGTATTTAATTTAGGGACCCAAGATTATTTTTTTAGAAACTTACCTTAAAGAACCACCCTTAGACTACCCACATCAGCAACCCATCCAATCCAGGTCACGGAATAAATTATTAATTTCTCTCTCTTCCATACCCAATTCCTACCAAATCCAATCCACTTACATATTTTCTACCCACATCAGCAACCCAGTTCACAGAATAAATAATTAATTTCTCTCTCATCCACATATTATCTACTCTGATTTATTTAGATTAAAATTATATATTACTAAAATAATTATATTTTTAATAATACGATTAAATATTATGATTAAGGCATAAAATTACAAAAGCAAAAATTGGAATACTAAATTAGATAAAAATAATTTAAGGTAGAAATGATAAATTACAAATATGAAATTTTCATATTACAAATACAGGAATTCAAATTACATAATTAATTATCGAATAAATTTTATCCGAATAAATCTATTTTTACGAATAATATTATGCTAAGTGAAAATAACTAGATAGTTAGATTTAAAAAAAAATTACGGGCCAATCCGCTCGGCCGAGCGAAAATCAATTACATTCTTTTTTTTTTAATTGATAAAATATTGGCCGAGCGCTCGGCTCGGCCACTGCTGTGCATGGTCTTAGTTAAAGAAGTAACAATAAAAATACACCAACAGGACATATCACTTTCATTTCATTTGTGATCCCATGTGAGCATTCCTCGAAGATTGTGACCTGTCACGCCATAAAAATAAAACTATTGCATACCCTCTTTTTTTTCCCTCGTTCCTTGATGTGTTCCTATAACATTTAATTTGCTAGTGAATTTCTAAATGCTCACTTTATAGTGAGACGACACTGCCTTTCCCGTTTTGGAGTCGACTATTGTCGAATAATATCTATCTTTTTCATTCCTAAGGTTCGAACCGAAAAACTTGCCACTCGGATAACCCTTATTAGCTATTAATAGTTTAGTTGAGCTTGTAAGAGATAGCACATGTAAGTATATAGACCCTTAGCAGTCTGAAGTTTGGTCATGTGGGTTCCTAGTACCAAAAAGGTCCAAGTGATTAATCATGGCTCATGATTTGAGAATGTGATTTTCAGAGGAAGGAGAAAAAGCTGCCTTTATTTTGGATTGGGTCTTTGGTCACTTTTCTGGTATCTGGCAGTTGAAAGAAAAAGATTGGTTTGGTGTTCATTGTACAAAGCATCTTGCTTAATAAATAAACCAAGTGTTGAGCATGGATGGTTCTTGTTAGCTTCAGTGGGAGTTGGTGATCTGAGTTAGTGAAGATTGAGACTTCCCAAGTACCAATCAGTAAGCTCTCTCCTTATCCTCTCTCTCTCTCTCTCTCTCTCTCTCTCTCTATAGGGCGGCTGGCTTGACTTTGATGCTTCACTAGAAGTGATTTTGACGCAATAACTGGAAGCTCTTATTTCTTTGCATTGGAGCCTAGGCATTGAGGAGGATTTTGGGTTATGGATATGTGAGATTTCTTAGGAGAAAGATGAAGTCCTTTTTTCTGATCAAATAAAATTAAGGCGGGTTAGTCTAAACCCAAGAGCTGAAAGTCGACTCACCGACCCCTCAGAACCGAGATAGGATGAAGTCCTTGAGTAGTGTAGGCCTTGGTTTGAGTATAGTCTTTGGTTGCCTCTTATTGGCTCTAGTTGGAGAGGTGTACTACTTGCTATGGAGTAAGAGGAGGAGGATTACCAACAAAGTGTCTGGTGGAGAAGATAACAGCCACTTCCTTTACATGTTCTGCCTCAAGAAGCCATCCACTCAAGAGCTGTGTTCTTCAGTTGGAGTTATAAGTGACACATTTGTCCATAACAATGAAGATGGCCAGCTTGATGAGGAAGAAGGCAGGACAAGCAAGGATTTGCTGGTTAACAAGCCATATGAGGAGGAGGAGGAGCAAATGGAGGCAGAGCTAATGAGGGTTCATGGGCTCTCAGGCCCACCAAGGTTCCTCTTCACCATTGTGGAGGAAACCAAAGAGGATTTGGAGTCTGAGGATGGGAGATCAAGAAGAAGTTTGAGTCAAAACAACAAGAGGAGGAGCCTAAGTGATTTGCTTCTAAGTGTGGAGACACCTTACTTGACACCAATTGCCTCCCCTTCATTTTTCACCCCTCCACTTACCCCATTAATGGACAGATTAAGGACCAGCTTTGAAGTTTCCAAGGATGCAGAGTTCAACAGGATGAGGTCATCACCTCCTCCCATGTTCAAGTTCTTGCAAGATGCAGAGGAGAAGCTCATTAAGAAGAAGAAGATGTTGATGATGATGGAGGAAGAAGAAGAGGGGAATTACATTACTATTAATGTTGTTGATAAGGAGAGAGATTTGATGAGGCACAATTGTTATTATTCAAGCATCAGCTCACAGGTGATGCCTCTTGATTCCTTACATTTTAAGCAATCATCAAATCAGGAACAAAGGGAGTTAGCTAGTTCCTAGTTTCCCCATGAAGTAGTCTTCTTGATGAAGTTGGTAGCTTTTTTTTTCTTGTTAATTATGAATTTAGTTTTTGTTTTCCTTTATTGATTAGTTGTTACTTTTTTTGTAACTGTGATCATATTAGAGGAAGGAAAAATTCAAGAAAATGGAGGTCTCTTGGGATGATGGGGTAAAATAGGCTGGTTCTGAGCACTGGCAACAGTTTTGGAGATAATCTCAAGTTTAATTCATTTGGTTTATACCGACTATTATTTGAACACCTACCGGAGGATTAATTTAGTTTTAGATAAAGCCTTATATTAATTTTTTCTGACCTTAGTTTTTGTTGCTAATATATCTGTTAGTGAGAAAAATTTTCATTGACTTATATTATGAGAGCTTTGCAGCGAAAAACTTAAATTTTTTAAGAAAAGGAATCCAATGATCACCGACTTATGTTCGAACGAAAAATACGAATTACCCATTTGGGTCGATGTCAGAAATTACACAAAAACATTGTAAAATTGTTACAAGTAATTACAAGGATTTTGGTTTTTATGTTATGAATTATGTAATGAAATTGTTGAATTGGATAGAATGAATCATTTTTTGAGTAGTATGCATTATTTTATCTTCTTTTTTTTTAAAGTTGGCATCCAATATTTGCGTTCTTAAAACTTTAACAGAACCATTTACAATGAACTCCAAAAAAAAGAGACATTAAATTGTATGAAAAAAGTGGTTTAGGTCAAGGTTCTTCTTCCAGTACTATAATCAACAGAACACAAGTGCAAGTGGAGAACTTACAACGGATGTCGGTATCTTTGAGCTGTCCCCTCTCTCTCACTTGTAATATAATCTCTAAATGATAAGAAATTTTGATTCATTTAAAAAAAATTGATTTAAATTTTACGAATAAAAAATATATTATTGAAAACAAAATATTAACTATATTAAATTTAAAAATACTCAACCTTGAATGCGAGAGATTAAAAAAACATCTATCATACTGGCGTATGCTGGTACGTTCAGCCAACTGGTGTTTTTGTCCTGAACTGTGAAATTCTGAGAAGACCAACCATTCATTTGCCTTCCAATCCCCTCTGCCTATAAGTCTATAACCATATCATATGGCACACAGGCTGGTCAGGGACCAGGGTTAGAGAGAGAGAATTCCCACATGCATAAACAAAGATATCTAGGGGTGAGCTTGAAACTCGCAAACACGTGAAACCGACGGACCGACAAAATCCAAACCGTATAATTAAATAGTTTTGTGGTGCGGTTTCAAATCGACACTGAATTGGTACGGTGTGATTTCGGTGTTGGTCTCAAACCACACCGACTGACAGCAAAACCGATAAATTAAAACGACGTCGTTTTGTTTTAGTATATAAAATTTTTTTGTCCCAGAAACTTCATCTCCCACAAGCCTCAAAAGCCGCAACTCTCCTCTTCTACTCCGATTCGTTTCCAAACTCCTGATCCCTTTGATAACCACACATCGTCGATTCATTGTACTTGCTGTATGCATTTTCTTTGTTTTGTTGGAGCTGGTGGGCTTGTGAACTTCTATCTGGGCTTTATTTTTTCACCAAAAAGTTAAAAAAAATAGGTTTTTTCCAAATTTGAGCGTATTACATGGGCCTTGCGAATTGGGCCCAATATGCAGTTTCAAACTGCAAAACCGCACCATTAAACTGCACATCGTCACACTGCCACACCGTAATTTTTTCCTAAACTGCCACACCGACGGTGTGGATTTTGGCTAAATCAAAAGTGCGGTGCGGTGTCAAATTTCACACCGACACTGCAAAACTGCACCGAACTCACCCCTAAAGTTAGCTGCCATTGCATAAATTATTTTTGGATAAATTACTCTCAGGTCCCTATGATTAGACTAAATCGTTAATTTAGTCTCTCTATTTCAAAAAATATTTTCCCATCTCTCGTCTTTGCTTTTATTATACACTCGGGTCCCTGATTGATGTGAGCCGCTCTTTATTTCATTTTTTTCATAGAAATGACCAAAATACCTTTAAAAAACAAAAACAAAATCCATATTATTCTGCGGATTGGATCTGTTCTCGCTGCCGGCCCAAAAATGTCGAAACCAAGTCATCCACGGCTGTTGAATTCCAGTCAGACGTTGAATTGGAAGCTTCAGAGCCCATTTCTCGCCGTCCATGGCTGCTTTTCATCACCACCTTCGCCGAAATTAAATCGCCAAAAAGAAAATTCAATTTTCTCCTTCTCCAAGCAAGTTCCCCCATGTCTAACTCCGACCATGACCCAGGGGATCCCACGTCTCTGCCACCCCTCCAATAACCCAATAAAACCCTGCCTTAACCCTCCAATAACCTTACTCTGACCATCTCCGACTTCACTTTTGACTAACCCCCCACCGACGGAGTTGGGCTCATTCTTGAAACTTCTGTGGCAGTTGGAGGAACTCGGATCGCTCGAGATGAAGGCAAGATCGAGGCACGGTAGGGAGAAGTTGAAGGAGAGGCAATGACCTCTTAGTGCTTCTCTTCCTCGGCACAGGCGCCGGAGCCGGTTGCTGACAGCGAGAAGGGTCATGTCCTGACGTATGAGATAACTTTTTCTTATTTTTTGAGAGTATTTTGGACATTTCATTGATAAAAATAAAAAAAAGAGCGAACGACGTCAGCCAGGGATCAGAGAGTATAATAAAAACAAAGATGGGAGATGAAAAATATTTTTTAAAAAAGGGGACTAAATCATCGATTTAGTGTAATCTTAGGGATCTGAGAATAATTTACCCATTATTTTTGAAGTAAGAAATTTGAGTAATAGTAAAGAGATATTTGAGTTTGAGTATAATCTAGGTAATTATAAATTAGGGTACTTTGGTTAATCTAGATATAAAAGTAAATCTTGCTATAAAAAAATCTGATATCGTATTAGACCGTCGTGGCAATTCCAGAATATGGAAAAAATAGAATGAAAGATAAGTTCTTGGTTGCCTCTGATACAATTAAAGATAGTGCAATTCATGTAAATCCACGATTCCACAAATGGAATCAATGGGAGAATGAATTACAAATGGAAAAACATAACTAAAAAAACTATCATTAGATAGGATTCAACAATTCTATAATTTAAAGGAGCTGGAATAATTCCTTCTGAATTTTCGGTCATCTTCCACCGGGTCAAACTTTAGATAACCTAATCGTGGATATAATATGATGGTCCATTCACAAGAGGAGCATAAAGGTGATTTTAGATTATGGGGTGCCTCGTAAAAGCTGGTGCTGGTATCTTATAAGTATAAACTATAAAGCTGCATAAAGATTTATAGTGACGCGTACATACTTATAAAAAAATTATCGAATTATTAGGTAAAATTAATAAAAACAGCCGTGCAGCTAAATTGTAATATGGTATATTAGATTCCAATACACAATTTCATGTGCCAGGATTTGGCCGTGTACTTTGTATTGATATTACCAAATTTTAACAGTATTAAGATTCAAACTCGAGACCAAAGGGCTTGTAACCCAACAGCACAAAGTGTTATAAATATCTAGAAGGTCTAAAGTTCAAATTTTGACAATATTATAGTGTAATAATTTACTTTTAAAAAAATTCAAACTAGAGATATTGGGTAAAAAATATTTACGTTTTCAATTAAAATTTCATCGATCCAACTGGTACGATTTGATGATGAACATCAAGAAAGTTGGTCCTTGGCGGTGGAAGTTGGCCGGTGCAAATGAGGTGGAGTGGTCAGCAGAGGGGAAGGGCCGTGCTGTCCCCTTCTAGCCTCATCCCCCGTGTATTATACATCCCACTTGTCAAGCCTGTCCGGAATTCGAGTTTTGAATACGCAATAGTATCAGATATTTGTTCAGAGAGTTTTGTCATCTTTTAAAATTTTTATCATTTTCGAACTTAGATTAGTCGATTTAGTAAGTATTTAAATTTAGTATTAAACAAACAAAACAGAGCTTTCTCATTTTCACCGAAAGACATGGACCCAGGGGTAATTCAGGGAGTCACGGAGGTTACATTGGAAGGAACTCCCGCTAGAGAAGAGAGAAAGGCGGGAAGAGTATGTACCAAATGACACACGTAAAAAAAGTGGGAAAAGTGTAGAAAGCAAATCGTTATTAATCCATACCAAATAGTAACCAAATATTAATATACCGATTAATTTAGACTCGAATCAGGTGGAATTTTTGAAAGAACGAAACTTTTTATGATGTCATTTTTCAGAACTCAAATTCAAAATATCTTAATTAAACTAGAATAGTGATCTCATCCGTTAATTTAAGTACTCGTTGGGAGAGAGTAAAACATTTGGGACGGTGATAGTGAGATGCATTGTCTCATTTTGTACAT
Source organism: Hypericum androsaemum (assembly GCA_963995505.1). NCBI lineage: Eukaryota > Viridiplantae > Streptophyta > Magnoliopsida > Malpighiales > Hypericaceae > Hypericum > Hypericum androsaemum. Next base: position 5,330,945 of record OZ023196.1, read on the forward strand.
TTTCGTTGAGAACAAAGTTTAAATGTAGCCCGTGAAAATGTGTCTCGTGGAGTGGAGGTATGAAACCCAAAGTAGGTTGTCCCCAACTTGGAGAGAATCATTATACGCACTTGCCTTCCGTTTTCTATTTTCTGTTTTTGATGCTACTGAGTGTTACGTGGCTGAATCATGGTGCTCACTTTTCATATTTTTTTCACAAGTACATTTTATTTATTGAAAAAAAATATTAGTAAAAAATATTAAGTAGTTGTACTTGATATTTGTTATATGGTCTGAATGAGCTACTTCTTACCAATCTTCTATAAATGTCTACTAGATAAAACTTGCTATTTGTTAAATTGCCTGATCTAATCACCCACGCAAGCCCGGTCATGGAATATCCACCAATCTCTGGCTTCGAGTGATCAGTTTTTCATTTTTCTGTTCATAATTTTGAACCCAAAATTGTTTTAAGTTAATTGAGTCTTTACTGCTTAAAATATTTTTATAATGTCACTTTGGGTAGCTGTAGCTATGGTGGTCCATGATAAAGGTAAGTCATCACAGCAATTTGCGACTTGATCAAGCTCTTGGGTGCAGAAGTTAATAAATAAAGTGGTCGTTCTTCAGAAGATTCCAATGCGAAATTTATCTATTCTAGCTCCAAGAAAACCTATTGTTGAATCTCCTTCCACGTCTTTCACGACTGAAGACTTAGAGCATCACGAGGCTTGGATTGCAGATAGGGCGAATGCGACTTTGAATATAGCCATTCAAATGGTCAATCGAAGATCCTCAAGCCTCTGCGATCATGGTGTCTTGTGCCCCATCTTGTGCTAGATAGTGCTTATCTTTATTTTTTGCTTAGATAAGTGTCTATCTAATAGTGTCGGGTGTTGTACGCGGTGTACAATTTGATATAATTGACTTTGGTGATTTAATACAATTTTACTTATTAAAAGAAATTGTCACTTTGGGTATATATTAAATATGCTTCATGGCCCGTAGAACTAAAGGTGGTGCCAAAAGAAAAGGTTCATCTTTAGACAGAATCGAAGCTTTGCGTAGTTTTTAAGAACGGTTCACCAAGTTGAATAGACAGGTTTCTCATCTCATCGACTCAATGGACATTAATCCTACTCATTATAACAATAAATTGGGGATCTAATCATTTCAATTTTCTAAATTGTTGGTTGCAGTCTTCTTTCAAAATGTAAAAAATTGGTGGATCAAACAAGAAAATGCAAGTAGCACGAACATGTTTTATTATGAGACAAATGCCCCTGTTCAGTTTGATTTATTATGCTTCTTTCCATGTAGCACTGGCTTAGAAGAGTAATTGTTCTAGCTCCCTTTGTCCTCAAATTGATCTACAAGTTGTTCTAGCGGCAATTATATTGATTGTGTAAGAATCAATAGCCAATTAATCTAAATCCAACACGGAAAGTTATCTTTGAACACTTCAGACAGCAATTTGTCAAACCTGGTTTGCCTAGACCATCCTTACTATCTACTATGTTCAAAAAGCTCGGGGAATGCCAATTTATTCAAGCTATGTGGAATACTAAGTGAAGAAGTTTCTCCTTTGTTGAATTTTTTTCAGTACTAGGAAACTAAATTATTATGCTTCTGTTTCCTTGATCGCTCTAATCTCGTACGCTCCTCTTCAATCTCAAACCTCGGGTCAATAAGCCATGTAGACAACCTATACCAGATCATTGCTAAAACAATGGTCAATCAATTTAAATAAATCAATGATGCACCAAGTTATTGGCGTCTTTGTAGAATATTTTTGTTCTCTCACTTCACTTCGGACAATTAGCAATCTTAGAAGCTTATAAACATTTTTGGTAATAATTTTCAAGTTACTATACAGTTTTTCAATGACCCTCACATGTATGTTCATTTAAAAGAAAAAAAAGTAACATTTACGGTAAAAAATAACTTGCGAACATTTTCTAAATGGGTAAAATCTCATATATTTTCTCAAAATAGGTAACCTTGAACAAGTTAGAAAAAACTCAAAAAATTATGTGAAATCAAAAAAGTAATTGACATATTTAGACATTCTTTTTTTGAGCACTAACTTATCCCTCCTAAAATAATTTGGGGAAAACAAATTAGTAAAAAAAAAAGAGGTTGCACCATGTGTTGTCCTCCCAAGTGGAGTCGATTCATTAATAGGCCGACTCTCTATTTTATTAATATTTATAAAAAAAACTTACGTATTTTGAAAAAATGTATAAATTTGTATTTATTTGGAGAATTATAGTAACAGTGTGCTTTCATCGATGGTAGACAGATTATAGAAATCTCATTTGCCAAGAGGTGATCAACTCTCTAAAAGGAGAATAGAAGCAAGTTGTTCTTTTTATATCCGATTTTTATAAAGCTGTCAATTGTGTCCCTACTCGCGATGCCTCTAATTTCATCCGATTACGATAAAGCCCCACAATTTTAAATCTAGTGAAACAATTTGGATATTGGTTGGACATGGACCCAGAAGTTGAAAAGCTCATTAAACCCTCGCTCCTGAAACTAAACTCTTGGCTCCTTAAACCCTCTTTAACAAGCCTCAACCCAAATTGAGGCAAGATGGAACATTTGTTGTTATTTTTGCAGAATATTCTGGCTTCAACATAGCAAGCTCAGCTCAACACAATTAAGGGCGGCTCTAAAGAAAGGTAGCCCATTTCTTTCCTCTCCACCTCTGTCAAGGAATTAACGGAAATGGAAGAGGATGGTATTTTTCCTCAAATAAAAGAGGACGGTATTTCACTTTTTTTGGTGGAGAAAATTGTTGATTTAAATTGTTTCCACAATTTCGGATTGGACGGTCGTTGGGACTCGATCCTCCCATCTTATGTTTAAGGACTGACACTGTATCTATCAGTCCATACATTCAGACCATACATGCGGTGGTGGACAGTATTTCACTTTGAGCCTACGAGAAGATGAAGAACGAACGCTGCAAAGAGCCTTGGACGGGAGAATGAGACGAAGGCGCTGTTCATCCGGCATTTTCGGATGATGGAAGACAAATCTTTTCATTATAAACGTTTCCATTCTTCCTACAAATCCTTGGTGCAATTTGCCACAGTCGATCGATTGATGCATTAAATTAATAATAATCGGCAATCGGATGGAGCAGAAAATAGCAAACGTCATCAAGGCCAAATTCTAGACACCACACAGTTTAACAGGAAACAAAAATAGGCCAATTAAGGCAGAAAATCCTTCAATGGGACAACATCAGGAGCGGATCTAAATAGAAATCGCATCTTCGGAAACTAAAGTATAATATAGTCCAAAACCAAGATCCACGGGGTTTTTTCTTCATCATAAACACTGGCTTCATCCCGCTTAGTCGACTTCCTCGATCTTGGGACCGGCACCGCTGCTACCGGATGGAGGTGCATCATCATCATCCATGCCGGCACCCATGTCAGCACCAGCACCACCTTGGTACATCTTGGCGATGATTGGGTTGCAGATGCTCTCAAGCTCCTTCATCTTGTCCTCAAACTCGTCAGACTCAGCGAGCTGGTTGCTGTCAAGCCACTGAATAGCAGCATCAATGGCGTCTTCAATCTTCTTCTTGTCAGCAGCATCCAGCTTCGAGCTGATCTTCTCATCCTTAACAGTGTTCCTCATGTTGTAGGCATAGTTCTCCAGGGAATTCTTCGACTCCACCTTCTTCTTGTGCTCCTCGTCCTCGGACTTGTACTTCTCTGCCTCCTGGACCATCTTCTCGATATCATCCTTGGAGAGCCTGCCCTTGTCGTTGGTGATGGTAATCTTGCTCTTCTGCCCTGTGGTCTTATCTTCAGCAGAAACATTTAAGATACCGTTGGCATCAATGTCGAAGCAGACAGTAATCTGAGGAACACCCCTAGGAGCCGGAGGAATGCCGGAGAGCTCAAACTTTCCGAGCAAGTTGTTATCCCTGGTCCTCGTCCTCTCACCCTCGTACACCTGGATGAGCACACCAGGCTGGTTGTCCGAGTAGGTGGAGAAGACCTGCTCCTTCTTGGTGGGGATGGTTGTGTTCCTTGGAATCAAAACAGTCATAACCCCACCAGCAGTTTCCAACCCCTGAGACAGAGGGGTGACATCCAGAAGCAACAGATCCTGGACCTTCTCGTTTCCTTCGCCGCTCAGAATGGCAGCCTGGACTGCAGCACCATAGGCGACAGCCTCATCAGGGTTGATGCTCTTGCACAACTCCTTCCCATTGAAGAAGTCTTGCAACAACTGCTGAACCTTGGGAATCCTAGTGGAACCACCAACAAGCACAACATCATGGACAGTGCTCTTATCCATCTTAGCATCCCTCAAGCACTTCTCCACAGGCTCCATGCACTTCCTAAACAGATCCATGTTCAACTCCTCGAACCTTGCCCTCGTAATGGTCGAGTAGAAATCAATTCCCTCGTACAAGGAATCAATCTCAATTGTGGTCTGGGCTGTAGAGGACAGTGTCCTCTTTGCCCTCTCACAAGCAGTCCTCAGCCTCCGGAGTGCTCTAGGGTTGCCACTGATATCCTTCTTGTTCTTCCTCTTGAACTCCTGAACAAAGTGGTTCACCATCCGGTTATCAAAATCCTCACCACCCAAATGCGTGTCACCGGCAGTCGACTTGACCTCAAAGATACCCTCCTCAATGGTGAGCAAAGAGACATCAAAAGTACCACCACCCAAGTCAAATATCAACACATTCTTCTCTCCAACACTGGTGGCCTTCTTGTCCAAACCATAAGCAATGGCAGCAGCAGTGGGCTCATTGATGATGCGCATCACATTGAGACCGGAAATAACACCAGCATCCTTGGTAGCCTGCCTCTGGGAGTCATTGAAGTAGGCAGGAACAGTAACCACAGCATTCTTAATGGTGGATCCAAGATAAGCCTCGGCAATCTCCTTCATCTTGGTCAAGACCATCGAGGAGATCTCCTCAGCAGCAAACTGCTTGTCCTCGCCCTTGTAGCTGACCACAATCATGGGTTTCTCTGCGGGTCCAGGAATGATCTTGAATGGCCACAGCTTCATGTCACTCTGTACAGAGGCATCGCTAAACCTCCTTCCGATCAACCTCTTTGCATCTGGAAAACATTATCCAAGAACATATCATGTTAGAAAACTATCAACCATCTATCAGTCAGAACGCTGCTTCAATCACTCGCACGAAAAACCAATGACTTCACAAATAAACTCCCCAGCTTCACAAGATATGCTCTTATGTTACAGATCTATCTACAAATTTCTGAAAAACTACTCTCAGCATCAACAATTACAAAATCCCATAGACCGAGTGGATCCAGCTAATCTCTAGCTTCTACTAACTCCAATTAGATCAACACAGGCTAAACATCTACAACCTTACCAGTAATAAATACCTTAGAACTTAATATCTCACAGTAAGACAACTAAATCAACTCGAACAAATACCTAAATTCCAAAGACAGGTCGCCAGATTTACACTTGCTAAAACAAGAACACTAGCAAAAACTCAACGGTAACATATCTTACTGAACAAACTGAGCCACGTAAGCATACAGATCTCAAATCCTAACAAACGGATCTCAAAACCTAACAGACGGATCTCAAAACCTAACAACTTTTTCAAGCTAAGGATAAGCAGGAAAAGAAACGAGATCTCAGATCTGGGAGAGAGGACTAACCGAAGACGGTGTTGATGGGGTTCATGGCGACCTGGTTCTTGGCGGCGTCGCCGATGAGGCGCTCGGAGTCGGTGAACGCCACGTAGGACGGCGTCGTCCTGTTCCCCTGGTCGTTGGCAATGATCTCAACACGGTCATGTTGCCACACGCCGACGCACGAGTACGTCGTCCCGAGATCGATTCCGATCGCCGGCCCTTCTCCTTTCCCTGCCATTGCGTTTCTTAGCTGAGAAGGCAGAGAATTAGGGTTTCCGCGTGAGAGTGTTTAGGTCTGGAATTGTAAAGTACGAGAGTCTGGGAGAGTTTATATACCCGAGGCCGGGTGGTCGGGTTCTGGAATGTTCTAGAGAAATCTAGGCCGTTGGTTCTGTAATTCTATTGGACGGCTTGGATTCAGTTAGGTGGGAGCGGGGTTTGATTCGTTTGAACTCTTTTTGAGGAGTGGCGGCGGTTTTTCTTGACCTAGTCCTCGGAGTCGACTTCTTTCTTTTCTTTTGTAAATTATTTTTAGGTCTCTGGGATTTAATAAAATTATCTATAGGGTCATTACTATTTCAAAACTCATATTTTTATCCTTCAAGTTTGTTAAAATGCACTTCTCAGGTCTTTAGCTCCGGTATCAAAAAATGGCTCCACAAAAACTGTACTTCAAATGACCAAGAACACCAAATTAAACAAACAAAAATACTCAATTAAAAACCACCAAACATATAAAATCGCAGGTAAAACATATAGGGATGAAAAGCTATCAACTAATTGCAGAAACTAGACGGCATAGCAGAGAAAGTTTCGTACTTGGACTTTGTCCCTCTTGACGGTTTCAAGTGAATCATCCATATACCAAGTAATTCTTTCATCAACTGACAAGAAAATTATATCGAGTCCATAGTTGTGCCTTCAATTTTAGCAAACTTTGGAGAACGAAAATAAGGTTTTAAAATAGTAAGAACTCTATTGATGATTACGTTAAACTCCATGGACCTGAAGATAATTTGTCCAACTTTTTTTTTGGGAGTAGATTTTCATTTAGAATTACGAAGGGTAAAAATAATGCGATATAAAAAGCATTTTAATCAAAAAAATAAATCGTGGCAACTTATCGTTCATGATCCAATGTTAAAAATTGTTGCTTAATTTTGAAGTACATATTCGTATAGGTATTTTTTTTGTCATTACAATTTTACTGCCGCCTCACAGATTGCCTCTAATAATGATTTCGGCATCTTTACTTTATTAAATCCCTACACGTTTTGGCAAATCGTTTTTCTCTCTTCTTTAGTCTTTACTCACATCAACTCCTATTGGCAAACTTTGTTTTAGTACCCCATGATCTAATACTCTTTCAACTTGGTATCTTATAATTTGAAACTACTACTACAATTTCACCATTTGAGGAAAAAGTCGGCATATCTATCCCTAGATTTAATATTCCTAAAAATCGTATTATAACTGTTGGCAAACCTAAATATAATCGGGAGTTGATTATGATTCGCATTAGTATTATCATTCTGTATATATTCATCTTAACTGTTAGTTTATAGGATTGGTATTTTATCTAAATTTATTTTCCTGATTATTTTATTATTGGTTTTATTTCTTATTGGTTATCCTAGTCCATAAATAAGATAGTATAGCTATGAATTATTTGTTAGAGCTAATATTGAGAATTTAATTATAAGAGTATTGGTTTTGGTCATGAATTATATCTCATTTTTATTCGATTATTCTGGATTCTGTTGTGATTTGTTAATGCTTACTATACTTCTCTCCATTGTAATTTAAAATTCAAATTAGATCTAGGTGAGATCTAGATGCGATCCAATTCGCAAGCATGTTATGGTCCAATTCCTAAGTATTAACAAAGTTTTAATTGTACTTCAATATAATTAACAACAAACAACTAAGTCTAAAGTCTTGGTTACAAGTTTAAAAAACAAGAGTACAAACGTACGTAATCATTGTTTCGAAATTAGTGCATAGCTAGTTGTAATTGTTTATAAGTTAGAAATTTTATTTATATATTAAATTAAGGAAAAAGTCTATTTTAGTACCCTGTGATATCGCAAAAAATTATTTTTGTACCTTATGGTAAAAAACCTATCAATCGAGTTAAATCGCACCCAATTTCATCACTTAAGTCCACAGGCAACTGCCCGGACTTGCCCCGACCTGCCCGGAACATGAACGGCCAACTCAACCTACCACATCATCAAAATCAGATGACGTGGCTATCTCTTCTCCTCCCCCCTCTCTCCTCTTTCCCTCTCTTCAAGAGAGAGGATGCATGAGTTTTTTTTTTTTGGAATTGTATTTTTAGAAGTCTTGCATTAAGTAATAGGAGAGTTACAACATAAAAAAAGTAATAAGAGAGTTACATCCTAAAAAAAAGTAATAGGAAGGTTACATGAAAATAAAATATACAGACTATAGACTAATAAAGGATAAGCTAGACATAACAAGATATATGATGGATGGCATGTACATTTCCATCAATGACAATGTGGTGAATTTGGTTATCGTGGTCACACTATCAACTACTAGAGCTAAGTAGACCTAACTGAGTGATTGTTGATACAAATATTGGCTAGCAAACACTCGGCTTCGTCAAAGATGCAGTCTTATGTTAACAAGCACTACAATACATACGAGATATACATAAGTGAGAGCTAGGTCTAGACAAATCCAACCAAATAAAGTTACCAACATCCACGAGATAGATTACGAGGTCCATACAATCTTATATTAGACCAAGGTTGATCTTAAGGGAAAAAAGAGAGAAAAGAAACCACATATGAAAATTAAACATAGACACAAAAAACCTCCAAACATGTGAGGTTTGGGCAAACAGACAGCAAACACAAAAGTAAGCAAAGAAGCAACAGACCAACTCTGTTTTCACATAGACAAAAAGCATCAAAACTAAAGCAGCAAATATAAAACCATAACAAGAAAATATAGCAAGCACTAGACCGGAGGGGTGGCCACCTCGTGACCAGCCCCTCTGGCCTACCTCAAGCTCTTCGACAGAAAGCTCTATCGGCTACCTAGTTAGCTGTGACTTGGGGCGACTGCCTTGATGATGGTAGACAAATCGGATAGTGGAAAAGAGTCGGGACCGAGGAAGACTCCTTAGAGGCTTCCGGTAGGACTCAGTGGATGCCCTCCTGGTGGCCTGTGAGAAATCTGGTAGGGCCTTGACTTGCACTAGAACAGGGTTCCCTTACCTTCCGGTGAAAACTAGGTGTGTGGGCTTCTGAGAGGCGGTGGATGAGCGAAGGGGTGTGTGCAAAGGAAGCAGAAACTAATGGATGGAGGATTTGGACTCGATGTAATCTTTAGAGTAAAAGTAAATTTGGAGATTTAACTACAAAATGCCTATTGACTACTTATACATGAACAGAAGAAACTTGAGACAAGTAGAAGAGTACAATTTATGTAGCATGGGAAATGAAACAATTGCACATATGTTTTTATTTTTCTCCCATGCTAGAGCAATATGGTTGGTTCCTAAGCCCTTAGAAAAGAGCAGCACCTGCAGCATTTGGATATCAAGGCTATACATTTAGCTTTATCAATTGTTGGCAAGTGGAAACTAAGCCAATTTGGCTAAATTCTCCCTTGCATTATTGCACAGTGTGGACTTAGATTTATGTCGGCAATTAAGATGTGGTCACCAAATTGATTCCGAACGTTCGCTAAGATATATAATATTTATAGAAAAGTACAATTTAGTACTATGGAGCATTACCGATTATCACTTATTTACCTTGTAGTTTAGAACCAAATCTTATCACTTAGAGACCCAAAGTTCAGTTCACGATTTTTTTCAAAACGGTGTCGTTTTGATGCCTACTTGGAGAGCCACGTGGTAGTGATTGTGATTAGTCGATGGTGACATGGTGGTGAGAAATTACCATATCAATCTCTTATAATTTATATATTTTATGATAAATCCTTCTTGGAAAAATAGGCCACCACGTTGTTCGTGAGAGGGAAGACAAACGAACTTAATCTTTTGATTCAATCCTTGACAAAAATGAAATTTTGTAACAAAGTAGGACAACAAATCAACAGGAAAAATCTTTACATCTTTGGAACTACACCACCCATTTTGACATGAAGAGGAGATGGTCTTTTTTATTTTCTATAGTGCAACTATAGCTGATTTATTTTTAAAAAGCCTAAATTGTTGGTGTGTGTCGCGAGCTTGCCAATTTTCTTTAAATCCCTCTCTTCGCCTCTCGCTGGATCTGGCATAATTTTTGTCAATTGGTTGGGAAAGGAGGAATTGGGGAAATGTAAATCCCAAGCTTAAACCTTCTGCCCCTTGTTCTTCTTCTATCTATTACTAAAGTGTATTTTTTAGATATAAGAAGATATCTTTTCAAAACAATTCTGAACGAGCGCTGGGATGCATGACTTCGGCAGCAACAAATCAACGAGATAAATGCCATTAATTTTCTATTTGGCTGAAAGAAAAAAGTAATGGAAACAAGCCAACACCACCAAATCGCATAAACATAAGCAGAGATTCAAAGCAAGGTCGGGGAAAACCGCCAAGAATGGCCATTTGGGAAAAAAATAGGACAACTAGTTCTTCCGCACCAACAGCGGAAATCCAAGTACCGAAAATAAACGCCTAAATAAAGAAATCGACACTTGGACTACTTTTCTTCATCATAAAAAGAAATGGGATCTCCTCTTTAGTCGACCTCCTCAATCTTAGGACCAGCACCGCTGCTTCCGGATGGGGGTGCGTCCTCGTCCATGCCACCCATATCAGGCCCGCCGCCTCCCTGGTACATCTTCGCAATGATCGGGTTGCAGATGCCTTCGAGTTCCTTCATCTTGTCATCGAACTCGTCAGCCTCCGCCAGCTGGTTGCCATCAAGCCAACTGATAGCCTCGTCAATGGCATCCTCGATCTTCTTCTTGTCGGCAGCATCCAACTTCGAGCTGATCTTCTCGTCCTTGATGGTGTTCCTCATGTTGTAGGCGTAGTTCTCCAAGGAATTCTTGGACTCAATCTTCTTCTTGTGCTCTTCATCTTCAGACTTGTACTTCTCAGCCTCCTGCACCATCTTCTCAATCTCATCCTTGGAGAGCCTGCCCTTGTCGTTGGTGATGGTGATCTTGCTCTTCTGCCCTGTGGTCTTGTCCTCAGCAGACACATTCAAGATACCATTGGCATCTATGTCAAAGCAGACAGTAATCTGAGGAACACCCCTCGGAGCCGGAGGAATGCCAGAGAGCTCGAACTTGCCCAGCAAGTTGTTATCCCTAGTCCTCGTCCTCTCACCCTCGTACACCTGGATAAGCACACCAGGCTGGTTGTCCGAGTAGGTGGAGAAGACCTGCTCCTTCTTGGTCGGGATGGTAGTGTTCCTTGGGATCAAAACGGTCATAACCCCACCAGCAGTTTCCAACCCCTGAGACAGAGGGGTGACATCCAGAAGCAACAGATCCTGGACCTTCTCGTTTCCTTCACCGCTCAGAATGGCGGCCTGGACTGCAGCACCATAGGCGACAGCCTCATCGGGGTTGATGCTCTTGCACAACTCCTTCCCATTGAAGAAGTCTTGCAACAACTGCTGCACCTTGGGAATCCTAGTGGAACCACCAACAAGCACAACATCATGGACAGTGCTCTTATCCATCTTAGCATCCCTCAAGCACTTCTCCACGGGCTCCATGCACTTCCTAAACAGATCCATGTTCAGCTCCTCGAACCTTGCCCTGGTGATGGTGGAGTAGAAATCAATTCCCTCGTACAAGGAATCAATCTCAATCGTGGTCTGGGCTGTAGAGGACAGTGTCCTCTTCGCCCTCTCACAAGCAGTCCTCAGCCTCCGGAGTGCTCTAGGGTTGCCACTGATATCCTTCTTGTTCTTCCTCTTAAACTCCTGAACAAAGTGGTTCACCATCCGGTTATCGAAATCCTCACCACCCAAATGCGTGTCACCGGCAGTCGACTTGACCTCAAAGATACCCTCCTCAATGGTGAGCAAAGAGACATCAAAAGTACCACCACCCAAGTCAAAGATCAACACATTCTTCTCCCCAACGCTGGTGGCCTTCTTGTCCAAACCATAAGCAATGGCAGCAGCAGTCGGCTCATTGATGATACGCATCACATTGAGCCCGGAAATAACACCAGCATCCTTGGTAGCCTGCCTCTGCGAGTCATTGAAGTAGGCAGGAACAGTAACCACCGCATTCTTAATGGTGGAACCGAGATAAGCCTCAGCAATCTCCTTCATCTTCGTCAAGACCATTGAGGAAATCTCCTCAGCGGCAAACTGCTTGTCCTCGCCCTTGTAGTTGACCACAATCATAGGCTTCTCTGCGGGTCCCGGAATGATCTTGAATGGCCACAGCTTCATGTCACTCTGAACAGAGGCATCGCTGAACCTCCTTCCGATCAACCTCTTCGCATCTGTTCCAACAGTCAAATATAAAACAATTAGCTCATCTACACCACTGAACCATAAAAGCCATAAACAACGACGCTCGATTAAAATCGCTTAATTCAACAATAGTCGGATGAAAACTGTACAGATCTCGTAAATAGCACGAAGCAGATCTATAATCATTGAAATAAATACTATTTATTAATTCATAATCAAACATAAGCTAACAATTGTCCATAATCCAAAAATCTAACAAGATCTCGTTAACAATAAATCAAAATAATTATCTAGAAATAACTAATCTGTAACGTTCAGTACGAAACAATAATATATATTGTTTTTCTCTTAATTAAAAGCATAAATAACTAACTCATCAAAGTCTCCAGAATACGAGAATCAAAATTTCAACACCAGATTTACACGTCACAGAGGATCTCAAGATCTAACCCAAAAAAATATTTAAAAAAGAAACGAGATCTTAGATCTGAGAGAGAGGACTAACCGAAGACGGTGTTGACAGGGTTCATGGCGACCTGGTTCTTGGCGGCGTCTCCGATGAGGCGCTCGGAGTCGGTGAACGCCACGTAGGACGGCGTCGTCCTGTTCCCCTGGTCGTTGGCGATGATCTCCACACGGTCATGTTGCCAGACGCCGACGCACGAGTACGTCGTCCCGAGATCGATACCGATCGCCGGCCCTTCTCCTTTCGCCGCCATTAGTTTGTTTTTTTTTCCCGAGAAAGCTAGGGTTTTGTGTTTGTAATTGGTTTAGGAAGAAAAAGTGTTTTTGTGTACTGTGGCTGGGAGGTTACGGGGGGCTTATATAGTGTTAGGGTCGTTGGGTTCTAGAATGTTCTTGTGGGGTCCAGATGGATCTAGGCCGTCTGGCTTTGGACCTTGGTGGACGGCCTGGATTTCGTTTCGTTCAGCGGCTTTCCTACTTTGACGGGCCTTGTCGACGCGGCACCATTTGTTTGGGAAAACTTCACTTAGTACCCTATAGTTTGGCCAATTGTCACTTACAACTCTGTGGTAAAAAATTCGTCCCTGAGATTTCAAAAGGACTTCACGGGCAGCTCCCTATGCCCGAATTCAAAACTGCGTTGTTTAGTCTCGTACGTGGCACGCCATTTGGGCAAGAATTTTACCCTGTTGGCACTGACTTATCTCAAAGGCAAACTTCAAAATAATCCTAACTTTATTAATTTTTTTCAAAAATACCCTCTTCTTCCAAAACACCAAATCATCCTCTCTCTCAAACTCAACACACCAAAATCCAAAATCTAATCTTTCAAACTAATTAATTATTCCTACCCACTAATTTTTTCACATGCTTTACTAATCACTGTCCCCATCTTGATTAATACATGACCCATCTCCCTAATTTGCCTTTGCTTTTCCATGGAACCTCCACCAATTTCTTGTGTCTGGATGACGTGGATTGGTTCCAATTTCTTGTCTTCGTTGTCGTGGTGCTGTAATTTGAATTGGGGAGATGAGTTTTTTTTCGGGGCTGTAATTTAAAGGCAATGATGATGATTAAGCAGGAGGCAAAAGTGTGTTTAGGTTTTCTGGGTTCTCTCTTGTGTGTGGGCGAGGTTGATCTCTTCTTATAAGAGATGAAAGTTTGATTAATGGTAGATGTTAAAGTTTCAAGCTTTTTTGTTCTTTGGCCATGGAGATGGAGATGGAGATGGAAGCCAGAGGGGGGTCGAAAGAGAGAGATGAGAGAGGGAAGACTAAGAGAGTGGAGAGAGGAGAGGGAAGAAGGGGTTGTTTAAAAAAAACTAATCTGGGATTGTTTTGAAAAAATTCACCATGACAATTCAGCAATTTCGGGGTCCATTTTTTGCCGAGTTGGCATGCCAAGTATTGGACAAAATGACGTAGTATTGATTTCAGGCAAGAGGGAGCTGCCCGTGAGGTCCTTTTGAAATCTCAGGGACCTGTTTAAGAAGTCTTTTACCGCAGGATTGTAAGTAAAAATTGGCCAAACTATGGGTACTAAAATAAAGTTTTTTCTTTTTTAAATAAATTTCTCTTATGTCTAATATTATCAATTCTATTTAGAGAGTATTCTGAGATAATTCCGGATGACATTTTTTCGTGTTCTCCATCCACATTAAATAATTAGTGAGTTTAATAGGTTATAGATTGGTCAATGTCGTAGTCTATAAATAAATTCATAGCATTGTCTTATTCTCCTCTTCTACCATTTTTTTCTCTACTTGTTACCATTGTTTATACTGATATGAATCTCCGCGGAAAAGATTCACAACTCGGACCGTTTGTTACTTTAGAATGGAACAGATCACAACTCACAAGAACTCACACGAACTAAGGCACGAAGTTGAACCTTAACCCGCAACAAGAACTTCTGAACCTTGACCTAAGGTCGTATCACGCCACGAGCGGGGATGGATGATCCGCTTGATAAGTGAAAGATAAATTCTAGCCAAGACGACTCACTAGCATAAGCAAGAACAAACGAGTATCAAACTCTCAATTAGCCAATGCTAGGTAATTTCCGAATTGTTGTTGTGTTTATTGAAGGGGGACGCCTCTTTATATAGGCTCCATAAGTCTTACAACTTTCCTAAACGAAACCAACTCCAAATAAGGAGTTTAAGGCTGGCCAAAACTCTCTTTCCTATTCTAAAGAGATTCTGGCCGAACTTATTCAACTAAATAAGGAATAATATAAGCAAATAATATCTAATAGAATAACTACTAGCTGCACGTCCAAAACAAGTAAATGCACGGCCTAAATAGGCTGATTCTTCTTGATTCTCCATGTGCGCATGCATCTAGAAGCTTACGTGCATGTCAAGCCTCCCATTCAGCTTCCAAAACGTGCATGGGCCTCCCTTAGGTTTCTTGGACGTCCTTGGTCCTCCACGCACTTGCTTGAGCCCAAACTTCTTGCATTAGTCCATTGAAGTCAGATTGCAACTTCCTAGCTCTTGCTCTTGTCATTGGCCCAATTGGAACTTGAACTTGCTTCGAGTCTACAAGCTTGATAGTAGGTGCATCCGTAGGCTTGCTCACATCAGTCCCCTCCTCTTGACAAGGATTTGTCCTCAAATCATCACCTACATCAAACGGACTCAGGTCAGCCACGTTAAACGAAGCACTTACATTATACTCACCCGGAAGGTCTAGCTTGTAGGCATTATCATTAATGCGTTCTATCACTTGGAATGGACCATCTCCCCGTGGTAGCAACTTTGAACGTCTTTGGACAGGAAAACGCTCCTTCCTCATATGTAGCCAAACCCAATCGCCCGGCTCAAAGACAACCTTGTGCCTTCCTTTGTTTGCTTGCATTGCATAGTGCTCCGTGCGCTTCTCGATGTTCATTCTTGCTTTCTCATGTAACTGCTTGACAAATTCAGCTTTCTTCTTGCCATCTAAGTTAACATGCTCACTCGAAGGTAGTGGTGACAAATCCAATGGAGTCAAAGGATTAAATCCATAAACAAGCTCAAATGGTGAGAATTGAGTAGCAGAATGGACAGAACGATTATAAGCAAACTCAACATGAGGCAAACATTCTTCCCAAGTCTTAATGTTATGCTTAATGAGTGCTCTCAAAAGTGTAGACAAAGTCCTATTCACTACTTCAGTTTGACCATCAGTTTGAGGATGACAAGTAGTAGAAAACAACAACTTAGTACCTAACTTGCACCACAAGGTCTTCCAAAAGTAACTTAGGAACTTAGCATCTCTATCAGAGATAATTGTCCTAGGCATGCCATGCAACCTAACAACCTCTCTAAAGAACAAATCAGCAATGTTTGAAGCATCATCAGTCTTATGACATGGAATGAAATGTGCCATCTTAGAAAACCTATCCACTACCACAAAAATTGAATCTCTTCCACGCTTAGTCCTAGGTAGTCCTAACACAAAATCCATAGAGATATCAATCCAAGGCTCACTAGGTATAGGTAGTGGGGTGTACAAACCATGGGGTTTTACCTTTGACTTGGCTTGCTTGCAAGTGATGCAACGACCACAAACTCTCTCAACGTCTCTCTTCATGTGTGGCCAAAAGAAATGATCTTGTAGCATTGCCAAGGTCTTTGCAATTCCAAAATGCCCCATTAAGCCACCTCCATGTGCCTCCTGAATTAGTAATTCTCGCATCGAACAATTAGGCACACAAAGTTTATTTTCACGAAAGAGGTAACCTTCATTACGAAAGAACTTACCAAATGCACTTCTTTCAGTTGATCTAAACAACTCGCTAAAATCAACATCATCAACATACATCTCTTTAATGTGTTCAAAGCCAAGTAGTTTAGCATCAAGAGTTGAGATCAAGGCGTACCTTCGTGATAGTGCATTAGCCACTACATTTTCCTTACCTTGCTTGTAGCGAATGACATAAGGAAATGTCTCAATGAATTCCACCCATCGTGCATGCCTCTTGTTCAGCTTGTGTTGCCCCTTTAAGTGCTTGAGTGACTCATGATCAGTGTGAATCACGAACTCCTTTGGCCACAAGTAATGCTGCCATGTCTCCAATGCTCGAATTAGTGCGTACAACTCCTTGTCATAGGTCGGGTAATTCAAGGTTGCACCACTTAGTTTCTCACTAAAGTATGCAATGGGTCTTCCCTCTTGCATAAGGACAGCTCCAATTCCTACACCAGAAGCATCACACTCTATTTCAAAAGTCTTAGAGAAATTAGGTAAAGCTAACAAGGGTGCATTAGTCAACTTCCCTTTTAGTAGTTGGAAAGCCTTCTCTTGAGCTTCTCCCCAAGTAAAGCTCACGTTCTTCTTGATGACTTCAGTTATGGGTGCGGCTATGCTACTAAAGTCCTTCACAAATCTCCTATAAAAACTAGCTAGTCCATGAAAGCTCCTAACATTAGCAACACTTGTAGGGCTTGGCCATTCACGGATAGCTCGGATCTTTTCTTCATCAACCTGTATTCCGTTAGCTCCAACAACAAAACCCAAGAATACAAGTTTATCCGTACAAAAGGTGCACTTCTTCAAGTTAGCAAACAATTGTTCTTCTCTAAGTGCATCTAAGACAGATTTCAAATGTTCTAGATGATCCTCCATGCTCTTGCTATAAATGAGTATATCATCAAAGTAAACAACCACAAATTTACCAATGAATGGACGTAGAACATGATTCATGAGTCGCATAAACGTGCTAGGTGCGTTGGACAAACCAAATGGCATGACCATCCACTCATACAACCCATACTTTGTTTTAAAAGCAGTCTTCCACTCATCTCCTTCTTTCATCCTAATTTGATGATAACCACTCTTCAAATCAATCTTAGAAAACATGCAAGAACCATGCAACTCATCTAACATGTCGTCTAAACGAGGGATAGGGTGACGATATTTTACCGTTATGTTGTTGACTGCTCGGCAATCAACACACATTCTCCATGTTTTATCCTTCTTGGGCACAAGTAGGACTGGAACAGCACATGGACTCATGCTCTCTCTTACGTACCCTTTCTCCAACAGCTCGTTGACTTGCTTCTCAAGCTCCTTTGTCTCTTCAGGATTGCTTCTATATGCGGAACGGTTAGGTATGGCAGCTCCCGGGACAAAGTCTATTTGATGTTCAATCCCACGAATAGGTGGCAAACCAGGTGGTAGCTCGTCAGGAAAGACATCCTTGTAATCCTGCAAACGAGACACAACCGTACTAGGTACATGTGGTTCAAGCTCGTTAGTGTTTAAAAGTGCCTCCCTATACCGAAGTAAGATCATAGGCTTCTTTTCAAAGCATGCTTGCTTAATATCACTTGTTCCCACATAGTAACTCTTTTTCCAACTCTCGTTTTTTCTCTCTTTGGCCGTTTTAATTTCTGTTTTTCCGGCTTCTTTTGTTTTCTCAATCTTTTCCTCTCCATTGGCCGTTTTTCTTATCTTTTTTTCGGCTTCTTCTCTCCTCTCATTCTTTTTCTTTTTGTCACGCTCTCTTTGCTCATCACTTTCTTGTTGCAACAGTCGTTGATCTTCACAAACTTGTGATGGTGATAAGGGTGCCAAGGTGATTACTCTCTTCTTGAGTATAAATGAATACTTGTTGGTATAGCCATTATGATGCACTTTCCTATCAAACTGCCATGGCCTTCCTAACAATAGATGGCCAGCTTGCATTGGTACAACATCACACAACACTTCATCCTCATAGTTGCCAATGCGGAATGCTACCAATACTTGCTTCATCACTCGTACTTCGCCACTATCATTCAGCCATTGTAGTTTGTAAGGCTTAGGGTGTTTTCCAGTGAGCAACCCCAACTTCTCCACCATAGTAGTGCTTGCGACATTAGCACAACTTCCTCCATCTATGATGACACTACACACCTTGTCTTTGACATAGCACCTTGTGTGAAAAATATTTTTTCTTTGAGCCACATCATTTTCCTCTTTTACTTGCACATTCAATGCTCTTCTAGACACTAGAGTAAGCCTCTCAGCAGCTTGGTACTCTTCCTCGGATACGTCCTCCAAAGAAGGCATGCTTTCATGCTCCGAATCCTCTTCTTCAGTTTCAATCTCTCCACTTTCCTTGATCACCATTGCTTGCTTGTTAGGGCATTGACTTGAGATGTGCCCTCTTCCTTGACACTTAAAGCACTTGATGTCACGGTTCCTAGCTGGAGTGACTTCCACTTTCCTTTGAGAATTAGCTTGAGAACTCTCGGATTTATGCTCTACTTTGGCTGCTTGTGGCTTGTCAAACTTCTTTTGGTAGTTTGGCTTCCAAGTAGAATTCGATGTAGCTTTTGTTCTCCCCTCTCCTCTCTTGAGTTGCTTCTCAATTTTCGTTGCCATATGCACCATGTCCTCCAACTCCACATAGTGTTGCAACTCAACTTTGTCTTGAATCTCAGGATTGAGTCCATTCAAGAACCTTGCCATTGTAACTTCTCTATCTTCATCTATATCAGCTCTTATCATGGCCATCTCCATCTGTTTGAAATACTCCTCCACACTCAAACTCCCTTGCCTCATCCCTTGTAACTTCTTATACAGCCCTCTATAGTAATGACTTGGAACAAATCTCTTCCTCATCACCACTTTCATGTCTTCCCAAGTAGCTATAGGGCGTTCTCTATTTCTCCTCCTGCTTGTCACAAGTTGATCCCACCAAGTTATAGCATAATCAGTGAATTCGGTGATGGCAAGTTTTACCTTCTTTTCTTCGGAGCTATTATGGCAATCAAACACGAACTCAATCTTCTTCTCCCACTCTAAGTACGCCTCCGGGTCAGAACGACCAGCAAAGGAAGGTATCTTCAGTTTGATACTCCCTATGTTGTCGTCTCTCTTTGGCCTCGCCTCCCTAGGTGGACGGTTTGTTCTTGCTCTCCTAAGACTCCTTGTAGAGCCTACGCCTTCTTCCGATTCAGAATCAGCTCCGCTCGACTCTCCAATAGGTACTCATCTCCTACGCCTTTGGAGTTCGCCTCGCGTTTGGGGGTTGTCACGAGAATTCTCCACGGCATCCACGCGTAGTTGCAAAGGCTCCATCTGAGCTTGCACCATCTGCTCGAGCTTCCCGGCCAAAGCATCCACTAATAACTTAAGGTCTATGCTTCCCATATTTTGATCTTCATGCGACATGTTTGCTGCAAGAAAAATTGGTTAGTAATAAAAAAAAAATATGGCCTCACAAGCTCACTCCCTTACGTGTATACTCTCAATGTATGGTGCACTCAAGTTCACTCGTGTTTGCACTCAAATATTTGGCTTTTCTCTCTAAGGTACTCGCACACTCTTGCCTTTTTCCTCTCGTGATACTTGTATGTTCTTACTAAGGCTAGACGGTCTTTGCTTGAGCTTCACGCTTTAACAAACAGAATGTTAAAGTTCCTCTTTGGTCTTTCTTTTAGTCTTGCTCGTCCCCTTTCTTGATCAGCTGTTGCGCCTCCTTAGTTCGCTAGCTTCCCTCGGATTTGCTTCCTCTTTAGCTTGCGGCTTCCAAATTAGCTTGCTTCCTCTTTAGCTTGCGGCTTCCTTTTCTTTTTTTCTTTTTTTTTTCTTTTCTTTTCTTGCTTCACTCGTTTGTTTTCCTTTCTTTTCTCTCAAACAGCGAAGAGAGAAAACGAACCAACAAGAACAAAAATAACAAGCAACAAAACGAACCAACAAGAACAAAAATAACAAGGATAATGAACTAAAGTAACAAGCTAAGCTCTGATACCAACTGATATGAATCTCCGCGGAAAAGATTCACAACTCGGACCGTTTGTTACTTTAGAATGGAACAGATCACAACTCACAAGAACTCACACGAACTAAGGCACGAAGTTGAACCTTAACCCGCAACAAGAACTTCTGAACCTTGACCTAAGGTCGTATCACGCCACGAGCGGGGATGGATGATCCGCTTGATAAGTGAAAGATAAATTCTAGCCAAGACGACTCACTAGCATAAGCAAGAACAAACGAGTATCAAACTCTCAATTAGCCAATGCTAGGTAATTTCCGAATTGTTGTTGTGTTTATTGAAGGGGGACGCCTCTTTATATAGGCTCCATAAGTCTTACAACTTTCCTAAACGAAACTAACTCCAAATAAGGAGTTTAAGGCTGGCCAAAACTCTCTTTCCTATTCTAAAGAGATTCTGGCCGAACTTATTCAACTAAATAAGGAATAATATAAGCAAATAATATCTAATAGAATAACTACTAGCTGCACGTCCAAAACAAGTAAATGCACGGCCTAAATAGGCTGATTCTTCTTGATTCTCCATGTGCGCATGCATCTAGAAGCTTACGTGCATGTCAAGCCTCCCATTCAGCTTCCAAAACGTGCATGGGCCTCCTTTGGGTTTCTTGGACGTCCTTGGTCCTCCACGCACTTGCTTGAGCCCAAACTTCTTGCATTAGTCCATTGAAGTCAGATTGCAACTTCCTAGCTCTTGCTCTTGTCATTGGCCCAATTGGAACTTGAACTTGCTTCGAGTCTACAAGCTTGATAGTAGGTGCATCCGTAGGCTTGCTCACATCAGTTTATATCTGATAGAGTTTATAACATGTTATCGGCAAGAGACTTTGCCACATTCTCAATGCCTTCTTGAGAAAATTGAGCTACAACGTTGTAAGTACTTCTTAAATTTCAAATTATTTAATTTTGATGAATATTAAACATAATCATGTTTTACTAATTTGAATTAATCTAATAAACTTTTGGAGGATACATGATATATTATGTATTCACTTATTCATTTTAAATTGTTAGTCAATTGTTTAGTAAATGTCATTTTGAAGAAACTATAATTTTTTTTAAATGGCATTTTATCTTTGGAAGAAATATTTACTTACCATGAATAGTAATAACATTTTAATTCATCTTTTCTGAAGTATCTTGGTCTACCCTAGATGGAAGTATAAAGAGAAAATCATGTTAGAAGCGAGTTAATATTAAACCTCGAGTATCTTTGTCTAGTATCAAGACACCTATAAAAGTTTGTTGGAGATCAATGATATTTTGGGTGAAGATGATGGTGGCTATTATTTGCAATTAGAAGTACGATTTCACAATTTCATTTCTTAGAGGCAATACAGGTGGTCTATGGGATTCAATTAGTTCAATTACAGCTAAAGATATTTCAATGGTCAAGGATTTTATCAGTGGATTTGACCAGCAAGTGGGGGATGGAAAACTGTTATTCTGTTAGGAGGATATGTTTGTTCTTGCCCTTCGACAGAGATTAGAATAGTATTCCTCATCGGGTTAGGCCCACTACATCGAAAAGTGAAACTGTTGTTGGTGAAAATAGTGTCTAGTTACCTTTTGGGTTACAAAAGTTGAGTCGGGCTTCAGCTCCGATACCCTTTGTAACCATTGGTTGGCTCTTTCTCCAAAATTCGGGGGAGTTTCAAATTGTCTGGCCCCAACTGAACCAAGATTGACACGTCAGCTAGTCATCCGGAAACTGGATGGCACCATAACGAAACCAAAATGCCAGAAAAAGAAAGAGAAAATTTGTCAAGACCATTGACAGCCTCTAAAAAGGAAGTTATGGAAGGTCAAAGGATCAATCTTCCCAGATTGGAAAGACAACTGAAGCGGCTCCTCGTGAAGGGAAGGGGGCCGGAGGAAGTGGCAATGACGGACTATGACTGGATGGGAGTTGGCAAAGAGGAGGAACAACCTCTTTAAAGACAAAAGCATGAGATCTCTGCAGCCCAACTGCTCGACGAAATGGTAAAGAAGAACAAAAGTCCTTTGCTAGTTGCTTCGAACCCAAAAGTCAATAAAGGCAAGGCTTCAATGAAACCTGGTCATGGTAGGAAGATACTGAAGAGGAAGATGACTCCCTAATGTGTCGCCAGCAAAAAAAATGGTTATGCAGCCCATTGATAATAGTTTCCAAAAAATCCAAAATAAGTTCATGATGGCAAGCCAAATGCCACATAATGGAATATGATCACAATCAAATAGAACTGTCAGGGCCTCGGTCGGATGCTATTTTTATCTCAGTAGAGGAGAGTTTCTTTCATTAACACAGTTTGTCAAGAGAAGTCGTTAAGAAAGCATTGGATATTAGTTTTTGTGTACGGGGAGCCAGAGGATTCCAAAAGAAGATAATTCTGGCAATTCATAGCTACAAATTGGAGTATGGATGACCTTTCTAGGGTGTTTGTAGGTGACCTTAATGTTATTATATGCCTAAGCGAGAAAAAGGTAGGATTTTGGCTACTTAGAGTGAATTCCAACCCTTACAAACTTTCATGGATGCCCAAGAAGTGATGGATATGGGATACAAAGGCAATAAATTCACTTGGTGTAATAACAGAGAAGGGAGGAATAAGATATGAAAAAGGCTTAATAGAGCTCTTGCAAATTCCAATTGGATTGATCTCTTCCCTCACTCTGAGGTACTTAACGATGAAATTAATGCTTTTGACCATGCTCATATGGTGCTTAGTTTGTGTGTGCATAATGGGAGGAGGCCAAAACTCTTAAGATTTGAAGAGTGGTGGTCCAAGGAGGAGGGGTGCAAGGAGATAGTCCTGGATAGTTGGAATGTTCCGGTTTTGGGAGACCAAACTCAAAAATTCCATAAACACAACAATATTGTTACTACTAACTTATTGTTTTAGAATAAGCACATTTTGGACTACAAGAGAAGGAAGATTAGCAAACTTACTTAGAATTTGACAATACTACAAAGCAGCCCTGAGAATCAACGGTATCATGAGGAGGAGATGGACTTGAGAAAAGCTCTTGCCAACTTGTATAACTGAGAAGATATTTTCTAGCATCAAAGAGCAAGAACAAATCAGATATAACATGCAGATGCAGATTTTTCCACCTCTCTGCTACTCAAAGACGTCAACAAAACAAAATTATTAGAATCACAGATGAGAAAGGAATTTGGCTGGAAGATCGAAAAGAAATAAGAGAAAGCATTTTGGGGATTTGGTCATGTGTACTGCCACAGATACTTCGAATTACTTTGAAATTATTTCTTTTATCACGTGCATTATTACACAACAAATGGCCTGTTATGGACTGCCAATTAATTTTGGAAAATCTAGTGTTAGATTCAATTGTGATATTGATAATAGCATGAGGTTGATGATTCTGAATGTGCTTAAGAAGAGTCATATGAATGATAATGACAAATATCTTGGATTGTCATCATTTTGGGGGAGATCTAAATCTTAGGCTGTGAACTACATCCTTACTGCTATATGAAATATGTCACAAACATGGAAACATAAGTTGTTATCTAACGCGGGGAGGAAGATCACGATTAAATATGTTCTTGTATCCATTCTTACCTATGTCATGCAGTGTGTAAAATTCTCCAAATTTAGATGTAAGAAGCTTGATAGCTTAATGGTTAGGTTTTACTGGTCAGGGGATGTTGAGACAGGGAAGGTGCATTGGATGAAGTGGGATAATATGACTAAGCCTAAAGGTACTGGGGGAATGAGTTTTAGAAGTATGAATGTTTTTAATTGTGCTCTTTTAGCCAAACATGCCTAGAGAGTCTTAAATGACCAATATTCTTTATGCTTTAAATTTCTTACAAACATTGATTTCTCAAACTCTTCTTTTTGGTAGGCTAGGAAGGGACACAAGCCTTTTTGGACATGGAGCAGTGTGCTCAATAACTTGCAGATAATAAAACCCCAACTGTTGTAGAAAGTGGTGGATGGTGAAAGCATCAAGATTTGGGAGGATGCTTGGTTGATTAACATTCCAGAAAGAATAATACAAACTCCAAGAGCTCCATTGGTGACAAAGAATCTGGTCTCTGATCTGCTCTAGCCAAATCAGAACCAATGGGATTTGGATGTCCTTCAAAGCTTGTTCTCCCAACAAAAGGTTGCTAAGATTACTAAACTAATACCAAGAAGAGAGCTTGGCATGGATAAAATCATTTGGCTCCCTGCCAAATCGGGGAAATGAGCTATCATGCTATTAAGAATAATTTGAGTAGCACTACCCATCCCTCTAAGATCAAAACCTTCCTTTGAAAGGTTGCCACCAACTTTGTTCCAACTGCCCAAAACTTATTGAGGAGACAAATCTTGGAGGAGCAGAGTTTCTCTACGCCAATGCAACATGGTTCTTATCATCAATTAGTTTTATGCTCAAGAGAGCAATTTTCTAGGATATCCAAACTTGGTTAATATCTGATTTTAAAGCTCTGGAGGAAGTTGACAGACTAGACTTGCTGCAGCATATGGCTTTCACAAGCTGACAGATTTGGCTCTCCCGTGACGAGTACTATTTTGAAGGCAAGAGTCCAAATCCCAGAACTATATGGTCTAAAAATTTGAAAAAATGTCTTGATTCAGTAGTATGAGAGACAAGGATCACTCACCTCCAATGACAAGTAATGAGTACTGGCGCCCCCTAAAACTAATAAGATAAAGTTCAATGTTGATACGGCTTGGAATCCAATCTCCACTAAAGCTAGCATTGTATTGGTTGCTCGCGATAATGAGGGGAGGGCGAGAAACTTCAAGACCCGAGCAAATACCTCATCATCGGTAGGGATGGCAATTATACCCAGATCCTAAGGATCTACTCGATCCTAGACCTGTCATTTGACCTGGTCTAAATTTGAATCCTACTCAGATCCTTATTTTTCAAAAGGATATGGACATGTATATGGGCCCATATGATCCTATCCAGATTCTACCCAAATTACATATATATTCACCAAAACCTGAAAGACTATCGGCGATAAAAAAATGGTAAATTACCCTCACATCCCTGTACTTTGGTCAGCCTCCCCCTAGGATCCCTGGATTTTGGAAAATGATTGTCCCGTCCCTAAGTTTTGATGATAATAGACTCTCGGGTCCTTGGAGCTGGAATATTCTTTTTTCTCTGGTGAACTCCCACCTGAAATGACCAAAATACCCTTCTACTAAAAAACAAAAAAAACTCTCTTTCCTTCTCCTTCTTCTTCCTCCCATTTCCCGTGGACGAGGTTTAGGTACGACGAGCACGAAGCATAATTCTCGTCACCAAAATTCTTCCTCCGTTCAAAGCCAAAAAAAACTTTGGAACTTCAAATTAAATTAGGTTTGGATAAGGTTTCATCCGGTTTCTCACAACATCGTCCTCCATTCACATTAGGTTTCTTCTTCAAAATCCTAATTTATTGCGTTTGTGTTGTTTTGTCTTTTAGGTTTTCCCAGATTCGACCATGGAGTGGACAAATTCGGTTGTAGTTTGGGGCAAGATGGTGAAGGAGAGGGAGCTGGAAAGACGAAGATAAGGACTGCCATCGTCGGGACTTGAAGGAAGCACGAAGGAACACCGACGAGAAAGGATGCGGGACTGTCAGGACTGCCATCGCCTAGATTGGGGGTTTTTGGGTTCGTCTTCGAGGGCTTCCTCTTCCTCCTGCATTTTGTTCGGCGAGCCCATTCCCAGATGCAAGAAACCCATTTCTTGATTTTGGCGTTGAATTCGTCAATTGAAATGGGGATGCGGTCAGGAGCTTAAACCACCAGCGCCACGCCGGAGTCGTCTTCCTGGCGGTGACGGCAGCAGATCTGGACCCACCTCCTCTCCAAGGCCATCCACCTCCGCGACTTCCCCTACGCCTCCCTCGTCTTCTCCCGGATCCCTCACCCGACCGAGTACGCCTTCAATATCTTGATCCGTGGGCTGGCCACCGCCTGGAACAAGTACCACCTCGTCATTCTGTTTTACTCTCGGATGAGGGCGTCTGGGCTGAGGCCGGACAATTTTACTTACCCGTTTCTGTTCCTGTCGTGTGGGAACGTCTTGGCGGTGGGTCAAGGGAAGGTGGGGCACGTGGTGGCCGTGAAGAGCGGGCTGGAAGGCGATGGCCACATTTGTCATTCTCTGATCACCATGTACGCGAGGTTCAGGGAGCTGGGGCTTGCGCGGAAGGTGTTCGATGAAATTACCGAGAGAGGGTTGGTGTCGTGGAACTCGATGATCTCGGGGTACTCTAAGATGGGATTTGCCAAGGAGGCGGTGGGGTTGTTTGGTGAGATGAGGGAGGGAGGGTGCTTGCCGGATGAGACAACGCTGGTGAGCGTCCTTGCGGCATTCGGGGACGTGGGGGATTTGGAGTTGGGGAGGTGGGTGGAGGGGTATCTAAGAGATAACAAGATAGAGTTCAACTCATTTGTTGGGGCATTTTAGTCTTTTCAAGTGGGGGTTCGCCGGAGAATATGGAATATTCCGGTACCAGGGACCCGAGAGTCTATTATCATCAAAACTTAGGGATGGGATAATCATTTTCCAAAATCCAGGGATCCTAGGGGGAGGCTGACCAAAGCACAGGGATGTGAGAGTAATTTGCCCTAAAAAAATTCCCGATTCGGCCGCTCTCTGTAACTGAGTTATTCTCCCCGACGACAAGGACGATCAAGTAGGAACACCTGTAACATCCAAGACGTCACTTTGAGACTTGGAAGCTTGGTAACGATTCCTTGCTTATACCATCCAATTTTCTTTTTTATATTTGTCTTCTTGTAGCTATTATTTTATTTTTCTGTTCATCCTAATTGAGGAGCACGATGAGATTGGAATCAAGCAACTTGAAACTTTGAAAGCCAAGCTAGTAATAATATGAGAGAAATGTATTGTCGTTTGAATTGGTACAGAAAATATTGTGGAATTTGCTTCAATCTTTGATGAAGTTGATATTCACATTGACTAGGATATTTCAGGTGTGTATAATTAGAATGTTCTTTTTTCTCTTTTTTTCTTTCAATTTAGATTTTATCTAATTTATTATAGTCGTTTACAGATTTGACGAGTATTGACAAAATTGATCGTCACTGGTTGAATATATGTGGAGGTGAATGTCAATACCGATACATGGAACTACAAGACTGTGAAGGTTGTTACAAGAGTTTGATGGACAGATTTATTTTGATGACATATAAGCCTTGTAGCTTGATAATTGAACAAGAGATCACAAATACTTATCATTCCCGTACTCTTTTATCGAGTTAAAAACGAAAGTCTCACTACTGTTGTGGATTTTGGTGTTGGAATACATATAAACTTAAATTGTGTAGGTAGAATTTTTTAAGTTAACTGATTTTTAAATACTACGAATCCGCGAATCGATTCTCATCCTTTCTAATTTTTAAGGATGCATTTTTACCCAAATCTTATTTTTAAAAGAGGATAAAGACAAAAATCTGGATCCACTTTCGAAAAAGAGGACAAAGATCTAGATTCTATAGATTCTGTCCAGATCTTGCCCATTGCTATCCCTAATTATCAGCTATTAAAGCCATTTATGAGGCTGCCAACATGATTAAGCATCACCTCTAATTTTTAGCACGATCGTTGAATTAGACTGCAAAGTCATGGTGGATATTCTCACTAATTCTGCAGGCATTTCGTTTGAATGGGAGCTTGAGAACTTGGCTTTGGATATCCAATCAACCCTTTTGAATTTATCTTTGTGTAAACTTTTGTACATATTTAGAGAAGCCAATAGGGTGGTTAATTGGGTAGATAAAGCCATTGACCTTTCTTTTGATCTTGAGGATTTAGTTAACAATCCTTTTTTTGAGCTCAATGAACTACTCTTGTAAGAATCTTGTGACTAATATCTAATCTACTCTAAGTATTATGTTTCAAAAAAAAGAATTGAATCTTATATGAATCTTGTGAATCTTGTAGGAACTACTCTTGTATGAATCTTTTGACTAATATCTAATCTACTCTTAATTATTAAGTTTAAAAAAGAGAGAGTTGAAGAATGTTGTTGTGATACCCGAAAATGATATGTTCTCTCCGAAAGGTCTTAAGTGATTTGATTGGTACCATTCATACTAAAAAGGTGCACCTTCTTTTTCGGCACACATCCTGAGAGATCTCCAAGGTTAAACGTATTTGGCCGGGAGTAGGATCTGGATGGGTGACCTCTTGGGAAGTTTCTGGGATGCGTGTGAGTGAGGACAAAATACGCTTGAAAAGACCCATGTTGGTATGTGGAGACAGACAGTCGGATCACAATGCGTTACATTTGGTATCAGAGCAAGTACGATTCTAGGACTGTCCTGTGTACTGTCTGGCGCGACGAGGACGTCGCGTATTTAAGGAGGGGTGAATGTGATACTCAGTTAATGATCGGTTCTGTCTGAAATATTTAAATGATTTGATTGGTACTATCTTTATCAACAAGGTGCACATTCTTTTTCGGCACACATCCTGAGAGAACTCAAAGGTTAAACGTTTTTGGCCAGAAGTAGGATCAAGATGGGTGACCTCTAGGAAAGTTTTCAGGATGCGTGTGAGTGAGGAGAACATACGCTGGAAAAGACATGTATTAGTTTGTGGAGAGAGTCAGTCGGATCATAGAGAAATTACACTTGAAAATGGGATCTAAAATGGCGCAAGGATTTGTGCAGGTGGGAGATGAAAAGTGTAGAAGGAGCTAGTGACAAAGTTTGTTGGAAATTTGGAGAAACTTGAGCTTTCATTACAAAATAATTCAACAGGAAGAATTTGGCTAGGAGTGTAGTGATATCCCCTTTGATTGAAGAACTTCAGAAGGTGTGGACAGGGAAATTACCTTTGAAGGTCGATTGTTTCATTTGGTTTGCGATCCAAGGTAATATTCAGACCCTTGATGTACTGATTAAGTCGAGTAGATTAGAGGCTTGAGATTCTCTTTGCCCATTTTGCTTCTGTTTTGATGAATCGCGTGAGCATCTCATTTTTTTCCTATGCTCTTTTTCGAGAAATGTGTCGAACCACTTTGCGAAGGTTGTGATTTTGAATTGGTGCAGACTTTCCACTTTGGATAAGGCTATCTCTAATTGGCAGGGATTGCATAGAGGTGGTATGACTAGGAAGATTTAGTTTGCACTTGGTGCAATAATATGGGACATTTGAAACCATCGAAATTGTGTAGTTTTTAATTATATTAATGCGATCAGAATCTTCTCACACATGCCATTTTTATCAGGTTCGGGAGTAGTTACATTGGTCGGCTGTTTGTGCTTGCTCTAGGAAATCAAGATCTCCAGCTTTTGCTCGAATCCTACGGATAATCTACTACTTCAAGGCACTTTACAAGGCTGGTGGTTTTAGCGCCTTTCTATTTTTGCTTGTATGATGCTACTCATAGTCATGGTGATTAGAGCTCTATGTGCACTGCATTTAATTTTTTTTAATGTTGAATTACGTTTATGCAGTGTCATGACAATGCTCTTTTTTCCTGCCACAAAATTTTCATTGAGTTTTAATATAGCATGTTTCTCATTAGAGGACTTATTGGTCTAGTTGATACCACGACAAGTAGTGTAAATTATATACACTGAAAGAATATTCTAGAGTACATTTTTTAACCTTTATTAATCATCCAAGTAGCTAGGGGTAAATATCTCGAAGAGATTCAAGAAATTGCTGAGATTAGTAGCTAACTGTGCTAAATGAGTTTAAATATTTGCAGGAAGACAACATGGCTTAGTCAAATTAGCATGTGTTAGCTATATTTGGGAATTAGGTAATTTCTTTACGGTGGCGGATGACATTTTGGATTTACCGGATGTTGGGCTTACATCTAGATGGTCCTTAACTTGAGCTACTCACAGATGAATAAAGCCCGTGAACTATTACTTCAAACGAAACAGGTCTTGTAGTTTATTGGGCCCTTGAACTAGCAGCTTTTACACGATTGGCCATTGAACTAGTCCATTATTAGTTTAACGAAATTCCTTGTTACTATATATGGATGTCCATTTCAAATATCTAGTTCGAATATTAATTCGTTGATATCAACAAGCACATAAATTAACCAAAAATAAAGTTATTTTAGTTTAACCAGGTCTCGACTTTGAGTTATTGGTTACGCATGAGTGTTAAATATTTATTGGAAGAATTTTGTCATTTTTCAAAAGTTCAACTCAACTTATATTTGAATTAGTCAACCAACCGGACAAGATACTAGGTGGTATAAAAAATCATATGCAAATTCTAAGAACAACGGATATTATGGGGAAGGCGATTTGAGGAAAACATAATGGATAGCAAAAGCTGCAAAAAGTAAAAACAACGTTTTTTTCGCAAGCAGTTGCATGGAAATGAGGAAAAGTTGAGATTCTTCCAACCTCCTAATTGATTAGACAGAGAGAATTAGATTCCAGCGGTGCTTTAGCCGACATTAAATAAAAATACTGATTTGAGATATTATTTTATGAGGGAGAACGAATCGAAACATTATTTAAATTTTATTGTTTTCGATTTATAGATAAATGACTAGTTGTTGCGTTAGAAATAAGGTTCGTGCGAGTATAACAATATATAAGAGATCAACTTGCTTTAATATTATGTTAAAATTTTTATGTTAAATCCAAAATATTAAGGCAATAGATAGATGGACTATCCACACTAATAAACTTACCGACTAATCTTACACTAAACAATAGTATTATTCCGTACATTTATTTATCTTGTAGTTGTTTAGTTGATATTGAGATTATAAACCATGATTCGACCAGGAGAAGTCAATATAAAAAGAATAGAAATGAATTATTTTCAATATATCCATCAGTTTTATTGACTAAATTACAATTTTTATTTGTTCTGATAATTTTTACATATTAATTGAACCTATTAAGGTATATTTTTGTCTACATATCTATAATAATTACTTTCCCTTTATTTTTATTTTTTAAATTAAAAAATTTGCATTCTAACCATTTCTTTCCCCATTTTCCCTCCTATCTCAATTTATTTCCAAACGAAGGGTTGAACTTCCGCCAAACTAGCGCAACAATTGAACGAGTCCAAATCTTGTATAGATTGGTAAATTGCTACTATAAATATCGCAAGTAGAATGTACTGTACGCTTTAAAAGGTAATTTGTGAAATTGAAATATACTAATTCGAAGGAAATTTTGGGTTGGTATATATATAATGATGTTGAAAATAGTAGTAGTCATACATATATATTAGACCAAAATAATCTTCATGTTAATAAAATCATTTTTACATATAAAAGAAATATATTATAACAAAAGTTTGCGATGGCGCGGGGGAAAAAGCTATGTGCGTAGACCCCATATCCATGCATAATAATGCAGTCAGAACCTCATCGTATGGACCACATCCACATGCTTATAAATTATTAATACAATCAATGTAAGAAAATTATAATTTTGGTCCACGTATTTCAGGATTTCAACTTTTTTTTATAAAAAAGTACAAATTTTATTACTTTGCCCCAATGTATTACATAGTCCCCTCAAGTTGAGGTCTTCGTAACCTGACCACACACACGCGTTACACCCTCTACTGGCTAACACCCAAACAGATAGTACTGGTTGATATCGCTGACCTCACTAAAAACTATGTTATAAAAAAATATAGTAGAAAAAATTCATAACAGAAAAAATAACATCATGGATACAATTTCACCATTTTTTAAATACGAATTACTAATTTTATAAAAAGTTCTCTACTAATCACGAGTCGATATTCAGATCTCTACTCTACTGAACAAGCTTCATACAGAAATGTGAGAAGTGAGTGTTTGAGTTAGTGTAAACTTCATGGCCAACACTGAGCGAACACTTCGACCGAGTCGGGGATGAAATTCCTGCTTGATATTTAGACAAACTGAAACTTAACTTCTTATTTTCGTTTATTTCCTATGTTGGAGTAAATTTTTTTTATAAGTAAAATTTTGTATTCCTCCGAAACCGAAAAGAGAAGTTACACGACTTATACTATGGTACATCACCTTAAGTACTAAATAACGATACATCATAAAGTAATGATAAGTGTGCTATCTAAGTACATAACCCAAAAATATCTCCAAGAGACGGAATTGGTCATAATCTAACCTGAAAACCCACCAAAGCAGGATAAATATGTACGGAAACCAATATTTACCCCTTCCCAACCGAAGACACCAGACTCACGAAGGGTCGCGAATTAAGTTGGAGTACAACTTGAACTCAATTTCCTATATTGGTTGGGGATCATATTTAGTCATTTTTGTATAGTTTGTTCGTTTGTGGGTTAAATTAGTCGAATCCTATATAAAGGTGGTCGAAATTTGTATTCGTTAAGAAACACAATATTCATATCAATGGAGTAATACAATCTTCCCGACTTATCTCTCTCTTCTGCTCAAGTTTCTCTCTTATTCTCTTCCTCTCCAGATATCTCTATTTCTTCTCCTCTCTTAAACCAAACCTCTCCAGCAACGCACACTCATAACTTTTAATCCTAATAAAAATATTTTTCGTGACAATGTTGAAATTATGTAAACGATTTGTAATTTATAAATTACAATTCAGAAAAATCTCCATCTGTGAAAAAACCATCCAGCTTATTATTATGGGTGGTGGAAATCACAGAAATAGAAGACAAACTTTACTATTGAAATGTATTTTTATGATAAAGTTGAAATTTTGCGGTCATTACAAAAAGTTTGTTCAAATTTAGCATATATTTGAGCATGTACGAAGCAAATTAATCAAGATTTAAGCAGTCGAGAAAGAGCCTACCTACTTAATTTTGCCACAATTACAAAATTCATAAATTGATCTATAAATTTTTTGATCTTAAAACTTTTGCAAGTGTCATGGTAGAAAAATTTATCTTCCAAAAAAATTGTTGATCTTAATTTAAAAAAAAACTTGTTGATCTTACATTACGGATTTGATTCCCGTCAAAATAGCAAAGAGAGGAGAGGGTTGTATTCAATTATAGGCAATTAATCAAACTATTTAACTTTTTCTTTTTATCGGTACTCATCTCTTTACAACACAAATGTATAAATAGATAGAGAATACAAGTATACGTAGTTTAAATTAAAAGACTTATATTCTTGAGGACGAGACGATCATCGTTATAATTATAACGATAGGCACAAAGATACATAGACAATACTAAGGCTCGCCCATAAATCTAGTATCTATACTACCACGTCAAATGCCAAAAGTAATCCAAGCAAAGCAACATATAGAAAACAAATTCAATATACTATGTAAAAAAATTCTACCTCAATTAGGAATTCGGAATCTTAACGATTAACAAAACCTTAGAAAGATACTTGTAGACGTCAGTTCACGAGGTGGGGACCATTTGAGATGGAAGGGGAAGGTACTCTCTCTCTGCATATGATCAGACCAAACTTTTTCCACCGACCCAGATGGAGATGTGCTTGTATTTATGATTGAGAATTTTTTTACTTTTCAAAAATTCGATCTCAATTTATATTAACCGATTTAGTAAACAAGATACAAATGATATAAACAAAAAATTTATGATTTCGTGCTAATCTATATGTGCATGGGGACCACTATTCCCTCTGACGTGGCACGTGGAAAAAGCGGCTCCCCGGTCCGACCGCCAGCATCTGATCATATGATCACTCTGTCCACCCCACTATCCGGTGGCTTGGCCAACCACCCTCCTCCACCTTTGGTTTTCCAAGCCCTACCCAAACCCAGAGCCACGTTAAGATTCTAACATTATTACATAGTTAATTACAAGAAATTGTATGATTGTTTATAAATTAGAAAAATTTATCTACATATTATTTTGAAGTTTTGGGTTTGAAACAGAGATTCTAACACGGTTCTAGAACGGATTGGCTCTGTATCTATTGTTGTTGTTTCGTAGCACTTTTCACTTTGAACAAGTTAAAATTCGAGTTACAAGACTTTAAGATTTTGGATTGAATATAGATTATGATAAAATTAGTCAATAGATCCAACATTTAAACTCATTCGTAGTAAAGAAAATGCAAAAGATGCTCAAACTATAAATTGCAGTCTTGGTCATTGTTTAAAAATATTACAACGGTTATGGTTTGTAGATTGTCAATCATGAGTAGACCAACGTTTAGACTTTAAGTTCAAGTAACACTTGAATCAGAACCAACCATTTATTTATTTGATTTATTTATTTTTCTTATTTTATCGTTTTCAAAATTTGGAAATTGAATATTGATATGAAATCAATAAATTTAAATGCTGAGTTTAATTTAAAGTTCATAATTTTTTCTTCAAAAAAATAGAAAATAGAAAAAGGGTATAACTTTTTCTCTTTTGACTTTCTTTTCAATTGTTATTTAAACTGTCGATTTCAACGGGTGATTTACCACCAGCTTAACTCTAAATAATGGCTCAGTTTTTGAACCGTGCGTAGTAAGTTTATGTTGAGAAAACCATATTGTTCTTGGTAAGAGTGACATATGTAAAAAATCTACAAACTCAGTCTTGATATTTTGGGGTTTTTTTTAGATTATGGGTTGAGCATGGAAAATTTTAAATTGTATCAGAGCAGATTAATGTTCGTCGTTACTCGCACGATTCACGTTTTATCGCATGTTGACGAAGTCAAAATTTGTGCAAACTTCAATCAGATAAATTTTTGTTGAAAGAAACATGTTGAGATTAACATTCCAAGAGTGATAATTATATATGTTATGAGCTTTTAACTTTTTGGTAGTGTCATGAACTGCTATCTCATGGTTGATTACAGTTTAGCAAATAACCATTTTATTTATATTTTAGGATCCATATCTTTATTTTTGGGAAAATAATCTAGTAATGTGTATATTTTTCAAGTAGAGAAAAATAGGTAGTAACTTTTTTTTTGGGTAAATGAATCAAATTTTATAAATGGTAATAATAACAAGTAGGAGGAATAGACATGCCTAGTTCCTCATACGCAAGGAGTTCAAATACAATAGAAGGTTTTGGTGGCCTAAGTCCGAGATGGAATTAAACCAACGAAGTTACTCGTGGATCCGAATTAAAATAATATGAATAAGAAGTTCCAAGTTGCATTTCTCGCATTGGAAGATTGCACGATTCCTTGTCAACTAAATATCCCAAAGTATAGCTCCATACAACGCAAACCAAACCTTCTTGTTCATGCCACTGTTAATTAGACCCATAAATTGATCCAAATGCGAGACCAAACACGCATCCGGGCACCAACTTGCACCAATGCATCGTACAAAATAATTCCAGATAGCCCAAGCGAAGTCACAAGAGAGAAAAAGATGATCAATGGACTCATCAATATTGCCACAGATAGGGCAAAGTGAATCCCAAGGCGAAAGAGAACCCCTTCTGATCAAGGAATCTCTCGTCTAAAAAAAAGGTAGTAACTAATGAACATCAGCATCAGCCGGAGCTTCTGGGTTTATTCATCATCCATCAAGAACTGCACGCTCTCTTCATAGCTGAGGCGTACATGTTTTTTCACTTTATTATACACACGGCGCCAATATTAATCTCATGAAATAGCCAATCAAATATCATACCTACAGTGTCAAAGGGCACTTTCCCAGATGATAAATGCACAGACGAATTGTCGAAATTTTAGTTTCAATTCATAGCAGGTGTAATGGTTGATTAATTTTTTTATAGTCCGTGAGAAAAATGGTATATATTAAAAGGAATATGAGTATGAGAAAAAATGTATTATGTAAGATTCATCATCAATTTTAAAAAATGAAATTCTGATCACTGGTTATACGAAGTTATGTTTGCGAGGGAGAGATTGTAAATTTCTTCAATAATTCACGTAAAGCAATGACGCAAAAATGAAATTATTGAAAATTGAAAAACTTCCAACACACACAGTCACACATATACATCCCATGCATAAACTTTAACCACAGAAATCATCGGGGGAGCAGATACAAGACAGAAAGGTAAATTCGATGGTGACTCTTCCACTGAGGCCATTATACCCCACACTAAAGATGACTTAGCTTCTTCTTTTTTTGGGTCGAGAAGGACGACTTAGCTTTTTCTTTTATTAAATTTTTACTTTCTAGTCGAATATTTGACTAATATAATGTATTGGACGTTGAAATCCAGTAGGGGTTTCATTGTTTCCCATGCAAAAAAGGCCGGTAATCACTTCTTAATCCAATTGGTCAAGTACCAACAAAAGCTTAAATTAACTAGTGATGAAGTTGTTCTAACATAACCAAAAATCTCGAGTTCGAGATTTGGAGAATACATCAGTATTAAATACTTGTTGTAAGAGTTTTGCCACCTTTCAAAACTCTTACCCGACCTCGATTAGTCGTCTCAACGGATTAGATCATGTCTTGTATAGTCAGGATTCAACAGGTTAGGTCATGTAGAAAGCTATATGATAGCCTCCAATTTTTCAGATTCGACACTTCTATCTATAATTTTGGATTTATGGACGTTTATAAGATCATTCTATTTAGCAGCACCTTAGAATGGCATAGCTTTCGTGTTAATGGCGAGGTTCAAAGGACGAAAAGTTTATGATGGATACCTAGGCACAAGAGACGAAGAAAGGTGTAGTCGGTGACAAATGCTTCACGGAGTAGCAAATAAGCGTAGATACAGAGATTTTCGAATATGTTCACAACCTTTCAATCTACTGCTGAAATATTAGGTGGAATAAAAAAAAATTCTAATTGGTCAAGATTAAGAAAGAAATATCGGATAAAGCTGAATTACAGGTCAAGATGATTATTGGTTGGTGCAAATAATTATTCATTTGAATTCATAAAGTAATATACTAATTAATAATAAAAAATAACAAAATAGCATATAGCAAGCAGACACCACTCCTTTATCTTTACAAGTCATCTATCCTCCTCCTTTCCTTGCAACCCTCTCTTCCTTGATGTGATTCTCCACTCAAACATATCTCCAAAAATAAACCCATCAAACTTTACATAAAGGAGAAGCAATTAAAAGCTCAAGCACCCATGGTATTCTCATCATCCTCTGTTCCAATCTATTTAGATCCATCCAACTGGCTACAGGTAAAATTGTTCTCCTTTATCTCTTTTGATCTTGTTCCTATCTTATATATATATATTGTTTTCCTCTTAATTCACTTGCTCCACTAAAAACAGCTAGAGAAAAAAGTTTATATGGTCTTTTGTAATTCATTTTTTTGTAC
Source organism: Hypericum androsaemum (assembly GCA_963995505.1). Lineage (NCBI taxonomy): Eukaryota > Viridiplantae > Streptophyta > Magnoliopsida > Malpighiales > Hypericaceae > Hypericum > Hypericum androsaemum. The sequence goes on from OZ023196.1 coordinate 5,368,409, forward strand.
TATAATTTTATCAGCAACAGTCAATAATTAATACTCATGAAACCCTTCAACTTCCGCCTCCGCTGCTCTGTCCACCGCACGGGGTTGGAGATGGAGGTCGCTCTGGCGGGGCGGGCTCAAGACCGAGCTCTTCGATGACTGAGCGAGCACGGCTAGCGAAGATCACCACGCAACCGGAGACGACCCTCAAGTGTCCGAGGTGTGAGTCAACCAACACCAAGTTTTGCTACTTCAACAACTACAGCCTAACCCAGCCCCGCCACTTTTGCAAGAGTTGTAGAAGGTATTGGACGATCGGAGGAGCCCTAAGGAACGTTCCGGTGGGCGGTGGTTGTAGAAGGAACAAAAGAAGTAAAGGGAAGGGCAGTAGAGCTAGGAGGTCATCAAGGTCTCCAACTAAAACAGGCATAGTAGGGTCTAGCACATCAGCCAGTGAATTTGCTTCTAATAGCTTCAATTTGGATGATACAATTGGCCACCAAATAGCCTCTCAAGTAACCCTACAGGCACCAATATTGCCTCCTCTTCGAAGTTTTGGTGATTTTCACTCCACGAACGTTACTACAAATTCCATGGTACATGGTGGTCTAGGGTTTCCCATTGGTACTACAAGTTCTTCAAGTGGTGGTGTTGGTGGAGGTTTAGGCTCTAGTTATTTGTCTAGTGGCCTTTTTGATCAATGGAAGATGCAACAATTCCCCAATTTTTCGACCAACGTCGAGTTCCCATCCGTCGGATATTCGTATCGGTTTGAGGATCATCTAGGGGAAGGAGTTGCTTGTAACTCTAAGCCATTGGACTCTGGAGCTTCCATTGTTGATGCAATTAAGCTGGAAGCAAGCCAGGGGCTAAATATGGCCCGGAACTTTTTGGGTACAACTCATGGGAATATCAATGATCAACAATGGGGAGCCAATGCATGGAGAGGCGAACCTGGTTTTACTTCACATTTCGCGGGCGATCTCTAATGATCTTAGCGTCGATCCGGGGCCGAAAAGCTGGAATTACACTGACCTAACGTATCCTGATGCCATGGATATATAACACGTTGAAGATCCATGGGAATTTGTGATGTTATCAAGGGAATTCTCTCGTAATGTAGTCAGAGAAGGAAGGAAGGAAGGAAGGTAGGCTTCTCAGAACCCTTTTGGTTATATTCGCTTTGGTTTCTGTTACGTACTATAGAGTGAACTTGAGGAGCACTACAACAGATGTGCAAAATTATTAGAGTTGTGTCCAGTTCAGAGTTTTTGGTGGCTCATTTTATGGATGATAATCTTGTGTAATATTCCCTTAACTACGTTGAATATGGAGTGTCAAGTGTGCACTTTAATTTTAATTTTGTAAGAGTAGCGTGCTAATCTCTAGATATTAAAAAGTCTCAGTATTCAAGTCGAGTATTGTCAGAATTCTCTAAATACTCACAATCATCTTAAATTACTTTACCAAGTCAACAAGTGACTTAATATAATAAAATTGGACAATGGTGAACATATTGTCCTAGTTTAAGTAAAATATCTTGAGTTCGAACCCTTGAGAATACAACAGCATTAAATATTTGTTGCGATAGCCTTGTCACATTTCAAAAACGCCACCCGGTTCAAACTAATCCGTAATTTTTTTGGATAACATGTGATATATATATCTATATATATAGATATATCACATGTTATCCAAAAAAAATTAATATATATATATATATATATATTGTTCATTTTTCTGTTTTCTTGGGTTTCTTTTTGGCTATCCGTTTGAGGTTTCAGCTTGCGAATTGTTTTGGGTTTCTTTCATCTTAGTGCGTCTCAGTTGTTTCACTTGTGCAGTTGTACTCCTCCCGAATGTACATTGTATTTTGGTGTGTGGAATAAAATTTACCTTTCTAAAAATATATCACAACAAAATTTATATTCGTTTGTCGTTCAAAATAAGCAATTATTTGATTTGACCAGTCCGACATTAAACTAAACTAACAACGCGGGTGGGTTCGCGGGCCAGATAGACCAACGCTGACCGAGCAGTTTTATGGTTGAGGTCAATTTTTTATAAAATTGTCAAACCAGCACATTAGTTAAAACGACCTCATTTTGTTTATATATATCGATCAAAACTACTAAGCCAAACCAAAAATATCACTCATTGATCGTTTAATTAATTAATGCGTATACGTTAATGGTGCATACATATAAACGGAAAGGAATCTGGACTGATGAAGATGAAGTTGCTAAATTAGACAACTTGTATTGGTCATAGTTCTTTTATATGTTTATATTTGAGTTCCACTGGCTCCTAAATTCTTAATCATGTATGAAAAATGCTCTTTAATTATTTGACCCTCCAGGTATCTGTTTTGAAACTGCAAAATCGATGAAACTACTGGTGTGAAATCGTAATCGAGACACCACACACCAACAGACAAGAGAAAAATGTCAAATCCGTAGAATGTCATCAGAAAATTGTTTTTGGATGAGATATTGTATTATTGGTTAGGTTAGTTATTTTGGGCTAAAATTCTATACTAGAGTTAAAAAAAAAACTCTTTTCCCCATATGAATCCATTTGAGGAAAAGAGTTTTTTTACACTGATCAAGAATTTTTCCTGTTATTTTCCATCTCCCATCTCAAAAACAAAAGCAAAAAACAAAAGCTGAATGCATAAAAGTCTGTGCCCTCTGTTTTGGAAACTGAAGCCGACGCCTCGGAGAAAGTTGGAGAGAGAGACATAGAAGAAGATGGGGTTTTGATTACAGTTTGGAGTTTTATCCATTGACATATCGTTTTGATTTTTGTTTTTACATTGGGACTACTAATGATTGTACAATTATAGGGAGATTGTACAATTATAGGGAGTGTGGCCGTATCATTAGATGTATCTTTTTTTGTGGGTGGTGGTCACTAGTTCACATGGGAAGAAGGAAAATAATGAAATTTTTTACTTAATACCTTTTATTTATTTTGACGCTTTCAGGATTTTAACCTATTCTTTCTTTTTTGAATGAAATTTTAAAATATTCCGGTCTCCAATTTTTTTATACCACTAAAGTAAGATTAAAGACTAGTTTTTCCTATACTAAAGAAGAGTGGAATGACATTCATTTATATATAAGATGATACACATGATAGTGGTCCTAGGAAAATCTCGGTTAATAGTGAATTCAACGCGAACAATTCCTACTCTAGCTAGTGAGAATATATCCTTGCAAGACTGTAGCGGTTTGATTCCAAATTCCTAACCGAAATATTGATCGTACCAAGATCTGAAGAGCAGAACGAATTATTCTCCTAATATTTTTTTAAAAATATTGCTAATTAGGCCATGGATCGAGTCTTTAGAAAAAATGCCAAGGAAAGGCCTCTAGGCCACAATCTTAAAAAAACCGTAGAAAAACTACTTTTTGAGGCATCTTAAAAGGGAGTGCAATTATTTTAACAAGAAAGGAATTTTTTAGGCGTATTGGCGTATTGCTGACTAAGAATTTCTAGAGAGATGGAAGAATAGAAAAAATCCAAGCCAGATAGGGCTCGGAAATCCAAGCGATTTGGATATTAATGTATCTAGCACTAGTCTATTTGTTGAAGATGCCCACATGCTATGGCTTTTAGGGGTTTAGTAATGTTCTCTCCGCAATTCTACATATGTCAGCTTTAGCTTTCTAATGTGAAGTCATTGTCTACCTCTCTCTCTACCTTAAGAGATGCCGAATTATGTCCAGACATTTGATCTAATTAGACAAGAAGTATAAAAATTGATTGAAGTCTGGGATTCAATACTATAGATATAATAGGTGTAAAAATTTACATTTACAAAGTAATACCGAATTTGTTTCATAATATTATGCAATTGGTGCTGACAAGCTAAATTCGGTCATTGTTACATCAGATTTTGAATCTCTTTGTTTCATCGAAAAAATTCTCGTAAATTTGACTTCTCACATTTTCTTAAGGAAACCTGTTTTCTGTTCTACAAGAAAAAAATAACGTTACAAAAAAGAGACTCAGTAAAAAAAATACATCGGGTCCTTAATGCGTAAATTTTTACATTTTTTTATGTTTGTTTGAACCCAAAACATATTTTCCATGAAATAGTTTTTTTGGCGAAACATACATCGGGTCCTTAATGCGTAAATTGTTAGGTCCTTTGATCTTATATTTACAAAATTCATGCCCAAACTTTTTTGTAGATGGAGAGAGTGAGATACTCAAATAGTTACTCTTTCATTTGTATTAACATGGATAGCCGAGGAGTTATTAACGGATTCTAAAAAAACCGAGGGCTAATTGATGGTTTACCTTTATGAGTAGGCTACAAACCACTTGGGATGTAGGTCACCCGAAGTAGCCACTTGCTTTATTTTCTCTCCTTTTAGTTTTTCTCAATATTCGGACATCACTATACATACTAATCTAGGTTCGAGTTGTGTGGGATCTTTCAAAAGTAACAAAAAAATTTCAATAAATATTTAATACTACTGCATTTCAAGAATTCAAACTCGAAATCACTTAATTAAACTAAAACAACCACATCACCGAATGATGTAAAATTGTGTGGTTTAACTGTATTTCGTAGAATACAGTAGTGTTAAATAGGAATCAAGTTCGCGAAGGAGCTGGATCTGAGAAATGTTGTTCCTGAAATATATTGTTTGCCTCTGGTGCAAGCTTTCCAACATCACGAACAAAAGAGGAGTGATTTGTATTTGATGTTTGAAGAATGCCGCCTGGAAGTGACTACGACGGAGGCACATCGCGTGACATATGCTAGAAGAACAACAAACTCTGCGACACACATACTGGCTAAAATGGTCAATTTCAATATGCTTCAATCTGAGATCGAGAATCTGTTTGTCATGGATTTGGGATCTAGAGATGACTAAAGGGTGAGCCGGCTATGTTTCGGGGTTTTAGGACCTGGGTTAAGATTCAGGTGGGTATTGGGACGGGCTTTTTTGGGTTTGCTTGGGTGATCGGATGTAAAAGGGGCAACTTGTAGAATTCATCTCATGTAGTGTTATCATTAGAACAGATTTTTACCGCGATGCGCTCTTATCTCATGTCTAGGTTTATCTCGGTGGGAGTGGAGTTACTAGAATGAGTTTTTACAGAGACTAGTGGCTGCAACTTCATTTTAAATGAGAGGAATTCTACGAGTTGAAAGATAGATCTAAAAAGATAGTGTCCTTGTACTATTCTACATTGTACCATAGGATCGGGTTGGTGGAGGTGGACTGATAGGATGCAGGAGTAGATGGGTAGATCTAGGTGGGTGAATCCTTTGACTGATGTACGGAGAAATCGTGGGAGGGTTTTTTTTCTGAATGGTGTTACTATTCACCATTTTTTGTGAAAAAAGCGTCCGATTTGAAAGTATTGCGGGGATGGTGTCCACGTGGCACGGACGCCGAAAAAAGTCGGATCTTGGTTATTCAGATTTCGGATTTGACCAAGATCCGACTTTTTTTGTCGGATATATCATCCGACTAAAAAAGTCGGATCTTGGTCCAAGATCCGACTTTTTTTGTCGGATCTTGGTCATATCCGAAATCTGAATAGGAGATTTCGGATAACCAAGATCCGACTTTTTTTGTCGGTTCTTGGTCCATAACAAGATCCAACAAAAAAAGTCGGATTTTGGTCGGTATAAACACCAAAATCCGACTTTTTCCGTCGCTCACACTCCCGTCCCCGACGTCGCCTTCCCGTCTGTCCCGCTCGCCTCGCCGCGGCTCCCCGCTCCCGCTCGCCTTGCCGCTCCCGCTCCCCGCCCCCGCTCCCCGGATCCCGCCCCCGCCCCCCGCTCCCCGCCCCCGCTCCCCGGATCCCGCCCCCGCCCCCCGCTCCCCGCCCCCGCTCCCGCCCCCCGGTCCCCGCCCCCCGCTCCCCGCCCCCGGTCCCCGGTCCCCGCCCCCGCCCCCCGCTCGCGCCCCCGCTCGCCTCGCCGCTACCGCTCCCCGCCCCCGCTCCCCGCTCCCCGGTCCCCGCTCCCTGCCCCCGCTCCCGCCCCCCGGTCCCCAGTCCTCGCCCCCCGGTCCCCGCCCCCGGTCCCCGGTCCCCGCCCCCGGTCCCCTGTCCCCGCCCCCGCTCCCCGGTCCCCGCCCCCCGCTCCCCGCCCCCGCTCCCGCTCGCCACTCGCCGCTCCCGCTCGCCGGCTCGCCCGCCTCTCGGTACAGCCCCCGACGTCGTATTAGGTAAATTTTTTAATTAGTTAATTTTTTACCTAATACGACGTTAGTTAATTGTGAATATTAGTTAATTGGTAAATTTAGTTAATTGGTTAATTGTTGATGTTAGTTAATTGGTTAATTGTTGATGTTGGTTAATTGTAATTTGTAGATAATTGGTTAAAAAAATTTGGTCCTAATGGTGCGACCAAAATTTCGGTCTGACCGGTCTGGCCAAAAAATTGATCAGACCAAACTGACCAATTTATGGTCCGATCGGTTTGACCAAAAGATGGTCCGACCAGTTTGACAGAAAGATGGTCCGGCCGGCCAGTTTGACCAAAATAATGTCTGAGTGGTTTGACCGTTAAACAATGTGACCGTAATATGGTCTGTAATAACGCTATTTTAATTAATTTTTTGATTAATGTTCTAATTGTTCAATGTTTAACATTGTTAGATTTGCTAAGTTTGTTAATATATTGGTAAGTTAATATAATGTTCTAATATGTCTATTGTGTTGTTTAGATATGGATGCACAGCCATACGGGCATCTTCTAGGGAATGGAGGACCCTTAGATACGTCGGTATTAGTGCACCAGGATGTGCACCGTTCTCAGGACGTGTGGAACCGTGAGGTTCGTGAAGGGATTAACGATAATCAGGACACATTGTTGAAGATACACCGACGGAAATGGACGGTGTCTCATGTGCAGAACGAGGCCTTTATAGCCTACATGAAGGAGGCAGGTTTCTGGGATGTGTGGTGTATTGGCTGGGTCGTTCTCGAAACAGCATTTGTTACAGCCTTGGTGGAGCGGTGGCGGCCCGAGACCCATACGTTCCATATGCCTGTGGGTGAGATGACAGTTACTCTTCAGGACATTGCTGTGTTGTTCGGGCTTCCTATCGATGGTCACCCAGTAACAGGGTTGCAGACACCTCCTGATTGGCACGAGTTCTGCGTACGCCTATTTGGCAGTAACCCGGCAGATACCCCTGGAATGGTTTGGAAAAACCAAATTGCCCTTAAATGGTTCGAGGACCATTTTGACCCTGCTACTATCCCGATTGATGCTGGTGATGACGTCGTAAAACGATATGTTCGAGCGAACATATTGCGACTTATCGGATGCATTCTTTTTCCCGAGTCTAGTGATGCGAGGGTGAACACATACTGGTTGCCACTGCTAGAGAATGTAGAGGCAATTGGTTCTTACAGCTGGGGGAGTGCGTGTTTGTCACACACGTACAGCCACTTGTGTAGAGCCACAAGCTCGACACATTCACTTATTGCCGGGGCGATGACGCTAGTATGTATGTGGGCTTGGGAACGGATCATCCCAAATCGTCCGGTTTTGTTAAATCCGGCAGTGCAACAACCTGGGCAAGCACTGGGCATCAGGTACACATTATTACTTAATGCACTGTAGCCGTAAGATTAACCTTATAGACTTGACGTGATATTTTTATGTCACTGTGCAGGTGGAGTGGAAAATTTAACAGAGCGGCCAGCAAAAAAATAACAACCGTATCTGTTTACAGACGCAGGTTGGATGAGCTTAGAGAATCAGATGTAAGTAATTTGTTTATTAAATTTTAATGAATAGTTTTGACTTAAATCATACTGTGTTGCATACATATAACCACGACCATTTGGACGAGCTACAACTGTGTGCATTTGTTACAGGTTGTATGGATGCCGTATAACGACGAGATTCTTGGCAATCTCCCGACAATATGCCATCGTGATTGTGGCTTATGGTTGGCACGAGTCCCGTTGATATGCTTTTTGCATGTGGAGTGGCATTATCCTGATCGGGTGTTACGACAGTTCGGATTACTCCAGGGTATTCCGGCTAGCCCTGAGATCGATGAGGCGACACATAGTGCGGTGGATGGTCGGGGTCAGGCTGGCCAAAATTGGAATGCCATTTACGAAGGCCATGTGAAGATCTGGGTGGAATTTCGGACAAGATATGTGTATCACGGAGTACCTACGTCGCCGTATATCCATTATCATGATGGATATATGGATTGGTACAGGAAGATTACTCGGCGATTCATCAGCCCTGCTAGCGCAATGTTACACATGAGTGTAAGTCAATTTAGCTATGTTAAATAAAGATGTTGTCTATTTTAATTTTAATAGCGATGTTCCACAATGCTAATGATAATAAAATTTTATTTGTAGGCGGATGTTGTTGAGCATATACGCCACAGGTCTTCAGACATTTCAGAAATTCAGAATTTGTCGCAGGTTGCACTTGGGTTCGCCGGCGAGCAAAGACGGTACCTAGGTCTCCGCGACAGCCAGCCACCTGTGGGACTGGCGGAGCACATGACATACGAGCTTCCTCAATCAGAGAGGGTATCTGTCGTGAGACGCAAAACCACTCTTTTCAACAAGCGGCAACCAATACCCCGGCCTGAGCCCGTACCTGGTTATCAAGTGGAGCCCATGGTCTGGGAAGATTATCGGTCGAGAACGCAGATTCCAGCAAACACAGTGACGTCTCTCAGCATGGATACCTCCGCCTCTCATCCATTCTCCCAGCACACAGATTTTGGCACCCCCGGCTCCGCTTCCCAGCCGTCCCACCAGCACTCGAGTTACGGCCTAGGCCACACTGGGGTGCCGCATTCCCAGCTGTTTACTCCCCCTAGGCAGAGGTATTTGTTTATCTTAATTTGTGGTATTAATTATGAATTTTATTACAGTATGTTCAATTGATTTGATTTCATTATTATATAAATTTTTGGGTTTGTTATTAGGGGTGTTCTCATTGGAGACGGTACAACGGCAGCTAGGTCTGTGCAGCCGTTTTCTTACGGATTGGGCCCTTCCGGATCGGGTTTCGGCGTCGCCCCCTCCGTGGCTCATCCATTATTCAGGGAAAATATATTTGGTTGGCCCCAAACTGGGGCTCATACGTCTGACACGCAGTCCAGTTTTGGTTTCACCCGGTCTGGTATACAGACATCCCAACTATTTGAGACACCTACACAGAGGTTGGTTCTCTACAATTTGGTGTGTGTAAATTATGAATTTTATTTAAAATTTTTGAATTGATTGTATGGCTTTATTGTGTTGATAACATAATTTGTTGATTTTGATAAATTTGTATGATATTTTATAATAGGACTTCGCCACGTGATACTTCAACTCATGGTAGTGGTGACTCTTCATTTGACGATCCAACCGATTTTGAGGATGAAGAAATACCTCTGGTCCGGCGTCAGCCTAATCGGGGAGCTAGAGAGGCTGGTGTGCGATGTTTTACAGGAGGACACCTGAATGTGCCTGGAAAGGGAAAGGGGAAGGCGAATGCTCACGTAGATAAGCATCAAAAGGAGAAGCCTCAGAAGAAGAAGAAGTAGTTTATGCTTCTGTACTTGACATTTGTTGGATGCTTTTATGACTGTATTAACTTCACTGTTTTTATGATTTGTGTTTTAGTTCTCGAAATTTTTCAAACGTTATACCTTTCTTGATAAGTATGCCGTCAAGATATTAAACAAAGTACGGTATAAGGAAATACGACATGACAAAACTAAGAAGTGCAATACTAAAATAGGATGACAACAATCTGAAATAACATATAAAAAAATGTCTTTATGTTTCTCAACACGTTGTCACAATTCTCATCAGAATTCCCGGTAGGGACATATTTGCCACTATTCCTTGAAAACTCGTTTAACATTCTCGTGATCAACACTGAAATGTATTCGATTTTCTTCATACGAGACATAAATCTGTTCAAAAAAAACTTAATTAGGTCAATGATTATATTAAAATAATTTACTGACGACGATGTAATGATAATATAAGCTTACATCTTTCACTAGCAACACACATCCATCACAGTAGGTACTCTCAATGTCTTGTAAACTCCCCGTGATTTCGCCAGTAGGATCCTTCATAAATTTATAGATATGAAGTCTTTGATAATTTAAAAATATGATTAAGAAACAAATAATACATTATATTATAATACCTGAAAAACTGCTCGGAAACTATTGCCGTATACATGTTTCTTCTTTTTCACGTACAGAACCATCTGCAAGTCTCTTAGTTAACAATAACATAACTTGCAAATTGAAAAATTTTCATATATGTACAAATGTTACCTGTGGAATTGTGATGCTTTCAGAGATTGTTTTTACATCCTCAATAGATACTCCATCAACGTTAGCTCCATACATCAAACCTAAAAAATGTAACAAATTAGATACTCCATAAATGTAAGTAACAAGTATGTATAAGTATTTTCGTAATACCGTGAGATAGAACAAATTCAATAGCTGTTGTCCATGGTTCATTGTTGAAAATGTCATTGGCTTTGCGGTCTGCTTCAGCTCGTATGGCTTTCCTTCGAAGGGCTGATTTAGCTTCAGCTTCCTTTTTATGCAGCTCTAACCTCTTTTGTTCTTGGAGCCACTCATAGGCCTCTGAGCCATATAGTGCCTTCAAATCGGCACCACGTCCCTCAGGATATGGTGCTGGAGGATAAGGACGACGACCATCATAGGATGGTGCTGGACGAGTTTGTTCTTGGGAATCTTCATCAGATTCTCCATTTTTCTTAAACACTTTGACAACGTTCTCATCAGTAATGCTAAATAATTTGTTGTTCGGGTATGGGGACGAGTCAACTTTTACCTGTTGAAGAACCAGAAAATCAGTAAACAACTATCTGGAACTATTGAGAAAAAAAAAGGATATGCTCACATTTTTAAGATACAACACACATCCAGCTTCAACAAGACCGGTAGAGTCATTTATGGTACCAGTAATACTGCCTGTAGAATCCTGTAATATATTAAAAGTTTAAAAAATTTCTCACATAACATAAATATGTAAGAATAAATAAAATTCTTTTAATTGTACTTTGAATGTCGCAAGTGCGCCAATTCCGATACGCTTAAAACGGGTCACCTCTACAACCATCTACAAGCAAATACAAAATACTTGTTATAAAATTGACTATGATGCTAACTCAAATTAAAGGATAATGTAAAATTTCTTACCGACATAACTGTAGTACCACTATAGGTATTTTTGAAGCTCTGAATACTTGTCCCTTTAAAACAGGTTCCTATCATCATCCCTGTAAAATAAATAAAAATTTAATAAAAATATTATGTGATCCAATATAGAAATACGGAATACCTTCAACTGTCAGAAAGTCCATGGCTCTACTCCACGGTTCTGGATCTCGCTTGACAAGCTTGTAATAACAGTTGCTTTTGGTAGGTTTCTGAGGAGGGACTTCTGATCTATCGTTGGATGGCCTCTGTAATCGTTTGAAAATATACCCAAACTTAGAACCACATAGAGCATTCCAATCGATTCGAGGATGCTCCGGCTCTTCGTCATCATGTGCGATTGGCTCTTTGCCACTTCTCCTCATCGGCACCCCTGAACAATTATGACAATAAACATATACATAAAATGTGTAATGCGTCATTATTCTACTAAGATAGAGTAACTTAAACTTCACACTGTTACAAAGAAACTCAACACAACCCACATAGAGTTTCACAAAATATTACAAAGTACAATCCTTTCAGTTCAAAATTAATTACAATTCAACGTCCACGACGGCGTCTACTCGTACTTGCCCCTACGGATACAGCTGCCGCTTTAGCTGCTTTAGCCGCTCTTGCTGCCGCAACTGCTCTTATATTAGTACAATTGGCTTTTGTGTGACCCCTTGTTTTACAGAGCGTACAGCGGACGAAAGGCACTGTATCCATTTCATTATGTATGCGCTTCCGTGGCTGTCCTCTACCCCTCGCTAATCTTTCATCTGGAATGAGCCTTACAACTGTTGGATCTTCAGGATACGGCCAATATTTAGGATTGCCCAGAGGAACAAACTTCAGTTGGTAGCAAGCTTGCGTGGTTTCCAGGCGATAATACTTATCCACAAATATCTTGTAATCGATGCCAAGTTCAGTACAACACGCCATCACATGTGAGCACGGATAGTGGTAAGCCTGAAATTTGCCGCAGCCACAAAATCCTGTGGAAAGATTAACTGAATGCTTTCTGTCCCCCTTTTGTCTTCTCATATCGTACCCAGTGCGAACTTCGTACGATCCAACTGTACTGTCAGAAACTCGCACTCTATGTCCATTGGCCTTTCCCTCCCACCGCTCCAACCTGTTTAGGAGCTTCTGTGACATCAATATTTTGCCAGTACAGCTCTCTTTCATACACTTAGTTGATCTCTCTTCAAAATATTCGGTTAGCTTGTTAAATGTCTCTGTCACCAAGGCTGTCACCGGTAAACGACGAACTTTTTTGAAGATCATATTTACGCACTCGGCAATATTCGTCGTCATGTTACCATATCGGCGTCCGCCATCCCACGCTAAGCTCCACTTGGGCAATTCCTGTTCATACATCCAGTTGAAGACCTCCTGGTCGACATTCCATATTTCTCGCATGTTAGCTTCCAACTTCCACAGTTGAGCTTGCATTCCTACAACCAACATAGTAAAAATATTAAATGTGGAGTAACAACTTGTAAAATAGTTTTAGACAACAAAACATTTGTGCATGTCACCTGCAATCTTCATGACATTCCTCATGGCGTCGTTTTTGAAGTGTTTGTTAAGATTGCTTGCTACGTGTCAAAGACAATATCGATGGGCGGTAGCACTGTCTTCTCCCCAACCATACTCCGTATCCATTGCCTTTAATATGCCAGCATGTCGATCAGAAATAACACATATTCCATGTCGGCCAGGCGTGACGTGCTTCCGGACTTGTTTCATGAACCACGGCCAACTATCCGTGTTCTCACCCTCTACCAGAGCAAATGCTATTGGAATTATAGCATTATTACCATCAATTGCAGTGGCGATCAGGAGGACATGCTTGTATTTTCCATACAAGAACGTTCCATCAATCTCCAAGACAGGCATGCAATGTTTGAAAGCTTCAATGCAAGGCTTGAAGCTCCAAAAAACTCGCTTAAAGATCTTTGTTCCAGGCATCAGTGCTTCCACGTAATGGTCGCAACCAGGGAGGGTGTGATAATATTCCCATTCAACAACAGTTCCAGGATTATTTGCCTTGCATGCTGCAAACCATTGCGGAAGGCGATTGTAAGATTCTTGCCAATCCCCCCATAAATCTTGAAACGCCTTCTCTTTTGCCCACCAAGTCTTCGTATACGAGGGTCTAAACTTCATATGGTCGTGGATCTCTGACCTTAAAGTGGCCACACGAATATCTGGTTGTTCCTCTACTCGTTTCTTAATAATTTGTGCTATGAAAGCAGAAGTGAGTTGTTTATGATCCTGCGACTTTCGTAGGCGACCACAGGTATGGGGGTAGGTGTGTTTCACGATTTTCCATGGACTGAAAAGTGTGCCCCTTCTTTCCTGTGAGACACGGATCTCCCATTTGCAATCATCCGTCTCCCATTTTTTACACTTCACAGAAAAAGTTTCAGGCCTTGTTTCTTTTCGAACAAACTCACGCCCATCGTTCATTACGAACGCCTCGATCTCCCTCTTTGCATCAAATTTGCTCTTCCAAATCGTACCCTCTTTCAACAAACCAGAACAACTTCCATCTATTGCTCGGTCGCAATCCCATTCTTCACCATAAATAGTCATCGATGATTGTTCACCGGGATCATTTAGAGCGAGTTCACCGTATTGTTGTTCCCGGTATTGTTGTTCCTCTTCTTCTACTACTTCTTCTTCATCTTCGTCTTCTTCTGCTTCATTTTCGTCTTCTTCTGCTTTGTCTTCGTCTTCGTCTTCTTCTGTTTCGTCTTCACGATCAAAATTGTATGTGGCATATGGACCTGCCTCTCTAGGATCATTTTCAAACCAATCAAATATTGGTTCATGAGCAACATCCATCCTCGTTGACGTACCAGCTTCAACGACAAACGGGTTGTAATTATTAACCCTCTTTTCCACAATGATTGTAAGCTTAATCTCCTTCACCATTGGTCCAAAGAAGTTAATCATGGTCTCCAGCATTATCCTAACATCTTCATCGTCGTTAATAAACATTGGACCAAATTGTCCTCTTCCAAATGGACATCTAAATATCAATGGCCCAAATTCTTCATTTGGACCTATTGGGATCTTTTCGTTAACTTTTTTCCGCAAGATATTGTATTTAACAAATGCTGCATGAAACTTCAACTTTTCTTTCCCACCACCTTGGTAATCAAAACCGGTTTCATTGTTGTTGAAAATTACTCCATCGTATTTCAACTTTATTCTTATAACCCAGTTAGCCATTATGAATACTACAACAAAAGAAAACAGTATGCAATTCTATATTAGCAACACAAAACATAATTTATATTAACGAAAATATCATATAAACATACATTCTTCTCCATCAATTTTTTGGTCCGACCACCTTAAGAACCAGATGAAATTTAATCGGACTGGCAGGGTGGTCACTTTTTTTACTCGACCATCCGGAATTTACCAAGAAAAAATTCACATCCGGTCAGATTGGTCAAACTAACTGACCGGTCCGACCGGTCCGACCGACCGGTTGGTCCGACCGGTCCATTAAACCGGTCTGGCCATTGGGGTTGGTACTAAAATCCGCACACCCACAAAATTTTAAACAATCAGATATCACACTCAAAAAATAGAAGGAATTAATAATTTCAAAGCTAAAATATACTAATTATTTTAAATTAATGAACAAACTCTACATATATACCAAAATATTAAAGTAAATTAATTTACCTGGTTTTGGGCAGGCAGGGTCTTCTATGGTATGCAGTATGCAGGACGTCTTCGTAGGGATGACAAAAGGCTTCTGCGAGGTATCCATTATATAGGCTATATGATCGACCAAGATTTGTCAAAAAAAGTCGGATCTTGGACCAATATGTTAAAGAACCGACAAAAGAAGTCGGATCTTGGTTATCCGAAATCTCGTATTCAGATTTCGGATTTGACCAAGATCCGACAAAAAAAGTCGGATCTTGGTCATCCGACAAAAAAAGTCGGATCTTGGTCCAAGATCCGACTTTTTTCGGCGTCCGTGCCACGTGGACACCATCCCCGCAATACTTTCAAATCGGACGCTTTTTTCACAAAAAATGGTGAATAGTAACACCATTCAGAAAAAAAAACCCTCGTGGGAAGCTCCGGATTTTGGATTTTATTTTATGCTTAACTGATTGTAATGCTTTTGAATGATTTAATGAAGAAAGTTGTTTACCACGCCAAAAAAATAGAAAGATATAAGTTGGTTTTATCAATGTTTTAGTCCGATTATGATCTGGGACGAAATCTGGGTTTTTTTTTCCTTTTCTGAAAGGTATATGTAATAAAATCTACATGGAATATACAATCTACTTAGGTGCAAAAACAGAGTTGCGACCGTCGGCTTCAGTAAAACCCCCATACACCAAAACTCGTAAGAAAAAAGATATGGGAGAGAAAGAGCACCTCGATAAAAAAATCTATCTTGATGTTAAGCCGCGAAAAATAATACCACACCATCATTTGGAAAAAAAAGCATCAAGAAAATAAAGGACACAAGAAGATCGAAGATAAAAAAAAAGAACAGACAAGAAACAACTAAAAAGCAACCCTGACAGCAGTTAACTCCTTCTAGCTGTAGCACCAACACCAATCGTTCCAAGCATCAAGAGAGCGTCCTGATTAAATTTAGATGATGCCCAACAATTTGTCAATCACATTCACCACTAGTTCAATCGGCTACATTATCTGGTTCACTCGGTTGAATAGATCGATCGAGACAAAACAACAAAAGATTGTTTTAGAAAAAAATATGTTTTGAATTTTATTATATGAAAAGTGATGACATGATTTTAATATTTATAAATTATATATATTTAATATTTTTTTTTCTTAAATACCTTTGATCTGACCAATGGTCCAACCATTCAGACTGGGTAAAGTATTAAAATCTCACAGGTTGCTCCCACATTTAAATTTTTTTTTTATTTCGAGTTGAAATATTGTACCTTGTCATCGTACAAAGCTAAAGCCATATTTAGAATTTTCCCCGCGATTTGCAACAATAAGTGGTTGAAGTAAATCGTGGGATCATGTCACTTTAGTATTTTATAATTTGTCATTCTTACCTATTTTTGTTATATATATTTTTGACAAAAAATTTTAAAATCATGTTTTTAGTGACAAAATATTTTACTTTAAAAACAAATATAAATTTAGTCCGTTGTTATTTTTTAGCTTTTCATGTGCTTAATTGGTTGGCTTTTTTAGTTTAGAACGTTGGGTATGGAAAAAATCGGGCCCTCATTTTCGTTGTATAAAATGAAGCCACTTGGTATGTGAAGAAAAATGGAAATTTTAAATCGGAAAGGAAAATCAAAATTGAAAAATACTCAGAAACCTGCCTAATAATGTGCCGTATTAGTCCCGTTGCCAGTCATTCCCTTGCTGTAATATCTCACTGTAGCCTTATTGTTCTACCCGTGCTTTTTTTAGAAGAGTTGTTCTACCCGTGCTTGGCTTTGTGAAAAGATTGCCGCATAATACTCCAAAAAAATAAAAAATAAATAAATATGCCGAGTTGGACTTGTTCCAAAAGCATACCAAAAATTTCCAGATTAAATTGTGTATATGTATCAACAATTTTGGATAATGTCAGTCCTGAAAGTATAATTGTAAACTAATTCGGTTGAGATCGACGCATTGTTAGTTACGAGTGTTGTGAGTTTTCACCTATCGATTGTCTTAATATTTGGTTGGACAAAAAGATCATAATATGGTATAAGAACAAGTTCAATTCACGGGCATGCGGGTGACGTAATGCAATACCCTACTCCTTTGTCTGAATTGTTCGACTTAGGTGAAGTATACTTAGTCTTATTGATGTAAATAGTGTGCCGAGAATAGTTGGAAGAAATTTTTTTTGTTATCTCATACTACATTAGACAGTGTCGAACATGATGTGATAAATTGATAATAACTTCTTCATTAAGGATCCAAATGAGATGATTCAAAATGGTATAGAAAAATAAGAAATATATATAGTTATTGCTATATAAATATTGTGCCGAGGATAGTTGGAAGAAAATAATTTGTTATCTCGGATTACATGAGACAGTTTTGAATATGATGTGATAAATTGATCTTGACTTCTTCATTATGGATCCAATGAGATGATCCAAAATGGTGTGAAAAGATAAGAAAAAGATATACAATTAGATAGAATGATGATTGGCCAAATAAGTAACAGAAGAAGGTGAAAAATGTGACACGAGCTACTGCATTCCGATTGGACAATGGAAGCGGCAATCAATCATATGTTTTTACTTGGCAACACTATGTTATAAGGTGAAGAAAAAGGTAGCTTACTCTTATGGTCACTTTAAAATAAGAGAAGCATAAGGGATAAGAATTAAAAATAGGGAAAAACAAAATTTGAAAGGTAAGAAAGAAAGGAGAAAAGACCAAGAGGAAAGATAAGCACGCATACCGAGAAAGATTGGACTGGTATGTGTGTTTCTACTTGGAATTGGAATTGAAATTTATAGGTAACATGAACATTGAAGAGGACTAAAATTAATTTGTAAATATTTATGGTATGTTCTATTTGGAGAAAGGAATTGATCCGAAGGATGTATTTCAACAAGAACATATTTACCGAGTCTTGAAATTGAGGTGGTGGAAGAAAAACTACATAGTAAGTGAATTTCTTGGACTTCTAAGTTAATTTTTGGACACAGAAAAATCATGAACAATCAAGAAAGTTTTATGGGCTTCTTATATGGTCAAAGGACATTTTACCCAATGATACAAGATGTAGGATGATTTGACAGAGGTTCAGAGTTCAAACCCTGGCAAAGTGAAACTAGGTGTAAATTTACCTTTACAAAAAAAAAAGTTATATGGGCTTCTTATCGAAGTTAAAAGTGATCAAGTGATGTTCTGCTCGGTAAGAATTTGGTTGACAAAACAGATCTTTAAATACGTTTTAGATCATCAAAAATTTGTGTATGAATTATGAACATATGGATAATCTAATAATGGAACAAGGAGTACAGGAAATTGAATTACTTCAATGACATCAAGCTATTTCACACATAATTTTCAATTATGCTTTTCAATTTGGGTGTTTTAGAGCATTGAAAGTGAATAACTTGGAGGCAAGGGGAGCTGACCCTATTTTGTAAATTGGAAATGTTATCCAAAATATTTATAACTTTCTCAAGGTGTTTGATGAAGATGATGAGCCTTTAATTATCTGTAGACGAAGGTTCAAAGTAAAAGTAGAATGGAATGAGAGAATCTACATTCGTCGATCTGTCTTTATTTGTGTAAGTGGATATCATGTGTGAGATGTGTTTAGTTTACTAGACATGATTGATATGTTTGATTTGGTGTACTTCTGATCAATTTAAAATATATTTTGTGATCTTGTTTTGATTTAAATGATCTTTGACGTCTTTATCGGCTCATTTGTCTATTGGTGTTGTTTTGCCCAATTTGTGATTTTGGGCTATTTTGATACGAATTTGGATATGAGGTCAATAATTTTTATCAATGTGTATAATGTGAATTTGGAATATTTGGTATGTGGTTCGTGTGTTGGCGGATGATGAGATTTTCCCGTGACCAACTGGGGATGTGGGCATATGTGCACATTTACTGAGGATACATTTGAATTTGTTACGATATGTTTAGCTGATACGTTAATTCATGATGGCGCCTTTGAGATATGGTATCCTCATCAGTGTGGAAGTGACTCAGTTTAGGCCAATAAAAAAACTTATCCAATTTATGTTATGTGTTTATGAAAGTCTATTTGAAGTTGTGATTATGTTTAGGGCAAATTACTCTCACGTCCCTGACCTTTGGTCATCCTCCCCCTAGGGTCCCTCGATTTTAGAAAATGATTGTCCCGTCCCTAAGTTTTGATGATAATAGACTCTCGGGTCCCTGAAGCCAGAATATTCCTTTTTTTTCTGGTGAATCCCTAGTTGAAATGACCAAAATGCCCTCCCTTGTTAAATTTTACTCCATCTTTAACCTTAAACAAAAAAAATCATTATCTTCCACCTTTAAACACCATCTTCAACCTTCAATCTTGTAACATCAAGAACCAAACACTAATAATACAACATCGACGACCAAGACGAACACCATCTCCATTTTTTTAGTTCCGGCCAGCTTCAATTCCACTATAGGGACAGTGAACAGACGATGGTGGACGAAGCTCGTTCCACCTTCTCTAAAGTCGACATTCCATTTCTTCCCTCCCATTGTTTTTAATTAGAGCAATTAGGATTTTCAATTAGAAGTGAGAAACTCTAATTAGGATTTTCAATTCGAGCAATTAGGGTGAATCCACCTCTGGGTTACAATTCGTCGATCTAGGTTATTCGTCGCTAGCATCAGAGTGCCATGGGTGATGTGTGTTCGTCGATCTGGGTTGTGCATACTTTCAGTGTCCACGAGACGCCGTCGAACCCATACCCTCTCCACCGCGTCGGTGTGCTGTCAGTGTCCCTCGGCGTCGGCCTGCTGTCAAGTTCCCTCGGTGGCGACCCCACGCCCTACTTCAACGACGACGTCGCAATCGGGTCTGCTTGGCGGGGAACTCCTTCCTCGAAAAAAGCTTCGCCTGGTCGCCTCCTCCTTCTCCAACAAGCTTTGCCCCAGCCCACAAGCCCATCCTCTCCCTCATTTACGACACCGACACCTTCATCTTCTCAAAGAGTCGGGGTATGGGTTTTTGGTGGGTTTTTGGTCGGAGTACGGTCAGGTTTGTGTGGAGGGGGAGATATGGCCTCTGGGTTGATTTTTTTTTTTTGTCTCTGGGTTGATTTTGATTTTTGTGAGTTGAAGAAGAGGGGAGTTGAAGAAGATGAAGGGGATGAGAAGGAGGTTTTTTTTAATTTGAAGTGTGAGGGGTATTTTTGTCTTTTCAAGTGGGGGTACGCCGGAGAATATGGAATATTTCGGTTTCAGAAACCCGAGAGTCTATTATCATCAAAACTTAGGGACGGGACAATTATTTTTTAAAAGTCAGGGATCCTAGGGGGAGGGTGACCATAGGTCAGGAACTAGAGGGTAATTTTCCCTTATGTTTATTATTTGATTGGTATGATAACTTTCTACGTGAATTTGTGATTTGTTGCCTTGGCTTTGTGTTATAGGTCTTTGTTGGGTTATTGGGGACAGATGATTAATTAAATCCTTGTTACATATAATATTTATTTAATAAGTGTTCCAAAATACTTACCTTTACTTCAATCCACGCGTCCAAATTGTTAAGCTGTAGTTTCATCTCGAGATATTTGTTATAACAATCTAAGCTCGTTTTCTTCCATATTGGCTACATTTGAAGATCTACATATGATCTTCCCTTTTGAAATTTAGGCCATTCCATTGTACACAGTTGTGGGTCTTTATGAATGTGATGTGAGATGAATGTATATAAGTAATATGAGTATCTTTTTTTGATGTGATGACCAAAGATGGTCAATTATGACGTGAGGCTCGCTAAACTCATTTTCTAATATAAATGAACCAGAATCTAGCATTGGCCACCGACCTCGAGTTTGGATCATGACACGTAACTAGACTCCTAAATAAATGCCTAATAATAAAGATCATGTAGAATCAAAATCATAATAAATAACAATATTTTATGATGATTATCATATATAAAATAACAATGTTTGAATTAGTGAATTATGTTATGGTCCATAAAATGACACAATCTTAAATATTGACGATATCAATTTATTTTTGCAAGTGACCATTATAAATTCTTCCCCACGCTAATTTTTAATAAACTAAGTAAACAATTCTACTTTATTTCGTTTTTACAAGTATAATGTTTATTAAACTAAAATTGACATAAAATAGTGGTACACACAATCAACCTTCGAAGAACAACCAAGCACAAACAACCGCAACGACCTAAATGTAACTATGTACAAAATAACATACTAATTGGTAAGTAGGCTCCCAACAACCGTAGCGGTAAAAGTAACCGGGTCACCAAATAGAGCCGAAATAACAAGTTTTAACACGGTTACGACCATCTTCCAAAATTTGGTTGACCCTTTTGCCCTCCCTTGAGCAACAAGTGCCCTATGGCTATGATCAACACTTCCCAAAGCCAAAGAATCAACGAAATTGCTCTCTCCTCGAGCATTAGCCCAATTCCTAAGGAAGAGCTCCTTAACACATGCTATATGGTAGCAGAATTGGCCACAAGTGGAAACGTAGCACCAGCCCTCGATCTTGTTGTTGATCTTCTTGCTATTGCAGTGGAGGCACTCCATTGGAAGTTTCTTCTTGAGGTGGATTGTAACATTTCCATGCGAGTCAGAGATGGAGTGGCGAAGGTTGAGGCACGTCGGATGGAAGTCGTGGGGGCCTCTATCTCTATGTTTGTGTCCGCATTGGTATACACTGCCTTGTATGTCTTTTCCACATGCATCACAATACCTATCAATTTAGACAAAAACATTGAATGTGAGATTCTCAATACAGCTTCTCAAACGAGACCCATTAAGTCGAAGTTTGCATGGGCTTTGACTTTATCAACGTGCGATGAAATGGAAGATTGTAAAAGTACAACAATGGGCATGGTATCAACCGCTCTAATACAATACAATATTGAACTCTAACTAGTTAGATCGATATAAAGGAGATGAGGATTATTAAATGATTCCTATAGTCTACGTTCATAACTTACATTATATTATAGAATAAAGTTGTGAAGAAATGCTGATTGCAGAAAACTTAAATCTTTTAGGGACAAGAATGAAACTTTTGAAACTATTAGACATTGATTTTGCAATTTACGGGGTCCCCCGTCTACGCTACTGATTGCTGGCTCCAATCTAAAGATATGAATCCTTATTTTTTGAAGGTTAATTTTATAGACAATGTGAAGGTTTAAATTCTAAATTTCTTATATATTTCCAACGTTTTGTGCTATTAGCGTATAAGACGTTTGGCAAATCATAAAGATATGAATCCTTCCTCGTATTTCACATAGAAAGAAGCAGTATTTTAAAATTGGACAGGAAGACGACCTGGATTTCTTTTGTTTCCTAGTAAGAGCGGTTGAACCGCCAGCAAGACCGAAGGGTTATTTATAAAATTATTTAATTAAGTGTTAGAATGATAAATAATTCTAAATTTTCTTTAATTTTATTGAAAATTTTATCATTAAATCATAATTTATTCATTTTTAATCAATAAAAACTCGAAAAAGTATATATTTTTTAATAATTAGTTTTGGACAATTTGGTCTGGATTAGCCTTTTTGGCCGGTTGAACTTGTAGTCAACGGCGTGACCACCAATCTAACGGCTTTCCAGGTTTTTGTATAAAACTGACCCAATATTTGTATCGTCTCATTGTCGGACTAATAGGACCGCCAATTATATCGCGGGTTTATAAACAATGGATAGAAGGGGAACAAATTGAATAGCACAGCATAAACACATTTAAAATTTTACATTTATTTTATTCGAAACCATCGTACGAAACACAAATAAATTTAGTTCAAGCTAGACAAAACCACAAAAATAACAAAAAATCGTACGCATTTTTAACACAGCTATTGCAAAACTCGAACTCATAATATTTAATTAAACAAGAACAATTTTCTTAACAGATTTATATACTCGGGGATATTTACCTTTCACCAAATTGAGGAGGGTGATCATAGAACTTTAAGTTGCAGTTGGGCATGAAGGGGTGGAAGGTAGAGGGATCAGGGTCAGCGCATTCCTGGTGGAGGTAGAAATCGCATCCATACTCATTGCACTTATAGCACCGTCCTAGACCTCGCTCCTTGCATCCGCCGCACCGGAACGGCTCTTCCTCGTACTTCCATGCAAGAATGTGTTCCGGGTGACTACGGTGTTTTAGCTTGCTCAATGACATTTAGACCTCCAAAAAAAATTAATTCCAGGGTTAGCATATATTAATTCATGTATAAGAGACATTAATGAGAGACATGTCGACCCCCTACTATATTTAACGAATATTTTTCATCATGATGAGGAGACTTTTGACCTATCTAATAACTTAATTTTCTAGTTAAATATGAAATTTTGATACATCGTACTGGGCGGATTCATCTCAGCAGCCCAATAAAACCTTATTTTCATGGTTAAATTAAAAGAACAATATTACGTGGCATCTAGGTTGGCCAAGCAAATACATGGCGAATTTTTTTATAAAAATGGAAAAACTACTATTCTAATCATGAACAACAAATAAACCTATGCATATATTACTAGGGTAGATATTTTGTGGCTTACCAGGCTCTTGGTCACGCTGCTCTCTAATGTACAGGATGGAGTTGATCGAAATGATTTTTGCCACAAAATTTGGTTTCTGGGGCTATATTTATAGAGAAAGCTGGCCGACTATATGTTATGAACCAAATTATGTATGGCGATGCCATATAATTCAATAGTAATTACCTTGAAATTTCTCAGAAGTTATCGGTCGATTTTCATCAATTAAAAGAAACTCAAACGTTAACGCAAACGAAACTTCTACCCTGTTCTCATTATTATTATTATTATTTTACTTTGTTCTTGCTTCTCGATAAGCATTAGCTATATTTCCAAACTTAGCGCCCAAGGAAGCCTGTGATTAATATATATGAATCAATTTTATAGACGGAAGTCTGTTGTTGAGGAAGCTTTCTATGCCACAGAATTTTATTTTATCAAAATGTCATCGTGGGTTATAGGGCAAATACTTTCAAGTCCAAAAACCGATAATCTCGTAACTCGAGTTCGGAAACTGTGCTGACAAGTCTTCGGATATTTTCTGATTTCAACGCCCTCGTGAAACCACGTAAACATGCGTGTTAGATTTTTTTAGGGATAAATACTCATCTTCATTAATCATGGCAAATCATAGCAATTGTTTTAATTTACATGACTCATTCAGAAGCCGAACGAAACTACCCACCTAAGGGTGGGAAACTACCCATCAATACGTACCATTCATTCCCTTCATACAGATTACAAGGTTGTAGTCACCGGTCTCGGTAAAAAAAATTATTCCAGAAAATCCTGATAGAAGCTTCTAAAAAAAAGAATCTAGCTCGTGGGCGTCGTCGTTGAGACACCCATTTGAGAACACAAGACGGTTACGAAGCTTCCATAATCCCTAGAGACCAGCAGCGCACCCCACTTGTTCCTCCTCCGACGCACATCCATTTAAAAAAGCAACAAAGGATTCATGAGAAAACTTCCAAACATTTACGGCACGCCAACAACCTAGAATCTTAAGAGTTTCTGGACAAGTTGTGAACAGATGGAATATGGTTTCAGGTTCCAACCGACACAACGGGTAAAGGGAATCAGTGGGAAGACTTCCGAGGAGGAGGTTAGAGCGTACAAGGAGGTTGTTGTCAAGAGCACGCCAACAAACTAAAATCTTCTTATCCAATTCAAATTTATAGGCTATGGATAAGTAAAATTTTTATATTTATAAAAAAAATACAACTCTTGCAACTAACAACGTGATAATTCGTAATCTTAACATGTTCCCTTAAATAAAATTTATGGTGTCAAAATTTGGATGAGCGTTGAGTTCGCTAACGTGCGATGAAACAATAGGACAATAATAGACTACAAGATCAACCCTCTCTAATAACATCTTAGAATATTCATGCCAACTCCAAAACCTTACACAAATTCACCTCTTGCAACTAGCAATGTGCTAAACTCAACGTGTATTCTCAAACAAATCTCATCGAACATGAGCTTTGAGTTTGCCAACATATAATAAAACTTACATTGTATGGGGATAGAAATGAGCATAAGATCAACTTAATCTGATGCTATGTTAAAATTTTAATATCTAATCTAAAAATTTTAAGATAATATATTAATTAATTTTTTATACTTATAAATTGATCTACCACTTAACGCGATAATCTCAACACACACAGTTAAGCATATTCAAAAACTAACCTTCTACCCTATGGGCGCCAGAGGCCCGACATCTTCGTCTCCTCCTCGCTATTGCCTAGATCAAACGACCTTTGTTCTCGACAACCAAAACTAGCGAGCTTGACTAAACTTCAACAAATGAAACACCTTCCCACCTTAAGCTTCACCACCGTCGGTGCCTAGGAGTGATCAAACGATTTGGACCAGACTAAAACAATTTGATCCGGAAGAGTCGGGAGTCATTTCAATAGAATAATGGAAACCAATTTGTTCCTCTAATCTGGACTAGACCCAATTCAATTTTTCTGTCTGGTTTGGTCAAAATTAAGAGACCCAAAATTTGAAAAAGTAGAAAATATGCTATTTTGGATGCATACAAATGAGTCTGATCAATAGCACATTATGGAACAGAACAATTTTCTAAAGCTCATTGAGAAGTATGATAAAGTTGCAATCTTTGAATTGGAGAGGGTCAAAGCTCTTATCACAGCGAATTCGATGTCATGTTCTGGTTCGGTTTGGTATTCTACGATTCTCTATGGAGAGAACAAAACCAGAATCTAGAACCAATTCTCTAGCTTGGAAGGAACCAAACCAGACCAAACTTTATAGGTCAAATTATTTTCAGCTCACTAGGGTATTGTAAAATAGACGATTTGGTCCATGTATTTCTGAAATGCATACAACCATCCATGTTATTTGGTTTTATTATACTATCGAAAAAATGAGGCATCGAAATCTGAATCACCTTCAACTCCGTGCAATCGACCCAGCGCCGTTAACTGCAGCGCTACGAGGAGGAGCAGGAGACGACGTGGCTCCGTTCGGACGTCCATTGGCATTTTTGTGGTGTTTTCGTCTTCTTGGAAGTGTTTGGTTGGTCTCCCCCTTCCGCCTAAGCTCCAGCGTCGGGGGCTGTGGCGACGGATCGGGAGGGTGAAACTGTAGATGAAGACCGAGATCGAGGAAGCATAAGGCATATTTTTTATTTATTTTTTGTAAGGATATAAAAGTCTTTTCACGTCTAAAATAACAGTGAAATAAGTGATGACATCAGCGAATGACCGAGAGATAATAAAACCAAACTTGTGGTGCCTAAAAGTATTTCCGAAATATAGTTACTAAATTATCTATTTGACTATACCCAAAAACTTTAGAGTAATTTATCCAACATTAAATGAGTCCGTTCAGAACAAAAAAATTTTGTTCGATTTGGATCAATTATGTAATTTTTTATTCATTTGCTCAACCCTAGTGGACGGACGTCAAGTTTGGAAAATCTGAAAATCCGATAGTCCTACGAGCCGATCCTTGTACTCGGTTGGAAAATTCGAAACTTTCTAGCGAGCTACACGAAATTCCTTTAATTAGTTCCTAAAGAGGATAGATATTTGATTATATAAATATGGGACCTGTCCACCTCTCTCTCTCTCTCTCTCTCTCTCTCTCTCTCTCTCTCGTTACATGTCGCAGCGAAAAAACGAAGCTATTTCGCTTGGCGATTACCCGGCTGCCACCTCGTTAATGTGTATATATATATGTTCCTTTCGTGCGCGATTTTCCATTTAGTTTCCATATCTACTCAACTATACATTTATTCTTATGTTTTTTATTGTACGGTATTCAAAATAGATCGCTATAGTATAAGAGACTTTTTCAAAAATATCTTTTGTATTTATAAATTACGCAAACAAAGTGAACCGTCCTTTATCAAATCGGATGTCTTTTTCCTATAGGCTAGAGGGCTACGCGTTTCGTACCCGCGTATTACAATTTCCATGCACACGCAGTAGTTCGATTTCAAAGTTTGCATTCCGATTAAAAATTTATCTACAAAAAGATAACCCAATTTTATTATTGGACCAGCATCATACAGTTTTTAAAATGACATATATATTACCATCCGGTCTATTTTGCAGTCAATGGGTTTACGCAATCTCATTACCTCCTCTCAGAATTTTCTTCGGTTCTTCGTATATCTTTATGTAGAAATTTTAATTTTTTTATGAACTTATTTTTGAAATTTTCGTAATCTTTTATTAAATTTTCATTATTTTTTATTTCATAATTATGGAAAATGAAATGAAATTATAGAAAGTAAAAGATATATTTAAAAAATAACGTTCTTCTAGTTTTTCGTTTTTTCAACATTTATACATTAATTTGTTTAAACTTTTTTCACTTTTGCACTTCCTTCAACTTTTCGTAAACTTATTTTTTTTTTGTTTTTTTTAACTTACTCATGTTTTTCAACGCAATAAAGATAAGAATGTGTTGAGAATCTCACATCGCTAGTTGCGAGTGTGGTGGACAAGTTTATATATGTGAAAAATTCATCAATCCATTGTCTTAACGTTTTGGATTGGATAAGGAGATTTTGTTGGACAAATATTAGTAAATTATGGTTTTACTTCGAGTAAATAAACATAAGCGATACAAAAGAGAAGGGTAGAAGTATGCTCACGATCACACTTGTAAGTAAGTGTGTAAAACCGTCTTCTTCGAACTAGGGATTTCGGATGCAATCCTGGACGAGGCCACAGTTTTACCGTGTGCCCTTAAACTCTAATTACCCGCATATATGCTTCAGACCTCCGTGGGTAAGACAGTTCCCAAGGTACAACGCCCAACCTCGTGTACAAAAGGAAGCACTTTCGTACACCTTTCGAACCTTTCACAGCCTTATAGCTCCGACTCTTTTATGCAAGAATGATGTGATGATGTTGAGGGAGAAGTAGAGAGCTCTGAAGAGATGGGAGCTGGGGTGATTTGGAATGAAGGAGGTGGGCTCCTTTTATAGGCAGCCTTGGACCTCCAACAGCCAAATTCGGATTTAATAGGGCCATTAACCCACCCATTAAATGGGCTATTATAAGACCCATAAAACCCCCTACATAAATAGGCTGTTACTCTCATGAATTTAATATTCGAATTTAAATTCAAATGGCAGCTGGCAAGAGAAGGTTCCAGAACGTGGGCTTGTCCAAACGGAAGTCCAAGAAGCCAGAGGACTTTTTGGGCCTAGAATCGCTACAACAAGTCCGGCCCAGTTCTAAAAAGATAAGGCCCTGTAACCATTCCCACAAACCCACAATCCCGCAACCCACAACCCACAACCCGTAACCCGCAACCCGCAACCAGCACCCGCACCCGAGCCCGGCCCGGCCCGGCCTGGTCCGGGACCGGGCGGGGCGCGCGCGCGTGCGTGCATGCCGAGCCGAGCCGGACGGACGGACGGCGCGAGAAGCCTCTCCCTTCTCCACCAGTTTACCCATGCTAGACTTCTAGTCCCTTATAAACTTGTCTCAGCATGGTGCGCTAACCAATGTGGGATTGTACTTATTTTAATAACAACCATACCACTTTAAAGCCAATTTTCATTCACCCCGAGAATTGGATTTTTGCAAGTATTATATATCGTTACGAAGCTCTATCAACGAGCTTCGTATTGATCTCACAAACACCCAAAATTAATTGGTGTGACCTTCAATTAAATTAGCTCAAAGTTGCCCACTAATTACTTAGTTATTATATTTAATTAGGATTCTCTCTCTAATTAAATATTTGGGCCAAAGCCCAATACACTCACTTGTATTGGGCCATCTCTTCCTTGGTTAATAAACCAATTCTCCAACAATCCCCCACATGAATGCAAATTGGCTTATATATGATATGAGCCTACCAATGCTACATGCAACTTGGAGTTCTGCGAGAATTTGTTGCATCAGGAAATGTGGTTGAAAGCCTTGAACCTTCCTTAGTAAAATACCTTCGGATATACTTGCCAACTAGTGGACGCGATGCCTTGAACTGTTCGGCATTTTATGTATACCAAGACAAAGGTACTCACACAACTCCTTCTCAAACCACTACTTGGTTCTTTCGTTGTTGTCCATTTTGTCCCTGGACTGCCTTGGAAACTTCATCGAATGCTCTAGAGATTTAGCCCTTAACTCATCTCATAGAAGCGGCCCCTTCACATTCGATATATGTGATCTCTTATAAGGAGTATCCTGCCATACCCCACTTATATATATACTCGAAGTATAAGGTTCATTAAAAGCTTAAAGCTTAACTTTCACATGGACAGGTCTATCACTCTTCCATCATAGGAATAGGCAAGGAACTCAATTTCCCGAGCGCTTTGTTCGACCCTAGCCTCACAATTTGGTTGTCCCTTTGAACCTGCAGATCGGGATTTACGATCCAAGTTGGGTTGCCATCATGGGTTTTGGTCATTTCGTGGGCTTTAATCCCATTCCCCTCGATGATACCTCAACTTGGTCTCTCGTTAGACCCTTAGTTAATGGATCCGCGATGTTCACTTTTGACTTTACATAGTCTAAAGATATCACACCCGTTCTCAATAACGTTCTCACAAATTTATGTCTACGATATATGTGTCTAGACTTTCCATTATACACATTATTTTGTGCTCTTCCAATAGCTGATTGACTATCACAGTGCACGCTAATGGGAGGCACTGGTTTTGACCACATCGGGATGTCCTCCAAAAAACTTCGGAGCCAATCCGCCTCTTCAGCTGCTAGATCCAACGCTATGAATTCTGATTCCATAGTTGATCTAGCAATGCAAGTTTGTTTGCATGATCTCCACGAGACCGCTGCTCCTCCAAATGTAAATATGTATCCGCTAGTGAATTTTATATTCTTGGAGTCCGAGATCCAGTTCGCGTCTGAATACCCTTCCAGAACGGCTGGATGTCTCGTATAGTGTAATCCATAGTTAGCAGTGTACTTTAGGTATCTAAGGACTCTAACTATCACTTTCCAATATTCATAATTGAGATTACTCGTATATCTCGATAATCTGTTAACCGAGTTTGCAATATCTGGTCTAGTACAGTCCATAAGGTACATTAGACTGCCTATAACTCTAGAATATTCTAGTTGTCTCACACTCTCTCCGCGATTCTTGCAGAGACTCGACACCATTTCCATAGGAGTTCTTGCAATTACATTGCTATCCTTATCGAATTTGTCAAGTATCTTTTCGACATAGTGACCTTGGGAAAGCGCGTAACCTTCTGAAGTCTTGGTGATTTTCATCCCAAGTATTACATCAGCTTGTCCCAAGTCTTTCATGTCGAAATTTTGTGACAACATTTTCTTGGTAATTTTGATATTATCATTATTACCCACGATCAACATGTCATCTTTTTTAGAGACAAACTATCACATAGTCGTTATCATCTCCTTTCACGTAGACACATTTATCACATTGGTTTATCCGAAACCCATTAGATAGCATTACACTATCAAACTTTTTGTGCCATTGTTTAGGTGCTTGTTTTAGTCCATACAAGGATTTTACAAGTCTACACACCTTATGTTCTTTACCTGGAACCACAAACCCTTCGGGTTGCTCCATATAAATCTCCTATTCTAAATCTCCATTAAGAAAGGCCGTCTTCACATCCATTTGATGGATCTCTAGGTTAAACAAAGCCGCCAAGGCTATGACTAACCTAATAGACGTTTTCCTGGAGACAGTAGCATATGTGTCAAAATAATCAACACCCTCAGTTTGCTTGTAGCCTTTAACAACAAGTCTCATCTTGTACTTATCCACTGTACCATCAGGCTTCATCTTCTTTGTGAAGATCCACTTATGGCCTAGTGGTTTACTACCCGGAGGTAGATCTACTAGTTCCCAATTGTGATTGTGTAAGATAGACTCTATCTCACTATTCACCGCTTCCTTCTAAAGAGTAGAGTCTGTAGAAGACATTGCTTCTTTGTAGGTTACTGGATCCTTTTCTAACAGATATGTTAGGAAATCTGATCCGAAAGACTTTTCTTTTCTAGCCCTTTTCCCACGCCTAGACTCTTCAACTTTATCTTGAGGTTCCTCTCCCCCCACATTGCTTCCACTTAGGTCAACTTGACGGTCAACACCAGTTCGAGCTTTGTGAGGAAAGATTTCCTCAAAGAATGAAGCATCCCTAGCTTCTATGATAGTATTTACGTAGACATCAGAGTTATCTGACTTGTGTACTAAGAATCGATATGCAGTACTATCTTGTGCATAACCGATAAATACACAATCTACCGTCTTGGGTCCTATCCTTGTCCTTTTAAGAGGTGGGATTGGAACCTTAGCAAGACATCCCCAAACCCTTAGGAATTTATAGCTAGGCGCATGACCTTTCCATAATTCGTAAGGTGTTTTATCCAACCTTTTGTGTGGTACCCTGTTGAGCACATAGTTGGCCGAAAGCACAGCTTCCTCCCACAAATTCCTTGGTAATCCAGAACTAATAAGCATCGCATTCATCATTTCCTTAAGCGTTCTATTCTTTCTTTCCGCAATTCCATTTTGCTCGGGAGAATAAGGCACCGTGGTTTGATGAATGATTCTATTCTCGGCACAAACTTGTGCAAATGGAGATTCATATTCACCACCTCGGTCACTTCGAAGATTTTTGATCTTCTTGCCAAGTTGGTTCTCAACTTCATTCTTATAGTGAATGAACATGTCTATTGCTTCGTCTTTACTTCTCATCAAGTAGACATAGCAATACCTCGTACAATCGTCGATAAAAGATAAAATAATTTTTACCGCCATGCGTTTGTACGTATTTTAAATCACATACATCGGTGTGGATTAAATCCAACGGTTCCATGCTTCGCTCAATCGAGTGGGAAGATGCTTTGGCGTACTTGGCCTCAACACAAGTCTCGCACTTATGTTTGTAATCGATGTTAAACTTTGGTAGTAGGTTAAGTGATATTAGCCTTTGCAAAGACTTATAATTCACATGACCCAGTCTACCATGCCATGAATATAACAAATCCCGAGAATAAGCAACCTTCACTTTCTCATTGGCCTTATCGGCAATATTCATTACATTATTGCTCGTGCTAGCCTTATTGGCGGCACCCATATCAATCTTATCACTAGACTTTTCCTTGGGAGCTAAAGTCATTAAACTAATCTTAAAAATATTGTAAGTCAAGTAGCCCTTGCCAACGAACATCCCTCCCTTGGACATGATGACCTTGTCGGACTCGAACACAAGCCGAAAGCCCCTCTTGTTGAGCACCACTCCGGAGATAAGATTCTTTCGAATCTCGGGCACATGCAGCACATCAGTCAAGGTCAGCTCCTTGCCCGAGGTCATCTTCAGCATGACCGTCCCCTTGCCTTCAACCTTCGAGACTGCAGAATTTCCCATGTAGCAGTTCTCATCATCGACCGGTTGATAGGTCTTGAACATCCATTTGTTGCCACAAATGTGGCGGGTAGCCCCCGTGTCCACCCACCATTCCTTCGAGTTCCCACCCACGAGGTTCACCTTGGACACAACGGCCGTGAGGTGCATCTCATCGAGGTCGGAGCTCAAGCTAGCCTCCGCAATGTTCCCACCCATTGCCTTCCGCTTGTTCCCACGGGAGCTCCCCCCGGTCTCGACCACATTGGCCTTAGCAACCATGCCACTTGGTTTCTTATCAACCTTTCGGTTGTCTTGCTCGATGCGCAACCTTCGGATAAGGTCCTCAAGAGTCATCTTCTTCCTCTTGTGCTTGAGGTACATCTTGAAGTCCTTCCAAGATGGCGGTAATTTCTCAATCACCATCGCCACTTGGAGGGCATCATTGATGGCCATTTCCTCGGTTGCAAGATCATGAAAGATCAATTGCAGCTCTTCGCATTGTTCCACAATGCTCTTTCCATCGACCATCCGATAGTCGTGGAAGCGCCCGGCCACAAATTTCTTTGCACCGGCGTCGTCAACTTTATATTTGTGCTCCAACGATTCCCAAAGATCCTTAGACGTTTCTTTGGTATAGTAGACGCCGTAAAGCGAATCGTCGAGAGAACCCAATATATAGTTGCGACATAGGTAATCTTCATGTACCTATGCACTGTGGATCGCGGTTTGATGCAGATCACTCACATTCTCTTTGGGTTTCTCTTCCTTCACATACCGGCTAAAGTTCAAGACGGTCAAGTAGAACAATATTTTTTGTTGCCATCTCTTGAAATTTCCACTCTTGAACTTTTCCGGTTTCTCAAGATGAGAGTACGGCAGTGGCATTGGGTGTATATGACCCGGCATCATGGCCTCAGCGCCGCTAGCCCTCACAACAGGAACCTCCTCGTTCAAGTTGTCATTCGTGGTGTTCGTCGCACCGAAATTGTTGATCTCGTGTGGGGAAGAGTTGTTATCAGCCATGATGATGATCTATATCACCAAAACAAGCTTTTGTAAGTAACAAGAAATATTCCGCTACTGATATATCCCAAAAAATAGTTTCACGATTTATTGGGTTCAGTCTGAAACTCAATTTATCAAATTGATTATTGCTACGGTAACCGGTAGCACTTGTAACTGTGATTCAAAATTGAAGCGCAAGCTGTAACCGACTTTATTATACTTTAAAGTCTTTGAGACAAAAATTTATATTACTTAATTCCAGAAACAATGAATACTAACAATTATTATATAACGAAGATTAAACGAAAACGAATACAGAAGCACAAAGCTATTTAGTAAGATTCAAAATTTCACAGGTCACGGTTATAAATTAATTTCACAACCTACAATCGAATGACTTTATTTGGTTTTAGGTAACAATAAAATACGCACAGTGAACGATTAATAGAATACTAATATTTTAACCAATAAGCAGATTTTGATCGGACGTCAGTGGATTAAAATTAGCTAATCAACTTTTCCTTCTTCAACTTTCTGACAGAAGCGAAGATAACAACAAATTATTTAGCTCTATTGTTTAATCGACAGAATCAAACGTAAATACTAAGACCCCAGGACACAACTCGATCACGACTAGAATAAACCACAATTCACTCAAATATTTAATTAGAGTTTAAGATTGTTGGACAAATATTAGTAAATTATGGTTTTACTTTGAGTAAATAAACATAAGCGATACAAAAGAGAAGGGTAGAAGTATGCTCACGATCACACTTGTAAGTAAGTGTGTAAAACTGTCTTCCTCGAACTAGGGATTTCGGATGCAATCCTGCACGAGGCCACAGTTTTACCGTGTGCCCTTAAACTTTAATTATCCGCCTATATGCTTCAGGCCTCCGTGGGTAAGAGAGTTCCCAAGGTACAACGCCCAACCTCGTGTACAAAAGGAAGCACTTTTGTACACCTTTCGAACCTTTCACAGCCTTAGAACTCCGACTTTTTTATGCAAGAATGATGTGATGATGTTAAGGGAGAAGTAGAGAGCTCTGAAGAGATAGGAGCTGGGGTGATTTGGAATGAAGGAGGTGGGCTCCTTTTATAGGTAGCCTTGGACCTCCAACAACCAAATTCGGATTTAATAGGGCCATTAACCCACCCATTAAATGGGATGTTATAAGACCCATAAAACTCCCTACATAAATAGGCTGTTACTCTCATGAATTTAAAATTCGAATTTAAATTCAAATGGCAGAACGGAAGTCCAAGAAGCCCAGAGGACTTTTTGGGCCTAGAATCGCTACAACAAGTCTGGCCCAGTTCTAAAAAGATAAGGCCCTGGAACAATTCCCACAATCCCACAATCCCGCAACCCGCACCCGAGCTCGAGCCCGGCCCGGTCTGGGACGGGGTGGGGCGCGCGCGTGCGTGCATGCCGAGCCAGACGGACGGACGGACGGTGCGAGAAGCCTCTCCCTTCTCCACCAGTTTACCCATGCTAGACTTCTAGTCCCTTATAAACTTGTCTCAGCATGGTGCGCTAACCAATGTGGGATTGTGCTTATTTTAATAACAACCATACCACTTTAAAGCCAATTTTCATTCACCCCGAGAATTGGATTTTTGCAAGTATTATATATCGTTACGAAGCTCTATCAACGAGCTTCGTATTGATCTCACAAACACCCAAAATTAATTGGTGTGACCTTCAATTAAATTAGCTCAAAGTTGCCTACTAATTACTTAGTTATTATATTTAATTAGGATTCTCCCTCTAATTAAATATTTGGGCCAAAGCCCAATACACGCACTTGTATTGGGCCATCTCTTCCTTGGTTAATAAACCAATTCTCTAACAGATTTTGACTAGATATGAGAGCAGATTCATCCCATGCCCATTTTTTTGCTTGCACGACTCCCATTTTTTTCACGTTGGCAAATTCAAAGTCGTGCAATCTTCAACCCTTCGTTTGAGAGGACAATTTTGAGTTAGATATGTAGATTCTAACATAATGACCCATCTATGCATATGAAAAATCTAATTAGCACTCAATTCTAAAAATTGGTTCATTTATCACTTTCATATCTTAAAACGGTCAGTTAACACTCTAATGCCAATTTTTTAATCACTAATGACATGTCATCGTCTCATAACTGAATCCTCAACATTTTATGGTAAGTCGGCGGGTGATAAACTATTCTTAGAAAATAATTACTTTAATTAATCTTTTTGATATATCATCAAAATATTTTAAATAGTTGAATAACTACTAAATACACCATATTTTAATAGGATGACATGTTATATTTGTAATGTATACTACATTTCTTTTGTATTATCATCGTATTCATATCATAAAATATTTCATTTTTTTGGTCATATTGTCTTTTGATTGTTAAACTATAATACATATCATACTCGAATCTTTTGTGCACAATTACGTTTTCTGTATTGTACTAAATATACAATTACGTTTTCTGTATTGTACTGAAAATAGGCAATACAAGTTATTGAATGACCTTAAGAACGTATTGAAAGTCTGAAATGGTAATGGAAAAAAAAATTATATATCTTAATGTGTTATTTGTGATGGGTAGGGATGGCAGAAATACTCATACACTGTGGGTCGGACCCTATTTTTACTCTACGAGTTTAGAGTATGTTGATTTTGACTGGATCTAAGATAAGGTATGTGTATGAGTCCATTTTAGAAGTAAAGTCTAGGGTATGAATCCATAGTTAGCCCTGTGGGTCGGACTTACCCTTATATTTTTACCCTACTTTGAACTCTAGTCTAATTAGACCTTAGTTAGACCATAAATAGACCATATTTATAATATATATACTGTACTTTATGGTTAACTTTAACATATTTATTATGTTATTACACAACTAGCTTAGAAAATAACGTGAATGATGGATCACTAGAAGCCAACATTCTTTTTTTTTTGTTAAATTTTTATGTGTGTTTCATTAATTTTCTATTGAATGTTGATATATAACGTAGTAGATGTCTTGAATTTATTTAAATTTTATATAGAAATTAATTTTTGATTAAAAATTATCAAAAAATATAATGTTAAAGGGTCAGACCATGTAGACCCTATAAACCCTGGGACTCCAGGAGGGTAGTGTATGAATCTAACAATAAAAAAATTGTAGGACCGAGGGTAGGGTATGGGTCTAACTCAAAAGACTAGGGTATGGGTACGATCTTACCAATACCCTACCCTACCCATTGCCATCCCTAGTGATGGGAATGTCTCAAATTTCTATTTAGTAATATTCCTACTAGAATATGAGTTCTAATTAGGGAAGAAACTCTATTTCATGTTTAGTAGTAGGGCTAGCCTCTATAAATAGGAGAGCACAGTTTTGAGGTTCCTTGGACTAAACACAATGAGATCAATAATATAGGGAGAGAAAGGTTAGAGGGAGGTCGCCTCGCTTGATGTATATATCACGTGTTCGACTGTCCTCAGTGTTCTGATGTTTTCTATATCTCTATGTTGTTGAGTGAGTTCCGATGTCCTAACACCTAGTATCAGAGCTTTGGTGTGTATCTGGGTGAAAATTAGTGTAGAGATTCTGTTGGATTTGTTGAAAATCGAAATTGAGGCGAGGGGCAGGTTTGAAAATAAAAGGAACGACAGGGTGATGCGCGGAGGGGGCAGCCCGACTAAGGACATGCGTCCCCTCTTACAACAAAGATAAGTAAGGAATTGTCGAACTCACGGAGCGGTGCTAGATGTGGCAGTGTATAACTAGAAATATAGATCTATGACTGATATATTTTTGTAGTTTTAAAGTGGGGGTGCAGTGAGCACTCAAAGCACCTAAAAAATGCTAGATAATTGATGGAAAGTAGGGTCGGGCACCCTCCTAACTAGGCAACCTCGTGGAATTTCTAAGTGCGTGACGGTCTAGGGGTTCTATTGCGGCTTATTCATTTACATTCAATCGCAAGCCAAAGTGGGTGTTAGGGAGAGTTTTCAACTTGTAAGTATCAAGTTTCATTGCATCCGAGCTGTGACTTGGATGGCTACTCCCTGACGATGGAACCTCAACACCTAGCCTCACTCGTGAATGCAATCCTATAGACAACTAGCATTAATCACTAGCGTCCAGCATCTACGACTGACCTACTAGTCTACTCCTCGGCCATTCCATGGTCACCTATCGACAAGCGTATAGGTTGAATACCACTGGATCATCTAGTGTAAACCTAGCCGAACTAGGGCACTATCGACTATCAATCTTGGACTAGGCATATTCAGGGCTAGACACATTAAGACCTCTAGTTCGTACATGCTCTAAGTTTATTTAGCCCATTTCGGTCACCTATCTAGTCAGATGCCCTTAGTGGCACCCAACTTTTAAGGACTCTACTTACTACTCATGCCAAAACATAAGATAGATAGATAACAGAAAGCCATAAATGTTATAGGCAAGATAAAAGAGGAAGAGAAAGAGGCATTTAACCGTGTGTAGCTCCCTCGAACCTCCTTCTCCGGTCCAGCTCACCGTCAGATACAAATTCGAGAGAGTCACCTCTCCTATCTAGCTAAGTGTCTTCCCAAAATCTACCTAGGTTTAATGTAAGGGGGCTATTTATACAAGTCTTTGCCTCTTACCCTAATATGAAAATTACATTTGAGTAACGTGATCAAATATCTAGTTTAATCATCCATTGGAAAATATTCCTTGAAGATCCCCAAACGTGGTAGCTGTTGGTCCCAAAATCTGTGTGGCAACAAAAGGGAGACAACTTCGTGAGGAAGTTGTCTAAAATGGCAGCTGCTCGCTTCAGCTCAGGTTTGCCCGGCCATGAGCATCGTGCGGTTCCTTCAATATTCGTACGGATCTAGTTGAGGTGAGAATTTTTACAACAATCGATCTTTAAAAATCTGTCGTCCGCATGGTCTTCAATCTTTTACCTTGTCTTCAGCCCGCACATCTTTTCCTTGTTCCGTACGGACCCATATTGTTGAGTACCTTTGACCATCAAACGATAGCTCCTAGTGCACGCTTTGAGGTCATTTTGCGCTGGCTTTGTCACTCCCTTGGGTTGCTCCTTGCATCTTTCCTCTCTTTTGGCTCTCGCGTGAACTCATCCTCCTCTTTGCCTCCAGTTATGCTCGTCCTCTCTAAACTCCTTCTAAAAATACAAAAGACTCAACAAATGAGTCCATTCAAAGTAACGAGCCTAAAATGGACGAAAAGACATAAGACTAAGACTAAAAAAATATAAAAAGACTATAAAATGGTCTAGTGAAATGAGTATTTTGGACACTCATCATAGGGACAGTTCGGTAATTAACCCAAAATTAGATTCAGGGTTTTCTAACCCATGTGAGGCCGACGACGCCAGCAGCTGCTGCCCTGCAGTTGTCATCGCTAGAAGTGAGACGTCGTCCATCCTCGTCTACCCGCCACCACCCTAAACTGCTGATTACGGCCATCAAAGAGAGAAGAGGAGCGACAGGAGAGAGCTTGTCCGCTTGTATCGAGAAGAGGAGACCGCTCGAGGAGAGACACCTCAAGCTCTGTAGCCCCACGGTCCTTCGTCGCCCATCCTATCGCAGAGAGAGTGGCTCGCTGGGAAGAGAGAGTGTTAAAGATAAAAGGAGAGAGAGATAGAGAGAGAGATTCGAGGAGAGAGGAAGTCAGGGAGAGTGAAAACTCCCGCTCTCTTTCCATCGTCCGCTAGTAGCCACCGATCGAGGATGAGTTCAAGTCAAAATCATCAGCTTATGCCATTGCCAAAAGGAGTGTAGTCTACCATCGTCAGCAAGATGTCCAGCAGCCCACCCTTGGTGTTTGGTTATTGGAGAAGGAAAAATCTAAGATTTTTGTTTACCAAAAGTCAACAGTCAACAGAATCAAAAGTCAACAGATTGATTGAAAGTCAAATAGAAATCCTAGTGATAAAAAAATGGATGCCCAGGTTTGATAAATTGGCAGGCCCGGTTATGTCAAATGGCATGCCCAGTTATGTCAATTGGCATGCCCAATGACGGTGAGAAGCGATCAACAGATTTCTGTTGGAGAGCCAAAACTTCTTATTCTGGAGTCCGATTGAGGTGATACAAGTTGCTAGGTGAAGCTAAGACGTGTATATATAACTTTATAGCTTAAGACTTCTTCCAAATTTAGAGTGTAAGGATGTCTAAAATACGTTTGAAGTCAAGAGTCAACCAAGTTACGAGGATAAGTTTTGGTTGGGGAGCCATAACTTCTTACTTCGGAGCCCGATTGAGTTGATTCAAGTTACTGTACAAAGCTGAGATATAATATCTACAACTTTGTAGCTTATAATTTCTCCAAATTCGAAGTGTAAGGATGCCAAAAATATGTTAAGTCAATATTGGATCGAGTTACAAACTGCTAAAAGGTGTTTGTCAAATGGCATGCTCGGTTATGTCAAATGGCATCTTAGGTTCGATAAATTGGCATGTCTGGTTATGTCAAATGGCATGCCCAGTTATGTCAAATGGCATGCCTAATGACGGTAAGAAGTGGTCTATAAGTTTCGATTGTTGAGCCATAAATTCTTATTCTGAAGTCTGATTGAAGTGATTCAAGTTGGTAGGTGAAATTGAGACGTATATATATAACTTTGTAGTTTATGACTTCTCAAAATTTGGAGTGTAAAGATATCAAAAATTCGTTTAAAGTCAAGAGTCGACCGAGTTGTGGTCGATATATTTTGGTTGGTGAGTCACAAATTCTTACTCAAGAGTCCGATTGAGGTGATTCAACTTGCTAAGTGAAGCTGAGACGTATATCTAAAACTTCATATTTTATGACTTCTCCAAATACGGAGTGTAAGGATGTTAAAAATTTGTTTAAAGTTAAGAGTCGACTGAGTTACTGTCGACATATTACGGTTGGAGAGCCACAAATTCTTACTCCGGTGTCTAATTGAGGTGATTAAAGTTGCTGTGCAAAGACGAGATAAATATCTATAACTTTTTAGTTTATGAATTCTCTAAATTTATAGTATAAGGATGTTAAAAATATGTTTGAAATTGATAGTCGACCAAGTTACAAGCGGCTGGAAGGTGTTTGTCAAATTGCATGCCCGGTTATGTCAAATAGCATACACGATTATGTCCGGTTATGTCAAATATTATGCATGATTATGTCCGATTATGTCATATGGCATGCCCGGTTATGTCAAATGTCATGTCCAGTTATTTATTAAATAGCATACCCAGGTTCGATAAATTGGCATACCCAGTTCGATAAATTGGCATGCCCAGTTATGTCAAATGGCATGCCCGACTATATCTAATGGCATCTCCGATTAATATTTAATAAAACTTATAATTAATTAATTAATTAACTAAATGGCATGCCCAGTTATGTCTAAATGGCATGCCTGATTATGTTAAAGTGACGTACCTGATTATGTCTAAATAGTATGAGTGATTAATATTTAATCAAAATTTTAATAAATTAAATAATTAATCAAATGGGAGATCCGGTTACGATAAATTGACATGCCTGATTATGTAAAATGGCATGGCCGATTATGATAATATTAATTAATACATATAATAAAAAATTAAATATTTATTTAAATAATATATCAGTTTGATTTTTTTGGTATAATATACGAATAAGTACAACATTTTAATTAATTAAATAAAAAATTCAAAATGCACACGCAATATCAACCTTTTTGTCTCTTCCACGCGGGTCAGGCGTTTTGTCTATTTTGCCACTCATCCGTTACGTGCGGGATTGACTCCCCCGTACACAATCTAGACCCGAACACAATGGTCTATGTATCTGCTCCACATATCATAATGAAAGATCGTCTCTACCCCCGTGGATTTAGGTCAGCTGACCGAACTACGTATATCGTGTATTCTCAGTGTTGCTATGTTCTCTATATCTAACTGTTGTTGAGTAAGGGTATATTGAAAGTGCTTCTACTGTCCTCACAATTTATATCTTTATTCTAGTTTATTTTTTTCGTACCTTAAATTTTATGATAAATTATTCTCACGTCCTTGGGTTTGGTAATATTGCAGATCGCGTCTTTCATTTTTGAGAAATAATTGTCCCTGCTCCCGTGTTTGGCTTTATTATATTCTCGAAATATGTTGCCGGAATATGTGATTTACCTCAGCGAACTCCCACTTGGAAAGACACAAATACCTCTCCCACTTAAAAAAATAAAAAGTTCGTAACCCTTCTCTCTTTAGCTTCTTCGTCCCATTTCCTCTTCTCCCTCTCACCTTCAACCGAAACTCTAAATCGAATCAAAAATTCAAAATCGAATTTAGAAAATTCCAAATCAATTAGAGAGAATCAAAATTTGAAGAATCCTAATTTTGAAAACTCAATGCCAGTGAAGAGTTGATCCATCGGTATGTCGGGGAAATAGAGATGGCCGAGAGTAAGCATATTTTGATGGTTGATCAGGAGGAGCTGGAGACAGTGATCCCTCCTGAGGTTATGGTTCAATAGAGAGGTCTCATTTAATGGCAGATAAATGATCGGGGCTATTTCGTTGTGTATATGATAATATCCTTCACTGCCGAAGAAGAATGAAAAAGTAAAGGATCGGCAATGGACGGCAGCTAATTGCCTTAATCAGAAAAATAAGAGGTTTTTCAATGTCGTGAAGTATACATCGGTAATAATATTTCTGAATATAGTCCAGGTGCTTACTTTTCTGCTTTTGGAAGTAGGTTTCTCATATTATTTTCCCAAACCGGTGATCCATGCAGCTTTCTTATAGTAACAAGGACTTCAAGACAAACTGATGGGGTTAGTTCTCTGTCCCAATTGCTCTTTTACTTGCATTTAACCGAATCTGTGGACCCTTTTGCAGCGCAGGAAATCGTCGGTGGCTTGTTTCATTTGCGTCCTGCCCGAGAAAATCACAGAGCGTAAGTTGCACACCGGTTACAGATGATTCGTTGTTCGTCGGAGGTTAGTTGCGCTTAACATATTCATGTCCACAATGTACGCGGCGAGACTGATAATCAGAATTTGAACTGTCGTACCGAATTTATGGGACGATTTTTCCATATTTTTACAAGGCGTTTCCTCTTATTCTGGTTAAAGTTTGAATCAAAAGGACATCTCAGAGAATAAAATGATTCAAATGATATGTTGATTTCTCCCTGAAATGAAAGAAAGTGACAGTAATAATTTAGTTTTCTTTACTTGTAACAAAGGAAACAAAAAGTTCAAATCATCTAACCATAGCCAACAAAATAATAATAAAAATGTATCTTCCCATTTCTTCACCCTAGTTATTTGAAGAAAACGCTAAAATTATGTAACCGCTAAATAGAGTATCAATTGAATCCCAGCTCTAATTACATCAACGTATTAAGTGATATGACATTGGAAAATACTAAGATTAAATTATATATCCTAAGTCATACTTACTTGAAACCATACTAAAATTTTCCATAATCAGCGATTAGGTTTTATGCTTTTCTTCTCCAATGAGAAAGTATGTTCATGCCATTAGAATACGCAACTTTCGCCAGGCCAAATTAATTATTAAAAAAAAATCTGGGAGACCGAATTGTAATTGCATAGGCGTAACAAGGACCA
This sequence comes from Hypericum androsaemum, assembly GCA_963995505.1. Classification (NCBI taxonomy): domain Eukaryota; kingdom Viridiplantae; phylum Streptophyta; class Magnoliopsida; order Malpighiales; family Hypericaceae; genus Hypericum; species Hypericum androsaemum. Next base: position 5,411,276 of record OZ023196.1, read on the forward strand.
AATATGGGTTCACCCCAAGTTCAGATTTTTCCAAGCTTGTGCAAAACACAAACAAAAAACTAGGAAAAACAAAAGTAGGCTAAAACACTTGGATAAATTTGCGTTGTTCTAGTTTGATCACGTCTCGAATTCGAATTTTGGAGAACACATGAATGTTAAATAGTTGTTGTGAAGACCAAGAAACTAAAATAGAAATTTTAAAACTTGTGGGGAAGTGATCCGTAGATTGCCAGGAGACTGGATCCGTAATTTGCCAAACCTCAATTCTGAAAACCTAAAATAAGCTTCGATCCCTTTTCTATAGGGAAAATGAAGTGGTTGGGACAGACCGACCACCATTACGGCTCCTCCCACCTAAACAATGTCAATCGTTACCTAGGTGAGAAGCTCCTCCTCTTCCAAGCTTCATCATCTCCATCGGAGGCCTTCCTCCTCTCCAAACGGTCTCATTGGGCAGAGAGGGAGGCGATGGGTGCATCTGGAGTGGACACGAACGAATCGGAGCTCTCAAAGATGGGGGAGACCCGGTCCAGGACAGAGCTCGAGTCCATCACCACCGTGGAAGGCATTATCTAGGTGTTCACGCTCACATATGCCCTAGAAATCATCCCAAATAATGAAGTCATCGAGGAGGAGGGCGGCGTTGGCACTGTTTCATCAGTGTCTGAGTAGACCTTGTTGGAGAGGCGGCGTACCACCGTCGAAGAGGAGGGCGGCATCAGAGACCGTTGTCTGGGTAATTGGATAACCCAGTGGAGGTATTTTTCCAGGCGAACTAATGGACGAAGACGAATATGAAATCGCAGCTTGAGATGCTAGGGAACTCGAGGGGAACATCGAGGATTAGTGAGTACTCGGATTATCAAAGTTGGAACAGTGTAGGAGGTAAGTTCGAATCTCCGCCTGTACTCCGTGTTTCGTATGTGTAACTTGCGTGTGTTCGTATATAGTGTTCTTTTGGAGTTTGTATGATGAAATCTGTCTGTTTGTAGAATTCTGTCTGTATTTAGGTATTTGGAAATTCTGTTGGTATGTAATCTGTATTTGGTCTATTCGCATATGATCAATTATGTGTTGGTCCGCCTGTATTGGATACAATTGCATCATAATACTGAGTACATGACATGGACTTTATGTGTTGGCTTAGTAATAGTTCTGTGATGATGGCTCATTAAGAAAAGAATATTACATTCATCGATAATTTATATGATATAAGTGAGTTGGTCATTCTGTGAACATGTTAATGTGTTATACATGATTTTGGTGATGCGTATGAGACATGAACTGGATGGATTAGAATATTAAATCAACGTGCACTCTATATTCTGTTGATATGCGAGACTTGTGATTTTGTTGCGATATGTCTAAGGGTTCCGATAAATCTGTTCGGATTGTTATATTAAAATCTTTTCTATTATGAAAATTGTCCTGCTCTGGTGGTATGAACTGATCTGCACTCTGTAATATCTGGATATGGATTCGACTTTGTCCAAAAGGATTCTGTACTGAACTGAACTGGTTGGGATTATCCCTGTGCTACTGTGCCCGTAGGATATTCTGTATGGATTCCATACCCTACGCGAGCATATGGGATATCTGTGTCCTGTGGCAAGAACTACTTCCGCTTCTGGGACATACAGCGGAAAGGAGTGTCTACTGTGCCCCACAGGATCCCGATATGAATAACTCCAGGGTTGCGTCTGTAATGTATTTTACATGATACCGTGTATGATATTGTGTATGATACTGTGGATAATACTGTATGATATTATTGATGGTCTGATGTATTTTTCTGTGGATTCTAAGTCTGTGCTTTATTTTGAGTTCGGCTTACTGAGTTGTATAATCTCAGCAAAATACGCTCTTTTGTTTCAGATATGACGGGGGCAGATTGGGGATGAGAGCTAGAGGCGAGGACACGCATTTACGACTGTTCATTCATATTTTAAGACTCTTCTTGTTACGTTGAGACATTTCAATTTAGATTTTATGACGTAATTGAGATTTATGAATTAAAGAATGCTTTACGGGGATATTTACCTTGTGGCGGTTGACATGCCTAACTTTTCGGGGCGTGACAGTTGTAGAGAGAGTTTTTTCTTCTTTTAAGAGTTATTTCCGACTCATATCTGAATTAGTCGAATTACAGGTAAAAAAACAAAAGAGTTAGGAGAGGAGAGGAGAGGAGAGGAGGAGAGTGTGTAGTTGATGAAACCATAATTCCATTTCCATATAGTTTTGCTCTCCCACCCCCAATCATATGCCTTAAATGTTTACCGCCCTCTTTCCCGTTTCCACTTATTTTAACTACCGCCCATCTCCTTTTTGAATCTCTCTAGTACGGTACTTCGCTTCTTTCTCTCTCCAAATCCGTCCATTACAGGACACAATTCCCGTAGGGATCAAAAGGGTCTTCCTTTTGTCCATTTTAGTGAACTGGGTCTGTCTCTATTATCCCAGAAAAAATGAAGGTGCACGTGGTCTCTCGCAGTGGAAGAGATGTCATCAAAAGAGGCCTCGAGCTTAAGGACTCGGTATACCCTTTGTTCCTTTTCTTTGTTTAAAATATAATTTCTGCTCTTTACTTAGTTTGGGCTTCAAAGATTTGGACTTTAGAGCTGTGGAATTGTGAATTGTAAGTTTTCATTATTGGGTTTGTTTTGGTTTGTAGGCTACTGTTGCTGATCTGCAGGAAGCGGTTCATAAGAGAAGTGAGTGCCATTGTTAAAGTTCAATTGATTCCTTGAACTTTGTTCTGTGAGTTGCTAAGTGTTTGTGTTTGTGTTTGAATTAGAAGAGACATTCTCATATGCAGGGATGTTGTGTGTTGCTGGATTTGTAATTCCATCAGCTAGAAATGCATATACTAGTTTAGTTAGTGATTGTTCTCATGTTGATTGTGAAGTACAGCGGTCTTTCGATTCTACCTGCTCGTTCGTCGTTCTTTATGGGCTCGGTTTCCAGCTTGGTTCTCGCTTGATGTACTCGATGCTAGTCTTCCGGTGCACCGTGTATCGGTTTTTGCGATTTGTCTGTCTAGCATTCTTTAGTTGAAAAGCGTGAAAAGAGACCAATGCGGAGCTTTTGCTTAACATCTAGGAGAACTCGTTGGTGTGTGTCTTTATCATAGGACTCGCTTGGTTTTCCAAGCTAAACAGATGTGATCCATATTCGTCTGCAATTGAAGAAAGGTCCGTCTTATGTCATTGGAGCGATCTAAGTAGTACTTAGCATGCTTGATTTTCAGTGATTTACGTCCATCAATCTACCTATTAAGATCGGATCCGATTTGGAGCCAAAATTTTCAGTGTTGACATGGTTTATGCTGTTCTGTTTGTTCATATTGATTTTCCTGCAATAACAGCCAAAAAATACCATCCTTTGAGGCAGCGCCTGACCCTTCCGATTCCATCGGGATCTAAAGAAAGGCCTGTTGTCTTGAACTACAAGAGTAGCTTAAAGGAATACACTGATGGGAATTCAGACAACTTGACTGTTGTTTTCAAGGACTTGGGTCCTCAAGTCTCCTACCGCATTCTGTTTTTCTTTGAATACTTGGGTCCTCTTGTTCTTTATCCCGTCTTCTATTACTTCCCTGTCTACAAGTACTTCGGCTACGAGGAGGAGCGCGTCGTCCACCCGGTCCAAACATATGCATTGTATTACTGGTGTTTCCACTACTTCAAACGCATCATGGAGACATTTTTCGTGCACTGGTTCAGCCACGTAACTTCCCCTCTTTCCAATGTGTTCCGCAACTGTGCTTACTACTGGTCCTTTGGTTGCTACATTGCTTACTATGTCAACCACCCGCTATACACCTCTGTTAACGACCTCCAAATGAAGATCGGTTTCGGGTTTGGATTGGTTAATCAACTTTCAAACTTCTATTGCCACATATTGCTCAAGTTCCATATACCACAAGTTGGTGGTGAAAGATACAGCATTGTGTATACTTTCATTACTCATAATTCTGCTTGTCATGGACAGTTGTTTGATGGAAAGGAAGGAAGGCCCATGTATCCGCGCAGATGGGTTATATTGCCTCCTTTCCTGTAGAAAAGAAGGCTCCTCTTCTGTTGCACTCGGTTATGTGTGTCTAAAACACGCATTAAACGCATAGGATTTCGAGTCATTATTGCATGTTTGTCTTTAGTTTAGTATCGTTTTAGTAAACATTTGAGTTTTGGGTGATTAATAAGTTCTTTCTGCTAAATTGTAGGAAAAGGAGGCAAATTTAGAAAGAATTATACTTGGAGAAGAAGTCTGGCAGGGACAGCTGACTTGGAAGGGTATTTCGGTCAACTTTGGAGCCGAATCAGAGGATGCGTATTTGACAGACAATTGAAGATATTTCTTTCCTCTTTCTGTGCATATAAAGAACGCCTAAATTGGATATTGGAAGAGGAAGTTATGATCAAAATACTGAAGGCTGGTCTGGCAGAATATTATCAGCGAATATTCGGGACAATATTAGAAATTCGGTTTCTGCATCGCGGAAGACTCTCGAAACGGCTTCTCTAGGTTTTTACACTTAGGAGGGCTTATATATAACCCTCTAGACTTATTTGACTTATTTGAAGAAAATTTTTTGATTCCAGAGAACATATACCTTATTTTTGCCTTTGTCATGACTATGAGGAACTAAACCTCTAGGTAGATTTGAGGGAGGAGACCCAAGGATTTGGTTGTGAGGATCAGGTTTTATTAATCTATCTCGGTAGTATTTTCTTATTTTCTTGTGCTTATTATTGTTCTTGAATGGTTTGCGTTTGTGAATTTATTCTTGAAAATATTTGCCTTTGATTCTTGATTAGCGGTCGCAGTTAGGAATTGAACTAGGAGCAAGGTTAATTCAGCGAGGAACGGTCGTTACTAAACTAATTAACTAGGAATAAATAAGGCTAGTTTGTAGATACCAAAGTTTTGAGTATAATCGCTAGGAGTAGGAACATCTATTCTTAATGCTATTATCTTATAGAATAGAAATCGGTCGATATTCTGTCTATTAGGTGATAAACAACTAGTTAGGCGGTCGTTTGGCTAGTTGATTGTTGGATGTTTGTGGTCTCTTTGCGGTTGCGGGAGATTTACACCTACTTGCTACATGTGCTAGATTATCTTTTATGATCCAGTGATCAACCAACCTGTCGTGGTACTCTGATCTCGAATCTGCCACTTTTCTCTCATTGATTTTTACTTATGCTTCTCTCTTCTGTGTTTTGTTGATTTCGTTTGATCTACAAATCTCACAAAATCTCCCCTTTTACTTTCGTTTAAATAGTTAGATTAATTAAATATTCGTCCCTCCTTGGATCTGACTCGGTACTTCCCTTGCTTGCTACAAATTAGTGAGCCGCGAAATATCGGTTTATTTTGGGGGGGCCTCGACACGCTCGTCACTCGGCCCCCCGGCATAGAACTCGTCATCGTCTGCATCTCATTCGCACCAAGACCGACTAAGATGCCCTCATCTTAATCTTGCATCTTGGTAACATAAAGTACAAAACTTGTTGTTGAACCTTAGGTTATTCTGTTATTGCTCTTTCTCTTCCTTTAATTGATTAGAACTGAACGTCAGGTGCATAAGACACAGAAAGAATCTTTTCTTGCCTTATCATGTCTTATCATGCCTTTTCATGCCTTTTCATGACTTTTCTTGCATTTTCTTACATTTTCATACCCTTTCATGCCTTTTATTGCATTTTTTTGTCTTTTCATGCCTTTTCATGCATTTTCTTGCCTTTTCATGACTTTTCATGCATTTTCATAACTTTTCTTGCATTTTCATGCCTTTTCATGCCTTTTCTTGCCTTTTTATGCCTTTTCATGCCTTTGATGCTACTTAGAATGCAGATTATTTACTATATGAGGTTAGGTGTACTATTAAAATTTAAGCTGCAAAATAATCATCGTTGGGGCATCTTTGGGTTTACAACACTTTGGTATTTGCTACCATATACACGATAAGATAACTATTTATGGTGTGTTTGGTACGTCTTTTGGACAGTACTAGAGATATAGGACAGAACAGTACCGGACAAACATGTTTGTTCTAGCTATCCTGTCCTGTGTTTGGTAATTTCAATACATGATTGAAGATTTAGTCCAGTTCTCTATTTGATACGTGTGAGAGATTTTGTTAAAAATAAAATTACCCTTCACGACCAAAAAAGAAAATATTTATTAATCCGAGTAAAATCAATTATCGCAGTTACATTAAAAACTATTGTATCATAAAAAACAAAATTCTTGAATTAAAAAATAGATATCAAAACTAAATCGTTCAAAAAAAATCTTACAAATTTAGATCATCGCATTTACATTACCATTATTTTTAATATATATTCATAGAATTTGACAAATACGTATGTTTTTGATAAAGTTATAAGTATTATTAAGAACCATTGGTACATGTACTGTGTACAATAGAGTCGTGTGTTGGATTTTCTTATACGAAGATCTCATTAAAATACTATCATGGTAAATATGTATCTATTAATCAAATATATGAAATAATAATTGTATATCTTATATAGATTTGTATCAAATATAAATTTTAAAAAATTTAAATGAGTATACAAATATTAAAATATTTGAGTCCGAATAAAAAAAATTGTATGTCAGACTCGAAAATCATATATCATATATAATAATTAGTTTTTATTGGGTTAAATTTGGTGAAGATATAAACAAAAAAAGAGTTTAGGGTAACATGGTAAAAACATATCATAGGAGATTTCTATCATTTTTGAAAAAAAAGTGATTTTTGTCCTTGGACATAATTTTATGTCTTATAGAAATAAATAGGACAAGAAATAGGGGGTGAGCTAGGACAAATTTCTAATTTTTTCTCGTCCATTTTCTGTGCCAAACATAGGTTTGGATAAAAATTCTTGGACGAGATTGTCGGACTTATACTGGGATGCTCTACTTGTGGTTACTCTTTGCACAACTTTATCCTAAATGGAGAACTAGAAGAGAAAATATATATGGAATAACATGAAGGGTTTGTTACCCCCGAACAAGAGCATAAAGTATGCAAACTAGTCAAGTCATTGTACGGACTGAAACAGACGCCAAAATAATGGCATGAGAAATTTGACAGAATAATGATGTCAAATGGCTTTAAGATCAATGAGTATGATAAATGTGTATACATTAAAGGCACATCTGATGCTTACGTAATTGTATGTCTGTATGTAGACGACATGCTAATCATAAAAAGCAGCAATGATCTTATTATGAAAACTAAGAACATGTTAAAGAACAACTTTGACATGAAAGATATGGGTCTAGCTGATGTTATACTAGGGATCAAAATCTCTAGGACGACTGAATGATAAAGATGGGAAAGAAGCTGAATGACTCAGAAACTTTCTAGAGGATATTCCTTGTTGGAATAAGCATGTGCCTCATGTATTGATACATTGTGATAACATGTTAGAAATTCGGAGAGCACAAAGTACTATGTACAACGGTAAGTCTCGACACATCCATAGGAGATATAACACCGTTAGACAATTGATCTCTAGTGGTATAATTACTATTGATTATGTAAAGTCCAAGGACAACATAGCTGATCCTTTGGCGAAAGGAATCAACAGAGATCAAATGTATAATGCAGTAAGAGGAATGAGGTTAAAATTTGCACATTAAAAAATATTTATAGCGGTAACTCAACCATGATGAGTGGAGATCCCACAAACTTGGTTCAATGAGACAACTAAGTTATGGATGATTAAGATGATTACTTGAAACTCATCCCATTCTCAGAAGCTGCCCAAGTACTAACCTACAGAGGTGTGATAAGGTTAAGCATCTACATTTTTAATAATTTCTATACCAGATAAAGGTATAGTATGGCATGATACTCTTGATATGAGATCACCTATATAAGTGTGAAGTGAAGCCACTTCAAATGAAAAAAAAAACACTTATGAATCGAAGATAAGGTCCATGGCTGAAACTGACACAATGTTAGAACTAAGGATATTAGAGATATCATTGTGTAAATGTTATTGTCTTGGTTTACATCAAAAGCTGACCAGTTCAAGACATCGCATTCACTGAGCAGCAAGTAAATATGATAATATCTTACTAGAGAAGGTTCAAAGCCGCAAGCTATCTACCTCGATGCAATGATAACTCGTCAAAACTTTTCTTAAAAGTGTCAGCATACATTAATCATCATTCATGTGGGGGAATGTTGGAATTAAATGATAATTCAATGCAAAGGAGGCCCAACCTAGAAAGGCCCAAAGTGGGAAGGCCCAAGGTGGGAGGAAAACCATTACCACATTAGAAAATGGCACAAAATCTTTCAAGTGTATAAGGAGGAGCTCCAAGCTAGTATAACAGTAAATGTTCCACCTAGAAGGGCAACTCGGACATGATGCGAGGACGGTGCAAAGTACCATCCGAGCGTGCACGTGCGTGTGTGCATGGCACATTGAATGCTTTGAGGTGCACTTTACACTTCGCACGTACGCATCATCTGGAGGAACCTTAAGATTTTTGCCCTATTCTGGAGAGCTGCAAGCGGCTTGCTAGGTGGCCGAAAGGGCATTGTCGAGAATGTCCACCGAAGGATCACAAGCATCCAAACAATAGGCCTGGCCTGGCCTGGCCTGGCCTGGCCGAAGGAGTGCCTCTGGCCATCAGCAAATCTGGAGTTCGTATGGGTGCATCTGCTAGCCGAAAGGATGCGTCCCCTCGGAAGTGCCTGCCTCCACTCCCATCCATCGCCTATAAATAGGCTTCTCCCCTTTATTTACAAATCATTCCAGCTACTCATTGCATAAGCATTCATTAGCAATAGTTGTTCTCTTCTCTCCATCCCTCTCAAGAAAGTTCTGAGTATCCAAAGGTTTGCCGAATCTTCGAGATTCGTTGTGCTCTGATCTTGAAAGTAACAAAGTCGTTGTATCTTGTGGACGATTGCCGCAGCCCGTAAGCACTGAATACGGAGCAATCTCGTCTTACGGAGAAAGAGTAAAACTTTGCCTCGACTTATATCCTAATCAAGTACACCATCCTTCACAAACAACAGTTAGTTTCCAGATAAAATAAAGTATATTTGGTGCTAGGGTATCTAACAGAATCACCAATCCCAAGTGAGGAAATTGTTTTGGAGATCTTGCTTGCCTAATTTTCGTGCCGTAGAAAACCACGAGGCTCGGGTTTGGTTGACTGGTCAACCACTTACGTGTGCTTATCAATTTTTTCTTCATTTCGTGATAGTCCTTGTTTTCACGTTTTAGCTGTTTGTTGGATCCAAGCGACTTCAATTCACTTTTTTTTAATTAGGTTCAAGATTAACAAAAATATACCAATGGGAGAATCACCCATTAAAATAAGATATGAGACCAGATTTTGGTCTTGAAATGGGCTATTCAGGAGTCTTGGATGGCACACCATTGAATATACACGGGGCACACCATTGGATATACACTAAGTAGACCATTGGATATACACGGAGCAGACTATCGGGCGAATCATTTTGTTCGACCATTATATTCCGGGAAGGTTCCGATTTATCCGCGACGGTCCCTGTGAAACTATTTTATCATAACTGAGTAGACTATTATATCATAACTATGCGAACCATTTTATTTTCCTGGATGGTCCTGGCGCGTTTTACACGTCCAAGACCAAATCCAACCCCTGGTTGATCATGGGGCTAATAGTTCTTATTAATTAGACCGACGTATTGTTTTAAAAGTTTTTTTTGAAAAGGTAGAGATTTTGAGAGTGAACATATTTAACCACAAAATGAATTAGTTAGATGTATTTAACTTGAGTTTTCGTATATACTAAAATAAAGTGAGTATAAAATCACCTCGTATAAAGAATATTATTTTGCAATTGTGACGTCACTATAATCCTACTGCGGTAAAAAAAGCTAAAATTTGATAGTAAATTTTGTGTCAATATTGAGATTTTGATCGATTCGAATTTTGATTAATTAAATAGTAATAATTTGAAACAATTAGCGTAAAAAAATATGTAGTCTAATTATACAACACATTTTAAATTCATCCTAACAAAAGTGTAAACAACGTTACTTTTCAAAAAATAATCGAAACAATTGACTAACGTGCATCAGGTCTGCTTGTGAGAATGGTAGGTGAGATCACTGTGGCAATAATATGCTGAATGGTCAATGCAGAATATTCAACATGGCTTTTTTAAACATTGATACGCATGATTTCTTTTGACAGGTACTTCAGAGTATTATATACGTATATATTGGTAACTAATAATTCTGTTTTAATTTAAATTGAAGAGGCTTAATTATTCTCTCACGCAATTGCAACTGAGATGTGATTAATACGCTCGGGAATAAACGCGTCTGTTCTCCTCTTAGCCTTTGCTATTGTTGCATTTTAGCACAAATATTTTTATGGAACTCTATTTAGACTTAAATCCGAGCAATGTCAACTCTAGTTATGGATGACTCTAACAATTGCCCTCTTGAAGATATCCAAAAACTTTTTCAATTTTCATTAATATTCTATTATAGATTATTTGTACAATAGACCATCATATAAGTTTAATAATCAACTATTATACTATGGTGCTTAGTGCTACAATTGAAAGATACATTTTCTATTTTTCACTATTGAGTTTGATTCTTTTTTTAAAATATTCCCAAAATAATTATTGCAAATCATTTTTTTATTAAATTTAGACGGTCGGTGGCATTGGGCTTTCTTCCCCTCTCAAACAAGATTTTTCTATTTTCAAAGATGGTAAAAATTAACCCACTGACTCCAGAAAAACGAGATTAAATTTGTTGTCATCCTACCAAGCGCTTCGTCAATTGCAAATGTTTGAACCAACCAAACCGCAATGGGACCGGAAGTTTATTTTTCTTTTATTTTTTGGTTATACATCGTGGTATCTGAATATCACTGTGTCTGTGTCGACGATGACTAATCCTGGTTTAAGTCAGGTGGGGCTTTTGAAATGTGGCAAGCTCTCCCAATAATTATTTAATATTATTATATTTCAAATAACTCGAACTTCAAACATCTTAGTTAAGCTAAAATAACGGCTTCTGAGTCAAACACTGTCGATCATATTTATGGGTAGTTTTCTCATTGATATCTTTTACATACTCGAAAACTTGGACCCAATACCTCTGTAAAAGAATGTAAGTCACTTACCACTTGTATCACCAAAAAATGCACCATCAAAACTATAATTTTGTCATGCCAACTTCAAGAAAAAAAAACATTTGCATCGTGATGATGATGTAGGTGGGGCTCGTGGGGGTTAAAGGGGATCATAATTCCTAAATGTGGCAACAGCTAGCTAATTTGGAAATGCTTTGATGGGCTAAAAGTACTTGCCAAATCAGATAATCAATACAAGTCCAACCCAAAAGGTTCATCCTTTACTTGCCAAAGGGCGGTGGCCTCCTCTTACAGTCTTATGTGGATCTGTATATGCATTTTAATACTAAATTATGCAAAGCGTATAGATTCCATTGCTTTATTCAAACAAGGATAAGCTGTAATGACAATGCACATGTTCACCCACCAACAACCGTTATGTGCTGCTAGAGTAGTTTTTAGTTTATAACCATTTATTACATAGATATCTTGTAAAATGACTAATTCATGTTCGAGTCAAGTATGATTTTGCCGGATATGACAAATCTCTCTCAACAAAAATTTTAACATTGTTGTGTTCTCAATAACTTAAACTTGAAATTTCTTGATTAAACTATAACTACTTAAAACTAGGGAGGCGGCATGCCTCTTATCATCGTTTAATTCCTTCGGTTGACAGTTGGATTTCAATTTCGACTTTATTTCTTTTATAATGGCGGAGTAGATTTGGTCCTTCCTACTCATTTAAAAGGATGATCCTCACATGGTTTAGTTTGATCACTTTTTTGCATCTACAAAATAATATACTACATTTTGATGACATCACATTTTTTTTCTAAAATAGTACATTAGTAAAATATTTTTTTAATATTTTTTGATAAATAGATAGATTTTTATTTCACCAAGTAATTAGTTCAATAGCCGGAGCTAAATATTTTCCGAATTTAAAAATTGAGAGATGCATTTACATAAGGTATGTAACAAATTGTACTTTCTTCTTCATGATGCATTAACAAGTTTATCGCATTTAAAGTTAATGTGAAATAACAAGTCGAAAATCTAAACGCTAACTTATCACTCTTCAAGATTTTGACAAATTGTAAAAAAGGGGTGATCATTTGCTAGACGGTCGCTTCACTTTTAAAATTTTTAATTCCATGTTTGTTATCTATTTTAATAATTTTGGTGAAATATTTTACCCAAAAAAGAAAAAATTCCAAATTTCAAACCACATGGGTTCTTCCGCATGGTAAAATGAGTGAATAATATTTTAGGAATATCTTTTTCTCTCTAATTAGTCAAATTGGTAAGAATTGTAGATGAAAAATCGATACGAATTTTTTTAACCCAATGGTTATTCCGTGAAAAGTTTATATGACTATTTTTACGGAGCTCAAAATATAATTTGCTGTGAATTTAATCGTTTACCAAACTTGACAATTGAGACTTTCAACTACCGTTCGTCCATTCCTATTCAAACTACATATGTCAACATTTTTTAAAATTTGCGAATTTTTTTTCGTACAACCTGATATTCGAATACTCATTCGCCAACCAAACTAAATTCAAACTAAATGTATAGCCAAATATAGGCAATTACCTCTATTTATTTATCGCCTCTTTGTCCGGCTAATCCTTTCCACTTTTAAACGAACAAAATGATGCGATAAAATGACAGGCTAATTATAATTGTCAGGCCTTACTTCCCGCAAAGGAAAGGAAATTTCATTTTGGTATATAAAGTTTCCAAATAATCACTTTGAATATAGATAGTTGAAAATCATTCGTCAAAGGACAAAGTGGTGCTCCATTAACACTAGCAAGCACTTATGAATAATTGACTCAAATAGGATCCTCATTTGGTCACTTTAAAAATTCAGAGAGGGAACATGTTTTTGTCTTTTTTTAAAAAGAAAATCATAAAAATTTGATAATGGATAACAAGTTACATATTTTCTAAAAAAAGAGTAATTTTTTTATTAAAAAGTTTAAAACAAGGGAGACGACCTACTCTTACTACCGTCACGTGGAGTTGGCAGAGAAATTTTTAAAACGTAAAGTATATTTTTATAAAGTAAATTAAGATAGAGGAAATATAATTACGTACATAACCTTGTTTGGTTAGACAAAATTCCATGTTACTTGATGTAGTTTTTTTATCATAAGAAAGTAATGTGGAGTAATATAATGTTAATATTACAAGATGAAAATTAAAAGTAATGTTTCTATACTATGTTACTCTCCCTGCCCCCAATTTAGATGTATTTTTTTATTTTGCAAAGTATAGTTACTCAATAGTATCATATTTTATTGTATAAAACTCTTCCTTACTCAATTTTAGCCTATTCAAATAAGGCAAGTACATTTCTATAAAAAAAAGGTAAGTACAGTGTACACATGTTGGAAAAATTGAATGAAAAATTCAATGCAAAAGCCCAAAGTGGAAATGGAAAGTGCATTACCACATCCGAAACAACAAGGAAGTCTTTTCAAGTTTATAACGAGATTTTTCTTATTGACTAGGAAATAAGTTGACCACCTGGATAGCCAATTCAGACCGTTGATCCGAGCACGTGCACGTGCACTCGCACGCGTATGCGCGTGTGCGCATGGCGCATTGGACGCAGGTTGCAATGGGCACTTTGTACTTGAAGATGGCATCATCAAGTTCCGCACCAACACCAGTGCCAGCGATCCCGGGAACTGTCCACGCCGAAAGGCCGGCCAAGTTCAACGGTACCAAGTTCAAGAGGTGGCAACAGAAGATGCTGTTCTACCTGACGACGCTCAACCTGGTCCGATTCCTGAAGGAAGAGGCTCCGAAGGTGGCAAAAAATGAGGCTGATCTACAGAAGATCAACGCTCTCGATGCATGGAGTCACAGCGACTTCCTATGTTGTAACTATATCCTGAATAGCTTAGACGATGCCCTTTACAATGTTTATGCAGGTACAAAGACTTTGAAAGAATTGTGGGACTCCCTGGAGAAGAAGTACAAAACAGAGGATGTCGGGATGAAGAAATTCATCGTCGGAAGGTTCCTCGACTTCCAGATGGTGGACTCCAAGAAGGTCATAGACCAAGCCCAAGAGCTGCAGCTGATTCTACATGAGATTCATGCCGAAGGCATGCAACTCAGCGAGTCTTTCTAGGTGGCTACTATAATCGAGAAGCTACCCCTCCTGTGGAGGAACCTCAAGAACTACCTCAAGTATAAGAGGAAGGACTGGGGCTGGAAGACCTGATCATGAGACTAAGGATCGAGGAAGACAATCGAAAGTCCGAAGTCAAGACCAGCAGGACCAACTCTGAGGCTAAGGTACACCTCTCTGAGGGAGGTACCAGTAAGAAGAGGAAGAAGCCCAGAAATAAGCAGGAGAAACAAGAGCCAAAGAAAAAGAAGGCTAAGAAGATCAAGGGCAATTACTTCAACTGCGATAAGTCTAGTCACATGGCAAAGGATTATCGCCTGCCAAAGAGGGATGATCGTGAGAAGGCTAATCTGGCCGAAGACCTATCTAAGCTAGACCTATCTGCCGTGGTGTTTGAAGCTAATCTGGTGGATAACCCAAGAGAGTGGTTTATTGACACAGGGATAACCTGACACATCTGCTCAGACAATGAGATGTTCTCGACCTATATCCCGATCAACGGATGGAAGTTGTTTATGGGTAACTCTGCAACTTCTCCCGTAGTCAGACTAGGCAAGGTGGTGCTGAAGCTGACCTCTGGAAAAGAGCTGACCCTCAAGGATATGCTGTATGTCCCAAACATTCGCAAGAATCTAGTATCCGGCTCCCTATTAAGTAAAGCCGGGTTGAAGCTAGTTTTTGAGACTGATGGATTTGTATTAACTAAGACTGGTACCTTTGTAGGAAAGGGTTACCTCGAAAGGGGACTCTTCAAGATGAATATAATACTGTCAAACGCGCCTTTGAGGGCAAAGTTATCAATTCTTCTTACTTGGCTGAGTGTTCTAACTTATGGTATGATATATTAGGACACATAAATTTTAGCTCACTAAGGAAGTTAGTAAGTTTAAATTTATTGCCTAAAATGGAGTTTGACCCAAACAATAAATATGAAGTATGTGTAGAGGCAAAAATGACCAAAGCACATTTTCATTCAGTGAAAAGAAGTACTACACTTTTAGAGTTAATTCATACCGACATATGCGATATAAAATAAGTGCAAACTAGAGGTGGGAAAAAGTATTTCATCACATTTATTAGGTACTGTTATGTACACATCTTGAAAGGAAAAGACGAAGCTCTAAAAGCTTTCAAGAGTTATAAGAATGAGGTTGAAAATCAACTTAGTACTAAAATTAAAATGATTTGAAGTGATAGATGGGGAGAATATGTAGCTCCGTTTGAGGAATCCTGCCAACAACATGCATTATTCATCAGACAACTGCTTCATACTCATTTTAATCAAATGGCGTAGCTGAACACAAGAATCGAACTCTCAAGGAGATGATGAATGATATGTTGATTAGCTCGGCCTTACCACAAAACTTGTGGGAGAAGCTGTGCTCTCAGCTAATCACATTCTAAATAAATTGTCACATAAGAAAAGGGACAAAATCCCATATGAATTATAGAAAGGGAGAAAGCCTTCCTACGGTTACCTTAAAATGTGGGGAATTGCCACACAAAAAAAGGGACAAAATTTCATATGAATTATGGAAAGGGAGAAAGCCTTCCAATGGTTACCTTAAAGTGTGGGAGTGCCTAGTTAAGGTAGAAATACCTCTACCTAAAAGGGTGAGAATAGGACCCAAGATCGTTGACTGCATCTTTATCGGATATGCCCATAACAATAGCGCATACCGATTTCTAGTGCACAAGTCTGAAAACCCTGAAATCAACGAGGGAATGGTTATGGAATCAAGGAATGCAACATTCTTTGAGAATATATTTTCAAACAAGGAGAGGAAAGACCCAAGCTCTAATAAAAGAGCTCATGAAGCTAATCAAGGTTCTCATCAAGTTGCTGAGGAACCTAGACGCGAAAAAAGGGCCAGAACGACCAAGTCTTTTGGTCCAGATTTTCTAAATTATATGTTAGAAAATGAACCTGGGACAATCCAAGAGGCATTATCTAGTTCAGATACTTCTCTCTGGAAAGAAGCTATCAACAATGAGATAGAGTCTATCATGCAAAACCACACATGGAAAATCGTAGTTCTTCCACCAGGTTGCAAACTTTTAGGTTGCAAGTGGATCCTTAAAAGAAAATACAAAGCTGATGGATCAATCGACAATTACAAATCTCGGTTGGTAGCTAAAGGGTTCAAACAGAAGAAAGGATATGATTTCTTTGACACGTATTCGCCGGTCACAAAAATCACATCTATTAGAGTGCTCATAGCTGTCGCAGCACTCTATAACCTCGAGATATATCAGATGGATGTAAAAATAGCTTTCCTAAATGAAGAACTGCAAGAGAAAATATATATAGAATAACCTGAAGGGTTTGTTGTCCCCGGACAAGAACATAAAGTGTGCGAGCTAGTCAAGTCACTATATGGGGCTGAAACATGCGCCAAAATAATGGCATGAGAAATTTGACAGAACAATGATGTCAAATGGCTTTAAGATCAATGAGTGTGATAAATGTGTATACATTAAAGGCACACATGATACTTACATAATTGTATGTCTGTATGTAAACGACATGCTAATCACGGGAAGCAGTAATGATCTTATCATAAAAACTAACAACATGTTAAAGAATAACTTTGACATGAAAGATATGGGTCTAGCTGACGTCATACTAGGGATTAAAATCTTTAGGACGACTGAAGTAATTGTCTTATCACAATCTCACTATGTTGAGAATGTACTCAAGAAATTCGAAGGTTTTGACAAACTTCTAGCTAAAACTCCGATATACCTGAGTCTACACTTAGCTAAAAATAGAGGAAACCTCTTATCTCAACTGAAATATGCAAGGATCATTGAGAGTCTGATGTACTTAACAAATTGTATATGCCCTAATATTGCGTATTCAGTTAGCAAGGTTAGTAGATTCACAAGTAATCCATGAACAGATCACTGGCTAGCTCTGGAAAGGGTTATAAATTATCTAAATATACTTTGAACCATGGAATACTATATACAATATATCCAGATATATTTGAAGGATACAGTGATGCGAATTGGATATCGGACACTAAAAACTCTAAATCTACCAGTGGTTACGTATTCACCATAGGAGGTAGAGTTTAGACTCCAAATCCTCTAAACAAATATGCATAGCTCGATCCACCATGGAGTCAGAGTTTATAGCGCTAGACAAAGCTGGGGAAGAAGCTGAATGGCTCAGAAACTTCCTAGAGGACATTTCATGTTGGAACAAGCCTGTGCCATATGTATTGATACATTGTGATAGCATGTCTACAATCGGGAGAGCACAAAGTACAATGTACAACGGTAAGTCTCGACACATCCATAGGAGACATAACACCGTTAGGCAATTGATCTCTAGTGGTATAATTACTATTGATTATGTGAAGTTCAAGAACAATATAGCTGATCCTTTGACGAAAGGAATCAACAGAGATCAAATGTATAACGCAGTAAGGAGAATGGGGTTAAAACCCACACATTAAAGAATATTCATTGCGGTAACTCAACCATGATGAGTGGAGATCCCAAAAATTTGGTTCAATGAGGCAACTAAGTTATGGATGGTTCAGATGATTACTTAGAACCCATCCCATTCTTAGAAGCTTCCCAAGTACTAACCTACTGAGGTGTGGTAAGGCTAATCATCTATGCTTTTAATAATTTCTATACCAGGATACTACTGATAGGAGATTACCTATATAAGTGTGAAGTGAGGCCGCTTCGAATGAAAAAATACTTATGAATCCAAGATATGGTCTATGGCCGAAATGAATAAAACGTGAGAACTAAAGGATATTAGAGATATCATTGCATAAATATTATTGTATTGGTTTACATAAAAAAGCTGACCAGTTCAAGACATCGCATCGCGTTCATTGAGCAGCAAGTAAATCTGATAGCATTTTACTAGGAAAAGTTCAAAGCCGTAAGCTACCTTTCTCGATGTAATAATATTTCGTCGGAGCTTTTCTTAAAAGTGTAAGCATGCATTAATCATCATTCATGTGGGGGATTGTTGGAAAAATTAAATGAAAAATTCAATAAAAAAGTCCAAAGTGGAAGGCCCAAGTGGAAAGCCCAAAGTAGAATTGAAAAGTGCATTACCACATTGGAAACAACAAGAAAGTTTTTCAAGTTTATAAGAAGATTTTTATTATTGACTAAGAAATAAGTTGACCACCTAGATAGCCAATTCAGACCGTTGCGAGTAGCACCATCCTTGCACGAGCACGAGCACGAGCACGAGCACACACATGTACACGTGCGTGTGCGCATGGCGCTTTGGACGCAGGTAGCAATGGGCACTTTGCGGCACACTTGGCACTTCGCACGTGCGCATCGTTGCGAGGAGCTGAGGAGCCTTTAATTTTAACAAATTTTAGACGGGTCCAAAATGTCCCAGAAACTTCTAGACGGCCGAAGGAGTGCGGGCGAAGGCTTGTCCATCTGAACGGTCAAGAAGAAGTGCAGAGGAGCCTTTAATTTTGGCAAATTCTGGACGAGTCCAAAACGTCCCAGAAACTTCCAGATGGCCGAAGGAGTGCGAGCGAAGGCTTGTCCATCTGAACGGTCACAAAGAAGTGCGAAAAGGTGTCTGTGCTCAGATGCCCGCCGAAGGGACACGAGCAGAGGGCTGCCTGCCGAAGGGTTCCAGAATGCCCCCGAAGAGCCACGAGTGCAGCCAGTCTGCCTGTTGGCCAAATGGACGCGCCCCTTCGGAGTGCCAGCCTCCCTCCCATTCAGCGCCTATAAATAGGGCCTCCTGCCCTCATTTGCATTCACCCCACTACAACTTGCATAAGCATTCGTTAGCAATTGTAGGATCTCTCTCCCTCACTCAGAAAGTTCCGAATATCCAAGGTTCGCCTGAAGCTTCGAGGGTCGTTGTGCTACGAACTCAGAAGCAACATAGTCGTTGTATCTTGGGGACGATTGCCGCAGCCCATAAGCACTGAATACGGGACAATCTCGTCTTACGGAGAAAGAGTCCAATTCTTGCCTCGACTATACCAGATCCTAATCAAGTACACCACCTCCGACCAACAACAACACATTATATCCTTACTCTAACCAACAATTTTAATTATCCTATCAAGACAAATGCTTATGGTAGGAATAATAATCACACACGCCAAGTAAAAAATCACATTGCAAAAGTTGTTGGCGATAAGAAGGATCCTTGCATAAAAAATTTGCCACAAGTGTTTGTAATTTATATTGTTAACACTTTGAGGATCAATTTTGAAACTTTGATTTTAGTCGTTTTGACATGAATATTTACTTAGTCAAAAGGAACAAATCAACATCATTTAAGTTGAGAAAAATTGAAAACATATTTAAAAGATGACTAACAAAGAAAAGAAACACCCAAAATGTTGTCTGAGAATCGTACACGTCAATAACTAGAGTTAATTTGGCGTGTAACTCGAGAGACTAACCACACAAAAATGAATTTACCCTTTATCACCAACATAACGTACTTGTATCATAAATATTTAACCACGATCTTTAAAATACCACTTTGGCTCAAATCAAAATGTATTAAATTAAATTTTGGTATCTCGTGATTTTGTTGATTTGTATACCAATATATGTGGTTTCGTTCATTTGCACACAACTATTCTGTGGTTTCAAAATGCTCGACCAAGTGACGGAGGATCTTCAAATTGACGCTTTACTTTTTGAATAGACCCTAAGTATTATTTAAATTTAAAAAATAAAAATAAAGCAAAAATTATGAACAATATTACAAGAGCGGAAAATGAATTTTTTGTATATTTTGTCTGATTTATTTCAACATATAATTTAAAACCAAAATTTATCACAATCATAGTTAAGATTATTTGTAAAAAAAATTACTCAAATAGTAGAGTGTCAACAAAAAAATATATTTATCACTCGATCGAATATTTTAAAAACATAAAATAGTGCTCCGTAAAATGAGAGGGAACTAAAAAGGACAGGAAATAAAGAGAAATAGATGGAAGCCGGCAGATAAAAAGAAATAAAAACTGGAAAACCGGGAGGGATAAAAGATGACTGGTTATTAAAAAATAGGAAAAAAGCCAACGACCCGTTCTCTTCCTTAAACGGTACCCACAAAATCAAACCAACGGCTGTGATTTCATCTAGCTGCCTCCCCCCATACAAATTCTCTTATAAAAAAGGAGGGAAAAAAGCACAAATCACGCAGTCCAAAAAAAATAAGGAAAAAAGGGGAAAAAGACAGCGGAAGGGAAAAAACAGATAATAATAATAAAGAAAGAGAAAGTGCGAGGGGGAAGGAAGAGAAGGATACATTTTTATTTGGATTTTATTTATAAATTTCAGAGTATCTTTTATTCCTATTGGCTTTATAAGGGAAAGAGCCTCCCCCCTCTCTCTCTCTATCTCTCTCTCTATCTCTGCCTCGCCGTCTCTCCCTGCGTGTTTTAGCTTCGTCAATTTCCCCCTCTCCCTTTTCGTTGAGGTTCGTTTCTTGATCTCTGTGTGTTTTTTTATTTCCGTACTTTTTTCGTCCGATCTGGTGGATAGGAAAACGGATCTGGAAATCTATGTGATTTGGAGATTTTTTTCGATTTCTTTTGATGTAGTAATTGTGAGATCTGTGGCTATGCTTCATTTTTTAATTTTGTTTTTAATTTCGTTTCGGATTATAAGTCGGGAATCGGATAGGGATTCAGCTGATTTAATACATCTGGATATAGTTTTCTAAATTAAAATTTTGGTATGAGAATTGTGAAAATGGAAGGTCTATCGTTGATTTGAGATCCGTAGGAAATGGAATCCGTTTCGCTTTTGTTGCATCTTTTTGTTTGTGGTTCTTTGTGTATTTTTCTTTTTCTTCGATGTTATTTCGCTTTCGAGTGAATTTGTTTCGATTTCTGATCCGTATGGTGTTTTGGTGGTGTAAACAGGCAGTAGAAGGATGGCAGATTCCGAGGATATTCAGCCGCTCGTGTGCGACAATGGTACCGGAATGGTCAAGGTTTGTTGCTGGACCTTGTTTCGGTTTACCCCGGCCGTGTGCATTGTAGCTTTTCTGAATCTGCTAAGCTAGTCTCGTTGTGTTTCTGCAATTAAGATGACGGTGAATCCGTGTTCTCTCGAAAGACGAGATATTGCTGGACTTTCTTTGCGTTTTGTGAAACCTAGTGATTGAGTTTTATTCCTTATCTCAGGCTGGCTTTGCTGGAGATGATGCTCCCAGGGCTGTCTTCCCAAGTATTGTTGGTCGTCCCCGTCACACCGGTGTGATGGTGGGGATGGGCCAGAAGGATGCATATGTTGGTGATGAGGCTCAATCTAAGAGGGGTATATTGACTTTGAAGTACCCCATTGAACACGGTATTGTCAGCAACTGGGATGACATGGAGAAGATTTGGCATCACACCTTTTACAACGAGCTCCGTGTTGCCCCTGAAGAGCACCCAGTCCTTCTAACCGAGGCTCCTCTGAATCCCAAGGCAAATCGTGAGAAGATGACCCAAATTATGTTTGAGACCTTCAATACTCCCGCCATGTATGTTGCCATTCAGGCTGTTCTGTCCTTGTATGCCAGTGGTCGTACAACTGGTAAGCAATCACCACCTTTTTTTTCTGTTTCAACATATGTATGACAGAACAATGAAGAAGGCCCACAGTGGCTGGATTCTGGAGCCAATCTAAATGTTAATATTCTTCATTTTGGCCATTTTATGTTACGTATCTTTAATGATGCTGATCTCTATTGATGTGGCACAGGTATTGTGTTGGACTCTGGTGATGGTGTCAGCCATACAGTGCCCATCTACGAGGGTTATGCCCTGCCCCATGCCATTCTTCGTCTGGATCTTGCTGGCCGTGACTTGACTGATTCCTTGATGAAGATCCTCACGGAGCGTGGATATTCATTCACCACCACAGCCGAGCGGGAAATTGTGAGAGACATGAAGGAGAAGTTAGCTTACATTGCTTTGGATTATGAGCAGGAACTAGAGACCTCCAAAACCAGCTCAGCTGTTGAAAAGAGCTACGAATTGCCCGACGGACAGGTCATCACCATTGGTGCTGAGCGTTTCCGTTGCCCAGAGGTCCTCTTCCAGCCTTCCATGATCGGTATGGAAGCTGCAGGTATTCACGAGACAACATACAACTCCATCATGAAGTGCGATGTTGATATCAGGAAGGACTTGTACGGGAACATCGTCCTCAGTGGTGGTTCAACAATGTTCCCGGGCATTGCTGACAGAATGAGCAAGGAGATCTCGGCTCTTGCACCAAGCAGCATGAAGATTAAAGTCGTTGCACCTCCAGAGAGGAAGTACAGTGTCTGGATTGGTGGCTCCATCCTGGCATCCCTCAGCACCTTCCAGCAGGTAGGTTTAACTACTTACTCTTTGAGGGTCTGCATTCAAGAGCCTGCTTGACTATCTATTCGAGATTGATTTCTGACACCCGACTTTTCCCGCTTCTTCTTGTTTGCAGATGTGGATCGCCAAGGCAGAGTACGACGAGTCTGGTCCGTCAATCGTGCACCGAAAATGCTTCTAAATGCTTCAAGAATAGGCTCACCAGAGAGACAGACTACCGTTCTATTTATTGGGAACAAGTTGTGAAGTTTGCCGGACTGTTTCGTTCTAGCTTTGTCATATCCTTCTATGTTTGTTATGGCCTTGGTTTTAAGAAGGGAGGAGTTGATTACCAAAATGGTCCACCTTTTTCTATTAGTACCCAACATTTTTGGACTGTTTGCTATGCTTATTGTATCCTTTATTATTTCATCTTTGGGGTTTGGGTTTTCCTTCGCATGCTTATTGGTATTACCGTGTCAATGAACAGTTTTTCTATGGTTGACATGCTAGATTGTTGTGTCACGGACTAACTCTCTCACGCAAGTCTCGTAACATTCCGTAGAGTATTCTAGAAGTTTCTTTACACTTTCGTGGGGATTCCTAAAGGTCGCTTGGTCTCTTTGGCAACGTTTTTTGGCGTTCCATAGCCGACTCGGAAAAATCTGACAATTGGCTCTTTTGTCTTTTTTTTGGAGAAACAATGAAATATGCATTCATTAAGGGGGAGAATTAAGTAACAGCAGGTTTTCAACATCTGGTGGGCGATAGGCCACCGGGTCTAGATTGGGCACGGAATGCTCAGATTCCGAACCGTTCGGAATGAAGACACGCGGGGACTTTTTTGCAAACGCGCTAAAATATAGGGACCAAAATGAAAAAAATCACGCACAAACGCAGGCCGGATACAAATGCTATTATCACATAACTGTGCATGCCAATATCACATAACTGTGCATGCCACTATCACATAACTGCGCATGCCAGTGTGACCTTTTTGAAAAAATGCTAAAATATGGGGGACCAAAATGAAAAAAACCACGCGCGCCATTATCATCAACGGGGACTTGCCACTGTAAAAAATACACATGCCATTATCACATAACTGCGCTTGCCATTATCACGTAACTGCACTTGTCATTATCACATAACTACGCTTGCCACTGCGGTCTCCTTTCACTCCAAACCGTACGGAATCGATTCCTTCACTCCGTGCTCAATCCACTCCCATAGGCCACCCAATTATCCGGAAGGGATCCAATTCTACACATCTTATTTAAACAATTTGTTACACGGTTGTTTAAGCGAGAGTTGTAACACAAAATACATAGGAGAAGGGAAGCGAGGGTCCTACGAAGATTAGAAACAAGATTTTCAAGGTGCCAACCTACATGCGAGTCGGATGAATTGGTAATAAACTACGTTGCCCTCCCAAAAAAAAGAGCATCTCACCAACTCTGGGACGATTGGTCTATTGTCAATTCAAGAATAAGAAGATCTATATTAATGGCATGAGAAGGAAAAAATAACAAGAGAAGATCCATTTACAAGTATTTACATGGGGTTGCCCAAAATCTACCTCTTAGATTGATCTTGGCACATAACATTTTTTCAACCCTACTTGCTTCTTTTATCAGAGTATAGACTATAGATTATAGAGATAGTGTTGTGCACTCATTTTTATAAATCTGGACTATCACAACTGGGTACGGATGTACCTTTAATAAATTTAAGGTTATAGATTTAGATTAAATATTTTTTTTTTTTTAATGATTAAACTTTAGTGGTGTTAACTTTGATATATGAGAAATGTTCACTTGTGGGCCTATCAGCACACACAGTTGGCAATGCGATGCACCTGAGCCTATCAGCATTCTTGACATCTCAGTTACTAATTGCATCACTGAACTCATAAATAGATGTTTGGTGTATATGTTCAGCAGGAAACACTAGTTGGCGCTCGTCTCATGTCAGAGCATATGAGGTAAGCATATATCAATCTTTCAATTGAAGGAAGTCACCGCATGACCAAGTACATTGGAGCATCTCCCAGAGGTTCACAGGTTCAGATATCCATCAAGCAAAGCCGTGAAAGCTCATAAACTTATGTGCTGATGTTCAGTTGGCAACAATTATGGAGACCAAACCAGCTTGTCTGCTTTGCAAGTGCCCGTAGTATTACCTCGATATGTTCCAATTCGGCATGGGTCCAATCACCTGCCAGAAATACATGAACCTGGCTGGTCTTTAACTGTTACCCAGCTGGATCCTGGGCTCTTCCTCAAGCCTGCATCATTCTTCATCATCCTTAGTTGCTCCTCATCCTCCCTTTTCCCCGCCATACTGTAAAGGTCACACAAGATCACGTAAGGAGTCGCGCTCTTCGTCTCCAACTTAGTAAGGTGAGAAGCAGCTAGCTTTGCCAGGTCAAGGCGAATGTGCGTCCTTATTGAAGATCCTATTAGCTAATCATCATCAAGTTGGTCTACAGATTATATTCTCTGCTGCTACAGAATTCTGGTTTGCTGCAGAATTGTGCAGCACTCACTCGGATGATGATTTCAAGTTGCTTGCTGGCATGGATACTACTGATCATTGATTAATCATCATTGATCCAGTAATTGATCTTATGCAACTGACTTCCTCCTCACTTAGTAGGAATTCAATTAGTGTACATAGTGTTTGCAGCCTTTTCTTGGAACTTACTGCTCCAAAGTATTTTACATTTATTGTTCCTAACTAGCCCTTATACTAGCCGTTAGTTTTAGGAAGCAATCTTGTATAAATACTTGTACATGTCTTCTGAGATAATAAGATGAAGTATTCATTCAAAGTTTTGACATGGTATCAGAGCCATAAGCGAATCTTCTGTCAAACACTCATTCAAAAACATTCACACTATGCCTGAAATTGATGGCTATTCAAATGCTACTGCTCCAGGGGCGATGATCTCCAACCAAGGGGCTACTTTGACGTCAAAGTTCGAAGGAAGCAAAGGGCTCAACCATGACATGGTCAAATCTGAGCCAAATACTTTCAAACAGCAAGCAGGTGGTAAGGGTTGTAAGTGTTCTCTACTTCCCTTATATTCTTTCCACGCTGCCCTATGTGCGGTTGACTCTAAAAATTCTTGAATTATTGATTTCGGAGCTAATGAGCACATGACTCATGATAAAACTTTGCTCACTAATTTCAAACAAACTCCGAATCAATTTCTCCTTATAGCAAATGGAACTAAAGTTCCAATACTTGGAAGTGGACAGCTTAAGATTCTCTCATCTGAAAAAGAAGTAACAGCTTTGTATGTCCCAAAATTATCTAGTAATCTACTATCAATAAGTAAGATTACACAAGAGATGAATTGCTTTGCTATCTTCTCTGCTAATTCAGTTAAATTTCATGATCGTTTAACACATAGGACGATTGGTGAAGGCAAATTAATTAATGGACTTTACATCTTAGATTCAAAGCAAATAGCTCTTGCTGCTCATAAAGAACTCAGTCAAACTGAACTTTGGCATCTAAGATTAGGGCATCCTGGCTCTAACGTTCTGCAAAATATGTTTCCTAAGTTGAATAAAATGGACTCTACTTGTGATAGCTGCAAGTTTGCTAAGAGTTGCAGAAAGCAATTTGAAAAATCAGATTCAAACTACAATGAGCCTTTTCAACTTGTTCATTCTGATGTGTGGACTTCACCACTTAGTTCTCATGATGGTTTTAAGTATTTTGTGACGTTTATTGACCATTATAGTCGTACAACCTGGTTATACTTATTAAGGCATAAGGGAGATGTGTTTACTGCTTTCACAGAATTTAACAAGCTTATAAAGAATCAATTTAATGCTTCTATTAAGTTGTTTAGAACCGATAATGGTACAGAATATATGAGTAATTTCAAAGATTATTTGAAAGAGTTGGGTGTGATACATCAAACCTCATGTGTCTACACGCCACAACAAAATAGTGTGGCTGAAAGAAAGAACCGTCACCTCCTTGAAGCTGCTCGTGCTATGATGTTTAAAATAAACGTTAAGAAATCATTTTGGAGTGATGCTGTTCTCGCAGCATGTCACTTGATCAATAGACTTCCTAGTACACTTCTTGGTAACAGATCCCCTTTTGAGGTTTTGTTGAATAAGAAACCTGATCTGACCTATTTGAGAGTGTTTGGTTGTAGTTGCTATGTTCATATACCTACAGAGAAGAGGGATAAACTGGATAAAAGAGCATCAAAATGCATGTTTATAGGCTACTCTTCAACCCAGAAGGGTTATAAATGCTGCAACCATGATCTGAGAAAGACTGTCATCTCAAGGGATGTTGACTTTGATGAACTAATTCCCTTCAGCCAGGATAAATATACAAGTCAGGGGGAGTTTCTTGACTCTACTATATTTAATCTTCCTTTACCTATTGTTTCTATACCATTGAATATCCCCTCAACTAACAGCAACTTGGAGTTGTAAAACCTCTCTGTAGGTACTGAAATTGGATCAAGCCATGATCAAAATGAATCAAGCCATACCACAGAAGAGCATCGAGGTACATTATCCACTCTACCTGAGACTACAAATAGATCTGATAATAGCATTGAGAATCAAGTCGATCACCAAGTTCTTGTAAGAAGATCTACTAGAACTAGGCAGCCTAGCTGCAAGTTGAAGGATTTTGAAACTTATTTAGGCTACTATCCAATTGAGAATCATTTTACATATCAACATGTATCTCAAAAACACAAGGCTTTCCTAACTCGGCTTGACAATTCTGTAGAACCTAAAGATTTTGCAGAAGCTGTCAAGATTGATGTTTGGAGAAATGCTATGCTTGAGGAACTTTATGCATTAAAAAGGAATAAAACATGGGAAATAGTTGATTTACCTACTGGAAAGAAATCAATTGATTGTAAGTGGATCTTTAAAACTAAACACAAGAGTGATGGTACGGTTGAAAGACATAAGGCACGCTTAGTTGCAAGAGATTTCACTCAAACCCCAGGGATTGACTATGGTGAAACCTTTGCTCCCGTGGCCAAAATGAATACCATTAGAATCTTGATGTCTATTGCTATTAATCATGGATGGAGTATGGAACATATGGATGTCAAGAATGCATTCTTGCAAGGAAATCTTGAAGAAGAAGTTTATCTAAAGCTTCCACCAGGTATGGAGAATTCTAATCCCAACAAGGTATGTAAGTTACATAAAGCAATTTATGGACTCAAGCAATCACCTAGAGCTTGGTACAACAAGCTAAGTGGTGAACTTCTGAAGCTAGGATTCAAAAGGTGCTATTCTAATTGCTCACTATTTGTTTCTAACAGCAACAGAGGTAAAGTCATGGTCTTGGTATATGTTGATGATATTTTAATCACCAGAAATAGTGATAAATTAATCAATCAACTAAAATCTGACCTTCATAAGAGATTTGACATAAAAGACTTGGGCAAACTTAAGTATTTTCTAGGAGTTGAAGTGGCATATTCATCCAAAGGAGTATTTTTGAACCAACGAAAGTACACTCTTGATTTGCTCAAGGATACTAAGAAGATTGGTGCTCATCCATTTAGAACTCCTGTGGAACAGAATTTGAAACTTTCTAACAAGGAAGGAGAGATGTATCAGAATGTTGTGAGGTTTCAAAGTATTGTAGGAAAACTAATTTATTTGACCATTACAAGGCCTCATATAACTTAGGAGGAAAACTCATGTGGATCGAAATTCTGTTTCTATTGCAGGTACCATGGAGGTTGCATACTGGAAAAACATTTGGAAGATGAAGGTTCCACCAAAACTTCAACACTTTGTGTGTGGAGGTTCTCCTCTGACAGCATTCCTACCGCTGCAACTAGGGGTGAGCATTCGGATAATCCGAATTATCTGAATTTCTTATTATCCAAAATATCCGAAATTATTATTTCTCGATCGGAATTCGAATAATAAATTATCTGAAATCCAAAATTATTTCGGATTCGAATTCGGATAATCCGAATTATCCAAATTTTAAAAAGTAAATGACTTGTCACCCAAATTAATTATTTTCAAAAAAAATTAAATTGTCTTCAATTAAATCCAAACAGTTTCATCTTCAAAAGACATCCGTAGCTTAAACAATGGCATCAAAAACTTCAAACAAATATAGGAGCTTCAAATTTGTTTTTAGAAACGGGGGGCTTCAAATAAACAGTGGAGTTTCAAACAAATAGAAACTAACCTGCACCAAGTAGAACCCATGATATTTCTATAAAAAAAAGTAGAACCATGGAAGAATGAGCTTCAATTTTTACGAAGAGGGGGAAATTTTTGGAAGAAACCCTAAAAGAAGGTGGAGGATTAGTGATTCTTCGCAAAATTTTTCGCCAAACTCTTATCCTCAATTTTCGCCAAACTCTTTGCCACAATTTTTGACAAACTGTTCGCCAAATTCTTCGCCTCAATCATTGCCAAGTTCTAAGCCAAATTATTCGCCTCATTCTTCCCCAAACTCTTCGTCTCATTCTTCACCTTATTCTTGACCTAATTCTTCACAAAATTCTTTTGCCAAATTCTTCGCCACAATCTTTGCCAAACTCTTCGCCTCAAGCATCACCTCAATCTTCGCCAAACTCTTCGCCTCATTCCTTGCCAAATTCTTTTGACAATTTTTGTGCCTCAATCATTTCTCCAAATGCGAACTATCTACAAATTTTCTTAGAAACGGCGGGCTTCAATTAGAGGTAGGTTTTTCCTTTGGTTTGGGTCACACTCTCTGTCTAATTTAATTAAAAAATTGGCCTAGCCCACTCCTTAGAGTAGGACTCCTAATTTCTAAACATATTTATTTAAAAGTTCGGATATTCGGATAATCCGAATATATATTTTTTCTATCTGAATTTGAATCCGAAATAAATATTTTGGATTATCCGAATCCGAACATAAAACTATCTGAATCCGAAAAAAAATTCGGATATCAGATTTTTTGCTCACCCCTAGCTGCAACTCTGAAACACAGACACTTGGGAAATGACGAGGACTGCAGCCTCTGTGGGGAGTCTTTGGAATCTATTCCTCACATGCTCCTCTACTGTCCTCATGCGTCCGCGACCTGGTTTCATTGCTTCTTAAATTACAGATCTAACCTGCAAATTTTCTCAACTTTTACTGATTGATTTACAAAGTTTAGCAACTGGTTGTTGAGCAATGGTCGAAAAGACCTAATCCCATTCGTTGTCTTCTTGTGTTGGAAGCTATGGAAATCTAGAAATGAGGCTTGTTTTCAAGGGACTAGGCCTGTTCCTGAACTTACGGTTTCCAGGGCGTTGCAAGGTTGGATCGAAGGCAACATACGATTCCTCAGATATCGTCCTCTAGACCTGAACAACTGGAACAAAGGAATGACAGAAAGAGATGGATGCCACCTGCTAGACAAGAGGTGATAATTAACTGTGATGCGGCTTGATGCAATCAAGATCAGAGTACGGGCTTAGCGGCATTGGCTAGAAACGATATTGGCCATATTGTTGATGGTCAAGCGGTGCTTACAAAGGCAATTTCTGCCTTGGATGCAGAAGTGCAAGCCATCAGACTTGCGTTGAAGATGGTTTCGCAAAACTTCAGTGATAAGGAAGTGCATATTCGCTCGGATTGCAAGGTGACAGTCGAGTTTATCAATGGTATTACAAGCATCAAAGATTGTCAAGTTGAGAACAATGTATTCTTGGCTAGGTTTTTCATTGCTCCTTTGCATAGTTGTAAGCTTTTTTTGTCATAGGGAAGCAAATCAGGTTGCTAAT
Organism: Hypericum androsaemum; assembly: GCA_963995505.1. Classification (NCBI taxonomy): domain Eukaryota; kingdom Viridiplantae; phylum Streptophyta; class Magnoliopsida; order Malpighiales; family Hypericaceae; genus Hypericum; species Hypericum androsaemum. The sequence goes on from OZ023196.1 coordinate 5,441,631, forward strand.
TGGATCGCGATTCGCTCGCGTGTGAACGAAGTCGCATCAAATTGGCAACGACTTCCCTATAGCTCCCTCTTGTACCAAGATTTCCCTAGTTGAACAGATATATAATATGTGGTATTTCATTCTCAAAAAAAAAAGGAGACCAGTCCGCCCGGTATACCCAAACGTGTATTCCCGTTGATTAATAAATAAAAGTTGTGGGCCTTCACGTCCTCGTTTGTACCCAAAAAGAAAAGTTGACAAGAAGCCTTTGGATCAGAATAATCTGTTCTAGACGAACCGTAAATAACGATAATCTGTTCAAAACATACTTGGGCTTAAACCCAGGGCCCATGTACGAGATTGGGCTTGAATTTGAAAATTTCAGGTGTTACAAAAATCGAACAAAATAAACAAAATAATAAACGCCCACCGTGGGGCTCGAACCCACGACCACAAGGTTAAGAGCCTTGCGCTCTACCAACTGAGCTAGACGGGCTTATTGCGATATGCTACCATAAAGATTTTATATAATACAATAATGTCTTCACAAAGCGGAGTCAAAATTCCGTTCAAATACGAACAGGTCACGGGAAAACCCAGAAACGGAAGCCGGGAGAAGAAGTGAAGAGGGGAAGAAATGGGGTTGATATGGGCGATAGGGGAGGCACTGGTTGGTGTGGCGGTGGCGTTAGCTTGCTTGCTGATGTCAGCCATTTCCGTTGAAGCTTATAGACGCCGCCACAATAACACGTAAGGAAGTTCCCTCTCCCTCTCCCTCTTCCTTCCCCTTTGGTTTCTTCCTCCCCTAATTCTCTTGGCTCCTTTTTCAGGCACGATGACGCTCCCGCGATTTTCGAGGACCCCGAGTTGTTGAATCAGGTAATGCCCTTCGTTGGTTTGGGATCAAAGTTTCAGTCTTTAAGGTTTAGAGGCAGTAAAGCTGCGAGCTTTAGGGAAATTGGGAACTGGGTCGTGACTAGGCTGAAGCTTTATGATGGGGTTATTTTCTGTTTCGAGGACCCTAATGAGGAGTTGTCCGTTTTGACGAGTTTGGGGATGTTCTGTTTGTAGGTCTCGTGCCCACGTATCGTTGACCCTCCGGAGAAGTATATGTCGTTGATCATCCCTGCGTACAATGAGGAGAACAGGCTCCCTGGAGCTCTCGATGAAACGATGACGTATGTAAAACGCATTTCAATTTCTTCTTCTTTCTTGCTTTGACACTGAATTTTGTGAAACAAGGCTCGTTCCTTGAATTTTGTGAACGCTTATTGCTCGATCAGGTGCAATTGAATCCTAAAACCTTTCACACGCTTGATCTGTGCTATGTGAGGATGTCTCTTTTTTCTTGGGTCATATAAATATTACTGGAAGGGAGACGATAACTTGGTTAATGTGCAATTTGATAGATTTGACTTAAATGTTGGACTGTTGGAAATAAAGAACTGTTTCCATATTTGTAGTTACCTTCAAGAACGGGCTGCAAAGGATAAATCTTTTACATATGAGGTAAACACGAGTTTCTTCAGTTAGCTGGATGAGATCCGTTCAATCATGAATTAATTGTGAGCAATTTCTGATTCGTACCGTAATTTGCTTCTTTGATGCCTCTGTTTACCTTCATGATATCTACATTATGATATCATCATGATATTTCCACTTCGCTTCCCCGATGCTCCACTTCTTCTACATTAAGAAGCAATTATCTGTCATTCTGTTCTTTGTCAGTTTAGTAGTGACTTCTCCGTTTATTAATCTGCATTGATAATATCATGAATCACATTGTATACAACTCAAAAGAGTGACTGATTTGAAAGATACCCTCATCCACTCCAATCAACTAATGTCCTTCCTAGTGAAAGGGGAGCAATTTCTCACTTACAGTTATTTTAAGTGAAAAGTACCTTGCACGTAGAGGGGCTCTGATTTGGCAGTTACAAGAAAATTAACATCATCATAATAATTTGTTGTCCCTGCTATCCGACATGTAGTTCTGTGTTGTGTATGCCTTTTGGTTCAGTCCTAGCCACCTACTTCCAAGGTGCTTTCATTTTCGAGACAAAAGTAAAGGGTTGGAAGCTCAATTTATTCACCTCCAAACTCTTTTACCACGAAAGTATTGTAATTTTGTACTTCTTAGAGTTTACTATTTCATGGCTTTGGTGAGTGATTTATTTTATAAGCGAGTGCTGCTTCTGTGTATTGCCAGCCTGTATCAAAAGTATAACACCGTGCTTTTCTCCAAACAGTTCTTGGTTTGAATGTGATGGTGGCTTAATCCTTGAACAGGTTATAATTGTTGATGATGGTAGTGTTGACGCGACAAAAAGAGTAGCTTTTAACTTCGTGAGGAAGTATACTGTTGATAATATCAGAGTTATCCTTCTTGGAAGAAACCACGGAAAAGGAGAAGCAATTAGAAAAGTGAGTCTGATCTAGCCTGCAGCCTACTATGTTTTCGCCGCAGTTGAAAAATGCATTATATGTCGCTTTGCATTAGAATCCTGGCTGAAGGTCTTTACATTTGTGAAAGTGATGCAAAACAGGGTATGCTTCATTCACGAGGTGAATTACTTCTGATGTTGGATGCTGATGGAGCAACTAAGGTTGATGACCTTGAGAAACTTGAATATCAGGTTTGTGTGTATTGTGGCTTTCTTATAAGAATATGTAGCGGATTGCCAAAGCTTAAACTATCTTAAACTTCTAATTCTTTTTTTTTCTTTTTTGCTGTTAAATAAGTTATAAATATACTTCAATCCTGATGTTTGGTCAATCAGATACTTGCAGTTGCTCAGAAAGAGTGGCATTCAGGAGATTCATCCAATAATGATCACAGTTTCAGAATATCTGATATCCCAATTGCCACTTTCGGTTCACGTGCTCATCTTGAAGAGAAGGCTTTATCCACAGTTTAGTTCTGTTGCAACAGTCTAGTCCTTTTATCCCGGTTTTCTGCGTGTCTGATTCTATTGATGTTGTGTCCCTTTCATGATCGAATTTCCTTTACATTTCAGCGTAAATGGTATCGCAACTTCTTAATGAAGGGGTTTCATCTTGTGGTTCTTCTAGCTGCTGGGCCGGGAATTCGTGATACACAAGTAATTCCAGTTCTAATTACCCATACACAATTACACAAGTGATCCTAATGCTTCTGTGATAAGATTCTCCAACTCAAATGTCCAAATTTTACAGTGCGGTTTTAAGATGTTTACCAGGGCTGCGGCAAGAAGGCTCTTCACAAACATTCGGCTCAAGAGGTAAATGGTGCTCTCTGGTCACCCTCTTCTCTCCAATGAATTGATAGAATGGCTATGAACTCTTGTCACCGTGCATTCCGTGCAGATGGTGCTTTGATGTGGAGTTGGTTTTCTTGTGCAAATGGTTTGGTATACCAATGATAGAGATCTCGGTGAATTGGTCTGAGATTCCGGGATCCAAGGTGAATCCATTGAGCATTCCCAATATGCTGTGGGAACTTGGCCTTATGTCCGTTGGTTACAGGACCAGAATGTGGAAAGTTCACAACTGAGCCTTGGTCACGAGCTTATTCGCAGGAGACGTCACGTCGGATATGCAAATCTATACAACCCTAAGTAGATCCTGGAAGGTAACTAACAAGGCTTCTGATTCTTTTTCGAGAAACAATAGCACAGAATATCAAACATTGCAGTTCTGTTTACAGAGAAAGAAATACTTGCTGGTAGATTTGATTTTTCGAACTAGGCTTGGTTACTGATACTCTGATCATTGATTCGGAGTTCGCCTCCACATTGCGGAGCTGTACTTATTCATACAATACAGTTCTTCATTATCATACATTTTAGCCGTTAGATGGAATCAGGTATCTCTTCTCATTTAGCTTCTTTGAAAGAGTTTTATCGGTTTCTTCTGAACGAAACCCTTTAATGTAATACATGTATGTTCTTCAGTTCATTAGGGTTCTTGAATTATACACTGGTTTATGCATTGGAAGAAAGGGTTTCTGCTCTCCAAAAATTGGTTAAAGTTTAGGTAATTGTCAAGCTCATCAGTTTAAAGTTGTCTTCTTATACCTAAAGTTGGGATGATATCCACAAACCAGATTGTTGTCTAACACTTGACCGTGTTTTTTTTAAAAAACCAAAGTCTACTGTACTTGTATTAAGTTGGAAAATCCGCAAAAAGTCAGGCTTGTGGAGAATTTGTTTAAGGTTCTGTGCAAGTTTGACTTTGTTAAACAATTAGAACATCTTTGTAGCTCTTGATTACAACAAAAAATTTTAAAAAATATTTTGTGCAACACTTCCCATATAATTCTATTCATCGTATCCTATTTTCTTTGTCTTAAACCATTAGAATCCGAACCAAAAGAAAAGGAAAAAAATCATACAATGTGATCATAAGTTTTTTCAAAGTCCCACTATATATATATATATATATATATATATATATATATATATTTCATGGAGTAAAAGGCACAACGACCTTCTTATTCTTTCTATCAATCTATTATGTACGAGAATGATCGATATAGTCTTATTCTGTTTCGAAACTGGATTTAGTCTTATTCCTAGAATCGCATCGATAGAACTTTAATTGTTATATAACTTCAGGAAAGCTCCCACATGAGAACTTGGGTGAGATGTAATTTTTTTGTGAAATGAAAATTTACATATAAAGATACCACTATTCCAAAACTATTATGTCGAACTCAACTCGATATATTTGTTAAGCATCCTAAATTATGAGGGAATTATAGTGCGTCAACAACCTAATTGTTTTTGGTCGTGCGTCAAAAAATACCTAATTAACGAGGGAGACAGCACCATTAAGATTTTCTGGTCAAAACCAAGCATCAAGGTCAATCCAACTAATCTTAAGTGCAATCCTAGCTACGACACCATCTTTTTAGATGCTCGATGACCAAATCTCTATCGGAAACCCAACTAAAAGATTTGGATTCTCGAGTTAATTTACGAATGAAAAAATAACATTGAAAGAGCAACATCTAAATAGAGGTCGAAAGAGACCAAGAATACACTTTGTCAGGGTTTAAACCTTAAACTTTGGTCAAATCGTCCAACATCTTATGCAGCTAGGCCAAATGCCCTTTAACGACAGTGCTAGAGTCGGAATACGAAATGGAATAAATGTTATAGTTGCATGTCTTTTTCTTCTTATTCTCCTCATTACATAAGCAATCTGATTCAACCTTTTAAAGAGTAGTTTAGTTGGTGTCTTTTTGTTGTTGCTGTTAGTGGAGCAGTTGCGGGAGATACGTAATCGAGCCAAGAGATTACTTGTGGAAGACCAAAGACAATTCAACTCAATTCCTATTATCAAGAAGTAAGAAGATCAAAATATGTCGATAATTGTAAACCAAAACGGCAAGATGGCGAGTCCTTTCCTCCACGAGTTCAAGAAGCAAGCTTCCTTCTTCTTCAAGGAGAAGATCAAGACTGCTCGTCTGGTTCTTACCGATGTCACACCCGCAGAATTGTAAGCTATTGACTAATTCTCCGGTCTCTCTTTGTTCGTCGAGATTACACATCGCTATTTAATGTTAGCGTCGAAAGGGTTTCCATATTTAGCGAGTGGCATGACGTTAAAGTTGATAATGTGTACTACATCAACGGGCTTGTTTATAAGTGTGACATACCCATTTGCCACAAGGTTTTGGCTGAATATGAAGATTCTAATATGTTATAACAGTGGATTGATTTAGGCTCGTTGTTGTTCACACGACTCACGTGTCATAGTATGTTGACAAAGTTAAAGCTCGTACAAAGTCAGTTATTACAATGAATCGTGGAGAACTCTGCATCGAATGTTGCAATTGTAATAAACTTTTGTATAATTGTGGAAAAATTCACCTACTCATTACCTTAAGGTTTTGAGTTTGCTATAAAAATTCTTTTTTTTGAAAAATTTTAATATAGAAATTCTAACATTATTTTCATCCCGATTCATATATTATTTTTTCTACTTATTTTCAGATTGACAGAAGAGGCAACAGATGGATATATGTGGCCACCAGACACCAGAACCATGGGCGCAATTTCTCGAGCAGCCTTTGAAATTGACGATTACTGGAGAATCGTCGAAATTCTACACAAAAGGTTTCACTTACAATAGAATTTTTATTTTTTTTAACCATGATCGTCGACGTATGTCTCTGATTTTAGTTCTCTCTTACAAAACACCAGGTTGGTGAAATTTGACAAGAATAATTGGCGGGTTTCTTACAAGACATTGCTAGTGTTAGAACGCCTTCTAACACATGGCCCTCTAAGAGTCGCCGACGAGTTTCAATGTGATAAACTTGTAATCGACGAGATTGGTACCCTTGAATTCGTCGATGACCAACGGTTAGTATTACTATTGCAGCTTACTTCCTTTCCTCCCCTTCTTTTTTTTTTCTATGCTACGTTACACCGACGTCGCCCTATCTAATTAATCGATGGAGATCAAGAACATTTTCGGTAATTAACATGGGTCGCTTCATTTTTCCTATCAATTTTTTTCTGGTGCAATCATTGAACTTTTGTTTCTTACATAATCACCATTATCATAACTCATCCTCATCAGTGCATTAAAAATGTGGTCTGACTTATCGGATCACAAGTTTAAGACTTTGCTATTGAGAGTGGATGATTTCTATAGAAAAACTAAGAGAGTGGTTGAACCGATCTCAAATGGTTCAACTGATCGGATTGGCTAGTTCATCTAGTTGAACCGGTCGGTTTAGATCAAAATGGTCAAATTTTATTTTTCTGAAAAAAAATACTCTTTTAGTTTTATTGTATTAAAAGTGATTAAATGATAAAATTTTAAGAGAGTGGCTTTGTGTTTGAAGCTGGTTGCTGGTTCTAGTAGATAGTTAAAATTTTAGTTTCTTACAAAAAAGCACTTGAGAATAATTGTTTCTTAAGCGTTAAACTAAATAAAAGAGTAAATTTTAAAGCTTAAATATGTATGTATAATTACTCTATAGTAAAATTATAATACTTTGTCAGCGATGGATTATCATAGATTCGCTCAAACTGGATAATATAATAATATGTAACAACATTGAATGCAATAAAATATACATTATTGTAATATAAAATATATTAATATTGTTAGATTCATTTGAAAATTTTCTGAATTCAAAACATTACATTATAACATGGATAAAAGTAAGGCATTTCTGCATTATAATCTACAAAGTTTATCCACCAAACAAGTTGATTTCGAAAAGTTAATTAGTGTATCAACGTAGTACATAAAATTATTGTTAAATCTTAATAATATAAAAGATGTTATTTTGTACAATCAGCACTAGTTAATTAAATAAACTTCGGTTAATTTTAAAGCATTTTCAATCAATAGGTTGATTAATTAACAAAGCCAAAGTTTTGCAGCATCAACTGGGGCTCAAAGGCTAGAAACCTATCCAATAAAGTACTACACTTGCTCGATGACGAGGAGTTTCGCAAGGAAGAAAGAGCAAGAGCTAGGAAGCTAACCCGAGGGATATTAGGGTTTGGGAGCTTTTTAGAACGTTCCACTTCTGATGATACTAAGACCTTTGAGAAGAACCCAACTCCCAGGAAGCTTGCAAGGAGTCACTCGGACTACGTTCATGGCCGTTCGGACCACTCCGAAGAAGATGGTCTGTCTGCCTCCACTGAGAGGCTTTTGAAGGTGGGTCCGGTCGAGGGAGACAGTGTTGGTGGGGATACGTACAGATTTGAGGATCACCCATTTTGTGAGAGCCATGAAAAGGTGTTAGTTTCACTTCTGTCGTGATGGATTAAAGTTTATTTGATTTGTTAAATGTTTTGTAATCGTGTACTGGTGATATTTTGGACTTAAGGGATTGAGACTTGCTTAATCAATTAGCATTTTGTTTTTCGTTAAACGATAGCTCATTTATCTCATTGTGTTGGTTTTCAATAGAAGATGAGTTGGTTTTTCTTTTCCCAAATGTATGCGATAGTTTATGTCTAAAATATGAGCATATAAATGTCTACGTGAAAATAGTGAGAAAAAAAACCAACAAGAGGAAGTCCATCAGGACAAAATTTGCATGAGCTTTGATTTTGCGAACATGTCATGCTATGTAGGTCGTGCGAGCAATAACGGATCACAAGATCAAATCGCTCGGGTACCATATTAGAATCTCTACATCCAAGGTAAAATCTTTTGGCAATAGGTAGGTAGACATGGCTAGTCGAACCCACATATGTTCTTTGCCTCTTTTACGCCTCAGGCAGTAGTACTCTCGTTTGCGGAGGCGCTAAAACTCCACCATAGTCTTGGATGATCCCAATTGCCATGTTAGTGCAAACAATAAGAGAAAAGGTGACGTGTCGCGGACGTGATCATCCACACTAACGCTAGTTGGAAAAAAATTAATCATGGTTAGGTTTTTATCTTTATGAGTGTCATTTTAAAACTATTTGTTACTATAAGTGTCAATTTAGAAAATTTCTTTCCCATAATTAAGAGTAGGAGTAGTAGTAGTAAGAGGAGGGAGGGAGGGAGGGTGATTCGGGGAATATATATCGGGGAGGGATACTCCGGGATTTCATTTTTTGGAATATAAAAAATCATGCCGCCGACAGCAGGGAAAAAAGTGTCTAGCGGTGTCACTGCCAGAACCTAAAGAATGGGAGGGGGATATATCTTGCAAAAAGTCTAGAGCAGTAGTTCGCCAGTAGTCGATCCGTAGTTTGGAGAGCGTGTCGGCCGTCACAATACCACAAGTTACAAGTGTAATGATTTATTTATAAATGTGAAAAATCTATCTGATCTTTGATTTTAGATTGGATATGGAAATTTTAATATAGTAACAGAGTCAATTATTCATACAATATTCGTGATCCACTGTTGTTGCCGCATGATTCATATATCATGGTATGTTGACAAAAGTCAAAAACTTTGCAAAATTTGATTAAATAAATCTAAGTAAAAGTAAGGACTTTGCTTTATCCGGGTGTGCTTTCCTTCCTCGAGCATTGATGCAGCAAGAAATAAATTTATTTCAGTTTGATGGACTTCATTTCACCATTGAGATTACCATATATAATCATTATAAATTTTTTCCAAAGAGCGAGATGAAAAGTTAGGCAATAAAGCACTACCACCTAAATGCGGATTTGGATTCAGGGGAGACTACATAAAAATCATCCCCATGGTATGGACTAAATATGGGCCTTTAGATTTGATCAAATTTTTTTTTACAGATCTGATGGTCAGAATCTATTGAGGGTATTTTCGAGTTTTTATCCAAACATACTCATTAGGGTTCCACTATATAATCCACCCTCCCCGATCCCGATCCCCCCCCCCCCCCTTCTGGAAGTTCCTTTTATTTAGTCTTTTTTCAGGTTTTTTCACCAATTTTTTTGTTGATTATTTGGTCCGAAAGAAATGACCCATACGCTGTTTCGACTTTGATTATTGCTGGATTGGTCGATTTCATGTGGTTCTGATGATTTTGTATTTAAAGATTGAGACTTTATGTTGGTGTTTGGTTGTTGTTTGAACTTAGTGCTTAAAATTTTAGCAAAAATTCATAGATGAATGATGATACCAATATCCTAGATTTGATCAAAATATCTAAATTTTTTTTAGATTTGATCAATATCCTAGGTATGGACTAAATATGGGCCTTTAGATTTGATCAAATTTTTTTTTACAGATCTGATGGTCAGAATCTATTGAGGGTATTTTCGAGTTTTTATCCAAACATACTCATTAGGGTTCCACTATATAATCCACCCTCCCCGATCCCGATCCCCCCCCCCCCCCTTCTGGAAGTTCCTTTTATTTAGTCTTTTTTTCGAGTTTTTTCACCAATTTTTTTGTTGATTATTTGGTCCGAAAGAAATGACCCATACGCTGTTTCGACTTTGATTATTGCTGGATTGGTCGATTTCATGTGGTTCTGATGATTTTGTATTTAAAGATTGAGACTTTATGTTGGTGTTTGGTTGTTGTTTGAACTTAGTGCTTAAAATTTTAGCAAAAATTCATAGATGAATGATGATACCAATATCCTAGAACGATGATACCAATATTCGAGAAGAATGAAACTAATACATTCAAATGGTATATATTTTTACTTATAATGGGATACCAATATTGGAGAAGATGAAAACTAATATTACGATGGAATGAAACCAATATCATAGTAGGATGAAACCAATGTCATAGTAGAATGAAACCAATAACATAGAAGATGGAAACCAATATCATAGTAGAATGAAACCAATATCATAGTAGAATGAAACTAATAGCATAGAAGATGGAAACCAATATCCGAGAAAATAGAAACCAATATTCTCATACTTGTATTTATTGCTGATATTTTTTTAATTATTGTATTTCCAATATTGCCCTTGTCTCTTTCAGTGAAGATTACCCATGTTCCCACTAAATTTGAACCCCTAAATGCTAACCTCAGTTGCAACGCGAACCTCAATGAGATGAAGGCCTACTTTGCCAATAAAAGTGTTAAAATACATTCATCCATTTTTCTTACAGATTAAGAATGGAAAAGACAACGTGCAAAAAGACTGATCTAATTTGTCGGATATTAATATAATAATTCATGGCTTTCTTTCGCCCACTCGACGCCATATTACATCCATCGAGCTGTCACCTTTTCGTGATTTGTTTGCCTTTTGTCCAACTTTCCTTTCTTAAACTTTTTGACGAACTTTGTTGCTCACAAACTCATATGCCACTGCTTTTGGAAAAAAGATGATAAACTTCAATTTAGTACTATGAAGATAGTTTTACTTTATTACTTGGTAGTTAAGAAAAGAAAAACTCGTCATCAAATTTTTCAGTGAAACTATGGAATTAAAGATTAGATGTTTCACATATTACCCAAAAAAATGTTATGGAAATAAATAATACTTCTTTTACCAAAAAAACCGTGTCAATGATATTGCATGGTGTCGAACTTGAACGAAAAGATTTAATGAGTTTGTGGAAAGTGCTCAATTGGACAGTAAAAACCTCATCATACTTGTGAGAGACTTGTAAAATTTTCGAAGATTCGCAATTGCATTGACAGGTTACTTTTATCTTCGATTGGTTCTCTTCCTTTCCATCTTTATGATAGAATGGGGCCTTTTGAAAGAGTGTATCGGCCCATAATCTTGTTTTGTTGAATTGGCGTATAAGCGTATTCAAACTAGGATCCGAAGCCTTTCAGATTAGCGTGGCCCGACATCAGAGTTTCTCGGAATTGGCTTACCTCAACATGGTGGACGGAGTTTGATGCTCATGCATGGGAACTACTAGGATTGTCTACAAGTTGGAACTCCTACCACACTTGAACAAGAAAGTTTTCGGGATGCGAACGGGTGGAGTGTAAAATAGATGAGCTGAACATCGAGAATGCACTAGGGTTACATTAGTGCGGATAGAGACAGTTTCCGGATACCGCGTTATAGCAAGCAAAAAAAAAATGCTAATTGCATCCTTGTGTGCTCAAGAGCGGATAGAGACAATTTCCGAATTTCGAAGAAGATTTTGATGCGGTGCTAAAAAGTGAAGTTTTTGGGGTTAGACGTGAAGTGGAACGGCTTCAGAGTTTCTAACACATCATAAATCTTTTCGTACCCATGATGAGTTCACTTCGTTAATCTTTCAAATATTTATTTGACAATATAACGGAAATGTTTATTAATTTTTAGAAGTCCATATCCGTATATTGTTCCACAGAAACAACAAAATCATCACTCGGTCTCGGCCATGAGAATGGCAACATAAGCCGGGTGGAACAACATCTCCCACTTGTTGATCATGGCATCAAGTTCAGGAATATCAACGTTCGTTTCGGCCAAGGCGGTCTTGCACGCCTTGACGCTATCCAGTGTAGCGTGGAAGTCCATCGAAGGCTGTCCTTCTGCTAGATCCTCGTAGGAGAGGAGCAACTGTTTCTTCGTATAATCAAACTTGGAGGAGCATTCTCCAAGTGGTTTGGCTGCTTCGGGATGCGAATTGATGGTTAGCGCAAGGAACGATACGATGCTGCTCGATTGATCGGTAACTGCTTGGAGGGCGACTACAGCAAGAGATTGAATGTCCGTGGCCGACGGTACATTCGGATTCTGTCTCGTACCCGCCGCTTGATGGATTCCTGCACAAGATGTCGATGGTTTCCTGCAACGGGACTCCATTAATGCTTAGAAAGAGGGTAGCCAAAAGGGCTGCCAGGATTAGATTACGAGAATCCATTGCATGGGTTAGGTTTTTTTTCCTCTATATATCTCTGCCTTTGCTGTTAATGTGATATGGTTTGCATGGGTGTGGGGTTGAATTTATGAGGAGAAAAGACGTAGGTTAATGACTAGTTTTAGAAAAATAAAGTTAATACTCGTATCTAGATAAGCTTTGGAAGTGTCCGAATGGTGAGGGAGATCAAGGGTTCATATTAATTAACTTCAATCTGGATCTAATTATGTTTGGTATATGTGCAGTTCATAGAAAGTGCATCAATGATTCGCCTACTCTCTTCCATTAACTTCGGTCGAATTACCGGCAAAATTTGGATATCTTGAATTGCATTTGATTGTCTATGAACGAAGTTGATTCATGTAAACAGGTTCGAATCCGAATCCGAATCCGAATTGGCCAAGCACAGAGATCATAAACCCAACGAGAGATGTCAACTGCTTTTGGGAGTAGCTGCAAATAAGGGGAAAGAATCTTTGAGTTGCTTAAGCAGCTAATAGATGTTACTCCTCCAGTCGTACACTCGGTTTAAATTACGAATATTGATTTACAAGTTTATGTATGCACGTGTACTTAGACTAATTTAATGATTTTTTAAATATGAATTGATAATATTTAGATTATTAATCTAAGTTAGGAAAGAAAAAATAACCATTTTTCATAAAAAGTACGGTACATTTTCCTTGCATTGATCATGTCTCTAGGTGTTTTCCGCGTTTTGATCTGGTCTATCTTTGACCTTTATGTCTTTATTGCTACTTTTCTCTTTGATCCTAAAAGCCTAACATATAGATGTATATATTGATCCTTGCCGTTCATATTTGGAGTGGAACAATATTTGTGGTAAGATTCCGTAAAATCATAATCATTAGATAAACAATATATATGGACATTGCTTACACCCCACTTCTATCCAACCCCAACCATTGTTGGGCCCTAATATTTCCATTATCAGTTTCTTTCTCAAACGATTCTGATCAATTATACAGGTATCCATTATCGCATACGAATTGCTCCGGCAGTATCGTGCAGCACGTAAAGATACACTCGAGTTTATGCCACAAAAATTAGTGGGGGAGTGGCAAAAAGCTACCAATAAGCGAGTCGATCTCGTGGTTTCATTTTTCTTGAAGTCTTCGCACTTTGAATCGCCCAAACTTTTGATGATAACAAGGCTAAATTGGCCTTGGTCGTGGTGTACCTTTTATCCCTTCTACCAAAATACTAAAAGATATAACGACCCCCACGAATTTATTGGATAACAATTAATTAGGAAGAACTTTTTTTTATAGGAAATTAATTAGGAAGAACTTGAAACGTTGGATTGTAGGGATTTTAAGTACTCATAGGATTTGTAATCGAATATAACATATTACTAATTTTAATTCAATGCATATGGAAATCGTATTAAACTATTAGTTTGAAAAAGTACACACCATTAAAAAGAAATCAAAGAGACTAGGCTGCCCTTCCCACATTATATAAGAGAAGATTCTACTTTTTATATCTTTTAAAAGAAAGTTGTCTACGTATTAGCAGTAATACTTTATATTAGATTCAAGAAAAATCTTTTTATCTCTGAAAAAATTACTACCAAGTATATTGAATATGAAAAAATATCCTATTGAGTCCATGGTTTAAATTATTATTTTGTAATTACTTATCCGATTGTGTCTTTTGCAGCACGCCGTCGATATATTATTGTTCTTGCATGACTCCACTTCCAGCCTTACGACAATAAAGCATATCTTGGTGTCTGTTGGGATGGCGAAAAATAGGAAAGATTTATTTCCTATTCCTTTTCCTATTTTGACTAGGTTTTAGACTCCTAATCTGACCTAGATAGGTTACTTGTACACCAAGAGTTTGTATCTATATAAAGATATATTACCCTAGGTTTTTTGTATGGCTTTGTGGCTCAAAAACTCATCAATAAAAGTTATCCTTTCTCTCCGTGGATGTAGGCATTAGGCCGAACTACGTTATCTCTTGTGGAGCCACCAGCTGGGTTGTGGAAGAGGATCCAGGTCAGAGTCAAAGAAGTTCAATGGAAGTGGTTTCAAGTGCGGAGAAGGGCACATGAAAGGGACTATCCAGGACAAACTAGGGATCAAGATAACGAGGAGGGATTGGCATCCACAACCATGGCCACATATTCAGACGGGTCGGATGGTGACTGGCTTTCTATCTTATCAAGTTCAATACATCCTGGTAATCTCTTTTCATTAGGGACCTTGGATTATAACAGTGATAGTTATAAAGGTATGCTAATGAAGGTAGAGAAGGATGCGATGGTAGGGATGAAGGGTAAAAGAAAATACCTACAAGTTAGTGAGGCACATTATTGTAGATGGAGTCATATCAATGGGTCTGAAGGAGTTGGTAAAAGCTCAGGTCATATGAGGTTGGTTCGTATGAGGGAGCAAAGGCTTGACATGAATGGTTTGAGTAGAGTTGGGATTCACAGAGACATGAATAGCGAGCTATGGTTGTTTCGTGGAGGCATGGTTGGCAAAGAGCCATGGTTATCTCGGAGAAGCATTGTTAGCTAGGCCCCGCTATAGTTGTCTAAAGAAAAGTGCACGTCAAAGGTATTGGGTAGGTTTTGCATAGAGAATGCGAAGCCATTGTTAATACCACGCACAGATCGGGTATCTCACTCAAGGCTGAATGATGGAGTTCGAGGTATGTCGAGGGTTCTACTTGGTGGAATAAAAGGTTGCCTTTTGTATGCTATGACATGTAGCATTTGTTTGAGGCAAGAAGGTCCAGCGGAAAAGTAGTTCGAGGTTGCGGAGCATGGGGCTGACCGAAAAATAGAGGGCGTGTCTATTGGTCGCAAGGTTGCTTCAGCAGGTGGACTTGCTAGTTGGAGTTCAATAGAGATTGGAGAAAATAGGCCAAGCAAGCTCAGAAGCTCTAGTTTAGGGGCTGGCTCTAAGTGATTGAACAAAAGGTGAAGAGAAAGTTGAGATGGTCTTATTGATGCAGTTATCTATGGTCCGAGATGGAGTCGGTGGAGTCGGATTGGTTTTGCAAGATCTCATGGTTCTTCATGGGGTGGTGTTTTGTCAAAGTAGAGTTTGTTGAAGTTCGGGTGAAGCTTCATGGTTCTTCCACGAGATGATTTCTCGCCAAGGTGGAGATTGTTGGGATGACGAGAAATAGGAAAGATTTATTTCCTATTCCTATTCCTATTCTGACTAGGTTTTGGACTCCTAATCTGACCTAGATAGGTTACTTGTACACCAAGGGTTTGTATCTATATAAAGACATGTTACCCTAGGTTTTTTGTATGGCTTTGTGGCTCGAAAACTCATCAATAAAAATTCTCATTTTTTTCCGTGAATATAGACATTAGGTCGAACCACGTTATCTATTGTGTCCGTATTCTTTGCACGTTTTGTTCTCTAATTGCTGAATTCATAACAGTGTCATATACTCTTGTCTGTGGCATCGCCCTCAATTTAGAGAAAATCTAAATTGTGAGAATTAATACTAATGGCATCTGGCTGGAATCCTTGATTGACTGAGGTTGTAAGTTGGAGAAGCTATTTTTTTAACACCTTGGTATCCCTAATTTCGATGAAAAATAGTAGTCATTGAGAGTCTATTTAGAATTGTTCAAGACTAAATTGGCCATCCGGAAAAGATCTTTACTATCAATGGGGGAAGAGTCATAATTATCAAGTCAGTTTTTTTTAAAGTCAGTTTTTTAAACTTGCCTACTTATTACATGTCTCTCTATAAAATCCCTGAAGGTGTGTTGTCCTCGCTAGAATGTAGTCTCTGTCTGGTAACCTTTTCCTCTGTCTCGTATACCTTGTGATGTCTGTATTGCTAGGGTGTGGCCCTCCATTTGGAATCTTGATATTTCTGATAAATAGGCATGCGATACTATAGAAGGCCATCAGCATGCCTTGAGGAAAAAAAAGGATTTGCTGAAAAGTAAAGAAATATATCTCATTTCTGCCAAGGTAACTTAAAAGCCCAACAAAAAAATTCTAATGAACCTAAAAATAGTATAATGAGCCAACATATATTACTTATTTTTCAAGACCCAACTATATGCTCTATCTATATATGTTTTGATCGCCAACTCATATTCGTTTTATTGAAAAGAGAAGGCTAGCCCTATCAAATGAATTCAACTTGTTTCACTGTTGATGAGGATGAAGATTGTAGTTACTCTTAGGAGTGATGATAAAACTTTATTTTGGGAAGATTCTTGGTTCTTTATTGTGCCCTTAAAAAATCTTTCTCAATAAAAATGCTACTGTGATAAGCTGTGCTGAATGACGAGACAAGTCCTGGAATCGGTCACTATCTTGATGGAGAGGAATGCTTGCGTTTTTAACAGTGAATTGTCATTATTAAAGAACTAACAAGTACTATAGATGATACTTATCACACCCCGCAATTAATAATATTGATGCGCTATTTTTTATGGTATGTTGGAGAGAGATGTAATTTCGTAGAATTGTATTGTTTATGGGTATTGCAAAGGTTGAAGAGCCGAGGAAGGTGTTTGATATTATGGTAGCGAATAATTAGAGTAAATTTAAAATTCTTAAAAATGATAAGAATTTTTTTGGCAACTCCAACAATTTTGGCAGAATCTATACTCCTAGGATTTTGTATATGACATGATGCTAATATCTCTAATCCGGTCAATTTTTTTCAAGTGGCATGTATTTATATTCTTATTAAGAGAACTTGGTCTAAATAAATATGTCACATAAT
Source organism: Hypericum androsaemum (assembly GCA_963995505.1). Classification (NCBI taxonomy): domain Eukaryota; kingdom Viridiplantae; phylum Streptophyta; class Magnoliopsida; order Malpighiales; family Hypericaceae; genus Hypericum; species Hypericum androsaemum. The sequence continues at coordinate 5,458,572 of OZ023196.1, forward strand.
CAAATTTTTTGTTTCTAGTCAAAATTTTTGAATCATATATAGCACTGTGGCAAAAAAATTGTCAGTAAACTTTAACTTTTTTTATAATATAACTGATTATCATGTTCCTCCGGCGAAATTCACACAAAGGATGTTTCTCCGGGGTAAAAAATACCCATGGTCACTAAACTTTAACAATTTTTTGTTCATGGTCACTAAACTATGTTTTTACCTTTTATGGTCACTAATCTATACTAAATTACTCAGGTATGGTCACTCCGGCCACTTTTTCGCCAAAAATCTTCACGAAAACAAGAAAAATTAGTCCCGGGATTATTAGGTTAGGGTTGGAACATTAATTAGATGATCGAACTTTGCCGAAAAAGATCTCCGGGACCAATTTTTCTTGTTTCCGAGAAGATTTCTGGCAAAAAAGTGGCCGGAGTGACCATACCTGAGTAATTTAGTATAGATTAGTTACCATAAAGGATAAAAATATAGTTTAGTGACCATGAATAAAAAATTGTTAAAGTTCAGTGATCATGGATATTTTTACCCCGTTTCTCCGCTTGTATGCATCCAAACTGTCTTTTCATAGTCAACCGCATTCACCTAAAATGACACACGATTGACTTAAAATCCAACTCCAGCCTTTGTATCAATTTTTTTAATCTATTGAGTCGTTCGATTCTACTTTAGAACATAATTTATCGAACAGTAATTTTTATAGGGATAAATTCACTTTAATAATTTATGTTATTAAATAGTTTCACACGTTTTCAATTTAATACTCTCTAGTTTGGCTTTGGCTTTTGGTGACGGGGTTATCTAACGTGATAATTTTGGTGACAAATTTTTAACCATGTTTAGTTTGTTCAACATTGTCTTTAAACTTCATATTTTTCTCTCCTAGGTAACGCACACGTGACAAACTTAAAAACCCCCAATTTTAAGCCCCAATCTAAAAAACCCAATTTAAACCCTAATTAAAAAATGTCATTTTTTTATTTTTTACGTTTGCGCCACCGAGGAGAGAGAATATAATGTGACGATAAAGTGCAAAGGCCATGTTAGACAAATTAACTCTAGTTAAAGATTTGTCACCAAAAGTGTCAAATATAGAAATTTTCATCACCAGAAAAGAAAAAAATTAAATCAAACGATACTAAATTCTGCGAAGTGCTAACATAGACTTATCCCTTTTATATTTATAAGACTGCATATCCAAGAACTCTTAAACGTTTTTTTGAAAGGTCCAAGAACTCTTAAACTAAATCCAAATGTCAACTCCTAGCCTTTGTATCATTGTGTGCGTCATATTATAGAAAATAATCAAATATGTCGCCGTTCTTGTACTAACTCCAACCTCTTAGTTTGCTTTTTATTCCTCTCTCTTCCTCTCCCATCACAACTAAATTTGAGAATGGAATTCCAATTTGCCTTAGCAGCACTCACGGCTCTCCTTGTTGCAGTTGTAGCCTGTGGTTGGAGGGTGGCGAACTGGGTGTGGTTTAGGCCAAAGAAGCTTGAAAAATTTCCGAGGCAGCAAGGTCTTAAGGGAAACCTTTACAGGCCTTTGTTTGGGGACTTTCGGGAATATACAGAGGCGCTCAAGGTTGCATTTTCCAAGCCCATCAACTTCGACGAAAATATTATTGGACGCGTCACCCCCTATCTTCAACAAACTATCAAGACTCACGGTATGTGAAAATCTTTGACATTCAAACTTCACAGCGTTATAGAATGGGCTAACTGGTCGGGATTAAACAATTTCTATCACGATGATACAAAATCTGATAACTAAGTAGATTTGGGTGCCTTCCTTGGGCACTTTTTTGTCTTGGCATGGTTTTATTTCATGATCAAGAATATATCTGGAAGTTGTAACACCAAGATGTCGAAAATATTTACATATTAAAAAATGTAACCCTTAATTTTTTGTAGCTTTTTTAAATGAATTATTCGATCTTTTTACTAATCAATATTATGATTTCTGATAAGGTTTTTATGTTAATTTAATACTGTACTTAATACAATTATCCTGTGATTTCGTTCTTTAAGATCGATAAATTAATGGTACAGGAAAAAGTTGTTTTTTATGGCTTGGGCCGTCGCCGATGGTCCTGACGGCGGATCCTGAGGTAACAAAAGAGAGATTGACCAAAATATACGATTTCCACAAGGCAAGCACAAATCCCTTGGGCAATTACCTGTTTGCTGGTCTTGCGTTTCACGAAGATGAGAAGTGGGCCAAGCACAGAAAGATCGTTAACCCAGTTTTTCACCAAGAGAAATTGAAGGTGATGATTATCTCCCCTTTAAAAATAGGGTCAGTTTAATTTTGGACTGTAAAATATTTTTGTTAGTTTGTACATATAAAAAATTAATCTAATTATTTCAAAAGGAAACTGGTATGAGATTGGAAAAAATATTTTGTTGGTTATTTTACCAAATTAGATTATTGGGCATTGACCTCGGACGAAGTATATTATTCATATATATATATATATAGACCTATGTTTTGGTCTTATGTGCGTAGTTGAAAATTTTGAAGATAGAAAATTTTTCTCGCAAACCTATTGTACATTGCACTGGAATGACTCACACAGTGACTATCCTTTCTCTGTGAATTTTTCCCGACTTGAAATTTTCCATGTAAATTTGGTGTGCCACGTGTTTTCGTTTCAATATAGTTTCCTAACATATTCTCATACCTATTCATTGAATAGCTTATGATACCAGCATTTTATGAGAGTTGCAATGACCTGGTTGAGGAGTGGAACAAGTTGGTCCCGGACGAGGGATCCTGCGAGTTGGATGTATGGCCTCATCTGCAGAATCTGACAAGAGATGTTATATCTAGAACTGCTTTTGGGAGTAGCTACAAGGAAGGACAAAGAATCTTTGAGTTGCTTAAGCTGCTCATAGATGTCACTCTTCCGGCTGTTCTATCAATTTACATTCCAGGAACAAAGTACGCAATTTATAGACATGTGTTTACCAGTATGTGCAAAGCAATTGTGGTAGTCCCTATATTAAACTCAAAACATAGGCGAAGTATAATATAGCGTAATTGAGTTCAAGCTAAAGTGTGATATTGTATTAGAATATTTGTATTCAACCAAAATATTAAAATAATAAATATGTAGAATATTATCATATACATGATCGTAAGTCTCCTGTAATATTATGCAAAAGACCATTTAATTTAGCGGTACAAAGAGTGTACTTTATCAAAAAAATCCAAAGTTCAAAATTGCGCAGCATTAAAATATTTACCTATAAAAGTTAATTGCATTCGAGATGGAAATGTTGATTATTTTAGTAAGTCATAAATATTCACTGCAATATTTGAGCAAATTATCTTCCTAGATAATTAGCATATAAATAACATAATATGAAGTTTTAAAGAATACTCATAATAAAAAGACTTATGGGCTTGCGGGTTATGAGTTTGAGATTAATTGACTTTTCTTTTTAATTAACATCTCATGTCCAAGGCCTAACACACAAATTGTATTTTGTATTGGTCAATTTCCGCACTCGGAGAATAAATTAATTCTCTAACATTAAATAACTTGGAAGCTAATCACTTAGACTAATAGGTGAGGATGTTGTAAGTTAACTAAGAGATTTGAAATTGTGAAAATGCAGTAGTGTTAAATATTTATGAGAGAGTTTTGTCATTTTTCAAATGTCTCACCTGACTTGAACTTAGATTAGTCGGTACAATATTGTTCGGATAATACGTGTTCTAGACAGAAAAATAACGTACAAGCTCTGCGACTTGCTTACTACACACAGGTTTTGGCCAACAAAGACCAACAAGAAACTAAGAGAACTCTACAACGGCATACGAGATGCAATCATGAGGATCATACACAAGAGAGAGACAGCAATTGAGGGAGGCCACAACTTGCTAGGCCTACTGATGGACTCCAATGCCAGGGAAATACAAGACAATGGGAACAAGAAGGACTTGGGAATGAGTCTTAAAGATGTAATCGACGAGTGCAAGATGTTTTACTTCGCCGGCCAAGAGACATCCTCGGTGTTGCTTGTCTAGACTACGATTATGTTGGGTAAGCATCCTCAGTGGCAGAAGCGAGCAAGGGACGAGGTTTTGGATGCTTTTGGTCATAAGGAGCCCGACTTCAACGGATTGAATCATCTTAAACTTGTAAGTACCTATTGCTGTTTTGTGTGACGTATCTTTTAGTGATAATTTTGTTGAAACCACTTGTTATACTATCATCTACCGAGCCAACTAATCTAAAATCAAGCAGCGCCTTTCGATGGTTGCAAAGCCTCCCAACAAATATGTAACACACTAATGATAGAAATTAGAGATATTTTAGTTAACCTAAAACAACTTCATTGTTAGTTGATCTAAAAAGATCGTCTGTATTCTAAAATGTATGGAAGCTTTTGCTCCCAATTCTAAAACTCCTGTTTCACCCGCAGCCTTATCCAATTATTGTGATCAGTACTTAGATAACTTTGTAACGAGAATGCTCTTACAAACCTATAATAGATTCCCAACCCAGTGCTACCTTCTGCATGAAATCCCAATCAAAATTGTTGTACCACACACACTTGCTTCAGTTTTATTGCAACAACACTAAGCGTAAAATAAATTGAGGAATATCCAAGATTTAATTATTCACTAGTGTAAAAGTTAACTTTTGTATAGTATATCTTCTATGAGGTTCTAAGGATGTATCCGCCAATACCGAGTTTTATAAGACATGTGGCAAAAACAACAACAGCTGGGGATCTAACCTTACCAAAAGGTGCAATGGTCAGCATGCTGACCATATCCATGCACTACGACCAACAACTATGGGGAGAAGACGTATTGGAATTTAACCCGGACAGGTTCTCCCATGGGATTCTCAAAGCAACGAAGAACCAACAAACTTGCTACTTCCCTTTCAGGTGGGGCCCTCGAATATGCATCGGTCAGAACTTCGCTCTGATGGAAGCCAAGATGGCCATGGCCATGATCTTGAGGAAGTACTCGTTTGAATTGTCTCCGTCTTATCTGCATGCCCCGAAGATGGATTAACCCTCAGCACGGTGCTCCGTTGATCCTGCATAAACTTTGTTGATTGAGATAAGGGCAAATTACTCTTACATTCCTGTACTTTGGTCACCCTCCCCATAGGGTCCCTGGATTTTGGAAAATGATTGTCCCGTCCCTAAGTTTTGATGATAATAGACTCTCGGGTCCCTGGAGCTGGAATATTCCCTTTTCTCCGGTAATTCCCACTTAAAATGACCAAATTGCCCCTCCCACTTAAAAATAAAAAAATCTCCCCCTTCACCTTCTTCCCTAATTCATCTTCAACCCTCCCACCTTCAATCAAAACTTAAACAAAATTGAATCAAAACTTAAACAACCATAATTTTCAAACCCAACTCATCACCCCAGAAATTCAATCTACGTTTTTTGGTTTCCCTAGCATTATTCACCTTCGCCCCACGGCGGCGCCTCCGCTGGACTCCCGCCTGGCGCTCCACCCCCATGAATTTCGCAGGCCCCCGACGACCCTTCCTAGGCTGGCCCCTTGCTCTGGAACTCCTCCGTTGACCTCTGCGGCACTTTACGCAGCCACTATTCAAATTCCTCACTGCACCGCCGTCGTCCCGACTGCCCACGACTCTACCGGCCTAGCGTCAGTCTCTGGTCCTCTCCCGATCCTCCCCTCGTCGAGTTTTTGGGATGGGTCCCCCTCAATCGGCCCTTCCTTCTCAAGCTCACTCCCCGAGTCTTCGAGCACTGTTCATCCTCCCCTAAACCGATCGCCTTGTCCGAGCTACTCCCCTAGTCTGGCACATCCGGAGCTCAGAGCCACGTCCGAGTGCGTCCCCAACCTCAGCGGTGGCTGGGCACCTAGCCCCACCTCGGCGGCGCAACTTTTCTCATCGCCGACAGCAAAAAGAAGAAGGAGACAAAGTCATCATCATCCTCCCCGGTCTCGTAATAACACATACCCAGCACATCGTTCCCCGACGTTCTTCTGTGCAGCCGCCGTCTTCCGTGGAGTTTTGACGCTTCGGGCCGAACGGACGAGGTCCGACGGGAGTAGGTTTCGTCGAGTTCCCCTACGTCGAACGGGAATTGAAAAAAATGGGGATAGAACACCCAATTCAAAAATTAGGGTTCTAAGTAGAATTGGGGATTTTAGTGACTAATTACAGATTAGACCACGCTATTTCCTTGCACATGCAAATTAGTACTAAAATTTTTAAAGTGGGAGGGCATTTTAGTCTTTTCAAGTAGGGTTCGCCGGAGAAAATAGCATATTCCGGCAAGAAAAAAGAATATTCCAGCTCCAGGGACCCGAGAGTCTATTATCATCAAAACTTAGGGACGGGACAATCATTTTCCAAAATCCAGGGACCCTAGGGGGAGGGTGACCAAAGTACAGGGATGTGAGGGTAATTTGTCCTTGAGATAATTACTGAGAGGACCTAGGGTATAGTCAAATAGACTCTAAAAACTATATAGTTTCTCTATTAATTGCTGAGCCCCTGTAATTTGGTTATTATTATACTTTCGGGTCCCTAGCTCAAGTAAATGACTCAAATACTCTTGCAAAAAAAATTAAAAAAAATTAATTACTTTGGCTGACCATTTCGACACAATCTCCTCTTCCCGTACACCCACGGCCACTTCCTCACTCCCCGGAACCTGACTTCCGCTGCCGCCGACCCTCTAATCTGCCTCATCGCTCAACAGCCTCGCCATAAGGAACCTCCACTCGTTGACCGACGGCTAGGCCACCACCGACCGCTCGAGAAGCTTCAACGCCTCCTCGTCCTCCTTACTCTCTCTCTCTCTCCGCGAACTCGTTGCATAGAATCTCTCAATTTCCCTAACCCCCCCTCCCCCTCCCCTTTTCTCTTCCCCGTCGATCCGATTCCACCTCGCCCCTTCCATAAAAAACCCTAAGCCTCTCCCTCGATTTTCTCGATTAGGGTTACGTGTTTGATCTAGGGTTCCCCCAATCGGACCACGGGTGTTTGATGTTTTCAGCAGTGCTCGGGGGGAACCGGCGGATCTATTTGGCAGCGACTAACGGTGGCAGGAGGAGCGGAAGAAGAAGAGGCGGTTGCAGCGGTGGGGGAGATGGAAGTTGTTGTTGTTGTTGCCCGGTGGTGGCGGCGGCGGTGATGAGAACGTCTGATGATTGTTTGTCGTTTCACTTTTTCCCTTAGGTTCTTGGCTTTTGAACTCCATTGTTTATTTCTCCATCATCCTGTTTGTTTTACCATGTCCCGTGATTAGATGAAGCCCTCTGTGTATAGGATTCTTGCAATTGTTGGTTTTTAGATGAAGCTAAAGGTGGCAACTTTATGGGGAGAAAGGAAGTGGCCGAAAAAATGGCCGGAGAAAATGACTGGCCATTTTAGTTGACCGGAGCAAGGGCATATCAGTCATTTCAAATATAAAATAAGAAAAAATTGATTAATGACATCAATCAGGGACCCGAAAGTATAATAATAACCAAACTACAGGGGCTCAGCAATTAGTAGGGAAACTACATGGTTCTCAGAGTCTATTTGACTATACCCTGAGGTCCTCTCAATGATTATCTCTTGTTGATTTGGTGTTTCTGTAGTAAGTTGGTATATTATGTATATTTTTGTTGTTGTTTTTGTTCTTTGGGTTCTCAGACAGATTGGTTGGACTACCAAATAAAGGGAATGTTTTTATAAATAATGTTTATTAATTATATTCAACATTAAGAATGATAATGGGTAGAATTTATGTAAGATCTATAAGACCCATATTCTTACCTTCGTTTTGAAGGGTGGACTCAGATCTTTATTCTTGTCCTCTTTAAAAATAAGGAGTCGAGTTTTAAAAAATTGGGCAGGATCAGAGCGACCTGCGGGTCCGTGTTGTTTAAAAAATTAAACAATCATTTGATTGTTCACTAATAGCAAGTGGGCACTAAAAATGTGAATAAAATTTATTGGTCAACTTACAAATCAATATAAAGAAATCAAACAAGCAAATCTATAAATAAAAAATTGGGTAGGTTGAAATTGAGATACATATATATTATTTTAAAAAATTCGGGTAGGATTAAGATTTTATAGATTCATGTCAATGTCCTTATCTTTTTAAAATATAAGGATCCGGGCATCATTTGTATCCGGACCTGATCAAAATCAACGGGTCTTTGACCCTTCGAACCTAGATCCGGGTAGACCCAGAAGATAAGGTAAATTGTCATTCCTATTCAACACTAAAATTGTCATTCCTATTCAACACTAAAATGTCAATTAATTCTAAATATTTTCTAATTTTGTTAGAAACTTCATCATTCAAGAAACAAGGTGGGTTTCCTTACCCGAGCCCGAAGAAGGTGGTGGCTATAGCTGGATAATGACCCATCGTATGTTGGTAGCGAGGGCGTCAGTTCGGGGAAGTAAGCCAAGCACCACATGGCAGCTATCCATAAGGGACCGTTGGCGGTAAAGGTCTTCTTCAATCGGTAGGCGTTCACGTACACTGTCATCTGATCATAGAGGTGGGAGAGGACGAATTGTCCCATCGCCATCTTCCGTCCTTCAGCGAGTGCAGCGGCTAAGTTGAAGAATTCATTCGATACACGTTTGGAGGACGGGCAGGTGATGTAACGAGCAATCCAAAGAAGAAGGAAGGCCGTATGTTCGTCCTTACGGCAAAATTCATCGCCGGGTATATAGTCAGGATCACTCTCTCCGGGAATAGTACCGGGATTGAGTTCTGTTCGAGGGTCTTTATCGTCTAGTCGGTAAGCATCGACATAGGCGGAAAAGCCATTCGCTGTTGGCCTCTTGGCATCGTGCCGGGTCCGGGCATTTGTATCGGTCACTGGGGTGGATGGAAGGATTGGTTCACCATCGGGGTGAAGGCCGAAGAGGGCGGCCATGTCGTATAGTGTGATGGTCTTCATTCCTGCAAGATTAGGTGAGACGGGTGAAAAGCTTGATGTAGACGGTAAAGGAATCGTCTATATTGAGCATAGCTTACCGGAACGGAAAAGAAACACGTTGGCACTTGGACACCAATAGAGAAGCAAGGTGCCGAGTAGTGGACGATATGGCTCGAGTTTGTGAGTGCAAAGGGACAAGAGTGAGGCGATGCCGGTTTGGTCCCATAGTGGATGATGGAATTTTTTCAAGACGGCATGCCAAGTCTCAAATTCTTCGAACGGTGTAGGCCATCCACGGTATCCTCTACTATTGCTCCAAAAGTGTAAATTGATGGGAGCACCTTGAAAGAGAGGCACGTCACGGTAGTGGACCGGAAGGGTGGTTCCAAAGGACTCAACGTTAGTGACCATGGGTCCAAGTACCCGGTTCTCTTTGTCTTTGGAAATGTCATCGACCGGGTAGCTTTCTCCAAGTGTCGATGTGATGAGTATGTCGGCGGAGAGTTGCTCTTCTTTTGCTACGTCGGGAGGTATCGGCATGATCGTCCTATCATCACAAAATAAGCAAAGGTGAGCAAATGGCGGTATGACGGTTTGTTCGTCCACCCGACCGTTCTAGGCGGATCAAACGTCCCGCCTTGGTCCTCCAACTGCCCGAACGGTATATGCTTACCGCTTTGGGCCAAGCACGGAGATGATGGACGAGCCCGAGTCCGAGTTCGCTTAGGTGGAACAAGTCGAGCGCATTTTGGGCACAAGCGGTAGGTGATGGACCGATGGTGATTGCGGAAAGGTAAAGCTTGCATAATACATTCTCCTAAGTCAAGGGCCAAGGCAAAAAGTGCTAAAATGTTGGGTTTGGCATTTTCACAAACACTTGGTGTGCAAGAGTTTAGGCTTGGGAACATACCTTGAAGAAGAAGTGGAGTTGAGCCAAAAAGATGTCAAGAAGATGTAAGCTCCCGAAAAATGGAGAGCAACTCCAATCCCAAGTAAGGGTCTCCCTACGACGTATAAAAGTTTGACCAAAGTGAGCTACTTTCGTGTATTTCCTTTACAAACATAATGAAGGAAGAAAAGAAGACTTACTTTGAAGATGAGGAAGAAGATTAAGCACAACTTAGCAACTTTGGAGATAAGGACGAGGGATTAAAGTCTTAACTAAAGTTGTTAAGAGAAGGGGATGGAGGCCAAGATTTGTTTTCCATTAAGGAGTTTGAAAGAGAGGATGATGAAAGTGTGTAAGGAAGGAGAGGCTTGGTCAAAAGTGCTTGGGGTCCTTTATTACTAGGTCAAAGGTGGGGGCTTGAAATTCAAAGGACTCAAGTTTGACTAAAACTTGAAAATTTGGAGGAAAACACATCAACACTTCTCGATTGGTTATCTCGAAGTATTGATGTGCGGGGGGCATTGTTGGAATACAAAAATTATATGCCGGGTTTCAGACGAAGATGGTTATTGCCGAGTTTGCGTGGAAAGGTCCGGACTCGTCGTTGTCTTTGAACGACCCATTGGACCGCTCAATGCACTCTGAGGTGGACGGTAGTATACCGCCCTTCAAGGCGGGCGGTAGTATACCGCCCTTCATGTGCAAGCACGGGCGGTAGTATACCGCCCTTCATGTCAAGAACATCTACAAGAACGTCAACAAGAATGTCAAGTGCAAGCACGGGTGGGCGGTAGTATACCGCCCTTCATGTGCAAGCACGGGCGGTAGTATACCGCCCTTCATGTACAAGCACGGGCGGTAGTATACCGCCCTTCATGTGCAAGCACGGGCGGTAGGATCCGCTTTGGAACATGAGCAGTAGGACCGGTTCGGCCTTTCTCTTGGTTGAAGGCGGAAGGAGAATTCCGCCTAGGGCCTGAGCGGAATGAGCCCGCTTGGAGGAGCTGGCGGTAAGGCCCGTTTTGGAGCCCGGGCGGTAGGCCTACGAGTTTCCGCTTTGAAGGCGGTAAGGCCCGCCTTTTACTTCGTGTTCGCGGGCGGAAGGTCCGATTCCGTTTAGGGGCCCGGATGGATTTGACGATCCCGCTTTGGGGGCCCGGGTAGAAAGTTCGTCTTGGTCCATGTAGGCGGAAGGCTTGGGCCCGTTGTGGGTTTAAAGATGGTAAGCTGTTTAGGCGATGACAAGCTTAAAATGAGCTTTTGCGTAGAAGGTTCGAGAGGATCGGGTCGGCTCGGCTTATATTTTCCTAAGTAGAGCCGGGATTTCCGGGATTCCAATAAGACTTTGGAGCACGGTTGCTTGGGCGACACGACCGGCATATTCTTAATCGGAGACGAGATCTGTTCATATGAGGAAGACGGTTTATATTTTCCTATTCTAAGCCGGGTTAATTTGGAAACGAAATATTCACTCGGGACGGCGTTTCTTGCACGGGAAGGATGGAGCTAGGTCAAGACGTGCTATATAAAGGGAGCTCGGGCGAGAGAACGAGGATCATCAACCAACAACACAACACAACACAACAATTACTTTACTTTTACTATCTTGTTGTTTTATCTTTCCTTAGCCTAGCATAGCCGGTAGCCTAGCATAGCTTTAGACCGACCTTGGGACGACCACTCCGGATCCGTCTCGGGTTATTTGTTCCCTTTTCCCCGCAACAACCCTTAAGACATCTAGAAAATCACATCATCTACCTTTGGATTTCTTCTCCGGCCATCTAATTTTTTCCGGTCACCGAAAATCGTATGACCGTGAGACGTCTTCTTCTCCGGCCTTCTTCTTCGACCATATTCCCCAACGCTCGAACCCTCCTAGGTCTCCCTCCGCTTGTCACCAACCTCCTAGGTCACTTGCTTAGGTCGCTCGACGTTTCATCTCCACGGTCTACATCAACCCTCCTCCAACGCCTGACGCATCCCATCTCCCAATTTCCCTCTCCAATCCACACAAACTCAGATCGAACCAATCACCCAAACAATTTTTTCAGAGGTTAGAAGACGCTATTGGGGATTAAAACCAAGATGAGAGAAATTTTGCACATCTAGGGGGGCAATGCAAGGAAACCCATTGTTAATTTCTTTTCAAGATGTGCAGCTATGGTCTTTGCAACTTTCCAGATTTGCCACCATGTTCCTTCCGATCTTGGCCACTGTTTTGTGGGTTTTTTTCAAAGATTAACTTTATGGATTTTGTGTTGGTGCTTAGAAAATATGGTTACTGAGTTGTGGGTTTTGGATTAGTGAAGAAGATGGTGACGTTACTTATTGGGAAAGATGGTTGGATGTATTTTTCGTCACCGGAGAAGATGACCGGAATACCAAGAGCTCACCGGAGAAGGTGGTGAAGGAGAGAATTTTTTTTGTTTTATATTTAAACGTAGGGGTACTATAGTCATTTCCTTGATTAAAAAATAAAAACTCGAATGATGACATCAGCGAGGGTTCAATAAAAACAAACTAGGGGGATCAAAGTTTTGATTTTGAAACAGCAGGGACAAAAATAGTAATTTAAGCAAATACCAGGGACCTGAGGACAATTTGCTCTAAATTTAATTATGTTTTGTATTCTAGACCAACTGTCATCTGGATTTTGGATTAATCTCGTGTTTGATTGGTGGGTGCCGTCTGACAGGTGGGATAGATTGTTTAGCTAGATGGGTTCGAGGAATGCGGTGTCGTACGGGGGGGCTCTATGATGACGGGGCAGGGATGTTTGAGAAGGCGGAGGTGGTGTATGGTGGGATGCCGGTGGGGTTGCGGGACCCAGTTTGTTCGAATGCGTTGGTACATGAAAGCGAGGAGGTTTTGATGGTATGGTGGAAAGGGATGTAGTTTCGTGGAGTTGTATTGCAAAGAGGGGAAGGTTGAAGAGGCCAGGAAGGAAGGTGTTTGATACTATGGTGGAGAAGAATGTGGTTACTTGGACGTCCATGATTGACAGGTACGAAGTTTAGTGACGGGCTTGGGTTGTTAGCGGAGATGAGAAGGGCGGGAAATGTGGAGGTGAATCCGAATACGTTGACTACTATGCTTGATGCTTGTTGAAGTGCTGGAAGGTGCAGAGACTGGTTTTTCATTTGGGAAATCAGTCTGATGTCTTCTTATGCAATTCTCTGATAACAATATACTCTAGGCACGGCCGCATGGATGAAGCAAATGTGGCATTTCAAGAGGGATGTTGTTCTCACATAGGTTTAGTAGAAGAAGGACATAAATATTTTGATTCCATGGGAAGTGTGTATGATGTTGAGCCCGGGCAAGATCACTACGCTTGCATGGTTGATCTCCTTGGCAGAGCTGGGCTACTCGACGAAGCTGTGAACTTGATTGACACTATGCCTCTTGAGCTACATACTGGTGTTTGGGGAGCCCTTCTTGGTGCTAGCAGGACTGTTAAAACTTTGAATGAATACTTCATCTTATTATCTCTGAAGACATGTACAAGTATTTATACAAGATTGCTTCCTAAAACTAACGGCTAGTATAAGGGCTAGTTAGGAACAATAAATGCAGAACACTTTGGAGCGGTAAGTTCCAAGAAAAGGCTGCAAACACTATGTACACTAATTGAATTCCTACTAAGTGAGGAGGAAGTCAGTTGCATAAGATCAATTACTGGATCAATGATGATTAATCAATGATCAGTAGTATCCATGTCAGCAAGCAACTTGAAATCATCATCCGAGTGAGTGCTGCACAATTCTGCAGCAAACCAGAATTCTGCAGCAGCAGAGAATGTAATCTGTAGACCAACTTGATGATGATTAGCTAATAGGATCTTCAATACTCCCCCTCAAGTTAGGTGGAAGATATCACAAACACCCAACTTGGTTACATGTCTCTGGAATGTATTAATTCCAACCGCTTTAGTAAAGATATCTGCAGTTTGATCTTCACTTGAGATGAATGGTGTGACAATGATCCCTTCTTGCACTTTGTCTCTGATGTAATGACATTCAATTTCAATGTGCTTTGTTCTTTCATGAAACACTGGATTAGATGCAATGTAAATGGCCGCCTTGTTATCGCAATACAACTTCATTGGCTGAGTGACAGGAAAATGCATCTACTGCAGCAAACTCTTAATCCAGACTAGTTATTTTGAAGTGGAAGCCATGGCTCTATACTCTGCTTCGGCACTCGATAGTGATACAGTATTTTGTTTCTTTGTTCTCCAAATGACAGGATTATCTCCCACAAAGATACAATATCCCGTGGTGAATTTATGGTTGTTTATTTTACCTGCATAACTAGAATCTGTGTAAGCTTCAATATTCAAGTTATTGTTCTTACGCATCAAGATACCCTTGCCTGGACAACTCTTCAGATATTTAAGAACTCGTTCCATGACTTCAACATGTTGAATACGAGGAGCATGCATCACTTGACTAAGAATGCTAACTGCTCCCCAAATTTGGGGACTAAAAGGAAGATTGTGGCAATTTAGGTATTAACAAAATAATTAAGGGTAAAATTGGAAAACTAATAAAAACAAAAGGAGAGATGAAAAATTAGCTGGCACACTTTTTATGGAAAGACTAAAAAGGTAAAAAAATAAAAAAACCAATCTCACGTTAAAAGAGGAAGGGATTCTTTCTCTCTCTCATTAAATTATTGTCAATTTCAAAAATTCTACCACCTACCAGATTATTATTTTTTAAATAAACTCAAAAAACCAAAGAACGAAAATACAATTGAAAACCAATATCAGTACGTACTCAAACCAATATCATTACGTACTCAAACCAATATCAGTACGTACTCAAACCAATATCATTACGTACTCAAACCAATATCAATACGTACTCAAACCAATATCATTACGTACTCAAACCAATATCAGTACGTACTCAAACCAATATCATTACGTACTCGAACCAATATCAGTACGTACTCGAACCAATATCAGTACGTACTCAAACCAATATCATTACGTCTGAAAACCAATATCAGTACAGACTAAAACCAATGTCAATACGTACTAAAACTAATATCAATAGGTAATCAAATCAATAACAAGATGTACTCAAACCAATATCAATACATATCCAAGCCAATATTATTAGCGATTGAAACCAATATCAATACAGAGTAAAACCAATATCAGTATAGACAAAAACCAATATCAGTACGCACTCAAACCAATATCAGTATAGACAAAAACTAATATCAATACAGAGTAAAACCAACATTGAGTGTGCCTGAGCAACAATCCCAGCATCAAGCGCCCTAACTAGAGCTTCTTCGTCAATCACACCTCCTCGGGCAACATTGACTATTCGCACTCGGCGGCAGCCACGGTGTTGGCGGTGGGCGCGTTAACGACAAGGCACCCGTGCTCGGTGGCAGCGGCCAGATCCACATTGTCGATCCCGACACCAGCCCGGCCGACGACCTTGAGCCGGCCGGCGGAGGACTCGAACACCTTGCGGGAGACCTTGGTGGCGCTCCGGACGATGAGCGCGTCGCAGAGGGAGATCTTCGTGTTGAGCTCCTCGGGCGAGAGGTTGTAGGAGCAATCCACGTTGGCGAACTGCTTCAACAACGCCAGCCCCGCATCCCCGAGCTTCTCGGCGACGAGGACGGTCGGCTTCACGTTTTCCATGGAGGAGGACGTGCAGAGGACGACCATGCGCAGGCCTCCGCGAGTGGTGCACGGCTTGTCCAGCAACGGCAGCGTCGGCTCTTCAACCCAGCGACGCGGGTGGAGGGTGAGAAGAAGAAGAAGAAGAAGAAGAAGAAGAAGAAGAAGAAGAAGAAGAGACGTGAGGAATTTTTAATGGAGGAGGGAGAGAGAGAAAAAGAAGAAGAATAAAAGAAAGAGACGTGGGAGAGATGTGGGTTGTGTTTAATTGATATCTTTTTTTTTTGTAGGAGTATTAATTGGGTATCTTTTATTGTTTGAAAAGGTCAAAAATACCCCTGATTGATTATTGACCATCAGATTTGAAGTTTTTAAAAAAAAATGAATCTAATGGTCCAAAATCTAGTCCCCACCTATGGACAAGGTTTCTTTAGTCCCCGCTCAATCCATCCTCAGGAATAAAGGCAGGCTGAAATTTAAAAGGTTGCTTCCTCCATTGTTGACTTTTGCTGTGTAGTTTTTAGATTAAATATTTAGTGTACTTTTTTAAATGCGGGTCCCCATGTGAGAAAATATTTAAAGGCTTTTAGTATACTTTTTTAAAAGGCTGAAATTTAATCTTTTTATAACTAATTATTGAATTTTTTATTTTACATATTTTTTAATATTATCGAATTGGTATGCAATAGTGCTTCAAATTTGTATATCATAGTGAATTGAATTAAAGTACTATTTAAGTAAATATTTAATTTTTATGTCTGTATTATTAAATATTAACTTGGCATGTCATTTTATCATAATCTGACATGTCATTTATCATACCAGGGCATGTCATTAGTCATAGTCAAGCATGCCGTAAGTCAAAGTCGTGCATACTATTTAATTAATTAATTATTTTATTATAAATTTTAATGAATATTAATCGGGCATGCCATTTAGACTTACCCGGGCATGCCATTTAGACATAGTCGGGCATACCATTTTAACATTACCATGCATGCCATTTAATTAATTATTAATTTTATTAAATATTAACCGGGCATGCCATTTAGACGTAGTCTGGCATGCCATATAGACGTATCCGGACATGCAATTTAGACGTACCCGGGCATACCATTTAGACATGGTTGTGCATGATATTAGTCTTAAGCGGACATGGCATCTTAACATTACAGCGCATGTCATTTAATTAATGAATTATAAATTTTATTAAATATCATTTAATTAATGAATTATAAATTTTATTAAATATTAACCGGGCATATCATTTTGATATAAATGAGCATATCATTTAACCAAAATTGGGCATGTTATTTAATTTATTAATTTATTTAGTATAAATTTTATTAAAAATTAATCGACATGCCATTTAGACATAATCAAACATGCACTCCCGTCCAAGCCATGATAATGCGAAAAATAATAATATGCTTCGGGGCAAGCAAACGGGCACCATTAATTACACGCCTCCAATTTTTAATTCGTCATGTTTCATTTAATTAATTGCACGGTTGTCTATTAATTAGTCAAAATAAGAAATTTAATATCATAGTATGCATTTAATATTTCATGGCCACAAGTGGGGATTGGAAAAGGAGACAATTAATTACATGGCCGAACAATAAGAAAAACCATTGGCTACAAAAAATTTAAAGAAAAACCATGCAATTAATTGCCGCGTGGTTCCGTAATAAATCTCGGAAAAAGGCAATTAATTACACATGTGGGCCGTGGCAAATCTCGAAAATATTCCGTGTGAATCGTGGCCGTTTGATTTTCCGTGTGGCTTGATGGGGCTCATCCGACGTCTCAGATGAATTCCTGCACTGTCTGGGATTGAAAATAGCCCTCCACACGCAATCCGAGGCCCCTACAATAGTACTTTTATGCTGTTTGGTAAGGTGTGCTTACCAACTGCTGATAGCTAATTGAGATATGATCAATATAATAATATAAATATATTTCTATGCTAAAAAAATGACTATTTTATTCCCTATAATATTCTTATATTTATTATGAATTTGACAAAAATATATAATAATTCATCATTGGCAGAGTATTATAATTTTATTGTATAGTTATTTTTTGATGATTTGTTATTGTATACACATCTATTATAAATTCAAAAGATTAACCGAAAAAAGCTAACAACACATGATATTTTATCAAATATTAAATTTTACGATTAGAACTAGCTACCAATTATAAGAACCACTGCCATATTGTTGTCGATCGCTGTCGCAACAGTAAACTATCGTTTACAATAAATCCAAATATTTATTATGAATTTTTAATAATTTAGAATAATGTTGATCTCGTATCAATAGATATAATATATCTAACCCTGAAAGTATATCCCAACACCTTTAAAAAAAAGGAAAAGTACATTTTACCTACCTGTAGTTTTACCGATTTCGCATTAAGGCCGTGTGGTTTCAATTTGGTAATTCAGTCCTTGTGCTTTCCAATCTTTTATAGTATACGGTCCACTCCGGATGACGGGGATAAAATGTCCACGTAGCTTGCCACGTAGGCTAATACGACATCGTTTTATTGCCACGTGGCAAGGTAACTGGGTAAATTTTTTGACTTGAACTTACTCGAAACAACGTTGTTTTATAGGCAAATATCAAAATCAGTCCCAATTATTTTTATATTATTTCAAAAGACCCCACCTTCGACGACTAACGCTTAACTTCCATCTCCAACCTCATCCCTAACCTCCATCTCCTTCCTTCCATTCCCATCTCCAAAATCCTAGACTAACCAGACCAAACCCATCATAACCCACTACATTACCCTCACCCCTTGTACTCCCCCTAACCCACTCCCTCTCGGGGAAGACTCATTTCGCCTCCACCCACCACCTCCTCAAGTCTACCTCCGCCGCCCGCTTCTGCAACTACCACAAGCCTCTACCGACCCAGAACCCAATTGAGTCGACCAACCGACTCGGACCCTAAAGCCTCCACCTTTATAGGCACCGACTCTCAGGTCAAGTTTGCCCGTCGTTGCCACCGGCGGCCCACAGTTCCCTCTCCCACCTGCCGCAGCCGCCCTCACCGATGGCCAAATGACTTTCCCTCTCCCCTTCCCCCGGTTTGAAGCATTTTTAAAAGAACCCATTTCCTTTTCCGTGTTTTGGAGCTTGTTCTCTGGCTAAAAGAACCCAGAAAGGAATCTCAGAGTTGGGTTTGTTTGTTTCCTTTTTTGGGTTGTTGGGAGGATGGATCCACCGGCGATGAGGAACGACGAGGTGAATGGGGTTGGTGGGAGGGGCGGGTTTGGTATGGGGATGGACTTGGGCTGGTTCGGTGACCTGAACCAGGTCAGTGGGCGAAGAAGAAGGGATTGGAGTTAGAGGAGGAGGATGATCCGTTTAAGGGAGGAGTTTCTAATAGCAATGGTCATGGAAATGCATTGGTATTAGTCCCTCTCAAAGCTAAAAATGCACTTTTGTTAACTGTTGTAGTTCCAACTTTGGATTTGTCTACCAACTGTGAGATAAAGCAATCTCTTTCAATAGTTTTGACTTTGAAAGGTAGGGTGGAGAAAGGAGATTGAGGTTAGGGATGAGGTTGGAGATGGAAGGTCAAGCGTTGGTCGTTGAAGGTGGGGGTCTTTTGAAATAATATAAAAATAATTGGGATTGATTTTATAATTTGCCCATAAAACAACGAGTAAGTTCGAGTCAAAAAATTTACCCAATCACTTTGCCACGTGGCAATAAAACGATGTCGTATTAGCATACGTGGCAAGTCACGTGGATATTTTATCCTTGTCATCCGGAGTGGACCGTATACTATAAAAGATTAGAAAGCACAAAGACTGAATTACCAAATTGAAACCACACGGCCTGAATGCGAAATCGGTGAAACTAAAGGTAGGTAAAATGTACTTTTCCTTTAAAAAAAAAGGGCAAATTACTGTGATTTCATTTGTGTTTGACTAAATCGACGATTTTGTTTCCCGTGTTTCAAAAATATTTCTACTGTCTCCCGTGTTTATCATTAAAATCACAAAAATACTCTTAGAAAAAAAAATCACCCTCGTCCTTCTCGCCGACGACGACTCAACAACCGAAAACCAAAACAATTCATCGCCGACGTCCCCTTCCTCCCGATTTTCCCTCTCTCGATATGGAGTGGGTGTTGGTCCCGATTTCCCCTCTCCCGTTATGGAGTGGGTTCCAAGCTTGGGACTTTCGAATTGGGTTTTATTTTTATTTTTTTTATCTGCCCATTCCTCTCTATTCAACTTACTCCATGTCTTTTTTCTCTCCCTTCCCCTGGCAGTTGCACTCTACTTGGAAGCAGCAGTCTCCACCGCGGTCAAAACTGGACGAAGGGGAAGTTGTTGTGCTTGAAGTAGCAGGGAAGGAGACCATCAGAGAAGGAGTGTGGGTCCCACACCACGAAGCTCGTCCCGGCCCGATTCCACGACATCGGCGTGGCCGAGGCCTCCTTCAAGTGGCCACGACCGAGGGCTGTTAGCCCCGCCGGGTACTCCTTTGATTCCGGCGACTGGTGATCAAAAGCAGCCATGGAGAAGATGATGGATTCCGTCAATTTAGTTGTTCTTTCTTTTCAATTAAATGATCTTTTTTTGCTTGTTTCCCTAAATTGATTTAGGGATTAATGGATTTTCAATTCATCGATGATGGAGATGGGTTGATTTTCTACTTTAAGAATTGCTATGGTCGAAATCAGTGTGACTTTGTCGGCGGGGAGAAGGGATTCGATCCAGAGGAAGGGGATGCATTTTTTTTTGAAGGGTATTTTCGAAATGGCAAAAATAATAATAAAAATTGTTGATGTCAACCAGGGATCCAAAAGTATAATAAAATTAAACATGAGTTGATTTAGGGATTAATGGATTTTCAATTCATCGATGATGGAGATGGGTTGATTTTCTACTTTAAGAATTGCTATGGTCGAAATCAGTGTGACTTTGTCGGCGGGGAGAAGGGATTCGATCCAGAGGAAGGGGATGCATTTTTTTTTGAAGGGTATTTTCGAAATGGCAAAAATAATAATAAAAATTGTTGATGTCAACCAGGGATCCAAAAGTATAATAAAATTAAACATGAGGAACGTCGGTGTGTATTTTGCAAACAGGGAGACTTTTGAGTATATTTAAACAAATTCGAGAGATTTGAGAGTAATTTTCCCTAAAATCAAACACAAGGTACAGGGAATAATTTTTGAAACACGGTAAAAAAATTGTCGATTTAGTTAAATACGAGGGACACCAGAATAATTTGCCAAAAAAATATCCCAACACCACATCTTTGTTTCGAGGGAAAGCCAAACTCCACATGCGATGTCTCCCTCCAAATTTTCGCTTAGTCAAGTCCACGTCTACAAGTACCAGACCGTCCTTAAATCAATTGAAGAGGCAGTGGTTTCAATTTATGGTATACATTTTGTCTTCAAATTCTTAGAAATATTTGTTAACTAAATTTATCATCTTAAAAAATTCTAACTAATTCAAATCTAAATTGTTCCGTTGCTACTAAACATATAGCATTCCTATTTCTGGAGAGAGAGAGAGCTCATTTAATCAAAGTTGTAGTACAAATAAATGCCCGCAATCCATGTGACAAAAGTTTGGTGGAAGGAAGATGGGGCCTTGTTATTGTAATTATTAAAGCAACCAGGAAGAATGCGAGAAAAAGAGGTTCGCATCGGCTTTCTTCATATCCCTCCACTTTCCCATTAAGACCATAAGAAAGCTTT
Source organism: Hypericum androsaemum (assembly GCA_963995505.1). NCBI lineage: Eukaryota > Viridiplantae > Streptophyta > Magnoliopsida > Malpighiales > Hypericaceae > Hypericum > Hypericum androsaemum. Next base: position 5,479,758 of record OZ023196.1, read on the forward strand.
TTGGTTAGAGTTGATGGTTAGCCTTTACCCTGTCCCATTCCTGCCTCCCCATCATCACGGTACCTTTGTTTCCTTTTCTTCTCTTTCTAAAATTTGGTCTAGGAATTAAGAAAATAATGTTAATATCATGGTTTTAAAAAATGCGGTCCGACAGGTGGTTCGACCGGTTGGACCGTGAAACGGGCCCTAGACCGGGTCATTTTTAGGCTTTTGACTGGGGTCTGTACTAACCGGACAAAATCCGATCGGACCAGCCGATTTTGAGGTCCATCCTGACCGGTCAAACCCGGTTAGTACAAAAATGGGCGAAATTGACTTTTTTTTGGTAGTTTTCGAGGAAAAAAATTGATTTGACAAATTTATAAAGTAATAAATAAATAAAAAAAGTAGATTTATAGAGTGGAGACATAAAGAAATTAAGTCTACTTTTTTTGTATGGAAAATAAGTATATTTTAACCTACATATATATTATTTAAAATATTTAAAAATAAAAAAAATTTGGTCCGACCGGTGGTTCGCCCGGTCGGACCGGGCGACCCGGAGGACGGGAGAAATCCCGGGTCGGCCTCCGGGTCGTTTTTTAAAACCATGGTTAATATATCACTAGCAAAGATGCATGAGCAATGTAATTGTAGTTCTATTTCAAAACTCACAAAATATATATATATTTTTTTTAAGTTGTACACGAATAAGATGCTCTCTTACATATTTAATTATACTATTTTTTTGATTTACCTAAGACGCAGTAAGAGCTTTTTTGTACACGATATTTTTTGTAAATGTTTCAACTTTATTAGCAACATCACCCTTCTTAACTAACACCTTAGTGTTCTTGCTTAAAATATCTCTTGAAAGAGCAACGTACAACTGTCCATGACTGAAGACATGCTCAAGCAGATAAATATCGATATTTTTAATTGTTTGTACTTATGCTTTGTTAATCATGAATGCAAAATACATACGTACTAGAAACTGCTTGCATATCATCTTATATGGCATCTCAAGATTCTCTGGTGGGTTCAATGGCATCCTATGTATGAATACTCTATTCCCACTGAGAATCACTGCATCGATGCAATTCGGGAAGAACGTCTTGATTATAAGTTTGGCGGGTTCAATGTTATCCTATGTATGAATACTCTATTCCCACCGAGGATCATTTCATCGATGCAATTCGGGAAGAACGTCTTAATACAATTCGGGAACACCTTAGTGTTCTTGCTTAAAATATCTCTTGAAAAAGTAACAAACAACTGTCCATGACTGAAGACATGCTCAAGCAGATAAATACCGATATTTTTAATTATTTATCCTTATGCTTTGTTGATCATGAATGCAAAACACATACATACTAGAAACTGCCTGCGTATCATCTTATATGACATCTCAAGATTCTCTGGTGGGTTCGATGGCATCCTATGTATGAATACTCTATTCCCACTGAGGATCACTGCATCGATGCAATTCGGGAAGAACGTCTTGATTATAAGCCTGGTACCATTGCACAAGCCATTCTGGGTATCAATATTCCTTAGTAACATGATAGGTGCTCCTAGCTTCAGTTTCAACACATGCAGAGGTAAACCACCCGGGGCTGTTCCATTCAAGTATTCCTGCTGATAGAGGTTGTGGATATCATCTTCCACAGAATTAAATGAATAATATGTATGCTCTTCTCCAGGAAATATACTAAGCACTCAGTCATTTAAGTTCTTGACATGCTCATTCAATGGTGTGATCAATGCCCTATTAACTAAGTAATCCCGATCCTTAGAATTATCTGCCAAGTTGAGAAAGATAGCTTCTATCTGCTGAGACACTAAATATTCACCAGCCCAAGATATGACCATATGACCATATCATCTGGAATCTTTATCATGTCATTTTCCAGAGAAGGTCTATTCCCATCACCAACTCGAATCAAAAAATCAGAATAAGACATAGCAAGTAAAACCCTTCAAGTTAATCAACCATCTTATCATTTCTCAATCCTTCGCTAGGCAAGTAGAACCCTCAATCCAAAAGCAAACGCAGTCCAAACTAAGGTAACAAAAAACTTCACCTCCTCCTCCACCTCCATGTGCTTGGAGAAAAGCTTAACACCATGGCATTCTTTGGTCATCGAGCGCACATCCCTGTGTATCCCAATCCCGATCAAGTCACGATATTTAACATAAAGTGCATCCAAATAGCTAATTACCAACATACACAAAAAGGAAAAAGAACAGAGTACTGTACCCGAGGAGCTCAATAAACCTAACCGCAGAAGTAGAAACCATAACAACAGCAGGGCTCCCCATGTCAAACTCCCCTTCAATTAATCTCTATTGCAGAGTGCCTCTCGCCAGGAACTTCCGAAAATGCCCTCACGCTAATTTCTGAAGCATCCAAGAAGCTCGTTTCTACTCAAAAACTATCACTCTAAAGCCGAATAAACAAATAAATAAATATAAAAATAGAACTACCAAAAGAAACAAAAAATAGAAGGCTGAAAAGATACTTTTGATCGATTGGAGCTCGACTGAGGAGAGCTAGAGGGAGATCGCGGACTGAAACTTGCTCATGAAGAAGATGCACAGCGATTGGACGTGGCGTTTTGGTCCTAGCCACCGCCCGCGTTTCCTTTCACCTATCTAACTCTTTCTACCGTCGTTCTTCTTTTTGTTGATGCCATTAGACGGCGTTGTATTGGGAGTGAGGCAGCCGGGGGTTGGCTTCTTCTTGAACTTGGGGGGTTTGATTTTGGTTTTATTAGGGCTTTTTGATTAATTTGAAGGGTTTCATACGCCACGTGTACTGGGTGCAGGTGCAAGAGTTTTATTACTCTCTTCTTAGTTCTTGCGAGCTGACTACTCCTTGCACGATCAATAACTTATCAAACGGTTCTTCCACTGCCGTTTGTGGTGTATTCACGTCAAATCAAGATTCTTGATTCTCTACAACAGCGGATCGAGGTCTTTCATAACAAAGTTTTTGCACATGCATAAATAACGAGTCGAAATTTTCATCAGTCTCAACGTAGACAATCGAACTTCAGTGTGCATCCTTAATAGGTTTCACATCACCAGCTCTGTGTCCATTTGGTCTACGACATCTCAACTGTAACAAAATTCTAAAAAAAAAAACTGTAACAAAAGTATGATCAAGTTCGGGTGAATTGTAGTTAAACTGAAGACGACTATATTTGATGGACCTATTTTATTCAGAATACCGAGATTTTGTTGTTTTGTATGATTTCCGAGATCAATTTTCTTTCATACTCATTTAATTATAAAAATAAAGCATCGACAATAAATTGCAAGGACGGAGTTTTTTGGACTTTATCCTAATTTAAAAAAATAGACAAGTGCATTAATAATACTAAGGATGTGGGCTCAAAAATCAACTTCTGAAAACGCAAAAGGAGCAAGTATTTAGTAGTACTATCCTTTCAGAAAATTATTTTATAGTACTGTATTAAAGTGGTATTTTTTTTATAAGTTATCTTTGAATCTATACAAATCACCAAAGCACGAATTAAAAAACTCGTGCATCCCCATACTATGTAGTAAAGTGGTATAGAGCTCCTAAAAGTATATAAATTATACAGTTCACGGGCTCGAACTCCACCTAAATTGAGATTGGATTGAGTGAGGACTAAATTTTTGGCCGTTAGATTTGATTATCTTTAAATCTTATGGTCAAAAGCTTATCAAGTGATAATGATTTACATGTGAAGTGATATTGGTTTGCATGTCAAATAATATGAAACTAATTTGCATGTGAAATGATATTGATTTGTGTTATTCCTACCAAATCCGCGTAAATTACCATTAAAACCATATGGCAAAGAGCAAATTTTGGTCGGACTGCGTCAGTCAAATCGCAATTCCGACACGACCACTCTTTCCCACAAAAAGTTATGTGCTCTAATTTTTCTAAATGTATTTAAACTAAAATATTGCCGGTTTTATTCCCGAGTATTTTAATAATATTTTTTATTCATAATAAATTCAAGACATACTTAAAAGAATTGAAATCTTTTGAGAGTTATCAAATTGGCATTCATAATACAGAATTCCGAGTACGACCAAATTGAAACTTGGCGAACATGCAGGGGATGCTACAACTTAATAAATTTCAAGGTCTGAAATTACATGCAGCTGTCGCAACAGAAAAAGAAAACAGGAACCATCAGATTATTTATCGTGACTCTAAGTGCATTATGAAATTAGTACTCTATTATCCCGTTAAAAAGGTTTATTACTTTTTTATATATATGACAGGATAAGTCTATCTTCCACACATCATTTCTGATTTTTCTTAAATAAAAGATTATATAAAAAAGTATATCTCTCAAGCGTCACTTACCCCTGTCCTCGGTTTAATACGTTCAGTCGGTGACATTTCGCATTTATCCGTAGGGTGCCTCAACTTGCAGTTGGTAGCAGGTCCTCGGACTCCATGAAAGACTTTAAAATATTGTATTTATAATCAAATATTATTGAATCTTATTTAAAAATCATTCATCGTTGATGTTGATGTTTATATTTATAAAATTTATAAAAAATTTAAATCTTTTATCAGGTAAACAAACTCTTTAGTAAACATATTCAAATTTTATTTTTACCAAAAATTTACAATTTAAGAGAAATCTTTGGTTCAACCTTGAATAAAATTCGATATTACTCGAACCTTAATACCCACAAAAAATATGATCCAAAAAATTAACAAAACTCATCGTACTAAAACAATTAGCTAAACATCGACTGAATATTTGATATAAACAAACTAATCAACACTAATCGAAATTAACCAAACAAAAGCCAAGCAAGAGGGACCCAAGATCATCATGTTATATCATCACAAGAACAGTATCTCTCTAGCTACAAGGAACACAAATGTATCCCACATAAAAAAAAAATAGAAAATTAAACGGCGGAAGAAGCATATCTATTGATGCTCTTCTGGTGAGGCATGGCGAGCATCGCCGTGTGATCCAAGAAATCGTTCAACGAAACCACCGACTGCAATATAACCCTCAAGTCCTCTCCACAAGCAAACCCTACTTGCCCCTCCTTCCTCACCGCGTACACGTAGAAGGTGACGCACCCTTTCCGGAACTTGAACCGGGCCATCTCGAACCCCACAAGCCCCCTCACGAGCCTCTTGTTGACCTCCCCGAGCGGGATCTCCGGCGGCCAGGCAGCGTCCACGGCCACCCTGGCGGCCTCCGACTCGAACACGAACATCACCACCTTCGATTTCTTGGTCCCCAGGCCTAGGGTTAGGGTGTGCCAGGCGTGGTGGGCCAGGATCGTGAAGTTGGTTGGCAGGTAAGCTGTTGTTGAAGGAAATGGCGGTTTGGGTCGATCTTTGTTTTGGGTTTTGGGGTAGGAGAGGAGCTTGAGGAGCTCGAGTGGCCGTGCCCGGCGGACGGTGAAGGACTTGACGATGAGGAGCTGGCCGCCGAAGCGGAGGCCTTTCACGTCGGAGCTTGGCTTGAAGGATATGTCCGATGAGGAGGAAGGGGTTGGTCTTGTCTGGTCGTTTGGGTGTTGGTGTTTTGGTTTCTTCTTGTCTGGTTGTTGCTGCTCCTTCTTCTTGGTTTTGGTCTTGGAGGCCTTATCTAGCTTCTTCACTTCCATTTGATTTAGTGGGTTTTGGTGTTGTTTTTTTCACCTTCTTTTTGTTTTGTTGATTTGTTGGTGGTGGTGGGTGGGCGGTGTTTGTGTTGCCTTTTGTGTGTTGGGGTGTATTGTTTACTGAATCCTAAAATGGGTGAGTTGTCTATTTCTTTAATAATTTTGAGTTCCAACCTTGAATTTTTTTTTAAATTTCTGATATCAAGAGTCGATCACTATCAAATTTTATTTAGATGATATTTTTTTTAATGATATTTTTTACATGTATATGACTTAAATTCAATATCTTGTTAAGTGAATCTAGATCTATTACTCCATGGTCCAACCTAACCTTGTACACTATAATTCGTGATATCTTTGGAACGAGAAATAAATATCATTTTAGAGATAGGTATCATATAAAACGAGTTCACTTATTTTTAGTTTTGAAATAGTTAAAAGTGAAAATTTTAATTATTGAATACATACACAACACAAAAATTATTTTGATATAATTAAATCACTATAAACTAGCAATGAATTGTAGTTATTTAAATAATAAAAAATATCAATAATACTCACACTTACTCTTTCTAAGAAATGTACTATAAATTTAGGATGAAATTTTTATCTCAAAAAATTACTAATAAGTTAGAATAGAAATTTCTAAATTTATCTAGAGATTCTGTATATATGGCTCAAATTACTTATAAATTGTACTACCATTTTATTAACTTATTTTTCAAATTTATTAAGTGTGTAAAAAAGTATTTATTTATTTAAAAAAATTATGTGAAAATTAGAACAATAATTTAGACTTTTTTCCTTAAGCAATATAAATTATTTAATAATATGTAGATATTCATAATTATATTAATGCAAATTAAACGATGATTTAACCTCATTGAAATCCTTTCGATGGTGCACTCTCATACTCTATTCAGAGGCGGCTCTTTCAATAATACTTTTTCGCATTCGTCAAGTTGAAACCATAAATTTTGTTAACTAAATATAAATCTCTTACTACTTTTACCAAATCTCATTGGTCCAACCTTGTACACTATAATGTCTCTGTAATGATATTTTTTAGATTAGAGAAAAATAATACTTTAGACATATGCTATCACATAAAACGAGTTCACATATTTTTAGTTTTGAAATAATTAAAAGTAAAATTTTACAGCTAAATATATATATATATATATACTAAAAAATTATTTTTCCCACATTAAATCACTATAAATTGTAGTTATTTATATACCTTTACAAAAAAATTGTATTTTTTTGTATATTCAAATCACAAAAAATATCAATTATAATCACGGTTAATGATTATAGAAAATTTTAATAATTTGTTGGTTTTCTAAGAGATTTACTAACATACTTATAAAATAAAGAGATTTACTAACATTTATCTTATCCTGGCTCAAATTACTTATAAATTATACTACCATTCTCTTGACATATTTTTTAAATTCATAAAAAATATTACTTTATATCAAGGATATTTGGCCTAGTGGTACAAAACGTTTACGACTTGACGGAAGTCCAAGATTAAATCTTTGGCAGGTATAATCATGGTGTAAAATTTTATCTTAAAAAAATATATATTACTTTATACGAAAATTACAATTGTGATTCCCATTACTTTCTTTTAGCTTTAAGCAATACAATTTCTTTTTTGGGTTAATATCGTCTTGACCGAAGGATCTAGGAAGGCCTCCTCATTATGATTTTTGAGGTTGTCTTCCTTTTTTTCCCTATTGTAGGCAAGGGCCCGGAAAGATTTGAACCCGGACACCATTGTTCGTAGTCACGTGCTTTGGTCTCCTGAGCTACAGGCGTGCCTCGTCTCTTCTCCTTTTTCCATATTGCAAAAGTAATAAGAATGAGTGGTGTTATGCTTTTTAACATCCTAGCATCGAGCTATTTTATCGCAAGTCCTCTCCTAGAGTATCTTCGCTGTAGCCGAGGTTAACTACCAAGTTCATTATGGGTTGGTGTGGTTTTTGTATGCCGAGGACACAAAATATCGACCGTATACGACTCATTGTGCTGACTAATCTAGATTCGAGCCAGGTGAGACATTTAAAAGGTGACAAAATTTTTTCAACAACTATTTAATATTGTTGCATCCCTAAAAACTCGAACTCGAGACATGGTTAAGCTATAACAAGCAATATAATTTCTTTTTTATTATATAAATATTCCTAATTAAATTAATTAATGTACATCAACCAATGATTTAGCTACATCGAAACCTTTCCGCTGATTTCTGATGCATAACATGTGCCACCTCGATATCTTGAGCTTAAAATCATGATTGTTCTATTCGCTCAATGGTAGAGAATTAGGACCACAATATAGCAATTAGACGCCAAACAGGCCTCGTCAAGAAGTTATTTCTACAACTTTAGCTTTAATTTCTTGAAATTGGTTGAGCATAAAGGCGTAATAATATTTACTAAAACAGAATTTTTAGTTAGTTGTAGTACACTTACATCCTTTTATTATTTAATGAGATTAAGGATATTTTGATTCAAAAAATTATTCAAATAGTGGGATGTCAACTATAGAAACTATTTTTTTAGAATTAATTTTTAAATATATTTCTAAGAAAATTACAAAGAGTAAAAGTATTTGGATATATAAGGCGCTTAATTTTAAAAAAATGGTGTGGGAATAGTTCTTCTATGATCCAATGTCGCATAATTGTTACTTAATTTCGAAACTAATTTCCGTCTAGGTTTGTTCCCATCGTGATCACAGGTTGCCCTGATGATAGTTTCGATTTCTCCATTTCATTCTATCCCTAAACATTTTGTCAAATCGTATGAATAAAAACATTTTATCACGGATATTTTTAAATAATAAAATAGTAGTATACAAGTGGAACAAACAACGGAAACATTGTACTAGAGTTTTGCCAAATTTTGTTTTCTTCCGATGTAAACTTTCACAATCTCGGATGGCGACACCACAAATTAGAAGGTGTGTCTTCATCATGACATGGCTGGATTACCCCTGGTTTAATAAGAAGAAGTCCGTTTAAATAAAGCTAGGGAAACAACAGTATAGATTAAAGAAAAATTGGATAGAAATAGATTTTTTTTCCAAATAATTTGTAACTCAATGATACAAGGCGTTATAAATATTTATGAAGTGAAGAGTTCAAATTCTCACATATGTGAGTGTAAAAATTTACCTTTTAAAAAATAGATATAGAAACTGAAAAAAAGGATGTGGTGATATCTAAAAAAAATTTTGTAAGCAAATTTGTTTACACTTTCGAACATGATCCTAAGTTCGAACTGAATTTTTTAACCCTGGCTTTAACCACTTGTGGTAGGTCTAATGGACACGTGATACCTGATTCTTTTACGGACAGGAAATGATTTTTCCTCACAATGACAACCCCACAAGTTTCTTTTTGTAAAGTTGTTCAATCCATATGCACTGTTGGGTTTAATCATATCGTGGACATGAAATTATTTTTCTTGTTGTACTCCCATTAGGGAGTGGGTCTCGAGGTGAAATAAGTGATATCGAATTTGAATTATTTAAAACATAACAATATTAAATATTAAAATTTTTTCTTTTTTAAAAATTATATTGAGTTTGAACTGAATCTAAAAATTTCGATATCAACCAAAAAAATTAGCAGGGAAAGGGGCAGCATGGGCCTCACTGAATGAGTTCATGTCCTTCTTTCTGTATAAACGACTACAAGTTTTTAGGTGTTATTATTGCCGACATATTAATTATTGCCAATCAGAGGAAATAACATTTAGATTATTTTGTTTGTCTTTGCATCGCATAAGCTGTCAATAACAAAAATTCTTTTTATAAGCAAATTAATTTTATTAGATACTCCAAAAATGAAAGCACGAATAAGATAGCAGCAGAGACGTCAGGAATATTAAATAGTGGTGGTAGTATATAAATTTTATAATTATTTTATTTACATACAATAAAAAATATGTATTCGAGTGGCTTAATCAGGGGTGCATTAGTTAAACTTTTTATCTTTATCAGTGAGAAAAAATTAAGCATAGCTATATGAATAGAAAAATGCATAATACGCAAATTCTAAATATTTTGTTATGTTCTAAACTGTTGAGAATCTCACATCGCTAGGAATGAGATGGACAAGTTTATAAGTCTTGAAAATTCACCGACCCATTGTTTTAAGATTTTGGATTGGATATAGAGATTTTAACATTGTATCAAAGTGAATTGATCTCGTGCCCATTGTTGTGCTCGCACGACCACCATTTCTCGTATGTTGGTGAAGTCAAAGCCCGTGCAATCTTCGACTCGATGAATCTCGTTTGAGGGGGCGTGTTGAGAATTTCACATTACTTAGAGCAAGAGTGGGGGGCAAGTTTATAAGTGTGAAAGTGGATATAGAGATTCTAACATGGTATCAGAGCGGGTTGACCCCGTGCCCATTATTGTGCTCACATGACCTCTATTTCTCGCACGTTGGTGAAATCAAAACCTGTGCAATCTTCGACCCAGTGGATCTTGTTTGAGGGGGCGTGTTGAGAATCCCACATCGCTAGTTGCGAATGTGATGGGCAAGTTTATAAGTCTTGAAAATCCACTAACTCATTGCCTTAAGATTTTGAGTTGGATATGAAGATTTTAATATGACATCAGAGTGGGTTGATCCCGCGCCTATTGTTGTGTTTGCACGACCTCCATTTGTCGCATGCTGGTGAAATCAAAGTCCGTGCAATCTTCGACCCGATGGGTTTCATTTGAGGAGGCGTATTGAGAATCTCACTTCGCCTAGAGCAAGAGTGGGGGCCAAGTTTATAAGTGTGGAAAATTCACCAACCCATATCCTTAAAATTTAAGGTTGGATATAGAAATTTTTAACATAAACTACAATTTAATTCGAAAACATTTTTGCGACAGCAAATTAAGTGGGGCCAAGTATCAAAATAGGTGGAAACTATATGAAAAAATTTGAAACTTTTTGTCTTGAAATTTCTATTTTTAAAAAGGGTTTAGAAATTGTAATTTGAATGAGGACAATGTTTCGTAGATTTTCAAGTGGCTGCGCTTCCACATATAACAGATTATATATTTGTTTCACCTATCGTTCGCTGGACTCGAGGTTCAAAGTGGCAAAAAATTGAATGGAGAATTTGACGTAAGATCTAAATATAAAATTATTGCGATAAATTGTGGTAGTATGTTAGAAATGATCTTAAGAACGGGTCCGAAGTGGTCATACCAAGAGCAATTCGAACGAAAGGGTGAAAAGAAGAAATGTGGGGTTGAGAGGAGAGAAGAAAGAGAGTGGGGAGGAGAGATTTTTATTGATAAGGAAAGGAGAAAAATATGTAAAATATGAAAGATAAAAATTACGAAGTTACATAAGATAAAAATTACGATAAAAGCTATGAAGCTAAGAATTTGGTGTTTGGTTTGTGGGCTCCCTTCATGCTTGTACCTAGCTCTCCTTATATAGAATAAGCTTTCCCCAGCCCCATACAAAAACCTTAGGCCATTTTCAAAACATGAAAACTTAACATAGTCTCGGCCTAATAAGGAAAACTTAAACTGCTCAGAATTTTCAACCCATGTTTGACCCTTTTTGATGCTGAATTTGGAAAAGTCATAAACAACAAAATTTTAGATCTCTGTCTTCTCTTTCTGAGAGTTTTGGAACCGTATCAATCCAGTACTTGAGAAGACAGTTATGGTATTTTTACCAAAATAGGTTCAGCAGATCCGCAGCCTAATAAGGAAAAAATCTACTCCCGAAACTTCCGACCGAAGTCTGAACTCTTTCTGCTCTGAATTTGGAGAAGTCACAAACTAAAAAGTTCTAGGCCTTTGTTTTTCTTTTTGTAGCTTCTAGAATCATATCAATCGAATATACGAGAAGCAAGATATGGCTATTTTATTGAGACATGGTCAAAAAAATATGCAAATTAATTTTCCTCTCTCAAAACAATATTGACGTGTATCCGTCCTTAAACTCACAAAAAATTAACTCCACTCAAAAAATAACCGGCTAAGGCAAGACCATAAATATGTAGAAAATGTACCATCAAACTGGTCGAGACTTAGCCGTTATATGCGTGCAGTTGATCATTCATCTCGAGATATCCGTGTGCTCACGGCTTTCTCACAAAAATTGGATTTAGGCCTACATGGTTGAGTGGGAGCTCTACTTCCTTCGTCAAAATGACCACGCAATTGTTGTTGAAGGTCTCTAAACTTTTTTCTTTGCTTTTGAATTTTTTGCTCCAACACTTGCCCCCCGAGTGTGGGTTTGGCCTTCTTGGCATCTCCTTATGCACATGCTTTGTATAATAACTTGGAGACCTTGTAGGCCGATTACTCCTTGTGGCGCTCACACGGTTGTTTCTTGGACCGCGAAAGTTCTTCCTTAGGTACCCAAACCTTGAAGGGCTTCTTTCTCTTGAGAACTCCTTGCTCGGTCGCCAATCGAGTGACAACGTCCCTCTTAACCCACGCGTACTCAGGCGGCCTTTTTCAGTTGCTGGCTGATTTTGACCAAGCGACTTGAGGACATTCCCTATAATTTGAAACCTTTGACGGCCGAGGTTGAACCGGTCCATTAGGTTGTTGCTTCACAGTACTCTTTCTTGGTTGAGGAGGAGTTGAATACTTGACTTTATCATCCTTCACATTCTTTGTCATGAGCACGTCTTGCCTTCTGGCCGGGATAATTTTGGCCGACGTAGGAGCTTCGACTACAATGTTGCATCACTCTTCATGCCTCCCAAGTGAGATTGAATTCTGACTGACACTCTGATTGTAGACTTGCCCCCCTATGTCTTTCCGTTGAGTTAGGACAAAATTGGGCAAGCGAAGGTGGTTCACTACTCGTAGAACAAAGGGTAACTCGGATCTCCGTAACAGGTGACTCGGCGGAAGCCCTAAAATTCCCTTTGCTGGTGAAGGCCCAAAGATTCCCTTAGTCGGTGGAGGCCCTAGGATGCCTTTAGTATTTGATACAGTATTTAGGGTTGTCTCGCTTGCCGATGGGACTTGTGTCGTGCATGGCTCCTCCTTTTCCTTGAATGCGAACGTTGCAAGCTCGATGGCCATAGTGTCGGCCAATGTGAACTAGTTGTTTGTTCGACCTCTTGGACAACAAGAATAGAAAATTGTGTAGATTCAGCCGACTCATGTACTGCCATCTCAATACTTGTCTGAGAATCGTGAGATTCAGAAACTATTTGGTCTTCAATTTCGCGTACGCCACTTGATGCTTCCTCAGTTGCTGATGTAGTCTTTGAATCCTTATTGTTGAAGGTCTCGTGTCTCATTGCTTGAATTTCAAGACGAAATTTCTCCATAGATTTTGTATATTCATCCGCAATTTTTTAACTTGCAAGCAGTATACTTGAAATTTCTCAAGATAACCATTGCTCCTCATAGATCCCTCATAACTGATCATAGTTGGACAAGATAAATTAAAAATTTCAGAACTAACTTATAGAATGACCTCTCTTTGATATTTTAGTTGTAACTTCTTCGTCCGAACTCCTATTATAGCGACCTTGGTGTCTATGGAAAGCTGAGAGACAGATCTTCAATTTTTATAGAAATAGCTATCTCCAAATTCGACAGATAAAAAGACCAAAATACCCTTCAAATTTACTAGATTTGTAATCAACTTACATATCAAATAGTTTGTAGTATTTTGGCCGTATTATCCTGGTACGAACTCCGATTTTGGCGTTCTTAGTATCCACAGGAAGAAGAAACAATGATCTTCAATTTTAGTGAAGAAAATTTCTTCAAATTTGGCTCCAAAAAGGGCCGGAATATCCTCCAAATATGGCTAACCTCGCTGGATATCTTCTTTCAGCACAACCTTTGACCGGTTTCGTCCCTTTTGAGGAAGGACTCAAAATCGTATGTGAAAACTCGTGTGTTTGGATGCAATAATTACTCTTCTCAAATGCTCTCCTTAGTCCCACTAGGCGTGCCAAAAATAATGATGCGATAAATTATGGTAGAACGTCGGAAACGATCTTAAGAACGGGTCCGGAGTGGTCATCCCTAGAGCGATTCGAACGAAAGGGTGAAAAGAAGAAATATGGGGTTGAGAGGAGAGAAGAAAGAGAGTGGGGAGGAGAGATTTTTATTAATAGGGAAAGGAGAAAAACATGTAAAACATGAAAGATAAAAGCTACGAAGCTGCATAAGATAAAAACTACGATAAAAGCTATTAAGCTAAGAATTTGGTATTTGGTTTGTGGACTCCCTTCATGCTTGTACCTAGCTCTCCTTATATAGAATAAGCTTTTCAGAGCCCCATACAAAAACCCTAGGCCATTTTCAAAACAGGAAAACTTAACATAGTCTCGGCCTAATAAGGAAAACTTAAACTGACCAGAACTTCTAACCCATGTTTGGCCCTTTTTGATGCTGAATTTAGAAAATTCATAAACAACAAAGTTGTAGATCTATGTCTTCTCTTTCTGAAACTTTTGGAATCGTGTCAATTCAGTACTTGAGGAGAAAGTTATGATATGTTTACCAAAATAGGTTCAGTAGATCAGCGGCCTAATAAGGAAAAAATCTACTCCCAAAAATTCCGACTGAAGTTTGACCTTCTTCTGCTCTGAATTTGGAGAAGTCACAAACTAGAAAGTTCTAGACCTTTGTTTTATCTTTTTGTAGCTTCTAGAATCATATCAATCGAATATACAAAAAGAAAGATATGACTATTTTACTGAAATATGGTCAAACAAATCCGCAAATTAATTTTCCTCTCCAACAAAAATTGAGTTTTTTTAAAAGAAGAAAATCAAAGCTGGTCTACGTTGTCAATCGTAGGCCACAATAGTAACGGCAGAACAACTAAAATTGGAGATAGCTATCTCCAACCATTAAAAATACATTCACATCGAGAACAAGAGGCCTCTTTCTTTAATTTATCCTTTGAATTACTCAACTAGAAAAAAGGATAAACCTTTACAAAGCCTTAAAGGCCTTAGGCTCGGGCTTACCTTTTGGGTTTCCCGGCCTTTTTTAGAATGTCTTTGTGAAGTGAAGGGCGACAGGGAATTTTCTGGGTTTACTGATTCGCTTGCGTCCCTCACCCGAAGGCGAGCGAGTGCACTACATTGAGTAGGAATTCGGAATACCTATAGCTATAGGGCTAGGCTCCGCTCCTCGCTCGAGCTAAGGCTAGTCTTGGTATTTCTGTTTTATCCTACTAACACTCTTCTATGAAAGTTGAGGCTTTACACTAATTGGTCTATTAAAATCAGATCTTTTCTCCGGTCTTTCTCTAAATAGCTGCCTTGCTGGCAGGAATGCGTCTGGATTTTCTCCCAGTGAGTAAAAAAATTGACTTAGTTAGTTACTATGTAGTAAGAGAACCGAGCAATCACATATATATTTTTTAAAAATCAATCAACTTTTCTTTTCAGAAATTTTCGTGCTAGATAGTTCAAAATGGGTTTATTGACCATGTCATTACTATGCAAAATTGTCATTGTAAATCTAAACCCACTTAAATCTAGATCTTAATATGGGTATTATAATAAACGGAGGCCAAAAAATAATATAACATCTACAATTATAACAACTTTCGAAAAATATAAAAAAATAAATCAATTAAGCAATTGGTGAATTGGGATTCCCATTTCCCAGCCAGTGGAATGGGTTAATTCTAGGTTACAAATTGTACACTTGGGCTTTCAGGCCCATGGTTAACATCTCTTCAGAAAGGGAGAAAAGCTATTTACAAGGAAAAAAAGGAAATTAGCTACCTTAGCATCTCTCTCTCTCTCTCTCTCGCCTATTCTAGTACAAAACGTTTCTGTTTTAATTTAAAAATATAAATATAAATTTGCACTGGATCTGAAGTTGAACCAAGTAGAATCGTCGTCCACTTCCGGTGAGTCCATTACCGCCGATCTCAAGTATATTTGCATGAACCATGGCCTGCATATCAAGGGTTTTTAATAGGCTTCCTATGTACATTATAAAACTAAATTATCGTGACAATATAATTTCTAAGTTCAAAATGTGAGGTAATTTGGTCAAAACTTTTCAATGTCGTGATTCGTCTTTGGAATTAATTTCATGACAAAAAAAATTTGATAGAAAAATATATAAATTCTAATATGGTACGAGAATGAAGGTAATAGAAGCACGAGAAATTTACTTACTTGGGTCGGAGGCAGTAACGGCAGCGCTTTGTGTGAAGTCACAATTGAAGGTGTTAGCGCCATGGTTTCGGTAGTAGGAGTTCATAATAAAGGAAGCATGAGACCTAACGTTGTTGGGGTCAAAGCATGTGCCGCCGGGCTGGATTGGCTTGCAATCCATGCCCGGCTGGCTGCACACATAGTTTATGTTGGCCTCTAACGCCTGGTCGCTCGCCTCGTCTTTCGGCACACACCATTTCTTGCCTCCCATCGGCGTCGAGGGGGTTGGTGTCGGCTGTCTGCCTCCGCCGGACTGTGACAAGACAATTTAACTAGTTGTAAGTCAATGATACTAAAATAAGTATATGATATTAAAATTTAAATTTCAAGTGTCACGCACCTGCTGGCTGTGCAATATTCCAACATTGTACACCGCGCTGAAATCCGGCCTAAACAATCCCCAATTCTGCTCAACGGTCGAGCCTTTCAAATTCTCATTGAACAGAGCAAAAATGTAAGTCTCGAATTTCCTGTTGGGCATCAAATGCGTGCCACGGCCGGATGTGACAAGCTTGATCACGTTCCCGTTGTAAGCCACCGCGTTGGCCACGGTACAAGCCGGCTGGCTCGGGTCCCCTAGTGACGGCCAACCGGTTTCTGCCACCGCGATGTCCACGTCAGCGTACCCCATCGCCTTGATGGCAGAATAAACAGCGTCCAACATGGCCTCAAACATGTTGGTGTAGGTAACGTTGTTGTTCCTGTCGTAAATGCCCTTGTTGGGCTGGAAAAGAGCGTAGTTTGCCACTTTGGGAGCGTAGCTGAAATAAGGGTATGGGTTAACCATAAGGGGCGATTTGGTCTCGCGGAGGAATCGGAGCATCGGTTCAAATATGAGCTTGGCGTAGCCAGGCCTAATCCGAGCGTTACTTGGTATCGAGGAATTGTATATAATTCCCAATGTGTGAGGCGTTGTGACCTGCCAATTGCCCAGATAATAATTAACTTTTAGTCACCAAACAAAAATATCTCCGAGGGTGAAAGTCTACTCGACATGAATTAGGGGTTGATAACAAAATTATTCGCGAAAATCCATCTTTTAAGTTCTCGTAAACTAATTTTCACATTGTAAGTTGTAAGAAACATCTTGTTTGTAAGTATAAAAAATTTACCTAATTTTGAGTTTTGCAACATAGTGTTAGAGCAACTTGATTGTGCCTATTTTGTTATTGTAAGTGTAGAAAATTCAAGATTTTAGGTTGGATATGGATGTTTTAACATTACTAAACTGAATCTTAGCATTCTGATTATAATAAGTACTTGTTAACATAAAAATTCAACATT
The DNA here is from genome assembly GCA_963995505.1 of Hypericum androsaemum. NCBI lineage: Eukaryota > Viridiplantae > Streptophyta > Magnoliopsida > Malpighiales > Hypericaceae > Hypericum > Hypericum androsaemum. The sequence continues at coordinate 5,496,863 of OZ023196.1, forward strand.
TAAGTTGAAACCATACTAAATAATCTCATCCCAGATTAACTCGAAGCAAAAAATATAGAATTAAACAGGAAAATTGATGTACATCACAACTTTAAATCAATTCAACAACAATAACATGTCTGCCATTAATTCTTTGACGTTAACTAATCCAGAATCGAACATATACTTCGTTTATTATTACTTCATTACTAAGAGACAAACAATTAATAATCTCTTACCTTAATATCCACCATTTTTTCAAGAACAAGAGCGTGGTGTAACGCCTTCATGCAAGGCACAAGTTTCGCGATCCAGTCCTTGTTTCCGGTGCCCAACACCTCGTTTCCGACCACGACCCTGTTGATCTTCGTCTGAGGGTAATACGGCTTGATGTTCTGTGCCACCCACCGCCGGGCGGCGGGCTCATCCGCCAGCCCCGGGATGTCGCCGTCGCCGACGGTGACGGTGACCGCGATCCCGGTGCTGGCGAATGCATGGAGGATGTCCGGGTTGGTGTCGAAGATCTTGACGCTGTCGATTATAGTTTGTGTTTTTATGAAGTTGGCGACCTGGGACGGCGCCGGGAGGTTGTTGGCCACCGTGCCGTAGTTTACTCCGATGGCCGATGAGGTGCCGGAGAGGTGTAAGACGGTGGAGATCAGGAGGAGGAGGCCGGTTGCTATTGTATTCTGGGAATAGCCCATATTGAGAAATTTCATTTTTTGTGGAGATGGGGAGATCTATTGAGGAAGTTATTTTTATAATGCACATAAAATAGTGGTAATATGCGTGCGTGACAACTGGATATACGATGGAAGATTGAGGAGTTTTCCCGTCATGAATATTTTTTAATGATTTGAATTTAAAATATTTTTATTAAGTAAGAAATTGTTTCTCATTGGTTAATATTAGTGTTAGTGGGTCATTGTATTTTGAAATTTTTTTCGTTGACATTACATAGTATCCGGCCCACTTGGTCAACTAATTCAAGTTTGAACTGATAAGACCTTAAACTTTGCATTTTAAGAACTTAAACTCAACAACTGATTAACTTAAAAAATTCTCCCACCAAATAATTTAAGTATTGGATTTTTACTTCCATATTAAAGAGAAAAGTAGGTGGAAGTAACATGAAAAAGCAAAAGCAGTAGGATTTCAATTAATTTCGCCGTTAGAAGTTCCACCAGAATGGAAAAGCACGTAGCCGTCAGTAAAGGTAGCTTTAGCCGTCACTAATTATACAGATTTGATCTTATTTTATTGATCGCTAAAGAAAATAATTATACTTGATAATTAATCGTTAAAACTGTATCGAGGTAAAAATAGCATGCGTTATTAGAATCTGCCACATGTCGTAGTTCTCTTTTTGTTAATAGATTTTTGTTGTAAGGTTTCTCTTTGTTTGGAAGTACTGTTGTTTCTTTTTGGTAAGAATTTTCCCAATCGACGAAATTTCAGAACACGGAAGTGCTTTATGTGCTGGTCCGTTGGAAAAGGAGAACACGCTACTCTCTTTTTTAAATTACTTTTTTGATCCCTTTGGGAAAAGAGAGACGCGTTTTCGCGCAAGAGGGCTACCGCGGGAACGCGTGAAGCCGACAAATTAGAAATTGCTCGGTTGAGAAAATCGGTTAAGTATATCTTACTTAATTTAACGTATTATTGTTTCGTTTTTTTTATAACTATACTTTTTCATTTCATAATATAATATTTACAGATGACATATACAGAAATACCACTACTTAGGTTACAAAATACTGCACGCATTATTGTTAAGTGATTTAAAAAATTTTAATTTAGGGAAAGAAATTTTAAAAATTTTAATTTGGCGAAAGAAATTTTAAATTTCCTTCGACTCACTATCATTCTCATTCGTACATCTCATTTTTTTAATGGAAGATTTATAACTGCTCACTTTTCACCCCATCCTTCCATTATTATACTATTACAGCAAGTCCTATTTGATTTTTTTTTACATCTCATTCATTTTCTTCTTCATGTTTTCTACATCCTGTGTATTTTTATTTTTTCTAATGCTGTTTTTCTTCTCGAGAATCGACGGTGGATTTGCATAGTGCAAAATAAGGGTAAGAAACTTTTATTATAGTACATTTCTAAAATATATTTTATTACTTTGTGATATGCTTAATTGAAGCTCAGAACCTTGTGGTAAAAAATCATCAATCGAATTCTACAAGATTTTATTTAATTCTACGAAATTTTATTTTTTGATAGTTAAAGAACTCGAGCAATCTTCTTTGACCCCCCGTCGTCAATGTAGCATTCCACGGTATTTTTAGGCTAATAACGTGACTTGCCATCATAGCCCGCAGGATGATATGACTAATCGGAAAGTTTCAAAGTAATTTCATTCTTTTTAGTTTTGCATAAAGGGTAAGTAGACCTGGCCACGAATTGAATCCGATTCGTGATTTGATTCGATTCGATTCGTTTCGTAAAAAATTCGATTCGATTCAACAATAATTTGATTCGTCAAAAAATTTGATTCGAATTCGTCATGATAAGAATTGAATACGGTTCAAGTTTTTTGTAATTCGTCAAATCGGCGAATTCAATTCGAATTCGTTTTGAGAATTCGATTTGATAAAAATTCAAAAAAAAAGGGGGGGGGGGGGGGGGGGGGGGGGGAGCGGCGGGAATAAAAAAAAGGGAGGGGTGGGGCTGGGAATTTAAAAAAAAGAAGGGGGGGGGGGGGAATTTAAGGGGGGGTGCATCAGCATTACGGGTAAATTACCCTTTTTTTCTTATCATTTTTTTTGTTACCGTTTTAATCCCTAGGTTACCGTTTTTTTACTGTTGGTACTTTTTAAATTTTTTTTTTATAAATTCAGAATTTCTTCCCAACTCTATAAATACCACCTCTTATTCTTCAAATTTTACACATTCCAATCTCAATTCTCTACTTCTCTTATTGAAAATTTGAGCTATATAAATTCTCCCTCAAGTTTACTAATTAGATATATTAATCATACTTCTCATATAATTACTCATATTACTATATATTTAATCTTTGTACTCAAGATGGAATTAAAGCTTTAGACTCTACATTAGGACCAATTAAACAAGCACTTAATTTATTATGGGCTCGCCCAAAATTGCTAAAAGATTGGAAAATTTTTTGCAAATTAAACAACATGAAACCAAAACGTTTTCCACAAGATGTTCAACATCGTTGGAATTCGACTTATGATCAAACTAATAATATTATGTTACAACCTTACCATTGGGACCTTGTAGAAAAACTAAATGAGCTTTTAGAATGTTTTAATTATGCTACACATCTTTTATCGGGTATTTATTATCCTACATCTCATTTACTATTATGCAACCGTTTTTATGCCGAACATTAAAATTGATAGTTTACAAAAAGATATTATGGATTTAATGAGTGAATATAGTATTAGGAATAATGCTTCTACATCTAATGAACCAACTCCCTCTCCCTCACAAGGTGAAAAATTAAGTTTTACGGAAAGATTGCTAATGAAAAAACAAAAAAGACCCCGAGGAATAAGTTTAACCAATTCGGAATTTGATTTATATCTTAACACACAATTTGATATTTCATTTGTCAAATCTTCTAATTTTGCTTTATTAGAATGGTGGAACAACCATGTAGAACAATTTCTGGTTATGTCAATTGTTCCAAAAGAATTGCTTGCTTGTCCGATTTCGACGGTTGCCGTGGAAGTTGGAACAAGCATTTCGAAAATATGATAAAAATATTCAAAATATCAAAAAAAAAATAGAAGTTTTAGAATTTTTTAATTAAGTATTAAAATTATAGAATTAATTCGAATTCGAATTCGATTCTAATTCGATTCTAATTCGAAAATTTATAATTCGTATTCGATTCGTCTTGTGAAGAATTGAATATGGTTTAATGTTTTGATGAATTCGAATTTGAATAAATTCGATTCGAATTCGTCCAAATTCGAACCGTGGTCAGGTCTAAGGGTAAGGTACTAAAATGAAAATTTGTATCATCCCGAACCTTTGAATTTTGTAGTTTGTGGCGCTCAAAAGAAATTGAAGATACCCCACTCACTAACTTAACGAAGAACAATGTGTTACAAAAACATCACAAATTTATTTACAAGCTCAAACTTCTCGAAGACAAACAAAAAAAAGGATCAAGAATAATTGTGGAAAGTAGAGTCGATGATACAAATTTGTTTATTCTCTTGCACTTGCAATAATGTTTAAGGTGGTCGCAGACGATATCAGGTTTTTGTAATCAAGACCTTATTTTCTACGTGAAACAAATAATCGGGTAGTTAAGAGCTTTGTGTAAGTTGGGCAATCTTGGGGGACCAAAGTAGTATCCAGGATCAATCTGATAAGGGTAAAAGTAGGAGAGTGCAATATAGGGACGTGTGTGGGAAGGGAGACCAAAGAATTCTCAAATTTTTTGGCTCACCCAGCCAACCGGTCGGACCACCGGTCGGACTAAAAGTTTATTTATTTATTTTAATTTTGTATAAATTATAGATAGGGCTGAAACAATATGGGCTTTGGGCAAAGAATGAATCAAAATAACTCTATGGGCTAAGCCCATTAATTTCTCCACCTAGATGTATCTAGAATCTTTCATATAGGTTTGTAAAAGATATAAACAATAATGTTCCCATCTAAGTTTCTGTTTTTTAGAAATACATCTACATTTTTTTCTAGAAATCACAAACCCATACTCTCTCTTCCGAGCCTCCAATCTCATCTAATGATTAAATTTTAGAAAAATAAGTGCATTTTACCATAGGCAAAGTGAAAGTGTTAAGAGGACATCAATTGAATGCATCGTCGCCGGTGCTAGGGCCCCTCGCCATCTATGTGATTCATTGGATCAAGTTCCACAATATCTTCACCGAATTAATTATGAGAACAATCAATATGGAGTTAAGAGATTAAACAATTAGACCCAAACTCTACTGGTGGAGGCGGTGGGCAGTGGCACGAGGCGGTGGGCGTTCTCTGAGCAGCGCCAGAAGGTGGAAAGCGACAGCTTCTCAAGTTGAAATTAAATTAGGGCTTTGTTTAATTGTTTTAGTTTTGGGTTGTTTTGTTTCTAGGGTTTGTTTGCCTTTTGGCTTTTCCTTTTTTTGGTCGTTTTATTTGGGGTGGTTACTTTTTTCTTTAATTTCGTTGTCTATTTTTTTTCCCCGGGTGAACTGGGTTAGTCAGAGACGTTCGGCTGGGCAGTGCAACCAGATTTTGTATTTTCAAACCGCACTCCAGTTTGTATACAAAAAATGAGCCAGATTTTGTCCCCGCTACTGGTCTGACCAGTCAAGCTGCCAGTCAGACTCCATTTTTTAAAACATTTTTTTTTTTGGAATTGGAGGGGCAAATTACCCCTATATATTGAGAAAATGGCCAATTACATCGTATTTAGTGCAAGACCCCCTCTCGGCCTCTTGTGATTTGCGACCGCCGGCCTCGTCACTCTTGCACGGGAAAACCCGGTGAAAAAATCTCGTAATAGGGAAAGAGTACCTCGGGAAGGAACGTCCCCCTTGATGTTTGGTGTATCGCAATATGTGGCCTTGCACCGTCACTAGTTAGCCTACCCAAATTAGATCGATTCGCCTCCGAGGAGGGATTTACGACGGGGGCCTAACTGGAGAGAGCAGCGTCACCAATGTCATAAAACAAAATTTTCTTAGTCTCCGACGACGTTTCAGATATTCTATGCACACCTATGGGAATCTGGAACCCCATGTTGGCGAGGTGATTGGTGCACCTGTTAGCTTCCTGAAAGACATGAGTCACTTGAACACGCCAATCTCCTCTCAAGGCCTGGTGGACCTTGCTCAAGAAGGGATTAGGAATGTGCTGATTCCTGCCACTTTCTTCCAAATAACCAGACACCAACTTGGAATCTACTTCCACTATCAAGTTCTTCACACCCATCGATTTTTCCATTATTAGACCATGGTAGACAGCCCACAATTCAACATTCAAGCCCTTAGTCTTCGTGCACCACACCATCGGCTGCAGCTCTATTCAGCGAACCCCTCATAGCACCATTGGTATTTAGCTTGGGCCATTTCGTGGGAGGTTACTCCCATCCAACAAGTATCTCCTGGTGTTGCGGCTGTACATGCTTCCTCTCTGCTATATCGTATGCGGCCATGAATTCCTTGTACCTGCCAAAGATCGAGACACACTGATTAGATGGTCTAGCCTCACCTTCACCTCAAACCTTATGATTATGCCACTTCCAAAATTCATTGAGCGCTGTGATAAAGTGTGATTGCCATCTAGGCGATCCCATAGGATTATACTTAATCCAGTCCATTAAGTTAAGCAAAAAGAAGTTATTAGGGTAAAGATTCTCCCTGTTCAGGAGCTGCATCCAGGTTGGTAAGATACATCTACAGTCTCTCAACGCATGTAGCATAGTTTCCTCCTCGTCGAGGCAGCAAGGACATCTTGCATCCTGTGTCATATTGCACCTCGTTCTCATTGTGTTGGTTAGAAGGCGTCCATGCCCAACTAACCAAACCACTCTTTTGAGCCTTTGAGGACCCTTCTGCTGCCATAATTTTGTCCACTATCGAGGTTGATTTCTCTCCACAGCACCTTGCCACAACTCATAAGCTATTTTAGTCGAGAATGTTCCATCAGAAGTTCTCTCCCATTTAATCTTATCTTCTCCACATTCTCTTGAAGGTGTAGATGTACCATCGATACATACAGCACATTATGGGGTAGGTACGATTCCAGTGCTTCCCAATGCCAATTCCCATACTCGTCAATAAACTCGCACACACGGCGAGAAAGCTCCGTCTCTGGGATTGGCTGGATACTGATACTAGCAAGATCATCAGCTTGGTCTAGCCAGCAGTCAGTCCAAAATATTACCGTCATTCCATCACCAATGGCCCACTTCATTTCATTATAACGGGGCATAAGGCTGCGATTGCCTTCCAAAGAGGTGAGCTGGAGTCTTTGCTTGACACCTCCGGGAAAGGGGGGTGGATCTACAAGGGTGTGGCCCCACCTGTCATTTAATGCTAAATTTAACTTTTGGAGTGGCCGATTTTAATTTTTTTCCTTACACATTTTTTTTTCAAAAAAAGGGCTGACGCATTTTTATATCAAATGGTTTACTCATATCAAATAGTTTATCCGGTTATTTAATTAATTATTTAATTTTCTTATTATAAGTATTTTTAATAACCGGATATATCATTCGATATAATTGAGTATACTATTTGATATAACCCAATATAGACCATTTGATATAACCAGACATACCATTTTAACATAACCAGACATAACATTCGATATTATTTAATTAATTATTTAAATGTCATCTCGTACTTGTTCAAAAAGTTTAATTAACTCCTTCTACTTGAAATTGATCCAACAAACACTCTATACATTTAAAAATGAGAAAATCAACACCTTAAATGACACTTTATCATGACAGATGACATACAAATATACCACATCATCTTTTTACTGTTCCACGTCATAAAAAAAGTTAATTAATGCTTTTTCTTCCAATCAAATCTATAAATGAAAATGAGAAGAGATGACAGTCTCGGAGAAAAACATAGGAATGTGGGAACTACAAAACAAAACACCATCAGCCCTAAACCCTAACGGTAAATCTAAATATTTTTAGCTTCGCAATCTCCAACGCGATCTCCTCCTCGTCCATCTCCTACATCTTCTTGCAGCTCCCCCGAGGAAGGACCATGCCGTTGTTCGACGTCGTCGCGGTCTGCTGCCTCGTGTGCTTCCTCTTTGTTATGTTCCTGAGCAGCTGTTTCCACCCTCTCAGGAACCACTCACTCGCAAACTCCCATCTATGTTGATCTACCTTCTTGAAACCCTATAGACCATTAATACGAACAGTTAAAAATCTTAAGAATAGGTTCCCGACAAATTACCAAACTATTTACCACTAAGCCAGACCTCGAGACAGAAAATAAACTTATAAGACCTTCCATCCTATAAAATTTCCCTTCTCTGAATTGGGGGGGATGAGAAATCGTTGGGGCTGTGGTTGGGGACGTTTTATAGAGTTGATTGGAAGATAAAGCATTAATTAATTTTTTTATGATGTTGAATCATAAAAGGATGATGTGGCATATGTGTATGCCATCTATCATGATGAAGTTCATTTAAGGTGCTAATTGTCTCATTTTGAAATGTATAAGATGTTCATTTTACAAATTTCAAGTTGAAGGGCTTAATTTAACCTTTTGAACAAGTACTAGGTGATATTTGATTTTTATTTTTTTAAGTTATTATACATTTTTGAGTATACCATTCGATATAATTAAGCATACTATTTAATATTAGTGGGTATACTATTTGATATAATCGAGTATATTAGTGGGCAAACTATTTGACATAACCGTGTATATCATTTCACATAATTGATCATACCATTTCATCTGAAAAAAATTACAATTAATATTATCAAATTAATTATTTAAATTGTACCATTTTAACATAACCGAACAAACTATTTTAACATAACCAGACAAATAATTTGATCATGACAAAATAAACCTTTTAATCGCAACAGTGAAAACTATTTGAACACAACATGATGAACCATTTTATCATAACGTGCAACCATTCGATCATAGTCAATCAAACCTTTTGTCATAACGTACAACTTTTCAAGCTTTGCCCACAATGAGGAAGCTGTTGTCTCCTTCAACACGTCCGGCAAAATATCATCTGACTCGTGCAACTGAATCTGACTCACAGCCTTACGGTTCTTTGACATTTTCATCGCAGCATTCCAACTCGAAGGCACCGACTTCTCATCAAGTAGAGTCTCATCCAGCTCTAAATGTATCAGAATAGTGCGCATCTTCACCTGCCATAAGGAAAAATTAATTTTTCTCGTTAACTGAAGAATCTCGTACTTCATAGAAGTCATCCTGAAATACCTCGAACCGAAAAATCAGTCCAAAACAGGTTTAAAAAAATAACTAAAATATTTGACTTTCGGTTAACCAGTCAAATAGTTGACCAAGTCAACTCGAAATTAGGGTTTTCAACCCAAAACTTCCTAGGGGCTGCGGCTGAAATGGCGGACGACCACGGTGAGGCCGCCCGCGGTCTGCGACAGGTCGGCAGCGAGCAGGTGAAGCTGCTGGACTGGTCAAAGAACATCCGGCGGTGTCAGATTTCTTGGTTTCTTCTCTATCTCTCTCCCGGACAGACTTCCTCTTTCTCTTCCCAAAAATGGCAAGCGGCGGCGCTACTCCTCTCGCGTCGCGTCGACAGCAAAATGACGACGATGACCTTCAGGCGATGGCAAGGCTCAGCGAAGGTTCTCCGGTGGCTGGGTTTCTCAGGAACGACGGGTTCTGATATCAAACCCCTAGAACCGACGTAGGTTCCTCCTTCTCGGAAATGGGCGACGGATCTCCTCCTCCCCGGCACGGCGATGGAGCGCGGGGGACGGTCGCCTCTCCTAGGCGACGACTGGGCAAAGGACGAGCAGCAGAACAGGGCGGTGCTAGCTCCGGTGGCTAGCCGCTCCAAGGATCTCAAATTCTTAAATCCCATTTTTTCCCCAAATCAGAAATCGGCCAATTTTTTTATGTCATATACTTGTATCTCAGATCTGGCTCTGATACCACTTGTTGAGAAATAAGATCGAAATGAGTAAAATACGAGCACAAGAATTACGTGGAAACCCCAAGACGGGAAGAAAACCACGGGTAAAGGAGAGTCATCTACTATGCAAGTCAAATAGGTTACAAGGCCTCCGTGAGGTTCTTTCTATCTTACAACTCTCAACTACACATAAAAGACCTAGGCACATGTCGATATATATACGAGATTATATTCCTCTACTAAATAGGAATAAGAGTTCTAATTTGTCTAGAATTTGAGACAAATTCTAACATCGACAAACAACCTCTGGTGAACCCCAGGTTTCTCAAAATTCCTCCTTCGACCCTCGTTGTGGCTCCATCACATCGCTCAACAGGTACTCGATATCCATCATCTTCCTTCAATTCAACCAAAAACAAATAACCCTAAAATTATTATCAGGCACCGAGCAATCGAGGGCCACAGTCATTGTTCATCATCGAGGGCCATGCTCATGATTCATCACCTTGCAATCGAGGTGTCGTCTTCGCTCAGAATGGTCCTCACCTCCAAATGAGGCACCGTCTTCGTCTACACCGAGGAGAACAAAAATGGGTCTTCGTCCAGAATGCTCCTCACCTCCAATTGAGGCATCGTCTTCGTCTACACCGGCGAGAACAAAAATGGGTCTTCATCTTCATCTTCGACAGAGTTGTGGTAGGGGCGAGGTTTTATCTTCATAGACGGGGACATTGACGGGTCCCTACCTCTAATTGGGGCTACGCCATCTTCGACGGGGCTGTGGTTAGAGTTTACTAAAAAATTTTAGATCCCCAAAGTCGACGATGAGTGACTGTGATACCGCGTAAATGATATGTACTGTCTGAAATATTTTAAGTGATTTGATTGGTACTATCTACACCAGCAAAGTGCACCTTCTTTTTTGGCACACATCCTGAGAGAACTCCAAGGTTAAATGTGTTTGTAGGATCAGGATGGGTGACCTCTTGAGAAATTTCTGAGATGCTTGTGAGTGAGGACAAAATACGCTGGAAAAGACCTGTATTGGTCTGTGGAGACAGTCGATCGGATCACGGGGCATCACATTTGGTATCAGAGCAAATACGCTTCTGGGACTATTCTGTGTTCTGTCTAGCGCGACGAAGGACTTGCCTCATGTAGTTAAAAATATGAAGATTTATATGGAAACTTATTCATTGCAAAAGTATTTATGAACTGATAATTAATGCTCATTATTTCTTACCATTTCAGGTTTCTATTTAATATCCTTACAAATATATAGAGGATTTATGTATGGCAAGTAATTTAAGAATTTTTGGACCTATAATTAATATAATAAAGTTTCAAGAATTTACAAAAAATTCCTTACATTATTTGATATTATATGTATCATCCTTTTGCTTTTAACATACTTTTTAGCTAAACAAAAATATAGCAAATTTTAAACCTTTTAAGAGCTAATACCTTATTTCTTAGATAAGATAAAATAAAATAAATCTGTGGATAAATAAAGTTCGAAATCAACTAGATAATATCAGATCATATATTAAAAAACTTAATAGAGCATTTGAAATTAATTTGAGAATAATTAGATATATATTTATTTCTCCTAAAATTAAATGCTATTAAATACTTTTTCAAGCATGTATATTTTTAAAGATGATGATAACAAGTTGTCGATAGCGAAATTAACGAATTAAGATAGAGAAGCTATTTCATAATTCAGTTGTCTAATAGGTATGGCAAAAATATATATACTCTGAGGGTCAGACCCTACCCTTACCTTACGGGTCTACGGTATGTTAACTTTGACTGGGTCTAGGGTAGGGTATGGGTATGGGTCCATGTTTAGAGGTAGGGTCTAGGGTAGGGTATGAATCCATAGCCAGACCCTGTGGGTCGGACCTTACCCTTACATTTTTACCATATTTTAGACTCTATCCTAATTAGACCGTATTGATAATATATATAATATACTTTATGGTTAACTTTAACATATTTATTATGTTATTACACAACCACCTTAGAAGATGTCGTGAATGATGAATCGCTAGAAGCTGACATTCTATATATTTCTTTTGTTGAATTATTTATGTATTTTAAACTCGGAAAAAAATCTTGTAATATTGAAATTAAAATTGGAAATTTTAATATTTCATCAATTTTCTATTGAATGTTGATGTGTAACGTAGTAGATGTGTAGAATTTATTTAAATTTTAAATAAAAATTAATTTTTAATTAAAAATTATCAAAATGCAGAACGTTAAAGAGTCGGACCCTACAGACCCTGCAGACCCTGGGTCTCTAGGAGGGTAGGGTATGAATCTAACAATAAAAAATTTGTAAGGTCGAGGATAGGGTATGAGTCCAGTTGAAAAAACTAGGATATGGGTAGGGTCCTACCAATACCCTACCCTACTACCCTACCCTACCCATTGCCATCCATACTAAAACGAGATTAACGAACTTTCTAGATACCAGCATTTTAAATTCAAACTCTAAATTATATTTTACTTTTTTAGTTAATTCATGTAGAAAACCGACAAGTGCAAAGTTGCCTAAAAATGCATGACATAATATCTTTTGTTAGATACTACCATGCAAATTTTTAACTTTAAATTGTTACCTAAACCATTAACATGAAATGATCATTTTATAAGGCTTTTCCAAAAAAATTAAGATGGAAAATTTGAAGATACAAGTAAAAAAATAGTATATATCAAAATAATTTGAGGTAAACATGAATAAACATTTTCTAAGGGCCAAACTGAAATAAACTAAAACTTCAAGACCACATGTATAAAACAAAAGAAGAAAGATAGAGATGATCCTTCGTGTTAATAGGAGAGAGACTATTTACCAACAAAAAATGGAGACCAGTCTAGTGAGAAAGAATAAAAAGACAGAGAATTTTTTTGGTGAAACACTCTTTGATCATTGATGGTTCCTTCAAGGATAAAGACCAGTCTATTCAGATTATGGATGGTTCCTTCAAGGATTGATTGCGGAGTTAAGCTACATGTCAACTCGTCGAATCTACAAGGTAATTTACTTTTTACGATATATGCATTGACCAAATTAAACTTGGGGCGGTAAAAAATCTAGAATCGGTAGATTATACAATTATCCTACCCTATGAATATGAATCTAGAGTATATCATGTTTAGGATAGGGTAAAAGTATTGATCAAACTATATAGATCTAGACCCAAGTCTTACACATACTCATGAATGATACCCTACTTTTTTTTAGGGTATGAATGATACCCTTTAATAAATCATATTTAGTCCCGTCAAAATTAACATATAAATCTTATTTTCCCAGATATCCTAAAACTTTTATATAGCAATAATTATGAAAATAAGTAAAATCATTCATTTTTCAATTTAAAATTAAAGATTAATAATTCATATCATTGTATGTCGAAATAGGTATAGATGTGAGACTATTTTTTTAATGATTTACATTGAATTGCTAAAATTATTGTGTAAATCTATGGGTTCACTGGTGTGGCATGTATCTTGAATTTGACTCCGGAGATACTGAAAGTCTGGGTCTGGATTTTTAGGATCTAGTATAAGGTCTAGATTGTACCTCTAAATTTATGGTATGGAAATGATTAATGAATTATGATCTTTCTCTTGCAAAACTTGGGCAGACGTAATATTCTCAATAACAGTTTGAGTAAACTATAAATATTGTCACAACTGTCTTAGTAGAAAGATTATTCAGATTGAATCTTCAATGAGGCCATAACAAATCGTGTGTTCTTAAACTCGAATTATCCACCTATATGTTTTAAGCCTTAAAGGTAAAGGAATTTTCAAGTTATAAGGATCAACCACTTCATTCAAATGGAAGCATAACTGAACGACTTGCAAACCTTTGATGGTTGTAGAACTCCGACTTTATGAATAAGAAAAATGTTATTCACTAGGAGGGAGGAAAAAGAGTTTGAGTGATTTAAACTAAAGAAGAATGTCTACTTTTATTGGTAGCTTTCATGGACCTAGCCACAATCTCTTACAGCCTGTTTGGAAAGTCTAAAAATGGGAAATGGAATTCTTTTCCGGAGTTTTAAAAAACTTAGTCTGTTTGGAACCAAATATTTTCGGAAAAGAATTCCTATTTTGTTTAAAAGTCCGGATTTAGAATTCCTTTGAAATTAGGTCGGATTTGTAGGGGACTAAACCGGATTTGGTAGTAAAATGTCAATTATACCCTTGTTTATATACTACTTGCAGCGACTGCCCTAAAAAAAATTACTTGCAGCGACTAGAACCCCTCCTCCGCCTCCTCTTCTTTTTCCCGAGTTCATCTCCTCTTCCTTCTTCTTCTTCTTCTTCGAGCACATCTCCCTTCCTCGAGCTCACTCGGCATGGAGCCCTAGAGCCCTCCTCTCCCGTCCTCGGCCTCCTCTTTCGTTTGGTAATCTCTCTATCTCCATACTTGCATGATCTGAGTTTTTTGGGGGTTAAGAATCTGGGTTTTTTTTGTTTAATGATATGGGTTTCTTAGTTTAACAATCTAGGTTTTTGATCTGGGTTTTTCTTGTTTAATGTCGATTTGGGTTTTGTTGGTATAATGATCTTGAATTTTTGTCGGTTTAATAATCTGGATTTTTCTTGGTAATGGTTATTGATATGCTCTAAAGTCGTTGGGTTTCTTAGTTTAATGAGCTGTTCATATGCTCTTGTATCTGGGTTTTGCAGGATATGGGTTTCTTAGTTTAAGAATCTAGATTTTTTATCTGGGTTTTTCTTGTTTTGAATTATACTGTAATCTGCATCCGGATTGTTTGTTGGTTTGACTCAGAACTATGTGAACTCATCATACTGTGAAGATGAGTTCTCGTTGCCATCTGTATACGAGTTTATGGTTTGTGGTGTTCTTTTGTTGCCTCATTGTTTTAATCGTTGGGTGTTCTGTGGTGATCTGTTCCTTTTTACAAGTATAAACAATATATATAAACAAATGAAAAGGTTGAAGGTGTGCGTTGAAAGGTCAACGCTGTTGAAGTGAAAGAAGTGGAGTTCTAATTATCTTGGTGCATTTGGGAAATTTCAAACGAAGGATAAAGTAGGAGTATAAAATTGACTTAAATGTATTTGATATCAACTAGTATCGCATTATTCTATTTTACAGGTTAATGGAAAAGTCGTCATCTTTTGTTTTGGAGGCTGGTACTTGACTAGTACTTTATGGTCAAAATTAATTCACCATGCGCACAGGTTAATGGAGTGTGCTTTGAAGATGGCTTGCAGTATGGTCATTCTACCCTTTTTTTTCCTATAATTTCAGTGTTTGCAAGCGTAAGAGAAAATCTCTTGTGAACAACCACATGCCTGGCTGTAAGCTGGTGCAACTATTGCTGTTCTGGGTTTTATAGATTTCTTCTCCATGAGTATACAGGTAAATAGGCATTGTGACAATATGCTGGATGATTTATTCCATCTGTGAATGATTTCTTTGCATAAGGGCTCACAGTTTGCCTTGCTTTTGCAGAGAGTAGCACTTTCAATTGTGGTAAATATTTGCAAGAAACTGCGTGCTGATGATTGCTCTTCATATTTCATGGTTGCTTATGGTTGATCCGAGTGCAAATACCTTTTTCCATTACGCGAGATATCCGTGCTAGGTGGTTATTGATGAAGATGCACAACTAAGATTGCATTCTTTATATTAGCTTTGTTCTGGGGATTAGATTCTGGTTTGTTTCTTCTTCTGTTCTGGGATGGTCACTGTTGCTATTGCTTTACTTCCTTTTCGCTTTGCAATCTCGCAACTATTTATTGGATTGTCGATTGTTGTTATCTGCTGGATTAAATAATGCATTCTCTGTGGCTATGTTAAGATTTGCAGCTATTGGGATCAATGATTTCTGATCTGGGTGAACTTGGCGTGCACTTAATCTAGCTATTTCTAATTTGTGGTCATGAAGCATACTGTCCTGTGGTATTCAATTTTCAAAAGGTTCTTCTTTGTTAAAATATTTGAAGTTGCAAGGGTATTAATGTAAAAAATATATATCAATTCTTAAATTAAAATTTTGGTTCCAAACAAGAAAATAGGAAAGTGATTCTTTTCTATTTTCATTAGGAATTGGAAATGGAATTCTTTTCCCATGAGATTTGGTTCCAAACAAGCTGTTAGAGATTTCTCCTCTCCCCCTCCTAGTGTATGACCTCCTCTCCCCCTCCTAGTGCATTTCGTCATATTCTTAGAGTCTGAGTTCTGCAACTTTCAAATGTTTGCAAGTTGTCCAATTGTGCTTCTATCTGAAAGAAGAGGTGGGACGTTATACTTGAGAATTTCTTTACCCTCTAAGCCTAAAACATATAGGAGGTCATTCAAGTTTAAAATCACACGATTTGTTATGGCCTCGTCCAGGACTTATCCCATAAAATTCCCAATTCAAATTGAAGAATGATTTCCTATTTCATAGATTGTGACAGTACTCATATAGTTACGAATTTGGATACAAGAACAAAGATTCCTTCACCGCAAAATACAATGCTGGGAACACTTGGTCAAACTTAAAAAATGGAAGAGGGTCATACCTGAGCAAAGATTTCATATCGGTGGAGTTGATGCTAAGAAATGACATTTGATGGAGAGGATGGAAATATATTTATTAATTAGTTTTATATTTTAGATTATTATTATGTATTTTATTTATAGTAGGATTCTAGTTAATAGATTTATTTTGGTTCTTTATAAATAGGACATATTGTCTATTATTTTGGTTGGTTGAATTGATTATAAAATTTAGGGTTTCCCTAGTTGTCTTGTCTTTCCGATTGTTCTCTTGCGAGTCTACAGAACAAGTCACTATCGTTGTGTTCTATACGTTTCCACCTGTATCAGTTGGTATCGAGAGACCAGTCTACGCTCCTTCATCATGCCTCTGAAACATGGCAATCAGCAGGAGACATTGGATCTTGAACGTCTGGAACAACGGATGGACGTGATGTCACAACAAATTGTTGTTCTTCAGCAAAACCATGACGAAGTCATGGATTTCTTGTGCACCCAGGTGGCCCAAAATGCCACGGCGGCAAGAACTATGCAACGCGCGCGACCAGTTTCTCTACCACCCATCGTCGAGCACATGGAATCAGATGACGAGGTTACCGTGGACAACTCCTGGGCACCGCTTGCGCCAACCGATCAGATTTTTTCTGATGATGAAGTAATTGATGACTTCTTTGGTCCACCAATTTATGACTGCTACCCTGGTGACGAGGACGAGGTTAAGGAAGTTGTTGTTAGTGAGTTTCTGGATGTGTCTTTACCTCAAGTTTTTCAGGATTATGAAGTCAAGTATGTCGAGCATATTGACTTTCTCAGAGTCGATAAGTTCGCATATGTTGAGAGTTCTCTATTGTTGAACTCATGGAACAATCTCAAGGATGCTGACAGATTTGTCCGAAATAGCGAGTTCGTGGTTTCAAGGATGCTGACAGATTTATGGTTCCAAGATTTCTAAATATTTGTTCAGTTGGGATGAGAGATACCAAGTGTCCACACGGGGCAAGGTGTTCAAGAGTGCACATAAAAAGATCTCAAACTGGCCGACCATACCAAATTCGAGGACGAATTTCTCCAACCAGGAGAGAATGATGGAAATAAGGATGGAAACATATTTATTAATTAGTTTTATGTTTTAGATTATTATTATGTGTTTTATTTATAGTAGGATTCTAGTTAATAAATTTATTTTGGTTATTTATAAATAGGACATATTGTCTATTATTTTGGTTGGTTGAATTGATTATAAAATTTAAAATTTCCCTACTTGTCTTATTTTTCCGATTGTTCTCTTACAAATCTACAGAACAAGTCATTATCATTGTGTTCTATACGTTTCCGCATGCATCAACATTCCTTTGCAGTTTCAAAACCTGGAACTCCTAAAAGGACTATTTATATATCTGTGTGTTATTCCCCGATGTGACGGATTCAATATAGTGACTAGTTTCCCCTCAAAAAAATATAGTGACTAGTTTTATTCATACATTGGAAAGATTTACACTAAACCAAAAAGAAAAGCCGCGATACTGATAAATCTCTCACTCGAATATCAAAATTTGTATGCACGTTAATGAGTCCGGAGAAGGGGGTGCTTCCAGCCCTCCAACTTTTTTCTCCGATTAGCCTCGCCATTTATGGGCTTCAAATATCGTTCTTCTTCCCTGTCGAAATGTAAGGAACACTGCAGCCGCTTTAATAACCCACTGCATTGTTTGCGACTGGATAACTTTGTCATGCTGAAGTTTTGATCTTGAGGAGTAAACAATCTCTGGTATGGCGAGTTCCATTTCGCCTGCAAATAGGCAAGAGACCTCCAAGGAGGGATAGGCATCGAGTTTTGTCGGAGCGAAGATTTGGCAGCCTCGGCCATGACTTGAAGATAAAGTTTCAGCCGGGCCAAGGAGCCAACAAACACAGCAGGGAGTGACTTTAGTATCCTATCATACGAGTGCACTGCTCTAGCTATTTCAAAGTGGCTGCGGAAGTCAATATCGATAATCACACGCTCAGAGCTCCCAGCAAAGCCAATGTTGACAACATCAATGTATTCATGATCTCCTGCGATTCGGAAATAGCTGGCTCCTTACTTTTTGTAAATACAAACAAACTCAATCAAGAATGAGCACATACCAGAAGCAAGCAGTTATACTTCATTCTAGAACATGCCACGGGAATCACACTCAAGTGGATATGATGAAATTCAACAGATCGTAACAGAAAAGGTCATCGGACGACGAATGATTGAACGGAACAGCACAGTTAGGAAGAATGCAAACACGTCTGAACAAAACTACCGAGCTCACAATTCCATCCTTCACCAAAGCAAGCCAAAGAATCAAACACTACTTCAATTTTTCACACATTCACAGTTATTCTTCCGATGAAGCGAGTTCAGAGCGCAGTAACATCTAGCTTAACGACATAACATTTCCTCACATTCTCTCCCGTAACTTTATGATCCTTCCTCTCATTCCCCTAAATCCCTCCCACCCTCCTACCGAGACATAATATCCGTATTTCCGCATTTATTCTATACGAAATTTTCCGAATTCAACAACAACATACCTCCAGGGACTTTCCCTCCGCCCGGCCACCGGGCTACGCAAACAGCAGCATCGTAACCGGAGAACCTCAGGAGCGTCACCAAGGCGAACCTGATGCAGCTGAAGCTGCACGGGCCGGACTCGACGAAATGTAGATCCGACTCCGTCATTGACAGCATCATCGACTGCGTAACCGCCAACAGCTCGTTCTCGTACGCAGCTAAAGAGTGCTTATAACGCTGCAAGCAGCCACAACAAAAGAGATCATTAATCCCTAACCACCTAAAACAGTAACTTCTATTTCGGAACTAATTAATTACGAGCATGCAATTCCTTAATTAATTAATTTCTATTGATTAAATAAATGAGGGGGGAATTGTTAAGGGAGAAGCGTACAGAGATCTTGTCGGCGAGGTGTGGGAGGTCGGGGACGCCGGACTCGCTGTCGCTGCTGCACCAGGAGTCGGCGCCGGAGCTCCCGCCGCCGTTCTCCAGGAAATCGCTAACCATAACCGCCAAATCGTGCTCGCTATCGTGGCTGAAACCGCCGCCGATCTCCCCCCTCCCTCCTCTCCACCACCACTCCTCCCTCGCTTCCGCCGCCGCCGCCGCCGCCGCCGCCGCGCACATCTCCCCTCGCGAAAACGAAAACGACGCCGGAACCACCGGAAACCGCCGCCGTCCTCCCCACCCCCTCGCGAGCTGTCCTCTCAATTCCTGATCGATCGCAATCCTCTTTTTTCACCGAGTACGCTTTAATTTTAATTTTTTTTATTTTTTATTTTTATTCTTCGTCTCCGTTCGCGTTTCCTTTATTCAGGGAACGGGACCAGGGAACAATAAACCCAGAGCAGAGAGAGAGGAAAGGAACAAGGCGAAGGGGATAGAGAGGTTTGGGTATATATATACAAAAAAAGCCTTTGGGCAAATTACCTATAGGTATTCCAGTTTTAATATTGTCTCTTTTTTAAGTAAATGTGATTTTATTCAAATTATTTACATGTTATATACTTGTCAGTGTAGAATTCCCGTACGAGTACATGATTGAAGTCACGGACGTCACTAAAAATTATACCACGGCAAAATTCAAAAGAAAAAAATTGTAAAAGAAAAAAAATCCGAGATAGCAATCTTAGAGAATAATTTTAGTGCATGCTACATGTTTTAATCTTGTCTCTCTTCTGTGTTTGGGGAAATGGTAGTTCCCTCTATTTCTTTCTAAATAAATTAACTGGTTATGACAGTTACATACTTACTTTTTTTTTTGAGTTCTTGTTTAGGTGTGGATGAATTTTGAGACAGATTTGAACCTGGCTAAAACTCTTGACTGGATTCATGATTGAGAGAGAATGAATTCGGATGAAATTTTGAGTTAAATACATTGTATTTTTTTGAGCAATGAGTTTAGCCTTCGAATTCCTATTTTCAACTCAAAAAATCGTTTATTTCATAAAATTTAATGGTTGAAATATTTAATTTTCTAAACGCTAAAGACAATTTAATTATGTAACGATACTTCGGCAGCACAATTTTAAATCTCTATTTCTTCTTTTTTAAATTTAAATCAATTCGAAACATTTCGTATCGAATCCAATAGCATCATATGGTCAATTCCGGGAGAATACGAGAGGCTGCATGTAATTTGCCACAATTGTGGACAGGAGGAAGAAAGTACCCTTTATCCTTGGTGGCCAAGTAAGTAATTAAAGCTTCGAAAATTACGGGGAATTCTGGATAAAGCGATAAATGTAATAAATAAATCGAAACAGATGGCGAGTGGCGAGAGAAATGCATGTGGATGGGATTCGCCGTAACATTCGTTGTTCCCATGCAGAAAATAAATCTTTTTTTCCGTTCCCTGAAATCCCGGAATTAAAAGAAGGATTAATATAAATTATCCACACGGAATTTCGGAATGCATATTCTTTCAAAAACTCCGACTCCTTTTATCCTTTTGTCTATATTCTTTTTTATGATCTATATATTTTTATAAGTAAATTTTTATACATCTCAATAGAATTACAATAAAATGTTCTTTAAATGATCCATACTTTATATTTGATCAGATATTTATCTGATTAATTAATTCAATTTTGAGTAAATGATCTGATCAACTGCAATATTGAGAACATTGTTATGGTTAAAATGGACTAGGCTGCCTAAACTATAAAACTTTAGCTGTAACACTTTTTTATAAGTGGAATTTTATTAATAAAATATTATTTAAATATTATAAACTGAGTGTAAAATTTCCTGGTACGCTAAATCTTTAACTAAGTTGCAATCACAATTGTAATACTTGTTAATCATGAGTTTTGAAAATGCCTGGAAACAAAGACTTGCGAATAGCCAAAGTAGGATTTTTTTGTTGTTGAGAAAAAGCCAAAGTAGGATTTTTTTTTGTTGACGTATGTTTTGACTCGGCCTAAACGAGCCGTTTGTTTTGAAGAAGATGGGAAAGATTTGAAATATGATACATATTTTCCGTCGTATAAATTAATAAGGGGCATATAATTGTGAATGGTTGGTGACTTGAGAAAATAAATATCTTAGTTTTTAATAGAAACTACTTAAATACCTACTGTACATATAAACTTAAGTTTGGTAAATTGTCCTCAGATTCCTGAAATTTGACGAAATCATCACTAGGGTCTTTATTATTTCGAAATCCCTATTTTCGTCTTCCAATTTTGATAAAATGCACCTCTCAGGTCCTTACCCAAACAACCGCTCACATCAGCGGTCAACATATATTTTTTATGACAGTTTTACCCTTCCAAAAAAGTTAAATAAAATTAAAGTTCATCTTATTTCTTGTGCAGCAACCATCTTTTCAGATGAGTTGATTAACTTCTTCAGTAAATCCAAAACCCCCCGACTTTGTAACCATAACTCCTAAACACCAGCACAAAACCTAAAAAATTAATCAAGAAAAAAATCCCACAAAAACGGAGGCGAAGATCGGAAGGAACAAAACGCTATCATCTTCTTCTTTGTCAAGAACTAAACGCCAGAAAATTCATAGGGAACAACACACAAGGCCAAGATCTTGTTCTCTGTGAAAAATCGTAAGACAAAATTCACAAGGCCCATCATCTTCTTTGTTGCTGAACCATTAATCCACAAAATCACATAGAACAAAATCTAGGGTTTGACCCATTAATAGAAAAAATGAAAATCGTATTATTTTTATTGGGTTAGAGGCTGTGCCCAATTTATTTTTATCTCGTTTCTTATTTTAATCGCCGAGAAATTAGAGAGGACGTCACCCAGAGGGTGACCTTGGCCGGCCGGGAATTTCGTTGACCACAAAATTGACGGTTAATTTTTGGACTGGGTAATCTGCAAATCAATTGAATCGGTTCAATCTTGGGTAATTTTTGGACTGGACGACGGCTTCGGAATCAATTGTATCCCGTCGGAGATGGAATTCCATTTTTTCAACAACTTCGACGGGAGATGGAGCACGGGCAGGCCCTGGGGAGGGAGAGGAGGGGAAGACCAAGGGGATGGAGGACGATGGGTTTCAGATGGTGTGCAGGAAATATGGGAGAATATAAGGGTTTCAGATGGTCGTCGTCGCCGCCGCCGCGACGATCGGGAAGCCGACGAACGGATTGGGATCGGGGAAGAAGACCCGGAGAGAGGATGTTTTTTTTTTGTTTACTTTTCGGAAGGGTAAAAATGTCTTTTAAAAAATAACGTTGACCGCTGACATCAGCCGTTGACCCGTTAGGCAGAGTTCTACTTTAACAAACTTGGAGGATGAAAAAAGAGGTTTTGAAATAGTAAGGATCATTTTGATAATTTTATCAAATTCTAGAGATCTGAGAGTAATTTATCCAATTTAAGTTTCAAACAGGTTAAATTAAAAAGTACAAATTTTTTTAGAATAAAATTTTAATATAAATATAAGACTTTAGTGAATTTACGAATAGGAGATGGTTCGGTAAAAAAAAATGTGTGAACGAATTTTTAGTCCGAAAATACATTACTAAACCAATACTTCTATGTAAGATGTAACATAAATATTTATGATTCGAATCAGCGCATGGATTTAGTTATCCATCTTTTTTTAACAGCTAGCATGTGCAAACCATATGCAAATGACAACTGTGCTCCACGTGAATACAAATGATTGCCCATTATAGTATTTTTAGATTGGTTTTCATTTCATAACTGTGCGCATCTTATATTATATAGAAACGTAAATATATTATAATATCGACTGCATAATAAAAGTCGGTAGAATCTGCAATTACGTGTCATTTTATAAATTATCTAAAATTGCACGTGTGAAGGGTATTGATTGCTGGTAAAGAATAAAACGATTTGACAAAACATGTCAATATCCTTGTGAAATTTTCATGCAAAGGTAGTTAAAAATATGCTTACTGGCCACGTCATTCTGGCTAGCACGATTGGGTCGTGTCCAATAAATAAAAGTTTTGGCTGGACCAATACTTCGTACCCCCAATACAACTTTCAAGTTTTTTTTTTGGGTTCAGTAAATCTTCTAATTTTTCCATCAGATCTTGGAATAGTTTTTTATAAAAATAGTTCATCTGTAAAATACTCATTTGTTGGAGAGAGATGGTATGCAAGAGATGATCTGGTTCACATTATTTGGTGTCTATGAAACCGTAGAAACTAAGCAATTTATTTCTGGGAATGAACTGCAATTGTAGGATTCTTCTATATTTCGTTTTATCGCAAGTTAATGAGTGACTAATATGTTCCAATCGACTATATTTTGATAATCAAAATTAACCACTTTACCTAGAATCGTATGTTATTGTCTTAATTGCATAGCTCATGTAATTAGTTAGCCCTAGGAGCAATAATTATCTATCAATTTATAGAAAAACGAGAATTAAACAAAATTGAAAGTGGAATACAAAAGGAGTAATTGTGGAGAATATGACGTGGCCTTTACGAAGATTTTCCGAAATCTTATCTTGACAAAAAGTATGTGATATAAAAATATCGTCCACTGGTAGATAAAACGAGCGAAATTAATGTGGAGTTCTTCTAAAAATTTTAAAAACTGATTAATGTTTATAAAGGTGGTGTAATTAACAGTGAAAAAGTTTCTATAGTACAATATCGAAAAATTGAATGTTGAAAACCCATATCTTTATATGATACACTAGACCGATCATATGGGTCATTTTGTTGAATTCAGATTTACTAATGAAAGAAATCTAGCGGATGAGAGTCATTAACAAAATAAAATTCAAAAATATTATTGATTAAAAGATATCCACTAGGTCTAAGCTGAAAGAAAAGAAAGATAAAACGTTGGCCAAGACCCAACTCATGATCTTGCAAAGGATCATGTTGTTTTTTTAGGGACGAAGCCTAATTTACTTCGTATTAAGTAGAGAAATCCGTGAAAGGTAGTACATCTAATTGCACATGGTCTAAGCCTACAGCTACAGCTAAACCAATCAACAACAAGGTTTAGTTGTCTTGGAATGTGAATAATACAACATAAGGATCATGTTGTTGGTCGGTCAATTGATGGCTAAGACCACCACCGAAAGAAAATTTTGTGGACCACTAACGATTTATATTTGGTTCACGTGGAAAGCCTAATCGCCCTATATTCAAATCTCAAGTTCAGTGGTTTAGACGATTCGGTTACGCATTAGGCTGTCAACATTAATCAATTGAATTGGGAAGATATAATTTAGGACCAAACAGGTGTTAGCTTGTCTAGGATGTAATGATTAATGTTCTCTCTTTCGTGTAAATGAATTATTCCGAAGAAAACCAAGAAATTGGAACCTAATAGTGGAGCTAGTCTAGATTTTAATGATTATTTGAGAGGGAATATAGCAACTATTTAGTGGTACTAACTTCTACCTCATTAATTGATTGATATCTTAAAAAGTGTTTCACTTTGTACCGACTTAAACTACCAAATCGTTGTAGATGTTGATACTTCCACTAGCAACTAATGGTGGTGGTCATCGAGCTTTTCACTAAAGAGAGGATAAAGTAATCTTTGTTTTTTTGTTCGTAGTGGGAGAGAACATTGCGTACGAGATTACCAATTGAAGCTAATTAGAGTGGTGGACGTTAATTAAAGAGCTAAATGGTTTGCTAGTAATAATGAATAAAGAGATCAACGTACACATATATTATGTTAAAATATTTATGTTTAATACTAAATATTAAGGTAATTTGTACGTAGATTAATATTTTTAAACAATTCTACTACGATTGTAACTAGTGATGTGTTAATGTCTAATCCTTGATTTGTCTATAAAAGACTAACCTTTTTAACTAATTTTTTTTGTTGGATTATAATTTATACATTAACTGTAATATATTTAAATTGAGTATTGTCTCATTATAATCAAAATTGACTCTTTCAATAGCGGCTACTCGTACCAAATTATATATCAAAGATTGTTTAATTCTTGTCATCCTTATATCATGCTAGTCTTTTTTCATCTATTTTTCTTATAAGATACTGCTTCTATTATTCAATTTTATGGATGTGTAAGATTACTTAGGATCTAATAGTTTATTTTCTATGTTTTCTAATTTGATTTTATTTGATGTTATTTTATTATATTATTATTAAAATATTTGTATTTGGTTAAATGTAGGTTTTATTTTCTTCTGTTCACAAGAAAATACAACTGACATGGTACACACTATTCATATAAGTTTTAACAAAATTATTTATGTTTGCATGTACACAAAAAAAATTCTTTCACTATTTACAAGAGCATTAAAAAATCTCTACTAAGAAAAGAGCATCAAAACCTCCGCCATAAGGTATGTTAATGTTGTTCCTCAATCACCAATTGCTACTTGATTAGATCTCGTTGCAAATATTACATGTCCATTAACAGAAATAATATGTAGATCCACGATGTAGTGTGGCATGTATAGAAGTTTTAGTAAGTAGTCAAATTTACAACTCAAATATAAAATTTAAACAAGTTAAAGTTTTAATGCTAAAGCGCAAACATGAGTTTAGAATAAATATTTCTTTTTTAGTTATGTCAACTACAATCTCATTTGAGCAATATTTTTAAAGTTATTTTTAAGTTCAAACATGGGTCAAATCCTAGAGAGGACATTCTCAACTTTAATTTGATTTTAGCATTTTGTTACATTAGTTTTGGAAAGTAGAGAGATATGTGGACATTGCCTTCAATGATTCATGATTGTGGTTATGATTATATTGCTTGTATTTTGATTATAATGAAAACAGAGACAAAATTTTAGTATCAAAATTATAAATGTTTACTTGTACATAAGCACGTCACATCATGAATCGCCAATATTAGATCTGAAGTTTACAGAAACTGAAGCCAATCAAACAAAAATTATTTTCACTGTTTATAAGAGCATTAAAAGTCTCATCCAAGAGGTACGCTAATATTGTTCCTAGATCAACAATAGCTACTTGATTAGATCCCATTGCAAATATTGTTTAATCATTAACATAAATGATATGTAGATCCATGATGTAGTGTGGCCTATAAAGAAGTTTTAGTATGAGTCAAATTTACACCTCAAATCAAAAGTTTAAACAAACTATAATGTTAATGGCTTATTTGGAATGAACAAATAGCTAATAAATAAGTTGAGTGATTTACCTAGATACCAGAATCTAGAAGGTGCTCTTCTGACTTTCATAGCAAAGTTATGTTAAAATTAGGGAACATCGCTGAGACACTCCACATGAATCATAATATTGCTAATTACTATACACCGTGAAACAGAAATAATTATGTGAATTTCAGACTGCACAAATGGGCTCTTAATCTCAATCAGCATGTGAGAAGAGCCTATCTTCCTTCGTTGGTTATCAATTGAGAGAAGAATGGGTGGTAGATAGGTCTGGATTCTCATTAGCATCAGCTCTTCCCAGCCCGGCGTTGCTCGATGAAGCTTTGAAAAGAGACATTTCGGGTTGAAACTGGGATCCGCCTGCAACCCTTCTTGGTTTGATTGGTCCAGACTCCTAAAGTTGGTTTATGTATTCCAAATTTCACAACATGTTGCCCATAGTCGAACGATCAACACCATAATCAGCCAAGCATTTCTGTGCAATTTCAATAAATTTCTTCAGAGAGCTAGGCTTTATCTAACCGGCCAGAATGGGATCGATTATGTGCTCGAGCATTCCCTTTTTCTGCCATTTTATTTCCCATTCAGGTTCCTTGCTGACGTCATTTTTTATCTTTTTTTTATTGAAATGACAAAAATAGCCTTGAAACACCCATTCCTCTTGATTGTCCATTTCTCGTTAATTTTGTAACCGGATCTGCGAGTAACAACGAGTCAAGAGATCAACATACTTCAACTATGTTAAAATCTTCATGTTCAACGCAAAACACTAAGGTAATTTGTACATGAAGTTTCAATATTTTTAAACAAACTTACTACGCTAGTGATATGTTAAAGTCAAGAAAATGGTCTAATCTTTGATTTGTCTAGAAAAGACTAACCTTCTTAACTAAATTCGTTTGTTGGATTATAATTTATATGTTAACCATAATATTTAAATTGAGTATTGTCTCTTTCAATAATGTCTGCTCATATAAAAGTATATATCAAAGACCGCATAATTCTTGTCATCCTTTTATCATGCTAGCCTTTTTTCATCTATGTTTCTTACAACATACTATTTCTATTATTCGATATTATGGATGCCTAAGATTATCTATAATCTAATAATTTCTTTTCTATATTTTCTAGTTAATTTTATATTGTGCCAACTCAAATATCATTTGAACAACACTTATTGAGTTAATTTCAAGGTTGGACATGGGTCAAATCCTAGAGATAATTTTCTCATTTTTAATTTAATTTTAGCATCTTATTACATTAGTTTTGGAAAATGGAGACATATGTAACCTTGTTTTCAACAATTCATGTTGATTTTTAGATTTTGATTATATTACTTATGTTTTGATTAAGAGACAAATTTTACTATCAAAATTATTTATATTTACTTGTACACAGATATAACAGATTATTCATTGTCATTATTAAATCAAAATTTTGCAGTAATTCAAGTCAAGGAAACAAATCCTGCTTCCACCATTTACAAGAACATCAGAAGCCTCCTCCACAAGGTACACTAATGTGGTTTGTAAATAACCAATAGCTACTTGATTAGATCGTATTGTAAATATTCTTTGTACATTAACAGAAATAATATGCAGGTCCACAATGTAGTGCGACTTGTAAAGAAGTTTTAGTAAGGAGTCAAATTTACTTATCAAATCTAAAATTTAAACAAACTACAATTTTAATGGCTAAAGAACAAACATGAGTTTAGGAAAAATGTTCTTTTTTTTTCCAACAACAATCCCATTTATGGGTGAGTAAAAAAATTGAGAATCATAGAACCGATCTAAACTAGAGAAAAACTTTGGATCAAAATCAGAACAATAAGAGATCTAGTTCAGATCGGTCTTTGCCAACTCAAAAAATAGTTATTAGTTCTCATTCGGATCTTTTTGTAAAGAACTATGAACACCTGGACCTAACCATAATTTACATGAAAATCTCAAATAAGGGAAAAAAATCTAATACGTGATAACGAAAAATAACTAATTTCTTCTTGACAAGTCATGGAGGCAAAGTTTGTCAACTCAGTTATTAGAGTTATTTTCAAGTTTTCACATGGGTCAAATCCTATAGATGATATTCTCAACTTTAATTTGATTGTATTATTTTATTACATTAGTTTTAGAAAATAGAGACATATAGTAGAACCTCTTTGAATTAATACTGTCGGGACCATGAATATTTATTAATTTAAAGATGTATTAATTAATTGATATATTAATTAATTAAAAGAGATATTTTATATTTAGCGAATTTAAATTTATATACATAGATAAATGCATGAATATAAAATAATAGGAACTTGAAGTTAATTCAATGTACTAAAACTATATGTACGTTCAATGTACTGAAATATTAGAAACTTGAATCTAGTTGTTCAATAAAATACTATATTCAAGTTCCTAGTATTTCATCCACAAGAACTACTATATAAATCATACCCAACAATACAATAGATTTTTATCTAATCTCGCAATTTCGCAATCAACCTTGCAAAAAGGTTTCAGGGATATGATACATCTGTGTTATTGGACGACACATCAATATTCACCGGAGAGAAGACGGCACCACCAAATAGTGGATTGAGGAGCTTCGATGTCATCGACACCATCAAATCTAAAATCGAGACCTCTTGCCTAGGCATCGTCTCCTACGCTGACATCGTCGCCGTAGCCGCTTGTGACTCTGTTGTCTCATTGGGTGGGCCTAGTTTGGAAGTGGTATTGGGCAGAAGAGATGCAATACAACAAGCCTAAGTGCAGTTACAAACAATATCCCTTCTCCGACGTGGAACCTTAGCGCCTTTATCTCTACCTTCTCTAAAAAAGACTTCACTGTAAAAGAACTGGTGGCACTCTCAGTTTCCCATACCATAAGGCAGGCGAGGTGTACTATTTAAAAGAGCATCAAAAGTCTCCTCCACAATGTATACTAATGTTGTTCCTAAATCAATAATAGCGACTTGATTAGATCTGATTGTAAAATGTTGTTTATTCATTAATAGAAATGATACACAGATCCACAAAGTAGTAGTGTGGCCTGTAAAGAAATTTAGTAAGATCCCTTTCACCTACAACTCTTCTTCAAAGTTAATTTTGTAAAATAAAAAATAATAATTTATTTTTAGATTTTAAGTTGGATATAAATATGTGTACTAACTAATAACTATGCACCCGTTTTAAAACAAAATAAAATAAAATATTCGTGTCTGAAACATCAACTGGAATTATATCATAGAGAATGCTGTAATGGTTCATTTGTTGTTTTGAGATTCAATCTCGATTATTAAAAAATCTTATTTTTCATGATCAACCATTAATTATATACATGGACCAGAAAGTTGTTGTACAATAAAGAGCCAAGCTCTAGTGATAGGTAAGGTATAATAACCATTTTTTTTTTGTTGAGGAAATGGTATAATAACCAATTGGGCATACAGAGTCTTAATGTAAACATCTTCTGTGCTCGTAATCAATTGCTATCTTACAATCTGAAAGTATGCCGACTCCGGTGTTGGTATAGCTCCTTAAGTCATTTTCAAGGTCATCTGAATTGCTTTGATCTCAATTGCCAACGCCGATGTTGCTTGAATCTTTGATTATTGTATTAGAAGAGACACCATCAATGACATTGTCGTCGTTGCCAGACTATGCGGCCTTTGGAGCCACTTCTTTTATTATTTGTTTTTGAAAGGTAAATTATTACATCATAATACTGATAAGGTTTGAACCTTAGACCTTCTAGATATTTACGATGCCTTTTGTCATTGGATTACAAGCTCTTTGGCGAGCCACTTCTTTTATATAATAATAAAAAATACCACAATTAAAATTTTCCTTTCAGAAAAAAGAAAAATTAGGTTTCTTTTTTCTTGCCAAGGTTATTGGACTAATTTATCGACAAAGCAAAGATCATTTTTTAATAAAATCCAAGTAACCAGCTAGGGAATCCAGTTGCCAATATTTTTATTGGTGAAATCCATATTGCAGATGAGCTTGGTAGCTAAGATGTCTGCTATTATTTATAGTTAGTAGTCACCTTCTGGCTTGTGTTGCAATTAGGGGACCAATCACACTTACTCTCGAGAGGATGATAGTTAAAATTATGCTCGATTCTAAATTAATCATTGACTCAGGATACGACAATGATAACATAGGTCAACAAACAAAAAAAATGCAATTGTTGTGTTAGAAACAACGCAAAAAAAATTTCTAATAATTATCTAACACGAACTCGAACAATATATATAAATCTACCAACTTGTAGACAACATGATAATTTAGGACATATTATATTGGGAACAAGATAATTGAAAAAGTCAGGGACCGACTTGCATTTGCCATAATAAAAACTTGTTTAATTTAATTTTGCGCCCTTTTGGTGAATAGTCAAAAGTATACATGGTGGGTATAGATAGAGATCGAAATACACGAGGCATATTCTGGAATTTGTACCTGTCACCCCGATGAGATATACTATTTTATTTCTGGGATATGCTACGTCTTCGATCCTATCTGATACAAAGATACTGATTGATGATTTCTGGTGCACTGGCTAGAGACTTGGCACTTCGATAGATAATGAGTTTTTTTCCCTGCAAAACTTTTTTAAACTTCACAATTTTTAAGGAGTGACTATTTTATTGCAAAATTTATCTAATTCTTTTATCACTTGAACAATTCCCGTTAGTTATTTTATACAAAACTTTGATATATATTGTTGGGCAAGGAAAAAAAGATTGTGATAATTTTCCTTTTCATGAAAAGGGTCCCTATTTTTCCGGTGGATGAGAAAAAAACACGAAGAGGACGGGAAATTCAGATGTTGGCATAGAGGTGCTTCAGGTCTCGCCGAGGAGGTTAAAGTAGATGTTGCATGATCATCTAGGCCTCAGATTTCTCTGCAAACATAAATGCAATAAAATCAATACGAAACTTTAAACCGTCCAAGAAAGACAAAATATAACAAATAAATTGCAGCGCAGGGAAACACAAATGAAACTTATCAAAATCAGTTTCAGTTGGCTCGTCGGAAATTCATTATCGGTCATTATCCAATTCTCGAATTCGGTTATTGATATCTATACTAATCCTGGTCCAGCTCAAGTCAGTAATTTAGGGGATAAGAGAGCACCATTCTTGGGTTTAGTACAGAACAAAGAAGAATGAAACACAGACGTACCTTTGGCCTATCACTTGGTACTTGTGGACGAGTTTGTTGTGTTCTGTCTGCTTCTTGCATCGGCTGTTCGGTCTCGTGCTTATAAAATGCTTGAAGGGATCTACCAGCGAATTCACGTATGATGTTGACTTCCATGGCAGAAATGTTTTTCCACTGCAAGATAAGAATTTACCTTATTGGAAGCCAAATGTTAAGCAAATAAAGACCATTCTGAGACAGAAATCAGAGTAAGCTCGCCCTTTCTGTTTTGTATACAAGACCTTTGAACTCTTCCATACAATGGCCTTTTTTTTTGCCCGGAAAATTCGTGCAACAGCTTATAATTTACAATGCTTGAATGGCTAGTAGCATGAGCAACATGAGGACACTATGTTTCACCAAAATGCTTTTCTAGTCGATAACGGTCATGACGATGAATCCTAATTGACGACTACATACACATTTAGCTGAAAAGAAGGAATCTCGAGTCTTCAACCCTCGTGTCTATGAAAAGGGCAGCGCGCAATCGACTAAAAGCGATGTATGTGTTTTGAAGAAGAGACAAGTGTACCGTGACTGATGATGCAGTAAATTTCTCCAAGTTGGTTTCCACCTTGTGAAACCTTACATCCCTGATGTCCTCAATCAGTGACCTGACCTGAAAAAGCATAATATGAATCCACAAACATCCAGCCACACACTAGAAGAAAACCGAAAACACGAGATATCCTCGTGTTACCATGTATAGGTCGGGAATGTCATCACGGGCACTGCAATGCAAAAGCTACAATGTTATAATGTCATCTTCTGGGAAGAAAAAAACCAGAGTTGATTGCTTATACTTACTGATCAAAAAGAAGCCTTGATATCTCGACATAATGAAAGGGTAACGCCTGAAACGCTTGCGAATCTCGCTCCTCTTCCAAAACATGGGTAAGACTTTCTGATCAAGGCAAGAAACACACATTTCCAAAACCAGTTGGCAGCAATCTACTTAAAGACTAAGCAAAAATATGAGTCGCTTAGGACAAAATCAAATATGCATTAACCATATACGCAAAGAGGGGGCATCGCTCGGTCTAGTGGACTCACCGATGGACAGCCATTGAGGCGGCCGAACCGTGCACTTGCCTCGTTTCTTGAGAGCCACGGCCAGCCACAGCGGGACCTGCGCTGCGATTTGCGGATAGAAAGGGCCATAATCTCCCTGCATCCATCACCCAAAAGAAAAGAACACGTTAACGTAATTGAAAAAACTCCAATCCGAAACGCATAAACTACGATAAATCGGGAAAAATTAAAAGAAAAATCGGGTTTTTACGCAAATGAAATTGAGGGCGTCCATCCTGAGATTGGGAACCATCTCCACCAGCTCGTCTTCGGCTATGAACTCCATCTAATTAACCCAAAACAAACCAAATGAATAGCAAACAAAAGAATTTAAAAAAAAATAAAAAAAATGGATGAAGGTAGACCTCTTCGGGGGAGAAGAGGGAGAGGGTAGAGTCGGATTGGCCAGCCATTATCTGGTGGAATCGACTGCGATTTTGGGGCTTTACGAATTTGGGATTCTAGGGTTTCTAGATTTGGGGGACGACCGGTTATTGCTTATAGGTTTTCCCTTCTCTTTGTTTTGGCGCCAAAATTTATTTATTCTGCAGATTGGCGGGAAATCTATGGAGGTGGCCTAGTTAGGGTACCAGACTCTGAGGCCCATTTAGGCTTAACAATTTGGGCCGTTTACTGTTTCTATTTTCATTAATAGCATTTAACCAGCCGGGCAGCCCAACGGATTCGTTGTCCGAGCGGTCGAGAATTGAATACTAGACCTCTGTCTATTTCTATTGATGATTGATCCCCAATACTGTTTTTAATGTCGAAATTGCCTGGTATGCTATACAAATATCCAGTGACTTAACTAGCGAGTAGCATTCGGACGAATAAAGATATATCTGAATCCAAATTTGAACAAGTTGGTGAATACAAATCTTGACTATATCGAACAAATACGAATATCCGGATCCAAATTTTGCACATTAAGATTATTTAAGTGTCCGAATCTGGATCGTGACCATCAAAATGAATTCTATTTTTTTTAATTGAGTCGAATTTTAAACAAACTGTCAAGCACAGAAGATGATAAAAATTACAAGTTAACAGAAAAATTAACAAGCAACTTTCTAAACCAACACTCTTCTGCGGCTTGGCTAAACTGAAATTAAGAATAAACATTATTCTTCTCCATGTCTCCCCCACGTGACGATATGAATTGAAGCAATGTCAAACCTAAAAATTTTACTATTTAGAGTTGAGTGCTGTTATTTGTTGGAGAAATTACCCACATCCTGTGGATCCAAGTAACGTAAGTAGAAAACACATACGAGCAAATCACGATAACTACGAGAAGCACAACGCACAAAAAAAGTACAAGGAGGGACACAAAAATTTGGTTATCCGGTTCGATCCACAACGATCTACATCCGAGGCCTTCCAAGCCATGAGAGATTCTACTATATCACACTCGAGCTTCACACGCTCTCACAACAATGGATGCCTTCACTCGGCTCACTCTCTCCTCCTCTTCTCACCATAGGCTACCCACACTCTTGGGAGCTCTCACTCTTGGCAAAGCCCTTCACTCGGACTCTACCCACTCTTCGGACAACTCTCCTTCTCTCAGAGGGCACCACCTCCTTCACTCGGAGTTCTTCTCCTCCTCCTTCACTTGGAGGCAACCCTTCTTCTTGGGTCTTCTTCTTCTCCTCCTTCACTTGGAGGTCTTCTTCCTCTTCTCCATCTCCTTCACGTGGAGGCAATACTTCACTCGAGTTTGGCAACTTTGGGACACATGGACCACTCTCCTCCACTTGGAGAGCACCACCTCTTTCTCTCTTCTCTCTTTGCCATGGACTACCCTCGTTCACTTGGAGGGTCTTCTTCCTCATCTCCTCCTACACTTAGAGGA
The DNA here is from genome assembly GCA_963995505.1 of Hypericum androsaemum. Classification (NCBI taxonomy): domain Eukaryota; kingdom Viridiplantae; phylum Streptophyta; class Magnoliopsida; order Malpighiales; family Hypericaceae; genus Hypericum; species Hypericum androsaemum. The sequence continues at coordinate 5,531,265 of OZ023196.1, forward strand.
GTGGGCACTTGGCCTCTCCTTCTCTTGGAGAGTCTTTCTCCTTCCTCCCTCTTATCTCTTTCTTTTTAGAGAAGTGGGCAACACTTTTGCCAACCTTTCTTAGAGGCCATGAAGGGGTATTTATAGTGCCCATAACCTAGGTAACTATTTGGAGTTGGGAGGGGCATTTTGGTCTACCAAAATACCAACTTTTTGGGCTGGTTGGCGGGCTCTACCTCTCTGGCGGGTGCCAACTGGGATCCAGCAGGTGGGGCTGACGGGTGCCCCGCCACTTCGTTTTGCCTCTTCGATGTCGTCTCTTGACCCGATCGTCACTCCCGATCATCTCAAGGCTCTTCGCTCGACCTACACGACCTTCAGATGTCCTCAACATCTTCACTCAACTCTTGACTCGATTGATTCTCCGAGCATTCCCGGTCTCCGAACCTAATCGATCAACTCTCGGACCATCCTGACGGCTCTTCACTCGAGCCACCCGAATACTTCACTCGTACTCAGGCTCCATACCCAACAATCTCCCACATGGAGACTGACCTCCACACGAACCACCAGTCACTAGGCGATCCTCTCTTCTCAATCTCTCACCCGGAGACTAACCACATCCATGAACCACCTCTCGCTAGGTGATTCTCATTACTAGGAAATCTCCTACCCGGAGACTAACCTCTTTATCAATCACCCTTCACTAGGTGACTATCTACACCAATCGGTACTCGTCACCCGTCACTAGGCGACCTTCTCCCAATCGACACTTCGGCCTCTTCTCATCACTTCACAAGGTTAGTTAAAGCCAAGCATAGCTCCAACCTCTCCAAGGCACTCCCCTTGGGCTTTACACTTGTAAGATCTTCTCATCCTTGAACCCAAGAGATCACCCTTCTCTTGTCAAGGTAGCTTGATGCGATATTCGGATCCACGCATCTTACCATTCTAGCCTTGTTACCCTATCACTTAGGTCATTCATTACAAAGCTTGTCAAGTGGACGGGCACCCACTTCTTTATCTTCTCACATTGCTTTCCAGAATTTCTCAAAAGCCTTCTCACAACTTCCACCAGATCCACTATCACTGGTCTTGTACGCTCCTTTGTATACCTCACACGACCACCCGTGAAAGCACCTAAAGTCTTTCTCTTTTGAGCTCTCTCCTTGCAACACTCATTCTCCTTTGCCACTCTAACTCTTCTAGCCTCCCGATCATGCCATGCCTTGCCACTATGGAGTTTGACTAGTCTCCAAGTCTCGTTGGTACTCAACGACTCCATCTTCTCACCTTTTGCAAGCATCCTTTTGGCCACATACTCACTCCGATGTGCCTCTGCATAATCTCCTAGCTCACCACCTATCGACAAGAGATAGTAGTTGGCAGGCGAGAACCCCTGCGATGAATCACACTCACTTATCGAACTCTGCTGTGAAACTACTGGCGGTGAGAAACTTTGTTTCACCTTCTCCTCACTGGCCTCCTGGCCATTCAGTACATTCCTGCTCCTACCCGAGTTCGAGATGTCTCGCTCGACCATCTCACTGCTAGAACCACATCATCAGCAAAGCTCCCCTCATCCTTCACCATGGACTCGGCATCTCTTACTTGCTCTTCTCATCTTCATCAACATGAACAAACAACATACAACCAAACATACGAAGATGAGTTAGATCAATCTTCTTTCCACTTCAAGCCTCCTCCGGTATCACACACTCCAAAGGGCTTGATGGTACTCTATTGATCAAGTAAGCGATGGTGTTCACAGCATCTGCCCTCAATATCTTTGGTAGCCCACGCTTCACTCGCATGGCTCTCACTTGGTTGTCTTGTTCATCTTCTCCACGATGCCATCTTCTTCGGGATTTCCAGCTACTGTCTTCTCCTTGCGACTCCCCATTGCTTCACAGTACTTCTTGAACTCTTGAAGCTTATACTCTCCGCCATTTTCTCGATCTCAAGCACACCTAAAGATCCTTCTTACCAATGGAGGTCTTGTACCATGTACCATCCAAGGATGACACTGGTGCTGATCCCTTCACTTGGACCAATTCAAGCTTCTCATCTTTTCAGAAACTGCTACCTCTAGAAAAGCTCACTCTCTGCTCTCCAAGACCACAAGGCTCACAAAGACCCAACTCTACGGTCTTTAAGTTTGGTAGCTTTCCTCTTGAATAAAGTACCCTCATCCTCTTCCCACACACATGGCCAAGTCGACAATGCTACTCTGCATCTTCTGTCGTACTCACAAGGCCAATACTCTTATGGGCATTCCTCATAGCATACAACGTACCCTCCTACGTCATCACGCTCCTAGATAAGGACAAGTACACCACACTCATCACTTTTTGGTCTAGGAGCTTCCACTCCTCTTTCTTCATATCATCGAACTTCTCTACGGGTGATTTTACTTCACCCATCGTGGTTGCTCTCACCACGCCCTAACCCGAGGCTCTGATACTAGTTGTTGGAAAAATTATCCACTTTCTGTGGACCCAAGCAACGTAAGCCAAAAACACATACGAGCAAACATCGATAACCACGAGAAGCACAACGCACAAAGCACAATGAGGGACACAAAAATTTGGTTACTCAGTTCGATCTGCAACGATTTACATCTGGGGGTTTCCAAGCCAAAAGAGATTCCATTATATCACGCTCGAGCTTCACACGCTCTCACAACAATGGATGCCTTCACTCGGCTCACACTCTCCTCCTCTTCTCACCATAGGTTACCCACACTCTTGGAAGCTCTCACTCTTGGCAAAACCCTTCACTCGGACTCTACCCACTCTTCGGACAACTCTCCTTCTCTCGGAGAGCACCACCTCCTTCACTCGGAGTTCTTCTTCTCCTCCTCCTTCACTTGGAGGCAACCCTTCTTCTTAGATTTTCTTCTTCTCCTCCTTCACTTGGAGGTCTTCTTCCTCTTCTTCATCTCCTTCACTTGGAGGCAACCCTTCACTCGGGTTGGGCAATTTTGGGGCACATGGACCACTCTCCTCCACTTGAAGAGCACCACCTCTTTCCCTCTTCTCTCTTTGCCATGGACCACCCTCCTTCACTTGGAGGGTTTTCTTCCTCTTCTCCTCCTTCACTTAGAGGAGTGGGCACTTGGCCTCACCTTCTGTTGGAGAGCCTTTCTCCTTCCTCTTTCTCTTTGGAGAAGTGGGCAACACTTATGCCAACCCTTCTTAGAGGCCATGGAGGAGTAATTATAGTGCCCACAACCTAGGCAACTATTTAGAGTCAGGAGGGGTATTTGGGTCCACCAAAATGCCAACTTTCTGGGCTAGTTGGCGGGCTCCACCTTTCTGGTGGGCGCCAACCGGGATCCAGCAGGTGGGGCTGGTGGGCGCCAGGTCTACCTGGCATCAACATGGCAAGCGGGCGCCAGCCACTTCGCGGGCGCCGGGTCTTGTGCCACCACTTCGTTGCGCTTCCTCGACGTCGTCTCTTGACCCGATCGTCACTCCCGATCATCTCAAGGCTCTTCACTCGAGCCACACGACCTTCGGATGTCCTCAGTGTCTTCACTCGACTCTTGACTCGATTGATTCTTCGAGCGTCCCCGGTCTCCATACCCAATCGATCAACTCTCAGACCATCCTCACGGCTCTTCACTCGAGCCACCTGAATACTTCACTCGTACTCAGGCTCCATACCCAACATTATTCTCTTTCCGGATCATGATTTTAAAGGTCATTAGTAGAGACGTTATATGATTGTATATCAACTACAAGGCAAGATTCGGAAGTCAACTAAACTAGATTTTGATTTATTATGCTAATTAAACTAGATTCGAGTCGGGTGAGATATTTGAAAGGCGGTAAAACTCTTCTAACAAATTTACACTATTATGTTCTCAAAGAGTCGAATTCAAAAACTGATTAAGTTTGAACACCGTCTCAATTAATTAATCTAATTAGTTGCTGGTGAATCTAAGTAAACTACCCTCATTGCAATGTGATGAACCCATATGAATACGGCAACCTAGCGTGAGATAAGTCAACCCGCAAGAAAGACCATTGTTTTATCACTCTCAAAAAGATCTTCTAAAGATTCGGAAAGTAAATGAAGATCACATTGTTTATATCTTCCAATTATTTTCGGATATATGTAATATAAAGGTCAAAATTCTTTCGGTTTTATGATTAGTTTGAAAAGTTATTTTCGCATCCTTTAATTAAAACAAATCGTACTCTCTGAGCTAAAGGCATATTAGCCACAGAAAAATTAGCATGGATTTGAGAATACAGTTTTTCTTTTTCAAATTAGAAGTGTGAAATAATATATTCAAAGAACAAGAATAAAACAATATATTTTACTAAATTGAGAGTATTTCTCCATAATATAAAGTAATTCCGTGAGGTCATGGAGAGGTTAGTATCCACAGGTTGACTTCTATTACGGACAAAGAAAGTCAATGAGAGTGGATGGCCGTAATTCACTCCGTATGAGTCAACGGTTGCCCAACCGTAATGCATTTAATCCATACAAAAAAATTATTATTATTAAAGTTGCTGCATGTGATCCCTAATTTGTTTACTTGTTGAATAATTGTTAAAAAAAATTTTATTATTCGATTTAAATTTAGATTCAATTCAAATATCTAAATATCGGATTGTACTCTGTGCGAGGGGAGTGTCATGTGTTGAGGGATAGATTTAGGAGGGTAGTGTTCTCGTGCTATTGTACGATGAATGTTAGGTTGGGTAGGTAGCATAGGTTGATAGGGCCAGGTGGAGTGTGGTGGGCCTAAGTGGGTAGTGCTCTTATCGTGCTATTGTGTGATTGGAGCTTAGGTTGATCTTAATCGCTGCTTATTATGGTTTCTTCCGGTTGTATCAGCTACATTTTTTATCAATGAATGAAGTATTTTTCTCCAAAAAAAATTATCTTTCCCTGGAATCAGAACTTGCGTATATATATAATCAACGAAATTTCTCTACCCAATTTTCAACAGTTTTGGATTCCACGGTAGACCAATCTCGAAATTATGTAGGCGATCTAGTCCACATGTTGGTATATTGTAGTTATTTAATACCTCGCCAGAAGATAGAAGAGGGTTTAAATATGGTAATATTGCTAGTTGTGAGTGTACTAAATTTATTTATAATCCTTCGAAATACGCATATTTATTTAATACCACGCCAAAAGGTAGAAGAGGGTTTAAAATCGGGTAGAAATTAATACATTATTTAAGTATGGTAGACTTGTTTATAATTCACATATTTATTTCATTAAAATTTTGGGTTAAATAGAAATTTTGGCAAAGTCAAAGTTTGCAAACATCAACCACATTATTTTAGCGTAATGTTAAAATTATTGCATCGGTAGTGGTACTTGTTATGGTGAAAATAATTTTTTTCAATTTATTTGTCTAGAATGTCAATGGACCTTGTAATTTGTCAATGAAGTTCTAGACAAGAGACCAGGGGTCGATACAAGTGTAATATTTTGAATTTTGAACAAGTGTTGAAACAAATTTAATTAACATAAATTCATACTAGTCAATGAATACCGAACAACAAAATAGTGGATACGGGAAACTTGTAATCGTATTCATCTCCTAAATTAAGAAAATAGATAGACATAGACATAGAGATAGAGATATTTATTTTTCCTTGAACTTTAGCAAAAAGTCAAAGCCACAAAATGGTTTGGCTAAAATATATGAAGGTCACGAGAATGTTTAGTATGTCTTCCACATACAGTTGACTTTTAAGTCCATTCTGAATTTTTAAGATACGAATCTTGGACATTAAATAGAATACAATATGTACTGACTTTTGAGCCATGGGAGTTGAATGTAGTTGAAACCCACATCGACAAGTTATTTGTATCTTTATGCAACTTGGGAGGAGAAATGGACAGCCTATGATCATGTATGAGATACAAGTTTTTTAATTAAAATATAAATTCATAGTCTAGTATTATTGTGGATCTCTATTTAGTGATGACTCTCTCCCTATTATCTTTTTGTCAGTAAAACTTCAACACTTAATCTTATTAAATAAATTCAACTCTCTTATTATTTAAACTTTAAACCAAAACATTAATTTTTTTGTGTCCTCCTACGTTTTATCCTTCTCAGTTTCTCGGATAATTTTGTATTGTTTTGTAGCCGCTGGAACTTTTTTTAAAATTATATTTTCGATTAAAAACAGAAAACATGTTTATCGTAAATATTTTTATCTCCTCTCATTTTTTCAAGTAAGGCCGGGATTGAATAAGCTCATTTTCCATCTTGATTTCAAATAAAAGGTATTAAATTGAGGGATTGTGACTAGTCAATTAATTGAAATATAGTTGAAAAAGCTCATTTTCTTAACTTTTTTGTGATATAGTTGAAAAATGTCGCCGCGTTTGTTAGTAATATTCCATGATGAGGTACGATCGACGGACGTGTGGTGCCAGGAATTCGGAAACCACATGAGTAAGGGCAAATAATTAAGAAAGTCCATACATCTAAAGCTCTTGGCTTAACCTAATTATCGATTGCAGCCATACAAAGTCTGAGAATATTAGTATTTAGATTAACTGGTGAAAATATTATTTTAGTATAATCAAATTTGATCAATATTAAATATTTATTGAAAATTTGTTATCATCTTTCAAATAGTGATATAAACCAAAAGTATGAGAAGAACTTGAAACAAAAATGTTTAATGTTTTGACGTATTTTTAATAAGCATTATGCGGTTTTGCTTTCTTTCTTTTTTACAGCAATTTCCAAATTTATACTTTTCATGACAAAAAAGTTAAAATTGTGAATTTAAAAATTTTCTATTACAAAAAACTAAAACAAAACTATTTGGTACTTGATAAAAAAATGTCAAATCTCATTACTAAGTGAATATTTCAAAAAATAATCTGAGGAGAAAAGTTGCCCATAAGATAAAAGGAAGAAACGTTGATTTTGTATCCACAATGATATCTTTTTTCAGATGTGTCTCCGAATTGATATCAACATGATATGATTGGTAAGGAAGAAGGGGTAGTAGCCATAAAAGCAGACCCATTCTGTTCAAATTGCAACAAAACAACAGATGTATGGCCAAAAAATGGAAGAAAAAAAGAGAGAAAGAGAACAGTATAGCAAAAAAATTATAATAGTACTTTCACAATTATGACTTAGTATAAACAATGATAAACATCTTTCAATTTTTATTTAACGGTGACATACATAATTCACTTTCTATCTTCTAATTATATACAGAACCCAATGGTATAGTCAATAGACTCTGAGGATCCTGTAGTTTCCCTACTAATTGCTAAGCCTCTGTAGTTTGGTTATTATTATACTTTTGGGTTCCTAGCTGATGTCGTTAATTAATTTTTTTTATATTTAAAATGACTTATATGCCCTTGCTCCGATCAACTAAAATAGTCGGTCATCTTCTTCGGCCATTTTTTTTCCGGCGAATACCAACTCCGATCATTATCTCCACTCCACTCTTCCCCGTATCTCTTCTTCCTCTACTTCTTCAGCTCCTTTGGTGGATGTTGATCTTCCACCAATTTCAAGCAAGAAGAACCAATAGTCGAACTCCCAAATTAGAAGACATGGAGGTGCGGTCCCGCCAGACGAACTTCCCCGTCTGCTCTTCTCTGTTGTCAAACTCCCAATTAGAAGTAATCTAGATTTTAATTAGGGTTTGTAACTATCTGGTAAAACTAAGACACCGACGTCTCACCGAAACCAAGATCCCCGACACATTTAATTGACAGTGGTGAATAAGTCTGTCAGTGGAGATTAATTGATGGTGGTGATTAATTGACGGTGGTGATTAAGTCAGTTACTGGAGATTTCTGATTTCTTCTCACCGAAACCAAGTCCATCGCTGGAGATTCCCGTCACTGACCGGAGAAGATCAGAGATTTCTTCTTAGCGTCGTCAGCCCATCGCGGGATATGGCAGAGATGTGGCAGATAAGAGGGTCGGCGATGGTGGAAGTCAGGTTCCGGGGAGTGAGGAAGTGGATGTGGGGGCTGTACGGGCGGGCCCAATGGCTAATTGAGAGAGAGAGATTTACCTGTTGAAGATGGAGGAGATGGTGTCGAAGTGGTCAGCCAAAGTAATTGATTTTAAAAAAAATTTTGTTAGGCTATTTGAGTCATTTACTTGAAAATTTGGAATGCTAACGTCAGCCATGGACCCGAAAGTATAATAATAACCAAACTACAGGGACTCAGCAATTAGTAGAGAAACTACATGGTCTTCAGAGTCTATTTGACTATACCATAGGATTTTGTATGTAATTATCTCTATTTTTTTAGGGGTGGCGCAAAGTCTATATTAAAATAAATGAGTTATAGTACGAGAAAAAAATACATAGACAAATAACGGTAGCACCAAACATATAAAAAAAATCAAATCGCAGACAACAAAGTGGCACAGTAACACGGGTGGGAACGAAGGGTGGTCGAGAAGCTACGAATACCAATGACCGAAGCAGAATTATGCCTAGACAAACTACGGCTGAAAGACCACAAGGTAACGTCATAAATGCAATCTAATGGACATTTTAATGCATAAAAGATGCACGCAATGAGAGCCAATGTAAAATAAGTTCGACCGAGGTAGGTTTCGCCACCTGTGCCAACATGAATGGAATTGAGACCCGCATGAATCTCATATCGAGCCAAGGCTGATCCGAGCAAAAGACTACATAACAAAGCCGAGCCAAAAGACCCATAAATAAGTGAGAATCAGGGCAACAAGGCAGAACATCACAAAATATAGAAATATCTAAAAAGTACATGAACATAAGCAACAATAACATAGACAAGCAAACAAAAGCGATAAAGAGACATGAACTGGAACTGATCGGAGGGGTTGTCACGAGACGACGCCCCTGGGTAGTCGAAGGGAGGGCCAGATCCATCTGTTGGTAGGACTCAAGGTCTAGACAAGTGATCGAAAGGTGAGGCGGAGATGAGCTGAGAAGAAAGCGTGGGTGAGAAGAGACAAGCCCCTAGCCGGCCGGCTGAAGTCAAGTGGCGATGGCCTTGCGCGGAGGAGGCCTTAGAGGATGGCTCCAGGAGTGGTGGGAAGACTCCTGAGTTGAAGATGGTCTTGGGTTAAGGAGCGACCTGAGTAGAGGATAGCCTTGGACGGTGGTCGGAGACGAAAGAGGAGTGACTGCGAGAGGTTGAGGAAGAAAGAAGGTGGTGGGAAGATGGGGCGGCAGAAAAAGGGTATGAAAAATCCTAGATTTGGAAAAGAGACTCTCCTATTAGAACATAAAATTCTCTCTATAAATTAGGAGAGAGAAGGGGCTTTCAAGAAGTTTTTATTGTTTCTAAACCCTTATTGAAATATTATTTGATCACCATGAAATGACTCCTGGAGGTTGAGCTTTAATGCCATTTTGTTTCAATTGTTCGAAATTTAATTTTCGAAAATAATATGATACACGAATAAAATGGGAACAAAATTCAATTTAATATTGTGTGTGAACTCTCTGACATGGACCGTTGTCTGAATACAAAAGTTTCTTCAACAATGTGAATGCCAATACAAAACATTATATGAATGATCAAGATTACGTTACTGATGTAAATTAAGAGTGGATCATCAGCGATCAAACTATGAGATTACGTAATAACGATCACAGATGATCTAAATGGAAAGATATTTGGATTCTCCTAAGGAAATTTTAGATTTAAATATTAGGAATGTAGAAAAAAATATTATTAAAAAATTACCTCTAAATTAGGATCTAGATTCTGAATACTAAAAATTTTAAAAACTTGGAGATTACATCTTGCTAAAAGTTGATTCCAGCTATTATCGCCTACTCATATTATTATATATGTGCATGACTTTAGTATTAGTGGAGAATAACATCTCGTTTTCCAAGTTAGGTACATAATTTCATTTTTGGGAAAAACATTGAAATCTCTGAAGAGATCAAATTCTTTAAAACTCGCAAATCACTTTAAAAACACTCACTTGCATTCGACAATAAAAAAATCCATACACCCCATTAAAAACCCAAAAAATTGAAGTCTAACCCATCTTCCCCATCCATCCAACCAATGGACTTATCCTGAACCCAAAAAATGAAAAATCTCTCCCAGTCTCACTTGTTGAATTTATTCTACATGTTCTCTTTTCTGTTGATTCGATCTTGACTTTTTTTGTTGTTGAAAGGTATTCGATCTTGACTTATTATGTTATTTCTATGCGTAAAAATCTGTTTTTACATTTTTTTTGGTAGAAATCGAGGGGCTAGTACCCACTAATCTTTATTAACCACGTGTTGTAACATCAGTTCGAGTACATCGAAAAAAGCTAACTCTCTTCAAATCATCTACATAAACATCAGTGCAATATCTGTTTTTACATGTTCACGAGTTTTCCGTCCTTTGGTTGATGAATCAGTTAAATCTCTTTTTATTAGTTGATTCACTCTTTCTATTAGTTGCGTTTTATCGTGAGGTATGCTTAGTATGTTTTATTGTTATATTGGAGTCTTAAAATGGTAGGGATATTTTGGTAATTTCAGGTGGTATTTTAGATGGAAATTCAACTCATGGATTTTTTTTCCTGATAAGTAAAATTTTATATTCATACAAAAATTCCCCAAAAAAATACACCATCGTACCAAAATATTTCACTTGACACACATCAAACTAATGATAAATACAATCTAAGTATATAATCCTAAGAAAATCTCCAAGATACGTACAAGCCCAAAACAATCCCAAAAGCTCACCTATGATCTCATTGATTAAAAAGTTGAATTTCTCAAAATTTATAAACTAATTAAATAAATATTGGACTTCCTAGTATATTAAGTCCAATTCTTAGCATTTTCTCTTTTTTTTACACAAATAGACGGACGGTATTTTGGACCAAAACAATGAAACTCCAGAAAAAAGAGAGAGAGAAAACTCGTAAAAGAAATTGCAAAAAAATTCAGGATCTTAATAAATTACAAACTACCATGTAAACCACTAGATTTAAGATTCTAAAATATGCTAAAATATTTAAATCTAAAATCCGAAATGCATATTCTTTTACAGAAAATAATGTTTTACCCTCGCTTTAGCACTTCGTTTTTAACTCTACCTAATCAACTTTTAGACGGGACTTCTTTTATTCCGCTTTAGAATTTATTTATTTAAAGTTCCTAACATTATAAAATTTAAACCCGAACGATCCTTCTAAATTAGTTACGAATGAACTTTTCAAAATAGGACACTTGTCAAAATTCTAAATTACGAATGAACTTTTCAAATAGGACACTTGTCAAATTTCTAGCAGAATTCTCGTGCATGGTACATGGAGTAGTCAGAAATTATACGTCGTAGTGAAAAGTATATTTAATATGAATTTGATTTAGTATTAAAATGTTAAATAATTTTTAACTTTGTTGCAAAATTTATCATTGACCAGTATTAAAATATTAATTTAATCACTTCAACCAAACAAAACTCTATAAATCAATTTAAAGAAAATCGATCATTTGGAACTAGATCGATTCAAGTAAATCGGCTGATTCAACTAGGTAAATCACTTCCTTGTTTTATGGTTGAGTTGCTCAAAACCTCTGGGTTACGCTTGGGTCACGGTATGATTAGTCTAATCGCAAGTAAGACCAATTTTTTTTAAACATTACCATAGGCAGACTTTTGATAAGTACTAGCTCCAATTTGAATCATTGTTTCCAGAAATAACCTTGAGGTCGACCTGAGATTTCTCCTGTCCTCTGGGTGAAGTCGTCAGATCGGTCGAACCACTAGTGAGTCCATAGATATTTTAAATAAAATATATATTATCTATTATATTTAGTATTAAAATAGTAAATAGTTATAAATATTATCTAATTTTATTTAAAAAATTATAATATCAAAATCATAATTAAATCACTTTTAATCTAATAAAATCTAAAAAAATAATTTTTGGCTAGATCAATCGATCCAACCTAAAAAAATCGACATGTTCAATTGGTGGTCAACGTAGCGGACCACTGGTTAAAATAGACTCTGGATTTAGGCTAAAACTCGGTCTCGATTTACGATTCGGTCAGTCCGATCGCATTTTTCAGAACTATGATTTTGATTAGGCAGAAGTGCTCCAACTATCAGGTAATAATTACGTAGGTCATGTTTTTCTGTCCTCCTCCACCTTTCCACTTGTGGATAAACAACAGAGAGAATTGAGAAACCGCAAAGGATTTGACCAAGTCAACCATTACACCCTTTGTCCCTTGCGAAGGTCTAACAAGTAACAAATAGAACTTTCCCCGAAACAAAACAAAATACAATACCGCCCAAATAACAAAATAACACCACCTCGCCCAAGCCAACGAGATACACACAACATGTATCTTTTACCATTTGGTGATTTGCTGTTTCTATAATCTCTCCGTTTATATGTTATTATATAAACATCTTATGATTAATTCAGAGAAATAATTTGGTTACCAAATATGCAAAAAAATAATTTGTTATATTAATACTTGATATATCTTTGTTTTGACTTTTCATATCTATTTTTTTATACATGTTATTTGGGGGAGCGGATTTGGTCCTGGAAGGCCAAATCCAACCAGGACCGTCCTGGCGATTCAATGGTTGAGTTAGTTATGATTCAATGGTTCATTTAATTATGATTCAATGGTCTACCTAGTTATGATTCAATGGTCCATTTTTTTCCGTCCCGGATAAATCGGGGTCCGTCTCAGTTACCCAGTTACGATTCAATGGTTTACTCAGTTACGATTCAATGGTTTACTCAGTTACGATTCAATAGTTTACCCAGTTATGATTCAATGGTTGTGGACTATTTTTATTTTGCACCCCCGTATTTTTGTATTTTTGCAAAATAGTCCCTGCGTGTCCTTCAATAAAAATCCTCCAGCACCGTACTGGATTTGACCTCCAGGACCAAATCCGGTCCCGTTATTTGGAGCCTCAAATCTTTATGAAAAAATTCTCCTAATAGTTATTTAACAATGTCTCACTCCCAAGGTATTGATTAAGTCATAAGAACGCTATGAACAATTAGCTGATATATAAGTGCTTATAAATTGATATCTATTTAAATATCACGAAATTAAGCTATAATCAAATGATTTGGTTTCTTCTATTGAAATATTTTAACATTAAAATATAATTAAAGACTATTCAGACTAATATAAATAAATAATTATATCCCTTCGCTTGAACTATCTCTCTTTCGTTGGAGTAGTCAAATTGGCCATTATTTTTTTCTAAGGTGCAGCTAAAACTGTTATAAAAAAGTATGCGAAGTGTATAAAAAGCCTTGGTTTCACACTGTTAAAAAGAAAGAGTTCCTCCAGCTCCTTCCTATCGTCATCTTCGTTCCTGTTCACGGGTGGATCAAAAAAAGCCTCCATCTTTGGCATCTTGTCTGCCTTTCCTGAACTGGGTTTCCTTTGGATTCTCAAAGTTTGGAGCTGGAGATAAGATCCAAGAGCTTTTTGGTGTGATGGGTTCCTGCTTTAGTGCTAGGATTAAAGCTGAGAGCCCTCTTCATAATGGTACTTTTCAGATATATTTATAGGGTTCTTTTGATTTCTTAAGTATGTACTTGTTCTTTTGAACCACAGCATCCAATGGGCATTTAGCCTAACGGCACAAGGCATTAATGATTTGACGGAGGTTCCGGGTTCAATCCTTGATAGGTGTATTCATGGTGTAAAAATCGTTGTTGTACAACCATCGATTTAAGCTAGTTGGAAATGGAAATTTTGTCTATGCATAATCACTAGCCGATAGGTTTTTCTCGTATGTCTTTCTTCGTTTGTTGGTCGATATTCTGGTGTCCTCGACGTAGAGGAACCATAGTTATGTTCAGTATGGATTGGTGGTACTATCTTGGTCCAGTCTCTGGTATGCAATAGTTGTGTGCTAAGTTTGGTGGTGGAGGATTGGAACTTTGTTGACTTACCAGCAAGATTGATGCATTTTGGCTTGTGTAGGTGCAAATCCGAGGAGTCCGAGAGGTGGGTATGATACTAGCGGATCAAGCAGCAGGGTGTCATCTACAGCAGTCCCTTCTTCAACTCGAACCGAGGGCGAGATCTTGCAGTCTTCCAATTTGAAGAGCTTCTCCTTCAATGAACTCAAGGCAGCTACGAGGAACTTCCGTCCTGATAGCGTGCTAGGCGAAGGTGGTTTCGGCTGTGTCTTCAAAGGTTGGATTGATGAAAACACGATGACAGCTGCCAGGCCCGGGACGGGAATTGTTATCGCTGTAAAGAAACTACACCCGGAGAGCTTCCAGGGTCATCAGGAATGGCTGGTGAGTATCACTAGAGCCATTCTGTTGTCTCTCTGAGCCTAGATCATCCACCTTCAAGCCAAGCATCTTTTTATGTGAATTGGTGTTAGATTTACGAATCGACAGCTCTCTGTTTCCGTATGTTGCTTGTTGGTGACGAATACAATAGTGTTTCGTGTTTTATGACTGAAATAGAGGTCAAAAGCTCGTGCTAATTCCGGCTTGTTCTCCGAATGCAGGCAGAAATCAATTACCTGGGGCAGCTGTATCATCCAAATCTTGTCAAATTGATTGGATACTGCCTAGAGGAAGAAAACAGGCTTCTGGTCTACGAGTTTCTGCCCAAGGGTAGCTTGGAGAATCATCTTTTCAGAAGTAAGCCGACCGACCGCCTTCTTGTTTTCGTGGTTTTCATCCATTCTGAATTTCAGCAGTGAAATCATCAGTTAAATGAGTTTTTTTTCTGTTAAACCAGGGGGTTCCTATATCCAACCACTCTCTTGGAATCTTCGCATGAAGATTGCTCTAGAAGCTGCAATGGGTCTAGCATTTCTTCACAGTGACCAGGCAAAAGTCATATATAGAGATTTTAAGACTTCCAACATCTTGCTTGACTCGGTATGCATTGTTTTTCTCTTGCTGATCTAAATTCGAGCCGATTGATTCTACCGGAAGCTCTCTAACGCAATCTTTTCGTGGTGAAACTGCAGAACTATAATGCGAAGCTGTCGGATTTCGGGTTGGCCAAGGATGGACCAACTGGTAGTAAAAGCCATGTTTCCACTAGGGTCATGGGTACCTATGGGTATGCAGCTCCTGAGTATATGGCCACAGGTGAACTTTCAAAACCATGTGTTTATTTCAACTTCGTGTTTCGTCGCGAGAATTTTATTGCATTCATTAATAAGTTGCTCGACTAGTTCGCCTACATATCAGATCATGTTCTGACTGGTTCTATTTGCTACTTCCAAAGGTCATCTTACAACGAAAAGCGACGTATACAGTTTCGGGGTGGTTTTGCTTGAATTGTTATCCGGCAGGCGAGCAATAGACAAGAACAGGCCATCCAGGGAACAGAGTTTAGTTGACTGGGCTCGGCCTTACCTGGGAAGCAAACGCAAAATCTATCAAGTTCTGGATTCTCGTATCGAAGGTCAGTACTCGATGAGCAGCGTTCACAAAGCATCTACCCTTGCAATGCAATGCCTGTCCATAGAGCCAAGGTACAGACCAAACATGCAAGAAGTGGTAAAAGCATTGGAGCAACTTAATGAACCGAAAGACAGCGGTGGATCCAAGGCTCATCGGGGCGAGGCGCGACGAAAGGCTGATCACAGATCTAGAAGTGGCTCAGGACGTCGTGGAAAAAGTGCGCAAGGAACGTCCAACATGGGCACTACGTCATACCCGAGGCCGTCCGCCGATCCTCCCCTTCGGACGTGAAAGATGAACCACATTATGTGCAGTCTTTGCAGCCATTTTTATTGGACTACAAGTTGCTTTTGCAACAGAGTGATCCGATAATGGGAATTGGAGAGATTTGTAGCAGTAGGAGAAAGCCAAAGCGATTTCTGAGTGTAAAAGGAGACGAGCAGTTCTTGTGACATGTGAAACTGGCACTCCATTGTTGTACAGTTACTATTGTTGTACTTAAATCATCGTCGTTACATGTGAGTTTTGATGTCCAGTAATACATTCACTCCCTTCCTCACGGCTCAAACTCGAAACATCTTCGTCAACCTCACATGGCAAGAAGAATATGAATGGACATTAAAGAATGAACTCAAGAGATACTATTCTTTTTATATATACTATCTGATATTCGGACCTACTGGGCCGACTAATACAGAGAGTCAAGTGGGACCTTTGAAGATTTAATAATATCTAAAGACTCAAATTTGGGACATGGTTTACATAAAACAACACTTGGCCGTTGATCTAAGTCCTTGTTGGTAAAAAATATTGTATTTGTATTAAAATCGGGCAGGCCCAACTTAAGAAAATCCGAACCTCAACCTAATAAGCTTAGCCCGATCTCCTTCAAACTATTTTCATCTCTCTTATCTCTATATATTTCTATTTCTAAATAACAGTGATAGGATAATATTCTGTTTATAAATTATTATTATCATAACGGTGATTAAAGAGAGAAGCTTAATGATATAAGAAAGGTAAATTAAAAATTTTGAATTTATATTTAAAAAAAATCAAATTCGGTTTTTTGATTTCGTATATCGTATAATTTGCTCCCTCACGACGTTAGAAAGAAGAGAGAATGAGAGGAAAAGAAAACAATTTTGGAAAAAATTATAATTTCAAGTGTGATTTAATGTAGGATTTAGCAAACCATAAATTAAATTTGTAAAAAATCAGTGACCATGAGCGTCTTTGACCCGTATAATCATGGAAAATGGATGGGCTGGACCCACTCATAAGAAAGATCAGCCCGTTAGGCTTCTTGGCCCGGCCCAAAGTGGAATCTCTAGGTTTATTTTAAATCTCAAGGAGCCTGTTGGTTAGGAATATCCCTATTGATTCAATTGCAGGTAAAAACGGTTTTTTAAATAGCAGGGGAAGCCTACTCTCTGTTTTCATTGGGAGAGTCGCTCCTAAATAGGCCGACGGTACACCGAGCTCGGCCAGTCTACCATTCTTTCATCTACCGGAAGTGCCTTCGTTTTCATGTCTTTATCTTCTTAGACCGAATTGTGAGGACAGATCGGTTGACGATAAGCCATTTTTTGTGCGCAGAACACCTTTACGGTGAGAATATATTGGCAGTTTCTTTTTCTTGAACAGGATAGCACTAGAAACAACAGCTAATGAGACCACCATTTGACTGCTGCAATGAATCACCCCAACCTAGAACATTAGGTTCGAGTATAATTTATGTATTAAAAAAATGAAAAAATTTAGTAAGTTGATACTCGATTATTCACTTTTTGGGGCAAAATCTAGCGAACCAAAAATTTTGGGGTCACTTTTCCAGTCCAACTGTGCGGTCCGACAAGAAAAAATTTGGTTCGTTAAGTTGGCATCCTGACCTGATTTTTTGAGATGTTAAACCTTCCGATTTGTAGTCCGAACGATCGGACCGCCTCTTTAAAAATAATAAATTTTTATATTCGTGTTTGAATCTAAAATTTTTTTTAAACGAATTCAAATTCTTTAGTATTTGGACCAAAACTAAGGGAACCATAATTGACCAGAAGACTGCCAATAGAGATGGTCATTCTTTTTAGCCAACTAGATGGTCATCCTTGAGTTTGGTCAATGGAATGACTCCTTCCAAGTTCCTTTTTTCTAGGGTCTCCATCCTTCCAACTTCAATTTTTTAAGGTCTCCTTCCAAGACAAGACTTTTATCTTTAAACTCTGAAAAGAGAGGACGAGTCTAAGGATTGAGAAGGGAAAGTGAGGAAAAATGGCTGTTGGGGTATTGGAAATCCATCTGCTGAATGCAAAAGGCCTTCGAGACACTGATCTCCTCGGTACGTACGTTAACTCGCTTCGCTTGCTACCAGTTAACCTCTCGTATCGTAGGAGGATTTGACGGAGTTTCAGTTTCAAAACCTATCGTCTCCTTTTGATTATGGAGTTTCTTTTCGATCCGTGTTGGATTTGTTAATGATAAACTGAGGTTTCCAATTTTTTTTTATATGAATCTCTTCTAGTTTCTTCGGTATTTTCGGTTTCTGGGTCATATTCCCGCAACTGTTTTGGCTGGGAGAGTGGAGTTTAATTTTTCGCGTTTCTCTTCATAAGGAAACTCTGAAAAATACCCTCTTAAACAGTTACATTAACCAGATTTGAGTTCTAAAAGTACTTCAGGGAATTGAAAACAAAAAACATGAAATGAAATTTTTTTATCGTGGCAGGTGATATGGATCCATATGTCGTTGTAAAATTCAGAAACCAAGAGAGGAAGAGTAGCGTGGCTAGAGGTTAGTTCTTCTATTTCCTCCATTAGTAACTATATGAACATTATACTTATAAATACATGTTTTTCATTTATATTATAATAATTGTATCTGGTCTAGAACTTATGAATTGATAAATTTTTATTACTTATAAATAAATTTACCATGCACACACATCCTCTCAAGCGAAGCACACACATCCTCTCAAGCGAAGCACATCGGGATTAAGTTTGACCAACTTGCAACATTATAATAACGAACACTGGATAACACTTCTGATATAGAATCTCCAAATCCAACTAAAACATGTCAATTCCATCCTTTCTTAACCCAATTAACCCAAAAGGTTTTTAGATGTTCATATTTAATAGAAATTTTAAGGATATATAAGATGGGTCAACGTCGTGGCTCCCAATCATAGAGGTGGAAGAACAGCTCTTTCTCAAAATTTTCAAATGTTCCTACTTAATCATGATGCTTGATAGTTGAGAAATATTGTTTAATGTGAAACAATGCGCAAGCAAATGATGCACCCTGAAGACTTTGAAAGGTATAAAAAATAATAGTTGATTCGTTGATTCGATTGGTCGGACCATGACCCAAAAATTAACAAAAATTTTGCAACAAATGGTTCCGCAGCACAAAGTGGGTGTCCATCGTGGAACGAGAAGTTGAGGTTCAGGGCAGAATATCCAGGGGTAGGCGGCGAGTACAAGCTTGTTCTATCGGTCATGGACAAGGACACCTTCTCCAAAGATGACTTTGTGGGTCAAGCCACGTAAGACCATCATTATATTACTCCTTCAATTACCGGGTCGGTTACTGTCGGATCTTATTTTATGAGTCTCGTTGATTTCGACATTGTGGGTTGATATTTATGGTGGGCAGGATATATGTGGAGGACTTGTTGGCCTTGGGAGTGGAAAATGGCACGGCTGAAATCCATCCTCGGAAGTATAGTATTACTCTACCCGACCAATCTTACCGCGGTGAAATCCAAGTTGGTGTTTCTTTTGCTCTTCAGGTAAATTATAAACTCAACGAATTAGAATCAACGGAAGATTAAAATTTTGTGGTTAATGGTTAAAAGCAACAAATTTTATATTCTACTTCATTATGAGAGAGACGAAAATCTCTTTTTTATTGTGACTACTATTCGACTATCTTCGACTTTAAATTAAACTGTTTTCCTTGTTATTTATTTGATATTGAGTTTGCTGTTGGGAATTTACAGGAGAAAGTGGAAGACAGAGAAGACTACGGAGGTTGGAAACAAAGTGATTATTAGTCGAAAATAATTTTGTTGTAAATTGATTTTTTGTGAAGCAATGTATCAGTTCTCTGTTGTTGAATATATTTCAATGTAATTTTGATAACTGTAAGCACCCATTAGTCTTCCTTCTCCCATCAGTAAGTAACGACTTTTTTTAAATCTCTGATTTGGGTATTATTTAGAGGTGGTTCTTTCGTGTCCATTCAAAATAAAATTCTATGTTGTTGGGAACACAAGGTGGGTAGGATGGTTACAGATCCTGTCTCGTTTTTCAGGAGTCGGTGGGTCAATTCCTCACCCCTTGTAGAAATGGCAAAACTCTATTTGGGAGGGGAACAAAATCCAATGATGTCTAGGGCCTCGGGTTTAGACCAATCCGTCTAAATTTTCTTGACAAAAATTGGGAGGTTAAAAAAAATGAGATACCTGTTCTAATATTTATTTTGTTTTTGGATAACTATTAACAAAGCCGTCTTAGCTCAGCTGGTAGAGCGCATGGCTTTTAACCATGTGGTCGTGGGTTCGATTCCCACAGACGGCGTTATTTGCGTAATTTCTCTAAGCCACAATTTTTTTTATATTTTTAATTCTAATAAAGATAGGCTTTGAGTGTAAAAATATTTAAAACATTTCAGCACGATACAGTTTGTAAAATGTTCACTAATAGAGGTTAATTGATACAATTTTAAAATATGATACTCACTCATAATTTAAATATTTAGGGAGGACTTAATTACTCTTAATGAATTCAAACTGATGGCTTCTTTTTAAATCAGTAGAGTTATTTTTCTCTTGAAATATTGAAAAAGCAATCTGATGTATACAAAAAACACTATTGGTAATTTCAAATTAGATCTCAATAGAAATTATTAAAAGCATTTTTATTCTCCTGTTGGTAATTTGACCAGTTATTGGCATCTATAAACTCTGTTTTTACACTTGCAATTTATGAGCTACTAACTACTCTTTAACAGTCACCGATCTATCACTTTAATTTAACCAGTTGTACCAAATACCAGCGAAATTAAATCCATATGTTAAGAAATTTTAATTCACTTAATAATATTTGGGTATAATTGTCTCCTAAATAACAAAGTTTAAAAAATGACCGGAGACCTACCTGGAATTTGGACCGACCTCCGAGTCGACCGCCAGATTGTCAGTCCGACAAGATTTTTCTATTATTTTTCATTATTATTAAATAATATATAGACGAATCGAGCGTGTGATACAACCTTTTAATTTCATTTTGCGTTGGTATGACAAAAATCTGGCCAGACTGAGCACATTGAGTAAAAAATTTTGGTTGGACCGGATAGTTCTCAAGGTACGCGGGTTAACCCAAATTCAAAATGGAAAAGGTCCTGATTCGTGGTCCAAATCAGTCAGAACACATTTTTAAAATCTAGTTAAATAGGATTTAAGAGTAATTTCTATTTTTTTTATAGCCTTTTTTAAGTTGTCAAAGGAAAAAGCAACGCTGACTTGAGATCAGTTCATGGGCATCACGTCTACCGACCGCCCCACAAACAATTTGCACATAAATTTAATATAGCAGCTACACAGTTCATGGGATGGCCATGCACTTCACTAATTACCCACCTCTCCTCCAACCACAAAGATTACTAAGAAGAATATGTCATCTTCTTCCTCCTCCTCCTCCTCCTCCATTCTTGTGCCTTAAAAAAAAATACCCTCCTTTAATGGCACCCACCATCATCCAAGTAAGCATCCTCCCTATCTCACTCTTTTGGATCATTGGTCTGTTGGCCTTCAACTCACTTTGTCTGGTCGTACTTTCCAGGCCCCACCGATGAAATTCGAAGACTATCTAATGCAACAAGGCGATGGAAGCAATCGAAAGGTGCTCGAACTCGAGGACGATGTTGTGAAGTTGCAGGCACAGTTGCAAGAGGAAGAGGAAATAAACAAGGTTCTGCATTTATCACTCCACGGACCTGTGCACTTGTCTCCTGCTATATTGCTTCCTCCTCAGGTGAGAACTGCGGAATTGGATTAGTCGGTCATTTTCGCTCCGGAAGTTCGTTGTTATAACTTAGTGTGTGTTGCATTGTTCTGCAGGTTCAAGGGCTTGTTGCAGAATTGGCCATGGTGGAAGAGGAGATAATGTGGCTAGAGCGGAAACTCGACGAGCTGAAACTGAGCTTGTACCAAGAGCGGAAACAGATGAAGGAATGGAAAACACGGCAAAGAAAGACGCAGCAGCGACAGAATCACTTGCCACCCTGCGTGCCTTCGAGCAGATCAGTACTCGACTCTGAATCCAAACATTTATCTCGATCGCAGCGTTACAAAATTTTCCGTAAAGAGAATGCAAAGCTCAGAAGAGCCTCGGTCGGTTCAGCAGCAGAAATACTAAGCATGGTTTCTGCAGAAGAAGGAAAAGCACGGAGACACAGAGGCAAAACGAAGAATGAGATTCTAGAGGAGAAACCAAACGAGATCGCGGAGGAGCTCGTCAAATGCCTCATAGCCATCTTCCTTGATCTAAACAAAGCGCAGCACGACCGAGCCGTTGTCCCAAAACTCGGACTCAAGACCTCGTTCAATTGTAAAGCATCCGTGTTTACATTCCACAACAATTTATCAAACCTTGATCCATACAGAATCATGCCAGACTTGGACAGCACTATCAGGGACATTGGACCTTACAAGAACTACATCCAGATTCACAAAAACTCGATCGACATCAGCCAACTATCCGAATCTTCGTCTTCGACCACAAAGTTGAGGTAAAAACCTTTTGATCATGTGCAACTCAATATCAATAATCTGGTACTCACTCACTTGTTTGCTTCTTCAGGGTTCTAATGCACAAACTCGGAAGTATAGACTTGGCAGCGGTAACGTACAAGCAGAAGCTAGCATTTTGGATCAACATTTATAATGCCTGCGTAATGAATGTACGTATGATTGATCCGAGACTACTTCGTCAAACTATCGATCTTCGAGTAACGCGTCTTTTCCTTGGAATTGCAGGCGTTCCTACAACAGGGGCTAACCTCACAAGACAGACTACTGGACATTATGAACAAGGCTGAAGTCAACATAGGCGGTGTAGTTCTGAACGCTTTGGCGATCGAGCACTTCATCCTCCGGCATCCTACCGAAGGCGAAAATGCGGACGACAAGGAAATGCTGCTGCGACATACTTATGGCATCGGTTATCCAGAGCCGAACGTCACGTTCGCCCTTTGTCGAGGCAGTTGGTCCTCTCCAGCAGTAAGACTGGACTGATCCATATCTCCTAGTCATTTTTGTTGTACCAACAGATTATTAAATTAAAAAATTTGATAAATTGGCGATGCTGCAGCTAAGGGTCTACACACCAGATGATGTGATAAATGAACTAGGGAGAGCAAGAGTGGAGTACCTGGAAGCTTCAGTTGGAGTCACAAGCAAGAGAAAGATTGTGGTACCGAAGCTTTTGCAGTGGCATATGCGAGATTTTGCAGACGACATGGAATCGTTACTAGAATGGATTTACAGCCAACTACCAAGGGATGCATCCCTTAAACGGTTGATGATTCAGTGCTTAAACGCAGATGCGAAATCCTCGACAGCGAAAATCGTAGAGATTCAACCGTACGAACCCGATTTTCGATACCTGCTTCCGATTTAAACAACTTCTATATCTCCTAATCTTTCCCATCTATCTCCTGTATTTCATGTCTATTGCTCAGCCTCAATTGTTGTTAACTCTACTAAAAAAATTCATAATTGCTTTTTAAATCTGATTACACACGTGAATTCTGCAACTGATCCAGCTTCATGAACAAACTGAAGGATCTTCACCCGCCAACGCAAACAACGCAACGAACACACAAGCACAAGCACGACATTAAGCATGAACCACAAACACAAAGAAAGCACAAAGGAAGGACACACAAAATTTGTTCACCCGGTTCGATCCTCAACGATCTACCTCCGGGGGCGTCCAAGCCAGGAGAGATTCCACTATATCACGCGCACACACATGGAACTTCACTCGCTCACTACAATGGAGGGACAAACTTGTCCACCAAAATTGACAAGCAATTAAACGCATAAGCAAAATTGACAAGCAATTAAACGCATAAGCAAATAGTATAGTGGAAAGTAGGGTTTCGAACTGAGGGTTGAACACGAAATCAAGTCAAGTAATTATGTGAAGCGAGAGAATTAAAAGGATTATAAGTTTGTAAAAATTTGCAAGTAAATTAACGAAATCAAAAGCGCAAATAAAAGATTAGTAAATTCGATGGAGACAAACAAGCACGATACTCTTATGGAGTACCCATCTATGTCGAGACTATGGGTTTATGAAGTTCTACCCGGAGTGTTCTAATGCATCTCCCTAACGCTTCCGCTCATTAGGATGACAAAACTAAGCTAGAGTAGTTCATGATTACTAAGCAATATTTCTACCAAGAACTAGGCTAAACTCAATTACGAAGCTAACTCTGAGCGGGTTATCTCTTAGTATCAAGATTCCTCATTAATACCTTAAGACATGTCAATTGACTCTTCCGTTGATTCTAATGCCTTCCGGTCTACTATTATCAACTAGACATCATAATCTAAGTGATCAAATTAGATTAAGCATTAAGATCATCAATTGACAACTACTACGAGAGATAATCAAACCATAGCTGACATAGACAAGTAATCACATAATTAGGGCATCGCACTCACAAGAAAACTACTCGCTAAGCATGTTAACAAAGCACAATAGATTAATGAAGAATATGATAGCAATCAACATAAAAGTAGAGATAGAGAAAGCTTAGTCGTGATGATCAAGTCTTGCCAATCTTTTCCTCGTAGCTAACTGGAATCGTGACTTTATTAAGCTCTAAAGGCTGTCTCAATATTGCAGTAGTCAGTCTTAAAACCAAAGAGCTAATGGCCTATATATAGCCAAGCAAACTAACTAGAGAATAGGAAAACCTAGAGGAGGTTAACCTAAACTAGAAGTTCTTGGGCCAATAACAGGTGTAAAAAATATAAGGAAATAACTTAAACATAATATTCTAGGGCCAAAACAGGAGCCAAAAGTCATAGGAAACCGAAATGAGTCGAAATCCCGTCTAAAAAGAAAGTCCAAAAAAAATATCCACGGAGTGCCTGGCGAGTGCCAATGAGTTGGAGCCCGCCAACCTTTCATTCTGTAACTCCCTTGGCGCCCGCTAAAGAGGTGGCGCCCGCCGGGGGCTCGGTCAGCTTCATCATATTTTTGTATTTTATATTTTTGATCCTTTTTCACTTTGAATTTGGTCTCGACTATAAAATATGAAATGTATATCTCTCTTTTAGCTTTCCAATGGTACCTTATTTGTTGTAATTGGACACTCGAGCTAAAAGTTGTGCCTCTTTCAATATGGTCTCTCAAAATTACCCCTTCAACGGCCTTTAATGAGCTTCACTTCCTATCACAAAATACGACAAGGGGTAAAAATCTACTCCCGAACACTAATGCATGAAAATGACATAAGACTCAACATAACTAGATGAAAATAACTAAAAACATGACTTAACACAAGCAAAATACGTAACGAATAGGTGAGTGCTTACACACTCATCACACCTCTCTGGCGGGCGCCAACCTCGCGAGCTCTTCGGCTGGCTGGCGCCAGCTACCTGGGAGATGCTAGGTCCTGTCACCCCTCTCTGCTTCGCTTCATCTTCACTCGACGTGTACCATTTCGTTACGTGCACTAGTGTTTCGTCTCCTCGACGTCGTCTCTTGACCCAATTGATTTCTTGAGCGTCCCGGACTCCGAACCCAATTGATCAACTCTCGGACCATCCTCACGGCTTTTCACTTGAGCCAACAGAATACTTCACTTGTACTCAGACTCTATACCCAACACAAACATATTAATAGCACATAAGTGATCAGACACATTCTCTTTGCATCTACCCGAGCGTGAGTTGGTTCGAGTGGGAAGGAAACCGAATGGAGCAGAGAAACAAAGACTCAAACCCTCCGAATTAGACGTTACAGCACATGGAGTAATCAAAAATAACTACGAATAATGAATAGGAGAAATTCGAGGTCGAGATACGATCTAATCCAAAAATGACGGTGCAAAAATTGCTTCCTCTTCGCTCCGATCGAGATTTTTTTTTTCAGATGTTAATCTTGTGTTTCTATTCTGGTTCGCTTCGGGGGGAGATTCGGCGGGGACAAGGGTAGTCCCCATATTTGGGGACTAAAGGAGAGATTGTGGCAATCTAGGTATTAATAAAGTAACTAACGGTAAAATTAGAAAACTAATAGAAACAAAAGGGGAGATGGAAAATTAGTTGGCACACTTTTTTTATGGAAAGACTAAAAAGGTCCAAAAAAATAAACTAACCTCACGTGAAAAGAGGAATGAATGCTTCACAAGGACTCTCTCTCTCTCTCTATCTCTAAATTATTGTCAACTTCAAAAATCATATCAGATATTTTTTTATAAATAAACTCAAAGCACCAAAAAATAAAAATTTAATAGAAAACTAATATCACTACATTCGAAAACCAATATCACTACGTTCGAAACCAATATCACTACGATCGAAACCAATATCACTGCGTTCGAAAATCAATATCATTACATTCGCAAACAAATATTACTATTTTCAGAAACCAATATCACTTCGTTCAGAAACCAATATCACTATGTTCGGAAAACCAATATCACTACGTTCGAAAATCAAAATCACTACATTCGAAAACCAATATCACGACGTTCGAAAACCAATATCACTACATTTGAAAACCAATATCAACACATTCGAAAACTAATATATCACCACATTCTAAAACTAATATCACTACGTTCGAAAATCAATATCATTACAGATTAAAACCAATAGCATTACTTACTCAAACCAATAGCATTACTTACTCAAACCAATATCATTACAGATTTAAATCAATATCAATACATACTCAAACTAATATCATTAGAGACTAAGATCAATATCAATACATACTCAAACCAATACCATTACCGACTAAAACCAATATCATTACATACTCAAACCAATATCAATATATATTCAAACCAACATCGTCACTTACTCAAACTAATTTCATTACAGACTAAAACCAATATTAATACAGACTAAAACCAATATCAATACATACTCAAACCAATATCATTACATACTCAAACCAATATCACTACGTTCGAAAACCAATATCACCACGTTTGCAAACCAATATCACCACGTTCGAAAACTAATATCACCACATTCGCAAACCAATATCACCACATTCGCAAAATATTCAGAAATTAATATCACTACGTTCACAAACCAATATCACTACATTCGAAAACCAATATCAATATAGACGAAAACTAATATTATTTTATCTGAAAACTAATATCAATATATCTGAAAAGTAATATCAATACAGACTCAAACCGATATCATTATAAGTCCAAACAAATATCAATACAGACTCAAACTAATATCTTTACAACTGAAATTCAATATCAATGCAGACTGAAACTAATATCAACACAACTGAAAATTAATATCAATACAGGTTCAAACCAATATCAATACATCGAAAAATCGTGGAGGAGATCATGTCAAAGGAGCTTTCGGCCTCCAAGAATAGCTCACCGACCATTGAATTCCCTAACGGACTATTATTTCAACTTCAATCAGCCAATAAATTTCTAAACCCTAGCAGAGGACCTAACGGAGGAGTGCTCAAGCAGGTAGAGGTCGAGACAGTAGTTGCCATGGAGGAGACCGTGTGTGGAGAAGTCGGAGCACTTGTCGAGCTTGAAGACGTAGAGGACACAGCAGTGAGAGGCTGTGAGGAGCTCGAGCAGTCGAAAAAAATTCACCCAAAGTGGGTGTTATCGACTTGGCTGAATCGGGAAGAAGAATTGATTCACAATAAATGGAGAGGAGAATAGAGAGAAGAGGGTGTTGGCGGCTTGGCTTGGCTTGGCTGAATCGAGACTCCAAGTCGTTTGGGTTTTTTTTTTTGAAATCTGGGAGAGGAAGAGAATTTTTTTTTAGAGGTAGTAGGGGGAGAGGAAGAGAACTAATGTGGGTGGCAGAATGAATGTGGGTGAAAACCCTAGTTGGCACATTTTGGGATTGAAAGTCAAAAATGCCCCTGATAGGTTAATGATCATTAGATCTAAAAAATTTAACCCCCCATCGAATCTGACGATCCACATTTTAGTCCCCACCTATAGACAAAATTTTTTTAGTCTCTACTCAATCCATTCTCGTTCGCTTTGGTCAGTTGCTGGATGCTTGTTTCTCTGGTTACTTTGATGTCTGACGAGCACGGCGGGAGAGGAGGAGAGCGGGTGATGGCGAGTTTTTATTCAAATTGGTTTAAAATGATTATGAATTTTTCATATTGATTCCACATACGTACACATTTTTCGTGACGAACTCTTGCGGGTAAAAGACACACATAGTCACTCATATATTATAAATTTGAATCCATGGTCACTAATTTTTTTTATACCATTCATCTATATTAAGTCACCTTGTATAATTATTATTATTTTTCAAAATATTCGTTCTTTTTTCTTTTTTCTCTCTCCTTTTCCTTCCTCTCTTCTCTCCCTCTACGCTTTCTGTCTTTTGACAAGGAGCCATTGGCGTTGCGCCGCTGCCATCATGAATCCGTATAAACTTTTTTTTATTTTGAATATCATATATTTTTCTCACTCTTATCCACCAATGCAGCTGGCCAACGTAACTACCTTCGCTAAGTTGCCTTGTAGATTCCTACAGGGGTAACCATGAATTAAATTTGATTCGATTCGTCAAAAATTTGATTCGAATTTGAACCGGCTCAAACGAATCTCAATTCAAATTTTGATTCGTCCTTGGATAAATTGAATCTGAATTCATATATCTTAAATTCGTCAATTCGTTAATAATTTGTCAAACTATATTATATATATATATATATGATTAAATTTGAAAAAGATGGGAAACACAAAAAATGAAATTTTAAAATTCCATTTAGTCTTATTAGTCCCCTCTACATTCTCTTTAGTCCCACTAACGGGCGTCGATATCCCGTCCTCTCCTTTTCAGAGGTAAAGATACGTAGGCAACTTAATTTATTACAGTGCAAGCATAATCTTTCATTTATTTTTTCCAAAAAAGTTTAGAAATTAAAAAAAGTTCAAACTAAATTCAAGAAATTTAAAACACTAAAAAATTTGAATTCAAAAAATTTGAATAAATAATTTGAATTCAACGGTTTATAATTCAAATTCTTCCTTTGACAAATTGAATACAAATCATAGTTTTGATTATTCGAATTGATTCGATTCGATTCGTTTCGTGGTCACCCCTATACAGGATAGAGAGTTCCAAGACACCATTTGGGCACATGTTCTTTTTGGCTAGTACGGGAGAGACTGTACTGACCTAGCCATACTCGAGCGATGATCTGGAGCCTCCTCAATGGGCAAACCATTGTCAAGGCTCAACAGCTCATAGTTCGAAGACTTTGCTGGAATGTGGGTAATGGGACTGCCACGTCCTTCTGGGATGATTCATGGTTGTCCCCCTCCCCTCTCAAATTGGTTCCAAAGGATTAGAAATTTTTCATAATGATTCCACAGAGGTACTCATTTGTCATGGTGAACTCTCTCGGGTAAAAGACATTGATGCTCGCTAATCTATTAAAAAGTTTAATCCATTATCATTAACTTTTATTTTTCCTTTTATAATCACTTATCTACAAAGATTTTTAAATACGACCCGGAGGTCGACCCAGAGTTTGGACCAAATCCCAGATTGACCGATCCGACCGGTTGAACTGATGGTCAGACCAGATTTTTTAAACACCAATTTTAAATTATATATATGTATAATTGTATATGTAATCACATGTACACATCAAAAAATCATCAAATACATAATAAAACTACGGAGATTGATAAAGTTTTATCGATTTTAATTTTTTTGGTCTCTTTTCTTTTTTATTTGTCGAAATTTCTGACCAAACCAAGTGACCAACTCATTTTTTTGGTTTTTTTCAAAAAAAATCATGATTTTTGGTCCAATCTTACCAACCAGAAAATAGTGACCCAAAATTTTGGATGAACCGCCCAGTCCGACCAAATTTTGGGCGGTTCGTAAGGTTGACTTTTTTTGGGTCAATTCTGGTACGCTCCTTGTACCGAATCGTAGTCCAATCAGTCAGACCACCAGTCGGACTGCGTATTTAAAAACCAAGCTTATCTATCACAAGTCATCTTTTGTAACTACTCTAAGTAATTTTGAGATTATAAGATTTCTAAATATCTCGTACCTTTTTTCTTTTTCTCTCGCCAATTTCGTCCTCTCTTATCTCTCTCTCCGCATTCTTTCTCTCTCTTCGACAATGGACCATTATAGCTTCATCGGTGTCATGTTGTTGTGGTCACGTCATCCACCATGTCATATTCCTGAATCCGTATAAAATTTTATATTTTACATATCGTATATTTTGCTCACCCTTGTCCAGCACGTCATCATTTAGGCATCCCGCTGACGCAATCTGCAGCCTAATTGCAAGCTGACAAGAGAACCTCATCTCGAGTCACTTTACTAGAAGAGTTGACAAGATTAGGCAGGACCTGTTATGGAAATTAAGTTTTGTAGTC
The DNA here is from genome assembly GCA_963995505.1 of Hypericum androsaemum. Taxonomy (NCBI): domain Eukaryota; kingdom Viridiplantae; phylum Streptophyta; class Magnoliopsida; order Malpighiales; family Hypericaceae; genus Hypericum; species Hypericum androsaemum. Next base: position 5,561,339 of record OZ023196.1, read on the forward strand.
AAAATCAAATGTCCGCGTATTTCGTCAGGATCATGTTGCAAAATGTGTGGGCGTGAGACCTGAAATGATGGCGTGACGGTGGCGCGTTGTTTATGGGGTCGCGGCTTCTTGTAGAAGACAGAGAAAATTTAGAGAGTAGAGATGAAGGAAAGAGGAAGAGAAAAATAAAAAAAATTATTGAAGACAAAACTACATATTGGGCATCCAGTGTAGTTCTCTGTTTGGTACATATAACAGTACGGTATGTAATTTTGTTAAAGACCTTTCATTACAATAAAAAGAACTATTCATTAATTCGAGTAAAATTGATCATCGTAAATACACTTAAAAATTTTGTAACTCAGCGAGAAAACTGTTATATCAAAAATGAAATCCTTACATACAAAAAATCAAAGTCAAAACTAAATCTTTCAGAAAAATCCTTACAAACTTGAATTATAAATCCTTCACAACAAAATTATTAAAACTAAATCCTCTAAACAGAAGCCAAATTATTTTCTAGCAACCAAATGCATACCACGGCTTGAAAATAAATTAATGAAGTAGCCTCTTGAAAAAATCTAGCCACATTTCATCATCTATTTTTCGAAAGAAACTAACATAACTAGGATTTTTCATTATTTGTATCTCGGCTTCTATTACTTTTTTTTCGAGGTCTAGTCAATCCCAACTTCATAAGTTGGGGTACAAAGATTAACAAATGGACATTAAATAAAATATCAAAATGCATGTTCTATTAAAATAAAATAATAACAAAAATTTTTATTAGACATAAAACATTCAAGTGCATCATCTCTAAATCTATTTAATAAAAAAATCAAAATCTTAAGCACTCCTAATAAGTTCATCTCCTTTCCCTCCAATCATCAAACATCTCATTTGTCAAAGAATCTTTCTTTTCAATCCATGCATCGGTAGGCTCAACAATGTTAACATGATATATTTTGTCTTCTGTCTCTTTTCTGGGAGATCTCAGCTGTATTAGCTATTAATTTGACTATAGTCGCCAACTATTCTACCGAGCAGTTTATGATGACGATCGATGCGATAATTTCTATCTTTGTATTTCCTGTTGTTAATGTCTTTGAATTTTATTTATGTGTCTGTAATGTCCTTTTTTAATGAATATTTTTTTGAATAGCCCATATGTTTTTTATTTATTAGAGTAGTTCGATAGGTCGGAACGATCAAAAAGAGCAGATCGCAAGTCATATTTAAACATATTGACCGTAACTGTACATCTTTGATTCGATTAAAATTAATAGTTTTCATAAATTTTAACTGGCAATTTTTCTTATTAGATTATTTTATTCATGTCCACCTAAACAAAAAATTCTCGCTATTTTGAGAGAGAAAAAACCCCGAAAGATTCACCTAATTTCACTTCCATCGAGGCAGTGGTGTTCTCATTTTCATCTGACATCTATAATAGCCTGTGGGACCCTGGACTGGTACTTTCCAAACATAACTCAACAGTCTTCTAGAAGGGTAATTTTCCAAAAGGGGGTTAATTTTCTCGACAATTTCCTGAATGGGGTTGTCAGAGAATATTTTTCTTGTCTGGGGTCGAGCCAGAAACCGCTCAGCGAGGAGCGTTTTTTATTTGCCAAAAACTGCTGCACAACCAAAAAATGCTCCCGTTTGTGTTGTCACCGGAAAAAAAAATTAGCTGCAATGAGCAAGGGGAAGAAAATCCAAATAAAAACACACAATGGCTCTTGTTCGGAATCGAACCGAAGACTTCCACAATTTTAAATAAGCACTCTAACCAACCAATCTACAAGAGTCTATTGACTTATAATTTTGTAATAAATAATATATTACATATATACGATTTCTATGAAATATGTAATATATTACATAAATACATATTTATATAAAATAATATTTATTACATAAATACGTATTTATGTAATATTTTTTATTACATAAATATGTATTTATGAAATACATATTTATGTAATATATTATTATTTATATATATTATATATATTTGTATTTATGTAATATACTATTTATTAAATAAATATGTATTTATGAAATACATATTTATAAAATATATTATTTTTAAATAAATACGTATTTCATAAAAATGATCCCAGTGGAGCGGCTTTTGGTAAAAAAATATTTTTTCGATAATTTTCTTTCGCTTTGGGTAATTTTGTTTGGAACCCTTATTTATGTAATATATTACATATTTCATAGAAATCGTATATATGTAATATATTATTTATTACAAAGTTATAAGTCAATAGACTCTTGTAGATTGGTTGGTTAGATTGCTTATTTAAAATTGTGGAAGTCTTCGGTTCGATTCCGAACAAGAGTCATTGTGTGTTTTTATTTGGATTTTCTCCCCCTTGCACAGTGCAGCTATTTTTTTTTCGGTGACAACACAAAAACGCTTCTCGTGGAGCAGTTTTTGGTTGACAACCCCATTCAGGGAATTATCGGAGAAATTAACCCCCTTTTGGAAAATTACCCCTTCTAGAGAGCAGAAATCCAACAACTAAGACAACCCCTATTTTTGTAAGTCTCGTTTTTCAAAATCGTTGATTATCGTATCGTATATTATAATATTTTTATATAGTTTAAATTCAAATATCTGTTTATAATTCAATTTTCTTATTAATTATATTTTTTAAGTCTCGTTATTCAAAATCGTTTATTATCGTATCGTATATTAGAATATATATTAGAATAATATTTTTTATATAGTTTGAATTCAATATCTGTGTATAATTCAATTTTCTAATTAATTGTACTCACTCTCATTAAACAACCTCTACTTTCTCACTCTCTCCGTGAGCAACTGCAACCATTTCCCCTTGTCCCTACTTGAAGCAGAATTTGACTGGTCAACTAGTGATTCTCTTGCAGGATGACGCTAGTAAATTAGTAATTCTATCTTTTTATATTAAATTTTCGGACAGGTTGATAGATTTTATTGCTGCCAGCTTCTGTCTTTATTTCTCAGAGCCACGGTACTGATAACCAGTAAAATTTCTACCAGCAACTAATTTGAATAATTGATGAGAAATTTGTTTCGACAGAAACAAGAGGTATTAAGTTAAAATTAATAAAAATATAGTGATATTAAATATTTATTTTTATTATTTAAAATCGAACATTATCGAGTCTTATTTAAAAAATATTCTCATAATTTTACTTTTTACAATCAGAATCTAACATCAGACTAATTTTTTTTGGGTGGAAGTGGAACGGCAAACCTCTGAAAAATAAAGTGGAGAGAGAGCTGAACACGGAAAACCTTCTCCAAAAAAAACTATGAACACGGTATAGCTTTTTTTTTGGGAAAGCATGGGATAGCTTGGAGACGCAATAAAGTGGAGAGTGAGCTTTGCTATTGCGAAAAATTATATTCCAATTAATTAGAGGTCCAAGCAGCTACTCGGACCCTGGCCGGTCCTGTAGACTAGCCATATCGTTTCTTCTTTCCTAGTGTCATGCCACATCAATTTTTTATTTCTAAAACTATCTGCATCAGCGACCTAGCAACTCAAGGTCACAGAATAAATAATTAATTTTTCTTTCATCCATATTCAACCCAACTCCATTATATATTTTCCTACCCACATCAGGAACCCAGGGTCACGAAATAAATAATTAATTTCTATCTCATCCACATATTATCTAATATTATTTTTGTTTATATAAAAATTATAATTAATTTACGAAAATGATTATAGAGATTTGAAAATTACGAATTTATAGAGATTTGAAAAATACGAATTTGTATATTATTTATTTTTAGTTTTGATAAAGACAACTTCAATTTTTATAACTGCACAAATAATATTCGAAAAAATCTATTTATACGAATAACATTGTGCCAAGTGTAACTAAGTAGATAGAAAAAATTATTATTTTAATAGGGGGCGAGGGCGAGAGCGAGAATCACCTCTCGCCCCAGAGCCGTGGCCCTCATCCCCCAATTTATATTTTTTCTTTTTTTAAAATTTTTTGTTGCCACATCAGCGTGACCCTTACACAAGGGTCACTGATGTGATTCGTCTAAGTATCATGTCAAATGGACTTTTAAAAAATATCAAAATGGCACATGGGTTATACACTCATTAGCACTATTTCAATACCTCCCTCTATGGCCCACTATCCCATAACCACAATCCTTCTTCTCCTGACCAGCCTTCAACCCCATATCCCCCACCCATTAGCAACAACTCCCTAAGCTCGCCATCAGCAATAATTCCATAATCCAACCCAACAGATCGGGCCAACCTTGTGATTGAAGCTGTGGAACCCGGAGCCACAGCTGGTCTCCACAACGGGCATTGACCTGGTCCCCACAGCGGGGCCCAGTGAGGGGGAGAAGACAGATTCAAATTGATTAGGTTGATGCTCATCATCTCCCCTCATAAGCTCCTCGTAGTCGAGCTGCAAAAAAATGGAGTCCAAGTAGAACTGTGGCACTGAGAACTCTCCCCCATTTGTTAGCGTCCGACGGCGTCAACTATCAATCAAAGATTTTTTGGTCGATGAACCCCGACTTATCGTCCGATTTGTCTCCCTGCCGTCATTGAGCCTCTTCCTTATCGACACCCGCTGCTCCCCTAGCCGATCAACGTCACCTTTCAAAGCGTGCGCCGCTGGCTTAACACCTCGGCTTCCTTCTGGTGATCCTTTATTATTTGTTGCATCGCCGGCGTACCCAATTGATGGTTCAAAAAAAGGGCCAGGGTGTTACTCCTCCAAAACCCACGAACCAAGAACTCAATTGCCGTGAGAATCTCCATATCAAACCAAAAATTTTTAGGCATTGGGCCGGTAGTTTTTCAATACTTATAAACTAGTCCATCCTACTTGCACTAACCGATGTGAGATTCTCAACACGCCTCCTTAAATGAAACCCATTGGATCAAAGATTACACTGGCTTTGACTTCACCAAAGTGCGAGAAATGGGGGTCGTGTGAGCTCAACAACGGACACAGGATCAACCCGCTCTGATACCATATTAGAATCTCAATATCCAACTCAAAATTTTAAGGCAATGTGTTGGTGGATAAACTAGCTTGTCTTACTTGCACTAACCGATGTGGAATTCTCAGCACTTGCCTAAGCCCTCATGTCAATCTGGCGCCAGTGGGTTTTGGGATTTCTTCTAATAGGTTTATGGGTTCTGAGATTTCTTTTTCTTTGGCTTATTTGATTTTTTTTATTGGTTTGAAGATAGAGAAAGGGTGTGGGCGGGAAATAAGAGGAGAGAGTTTGTACCAATTAAAATTTTATATAATAAATTGTAATTTTTTAACGATTATAAATAAATTAGAGATTATTTTGATATTGTAGGCATGCGTCATGTAATACTAGATTTTCAGATATGGCACTCCACATCATTGCCAAAATGATGATGTGGCCTTCCAATTGGGCTGACAGGGTCCTAGGGGTGGGGTGGGGCGTCATTTTCACCAAGACCATATTAGTGATATACAACATTCAGGTCCGGGCCTGCCTCAGTCTCGGTTCTGTCTCCTCCGCAAATTGCCTTGGTCTCTCCCCGGTGCTGGCTCTTCTTCCGGCATCCCAAAGAAGTTCGCTTTTGGTGCCCGGGAGGGGTTGGTCACTGTCGACCTCCCTTCCAGTCGTCTCTGTCTCCGGCGATGATTTCTTATTAGCTTTGGCTATGCCCTTTGTTGGTTGTCGCTGGTTTCGATTTATATTTATGTTATCTTTACTGCTTTCTGTTTGTGTTTGCCAGTTGTGACTTACTTAGATTTCTTATTACTTTCTGTTATTTTTAGCTGGATTAGATTAGTTCTGATCTGAGATTCCTATGGATCTCAGTACCTTTTCTGTTGATACATGTAGATAAATTTGTCTAGATTGGACTCCTTCGACATTGACTTTCATTTGCATGCATCTTGTATGCATTCAAATACTTGAATTTACGAGGTTACGTCTATGATGCAGCCTCGTGGTTATTACCCGATGTTTATTTCGTCAATTATCCATTTAGGTTGTTAGCTCTCGTAGCCTTTCGGCGGACCTTCGCCTCTGTCCACGCCATTTTTTTGTCTTCAGACTGGTTTCTATTTTCTATTGCGTGTCTTTGTTGTATGTCTATGCCCTTACTTTTCTCGTATTGTAACTTGTCTATATTAATATAGACTTTGCGTCATCCTTCTAAAAAAATATTGATGACATTTGCCAACCTAACCCAGCCCACAAAAAACAAACAACTCTTGTGTGCTGACATTGGGTCGCATCCCAACCCAATGTCATTGGTAGAAGTAGATATTGACGAATATAATTTGTGTGGTTATAAAAATTGAAATTAATTTTTAGTATTAAAAATAAAATAATAAAAATCATATTTTTCAATGCTATATAAATAAAGCTCAATATTGGCATATTTTGTATAGTTACAAAAATTGAAACTTTTAGTAATTGAATATGTAATGTGCCTCTTCTGTATTTGTAATTTAGTATTTCACGCATCTATTTGTAACTTGATTTATTTCTTTCTAATTTAGTATATTAATTTTGTAATCTTAATTTTGTTAATTTATGATAATTTATTTTCTTGTTATAATTATGGACATATAATTTTGTATATTTATTATAAAATGTAATATAAATTGATTATAGATAATACATGTAATTAAATAAAAATAAAAATAAATTTATATTAGGTTGGGTTGGGTTTGTGTCATTTATAAAGTATAAAAGAGTTAGAGTTAGGTTGGATTGTAAGTTTTTAACGTGGATGAGAGAGAACTTATTTTTGGTGTCATTGATAAATGTAGTGAGAGTGAGAGATAGAACAGAGTGAAGGAAAAGATTAGGAAAAAGTGCAGTTTAATATCCTGTAAGATGATTGATTTTGCTTTCAAGACTTGTTGTTTGAAAAATATCAAACGGGTCTAACTTTTTGAAAAATTTATCACGTAACTTGTTGAAAGTTTTCAAAATAATCCCAAGTATTTAATAAAATTTTTGAAAAAAATATTTTAATAAACAAAATCCTTAACTTTCAATCCCTTTGATCTTCGTCCCTCCCTCCCCCCCTTTAATTTTCATCCTCTATCCTCACAGAACTCCTCCACTAGCTTCTCTTTGGTGGGCCCCCTCGCCATCCTCCAGCCTAACCTCTTCGCGAAGGCATTCATCCTTGCCTTGTGCTCCTGAGTGAACTTGGTTTGGGCATGCTTTGGCTCATTGTACTGGGCCCCAACCTGGGAAGGGGGACCGGGGGGAAAGTAGTGTAGTAAGGCGTCGATAAGGAGGTGTGGTGGTCGTCGTCCCGGTTGGGGAGTTGGGCCCGAAGGAGGAGTTATCTGAGCCCACGGCCCAGAGGAGGATCGAAGGCTGTTGGGCGAGGTGTTTCCGACGGTGGAAGTTGCGGTGGTAGTCGCTTGCAGCGCATGTGCGGGAGGAGGGGTCGAAAGGAGAGGCGGTTAGGGAAGGCATCAGCTCGTCGCAGCTATCGAGGGCAGGGCCGCCCAGCCTGGCCTCGTAAATCTTGAGGTACTCCCTATACGAAATGGTAGAGTTCTGAGAGTCGCGTTATGGCGGGGCTTGAGACGAAAATCACGATACGATAAGATATTAAAGTGCACTTTCCCCTGACAAAATATTGCAAGAACCCAAAAAGGAATAGTATAGTAAATGCCTAAATGGAATAGGGACCAAAACGCGACACACGCGCTCCAAAGTGGCGGGTGGTCCACATGCACATCCCTCGTAAACGAAAAAGTAAAGTAAAAACCCCCTCTCTCCGTCTTCCCTCAAAAAACATAACAATTTAGCACTCCACCGGCCTCCTTAAAGTCCTCGCTCTTCACCCCAACACAATTGAACTGGTCGGTGGTTTCCCAGTTGCCTCCACTTGGAGATCTTCATTCTCCCTCAAAGGTAATTATCCAATTTTTTACAGTTCCCAGCCCATTCTCTCTCTTGTCTCACGCATGCATGTCTTTGAAATTCTTCGGATCTCTTCCTTCCTACCGTTCAATTGGCCATCGAACCCAGAAAAAAGAACGTGCCTTTATTCGTTTTGAGCTGCTTTTTTCTGTTTCTGGGTTGTGGTTATTGCTTGGTTTTCTGTTCTGGGTTCCAAAGGTTGGGTCAATGTGGTTTAGTTTTGTTGGTCTTTTGCTAGATTGAGAAATGTCCGAAGGGAGATTGTAGAAAGTGGGCTTTTCTTCTTTGCCATTTTTTAATTTTTTGTCTAAAAAAGTTTGGTTTTTGGAGTTATAGGAACAGAAATTTCGTCGTCAGGCAATTCCTTTTCTCTGTCTTATGTTTGAAAATTATTTGGAAGTCTAGTGCTCTTCTCTGTTGCTTTGCTCATTTCTAAGACGAATTTTGTGCTTGAAATGCGAATAGCTTGGTGTCGATTCCCATTGTCACGCGAGCCTTTTCGACCTCACATGAGCCTTTTCCAGGTCATTTTCCGTTGGGATGTAGTTCAAAACTCGGGTGTTGATTGCATGCGCGTTTCTGCCCAATTGGAGCAAGGTTTCTTTTGCAGAGCTTGTCGATTTTTGTGTTTTCGTACTTGATATGAAATTGATGTCATTGCTTTGTATTGGTTGTTAACTAGGTCGTCATTTAACTAAGTTCTTGTTATTTTTGTCGGCTTGTTTGTGTGGAGTGGAAATATGAATGCCATTGAGGGTTGCAACTCATTGCCCCATTTCTATCTTTTCAACTTGTGAATGTCTCGGGAATTCTGTTCATTTGATGAGTCTGGTTCCTTCGGGGCGTGTTTTCTTTTACATTTATTGTTCAGAACTCCTTATTGCTTCTTTTTGTAAAGGAAGGCAGATGTAAACCGACAAGCAAAATCGTCTAGCTTCAAGTTGTGTCTACGAACTAATTTTATGTTCATAACCTGGCTTCATACGTGTGTTTTGGGCTGACATTCTCTCTGCTTTGTTTCTCTGGTTCCACATTCATCTTTGGGAAAATGAAGTTGGATGATTTCACTTCTTTTCTAATCAGTTATTGTTGGCTGTGAATGAATTTCCCTTGGTAACAGATCCGTCATAATATCAAGAAAAGGTTTCTCTACGGGCTTCTATATTCTTTTTGATATACGCGTATCTCCTCAGCGAATTGCAAGTCAGAAGCTCAATGGTTTACCAATCAAATGGTGATTCGGATATTAGTGACTCAGAGATGGATGAATACCAAGAGAAGTCTTATGCAGAACTCAAGGAAGGAAAACGTCGGGTCAAAGTTTCAGATAAAGCCTTGACTTGCCCCTACTGCCCCAGGAAGAGAAAAGGTGATTACCTATACAAGGATCTCCAACAGCATGCATTTGGTGTGGGCAATAGTACATCAGATAAAAGAACTACCAAGGAGAAAGCTAATCACCTGGCATTGCTTAAATACTTGGACAAAGATCTGGCAGAGATGGCCGGCCAATCAAAACATGTAGATAAGAGTGACGTGGCTAGCTCTAGCTGCCATCACGAGAAATCCAATACAATGAACGAAACTCAGCTAGAGGATTCAGTGGATGATCAATTAGACGAGGACATTGTAATGAATGACTCAGAGATGCAGGAATACGCAAAACAATGTTATGAACAATTAAAGGTGGGAAGTCACGCGGTCAAAAACTCGGATCAGACCTTTGCTTGTCCCTACTGTCCGAAGAAGAGAAAGCGAGATTACCAGTACAAGGAGCTCCTCAGCCATGCTTCTGGGGTGGGCAATAGTGCTTCAGAGAAAAGGTCCACCAAGCAGAAAGCCAATCACATGGCGTTGACTAGGTACTTAGAGAATGATCTTGCAGATGCATCCAACCAATCTGGTAGTTTTGACCAAAATGACAAGCTCGTATGGCCTTGGACAGGAATTGTTGTTAACATTCCTACATCAAGAGCACAGGATGGACGATTTGTTGGAGCTAGTGGATCCAAATTTAGGGATGAGTTGATTAGAAGAGGGTTTAACCCCACAAGAGTCCGTCCTCTATGGAACTTTCGAGGTCATTCAGGGACTGCCATTGTGGAGTTCAATAGGGATTGGCCTGGTTTCCATAACGCCTTATCATTTGAGAAGGCTTATGAAGCAGATCATCATGGCAAGAAGGAATGGCTCGACACAACCATTGAAAAATCTGGTATTTACTGTTGGGTTGCACGCGCTGATGACTACAATGCTGACAACATCGTGGGAGAACACCTACGAAAAATCGGAGACCTTAAGACGATTGCCTCCCTTATGGCAGAAGAAGCATCCAAGCAGGAAAGACTCATATCCAACCTTACAAATATGATTGAGATCAAGCAAAAGCACATGGTAGAGATGGAGTCAAAATGTAGTGAAACTGCAACTGCCATGAGCAAATTGATGGGAGAGAAAGAGAGGCTTCTTCAGGCTTACAATGAAGGTCTCTTTATACCTTTACTAGAATTATTTATTCGTTCTTTTTTTTTTTCAGTAAACCGCCCTTCAAATTCTGTCATCTTTAGGTTTCCCAATGTCCACTTTACGTTAATAGTTTAAAATATTAATGTAAACAGAAGGATGACTTGTATTCTTTGATCAGAATGATTGGCATTGGGAGTTTGACCTATGACTTGCTTCTTTGCATGTGCAGAGATAAGGAAAATTCAAGTCAGTGCACGAGATCATTTTCAGAAGATTCTTGGTGACCATCAAAAGATTAAACTTCAGCTGGAATCTCAGAAAAAGGAGCTTGAGATGCGTGGTTCAGAACTTGAAAGGCGTGAAGCTAAGAATGAAATTGACCGTAAATTGCTAGCTGAAGAGCTTCAAAAGGTTTGGCCTTCTGTGGTTGATATCTTCAGCCATGTACTAAATGCTGGTTAAGAACGTACACTAACTTTTTTGCATTGTATATGAAGCTGAAATTGACCGTAATGTTGCAGTACGTGGATCATATCCTTCCTTTCAACCATTGATCACTCCTGTTATTATTCATATCATTATGAGGATGCATATACTTTCGGGAAAGATATTCTTCGCAAATTTCTCAAGGATACTACTAAATTCTTATTTTCTTCTTACAGAATTCTGTTAGAAATAGCTCCCTTGAGCTGGCTGCTATGGAGCAACAGAGGGCCGATGAGAATGTGATGAAATTGGCCGAAGAACAAAAGGTTGGTCAAATGTTTTGAATTCGCATAAATCATCATTCGACTGCTGTAGCCTGTAGTGCTTTGGTGGAACTAAAAAGTGTATATTCCACATCTGTCTCTTGCTTCTATTTTTTCTTTTAATCAGAATGTTTCTTTCTTTTATGCAGCGCCAAAAGGAGGAACTCCACAACAGGATCCTCCAGTTGGAGAAGAAGCTGGATGCAAAACAAGCCCTAGAATTGGAAATAGAGAGGCTCAAAGGTACACTAAATGTGGTGAAGCACATGGAAGATGACGGCGATGTGCAAGTTATGCAGAAGGTGGAAACAATAATAAGATCCCTGAGGGATAAAGAAGACGAACTGGAAAAATTAGAGGCACTTAACCAAACTCTTGTCGTCAAGGAACGTATGAGTAATGACGAGCTACAGGAAGCTCGAAAAGAATTAATAAATGTGAGTGGCTTGCTTTCTTTTTGCTCTTTTGAAGTAGGTTCCCGTTGCGTGTGATTTATCCCGCAAACGATTCCGTGATGTTAGCTGTTTTAAACTTGGTACCGTCTCCTCTCATTCTCGGGAATGCCATTCGTTGCAGGGTTTGAAAGACATGGCTGGACGTGCTCACATTGGTGTCAAAAGGATGGGAGAGCTTAGCACCAAACCATTCCACGACGCAATGAAAAAGATGTACAGCGAGGAAGAAGCTTGGGAGAAAGCTTCAGAGCTTTGCTCGTTGTGGGAGGAACGTCTCAAAGAACCCGATTGGCATCCTTTCAAAGTTGTTACTATTGATGGGAAACCCAAGGTGCCTCCTTTATACGACTAGCTAACGGCAATCTAGTTACCGACTCTAATACTTGCATTTCTCATCGTGGGACGTATATTTTGCTTTGTTGGTCAGGAATTCATCGACAAAGACGACGAGAGGCTGAGAGATGTGAAGGAGGAACTAGGGACCGGAGTTTACGACGCCATTATATCATCGTTGACGGAAATCAACGAATACAACCCGAGCGGAAGGTACATAATCTCGGAACTGTGGAACCTAAAAGAAGATAGGAAGGCATCACTCAAGGAGGGAGCTTCTTATCTTCTGGAACATGTAAGAGCAGCTCTGAAACGCCAGAAGGGCTTTTGAAGGGGGTCTGTCATGAATAATAATGATGTTGTTTGTGTATCTCTTATTTTTCCCCCTTCAAAATAAATGGTAACTTGTACTTGTAGGCAACTCTGTGTACTAATAAACTGCCCGTTGACTATGACCATTACGTGTTTGTGCTTAATTAAGAATGACTAAAATAACAACTTCTGTTTCTTTATCTTCTAGTTTAATTTGCTCATTTTAAAAATCATATTTGGTTCTAACTTTGATTAGTCAATCAAATGTTCGGATATCAAGTGGTTTCACCTAAAATGCGGTGTAAAATCATCACTCTGACATCAAGCCATAACTTCTCCTTTACATTCTAAAAAAAGAAATCTCCTTTCAGTTGGTTCCAAACATAGGCAAATTTATGCAGGTTTTGGCCAAAAGAAAAAGATCCTCTACTTCTTTTTCTTGTGTCGTCCCATAAATTAAGATAGTTTTTCCACTAATCTAAAAATCGAAATTCGAGAACTTATTAAATTGAATCAGAATGTTTTATTATTTGGTGCAAATGTGGAGAATGGTTTCATGGTCCAACCTCTGCAATTTTTTTTTAAAAAATTTAGGTAGGTTGGACTAAATCTTGGAATTTTAGACGACATTGAACTTTATTCTTCTCCCAAATAAAAATTTTCTATTTTTACAAGAGGTTAGAATTGACTCACCGTCTATTGAGAAACGAGATTAGATCCGTTGTCATTTTAACTGTCAAGCGTTGGTGCTCTGCAATTTTGGAGGTTCACAAGACGCCTTTTTGCTGTTGCAAAATTTGATTTCACTTTAATCCTTTTTAGTAAGCTGATTTCCCGACTTGTGGGATAGTTGATCATTTGCTGTAACGGTTTGATGGGAAATTATTAATCATTGATTCTGACTTATTAAAAAAATTCATTTTAATCCCTTATGTTATTCAAAATCTCATAAAGTCGATCAAGTTATAAAAACTCCCAAATTGATGGTCATTTTAATTGCTAGTTATTTTCTTCGGATAGGAAAGTAGTAAGAGGAAGTTCATAAAGTAATTTTTTTTATTACGGTGCATATAGTTTATGTGGCTTATAGGTTGATTTAGTTTCTGCTTCGATTCGAACTAAAATATGCAATTAAAGAAATGATTCGAATTATAAGTTATTCACGATTTACGATTCTGTGGCTTAGAATGATATGTTATTTTCGATTCTGTAGCTTATAGGTTAATTTCTTGTTTCTTGATTTTATGTGATGGATTCTCAGGTTCTGTACAAGGGTTGATGAATCGCGAAATTAATTGCAAAGACTAATTGAGTTGCTATTCGGTCTCAATAATTTGGTTTTAAATCGTTTATCTGAAAATCTGTTCTGTACTGTAATATGTTTTGTTCTGAAAATCTGATCCCTCTAGCCTAGTTAGGATTTTTCCTGTGCTTTTGTACCCCGTCGAGCACTTATGTATTTTACGGGAACGTTTGGAATGATTTGCGTCCTGCGGAGAGGTTATATTATGTCTGTGACTTGTAATATCCCATCATAAATTAGGTAGAATTCCGGAGTTTCCAATATGTATTATATGTGTTATGTTTGGATTAAATTATCTTATGTATTTTTTGTTTGAAATGTTGATGACTACTTTGTTAAAGTGCATGAGTAACGAAGGAAACATAAACGGTTTATTGAGTGTGTAACCCTTCAATATACATTAATTTCAGTTTACTTTGAGGACGAGACATGATATAAATAAGGGTTGATCATGGGACATGGCATGGCATGGCATATTTCATGAGATTTGATAAATTTTAAGTAGCTGAATTTCCTTCATATTGTAACAAGAGTTTTGATTTAAATTCAGCAACTTTAACAATTTATCGATTCAATTTTTATTGTCTCTTTATCTTACCAAATCAACCTACTGGAGTAAATTACCTCGCAACTCTTGTCACGTCATCCGAAGTTTTAAGACGTGACAAAAATTCAGTAAAAGAAAATCTACTACAGGAAAAAAGAGTGCATAAAAAAAGTATCCGAGTTAAAACATATACTCATATTATTTTGGACGTCTCAATTTCAGAGTTCGAATTTCGGTATCACTATTACTATATTTTGGACGTCTCAATGTCTTTGGTGATGACTTCCGACGTTGACAACAACAATTAGCTGGGATCTTCAAGAAAAGAAAACAATAATTATCTGGTATTTAGCAGTGCCTAGGATGTCCCGAAGTAGCTTCAGAAAATATTGCGTACTAGTTAAATCTATGAATAAAATATAAAAAAATCACAATAAGCTTGTCGAGCATTTTTTTTTAAGGAGTGGCCTAGAAGCCTATCAATTATAATAGCAGATTACAAAGCGGGTTACAAAAGATAGCGCAAAAGTTAAAGACAATAACGAGACTAGACTTGGAGAGATGTAGATTGCTACACATATCATTATCACAAAACAAGAGTGTTGGAAATGGGAGGTATTGGCGAGAGCCTCGACTATGAAAGTCGAGTCCACTTTCACATCGGAAGCACCACCCAAGAAACTGCTGAATTCAACATCAGCTGTAGCTCCCCTCTCAGCTACAGACAAACCAAAAGGTCTCCACATGATTATATCATACGAGATATAATTTGATGGATATATCGTTATCCGGAGTGATTCGAACAAGATAGGAACAACATCTTGTTCTGAGAAAAGATACAATGCAACAACAAACATCTTGTCGAGCGTTTGAAGCTTACATTTTTCTGTAGCTTTCTATCATCGACTGACATTGTAATTCACAATTGGATGCAATCAAATTAGATCGTACTTGATTCTAAATTGGTTGTTTACTCGTAAAAATTGTAAATATTATACGAGAGACAGCTCACATACCAAAAATTCGTTGTTAGAGAAACCTTAATTTTTATACTATTTGACGACAACTGATAAAGGAAGTTATGAGTTGAGTTAAGGGGAGACTTTTCAGTTTTCACAAATTATGTTTTTGTTTTATACTACTTGTTATTGGGACAGTTATTATATTTTCTGTTACTTACTGAATAACTCGAACTTAAGACTTCTTAATTAAGTTAAAACTAACTCTCTCATCTTTAATCTCTAGTATTTTTCACAAGATTATTCATATAAAGATATTTGTCCTAACATGAACGGCTTCTTCTGCAACGATATTTAACTTGTTAGCCGGCTTTTGGAAATTAATGTCTGAGAACCCAACATTACCATCAAATTTTTAAACATTGGTTTGACTATTTTGCTTACCTATAAAACCCAATTATATTGCTTCTCCATGAGTACTACAAAGAGTAATTAATTCTTTAAGCGTAGTTTCTTTTGTAATGGCAATTAGCCGAATGGCCTCGCTTTCCTGGCTTCTCTTGACAATTTTGGTAGCTGCTTCGAGCCAGGGCACATTGGGTGAAGATAGAAAGGCATATATTCACTTCTCTAATTATTATGTCCAACTTAATTCCGTCGACATTTCTCTTTCAACTATTTCGTTCAAATGTTGGAGTATATATATATATATATAATTATTAACACCGTTTTGAGATTTTTGTTGTGATATTAGTGTACTGGATCAATTAAAAGAATCCCACACTGGAAGTTTCTTATAAGTAAAAAATTCACATATTTATTGACGTAAGATTTTGGATTGGAAGTTAAAAATAACGATTAAAATATTTTGTAAGCTCCAAATAAAACTTTGGATTGGTTTACCAGTTGAGACTATATTCTAACATGCATTCTATCGCTTCTTGAAAAGAGAAGAAAATGAGGGTGCATGCATTTCCTCATTTTGACTGTTATTATGATTTCAAACATAAATGTTATATTCATCCTTTTTAATTGCTGAAACATAAAGTGATTATTTCTTAATAAGAAAATACTGAAAAGATATGAAATCTGAAACTGTACAGGTATACATTACATATATGGGCGATCGTTTGCAAAGCGATTTGTCAGCAGCAGCTGTCCACACCAGCATTCTACAAGAAGTCATTGGCAGGTTAGATTTTGCATTTTCCTGAACAATAATTTTCTTTTTGGGTGGTAATTGGCCGATCAAAGTTTTCAGTCCTTTAAGAAGAGAACTTTATAAATTGTTTTTACCTTAACATTGCACTTTTTTTTAAATGAAAAGGTAAAATAGTTTCGTGTTTTGTCACATTACTATTTTGTGCTTCTAAATTTTCTGACCAAATGAACATAAATTTTACTCCATTGATAACCAAGTGACACCACATAAAAATGGTTAGATTACTACTTCATGGCTTTCACTTGGCACATCTAAGATTATCGGGTATCACTCGATTGTTAAGTAAAAAAAAATATTACCTCGTCAAAAAATTTAGAACCAGACACTAAGAGACGAAAGTTAGGGGAGCGAGTGGGATTAGAGACCCCAATAGCCCTACCCGTAAACGAAGGATACTTCTGCATCAAACAGTAAAATTACATGATACTAATTTGAACTCTTACCAAATAAAAGTTACTCAAAATTGTGAAAAAATATTGAAAAATTACGTAATCTTACATCATTATAAATAGAAACTGATGCTCATGGTTAAAATTTGTGACAATTAACCAATAGAGAATCTAACCTCACATATTTGGATGATCAGTGGTGCTACAGATGCTTTGCTCTACAGCTATCACAAGAGCTTCAGTGGGTTTGTTGCTAAGTTGACCAAACAAGAGAAGGAAAAGCTAGCAGGTACGGCCCATAAAATTCTCCACCATTTTTCCTCAATAAATTCATTAAAAAAAATAAAAGGTAAATTACTACTAGATCCATATAGTTTCACCAATGTGTGATCGGCCCCTCTCTCACATAGTTTAGCCCTAAATTCGGCAAAACCGTCTCGATCAAGGACTCTAGAAGTATTTTCTTCTTGCAATTAACTATGATCTATTTAAATACAAACACATCTTCAAATCCTTTTGGAATTGCAGCCATGGATGGGGTGGTGTCTGTTTTCCCGAACCAAAAGAAGAAGCTCCACACGACAAGGTCGTGGGACTTTTTGGACTTCCACGAAAACGTGGTTAGATCAACCGTTGAGAGTGATATTATAGTAGGAATACTTTGATACCGGAGTTTGGCCCGAGTCCGCCAGCTTCAACGACTCAGGTTATGGCCCTCCCCCTTCGAAATGGAAAGGCTCTTGCGTTCCCGGTTTTCCCTGCAACAAGTAAGTAAGTTCACTGTATTTAAAAAAAATATTGGTAATTTGATACTACTTTTTTGGCATATATAGAAGTCTAATAAACTAATTAGATCCTGTTAACGGGGTCAATCTTCAATTTTTCTCACTCAGTACTTCTGTGAGTAATAATTTTTCGAATGACACAATATAGATTATTAATAATTCAATTCAATATATGAAAAATAAATTCAAATCTGTAGCATGTGCCAGAAATTTTGTAACCCTTCGTAAATTTTTAATTTTTTGTGTTTGACGAAATGAACTACATCACTGAAAGACTCATCCAAGATTCGAATATGAGACTTCTAAAATTCTTTTCCCTGTAATTAACCACTAGCTTTAACCTCAATTTGCGGTATTATAATTAAATATAAACATAATTCGATGGCTGCAGCAAGATAATCGGAGCCAAGTACTACCACTCGGAGAAACAGGCATCTTCCAAGGAACCTCTTTCCCCGAGAGACACGGAAGGCCACGGGAGCCACACTGCATCCACCGTGGCCGGAGGACTAGTCCGAGAGGCGAGCCTGTACGGCCTCGCCAAGGGGACGGCGAGAGGAGGGACACCCTCCGTCCGCATTGCCGTCTACAAGATCTGCTGGTCCGACGGCTGCTGGGACGCTGACATTCTAGCAGCATTCGATGACGCCATTGCTGATGGAGTAGACATCATCTCCCTCTCCGTTGGAGGATCGCCCGCGGACTATTTCGAAGATAGCATCGCCATCGGGGCATTCCATTCGATGAAGAACGGTGTACTCACGTCGAACTCCGCGGGTAACGACGGGCCTTCTCCTGGAACCGTCTCGAGCTGCTCGCCTTGGTCGCCTTGTTAGGAAATGGAGATTCTTACGAGGTGGGTTTATATATATATTGTTATATATTATAAATGTATCACAAGTTTTGAAGATTTAATTCCATTCCAAGCTTTGACGATTTATTTTCCAATGCAGGGAGTCTCGATTAACACTTTTGCGTCTGGGGAAGATCTTCACCCCATCATCTATGGAGGAGATGCACCTAATGGTTCGTCCAATAAAGAGAATTCAAGGTGATACAATATATGTTTATATATATATATATATATATATATATATATATATATATATATATATATATATATATATATATATATATATATATATATATATATATTTATATATATATATACACAAGAACACTTATTCCATTCATTTTCACCAAATCATAGCCCAAATTGAACAAGAAAAAAAATACATTATTTCAGAAACGGGTGCAATGTATTTGAAAATTTACCTTCTAATAACTAACTCAAACTCAAGATATATAATTTAATTTATTGAATCAAGAGACGACCCGAAGAGGTTTCTGGCCTGACTACAATAATCGGTCGGACTGTAGGCCAATTTTTTATATTTTTGTATATTAATTTATATTTCAAATTATACCTGTATATTAATATGATGTATACTTCCAAATTTTTTTTTCAACTTCCAAATTAAAACATATATTAAAATGAAAAGGTTGGAATAATCTGTCTATACGCTCAGGTATTGCTCCCCTGGCTCCTTGGACAAGAAACTGGTGCAAGGGAAAATCGTGTTATGTGATGAAATTAGCTCAGCAGAGGGAGCCATGGAGGCTGGTGCTTTCGGTACTATAATGAGAGATACCTATCCCAACGATTCTAACTTTAGCTTCCCCATTTCAGCTTCCTACTTGGATGTGGAAGATGGTTCTAAAATATTCACGTACTTGAAATCTACGAGGTAAATTTAGATCAATGTGCTTCCAAAAAACTAGCGGCTTAATTAATCACTAATTAAACTGAGCATGCTATTTTTTATGTTTTGTTGTTGCTAGTGAACCAAAAGGATTAATTTTGAAAAGTAGGGCACAAAATGACACCTCTGCACCAGTTGTTGTATCCTTCTCTTCAAGGGGACCTAACCCAATCACGAGTGACATTCTCAAGGTGAATTCTCATGATATACATTTTGTTGCACCCTTTCGTTTGTTATTTTTTATTATTCTGTGAGGGGAAATCTCTTCTTGTTGGTGAATTGTGTGAAAATAACTACCGAATGTTCTAAATTTCATTAGGTAACCCAAGACAATTTTAGCATTAGTATTGCATTTTCTTAAACAAAATACAAAAGGTAGTTGGAAAAAAAATTCAGAGAGCGATTGAATAGAAAAATCCATACCAAATTGTCTAAAATGTATTTTTGGGAAAAAAATTTCTTTGAGTTTTGATTATTATAAATAAAATTAGATAATATTTAGAATTATTTGACATTTTAATATTAAAAATATTTATAAAATATTTTTATAAAAATTCTTCGGTCAGTTTAAAAATAGTATTATTTAATTTCCAAGTCGTCTATTTGATGCACAAGCATTTAATGATGTGTTCTAATTCTATAAATTGTGTGAAGCCGGACATATCGGCACCTGGAGTGGAGATTCTGGCTGCTTGGTCGGAGGCTACGACAGTGACGGGGACAAAAGGGGACACCAGAGTGGTCGGCTACAACATCATCTCCGGGACATCATTGGCTTGTCCTCATGCATCAGCTGCTGCCGTTTATGTCAAGTCCTTCCACCCTACCTGGAGCCCTGCCGCCATTAAATCTGCCCTAATGACAACAGGTAATTAGCTTACACACCAAAAGATATTTAACTTGATAGACGCAAAATATTTACGAATTGACAAAATTATAGGTTTAATTCTGGTCATGAAAAAAAAATGATAACCAAGTTTTCGAGACTAAAATCGATTCAAATGTCGCCACAAAATTGTGAATTGGAGGTCAAATTCGTAAATTCTCTTCTAACCCATTTATTCCCCTTACAAGTAATTCAAATGGATTAAACTAAAAGATATAAGCGTATAAGAATCACGGTAGACTCCTCATTTAATTATAATTAGTTGGCGTCTGAGTATCGTCTACCAATCATTAGACCGGATCATGACACTAAACACTAATAACTATGAGGAGTCAGGGTTTGACGAGTAATTGTGTGGATTATTAATATTTCAATAAAACACAAGAAAGAGAAAATGAATCATATAAGACTCGCTATTATTAGTTAATATCAAATCATATTTGTAACGGACCGTCGTAAAACTATACGTGTTTCAGCCTATCCAATGACGGCCAAGGACAACGCCGACGCCGAGTTCGCATACGGCTCAGGCCACATAAACCCACTTAAAGCCGTAGACCCCGGGCTGGTCTACGAAGCCAAAGAGAAAGACTACGTCCAGTTCCTATGTGGACAAGTCTACACCCACAAGGAGCTCAAGCTCGTCACCGGCGACAACCTCGGATGTTCCGAGAACCTCACCGTGTGGGACCTCAACTACCCTTCCTTCGCCCTAGGGATGGCAGAAATACCCATACCCTGAGAGTCGGACCCTACCTTTACCCTACGGGTCTAGGGTAGGTTGACTTTGACTGGGTCTAGGATAGGGTATGGGTATGGGTCCATGTTTAGAAGTAGGGTCTAGGGTAGGGTATGAATCCATAGCTAGACCTTGTGGGTCGGACCCTATCCTTACTTTTTTACCCTATTTTAGACTATGCCCTAATTAGATTCTAATTAGACCCTTGTTAAACCAAATTGATAATATATATAATATACTTTACTGTTAAATTTAACATATTTATTATGTTATTCCGCAACTAGCTTAGAAGATGTCGTGAATGATGGATCACTAAAAATTGACATGCTATATTTTTTTTTGTTGAATTATTTATGTACTTCAAACTCTAAAAAAACCTTGGACTATTGAAATTAAATTACAAATTTTGATATTTTATCAATTTTCTATTGAATGTTGATGTGTAATTTAGTAGATATCTTGAATTTATTTAAATTTTATATAAAAATTAAGTTTTGATTAAAAATTATCAAAATCCAGAACGTTAAAGGGTCGAACCCTGCAGACCCTATAGACCCTGGGTCTCCAGGAGGGTAGGGTATGAATCTAACAATAAAAAATTTGTAGGGTCGAGAGTAAGGTATGTGTCCATCCAAACAAACTAGGGTATGGGTAGGGTCCTATCAATACCCTACCCTACCTATTGCCATCCCTACTTCGCCCTCTCCGGCCAGCCGGAGAAGACCATCACGCGTGTCATCTATAGGACCGTCACGAATGTCGACTCGCCTAATTCCACTTACAAGGCCTTTGTCAGGGCCCCGGCTGGACTCAGCGTCAGGGTTAGCCCAGGGGCGCTTTTCTTCTGGAACGTCGGGGACACGACATCGTTCAATGTGACGGCCACCGCCTATCTGGGTCGTGGCGGTGGGGCCCTCTCTGGCTCGGTGGTCTTGTCCGATGGGGATACCAGCGTGTTTAGCCCCATTGTGGCGTTCAGCTCAGACCCATGAGGAGATGGTTGGTTGATGGGATCCGTAGAATGGCTTTGATGAAATTGGTTTTTTAATATTTCTTTGGTGATGGTCATGCAATTTTTATTTATTTGATTATTTTTTATCACAAGTCGTCTGTGATTTTCTTGGAACTATGTTTCGCCTCTGGAAAATTTAAGGAACTATTTCTCAAATTTTACTTGATGTATTAATTTTTCTTACAAATGAAAATTTATTAACTGTTGAAGTACACTTTGTGAAATAAGATTTTTTTTAAAGGTTGAATTTTATTGAATGTATAATAATATTCTTTTACATATGAAATGAGTGTAAAATTTTCTCATGAGGTTGTAGTCGTTAAAATTCTTTTGCAAAAAAATCCAATGGGTACCAAAAAAAAAGGATCTCACAGTTGAAAGGTGAATTCAGGATTGGTAGTCGATAAGGCTATTAGAATTCAAATTTTTGGAACTTAAAATTATCTAAAATCAAAAGTCAAATACTTGCTTATTCATATTAGTCTTTCTATAATCTTCAAATTATTCCATTAATTGACAATGGTGAATATTCAAAGTTTTTGAATTTTAAATAATGACTTTCTAAGCCAACATACTCAACATGAAAATTCACCATTGGTATGTGTAATACCCCGGTTATGTTAATAATGATTTGATATGATGCTTAAGTGATTTGATTGTACTATTCATATCAATAAGGTGCACCTCATTTTACGCTGAAAAAGACTCGTGTTGGTCTATATAGACAGTTAGTCAGATCACAGGGCATTACAAATAGTATCAGAGCAGGACCTCTACTAGTACGGTGTGGTACGGGGACTAACCAACCTGAAGCTAGTGGACATGTGATGCTTGGGGCCTAGAGCGTGGGGAGTGATCGCCTGTGTGAGAGAGCACGAATAATGAGCGGCTCATGGCAAGCATTCTAGGTGAAGGAAGATATGGACGAACCAATCCCACACTTGAAAATGAGAAATTCTAGGATCATACGAATATGGCGCGACGATGACGTTGCGTATTTAAGGAGGGGTGGATATAATACCGAGGATATGTTGACATGATATGTTAAAAAATTATTATGTGATTTGATTGTATTATCTATATCAACAAGGTGCACCTCCTTTTCTAGCAAACATCTTGAGAGAACTCCAAGGTTAAGCGTGCTTGGTCTAGAGTAATTTCATAATGGGTGACCTCCTGGGAAGTTCCTTAGGGTACGTGTAATCCCCTGTGATCTAACCGACTGTCTCCACAGATCAACACGGGTCTATTTCAGCGTGTCTTTTTTCTCACTCGTACGCATCCCAGAAAACTTACCAGGAGATCACCCATCCTAAGACTGCTCCAGGTAAAGCACGTTTAACCTTGGAGTTCTCTCAAGATGTGTGCCAAAAAATAAGGTGGTATGGATAGTACCAATCAAATCACTTGAGGCCTTTCAGAACAGATCATTAACAGGGTATAACATTCACCCTTCATTGTGCCAGACAGAACACAGAACAATCCCAGAATTATTTTTGCTCATATACCAAATGTAACGCTCGATGATCCGACCGACTATCTCCACAGACCAACACGATCTTTTTTAGCAAATTTTGTTCTCACTTACACGCATCCCGAAATTTTTTTCAGGAGGTCACCCATCCTAAGACTACTCCCGGTCATGCGCATTTAACCTTGGAGTTCTCTCAAGATGTGTGCCAGAAAAGAAGATGTACCTTGCTGATATGGATAGTCAAATCAAACTACTTAAGTATTTCAGACAAAATATATAATTTATGGGGTATCACAGTCACCCCTCCTTAAATACGCAACGTCCTCGTCGCGCCACATAGAACACATAACAATCCTAAAATTATACCAAATTGAACGCTCTGTGATCTGACAGACTGTCTCCATAGACCAAAACGGGTCTTTTTCAGCGAGCTTTGTCCTCATTCACACGATTCCTGGAAAACTTCCCAGGAGATCACCCATCCTATTACTACCCCAGGTCATGCGCATTTAACCTTTGAGTTCTCTCAAGATGTGTGACAGAAAAGAAGGTGCACCTTGTTGGTATAAATAGTACCAATCAAATCACTTAAGAATTTTTCAGAACAGATCATTAACGGGATCTCACATTCACCCCTCCTTAAATAAACGACGTCTTTGTCGCGCTAGACAGAATACAGAACAATCCAATAACCATTTTTGCTCTGATACCAAATGTAACGCTCCGTGATCTGGCCGACTGTCTCGACAGACCAATACGAGTCTTTTCCAGCATGCTTTGTCTTCACTGGCATGCCTTCGAGAAAACTTCCCAGGAGGTCGCCCATCTCAAGACTACTCCAGGTCAAGCACATTTAACCTTGAAGTTCTCTCAAGATGTGTGCCGGAAAAAAAGGTGCACCTTGTTGGTATGGATAGTATCAATCAAATCACTTAAGGCTTTTTCAGAACAAATTATTAACGGGGTATCATATTCAGCCCTTCTTAAATATGTGATGTCCTCGTCGCCCCAAACAGAACACAGAATAATCTAAGAACCATTTTTGCTTTGATACTAAATGTAACGCCCTATGATCTGACTGACTATCTCCAAGACCAACACAGGTCTTTTCCAGTGTGATTTTGTCCTTACTCAGACACATCCCAGAAAACTTCCCAGGAGGTCACCCATCCTAAGACTACTCCAGTTAAAACACATTTAACCTTGAAGTTCTCTCAAAATGTGTGCCAGAAAAAAAAGGTGCACCTTGTTGATATGAATAGTACAAATCAAATCACTTAGGAGTTTTCAGAACAGATCATTAACGGGGTATCACAGTACGTGTGAGTGAGGACAAAAAATGCTGGGAAAGAATCGTGTTAATCTGTGAAGATAGTCAGTCAGATCACAGATCGTTACAATTTAAATTGAACCTCTACTTTATGAACCTATTAATTAATATTCATCATCAATAACTGTTTTGCACTTTTTCATATTATCAACATTCATCACTAATGTTTCCTCATAAAGTGCCCGAGTTCTTTATGCATGAGTTCTTTAAGTGATATAAATTTAAAATGTTAGAATTGTTATATGTGTTGTAAATCATAAGCTATCCAAGATATAAATGACGATACTACATAGTATTAAAGTACATTTTATCTATAAATATTATTTTTTTATAAATCCTAAAATTTGTATGACACTATTAATGAAAAAAATTTGAGATTATTCACTTCTCAATTTTCAAATTAAGTATTAGAAGTTTATAGTATTCAGTGTCCAAATACATATAAACATGAGTGTATTTTTTTAAATGATTTACACTGAAATATTAAAATTACTCATAAAAATTATTAAAATATATTTGGTGAGTAAATGGATCTATTGTAGAGCATGAGTCTTGATTTAGACCGTGAGGACCCTACGATTCTGTATATCGATCTTTATCCCAAGATTTAGGAGAAAATCTTAGTCATACTTCTAAATTAGGATAGGATTTAAATCATATCTTTAAATTTGGGATCACATTTTGAATCTTATGAATTCTTATTGTATCCTTCGCCATTCTTAACCAATAATTATTTTTGTATTTTTACAGTTAAATAAATGAGTAGAATAAAATTTCTATGAAGTAATCTCCTATAAAATGATAACCTCTCTAAATTGATAAAAAATTCTGATCTTGAGTCAGGACTAGTGTTAAAATTTAATATCCCTCTTTCATAATAACTAACACCTTTTTAGAAAAAGTCAGTATTAAATCTCGGTTTTAATATTTGCATAAAGTGATATTTTGAATAAATACATATAATTTTACAAATTTAAAAATTATTTTAAGATATTAATTTGTACTAGACTTTCTTATTTGATAAATTTTACATCATCATTCATCTCCTCAATTTTATTCAAATGATCCTTGTGATTTGACTGTAGAATTTGAATAAAATAATAAGGCGAGATTTTTGTTGACTAAATATAGACAAAATATCTTTTTGGTATATACATATTTATTACTGAAAATTTTAAGTTTAATATTTTTGGAGAAAAAATATAAATCTCTCTTATGTATTAAACTCTATAAATGATATTTTTTTCCGATTCCAAGAAGTTTTATTGTGTATAATATATCCTATAAAAATAAATGAGTATATCAAAAATTTCAGGCTCAGCCGATTTCAAGCCCACAAGGCCCAAACCCTCAAACGTCTAAACCTAATCTCTACCCTTCTAAAAGCCCCAGTCCACTTTCATCCCCAACCCACCAGCCGTTCCCCCAAACCAGAAACCCTAACCAAATCCTAGAAAACCCTTAAATCCCCTTCACTCCCTCCTCCGAATCAAATCGAACCCCAATTGGGTTTCTCTTCTTTTTCCCAAAGTTCATTCCTTTTTCCATTAATTTTACTTGCTGCTTATTTCTTTTGGGTAGTGATTAGAACGAGAGAGGCCTTGAGTGGGATTGGAAATTGGGGGTTACAAATCAAAGAAAGGGTATTATAGAAACATAGAAGATGCTAGCCCTAATTTAAAAAAGGGGCTCTGGTGTCTCCTGTGTTTTGATTGATTTCCCAATTTCTTTGATTTTTTTTTTGTTTTCCCCCAATTTGTTCCCATTATGAAAGACCCTAAATCCTTTTACACTTGATATGAACCCTTGATTTTTAAGATTTGGGTATTATTCCTTTTTGCTTGCTTCTGTTTTGCATATGTTGTCTCTTGTAATGAGTAACCATCTTGTTTGGTTCCTCGTTGACAACAAATGCTAGATCGAAAGCCCGGGTTTTTAATCCGGGCAGCGGCCAGACAACCGTAGGTATGGTATCCACAGATATTGCGGTGTACAAATCTCCCGCTTTGTCTACTGATTCCATCCCACATTCCTTGTTTAATGCAAATTTATCGTAGCCCGGGTTTTTTGTGCTGTGATCTGCTGTTGTATCTGTCGCATCAGATGATTGTTTAGTTCTAACCTGGTGTGGTTTGGCGAATGAGATATACTAGTCTCGAGTACTCGCAATCGATAGCTTAAGCTGTCCTTGTTTTTGTTGACAATTTCCATACACAAGTCCCCAAGTTATTTGATTCCGTCCCACATTTCTTGTTAATGCAAATTTATCGTGGCCCGGGTTTTTTGTGCTGTGATCTGTTGTTGTATTTGTCGATTGTTTGGTTCTAACCTGGTCTGGTTTGGCGAATGAGATATACTAGTCTTGATTACTCGCAATCGATAGCTTAAGCTGTCCTGGTTTTTGTTGTTAATGCAAATTTATCGTGGCCCGGGTTTTTTGTGCTGTGATCTGTTGTTGTATTTGTCACATCAGATGATTGTTCGGTTCGGTTCGGTTCTAACCTGGTGTGGCAAATGAGATGTACGAGTCCAGATCACTCGCAATCGATAGCTTAAGCTGTTCTACTTGGATGGCAGAACTAAATCATTTATAGCACGTGCTTAACGCCACTTGGGTGCATCTCCTTGAGGTTTTTGTTGATGAAGATTGTGTTGATGTTAAATGCTTTTGCTCCAATTCATTGTTTGAATTGTTAATTCTTAGAATCAATATCCTGTTGGATCCATCTTGTCTGAAGAAGCAACATACAGCAATCTTTGTGTTGGATAATATTAATACCATGGTAGGGAACAAAGAAAATTGGTTTCCTTTTCCCGCCTTATTTATGTTAATTCTATTTGGATTGGGACTTGCAGCTGTAATTGTCACCGAGTGAGGAGGTGCATCAGTATATTCAGTAACAATGTTACGTCGGGTCTATTAAGGGCGTGTTTGATTCAACCAAAATGATATCCGCAATTGCTATCGTAAAAGGATAGAATATAGCACCCTCGAGAGGGTTGACCGAACAGAGAGCTGTGGTTATTTTTGATTGATTTCTGTTAAAGAAGGAAGGGGGCTCGTTAGTCTATATCAACCAACTCACTCAAAAAAGATGAATTCTGAAATTCGATTCGACGAATTAACAATCCCTGGTACAAGAGATTCAAGTCCGATATCGTTGAAGAATCAGGAGCAATCTTCACATCGTAAAAACTGCTCCCTTTTTTGTTTCTTAAAAAGATTCAGTACACAATATTTATTAAAATGGGGTTTTATATACAAAATTTTCAATTATGGTGTAGATACGGCATCAAAAGTTGAATCCTGGTGCCTAATTGTAGTTAATAACGCCTAACTGTAATTAAAGGAATGGGAAACAAAAAGTGTGTAATTAATGTACAGCTCTTTTCAAGGCCGGGTAATATCAATGAAAAAAAATGTACCGGGGGATTAAATAGGGGAAGATAAAAAGGCAATTAATTTATATACTTTTTCTATTGTTTATCAAAATAAATTAATGGGCTTAATTTATTTCGATAAATAGTAGGGAAAGCGTATAAATTATTTGTCTTTTATCTTCCCCTATTTAAACCCCGATACACTTTTTTCATTGATACTATCCAGCCTTTTGTGGCATTTATCTTCCCGATTTTTAATCCATTAATTTCTTTCTTGAAAAAAATTTGACAATGTACAAAAATAATCTTGGTATTGTCTGCACATCTCGAGCTCTCCGGTGTGACAAGACTGTTTCTCATCCTTCATCTTGCGAGATTGTCTCTGGTCTCCAAGAGGACGATCGGTCTCAAAGAGGGCGGTCGGTCTCAAAGAGGGCGGTCGGTCACCAAGAGGATGATCAGTCTCCAAGAGAGTTCAAAAATGACCTCGAGTGTTCATCGTATTTCGCACGCTTCTAGGAGTGGTCCGGCACTCGCTCGCCCTTTGGTAGGCCGACACTCGCTCACCACTCACTGACAGACTTTGGTAGATCTGCCATATCTTTTGACTTGGAGATTAGATTGATATGATTCAAATTGCTGTGCAAAGCTAAGACGAAGATCTACAACTTTGTATTTTACGACTTTTTCAGATTCTGAGCAGAAGAGGGTCAAAAATCTATTTCAAGCCGAGTCTACCATGAGGAGGCGGATTGTTCCACTTCCAATGGGGTAGGCGGCTTGTTCCACTTCCAAAGGGGTAGGCGGATTGTTCCACCTCCAAGGGGGTAGGCGGATCCTTCCACCACCTCCAAAGGGATAGGCGTATTATTTTCCCTCATGGTTGCATTCGTCCGCCCACCTTACTGGTCCGCCAGTCGCGTTTAATGGTTGATGCGTCCATCCCAAATTGTTCGGTTTGACTCGTCTGCCCGCATCATTTGGTGTTGGCCTCATTTGTCCGCTCGCGTCATTTGGTGTCGGCATCATTCGTCCGCCCGCGTTATTTGGTGTCGGCCTTATTCGTCCGCCCGCATTATTCATTGTCGGCCTCATTTGTCCGCCCGCGTCATTCATTGTCGGTCTTACTCGTCCGCCTGGCCCATTCGTTCATTGATTCGCCTTGGATATGTCCGACCCATTGGAGTCCATTTGGGACAAGCACTTGGACCAGTACGCGGAGTTGGCTTAGATGCGTTTGGAGTTTTCCTATACTAGAGCGTAACCGAATTTTCTTATTTTGAGCCGGATTCTTTGATGTTCGATCACAACTTGGGAATTTTCTTGTTTAAGCCGGATCTCCCTATATTCGGCCAAGACTTGGAGTGTTCCTATTTAGGTCGGGATTGCTTGATCGTCACAGCCTGATCATTCCTATTCAAGATCGGGTCTCTCGATTTTGGGAGCCGGTCGAGTAAATCTCCTTACATTGGAAACGGCCCAAGAAATTTTTTTATATAGCACGACCTAATTTGGGTATTTCCAATGCAAGGGCCAGGGGCTAGGTCATCATTCTCTATATAAAAAAGACTCGAGCACAAGAGAAGGACATCCATTAACAACAACACACAAAGTCCTACTTTATCTCTTGTATCGTTTTTCCTTTCCTAGCATAGCTTTAGCCTAGCATAGCTTTAGCCTAGCTCTAGCTCTTTTTTTTCCTTTCCGTTAGGCTGACATTGGGACGACTAGTCTCAATCCGTCTCGGGAAGTCATATTGTTCTTCTACCACTTTTCCCATAACATAATTATACCCTTTTTGTTTCCTACTCCTTTAATTAGGCCATTTAATTACGTTGGGCGTTATTAACTATAATTAGGCACCAATATACAACTTTTGAAGTCATATCTTGCCAAGACACGATTTTTTTAGTCATTTTCTGGTTACTACGAAAAAGTCGCATCTTGGTGACTACTATGGAAAAAGTCACATCTTGGTATCAAGATACAACTTTTTTCATCGTAGTTCGACGAACTTTTATTCGAATCCTGTTTTGATAAATTGTGTATTGTAATACCATTTTGGTCAAAAATCCTTTTTACGCGGGGCCAGGCTTAGAGAAATAGTACCGGACAAAATCTTGTTGAAGAGTGATGATTTTTAAGTTTGGTTAAAGATAAAACTATTTTTTTTATGGAGATGGAGAGTTCTTATAAATATGCAAAATAAAACACAATTATATTTAAAGAAAATTTTATCCGCAACCCAACCTTATAAACTATCCCATTTGTTAAAAAAAAATCAACTGTGGGTTTTGATTTGGGTTTCCTTTCTTTTAATAATCCGTTTTCTCTTTTGTTTATGTTGTAAAGATAATCTTTTGTGGTATTTAATAATGAAATTAATTCCATGAATTAACAAATTTTATTTTCCAAAATTGAGAGACTAATTTATGTATACCCGAATCGATTAACGTAATGCTTTTATCGGGCCTACACTGATTAATCCCGGCGGGCCCCACACGTTGATTTTCTATCTATCCCCAAATTAGAGCTGTGAACGAACAAAACAGAAGTACTACTCTGCGTCGGATCTCCATCACTGCTCTTTCCCATTCCAGGTCGCGCTCTTCCAGGTTTATTTATTATTTATTTATTTATTTATTTATTGCAATACCTGGGAAATTTGGCTTCTAAAGCTTCGACCTTTTCGTCGCAGTCTTTTTCTTTTGTTTAAAAAAATTTGAACTGTGGGTTTCCTTTTCTTCTTTAATGTGTTTTCTTTTTCCTTCCTTTTTTTTTAATGTTGTAGGTTTAGTTTCGGCTGAGGATAATGGCTGGAAGAGCTCAAATCCCAACTAACAACTCTGCGCTGATTGCGATGATCGCTGATGAGGTGAGGATCTTCTGTGTGTTTCTTTTTTCGTATGATTAATTCGATTCGATTCGATTCGGGTTCCGATTCGAGGTTAGGGTTTTTCCAGAGCGGGTTTG
Source organism: Hypericum androsaemum (assembly GCA_963995505.1). Lineage (NCBI taxonomy): Eukaryota > Viridiplantae > Streptophyta > Magnoliopsida > Malpighiales > Hypericaceae > Hypericum > Hypericum androsaemum. The sequence goes on from OZ023196.1 coordinate 5,592,320, forward strand.
TTCGTGTAATTGAAGAGATGTTGTTGGTTGTTAATGGATCCAGAACTAGTGACTGATGCCTGAATTAATGCTATAGTTGCCAAAGGCCATTTGGTCTAGCGGCAGTGACGGAGGTCCAAGGTTCAAACCCTGGCATAGGCGTATTCTTGGTATAATTCTGGTCAACTAAGCCGATTTGAGATTGCGGGCTTTTGGTTTCTGTTCTCCTTGTTTGCGCAATTTGTTTCACATTGAAATTCTTCGAATTTCTTAATCGGTTTGAAGCTACTTTGTTAAGGTGTAAGCTATACATCTGCTTTCCTCACCCTTTCGTTGGTATGCTCTTTTTAGCCTTTGTGCAATTTTGTCTGCTACAATTGCATTATCTCATGCATCAATCTCCTGTAGATGTAATGCTCGTTTCCTTCGCAGTCAATTATCAACCTGAAAGTGAGGCTTGATTTTGACATGGGATAAACATCACCATTTGTTATCATGTTTCGTGGATTCTGGCTGTATGGAGTATTTCAGCTTTGGGTTGTCGATATAGCAGTTGGAGGGAAAGATTATGAATAATTTGTGATTGGTCTATGTCCCTCCTTCATTTTCGGCATCCGATGGGCCACGACGTGGATTAAGTTTTGGCTTGATTAAATGGATCTTGACATGATTTCTTTCACTCTTGGGTTATTTTCCTCGACTTGTATTTTTTTTTTGATTGATTCTACAAAATGTTCATGTTGAGAAATTTTTCCTTGCTGTAATGTGTAGTTAATTTGCGTAGGTGCACTGGTAAGTGATTGATAGTTTCTGCTTGACCTCCATGCAGGATACAGTCGTGGGCTTTTTGCTTGCAGGAGTTGGTAATGTCGACTTGAGAAGAAAGACAAACTACCTTATAGTGGACTCAAGTATGTGGTTGGAGTGTTCATGCTTCTTTTTTGGATTCTGTGGTGACTAAAAAAATACTCAAGAGATTTGTTGAATTCCATGGTTTTCAGACCTACCTGGTATTTGGTATTGATATTAGTGAAACAACATGAATGTTGTTCTTTGTTGGTTTCAGTTTTTTTAAGGACAAAACTGAATTCCCCAAGATCACGGTTAAATAATTGGAGAAAACAAGGCATTGGTTTAAGTAACTAAGATTGCTGATTTGGATCATGGCCATTTTTCGTGGCAAACCATATTTTGTGTTCCACCTTTTGGCAGTTTGATCTGATCTCTTTCTACCTCGCGACACCATGCATCTGTTTCATTTGTTGGCTTGCTAGTTTATAGTTTCAGCAGAAGAGTATTTATTTCGGTTCGGACTATTCCAATTCCCCACTTCTCTCCTTCTTGAACACGGCCTTAAATTACTCTGCTAAAACAAGAAAGCAATTTATTCTTGGCAAACAATTTTTGTATAGTTTTTGTTTAAGTTAGTCTTGTCCATCTGATGTATGCTGTCCTACCTTTTTTTTATACGAAGGATCTTCTTTTCTATTATATTTTCTTTGTTATGTCGGCTAATGAGTTTGGGTTATGTTATTTGGCTTCTAAGGAAAGGAAAGAAGAAAACAATTGACGATGCCAATTTTTTTCAACCTGTACCCTGATCCCTTGAGTGCCATGCCAATTTTGACTAGGCACTGAAAGGTTTTATTTTGTTCTCAGAAACCACTGTCAAACAAATTGAAGATGCATTCAAGGAGTTTACAACGAGGGACGATATTGCTGTTGTGTTGATTAGCCAATATGTAAGTTGTTTCTTACTTTTGTGCTATGCTTGCAACTCATTGACCATGATTTTACAAAATTTCACTGGCATGCTTGTTGCATTGGCTACTTCTTGTGAAGGTGCCCTGCTGTTACTTGAGACTAATTTGTCCATGTATTTGAGGTGATTGCTTGCTGTTCTATTTTCACTGCAATAAAGAAGTGTTAGGACTTTGATATCATAGAAAATATTCCATGATCTCGTTAACGGAACAAAAACATGTTTCGTCTTTCTTTGTTCACTCATTCCTGAGACTTTCATCCAGACCACGTATGTTTCTGTGGACCTTCTGTTGGTCCGTGAGTAACCTAAGAAGGGAGGTGAATTAGTTTGTAAAATTCTTTTTGATCTCGAGTATAAGTTAAAAGAGATGGTTTAGAAAACTGACACAAGATATATAGTAATTTGACTCGGGTTGACCTGAGCCTACGCCCACCCTACAAAACTATTTCCCCTTTCGCCATACTCTCCTAGACGAACAGTTACAATCCACTCGTTTTACAATTTGGCTCAGTAACACTAACCAACTCAACTTGCTATAACACAAATAGTTCTCAATTAGTACTGTATTGATCTTGACCTCGAAATTATGCGGAGTTCACTGGACCTTTAGTCTTTGTTAACTTAGTTTCGATAATGTCCTTTTCAAAACTTCACTAACCCAACACCTTCTTTTCAGGTGGCAAACATGATAAGGTTTTTGGTAGACAGCTACAATAAGCCAGTTCCCGCAATTTTGGAGATCCCTTCGAAAGATCATCCCTACGATCCAGCTCAGGACTCGGTCCTGTCACGAGTGAAGCACCTCTTCTCTTCTGAATCAGTGGCATCCGGAAGGCGTTGAGCATGTTCACCGGGTTATCTTAGTTTCATATCTCGCGCCCATTTAATTTTGGATTGTCTATATCACCTTTCTACTCAACTCATCGATATCTAGCAGCTCGGAGTCGGTCGATCTTGGCTATGTGTGAAGAATGAGATGGAATCCACAATATGATTCCTAGAAGCCCGAGCTCGAGTACCTTTCAACGGATCGTTCCGAGTAAAGAAGAAAAGGAGGGTATGTTTTGTTGGAGCATGGATAGAGAGAACCAATTATTAGTTTGTGCAGGTCCTTTCAGACTAGTTTCTTGCTACTTGGTGTTTTTTTTCATGCAACAATTCCATACAAGCTCCGAGTCTGTTATAATAAGAAGAGACGATTGGAAACTGATGCACACTAAATTTAAAGAGAGCCCGGTAAACCAACTTTTTTTATTGGAGTAAAACAACTAGGTATACACACTTGGATCAACCAATGAAGAAAGTATTATAGCTTATCTAAGAAATGTCGAATTCGAATCTTTGGTAAACGCAATGTTTTACTTGGTTTGAATAATGAGTGAGGGAGAGCGAAGAAAAAAGATGAAAGTTCGAATACAAATATAACCAAACAACTAGGCATAAAGGGAAATTACAACTTTTACTTGTAGAGAAGGTGCAAATTAACATTGTGCAATTAGAGCTGGTCGAAGTGATAAATGACTAATTTTAAGATCAAGTGTAAACCAAGATAAAATTAACAGTATCTTAAAGCAGGTCATTAATTTTTTTATTTAGGTAGAAAACAGGTCATTTAATTAAATCACAATAAACATGATTCGATCAAATTGTGGTAACACGTCCTAATTATATCCACTTCATCGATTTTATCTCATTTAAGCCTGGATTATTAATAAATATCTAATATCTCTCCGTTGAAGAATTAGAGGAAGGTTATAATAATTGTCTAGTTGCCTCAGAAATTAATTTTCCCAGAAAGTGAACTATTATCAAAGTTATGTCGACACCTGAAGCCCATCTTGTGCAAGTAGATTGGGCATAGGAAACATATGGTAGATTTTGCTATCGCACATACTTTGCCCTCTATTTTTCATTTTGTTATGTTGACACATGGAGATATTTATTGAATTGATTAATCAAATTTTTTACATCACATGTATCAAAACGACATAAAAAGTTAATAATTTTAAGAAAGTTTGGCATTATTATGATATAAAAAATTATTTTTTCAAAAAAAAAAATCTAATTCCAAACTGGGTGGAACCTTTGAAATGTGAAAAAGTTATTCCAATAAATATTTAACTTTGTTTTACAACAAAATTTCTATTTTTCTACCCCTAAATAGAATCTCCCAGTATACACCCCGAATACTAGTTGTTCATAAAAAAATCTGATTTCTACAAAAAGATAAAACAAAAGAAGAAAGAAGTTAATTCGTCACCTGTGTTAGGTAGCTGTACGCTGATCACCTACTCTCATCCAGTCAGTTAAAAAAAATCCTGTGGGCCTACAGGCATTTGCGAAAAAGAGGATTAGCTGATAAAATTAAGCACGTAAAATAATATTGCCAGAGATAAACTATATAATATATACTTTAGATTAAACAATGTAATACTGAACATATAAAGGGTATAGGTTAGTGGATAAAGGAGTTATTGTTCATGAATCTATTGGTTACTTTATTTTTTTGGAAAGTTCAATTATTTATACCAAAAATTACATATTGTCAGATTTTAAATCTTGTATCTTTATCAAATCGTGGTAAGCGATATGGTACTATGTCAAAAGGGGTATGGATTGGGTACGGAATGTCAATATTCCGAACCGTTTGGAATGAAGACACGCGGAAACTTTTTTGCAAACGCGCTAAAATATGGGGACCAAAATAAAAAAAAGTCACGCACAAATACAGGCCGGATACAAATGACATTATCACATAACTGCGCATGCCAGTATCGCATAACTGCACATGCCATTGTGACTTTTTTGAAAAAATGCTAAAATACGAGGACCAAAATGAAAAAAAACTATGCGTGTCATTATCATTAACGGGGACTTGCCGTTTTCACAAAAACAAATATCATTATCACATAAATGTACTTGCCATTATCACATAACTACGCTTGCCATTATCACGTACTTGCGCTTGCCGCTGCGGTCCCCCTTCACTCCAAACCGTTCGGAATCAATTCATTCACTCCGTACCCAATCCAAATCCATGTGAAAAGCCCTTGGCGAATCTATTGGTTACCTGGAATCAACAACAGCTATAACGAAGCAGCTTTTGATTTTTTGGGGTTAAACTTCTATATTTAGAGTTGAGTAATGTCGAGCTCTATTTAGAAGACGGTATTTTTAATTGTGTCTTTTATATTCATAAGACTTCAAAAATTCTTTACGTGAATCCAAGTCACATACTACTTCGACCAACTCTTATCTATAGATTTAAAAAACTTGTGTCTTATTTTTATAAGTATAATTTTCAAGATTTGAATTATGTTATTGACTCTTAAATCTTCATATATTTCACGTTTTGTCAGTTGAGTTGGGACTAGTGTTTAATGATATTCTGACCAATCAAAATTGCCCAATTGAGTTGAAACAATTCTTCTACTATAGTAATGTTATGTTTGCCCATGAAAGAAAATCATTTATTTCGTGGAATTTATTTAACATTCTACATCTGGTTGAAGTAGAATGAGAATTTTTTCTAATATTTACATCATTGGTTGAATCATATCTTGTAAATCATGTGGATTTATTTTAGTCAATGTGTTATAAATATCTAGGAAGTCCAGGTTGAAACTCTTGCATTGTCAATGATGTAAATTTATCTTTTAAAAAAATAGATTTATTTTAATCGTTAAAATTTACCATTTATCTGCAACCGGATACAATAACTCAGATTAGAAATGTTTAAATATATGTGGCCCGATTGTCAGTCCGGCAATATAGGGAACATAATATGACAGTTCAATCCCAAAACTCGAAAGATAATTCGACCGGTGGTCAATGCACTTGATGGTCAATTTTGTTGCCATATCAAAATTTTAAAAAAATAAATTTATATAATTTTGATTAATTAGCTGGTTCATCCAAGCTATGTAAAAGCGGTGCCATTAAGCATCTTTCTGACTGACATTGAACATGCTGGATCTACAAGCCATCATATAACCTTAAAGTACGTCACATGGATTCCCTCTCCATACAGATAATTCATGTGGGAACATATCACAGACTCACTTGCTCATCTTATATTATATTGTCTCATCTCTACGTATCTAATTATTGGATCCGGACTTTCGCCTTTAATATACCACTAGCCAATAATTTTATAGTGATTTTTTCAACAATTTTTGAATTATTAATTTTTCAATAAAACATAGGAGTAAAAAGTTCGCCTAGGTAAAAATTTTGAATTATACGGTGGTTAAATTAAACTTGTTACAGCCCGTTGATCTGCTTTAGATCTCGGTGTTATCATCTAATCTAACTATAATTATATTGTTGATACATTTTACCATAAAATAAAGGGAAAAAAACTCCCAAGTCCCTAAAGTTTGACATAATATACTAATAGATCCAGTACATAGTAAATCAGTCCCTAAAATTTCAAAAATTGAACCCATTAGTCATTTCCCATAAAAAAAAAGCTAATAATATTTAAACCCAACCTATTGAACTTGGTTAAACCAAACAAACAAGTCCGATTGAAAATACCCTTTGGTTAAACCAAACAAACAAGTCCATCTTCCTCGACAACTTCTTCCGATTGAAACTTTTCGCACGACTATCCTATTGAACTTGTTAAACCCAACCTCCCAACTCGAGCTTGAGAAAGTCTTGCCGCCCCTCTTCTTCCCCGACATCGTATGTAGCAATTACCAACATCGCACATCTGAGTCAACAGACGCCACGGAGAGGAGTTCCCAATTAAAATTATAGTCAAATTAACCAAGCAAGTTCATAAAACGGGAACCCAAACATTTACTATTTCAATTACCCAATTTTTGGTGGTTACCTGGTTCCATTGGCGACAATGAAAAAGATGGAAGATCCCAACTTTAGAGAAGAGGGGCGGCCCGTCTTTCTCAAGCTCGAGGCGGGAGATTTGGATTAACAAGTTCAATAAGATAGTCGTACGATAAGCTTCAATCGAAAGAAGTTTCTGGGGAAGATGGACTTGTTTGTTTGGTTTAACCAAAGGGTATTTTTGGGATTTTGAACATTATCAGCTTTTGTTTTATGGGAAAGGACTAATGGATTCAATTTTTGAAATCTTAGGGACTGATTTACTATGTACTGGATCTATTAGTATATTATGCCAAACCTTTGGGACTGGGGAGTTTTTTCCCCTAAAATAAATGTAATATCTCATCAATAATAGGTTATAAAATACTTAAGTGATTTGATTTGATTATCCATATAAATAAGGTGCACCTACTTTTCTTCACACATCTTAAAAGAACTCCGATGATAAATGAACTTGGCTTGGGAGTTTCGATTGTGTCTGGAATGCGCTCATTCCGAACCGTTTCGACTGAAAGACACGTGAGAGATTTTTGCAAAAAAGTTAAAATACAGAGAAAAAATAAAAAAAGCCCGCGCGGCAGTGGATCACCAGCATGATATTATCGATAATAAGGCATGTCATTGTCGTAACACATGGACTGTTATCAATAACTTGGCTTACTAGTGTCATAACCGGGACATACCATTGTCAGAACTAGAACATGCCATTATTGGTTCTTTCAGTCCAAACGGTCTAGAATGTCTTCCTCACTTTGGACCCAATCTACTTCCCCTGGCCTGGAGTAATTTCATAATGTGTAAAAAAATTCCAAGGTACATACGAATAGGGACAAAATATATTGAAAACAGTCGGTTGGACGACATTAGTATGAATAAATCTTATCGTTCGAAAACTACTAGAGTGCCTACTAATTGTGCCTCTGTTGCGCACTTCTTATTTGTTTAATTTTGTGGAGCGGCGGTAGGAGGGGTTTTGGAATTCGGCGGGGGTGGAACTGATAATTACTACTGCGGAACAAGGACCACGCCGTCCGACACAAATATGATTAATTCATTGATTTTATGGATAACGTAGGGCGTTGGTATATGGAGAATATTCCACCCCGATGTACACGACATATTCCTCGCGAGTCGGTGAAAAAATATTATTATCAATAAATAATTATTATCATAAAAGTCATTGTAATTTTACTTGCAACTCTTTGGTTGGTTGGTTGCACTATTAAGACCATAAGACCGTGATTTGATTCATCCTCCAATTGCGGGTTGCGACCAACTTAGGCTTGATAAAAAGAAAATAAAAGGCAAAAGATATGTTGTTCAGAATTATTTAATCAACCAGAAGATACCAAACTTCCCAAGTTTACCCAACTCCCAATCTAATCCTCTGACTGTTAGAGTCTAACCCCTTTGTTTCCTTTAAAAACAATTCTCTAACCCCTTTCAAAAAAACAAATTCATGATACCAAACATTTTGATTAACTAGCACGTAAATTATTTTTATCTAATGAAAAATTTCTAGTTAAATTCATGAAAATAGAGCAATATGTAAATTTTGGTACTAAAAAAATTTAATATTATAAATATCATGCAAAATTCAAATGTGGATTTAGTGGTTGAATTAATATTTCCCCAACAGCGACTAAAAAAACAAAGCCGCTAACCTGAACGCAGCCTTTAACGCATTTCACCGCCAGGGCAGTTGACTGTCACGTGTGTAAAGTAACGGCACAAACGAGCCCTCGACACTTGGCGAAACGGGAAACTTGGGCTGCGGTCAAGTTTTCTGAAGGACAAGGCTAATTATAAAGTGAAAAGGTCACACAGATAAGATAGCGCAGACAGACACCTATTTTGACGGGGTAAACCGGTCACCCGAAACTTCCATCCACTCGTTTCGATACGCTCTGGGCTCTCATATCCCGCCATACCGGTCATAATCTAATATACCGTAATTTGATCGACTATCTTCAAAATATATACGAGTTTATTTTATGTATTTTGTTCTCAATTACTCGTATTCCAAGAAATATTAGAGTGTCACTCGTCTTAAAATTATTATAGGTCAAACTTTTTGAACTCAAGATGTTTGTTGTACACCTTATTAATACGAATAATACAATTAAATTATTTAAGTTTGTCTTAATATATCTTAAACTAATTATTACAATAAAAAAAATACAACACAAAAACATATAAAAGTAAAACAATGTGTGCTGCTAAAGAACAAGAAAAAGTTGTGCAACTAAAATCGAGTAAAACAAAGCTCGAGATTAACAACAAATGGCAGGGTTTCATGTTCTTTTGTTGGGGAGTATGATGGCCGATGGTTTAAATTTTCTCGTAAGAGTCGACGTCGAAGCATCTTGGGCCCTTGTATTGACAAATACCATATTAATGTTGACAAAAGAAAAAATAACCGATGCCATATTTCTATATTCGAGCAAAAAAATCAATTTACATTTTTTCTATATTTAAAATCACAATTTTTTTTAGCATTGAGACATTTTTTGTCAACAAAAATAATTATCGTAAAAATTATTTGAAAACGAGTTAAAACATAAAGAAGTAAAATTTAGTAAACAAGCGCCGTAAATACAAAATTTAATTACATTCGTCAAGCGTCTGACAATAGGACCAATTTTCTCGCGTTTCATTTGATTCATAATCTTGAAAGTTAGAACAAAACAAATCGTTTCGACATATTTCAGAATACAGGAATATTATCTGATATGGATTTTATTTTCCAAGTATTTCGAGTCTTTTATTTGTTTATTGTTAGGGTTTGTCTCAAATTCTAGCAAATTACTACTCTATTCCTATTTAGAGTAGGGATACAATCTCCTATATATATTGACCTATGCCTAGGTCTTTTGTGTAGTAGTTGAGAGTTGTGAGGTAGAGAGAACCCTCACGGAGGCCTTGTAACCGATTGGACTCACATAGTGGACGACTCTCCTTTGCCCGTAATTTTCTCCCCGTCTTGGAGTTTCCACGTAATTCTTGTGTCTCGTGTTTTACTCATTTCAATCTTATTTCTCAACAATTGGTATCAGAGCCAGATCTGAGATTCGAGTATTCGAGTGTTAAAAAAAAAGGGGGCAGCAGATTCGATTTGGGGGTTAGGGTTTTCTTGGGATAAACCCTTGGAGCGCTGCCTACGCTAGCTGGCCACTACCCAACTGCCGGCATCTAGCCGACCGTCGCCAAGGAGAGGCGACCATCGCCCCGCGTTCGTCCGTCGCCTGGAGTTTCTGTCCGCCGTTCGAGGAGAAGGAAAATGGGTTCGGGAAGAAGAAACCCGAGTCGGGTGGAGGTTCGGGGATGAACCCGCCATTCGTGAGGAGCACGTCACCGGAGAAGGCACATCACCGGAGAAGGGCTAGCGTACCATCACCGCGCTGTGCCTGGAGGAGATCGAGTTTGCCACTACTCGTCCGTCGCCTGGAGTTGTTCCACCGTTCGTCAAATCGTTCGGTGGAGAGAGAGACCATTCGTGAAAGGAGGAGAGTCGGGAAGAGAAGAGAAGAAACTCTGACACCGACCGCTGCCACAAGCCGCCCATCGCCACCTAGTACCCGCGCGTCACCGAACCTAGCCGTCGTTAAGCGCCCGCCGCCCGCCGTTGGTGGTTGTCCGTTCAGCAGCCGCCGCCTTAGAGGATTGGGGGTTGAAAACCCTAATTTTCGAGTTGACTTGGTCAACGGTTTGACTGGTTGACCGAAAGTTAACTGATTTGACTGATTTTAGTTTTCTAACCAGTTTTGGGCTGATTTCTTGGTTCGAAGTATTTCAGGATGACTTCGATGAAGTACGAAATTCCTCAATTGACGAGAAAAACTAATTTTTCTTTATGGCAGGTGAAGATGTGTGCTATTCTGACACATTTAGAGCTGGATGAGACTCTACTTGATGAGAAGTCGATGCCTTCGAGTTGGGATGCTGCGATGAAAGCGTCAAAGAACTGTAAGGCTGTGAGTCAGATCCAGTTGCATCTGTCAGATGATATTTTGCGGGACGTGTTGAAGGAGACAATAGCTTCCTCATTATGGGCAAAGCTTGAAAAGTTGTGCATGCCCAAGAGTTTGACCAACAAACTGTGCTTGAAGTAACGACTATTTTCTATTTGGATGTAAGAAGATAAGTCTACTCATGACCACCTAAATGAATTTAAGGATATAGTGGCTGATCTTAGAACTCTAGATGTGAAGTATGATGATGAAGATCTTGCTTTATTGTTATTGTGCTCGTTGCATGCTTCTTATCAGCAATTCAGAGATACCCTGTTGTTCAGCCATGATACTCTGAGTTGGGATGATGTTCATGATTCGCTCTTAGAGAAAGAGAGAATTGATAAGCACACAGTGAGTTCCTCTAAAAATAGCCAAGGGACTGGCTTGGTCGTGAAAGGGAGGTCTGAGGAGAGGAATGCTAAGTCTGGTTCAAGGAAGAAGAGCAGAAGCAAATCAAGGTCAAGGCACAAAGATAAGACTTGTTTCAATTATCATAAGGTTGGGCATATTAAATAGTTCTGTCCGGAGTTGAAGAACAAGAAGAAGGGCGAAAAGTCCAGTGCTCCGAAAAAAAAAAGTTCTGATAGCGGCAGTGCTAGTGTTGCCACCACCACTCAGAAAGAAGAATCTGATGGAGATCTTTTGTCTGTGATTGATGGGAAGTCTAAATTTGATGCTGCTTGGGTCCTTGATTCTGCTTGTACGTTTTATATGTGTCCTATCCGGGACTGGTTTTCAACATATGAACGTGCAGAGGGTAATGTTCTCATAGGAAATAATTTTGTCTGCAAGGTTGTTGGTATTGGCACAGTGAAGATCAAGATGCATGATGGTGTCATTCAAACCTTGACGAATGTGAGGCATATTTCTGATTTGAAGCGGAACTTGATTTCACTGAGTACTCTTTATACAATGGAGTACAAGTATACGGGAGAAGGTGGAGTTCTTTGTGTGAGTAAGAACTCATTAGTGCATATGAAGGCTAAGAAAGAGGTTAAAAATCTGTACATTTTGCAGGATTCTACAGTTACAGGGACTGCTGCTGCTCCATTTGGCTCATTGACAGATTCTGAGAACACCTAATTGTGGCATATGTGACTTGGTCACATGAGCAAGAAAGGTATGACCGAGCTAAATAGGAGAGGATTATTATGTGGATAGGGTATTGGGAAGCTGGAATTTTGTGAGCACTGTGTGTTTGGCAAGCAGAAGAAAGTCAGTTTTCAGAAAGGTGTGTACACTACAAAGGAAAAACTTGACTATGTTCATTCTGATCTTTGGGGACCGTCTCAAGTTGCAACAAAGAATGGTTCCAAGTATATGCTGACTATTATTGATGATTATTCGAGAAAGGTGTGGGCGTTCTTCTTGAAGAGCAAGGATCATGTCTTTGTCACTTTCAAGCAGTGGAAGACTATGATTGAGAAGCAGACTGGGAGAGATGTCAAGTATCTCTACACAGACAATGGATTAGAGTTTTGCTCTAGTTGGTTTGATGAGTTCTGCAAGAATGAGGGTATTGTAAGGTATAAGATAATCCCTGGTACACCTCAACAGAATAGAGTCGCTGAAAGAATGAACAAAACTTTGTTGGAGAAAGTTTATTGTATGCTGTCAAATGCTGGTTTGCCTAAGTCGTTTTGGGCTGAAGCTGCTTTCACTGCCTGTCACCTTGTCAATCGTTCACCTCATGCATCACTTGATGGCAAGGTACCTGAAAAATTATGGTCTGAAAATCCTCCTAATTATGCTATTTTGAAGATATTTGGGTGTCCTGCCTATGCTCATGTGAATAATGGCAAGTTAGAGCCAAGATCTGTAAAATGTATCTTCCGTGCTATGCTTCTGGAGTGAAGGGATACAAGTTGTGGTGTCCCGAGCTGTCTAAGGTCTTGTTGAGTAGGAATGTTATTTTCAAAGAGACAGACATGCTGAGTAAGAGGGAGGATATTTCTTTACCTGGTATTTCGAGTGCTCCAAGTGTGGACTTGCAAAAGTCAAAAGTGCAGGTAGAATTTGATGCTGATCCAGAAGTGAGTTTCTTCCGTGATGTTGATTGCCATGGTCCTACTCATGGTGGGTTGTCTGATGAAGCTGAGAATGTTGACACAGTTGACAGGCCCAGAAGAATTATCAGGTCTCCACAGAAGTTGGGTGAGGCTGATATTGTTGCTTTTATCCTGAATGTGGCAGAAGAAGTTGATAGCTGTGAAGAACCATTTAGTTACTCAGATGCTGTGAAGTCGAAAGACTCTGCTAGATGGTTAGTTGCTATGGAGGAAGAGATGGAATCTCTTCACAAGAACAAGACTTGGGAGATTACTAAGCTGCCTAAGGATAAGAAGGTTGTCAGTTACAAGTGGGTATTCAAGAAGAAGGATGGTATACCTGGAGTTGAAGAGCCTAGATACAAGACTAGGCTAGTGGCTAGAGGATATAGTCATATTACTGATGTGGACTTTAATGAGGTATTTTTACCAGTTGTGAAGTATACCTCAATTCGTTCTCTTCTCGGTATTATTGCCATGCAGGATTTGGAGCTTGAACAGCTTGATGTGAAGACAGCTTTCTTGAATGGAGAGCTTGAGGAGCAGATTTATATGGCACAGCCTGAGAGTTTTCATGTTGAAGGCAAAGAAGACCATGTATGCTTGTTAAAAAAGTCTTTGGCCTTAAGCAGTCTCCGAGGCAGTGGTATAAAAGGTTTGATTCCTTTATGATTTCTCATGGTTATGAGAGGAGTAAGTATGATAGTTGTGTTTACCTGAAAAGGCTACGCGACGGTTCCCAAGTGTATTTGCTCCTGTATGTGGATGACATGTTAATTGCTGCAAGTGACAAAGGAGAGGTGAGGAAGCTCAAAGCTCTGTTAAGTAGCGAGTTTGAGATAAAAGATTTGGGTCCTGCTAAGAAGATTCTTGGTATGGAGATTGCCAGAGATAGAGGAGCAAGAAAATTATTTTTGAGTCAGGAGAGTTATATTGAAAAGGTGCTTGACAGGTTTGATGTGACTGGTAATCCTGTGAGTACTCCTCTTGGTACACATTTTTAGCTTTCGTCTGCCTTATCTCAACAGTCAGCTGCTGAGGTCGATTACATGTCTGGTATTCCATACTCCAATGCTGTTGGTTCTCTGATGTATGCTATAGTTTGCACATGCCCGAATTTGGCCTATGCTGTGAATGTCGTTAGCAGGTTTATGGAAAATCCTGGAGAAGGTCATTGGAGAGCAGTGAAGTAGATTATGAGGTACTTGAAGGGTACCAAGGGCGTGTGTCTACAGTTTGGAAGTACCAATGATGGAATTATTGGTTTTGCTGATTCAGATTATGGTGGAGACCTTGATAAGTCTAGGTCCTTGTCTGGATATGTCTTCACTCTTGGAGGATGTGCTATCAGTTGGAGAGCTTGTCTACAAGCCGTACTGGCGTTGTCTACCACTGAGGCAGAATACATGGCTATAACTAAAGGTGTGAAGGAGGCTATCTGGTTGAAAGATTTCTTCAGTGAAATCTGTGAGAAGCTGCAGGTCAGTACAGTGTACTGTGATAGTCAAAGTGCTATCCATCTCACGAGGGATACTATGTATCATGAGAGGATAAAGCACATTAATGTGAGGTACCACTTCATTCGGGAGCATGTTGCTCAAGGTGACATTATTGTGAGCAAAGGTGGGTACAAAGGACAATCCTGCAGACATGTTGACGAAGCTACTTTTTGGTGCTAAGTTCGAGCATTGCTTGGACTTAGTAGGTATTCATGCTTGAAGCAGATTGCCCTTAGGGGCTGATGGTGAAGGTAGAGCAGCGTTGATGTTGGAGTCATAGAATTTGGTACAAGGTGGAGATTTGTTAGGGTTTGTCTCAAATTCTTGCAAATTAGTACTCTATTCCTATTTAGAGTAGGGATACAATCTCCTATATATATTGACCTATGCCTAGGTCTTTTGTGTAGTAGTTGAGAGTTGTGAGGTAGAGAGAACCCACACGGAGGCCTTGTAACCGATTGGACTCACATAGTGGACGACTCTCCTTTGCCCGTAGTTTTCTCCCCGTCTTGGGGTTTCCACGTAATTCTTGTGTCTCGTGTTTTACTCGTTTCGATCTTATTTCTCAATAATTATTTATTTTCTCAAGATACGGAATATAATCTTGATATATCCACAACCCAATGTTCTAATAAATAATAAGTTTTCTCTCATCCACATTTAACCAACACAACCCAACCTTTTTTATACTTCATGAATGACCCAACCCAACTTTCTAAACAGACAATAAATTTTTATCTCATCCACATACATGTATTATCAATACAAATTTTCGTAGATTATTCAAAATGTTGGCTATATTATAGAGAATTGAAAATATTGCGTGGTATTTATGAAAAATTGAAAAATACAAAATTTTTTATTATTAATTTTTTATTTTATTAAAAGTTAACTTCAATTTTTATATCCACACGAATAATAGTGAACATATGATAACAAAAATACAAGGTGTTGTAAATATCTAATAGTATTGTCAAACTCTAGCATTGTCATGGTGTAAAATCTAACTTAACAAAATATGATAATAAAATAGACATTTTCCTAAGGGTGAGCACGAAATTGCAGAATATCGCTAAACTGCAATACCGCAAACTGAAAAAAACCAAACCGCTCCTCCAAAATGGTTTTGCAGTACGGTTTCATACCGAACTGCTCCTACCGGTACGGTTGTAGTTTAGATTTTGTACCAAACTGCGATGCCGCGAAACCAATATCATAAAACGACATCATTTTATATCTGGGTTACTTAACCCCAAAATGACGTCGTTTGGGTACGTATATAAGTGAAAATTCTTCAGATTATTTCTTCCTCCTTGCCCGAAAAAAGAACATCAGATAGACTATCTTCCTCCTTCCTCGTTTGGCCTCTCCTCCTTCCTCCTTCTGTGAGTTGCGACCCTCATGACGGACATCGACAGGCCGACGATCCTTCTTCTATGACTGCCAGACCTCCGCCATCGACGGTCCTTCTTCTCCTCATGTCCGACAACCCTTCTTCCCCTAAAGTGAAAAAAATCTAACTTATCTAAATAGAAATTGGAAACCCTAAATCGCTAAATTCGTAACTCGCCTCCACTTTTCACCGCCCGACGCCCTCCTCTCTGGTTTCCTCTCTCTGGCTAAGGTAATTGACATTGCTTTGCTTTGCTCACTTTCCCAATAATTTTTTTGTCTCTCGATAAGGTAATTTGTATATGTCTTTTTGTTGACAGATAATTGCAATTTGAATCGAGCCAACAGACTAAATCGAGCCATCTATCTCAATATGGTAAAACCCTAACCCTAATTTGCTGGTCAGTTAATTTGTAATATCTAGAATATGATTCGTAATGTTAGTGGTTGTGTGTTAATCGTAATGTTTGTGGCTAAGGTAATTTTTGTTGTTGCCTGATTTGTTAGAAAAAAGCATGTCCCAAGTTTCTGTTTGGTTTTTTTCATTTTTCACTTACTGTTTGTGTTACTTACGTTAGGAAAATGATGATGATGTGCAAAAGGAGAAATTTGGGCCAACTAAAATGGACTTTTCTTCTTAAAACAAAAATTTGGGCCTGGTGCGGTTTCAAATCGCCAAACTACAATACCGTACCGACTCCGCTACACCGCGAAGACTATGGTATGGAGTCACACTGCGACACCCACGGTTGCAAAATGTTGTTTAAAAAAAATAGTTCGATATAAAATTTTGGTAAAATACTGCCATACCTAACCGTACTCATTCCAATAGAGTTTCGTGAAGTTTTTGGATTGTGAACATTAGAATTAGCTCGCTCCTTTGAGCATCTTTAATTCTCTGCACAATAATAAAGATTAACATATATATATTTCCAAATGGTGTCTATTTCTGTTAAACGACATTATAATTTTTCGACGAGATGATTTGGACACATTTTTTGAACAATAACCAATGTCTCCGCTTTAATTGAGATATTGCCTTTTGATTTTGCCACCCGAGATTAACACAAATAAGGTAAGATCCTATCAAGTGGTTGTATTCAAACATAACCAACATGATCTTCAACACCCCCCTAAGTTGGCACGAGAGGAGGAAGGGAGGAACCCGGACGGCGGCGAAACCCCAAAGGAGGAAGGGAGGAACCACGACGGTGGCGAACGGTTACTACTACATGGCTCAACATCATCACGATGCAAGAGAGCTTCAGCGACTTTACGCCTGAGGTGGAGGTAGCAAAGTCCTCCCAGCAGCGATCCTCTACTCACCGGGGACCACCGTGAGGGTGAAAGGTGTGCGCCTGACGCACCAGAATATAATCGCATGGATGTTCTTCATGCTGGTGAGGGTGGTGGCGGACGGGGAGACGCTGGTTCGACATCGAGGGGATGCTAGCAGCGTTGGAGCGGGGCAGTCTGATTGGTAGTGTTTTAAAAGGTATATAGCAATGTTTTAAAAATCACGATCCACCAGGGACCAAATTCAGGTCGATTTTTGCCTAAAATCTAGAACGTGGTTTGACTGGCCAAAATTTGGTCGGACTATCTGGTCAGGTACTTCCGGATAACCCAGTTCGCCTGGATCAGAAAAATTAGTGTTTATTTTTTCCATTTTATCTGATTTAATTTAGAAACAAAATCTCAAGTTCCATGCTAGGAGCGTCTACATCACTTTTGGATCACAACAAACTTATCTTTTTAACAATTCTTGATAATATGTCAACCAAGTCAAACAAATTTGACTAATATGTCGAACACAAAAACTTGTATAATCATTTTCTTGTTCTTCTAGACTTGTTTAATTCATGTTTGAAGACTTTATTTGGATAAATTGTATAATAAAGTTGCTAAATATTTGAACTTATTTAGTATTTTATTATTTTTATGTTAAATTAAATTTGTTAAACCTTATTTAATTCTATTAATATAAAATAGAAGTTTCGGTATGACCAGCAGCCTAACCGGTCAGACCAGATGAACCAGAAATTTTAAGAATTACAAGTCACCTTTCGGGTCGGTTTTAAAAATATTGGTATATATGTCATTTCACATGACAAAAAGATAAAATTGGGCGTTAGCATGAGCGAAGGACCCGATAGTATAATAAAATCACACACAGGAGATGGAAAAATTATTTTTGAAACACGGGAGACTAAATCATCGATTTAGTCATACACGAGGGACCTGAGAATAATATGCCCAATTTTATATATTTTCAAAAACAAAATTCAATAACTAATATGGTTGTTACATTTGAAAAATAAATCGGCCGAGATAGATAGATAATATCCTATGAAGTGGTCGTATTTAAATGTAACCAACATGATCTCCAACAAAGGCCCCTAACAAACTAAACTAAATAGTCAAATATGTACATCTAGGTAGACTAACCCCTTTCAGCCTTCAGGTCAAAAATATCTATACAAGAACAAAATGGGGAATCCGATACCAAAATATCAAAAAAAAGGTAAAAAAAAGAGAATATGTTACCCGATTGTCTTCCCTCCATTTGTGCTGAATGTGCACCTCTAAGTGGCGACAAATAAGGCTTTGTACTCATTGTATGAGCTTAGATGAAGGGTGACTCCACATTACATCCTTCCCAACACAGAGAATAGCCAAGGAACAGTCCATCTCCACAATTAGTCGCTGACGAGAGCTACCCGAGGCCATCTCTAACCCGAGGATTAAGACCCAAATCTCAGCCACTAAATCCACACAAAAACCCGAGCCTCTACGTAAAACTGCAAATCCTGAGACCCGCTGCATCCCGAAGAACTTCACCCAGCACAAGATAAATTCAGATTGTCAACAAAGGCTCCATCAATGTTAAACTTGACAAAACCCTATGGCGGAGGTACCCTAGAAACTAAAATCTGATGCAAGGGAGAAGCAAAGTTATCCGATTAGTGATAACACGGGTAAACTCCTACGTTTGAGAGAGAATAAAAGAGGAGGTGTGGGAATCAGGTGTACCGGCGCGACAGACGATCTCAGCTAAAACAATTTATTTACTCGTGATTTAATTGTTTGTTACTGTAGCCGGGTAAGAGAAAACAATATGGGGTCAGATAAGTGGAAAGTGCTTTCCTCAATTAGGGTGGAGCCCGCAAAAGATTAGCTTGAAATAAGAATATTCGGGTGGATGCGGTTGCTGCCACAAGGAGAAAGTTGCCTAGGATTGAGTGTAATTATGGATCACGTCTCACATTGACCACACACCTTCTCTCTCTCCCAATCCACATCGTCTCTCCCTCCTCCGCCACCTTAAGCACCTCACCTAACCCAACACTGAGCACGCTCACACCGGATCTAATCCTCCTGCCCAAATATTACCGACCCTCTTAAACGGTTACCGGAACATTTCAATTTTTTTGGAAATGAGTCTCTTTTAGCTATAGAATTATGGCATCCTATTCAAGAGTGATTGTCATAATAAAATTTTTTAATTTCATAAAATTTGAACCCAAAATTCAAGTAAATTATAATCTTTTGAACTAACTCTCCCATTGATTTTTTTGGTAATTAGTTTACGATACATTCATTATGTTTTTTTTGAATTTATTTAACAAAA
The DNA here is from genome assembly GCA_963995505.1 of Hypericum androsaemum. NCBI lineage: Eukaryota > Viridiplantae > Streptophyta > Magnoliopsida > Malpighiales > Hypericaceae > Hypericum > Hypericum androsaemum. The sequence goes on from OZ023196.1 coordinate 5,611,498, forward strand.
AATTTCATTTTAATTTTCCATAGGCGAAACTCATTTCCATTTTCATGTTTGAAACAAAAATAAAAATTTGAAATTGACTTGTATTTTTTATTATAGCAATGTAATATTATAAGTGGAGTATGAAAAATATAGATATTTACTTATAGTTTCTTAAATTTTCAAATCTCGTAGTTTATATTTCCCATATAAAATTATTTCAAAAATTAACTTATGAAATTTAATTATACTTCCGAAATCGAACAGCTCAAACAATTAACAAACAGTATACCGGATAAGAATATTATCATTTGATACTTTTTTGGAAATTTTTAGATACTTAATTGATCATAAATATTCCATTAAAAATTATGTTTTTTTTTTATTTTATATATTTTAGATTTTTTTTTCTACCCATAAAAAATATTATGTTTTTTCAACTTAAAACCCAAGGACGATGAGAGGAAAAACTTTCCACCAAAAAACTCCTCGTGGTGGAGCGAGAGAGGGGTGGGGTTTAGGCCTAAATTCTCGCCACTTGGCCAATTCTCTCTCTTCCTTTTCCCAATTATCTACACATTTTCCCTATTTTCCCGCCCTTATCCCCAAAACTCTCCCAACCCCTACACGTGGCAAAAACCCACCCCCTAAAAAAAATTAATTAATAGAGAGATAAGTTATATGGTTATAGTGTTTTTGGTTTAATGCTGAAATATTACCAAGGGCTAAAATTCGACAATCTTGATTAATCTATAACATTCTTTGGACGGTTAGTTATAAATCCTCTGTGAGAAAGACGGAAACACCCTTGCGTGCAATAACTGGCTGGTCCGGTTTCGTGGCCAGTAAAAAAACCCCAACCAAAACGAAAATGTAAAAAACAATTAAATATTTCCCTATAAAATTAGGGAGGGAGAGAGATATAAGAAGGGTTTAAGCCCCACTAACCCATTATTAAAAACTCTCAATTTCTTTCTTCCTTCTTCCCCCATTCGTTTCAAGAAGAAAAAAAACCAAAAAAAAAGAAAGAAAGAGAGAAACATAAACAGAAGCAGAGGAGAAACCGAGGATTTGATCTCCAGTTTCTGATTTGATTAATTCTTTTTTCTTTCTCGTTTTCTTTCTTCGCTTGTAAATTGATCTCCGGGTAAATATTGTAGAGAGAGGGAGAGAGATCTCCTGGTAACCGAAGGTGAGTGGAAGTTTTCCTTTCTCCGAATTTCGGAATTTTCCTTCTTCTTGGGATTTTCTCGGGGGGCGATCTGATCGAGAATCTGGATTCTCTTGGGAAATTCCCTCGGAATTCTTCTTCTCGGTTTGGTCTTGATCTGTTATCTTTTTATTTATTTATTTACGGTTGCTGTTTTTGAAATTGGATCTGGGGTTCTTTTAATTAAAAAATTAAATTAAATTATCCTTATTAATTAAGGATATTAATAATAATAATAATAATAATAATAATTAGTTTTTTGGGCTTGTGTGGGGTTAGGAACTTGGTGGGTGAGGGTTTATGTTATTTTTTTGATCTGGTTTCTTATCCAATGGCAGTGGATTGTGAAGGGCAATGTGCGTTTCTGAGATATGGTGTTGAAGAAGAGGACGGAAGACTCCGGTTACGGCGGCGGCGGCGGCGGCGGCGGCTTCCTCGTTCGCTCAATCCCGCGAGCCCCGAGATCAGCCCGAGTTAGTACCCGCTTGATCGCGCCAATCCGCGCTTTGTTGTTGTTGTTAATGCAATGCTGAGCCTGTTTTGTTTTGTTTGTGTTTTATCAGGGGAAGAGAAAAGCCGAGGAGGAGGGCCAATTGTGTGCGATCGAGTTGCTAGCTTCCATCGCGGGCAAGCTTCTGCAGGAGAGCGAGAGCAGCTCCGCCTCCAGCAATGCGTCTGTTGATGCTGCAGAGCGGGAGAGGTGCGGCGTCGATGATGGGATCTTGAAGGCTGAGCATCTTGACGTTGAGCGCTGCGAGGAGAATGTGTTTATTCCCGAGTTTGACTCGGCCAGTGCTGGCAGTGATTCCGTCCTGGAACGCTCTTCGGTTGTCTCAAGCCCCAATTCCAAGAAAAATGTGAATGGTGGTGTGAAATCTGAAGGTTTCGGGAGCAGTAAACTACGTGAAGATGTGCAGCTTGGGCTTCACGGATCGGGAGATAAAAGATCCTCAGCTGATAGTTCGTGCACCTTGAAAGATCCCTTGGAGTCGTGCCTTAAACGCCCTGGGCTCATAAACCTTGGTAACGGTGCTAAATTGTCGTCACGTAAGGAAATTGTTCATAGGAAAAACACTAACTTAGGTTTTAGAGATGATGATGAAAAAGTTTCTAGAGGCAATAAGCCTGTCTCCAAATTGAAGGCATTCGGGCCTTCATCGCGCATTAACGATCGACGGATGAGAAAGTTATTAGCATCCAAGTACTGGAGGTCAGCTCCGAAATTGAAGAATCTCGAACTCCCAAATGTTGGTAAGCTCCTTTTAATGGGTCACTTGTGGATCTGTATATGTGTTTCCATATCTAGACTGCTTAACTTTGGAGTTTCTGATCCAGAATTCTTGGACGGAGGAGTAAAGGCTCTTCATCGGAAGAGGAAAATCTGTTATACTCGCGAGAGGTATTACCGTGATGCATTATACAAAAGGAGGAAGTTTTCCGACTGCAGCTTTATCGTGACTTGTGATGGAGGCTTCAGCAGCGAAAGTGTCTGCAATTCTCCTGAAATGGACACAAGTGACAAAAAGAACAGCTCAGGCTCGAGGTTTCATGGAGGTAATTGTCTACTCCTTTTGGTTTGAACCGGCATTTCATTTGTTTCTGGTTCTGCATTTACGTCGTCATTTGAGTTTACTGAATATCATCCTTTTTTTTGCAGCAAATAGAGTATCTTCAACAGTTACAGGCCATGAAGCTTCTTTCCTGTCCAAGGATTCCCACGGTATTTGCAGCTAACTTTTACTGTTCGGCGGTTTTCTTGTGGATGCCCAAGATGCTTAATTCCTTTTATACTCTCTTGCAGTGAAGTTTGGCATTACATCATTTCGGGTGCCGGAGCTTTTGATTGATGTTCCAGAAAATGCAACAGTTGCTTCACTGAAGGTAACTATTTAAATTTTGAGCTTGTGCTAATGTCTAAGATTGACTAGCTGTTCGCGCATTTGTGAAAACATTTATGTGCTTGTCTCCTTTGGCCAACTGAAATTGCATTTGCGAACTTAATTACTCTAGCTAGTTTCTGGAGGCTAATATTTTGCTTGTTTCTGAGTTCATAATATGGTGTAACTTGATCCTGCTGCAGAGGACTGTCATGGAAGCTGTTACTGCTCTGGTCAGAGACGGTTTACATGTTGGGGTGCTTCTCAATGGGAAGAAGGTTAGGGATGATAACAGGACGCTCGTGCAGTCTGGCATCACATCTAAAGAGGACCTTCGCTCTTTGGGTTTCACACTGGAGCCCACTGGCAGATCAGCTCTCCCACCTATGAGCATTGACGATCCCCATCCCCCTTCGTCTCATGGCATCTCTAAACTTCCTCCAAGGTACTTGAATGAACTTTTATTTTCCGATTGCTAAAGTTAGCCGTGCTGGTACATGTTTTAAGAATTTTGTTCCTTTTGCAACATTACTTGTGAAGAATTGCCAATGAAAATGAGGAATTGAAAGTATGTATATCTGTTCGTGGAATGTTGCTTATGTATTCCTACATTAATGTTTAGTCGCTTCCGCGTAACTTGATTCTTTTCTGATTATTTTCAGGTCTCCTACCACTCCCGTTGTTGACAGTGGGATCGCTGATATCATGCCTGACCCTCCACTGACTTGTGTAGACAATCAAGTTGCAGATAACCATGAACCGGTTCCCTTACACACTGACATAGTAACTGACAATTTAGTTCCAGATTGTAAAGCTCTAGTAACAGTTCCATCAGCAGATGTGGAGCCACTTGCTATGGTTCCAGCAACTCCGAAGTCCAAACGATCTGAACTTGTACAGCGCCGAACTAGGAGACCTTTCTCTGTGACAGAGGTAGAAGCACTTGTGTCGGCTGTAGAGGAAATTGGAACTGGAAGGTTTGACTATCTTCATTCATCTTATACTTGAGGCCTGAGGGAACTGATACTTGGATGCTAATTTTATGTTTCCATCTTACAGGTGGCGTGATGTTAAACTACGCTCATTTGAAAATGCTGATCATAGAACTTATGTTGACTTGAAGGTAATAACTTCACCCAGTTTTCATGCTTTCATAACCAGGTCCTGATTTTTCGTTCCAAGTGTTTGGCATTCGGAAGTTTGTTATTGACTTCATCTACTTTCTGGTCAAGTCCCTGCACGTTGATTGCTTGTTTCAAATATGTTAGATTGGATCATTTTGTTTATTCGTCTGTTCTCCCTCACTTCTCTGCACGTAGCAAGTTCGTAGATCGCAAGCTTATGCACCACCAGCAGTAATGAACTTTAGAATTTGCCTGAACTGCTACTAGCTACCAGTGGAGTAATCGTTTGTTGCCCGTGTTTTGCGCAGGACAAATGGAAGACACTGGTCCACACAGCCAAAATTGCTCCTCAGCAACGACGGGGCGAGCCTGTGCCGCAGGAGCTGTTGGATCGAGTCCTGGCAGCTCACGGTTTCTGGTCTCAGCACCAAGGCAGGCCAAGCAGCAAGAACCAGACCTCCATTCTGAAGATTGCAGATGGCTCTGCTGATAGAAACGGGTTCGAAGTCGAAGCTAATTAGTTGTAAAAAAGACAGGACAGAAGATTGACAGAGGACAGCAGGGACAGAGACAACAACAAATTGTACAAATGATTCAAATTTGTGTAAAATCTTCACACACACGATTCATTGCCCACCTTGTGGTGGTGGGAAGCACATGTTTTGTAAATGATTTGGTCAAATAAAGGACACAGTCAGAGATAGGTTAGAATTTGTTGAAATTCGTTGGTTAATTTTCTGCTTAACATTTGTTGTTCAGAGACCCAGGAAATTGAAATTCAAAGTAGCTGGTGGCCTTTTCCTTTACTATTGTCTTGCTCCTGCTATTCCCTTTTTATTTTGTTTTAGTTTGATGCATCTCATTTTCTCCTTCAATATCAGGAACCTACGACTATTTTGCCCGAAAAATTATCATTCATCGAGTACCCTCCTATCCTAAGGAGTAAGAATAACACCAATGAAGAAGTTGAAGCTTTAAAGCTAAGACACATATATCCATCTACCTCAGTCTGAAGCTTCAAAGCCAAGATAGGTAAAATACATTTTTTAATTAGTTACAGAGGGATTCTTTACCGTAGTTCATTTTTTTTTGGAAGGAAACAAATAATATATTAAAAACAACAATTAAGTCGGAAAATCCGAATACAAGAGAGCATCAAGCTCGAGCGGGTGGATGGTAGACCAATCCAAAGGTAGAGAACCTAGCCTACAAAATTTACAAACCCAATCAGCGACAAGGTTTTGCAAACGGTTAATAAGACTCAGTTCGCACAAAGGAAGGGAGCATAAATCTTCTCGAAGATCCAGAATCAAAGTCTTCAGTTGCCAAGGGACCTTCGGGTGAGGATCAGACAAGAAGATGTATGCTAGCCGACAGTCTGTTTCGATTGTAGTAGCCACAAGAGAAAAACGAAGTTGAATAATCTTGACAGTGGCATAAATTGCGAGAATTTAAGCCTCCAACGGAGAGGAGGCAAAAATCCGCATGGTCTGACCTTCGAGAAGAAAGCCGTCCGAGTTTCTGACAACTGTAGCAACTCCCGAGGAAGACGAGTCTTCAATCCAGGAGGCATCGCAGTTGAACTTCAAGGTCCCAGCGTCCGGAGCAACCCATGAAGTTGAAGTTGAAGTTGAGTTGAAACCCAAGTTGAGTTGAAACCCAACGAATCAATTGCTGCAGTACCTAGAACCTGCAAAGTTTTATCACAAAAATAAGTGGCTTGGATAACAATACCACGAGGATCAGGTACTAGGCCATCAAAGATAAATTTATTTCTAGATAATCAGATGGACCAGCACAAGTGCAGGGCAAAAGACAACAATCTTCTATTACTACCAGAAGAAAAACTGTCAAATAAAAACTTTAGCCAGCCCCCAAAATTAACGTGAAGGATAGGGTCGAAACAGAAAGAGAGAGGGCTGCAAAACCAAGCGGCTCTTGCATAAGAGCATTCGAACAAAAGATGCACAACAGATTCATCAGCAATGAGACAGATTTTGCATTAAGAGGACGGGTTTAAGTGTCTCTTGTGCAAGTTGGCTGCAGTAGGAAGACAATTTTGAGTAGCTCTCCATGCGAAATATTTGATTTTGGGTGGAGCATCCACCAACCAAAGTTTCTGCCACGTACCTACAGCCACAAGAGGTAAATCAGAGTGAGTAGAATTCGCAAGTAAAGGATGACAAACCTAGTTCTTAAGAATCTGATAACCCTTCTTGACAGAGAAGGAGCCATCAACCGAGTGATGCCAAATTGCTTTGTCAAGAGTACCAGCCCGACATACTCGAATTTTGCTAATTGCAGCTTGCTCTTCTTGGTTGAAAAGGTTATGCAGCAAATCTGTTCTCCAGCTACCTGTAGACAAACAGATGAGATCCGCAACAGAAGAAATATCCCAAGGAATCACGATCCTAGGGTTCAACTTAAAACCAGGTAAAGTGGGAATCCAAGGATCAGTCCAAATATTTGTAGTTAGACCATTGCCAATCCTAATCAGAACATCATTCTTAATAGCTTTTTGACCAATAAGAAGGCTATTCTAGACCCAAGAAGGTCTAGAGCCACGGCCAGCACACAATAAATCACCATCAGGAAAATATAAACCTTTGAGGACCTGAAAACACAAAGAAGTCTGGTCAGAATGTAACCTCCAAACTTGCTTGGCCAATAAAGCTGTATTGAAGACCTTAAGGTCTTTAAATCCGAGGCCACCTGATCTTTTAGAAATAGTAAGTTTACTCCAACTAAGCCAATGGATCTTGTTCATACTCACATCACCCGACCACCAGAACTTGGAAACCAGGCCATTAAGCTTATCAATAAAAGGAGAAGGAAACATCAAGCATTGCATTGTATAACATGGTATGGCAGAAAGAACCGCCTTGATGAGAACTTCCCTCCCGACCGTAGAAAGAAGCTTTTGCTTCCAGCTCGTGGTCCTGGTGATCATCCTTTCCAAAATAAAATTCAAAGCCTCACGCTTGGATCTACCCCAGAATGAAGGTAGACCCAAATACTTGTCATTAGCAACCATTTGCTTCATTCCCAAGATATCCGTGATTGCCTGTATATTAGGAATAGTCTCCCATCTAGCAAAACAAACACTAGACTTGTCAAAGTTGATCTCTTGACCAGACGCATTAGAAAAACTAACAAGTAATTCTTTCAGCTTAGTGGCTTCAAGAACATTGGCCCCGCCAAAGAGCAAAGTATCGTCAGCGAAGAGAACGTGTGTAAGCGAAGGACAATGTCTATTAAAAGCAAATCCCTGAATCTCCCCCAACCTCTTGGACCGAGAGATAAAATGTGCAAATGCGTCCGAAATAAAGAGAAATAAAAAGGGAGAAAGGGGATCACCTTGTCGTATTCCCCTAAAGGAAGGGAACCATGGAAGAGGCTGACCATTGAATAAGACGCTGTAAGAAGTAGAAGTGATGCAGCTCATAGTACAAACAATCCACTTTTCAGGAAAGTCAAGTTGTCTCATAACAGATTCCAGAAACTTCCAATTAACAAGGTCATAAGCTTTTTTCAAATCAAGTTTAATGGCCATGGAATTCTTAGTCTTCCTAGAAGTAGTTCTAAGGCAATGAAAAGCTTCATGGGCAATAATCACATTGTCTTGAATAGAACGACCCTTAACAAATGCACCTTGACACTCAGAGATTAAAGATTCCATACAAGGTTTAAGACGATTCGCAAGAACTTTGGAGTACACCTTGTAAGCGAAATTGCATAGATCAATCGGCCTAAAACCATGAATACTGCTAGGATTCCGTAGTTCACTTTGAACTTTCGAATTTTTAAATCATATTCTATAGTATTTTATTTAGGATATTTTAAGGTTGAAATTTTAATTTTTTAACTTTTGTGTTAGGATATTCAAAATCTATTCCTAACTTTTCCAATTTTTTGTTTTGTAAAAATCGAACCCAAGGTACACAGTAAACCAAGTCTGAAATTGCTACTTCCCAACGGTTTTCATTACTTTGGTTCGAAGACGCTACCTCCGATCCCATGTGACATTGAAGTCGAACCAAACCAAACCAAAGTAATGGCACCATTCACGACTAAATTTATATATATATATATATATATATATATATATATATATATATATATATATATATATAAATAAGCGAGAACTTAATCGGTTAGAGCATTGTTCTATAGTACGTGTTATTAAAAATATATCTTAATATTTTGTAAGGAAAACTTTATCATCTTTAAAAAGATATTTTTTAACTCGAATAAAATTAGCCAATTTAGTTTTTCCAAATATCAGATAGTATAAAAAAAAATCCTCTTGCCGTGTCAAGAGCATGTTACCGGAAAGTCTTTGCCTTAAAACAGATGGCTAGATAAAGAGGTTGCGTACGGACCAAGTCATTCGCTGTGAAAAAAAGAGAGGAATTATAAAATTCTAAAGCCAATAACAACCAGTCTGGAGGGAGACGATGACGTTTGTACAAGCAAGTGTTTGCTTAGAACACGTGCATTTCACATGGTTAGTCCTAATTGATCAATCTGGCAACGGCCGTTTCCCCATGTACTTTGGTCTTTGTTTATTCCAACTATCTCATGATTCGTCACACATTATCTCTGTTAGTTTAATCAAATAATTTCCGGTTTCAAAAATCTGGAATTCCAATTTTGTAAATAAAACATATATGTAGGCGTGAATTTTTGTGGTTTGATGTTTTCGCCTTCAAAATAAAACCGACACAAGAATTATTTTACCATCAATGTCTCAGTTTTAGTCTAAAATTGTTGGTTTTGTAGTTTTAGGTACGGTTTCGGGAAGGGATGCTTCTTCTACCTTCCTCGATCAAAGTTCGGATAGTTCGGACTCGTATTATTCGAATGCTCACTCCTAGTTATGGATATACCTGATCATTGTTAGAATCCGATTCATGATTCAATTTATTTTTTTATTCATCGAAAATTCGATTTAATTTGTCACTAATTCGATTGATCGAAAATTCGATTCGAATTTGTCAGGAGACGAATTAAATTAAGTACATAATTTTTATAATTCATTGAACTGGCGAATTCGATTCGAGTCAAATTCATATTGGATTTGTTCGAATTCGTTCATAATATTTAAAACTATATATATATATATATATATATATATATATATATATATATATATTGATTTGAAGGTGGAAAAAATGGGTAATTCAATTTGAATGTGTGCACGAGCAGGACACTTTCTCAGTATGAGTACATACACGTGCTTCTAGCTACCTGCCAATCTCACTTATGAACTAATGCAATCAAGGATTAGATTTTATGTCAGCTGCAAATTTCTTATAAGCTAATGTCAAATAGACCAAGTTTTATAATTACTCTGCGTCATATTAATCAATTTAATTGATGGGTATGCGGGTAACGACCTCAAACTACGAATTCATTACATGTTGAAAAAGATAACATGATATAATTGTAAGTTACAATTACTCTATGTTCGATTTTAACACAGATACATTGCCATAGTCCTCGTGAAATTAGTCTGACTTCACATGAATATATTAGGAGTAGAAGAGCTACAAGGAGATGGTCGACATTAAGAAGAAAGTTTTCTATTCGTTGGATACTCTGTACTCGAGCTTGCATTTTGTATTAAAGAAAGTTTACACATATTAACACATATCTTGAGATTAAATTTGTCACACCTTCTAGTTTTGTCAAGATATACTTAGACTTTGTCATTGTTAGAATCTGATTCATGATTCAATTCGATTCGATTTGATCATTAAAAATTTTGAATTTTTTTTATTAAATATTAAAAATTATAGAATTAATTTGAATTCGATTCGTATTTAATTCGATTTCGAAGGTTCATAATTTGAATTCGATTCGTCTTTGGACGAATTGAATATTGTTCGAATTGGAACCGTGGTCAGATCTGGCTACGAATAATAATGCATGTGTGAGAGAGAGAACAGTTTCAACAATTTCAACTAACTATTTACCGGATTAATTTTTTTAATAATGTATTGGTTTTGTAGTTTGAAAAAAAAATAAAATCAATAATGAAACCACTAATGCGGTAAAATTGTGGAACGGGATTAGGTACGGAGAGAGAGGGGTTTTTTCCGTATGAAGTGGGATTAAATCTTGATCCTTGATTTTGATAACTAGGCGCGCATCAAAGATCTGACGGTAGTAATTGGCCAGGGGTATCTTCGTCTTTTTTCGTCTCTCCTTCCTCTCTTCTTCCTCTTTCTCTTTCACTTTCTCTGTCTCTCTCATCCCTTTTCCTCTTCTCTTTCCCCCTTTTCCTCTCCTCTCTCCATCCTCTCTACACCAGTACGATGCTGCCGACAATGAAATCAACGACGCCGATAATGCTGTCGACAAGCCCAATGACGAGCAGCAGATCCAACCTGACGACGACCAGCAAATCCAATATGCCATTTCTTTTCGTTTTGGTTGGGGAGCTACAATTTTTTATTCCAAAATTCGCTTAAGTTGATTCAAGTTTTTTGCAAAGCGTAGATGTATATCTATAATTTTTTAATTTATGACTTCTCCTAATTTTGAGTGTAAAGATGTCGAAAATTCATTTGAAGTTAAGAGTCGACCAAGTTGTGGTTAATAAGTTTCGATTGGGTAGTGAACTTCTTACTTCGGAGTTTGATTAAGGTAATTCAAGTTGCTATGTGAAGAGGAGATATATATCTACAACTTTAAAGTTTATGACTTCTCCAAATTCAAAGTGTAAAGATGCCAAATATCATTTGAAGTCAAGAGTCAATTGAGCCATGATCGACAGATTTTGGTTCGGGAGCTATAACTTCTTACTCCGGAGTTCGATTGAGGTGATTCAAGTTGTTGTGCAAAGCTGAGATATATATCTATAATTTTGAAGTTTATGACGTCTTCCAATTTGGAGTGTAAGAATATCAAATTTTTATTTGAAATTAAGAGTCGATTGAGTTAAAAGCAGATGTAAGGTGTTTGACTCTGGTTTTTCAAATGGCATGCCCATGTTATATCAAATAACATGCCCATGTTATGTCAAATGACATGCCTAGTTATGTCTAAATTACATTCCCAGGTTAAGTCAAATGGCATGCCCAGGTTATGTCAAATGGCATGTCCAGGTTATGTCAAATGATATATCTAGGTTATGTCAAATGACATGCCCCATTTAATATTTAATAAAATTAATAATTAATTAAATGACATACCCACTTATGTTAAAATAGCATACCCGGCTGTGACTAATGGCATGGCATGCCCGACTATGTCTAAAGGATACGATAAAAACTTATGCTTGGTTACAATCAATTGACATGCCCGGGTATGGTAAAAAGTCATGATTGGTTACGATCAATTGGCATGCCCGGGTATGATAAAAAGTCGTGCTTAGTTATGATTGGCATACCCAAGTATGATAAAAAGTCATGCTTTGTTACAATCAATTGACATGCCAAGTTAGTATTTAATAATAGAGACATAAAAATTAAATAAAAAATGGCATGCTAAGTTATGATAAAATGTAATGTTCGGTTATGTCAAAATGACATATTACTAATTTAATAATATAATAAATATTAAAATAATATTCTAATAAAAATTAAATAAGGTACATAAATAAAAATTAAAAATTAAAAAATATTCTAATAAAAATTAAATAAGGTACATAAATAAAAATTAAAAATTAAAAAATATTCTAATAAAAATTAAATAAGGTACATAAATAAAAATATCCTAGAGAAGCGTGCATGTCATTTATCTCTTATTAAGCGCATGCCCCCTCCCTTCCCCTCTCCTTCATGCGTGTCCCTTACCCTTTATTTTTGACATTTATGCCCTTCTTCTGAAAGGAACAGAATTTATGATTCCGTGCACAATCTGTGCTCTAAAATTGCACTGCGAATCCGATCCGTCGGTGTCATCGATTTGTTTTTTTTGTTCTGGTTTGTGATTTTGTACTTTTGCAATGTTTGTTAGTTTGGTGCTCACCCTTATATATCATTTTTAGGTAAAAATCTACTTTACTACATTGAAATTTTTTCTAGTTGACACCCCATCATTTGAATAAATTTTCTAGAAAAATAATTCCAAGTATAATTACAAAAAAAGTTTGTTTGAAATTTCTTTTAGAAACAAATAGGAAAAATGAAAAAAACTCCTCTCTATCTAGTAATATTTTTCATCTCAATATTTTTCATATTTTTATTTATTTTTCAAAATTTGATTTAATGATACTTAGCTATATTTTTCTTCCTAAAATGTGTTCAAATAGCAAAGTGTCTAGAGAAATTCAATCACTATGTCAGACATTTTAAATTATAAAGTAGTGGTGTGACCAAACCACAAAGACTAAAATGAAATTTTATCTTATTTTAAAATTGCAATTTTAGATGTGGTGGTTGTTTGGAATCTGTACCTTTAAGTATGTGCATCACTGATCGAGTCGGTGGAATTTTTAAATTTAATAAGGGCGTAAAGAAATTACAAGATTCATTAGTTATGCAAAGAAATTTTGAGGGCGACTTCATGTGATTTGGTTCATATAGAACATGGATATACAATATGTTGCAATTGTTTAATCTTCTTCTGGGAAATTAATGAATGACATGCAAAAAGTTAGAGAAATAAAATATTTAGTACAATTATTGGTCAGAAACAAGGAAACAATACGACAGCTAACAAGGATTTTTTTTGGGTCCGATCTAGCACCATGATCTGTTTCTTTCGTGAATTAAAAAGCTGAATATGAGAATCAATTAGAAAATAAATACCACATGAGTACCTTCCAATAGAATCAAAGAAATGTAGAGAATATAGTTTAATGTACATGCTACTGTTTTTCCTCGTAATTGAGAATAACGGAAAACTTTACTTTTCTCTACCACCAACTATCAATACACTCATTTTGATGTCGGGTTTGAGTTCAATATAATTTTGAATGTGTATGTACCAGAGAAAATATCCAAGAAACGGCCCGTTTTAAATTTGTCTGTCTGAACAAGAAGGCGAACCTACCATTAAGCATTACAACCCAACATTAGCTAAAGACTGCAGAGGCAGATTAGGGCTGTCATTAGGCCGATTGTAACTCCTGTGATTTGATCCACTGTCTTCACAGACCAATACGAGTCTTTTCTAGCGTGTTTTGTCCTCACTCACACACATCCCGGAAAACTTTACAGGAGGTCACCCATCCTGATCCTACTCACTTAAGGCATTTCAGACAGTACATATCATTTACGGGGTATCACATTCACCCCTCCTTAAATACGCGACGTCCTCGTCGCGTCAGACAGAATACAGAACAGTCCCAGTAGCGTATTTGCTCTGATACCAAATGTAATACTCCGTGATCTGACCGACTGACTCCACAGACCAACACGGGTCTTTTCCAGCACGCTTTGTCCTCACTTGCACGCACCCCAGAAAACTTCCCAGGAGGTCACCCATCCTAATCCTACTCCCGGCCAAACGCGTTTAACCTTGGAGTTCTCTCAGGATGTGTGCCGGAAAAGAAGGTGCACCTTGTTGATATGGATAGTACCAATCAAATCACTTCAGGCATTTCAGATAGTACATATCATTTACGGGATATCACATTCACCCCTCTTTAAATACGCGACGTCCTCGTCGCGCCAGACAGAACACAGAACAGTCCCAGAAGCGTATTTGCTCTGATACCATAAGTAACGCCCCATGATCTGATCGACTATCTTCACAGACCAACACGGGTCTTTTCCAGCGTATTTTGTCTTCACTCACACGCATCCCAGAAAATACTTCCCAGGAGGTCACCCATCCTGATCCTACTCAGGGCTAAACACGTTTAACTTTGGAGTTCTCTCAAGATGGGTGCCAGAAAAGAAGGTGCACCTTGTTGATATGAATAGTACCAATCAAATTACTTAAGCATTTCTGACAGAACAGATCGGGGTATCACATATGTAACGCCCCGTGATCTGACCGACTAGCTCCACAGACCAACACAGGTCTTTTTCAGCGTATTTTGTCCTCACTCACACCCATCCCAGAAACTTCCCAGGAGGTCACCCATCCTGATCCTACTCCCGGCCAAACGCGTTTAACCTTGAAGTTCTCTCAGGATGTGTGCCAGAAAAGAAGGTGCACCTTGTTGGCATGGATAGTACCAATCAAATCACTTAAGGCATTTCAGACAGTACATATCATTTACGGGGTATCACATTCACCCCTCCTTAAATACGCGACGTCCTCATCGCGCCAGACAGATCACAAAACAGTCCTAGAACCGTTTTTGCTCTGGTACCATATGTAACGCTCCGTGATCTGACCAACTGGCTCCACAGACCAACACAGGTCTTTTCCAGCGTGTTTTGTCCTCACTCACATGCATCCCAGAAACTTCCCAGGAGGTCACCCATCCTGATTCTACTCCCGGCCAAACAAGTTTCACCTTAGAGTTCTCTCAAGATGTGCGCCAGAAAAAAAGGTGCACCTTGTTGGTATGGATAGTACCAATCAAATCACTTAACTCACACGCATCCCAGAAACTTCCCAGGAGGTCACCCATCCTGATCCTACTCCCGGCCAAACAAGTTTAACCTTGGAGTTCTCTCAAGATATGCGTCAGAAAAAAAGGTGCACCTTGTTGGTATAGATAGTACCAATCAAATCACTTAAGGAGACAGTATATATCATTTACGGGGTATCACATCGATACTAGCTAAATCTAGATTCGCAAAATCCTTCTCAATCTAGATTCCAGAATGGAATTCCATTTCCCAAAAAATTATGGTTCTAAACAGGCTGGTTAAGGCTAATACGAACCGTGGAACCAAAACTACTCTCAACTCAACTATATCCAAACAATCCGTAAAAAGAAAGGTGAAAATTTTAAAAAATAATCGCCGAAATAGTAATCCGTTAAACTTACCATTAGCATATATTACCTAAATAAATAAAAGAATAATTTATCTAATAAGCAGCACTATTTAGATAAGAATTATCATAAAGTTAATCCTTAAATATCTGAGATAATTTTTTGAGAGGATCAACTTTTTATTGAATTTATTTATCTTCATCTTGATTGAATTTATTTTTCTTCATTTTGATTTCGTTCGTGTTGGAAGTGTTTTTTTTCCTGGTATTGACCACTTCATCAATTTTTGTACAGAGCCCAGCTCTCACGCTCTCTTCTGGCCCATCTATGTTTGTTTCTTTATTTGGTTGTGCTTCGGGCCCGTCTGTAAACATCGAATTCGTCCGTCTTCGTCCCCGAGCAGCTTTTTTTTTTTCAGGTTTTCGTTTTAAATGTAATTTTTTAAAATCTAGTGAGAGTTTGATTTCTCGACCTCTATCAAGTTATCCAATTTTTTCTGGGTAATAATTATATAATTCATTCCCAAGTTTTCAGATTCTTAATCTTCTTTATTGTGCGCTTCAATAGTTGGGATGATGTAATATTCAATTATGTACCAAATGACATATAGTCTAACAACACAAGACTTGTCAAATTAAAAGAGGTACAAAGTTCAAATCAAGTGTAATGATATGAAAGAAATTACCTTTTCAATTATGTCATTTTTTTCAAACTACGTACTGCAATTTTCGCAATCTCGAACATTTAGTTATTCAAAAGTGTCTACACGTTTTTTTTAAACGGAAGAGTCTAACTTTGGAAAACATACTATCGTTACAACCTTTTTTACAGATTTTGAGATGAACCCGCAACTAGGTGTAGTGAACGGTCGTTTATGTATAACTAGAAGGCCCATATTTTTCCTTTTACATAATTATAATTTATAAAGGAAAGATAGATCAAAACCATTCTGAAAAATTATCCGATGTTCATTAGAATACCATAATGTAACCTACTAATTGAAATATTATGCCGAGAGCAAGTACATTTGTCACAAAGAGCGAACTGTCAAATTCACGAAGAAATTAGTTTAAGGGCGACGAAATATGAAATGCCGCACATAAGCCGAAGAAACGTACCTATCAAAACAAACCGAAAACTAGTATCGTAGTTATTTTATTAATATCATCAATGTGTACATAAATAGCACATTAAGGCCACATGGTTAAAAAATTATTTTGTTCTCAACTCCCTACATTTCGACAACAAATCTACAGCAATAGTAAAGCATTATTAAATCGCTCAATTGCTCAATTCAAGGCTCTAATAAGTAATCATACGGATATCTAAGTCACATCATTAAACATCTAGTCTCCTAACTAACGAACTGAAGCGTTGCAACCTGTGCACTTTTTTCCAAAACAATCTACAGGTGTTACATCAAACTGATTATTCCCAAAGTACCAGATAACGACTATCAACACGCAACACAGTTATAGATACTATATGAGTACAACTACCGGCATAGCACCAAAAGTAATTAATAAACCAAAAATTTCCAAGGTCATAACAAAAATAGATTAACGTAAACACCAAACGCAGGGCAAATCCTAGCTACCTCAAAAAAACACAAGGTTATAGAGGGTCGAAGAACCTGAATTGATCTGGAGCACAAGTCGTATCTTTAATCGCTTGAAGAATTTTGCAAGTGTCTTCTTCCCAAGATAATCCCATCGCAACAGCAAGACGCCATGCCTCAATTGAGAGTTCCGCGCGGATAGCGTCATCATGCATCTCCAACCGACCATAATTAAACCAAGGGAAAGCTCCGGCTTTGTCCTCTTAGGGGATTTAATCTTCAATTTCCGCAGTGGAAATGTCATAAGAACATCGGCTTTTTTCGTGGGCCTTCTATCACGGCAACTCGATCTCATCAGTCGTTGGAAGCAAGGTGCCTTTGTTGACCTTCTTACGCGCAGTGAGAGAATGTGGCTCGCCACAAGAGACACACCATCCGGAGTAGCGCACAGGAGCTGGTCAAGCCAGTCTTCATCCAAAGCTGCAGAGGGTGATATCAATGCAGAAACCCCCGCATAAGCATCCACGGGCAGTAACAAACTATCCCTAGAAGCATCATCCCCATCAGTCATGTTGGAGCAGAAAATTAATTTACAGATTTATTTGACTATGTCTCAGTAAAATAATCGTATCTTCCTACTCGTGTATCCGATTGATGCAATTCTAAAAGTTACAAAAAGATAAAATAAAGATCTAGAACTTTTTAGTTTGTAACTTCTCCAAATTATGCAGAAGGAGGTCAGACTTGGGTTGGAAGCTTTGGCAGTAGATTTTTCTTATTAGGCCGTGGATCTGCTGAACCTATTTTGGTAAAAAGGCCATAGCTTTCGGCTCAAGTATTGGATTGACGTGATTCTAAAAGTCACAAAAAGAGAAGACAGAGATCTACAACTTTGTAGTGACTTTTCCAAATTCATCACAGAAAGGGGTGAAAATTCGGTTACAAGTTTTGGCAGTTAAGTTTTCCTGTTTGAAAATGGCCTAGGGATTTTCTATAGGGCTGGGGCGAGCTTATTCTATATAAGGAGAGCTAGGCACAGGCATGAAGATACCCACAAACCAAACATCAAATATTCATATCATTTATCTTATGTAGCCTCTAGCTTTTATCTTTATGTTTTTCCCTTCCGCCTCTCTCCCATATTCTCAATAAAGTTCTTTCTCCTCTATCAATTTTTTTATCTCCTACCTACTCTAATCTAATTCTTCTGTTCTTACTGTCCATATTTCTTCCATCTTTACCTATTCGTTTGAATCATTTTTGGGACGACTACTCTGGACCCGTTCTAAAGATCATTTTTGACATTCTATCACAATTTATTGCAACAGTATTTTTGGTACGCCTGGTGGGACTAAGGAAGGCGTCTAAGAAGAGCGATTGTTGTGTCCAAACACACAAACTTCCACATACGGTTTCGAGTCCTTCCTCAAAAGGGATGAAACTGATCAAAAGTTGTGCTGAAAGAAGACATCCAGCCAGGTTAGCCGGCTTTGGAGGGCGTTTTGGCCTTTTTTAGAGCTGAATTGAAAGAAACTTTCTTCACCAAAATTGAAGATCGTTATTTCTTCTTCCTAGATACTAAGAACACCAAAATCGGAGTTCGTACCGGAAAGATAAGATCAAAACACTAAAGATCGATTGATCTGTATGATTGAGAAGTCCAGTCGACTTTGGAAGTCATTTTGGTCTTTTTTGTGGCCGAATTAGGAGATGGCTATTTTAGGAAAAAATGAAGATCTATCTGTCATCTTTCCAAGGACACCAAGATCGCTTCAATCAGAGTTTGGACGAAAAAGTTACAATCACAATACTGAAGGTTGGTCGTTCTGAAATTGATTACGAATTTGTGTATTAAGAATGACGTCTTATTGACCATGAAGGAAAGGTTGTCGCGTACTTTTTATTTCCAAGCTACTTATCGAGAGGCTGTTGAGGAAGCCAATGAAATTTTTTTAAGGTGGTTTCGTTATACTATTATTTTGATTGTGAATTGATTGATGATATTGAATATCTCGTCGAGAGAGTTATCGATAAAGTTGAATACATGAGGATGTATCATGTTGGAGTCCTTTGGTTTGACTATGAGAAAATCTTGAGCATGACTACGTGGCATAAAATAATGAAGTACCTCGAGTACCTAATGTCAATTTCCACTAGTGAGGAGGCGATTCAAGAGTTGAAAAGAAGGCTTCAAAATACCGGATTTAAGGCAAGACATGTTGCCAACTCTGTTTCAAATTACCCAGTGGAGGAAGCATCAAGTGGCATACATGAAATTGAAGACCGAAGAGGTTTTGACTTACACAATTTTGAGACAAAAATTGACACAGCCATACATGAATCGGCTGAATTTATGCAACACTTTATCCCGACAATCCAAGAGGTCAAACAAATAACTAGTTCACAGTTGGCCGACGCCACGACCATCGAGCTTGCAATGCCCGAATTCGAGGAAAAGGAGATGGCCATACAATCAAGTGACGTATGTAATGATGAAGATCAAATAGTTTTTGAATCTCACGATTCTGAGATAAGTATTGAGACGGTCATACATGAATCGGTCAGATATACACAATCTTCTTTTTTCGTTATCGAAGAGGTTGAACAGACGGCTAGTCCACAGTTGGCCGACACCATGACTATTGAGCCTACATGGCCCACATTTGAGGAAAAGGAAGAGCCATGCCCGACACGAGTCCCATCGACAACCGAGACAATTCTAAGTGCTGTATCGAATACGAAAGGCATCCTAAGGCCTCCGCTGACTAAGAGAATCTTTGAGCCTTCACCAGAAAAGAGAATTTTAGGGCCTCTATCGAGTCACATGTTGCAAAGATCCGAGTTATATTTCATTCCACAAGCAGTGAGCTACCGTCGCTTGCCCAATTATATCTCAGCTCAACGACGAGACACTGGAGGGCAAGCCCATCCTCAGAATATTATTGAGAATTCTATCTCACCTGGGGGCATGGAGAACAATGCAGCATTGCAGACGAAGCTCTTACTTCGGTCAAAATTATATCGGCCGGGGGGCAAGACAAGGTGAAGAAGGTAGATGATGATGAAGTCAAGTCTTTAAGTCCTCCTCAACCAAGCAAGAGTATGGTGAAACAACAACCTAACGGGCCGGCTCAATCTCGGTCATCAAAGGTTTCAAATTACAAGAAGTGTCCTCAAGTCACACAACTGAAACCAACTGGCAACAGAAAAAGGCCGTCTGAGTACGCGTGGGTTGCATTTTTTTTGTTGTTTTTCATTTTTATGATTTTATTTTTGCTGGTCAATTAAAAATCAATATAATGGGCAAATGACCATTTCAAATAAATTGATTCACGGACATTTTCTTTCAAATAAATAAGAAGTTAACGGACAAAATTTCTTAAATAAATGTTCAACACTCTTATATTGAACTGATTCAAATTCAAAATTAGACGACATTAAATTTTGTCTAAAAAATTTGTTATCATCCTACCTTCTGTCGTACTCATCCGTTTACACCACATTCGTAATTTCATAACAAATGTTGGAGTAATTTTAGCTGGTTTCGGGATTGGATCGGGTACGTGAATGATTAATTAAGTATGTGTTGCAAAATGCAGGAACTATTTAAGATATATAAAATACCACATTGACCTCATTGAATTTTAATCTATTTCAAAACTTACGAGAAAAATATGTATTCAAACAGTATTAGAAATATTTTGTTGGGTGATAACTTCAGCAATTATCCAAAATATAACAAATAAATAAACTCTCTATCAAACAATAGGAGTTTTTGGGAAGTGGGAGAGAGAGTTAAACTTGACAGCTACTCTCCAACCGATAGTCTCCTGCGAAACTCTAACCCAACCTTTTATTACTAGGTCACTAAATAAATAAATAATTTTTAATATATTATTTATAATTAATTTATATTTACATATAAATTATAATAAACATACAAAAATTGTATATTTAATTACTAGAGAATTTTATAGTTTTATCTATACAAATTTTTATAAAGAATTGAAAAATTGGGGTCTATTTATAGATAATTAAAAAATAGTAATTAAAAATATTGGACTCTATTTATCAAGAATTAAAAAATACTTATTTTCATATTTTTATCTAAAAAATTGTGCATATATTATTCGATTAGATTAAAAAAGCAAAAATGAAGAAATTAGTGATGGCCGACCTGGTCGGTGTCAGGGCTGTTGGCCGCCTTGGTTACCATCAGATGGCCTTATTATTTTATTCAATTTTAGTAATTTTCTTATTTATCTTATATTTGGCCAAGTTATACGTAGTGACCACTAAAAATAGTCTAATAAGAAAAGAGACGGTGCAACATAAAAGTTATTCACAAACAACAAAAGAGAAAAAAATGGCACGCTTTTTTTTTCTCAAGGCTCTCTCGACATTCGCAGGCTAAATGGATACCAATAATTCTTCGGTTTGACTATGGGATACAACTTTCATTATGATTTGTGAAATGTTTTTGCTTTTTAGCATGTATTTTATTGTTTATGACTTAATGAATAAGTTCATTATTAGGGTTAATATAATTCATGAATAAGATTATGAACAAATGAACCCCTGTTTTTTTGGTAAGTTGAACAAATGAACCCCTTCAACTTGTATAAACAAAACATATGTACTTATTATCGACTCAAAAATTCTTTTAACATTTTTTCTATAAAAATTTAGTGTACGGTCAAAGTACTTGTAGCTCAATGATACAAGACATTCTAAATATTTAGAAATTTCAGGGTTTAAATCCTGATAATATGGTATACAATTTACTTTTTTTTAAAAAAACTTGATGTCGTCATGTTGCTTTCGGGTGGAATTTTTTTGAGAAAATTTTCACATATTTCGTTATTGTAATCTACTAATCTTCTATTATAATATTGCGAAAGTTTCCCTGAATCAATTCGCAAATAAAAAAATATAAATTTACAAAATAATTTTCGTACAATAAATTATCCATAGTCGGGTTTGACTTCTCAGATGCTACAAGAAGGGTATTTTCTGATTCCGAGGATCGGAAAGGGATATTTCAGAATGAAGATTCTTTTATGGAATCATCTAAATAAATAGCTACTCAAAAAGGTATCTCGATCTCTGAACGGCTCAGATTATGCCACGTAGCCAACAGGTGGCATATTTTAGACCTCTCATTTCCTCTCTCTCTTAAGATGTTTCCCTTTCAAAATTGTTTTTCAGAAGTTCCAGAGAAACCGTCTATTTTAGGAGTTTACCTTGATAAATTTTCAATTAGAAAAAACTTATGTACAATATTTGGGAGAGTCACTTCTAAAATGGATTACTCTTTACACCAAAAAGTAAGATGTTATTATTTTGTGATTTTAAATATTTTTACAGTAATATAGAGTTTTGTAGTTGATACCTCGTTATTTTAATAAATTCTCAATTTTAATTTAATGATACTTACTTTTTCAAAAAAAATTTAACGATACTTATAAATTTTTCCAAAAAATTGTTCACTAGTGAGGTATCAACTATCAACTAGATAAATATTTATCACTCAGTTGACAAGATAATGGTTTGTTAATCAGACAAACCACAAAATACTAAAATAATTTTTTATCGTAAACAGTTGGGCAAAATACTAATGATAAAAATATTCTATCAAACATTTAAAATTGCTATATTGTTAGTGTTGAATCATCTTATTACACTAGACCAACTCTTTGTCATTAATACTTTGCAGCTTAATAAATTATAATTAAGCTATCACTAGTCCAACAAAAATACCATTATTAAGCAAGTTTCCTCCAACTTAAGTCCAACACAAATAAAAACTCTCTCTCTCTTCTTGCCCCAATTTCTTTACTTTAGGACACTTGAAGGAAGGTGCCCTTCTCTCTCCATCATTTTCTCTCTCTAAGCTCTAGAGGTAATTTATTGTATCTTCATCTCCTCGTTATTGGGTTCTTCCTCTTAGATCATATGAGGGGAAAAAAAGGAACCAACTTGGTTCTTTACCTTGGACTTATTGGGATATTTCCTCTCTTCAAGTTTGTACCTTTTTCATAAAGTTCACATTTTTTTCTTCTTCTCTATATATGGTAGTCCACTGAACTTTGTTTCCTTTGTTGGTTGTGTACTTGGTCTTTGCTATTATGTAGGGTTTGTGCTTTTGAAGTTTGGGACTTGGGTGAAATATTTAGGATATGGAGAAATTTTGTGCAACTTTCTGGGCTTTTTGTCTTCTGGAAGTTGGCTAGCAGTCTATGTCTTTGCAATTGTTAGTGTGATCATGGATAGGAAGTTGAGAGGATTGTATAGTTCGGTTGGCGGGTTGAAACTGGCGGATGAAACTGTGCCTGGTAATGCTGATGTTGGTCCTAATGACGGGTTCGAATCGAGGAGTAGATTTGATAGTCAGGGCTGTGGCAATCTTCAGCAGTTACATCCGTATTCGACTACTTGTGCGAGCCAACCTGGGGATACTCTCGAGGTTTCTGATTTTAGTGACGAGGGGTTGAAGTACATTAGCGATATGCTTATGGAAGAAGACATGGAGGAGAAAGCATGTATGTTTCAAGAGTCGTCAGCTGCCCTTCAAGCTGCCGAGAAAGCGTTGTATGATCTTATTGGGGTGACGTATCCACCTAAGCCCAATTGCGAGGTGCTTTCTCATTTGAATCCTCAATGTGTAGATGAAAACCTTGAATCCAGCTGCGGTAGTTGTTGTTCGCATAGTTCCAGCAGCTTCAGTGGTAGTAACATTGACTGTCGGTGGACTTGCGATCCTGGCGGGTGTGGGTCTTCGAGAGCTTCTTCTCGGACCACCTCACAAGCCTCATATGGCTCAGGGAATACAAGTGCTACCCTAGTCGATGGTTTTGCAGATTCGGCTGTCAGTACCCCAGACATTCAGGAGATATTTAGTGATAGTGATTCTGTCATGCAGTTTAAGAAAGGATTTGAAGAAGGAAACAAGTTCATTCCAATCAGAAGTCTACTTATCGATGTTAAGGTTAGCAGTCTGTCTCTTAAGGACCTTGATCATGGTGCTACCAGTGAGTTGTCCAAGGATGAAAATAGCCTTGTTGATTCTAGAGGAAGGAAGAATCTATATTCGGAAGATGTGAACGGAAGGGGAGAAAGAAGTAACAAGCAGTCTGCTGTTCATATAGAATCAACTGTCAGTGCAGCAGATTTCGACATGGTGCTATTGAACAAACAAAGTGAATCTGCTCTTCGTACAGCTTTACAAAATGAAAAAAGCAAGGATTTGCAGCGGCAGCAGCAGCAAGAGGCACAGTCCAAAGGTGGCGCTGGGGCTAGGTCCCGGGGCAGGAAGAAGGGTAACAGGAATGTGGTGGATTTAAGAACCTTGTTGACCCTTTGTGCACAAGCTGTTGCAGCAGATGATCGGAGGAGTGCTAATGAGTATCTCAACCAGATCAGACAGAACTCTTCTCCTACAGAGGATGGAATGCAGCGAATGGCTCATATTTTTGCGGACGGCCTTGAGGCACGACTAGCAGGCGAGGGAACCCAAGTTTACAAAGTGTTGCTCGCCAAGCACACGTCAGCTGCAGATGTGTTGAAAGCTTATCATTTGTATGTTGCGGCATGCCCGTTTTCGAAGCTTAGTAATTTCTTCGCACACCAAACGATCATGAATATGAGTGACAAAGCAACTACACTTCACATTGTTGACTTTGGTATTCTCTATGGTTTCCAGTGGCCAAGCCTCATTCAGCAACTCTCTACTAAGCCTGGTGGGCCTCCCAAGATTAAAATTACTGGTATAGATCTTCCAAATCCAGGTTTCCGACCAGCTGTGAGGGTTGAGGAGACAGGACGTCGGTTGGCAAACTACGCAAAAAGGTTCAATGTCCCTTTTGAGTTCCATGCTATAGCACAGAAGTGGGACACAATCCAGATTGAGGATCTCAAAATTGAAAGGGATGAAGTCCTTGTCGTTCATTCTATGCATAGACTTAGAAATTTACTGGACGAGACGGTGGTGATAGAGAGTCCAAGAAACATAGTTCTCCAGCTGATAAGGAAAATGAATCCTGATGTTTTCATACAGGGGGTTGTAAATGGAGGATATAGCGCCCCCTTTTTCATCACACGTTTCCGCGAGGCTCTGTTTCATTACTCTACTTTGTTTGACATGCTGGAAACCAATGTGCCTCGTGAGATCCCTGAGAGAAAGCTTTTGGAGAAAGAGATCTACGGGCGTGAAGCAATGAATGTTATCGCATGTGAAGGGGCAGAGAGGATTGAAAGGCCAGAGACGTACAAACAATGGCAGGCCCGGACTCTTAGAGCCGGGTTTAGGCAGCTCCCGCTGAACCGGGAGGTTGTGAAAGTAGCAAAAGAGAAGGTAAGTGCATTGTACCACAAGGATTTTGTAGTCGATGAAGATAGTCAATGGTTGCTTCAAGGATGGAAGGGTCGAATTTTATATGCGCTCTCAACATGGAAGTCTGATCGCTGAAGGTTTTTCTCCTGAACTTATACAACGGGGCCACCGCTGTCCTGCATTCATTCTACATGGGGCGAGGAAGCACTTTTCATTTGACCAAACTATGGTATTGATCTACTGCAGTAGAAAGTAGGAATTTCTTTTCGTCGTCTTCGTGATTGATTTGCCTACACTGACGTGCTTGTGTGAGTTTGAAGCCGATGATGATTTCTTACTATTCACTTATTTCAGGTGCGAGCAGAAAAGTTTTTGAACTGCTAGAACGAACTGAGAATCCTGAACCAAGACATTGGATTCTTTGAGCTTGGAGTGGTGAAACTTTGTTGGAAGTCATTAGACGAAAAAGAGAGGTAATTGCTCAAGTTATCACAAGACGCTCTTGTATAAGGACTTATTCCATTTAATTTCTGCAATTTGTCGCACAAAAATTTGGCCCGGTTTGAACCAGAATTAGTAAAATAGTCATATCAGTATACTAGATGGTTTTGACAAAAAAAAAAGTATGGCAGTTTTGACCTTGGAGGGTTTCTTGTTGTATGTTAAAAAGTGTGTTTATGTTGTTGCACGTCAAGTTCAAGTTTTAGATAAAAGAATAGGGAGGTCAAGTCCTGTTTATTGTCAACAGCTAAACTTCTATGTTAGAAATGAACGGCAGTGGATTGGGTCTGGAGTGACGAGACCATTCCAGACAGTTTGGACTAAAGGACCAATTATGACATGTCCCGGTTCTAACAGTGGCATGCTCTGGTTACGACACTGGCATGCCCAGTTATTGATAATGGCACGTGTGATAGGGTAATGGCATGCCCAGTTATCCATAATGGCATTTCGGTGATCCCCTGCCCTGCGCACGGGCTTTATTCATTTTTATCCCTGTATTCTAACTTTTTTGCAAAAAAAACCCCGCGCGTCCTCCAATTTAAACTGTTCAGAATGGGCCCATCCCGGACCCAATCCAAACCCGTTAGAAACATTGTTTAATCCTTAATACAGGTTGTTAATAAAAAAAATATAGAACAAGCTACATGTTGCAATTGGACTCTTGCCCGAAAATGATGTCTTTGTATTATTTTTTACTCTTCTAGGGCAAGTGTGTGTGACTAATTGAAAGCGAAATTTGGTTGAAGTTGACAGGAAATGTATAGATGCATGCTTAATAGTTCCCCGACCATTCAATTCGATTCGATTCGATTCAATTCAACTGTTGGATCCTTGATTAGAACATTCGAAAATATGGTTAAAAGTGCAATGTTTTCAATTGATTTACATACCCGGTTACAGGTCTGGCCACGGTCCGAAATTGGCGGTTCCATGGTTCCGAAAATATGGAACCTGAACTGGAGGAGAATAAAAATCTGACCCGATTTCACGGTATCACCAAACCAAAGTCCATGATTAATACAGTTTTCTACAAGTTTGGAACCATACCCGGAATCTGATTTTCAATAATCACAAAAGCAGATGCCATCTGAATCTAAACGACCAGACGAAGACCAGACGACCGGTCACATAAGAATCCTAAAACCCCTTCAAAAACCCTCCAAACCCTGTCTCTAGCAGAAGGAGAGGAGGGGTTGTTAGAATGAGCAGAGGGGGAGCACCCGATTTCTTCTACAGGGAAGCCCAGCGCCTGGGCTACGTGGCTCGCTCTGCTTTTAAGGTACTCGTGTAAACCCTAAACCCGAAACCCTAAAACCCGAACTCTCTTTTTTTTTTACATTGGTTTGTTGTTGTTGTTGTTGCTCAGCTTCTCCAGATACAGAACAAGCACAAGCTCATATCCCCTGGCTCCTCAGTTCTTGACCTTGGCTGTGCTCCTGGTGCTTGGCTCCAGGTGGGCCCCTCTTTTTTCTCTCTCTGGGAGTTTTTTTTTTATATATAAAAAATTAGAGAAAGTTGGTTGATGTTGGCTGTAGGTCGCATGTCAAAGCTTGGGCCCGTTGAAGAATGGCGGAGTCGTTGTTGGCATTGATCTCAAGGTGATCGATCGATCATTGGTTTGGTTGTTCGGGCGGGTTTCCGAGGACCTTTTTTATATGACAGAGCACAATGCTGTACCCAAATCTGTATAGTCGATCCCATCTGATGTCCGACAAGGCCCTTTTGTTGAAATGCGGGCATATTTATGATGAAAGTTGTCGACTTGGGAATAGCTTACTGAGCAGCGTATTTGTTATTGCGTACAGAACAGAAGGTGAAGGTTCCTTCCCAGCACTGTGATGCGAGGGTTCAAACTGTTTGTGCTGATGCGATGGCGTTGAGCAGAGATGAGGTCAACGCGCTCTCTCCGAAGGTGATTGATTATTCCACTTCTGGTTCAGTATCGATCGATGCATCATTTTTGTATGATTTGACCACTGGTGTGTATTGATAATTCTGTTATTTGGATACACATTGGGATGGTGTTAGCATGGAGGTCCTTGACTTGTTGACAGTCGAGAAATCTCAATCACACTGACGAAAACTTATCATTGCGGGATTCACTATACATTTTGGTTGGGTCTGCTATAAGCTGGATTACTAATCTAGACTTTTCCTTTTTGTTGAATACTGTTTAAATTAACAAGAAGCCCCAAAACTCAAAGCAGTGAGTGAAGAATAGAGTTTGGTACAAAAGCTGGCTAACGGGAGATTTGGTTTTCATCTTTGACGATTTGCAGCAGAGGGGTTTCTCGGTGATACTCTCTGATATGTGTCCTTCGGTATCTGGAATCACAACTAAGGATGCTGCTTTATCTGTGGAGCTGGGGATGCGGGCACTTGATTTGGCTGTCGGCGGGTCAGCCTTGGCATGTCCTGATGATGATGATAATATTTGTGTTACACCAGGTGGTTTTAGTACTGGTGGTGGTGCAGATGAGAACGATGGTGTGCTCGTACCGGGGGGACATTTGGTTATGAAACTTCTTGAAAGTGAGGATATCCAAGGTGCGAGTACTATTTGGAAAAAAAAAAGATCCCTTTCATATGACATGCTTATGACTTTCATTTGGTAATGTCTGTTTTGTTCTGCAGAATTCAGCAAGATCTGCAAGCCTCTTTTCCGCAAGGCATCGTGGTTACGGCCCAAGGCTACGAGATCCTCATCGAGAGAGATATACTTGATTTGTCATGGTTTCCAGAAATAGTACGTGTATTGCGTATGCAGTTGAGTTATAAATTTTGGTCTTGGGGGACATATTTGATCCTTTTGAACTTAATTGTATTCAGTCGTCAGTAGTTTGGTAGTGGAAGAAATCAAGGAGGGTCCCGGTGCTCGTACATTTATTTACAGAAGTATATAAATCAGTTTAGTTCTTGCCACAAACTTCGTCGTCAGCGGATCTGCGTCCGGCCCAATGACCAAAGGTTTGTATCTTTGACGGGGGTCTGTGGACAAGAACAACAACGCAAGCAAATAAGTTACATGAAAACCGGCTGAAAGTGCAACAAAACGAGTAAGATGATGAACCACCTTCTTGCACTCACCGGCATTTTCATTGAAGGGAACACATTCCAGAATCGCAGTCTCTCATCCCCAGCTCCGGTGACTATCGTCTGCAGATGTACAAGGCAACATTAGTCAGTTTGGAGCCTCATTGTATAACAGCTGCAGGCAGTGAAGCTAGAGTGAAGAATGTTACTGCAGCCGGTAACTGACCATTGGGCGACATGGCGAGGTATGGCCAGTTAGAGTTGCAACCTATCCCAAGTCCAAAGAAACAAGCTCTTAAAGGTTAAATGCCAACATTTTAGGATCATTCACGGTGAATCTCACTGTCACTATACAGCTTAGTACCTTGGACAGAGACGGATACTTCCAGACCATGACCCGATTCTGAGAAAACCCATGTGTGCTGACCAACTCATTCACATTCTTACTCCATCCTAGATTGCAGACCTGTAACAGCATCGTATTGTTTAGCTGATGGCTAGCATTTTACAGGTTAAACAAGTGGAGAATGAAGCCCTGCAGATCTGAACCTGGCTTCCGGTGTCAACATGGTTTAGCTGATGACCATTCGTGGTGTTCCAGAACCGAATGCATCGATCGGCAGTACCTCCCCCGGACGCTAGAAAGCCACTTTGGTGGGGAGACCAAGTGACAGCCTTCACTGCAGCTGTGTGTTCAGTCACAGTTTCAAAATTGGTTGCTGAGAATGCTGGTTCCAGACCAGAAGCTGTTTTTTCAAAGTGATGGAGTGAGCATCAGTTTTAAAGACAAGAACAATACCCGAACAAGTAAGTTGGATGTGTTTTCCAAGCGCACAAACGATACCTGGTTATCATTTCCACCCGAGGCAAGTTCCCTATTCGTCATGAGACCATTTCAATCCACACACCTCAGATTTGTGGCCAACGAGCTTGCTCACATAATCGCTCGGGACACGAAGATCATGATGACGAAGATCATGATGAAGTATATCTCTGTCTCTGCTTCCCGATGATAAAATGCGGGAGTTCCATGCTAAGACACCGGTTCCATGGTTCGGATTTTCTTGCACCGAGTTCCATCCCATACCTTTCATGACAATCACAATCGTTGTCAAAACTTGGTTGCACAGAATGATGTCTAATTCGGATGAGCATTACCTGAGCTTGGCCATGATAAGTGCCAACAGATATGTAGGAGCCGCCTTCTCGGGTCCATTGCACCGAGCAGACACTGTCATTTGGTCCCAAATCACACAACTTGGTCACCTGAGAGGATGATTTGCAGCAAGGTTCAGGTTAATATCCCATTAACCACGAAATTAATCGACTTAAAACTCGGTGAACCACATACTTTACTGTTAGAGGCGGTCCATAAATAAACACGAGTCCCCAACCCAACTACAAGCACATTATGAGAGGACCAATCAACCAGATTCAGATAGAAGTCATCCTGCAGCGACGGAGCATCCAAGACCTGCAAGCAACGCATCCGTCAACGACTAGTACAGACGCTCGACATCGATCCCTCAGGTGCTGCTGTATCAATTCGGGTTCCAGATTCGGAAGAAGAACCTTTCTCCCCATCTTGGCCTTATCACTAGAGCAGAAAGTAGAAGACTTGCCTTGTGAGGAGTCTTGGGGACCTTTCTAGGAGGCTTAGGAGGGGTAGACACTTCACTGGAGAACCCGCTATCTGACCCGAGGATGGAAGGAGAATAAGGAGAGTTAGGCCCTGAATGGTAAGGATGGTCTTGAACCTGAACATTTTCGTGTTTGGACTTCCCAAGTTGCCACCTTGACCTGCAGGGGAAGAAGAAAAGCCATAGTCAGACCCGAAAAGCTCAGCTCCTGATCCTTATTCTCCAGGAGCTGCAATAAGCTTCATTCCCTCCACCCCCTGTTCCTCCTGATCCTTCTTTACAAGGAGAAATGGAACCCTTCTTCTCCACGAGCCCTAAAGTGTGGAGTCGCGACGAGGATCTGCAAGGGATGAATCTATCACTCAAAGCCGCAGACTTTGAAGGCGAGGTGGACGAGGATAGGCTAGAGATCGCTCTTGGCGACGACACACTCGTTCTTATAGCTCCGCCACCACCACCAAAAAGACCAACATTGTTTCTCCACGAGGTTTCCAGCCTCAGGGACGTCTCCGACATCCCGGATGGGAGGTTGATCCCACTCTTCCTCCTCGATTCGGTCCCCATCTTTCCCGGGTTTTCCTCAAAAAGTTCGCTTCTTTTCGGTTGAGGAGAACTAGTTTCTTGAGCAACTTGGATTTTTAGGTCAAGAGAGGGCCTTTTCAAGTGTTGGTCTCTTTGATCTTTTGTGTGAGAAAAAACTTGCAACGGTCGAATTTAGGTGGGTTTTACACGGAGCACGGAAGGAGCGCAGAGGGGCAAAACAGGAAAGACTTGGTAACGGTCGAATTGGCACATATTTCTTAGCTGGCATCTAAAAAGTTCTATCAAGCAATTGGATTTAGAGCCCTAGACCAAAAAAAGAAGCAATCAGATTTGACGGAATAAACAGGGTTACTTGATTAGCATTTCAATAACCTTTTGGATGCAATGCGTTTATTTGTTTCGGTTTAATATCACTTAGTACTCGAATACTCACTAGAATAATTAATCAGGTCGATGCTGGATGGAACTTTGAAAGGTGTCGATCGATCAATTCATCAATAAGCCCACAAATCTTGGGAATGAGGTTCTAGCTGCAATCTTTGTAGTGCAGTTACAATGTGTATCTTAGCTGGTATTGACGAAGCCAATCCTCGCCTCTCTCGTAATAATCCATCTGGCTGAACGTTTGCTGCGGGAAAGCCACTGCGGTCGCATAAGACGAAGCTCCTCGCCATGCATCGAGAACGGGATCCAACGCTCTAACAATCTTTATTGGCGATCCGCAAGGTCGAATCATACGGATCCCGGCCTCCAAGCGCTCCACTAGGCCAGGGTAGAGACTGCTCCCACCGGTCAAGAGAATTGAACTTGTCAGCCTGTTCTCCAGCTCTTCATTCTTATCAGGCAACCTCCTCAATGAGACACCGGTCATCTCATCTAACCCTGCCTGATCTATACCAACTAGGTTTGGTTGAAACAAAATTTCAGGGCATCGAAACCTCTCGACTCCAAGCTGGATCTGAAAATCTACCTTGGTCAGAGGACGAACCCGTGGAACTTCAGAGGCAGGCAGAAACGGTCCTAATTCTGGCTTGGGAACAAATGTTGGGTCTACATCCTGTCATCATAATGGTTCGAACAGCCTCAATTAAGAAGGATGCATAATAAGACAAGCGACAGAAAAGTTAGAGAAACAACAGACCTGAAGCTTAGTAGCGATGCGTGCGAGCTCAATTTCATCCTGATCTGGTCCCTCGTCGTCATCATCATTGTCTTTACTCATTAGCTTGTAAAGCTGCCAATCCTCGTCTTTGGCACCAAAACTATCCTCACCCTTCCCTCGGTCGAAAGCTGCTGTTGTTAAGAGGCGCATCCTTTCCCTCTGAGCAGCATTCAACCTCTCACCACGACCAACAGCGCCGGATCCATTATTACCATTCGAGGGGTTCCCATTTGTCTTGAGTCGTTTTCGCTGCTCAACTTTCTCAGACAGCTCTTTATACTTAACATGCAACTGTTCTGCATAAAGTTGTGGATTCTCTCTGGAATACAACAAGAATCAAATGAGGCAAGTGAAGCTCAATGTTTATTATCATCTTGCACCAAGTAATCACCAGTTGCACTAGTGATTTTAGAACATGACTCAGTAGTAAACCAGATGAAAGATTGAAGTTGTACTCAAGAGTTAGGTACCGTACAATCGTTTTTCTTCATCCTCCAGATTTCTTCTCTCTCGCTCTAATTCCTGCTCACTGCGTTTTTGTTTAGCTCGTTGCCGACCATCAGAAGTGGTTTTAATAAATAACTGTCTTCTCTTTTCCTTGATCTGTCAACGCAACAACAAGCCACAATACAAGGTCATGGACACCAAGAGAAGGCTAAAATCTATTCCAGTTGAGCTGGTGCTTTATAGCATGAGATCGCTTTACATTTAAACAAGAAGTTTCAACCACATAGCACACAATGATAATGGCCCAAAGATAAACACCTACCTGATCTGGAGTTAACATATCATCTGGGATGTTGATGAGAGGGTACTTCTCACTTGCAGAACTCTTCTCCTCAATTTCAGGCGGATCATTTTTTGGTTCACCCCTTGCCTTCTTCAAGGACTGTGATACTTTGGCAAGGCTAAATTCTATTTCTTGTCTAGAGACATAACCAGTTTCTTTCAAGAAAGAGGGAACCACATGCTGAGCTACTTGGTCAAGCTGCCTCAAAAGAAATTCCAGGCCACGCAACTCATTCTCTAGCTCATTTATCCTTGATGACCTCTTCGCCTCTGCCATTTCTCGCAGCCGCTGACCGTTTCTCTCCTTTATGGCAGCCTTTCTGGCAAGTTCTTCTTGTGAAGGAGGCTCCTCGACGGGTGGTGGAACCCATGGCAGCTGCCAACACCTTGTCTTATCTTCAGCTTCCTTGGTCCCTTTCTGTAACATAATAGCAGAAATGAACTTACCTAAATCTGAACAAAGAACCACCGTGGTAAAACAGAAAAAATTACCTGAAACAAGCGTGCTTCTGAGGCATAATCAGGTGCAATATAACAGTGCTCCATTTTCAAGTCTTCAACCTTCTCCCATGAAAGTCGACCACTAGTATAAACAACTAACACGATGATCAGATACCTTAAGGACACATGTCATCATTAATCAAAAACACAATAACCAATGCACTTACATGTGCTGAGGGTACTTAAGAGAAAGGAGTTGCTTCAGATAATCAGTGACATGGTATCCACCAACATTAGTTCGCGAACATCCTCTATAGATGGGCTCTCCTTCAATGAACTGTGAGAAATCAGGAAGTTAGTGCAGAGCAAAATAATAAAACAGCCGAACCATTATTTTCTGAATGTTAACCAATAAACTTTCAGTAGAGTAAGCGTGGCAATGTTAATGGACTCCAAAAGTGGTAAATGTTTATTTAAAATTGGGCCAAAAGATTAAACCTAGAAAAGCCTACCGGTATCACGTGAGTTGTGTTAAAGCCAGGGCAAATAGCAAGACCATCGTTATCACAAATCCCATGTTGTTGGTTATACTTGTAGCTGAATGCAGCATCAACACCAAATGCTGTACCAGTGGCAGCATTATGTAAGGCACATAACATAAATAAGTGTAGAAAGTACTCAGACTACCCAGATATTACCGATTGAAGGAACTCCATATGTTTCAAAAAGTAGCTCTGCCATTTTACTGCGAGATTGAATTGGGTTGCATACACATTCGGTGATCAAGACAGGGTGGTCAATCTGTCCTGCCATCAAATGAATGAAGTTCAATAAGTGGTTTAGTACATACACTAGATCGAGCAGTAGGTTAAGACACTATTCAACGCCTAAACCAACCACAACAAAAAAAAGAGCATTATGCACGGTAAGACTACACAACTAACTTTTCCAGCCAAAATAAAAGCTTCTTTTCCAATCATACCTCTGATGACCCACCAGCTCCAAGCCGATCGAATCCAAAGTCCAGAATCTAACACAATCCCATATCACATATCAAGTAAGCAAACAACTCAGACATTGTCCCAAAAAAAGCTCTACCGACATAGAGAAGCTTACATATTCCATAATCTCAAACTGGCAAACAACATTGCTGTCAAAAGCGGAGCGAGGCCCAGACCGCGTGCAGTCAAAGTACTTCAACAACGACGTGTCTTGGTCACCAACAACTGTAATAGTTTCACCTAAACCCACAAAACAACAACAATGAGGAATCTCGTAGGCTCAACTGACGATTCAAATTCCCGCATTTTCGGATGTAATCTAGCACATTCACAACCTAAAACCCACAAAACAGCACCAACGAGGAATCTCATAGGCTTAACTGACAGTTCAAATTCCCGCCTTTTCGGATGTAATCGAGCAAATTCAAAACCTAAAACCCACAAAACAAAAAGGCCTAAGAAGAAGAGAACCATCTCTTACCGCTGGCTTTGTGACGTGGGCGCTGAACAATGTTACGGAAGATAACCCGGGGATCGGTCTCGCCTGCCCACCTAATTATTTCACCCAAATTTTCATTTTCCGGGTTAAAGATTATAGCTTTGCGATAAATAGCTGGGCAAATAAATTGGGGGGTGGAAAATAAATTAGGGTTAGGGTTTGGGAAAAACTTACCCAATACGGAAGTAGGAGGCACCGTTGTCGATGACGATGGGTGTGGACGAAGAGAAGGAACTGTAATCTGTTTGCCTTTGGATTTGAGATATAAACGGCATTTTTCTCCTTTCTTCAACTTTCAATTACCCTTTTCTTTTTCTTTTTTATTTAGGAAATTGAGAAGAAGAAAGGGTGGAAAGGGAGACGCGATTCTAGCTGTTACGGGAAGACGGCGGAGCGGAGAGAGTGAGTGTGTGCTAAAGTGGGGAAGAAACGTCCTACCCGTATCAAATTTGAATTTATCGGATGTCCGAATATTAGATAATATAAACCAAAAATATATTGTTGGTAAGACTTCACTTTCATCTTGACCGACTTGTACGCTATCATATATGTAACATTTCACTATTTAAATAAAAATTTTGGACAAAAAATACCCCTAGTTTAATTAAAAATAATTTATTTAAAAAAAATAAGAAAGAAAACTCAGCCCCTCCTCGTAATACAGCTGTACTAGGAAGAATAAGCCAAAAACTATATTGTTATTAAAACTTCACTTTGATCGATTTGCACACTACTGTCACTATCACGTAATACATATTTTTCTAGTTAACAGTATAATTTTTCTTGACAAAAAATATAATTAAAAATAATTTGGTTTTAATTTTTTAAAATAAATAAGAAAAAAACTCGGCCCCTCCTCTTAACTTAGACCGACTTGTTGCACACTGCTATCACCATCACGTAACACATATTTGTCTAGTTAACACATCATTATTTGAATTATTTTTTTGGGACAAAAATATCCCAAGTATAATTTAAAAAAAATTAGTTTTAAAATTTGTAAATAACCTCGTAATACGTTTCTTATGAACTTCATTTTTTAATTTATTTTAATCTTTTTATTTAATGATAATTTAGGTTTTTTTGTCCAACGAGTATTTAAACCACGGGTAGTGTGTGGAAGTTGGTCAAATCACATAGTAATGAAATAGACTCTTACCTATATTGTTTAGTTGTAAAGTCGGTAGAAATCTCCTAAAAGTGACAAAGTGATTCCAACAAATATTTAAGTGTACTGAAAACTTTTTATATAGAATAATATTTTTCCCCAAATTAGTCTAAAACTAACATTAATTTGGTTTAGGAGTTCTAGTTACATTTTTCTCTTACTAATTAGTTCCTAAAATCTAACTGAAAAACAATCTGTGGTGGTTATATTTGCAGCCAAGCTTCCATTTTGAATGGAAAGAGGTAAGCCTAACTCTTAGCTCAGGTCTACAATAAAACAGTAATTATTCTTTCGGCCCAGTGGCCGAGATTGAGAGCTGGTAAGGCCACAGACCCATGGGGCTTCTTCTTTTTCTTTGCCTCTTTGTTTTATTGAAAATTTATCAACTCACCAGAACACATTTTTTTATCACCCAATTAAGTACATTTCCATGTGTCAAATTTAATTTGGAAAACCACAATGTTCCAATATTTTCGTGGAAACTCAATGTTTGCCCTTTCTTTATAATTTAGATCCCATTTATATTTATTTATCAGTACATCCTAATTAGGGGTGATTATTTATACATATACAGTCATAATTCGAGTTTCGTAATATCCTAATTTTTTTTTAAAATTATATACTATGAATTATTCGAAATACAAATTTTATCTTATGAATCAGATTTGGATAACATCCAAATTTCTATATGTTTTATGATATTTTGTGTTGTAAATTTAAATTTGTATGATATGACCTTTTAAATCCTCTAAATTTGAATCAAATTCGTCCCAACAAATTACATATAAAACACTACATAATAATGCTCCTAATCACCCAAGATTGCCCGACAATTTACAACAGAATATCATAAGGCGTATAACATGATAAATCATCATAATCCGGCGTTTTGAACATCAAAAATTAAATTTCAGTATTCCAATCTTTTATCCAAAATCTAATCAAGAAATTTTGGATATCAAATTTTATACTCACTCCTAATCCGATCATATTACATAGCAATTACTTCAGTTCATATTGAAAGAAATAAGTGGTCAATGCAATCCGTACAACGGCCCCTCCGAATTCAATCATGTAAAATTGGGAAATTGGTTGGTTCCTATTACTTGTTGTTTGGTTCTCCCACGCTAGGGCTATTTGGCATTGTGGTCCTCTTGGATCCACTTTTGATGTTAATGTACATATTACGTTTGGCGGCTGGCTCTCTTTTATTATGAACTCTCTTTCTTCTAACTCTGACTCCTTCATTATCGCCTTGTCAATATAATTATGTTGGAGTATCTGGTTGACGAGGAACAAATTTTTGTTTGAGGGATCAAAAATTGACCCCTTAAACACGATTACTCAAGTCTCTCATTTATGCAATGAATTTTTGCAGGTAACAGGTGTCTCTATGGGGAGTCGGCTCTCTGCTGAACTTCTACAAACTTCTTGGATGGCGCCTTCACAGGAGATCCTGAAGTTCAGTTGCGATGCTTCATGGACAGAGAGCTCTTCTGTGTCCAAAATTGCCGTGATTGCTCAAAATTACAAAGGCCTCTCGTCTTGGCTGAGTCGCCTTTGGAGGCGGAGCTCTAGGCCATTGCTCTTTCGCTCAACTTGATCCAGAAATTTTTTATTGAGGTTGATACATTGGTGGAATCTGATTGCTTACTTGCGGTCAGCTTCATCAATGATCCCAATGCACAACTTTCCTGGAAATTTGATACTTTTGTCAAGAACATTAGCTTATTACTCCACTCGTTACCAAGATGTAGACTTAATCTAATTTTTAGGTTACAAAATTTCATTGCGGATTGGATTTGTAAATGTATTAGATCAGGCACTCTTCCGTGTAATTGGCTAATTCATCATCCTTTTAAGTTGGATGCTCTATTGTACTCTGATTTTCCAACTTGATCAATATATGTTGAAGACGTTTTTCCTCAAAAAAAAAAAATAGTTCTGATGGTTTGCGAATTGTGAAATGGGAACATTGTGTCCCTAGTGTTTCTGTTGTCACAGTAATAATGAGAATATTTGAACTATATATTGAAGAGTCAGAAATTTGTCACTTCATCTATTGGAGACAATAAATTTGGTAAATAGGGTTCAGCAGTGTTCGAGCGGCATATCACAAATTTGTCACTTCATGCATAATAGGCATAGCACTTAGTTCCAAATTGGAAAAAAATACAGCAAAATAGTCATAAGTCCATCATGTTTGAAGAAATCGACTAATTAGGATAAGTTAGTACTGTTTAGTCTCTCATATTTCATAAATCAAATTGTTTAGTTCTTATATCCAAATTCTGGCCACTTTTCTGACGAGGCTTCACTAAAAAAAAAATACCCCCAGCTCTAGAAATTATTAAATTGCCAAACATCCTAATCTATATCATATGCCTCCAATCGATCATCATCCCTTCAATTCTTGACTTAGTGGCCTTCATTAAAATATGACACTTGCAAACCATTTTAATTCCCAAGCGTTCAAAAGCTCGAGCTACAACCAAACAACAATTCTTTTTATTTTTTCAAGAGGCAACAAATTGCGAAATATGAAAAGGTGAAATTGGGGTTTAATTACTTTGCTGGTGAGCTGTTTCCTAAGAGTCTTTCCTCCAGTCGATTTGCGAGCATATGTATTGTACGAACCATCTAGTTCTAATACCACGAGATTCTTTACATAAATGGAGAACACCAACAGCAATTATAATGACAAGTTTAGGGGGCTAAGGAGAGAAAGAGGGAGAAGAGGTTCCTCACCGGATGGGTCGCCAGTGCTGATATAATAGCCGGTGGACGATTGTCTTGAAAAGTCCCAACTTGATGGAGATGCTAATTCCATTTTTTGTTATCACGGATAGAGAGGAGGCATGGTGGATCGGAGGCATATGGATGTTAGGAATGAGTAATTTTTAGAGTTTGAGGGTATTTCTTGTATTTTTAGTAGAACCTCGCCAAAAAACTGGACTCTATTTGGGTATAAAGACTAAATAATTTAATTTATAAAATATTAAGAACTAAACAATAGTAGCTTGTTTAGTCAATTTCTTCAAAAATTAGGGACATGTGGCAATTTTGCTAAAAACTAACACTCGCTATTTTCTTGGTGTGTTTATAGAGTTAGCATATTGACACTCCAACAATTTTGACTTTTTCGACGTTTCACACGCAACAAACATCAGAAGAATAAGCAATTTTCGACGTTAAGCTAAATTTTCAAAAAGATAAAAATTTGTTGTTAAAATGTTAACGTGAGAACCATAAAATTAATTTGGAAGATAATAAAAAATTGATGATCTAATGGTATTTGAACGAAACTGAAGTTAGAGTTTTCTTATATAAATGAGATATGACCTAAGTTGGTGAAATTAAATGGTGAGATGTGATGTGATCTTGGGAAAATTCTGGATTGTGGAGATGATATTTGGAAGTCTCTAACGTTGTCTGCGCAAGATAGTTTTAAAAATTACTAATCTGAATAAAAATAGTAACTACCACGTCTAGGTAAATCGTTTCCGTCTTCCTTATGTGTTGCTTACTTTTACTGCTCTGATTAATAGTATATGATTCGTTGATTCTTTTTAATCTTGTTTTGAAAGGTGAAATTATTTTATTAAAATAAAGAATATGCATGTCCAAACCATGTAAATGGATTTAAAATACATATCCATTGATACAACCCTATACTATACAAAAATAAAATTAAATAAGATTATAAAAATAAAGGAATACATATCCATTGATTCTTTTTAAACCTGTTTGATGTTTGCTTGATCCCGCTGTTGTCTATTTGATGTCGCTGTGCTTGGTTTTGTGATGTTAGTACTAGTTGCTATCAGTTTGGTTTCGTTTTAATGTGGCGTGTATTGGAAAAAAGAGCAAAACGAGTGGTTGAAAGAAAAGGAAAAAATTTGTTTTTTCTAAAAGGGCCAGAGTGTTGACTTGCTCTTTTACCACATTGAAAAGTGCAATGATGAATGTCAAGTTTAAAAAAAAGTATGTACTATTGGGCTTGTAACGAGCTATTGAGAAGAATGGAGTTGAAATTGAGCTCAATCAGTGTATTTCGACTTTGAAGGATCTATTTAATGGTTGGTTTACACTAAAATTTCCCTTACTTGGGAACTACCACCTACGGTAAAATTAATTTTTAAGGACAATGCGTCTCCGCACGACTCAGATTGCATTTCGGATCCTGTAGTACGTATATATCGTGTAAGGAGTCATCGAGTAACCCTAGATATGTAGGTTAAAGTAGACAGAGAGTGTTGGAACTGTCTGGGCCCGTAGAGTATCTTCTTATGCTCTTTATGCCCCACAATGAGTGTGGATACGTTTTGTGGGAGAGGAAGGATATCGATTTGTTTCCCACGGGAATTTTGTCTGACATTAGGATGGACACCGAGTCTAGGTTGATTATTGTTATATGTGATTCAAAGAATTATAAATTTATTGAGTTGTAATACATACATGTTTGTGTTTGTTTTGTAAAGAGGAAATAAACAACTTATCGAGTTAGGTAATTATTTAAAATATGTTGATTTCAGGTACTCAGAGGACGAGTCGGCATGAATAGGGAATGATATGACATATCATACTTTATGGGCTTTAAGAAGACCTTAATTTTCTTTTGAACTGCTTTGAACTTTAACAGAACACTAGAGTACTTAGATTTTTTTGTTATTGATTAAATAGTTGTTATCGAGATCCATCTAGTTCAAAGATTTAGTATTTTTCTTCTACTAAGTATTTTGAATGGTTGTCTTACAAATCAAGCTTAGCGAGGTAAATTACATTGCGGCGCTTGTCACGTTGTTCGAATTTTCAGAGCATGATAATTCATAGTAGGGATAATTACTCTAAAGTTTCTGGTATTTGAACAAATTTCTCTTTTAATTCTTACTGTTTTCAAAAATCTTTCTCGGTCCTTATATTTTAAAATAATAGCCTTTTTTGGTCCTTAGTGGAACACCGTTGATTGTCAGCGGTCAACATAACATTTTTATTGACCATCTTACCCTTTCAATAAAAAATGGTCATCCCCTACCTCACGTCGGCCCTCCCTTCCTCTATCGAAAACTCTTCCTAAAACTTAACCCAAAAAATAAAGAATAACTCAAACACCAACAACCCAACCACTATGGTCGACTCCATTGTCGCCATTGTTGAGAAAGCAGAATTGGTGCAAACGCTAAGCATAATCGAATCTCGACCTAGGGCCTCCGTTCACCGTTCTAGATTCATCACAAAATCGAAATCACAACGGAACCTTGACACATGTCACCAAAGACCAGCCATTAACAGACCTCGCCGGTGCAACCACTTCGACCCCGGCCTTGAACTCCTCCACCCCTTCTCCCATCTTTCTTCAACCTGGACGTAAACCTTAAGTGCTCCAAGTTCAGTGCTGCTTTAACCACGAATTCCCAATTCATCTTCGCCTAAAATCCCCAATTCTTCCAACATATAATAGTTTATTCCTGGGATGGATGTCGGGGTGCTACTCAGTCCGCGAGAGGACTTCTGAATTGAGGCAACCAAACTCGGATTCCTTCCTATGCTTTTTCCTTTTTAATTAATTAAAAAATTAAGAGTAATTATTTGTCGAAGACAAACGAGGAGTGAAAGATGTTCTTGATTTCGATTGGTTCATTGATTTCGATTGATTTTGATTATTTGTTTGCTGCATTGGATTTCGATTGATTTCATTTGTTTCTTTGCTACGTTTTTTCCTTGTTTAAAGAACAACTCGGGAGAAGACAATGGAAGAGAAGGAGAGAGGGATTATCTTTTATTTTTTAAATTTTTTTACAAAAGTATAATGGTCATAAAAAAGTTTATATTGATCGCTGAGATCATCGGTTGATCTGCTAGGGACTAAAAAAGTACATTATTTCAAACTAGAAGGACCGAGAAAGGTTATTGAAAATAGTAAGAACTAAAAGGGAGATTTGCTCAAATATCAGGGACCTTAGGATAATTATTCCTTCATAATATCAGAGCAAAATGTTTTATTTCGAAGAATATTTTTTTTATTTTCCAATTTTTTAAAATAAATTATTAAAAAAGAGTATTATTAAAAAAAGAGTATTAAGCATGCATATGTTCGGGGGGTTTTTGTATGAAATATAATTCCATTTGTGTATTTTATGATGGTTGGTTATGTGTTAATCATTTTTTTCGAAAATAACCTGGAGGTTGACCTGGATTTTGGTCTGTTACGGGTCAATCGGTCAAATTGGTCGGACCAGATGTTCTTATATATGTATTCGTATTTTAAAATAATATATAGACTAAATAATATATTTAAAAATTAATATTCTAGATATGTTGATCAATTTATTTCATTTTTAGTATAATCTTCTTTGTTGATTTAGTTTATTTTGTGTTAATTTGGGAAAATCAAATGTATAATCTGATTTTTTTGGGTTGGGTTGGGTTGGGTAAAACCCTTTTACTCGGTCAGACTGGGTAGTCCGAGTCAAAAAAATTGACTAATCTCCCTGGTCTAACCAGATTTTGTCCAGTTTGTAAGGTAGGCATCCTTACCATATTTTCAGATATGAGTTTTAGTCTGATTCGTAGTCCGACCAATCAGATCATCGGTCAGACCATATTTTTAAAAAGATGGTGTTAATTGTATTACTGGCCAGGGGACCAATGTGAAACTGAGCAATTTTGCTTCTACTTTTTTCACGAGCAAAGGTCGAGGTAAACGTAGTCATGTATTTATTGGTTTGCTGGCCGGGGGACGAATCAATGGTTGACATGTGGAGCTGTCAGGAACGAAATAAATCAACGAGACTGACATTGTATAAGACGTTTTCTTGGATGGAGATGGGTCTTAACTACGACGTCGCATCGTGATGATCGCATCCACCCCCGCAGAGCAAGAGTGCGGCATGTAGAAACATGATTAATTATTTTTTCTTTTTTATAAACAATAATTACCTAATCAAAATAATTCAGATTCGAGTCAGATAAATTTTTTAAAATGTATCAAAATATTTTGAACAAATATGTATTACTAAACATATCAAATGACTCAATTTCGATTTTTCTTGTTGTTAATTTAGAAGAATTCTCTGAAAAATTGGAAAATATTTTTCATTTTTCTGTTGAACACGTTAACAAATATATCAGCTGTGTGAGAAAATTTACTGCTACCGATGTGATACGTTGTTATTCCGTTCAAATCAACACTTGTCTACCTCTCAATTGCCTCGGATCAATATTCCTTCCCACACAAAAAAGTGGGAATTGTTATATTATGCAAAATGGTTTAATTTAGTATTTCATAAACATCTGAAAAAAATCAGTGTTAAGTTGATATTCATATTACGTTGACAGCCATTACCATTCAGCAACGTTTATAACTTAAAATTAAAGGTCGGACTGGCCGGATCATTCATGAAGACGTCCGACATGTTAAACTGGCCGGATGACTAATTTAATTTTTGAAAAAAATAATTTCTGGAGTTTTCTTCGATTGAAAGTAGTCAAATTAAAAATTTTGTACATACAAATGATACATTTTGTTATAAAATTAGAGAATATTTAGAATAACTTATTTTTTTTAAACATTGCTATTATTAGTCTTAATAGGAGAACATCGTAGATTAAAAGTAAAAAAACCAATTAGCTAACATTAATAGGGAACTTGATCTTTTCGCTACAGAAGAACAATTAATAATCCTCGGTCTGTGGTGTCAAACTCATTAATACATCAGATTCACTGGTGCAAGTAGTAGTAGTAATAATAGTAATAATAATAATAAAAAAGCAAAGCCTTTCTCATCTCTCGACATGATTTCCGTGACATTTTTTAGGGGATTTCCATTTTGACATGATTACTGCACACGAATACCTAAAAAATTATATTTACTGTCTCACCACCATTATAGATGTCAGTCCATTGGAAAACTGTACTCGTCGTGCTCAATTACGTTAATTGGCCCAAAGGTAACCATAAAAACATAGGTAAAAGATATTCATGTTTACAGATATTTTATAAATTTTAGTTTATTATAACTTTTATTTATAGTCAGTTATTTATATTAAGTCAACTTTATTAGAATAGTCTAGATAATTTTGAAATTTTAAAATTTTAAAACGTTGAGAAATTTTTTCTATTTATATGGCCCTCTTTCTTTCATGTTTTCTCTCTTCGGGCAAGGAGCCGCACCCCGTTGAAGTTACGTTGTCGTCATTTAT
Source organism: Hypericum androsaemum (assembly GCA_963995505.1). Classification (NCBI taxonomy): domain Eukaryota; kingdom Viridiplantae; phylum Streptophyta; class Magnoliopsida; order Malpighiales; family Hypericaceae; genus Hypericum; species Hypericum androsaemum. The sequence goes on from OZ023196.1 coordinate 5,655,403, forward strand.
CGCCCACCAAGTCATATACCTAAATATGCATAAAAATTGAATACCAAATTTGGGTTGCAGATATATAATATTTTGCTCAAAATTATCTACTACGCCGTCATTTAGATCTCGTATTGACACATTCTGCAGCCTGGTCTTGCGTTACTAATAGAGTCCTACTTCGAGCTACACTACTAGAAGAGTTGGTCTTGCGTTACTAATAGAGTCCTACTTCGAGCTACACTACTAGAAGAGTTGAGGAAATTGAGCATGATCCATTAGAAAAATTAGGTCCTACATCCAAAGTCTGTCATTGCATGTCCTGACAGGAAATGTTGTAGCATGTGTCAATGCGAGGCTTAAAAGTTGGCATGGCGGTGTGATGTCAACGGGGTCAACCGCTCCTTGCCGAAGAGAAAGAATGAAGGAAGAAAAGAGGGCGAGAGAAAAAAAATTTGGATGTTTAAAAATTTTATAATTTTAAAATTAAATTGAATGACCATACAAAAGTAATTTGATATAGTTTGATGGCCATAAAAGGAAGAAAAATTGTAATCATGAACTAAAATTTGTAAAGGATGAGTAGCCATATGTATTTTTTACCCTAACATCCTAACCACTATGTTCGGTAACAAAGTGTGTGAACGAGAGAGAAGAAGGGGCAACAAAGTAGAAGGAAATTAAAAAAAGTTGGTCTATCTTTTATTTTTGCATTTCTGCGACGTGAGTTCTATAATCTTCCAAATTTTGAAATCCAGCCTCAAATGAATATTCTGTGAAGTTGTTTAGAAAGATGTATGGAAGGATACCAGGTCGGATTAGGCACGGACTCTAATAGGCCCAGTTCGGCTGATTCGGGATACGATCCTCGCCGTACACCTCACTAAAATTTTCACCTCAAGGATTTCAAAGTCTCAGACGTTTCCAAGGACTACCTCTGGGTGGTGACAAATTCTCCAAGGCGGGGCTATTCGACCAGAAGGGACATGTCCCCGATTGATGATGATGTTCCAGTCGCCGATGTTTATTTCTCTCTCGATTGTTAGTATCTTCCAGTTCGACTTGTGCTTGGTAGTTTTTGAACGTTTTTATTTGTCGAATTCAAAGATTTTAAAAGCGATGATGATGATGATGATGCTAGTTGCAAGTTGAATGATGTTTCTATTTTTTTTCGATTTTGTTTTTGGTTAATTATGATGCTGGTTAATTGATTGTCCAATTCACGGTATAAGGATGATATGTACGATTATGACAAAATGACAGAAAATGGCACACTCGATTATAATAAAATGATCATGTCCGATAACGATAAAATGGCCTGCTCGGTTATGATATAATAGTATATCCGATTATGTCTAAATAGCATGCCCGATTTTGATATAATGGCATATTCGGTTATGTCTAAATGGCATGCCCAATTAATATTTAATAAAACTTATAATCAATTAAATAATCAATTAAGTATCATGTATGATTATGTTAAAATGGCATGTCCGGCTATAACCAATGACATGTACGGTTAACGTTTAATAAAACTTATAATAATTGAATTAATAAATTAAGTAATTAACTAAATTGCATGCCCGATTATGTTAAAATGACATATACCCGTTATGACCAATGGCCATGTCTGACTATGACTAATAGCATGCCCGATTATGACCAAATAGTAGACCATGTTACGATAATATTTAATAATATATAAAATAATAATAATAAAAAATTAATTAGTTAATTAAATAAAAAAAATCAGAAGCCATATTCCCTTCCCGGTTCCCCCCCCCCCCCCCCCCCCCCCCCCCCCAAATCACGCGTTTGCTTCCTTTTGCGCGCATTGTCCTTTTTGCTCGTGCTTTTCGATTTTATTACAAAAATGTCACTGGAAGGCCTCTTCTTCCCCTTTAGGGAAGGAAAAGCCCATTCTGGACCAATCCAGACCCGAAGAGTATGTGCATGATGAATCACTTACTTTAATAAGTACCAAGAGAATTTCTGAATTTTTTAATTTATTCCCTAGAGTTATTACAATTTTGATCATCACTTATTGTAGATTATTGCAACTCTTTTTTTAAACCCAAGTTTTCTTCCCTACCCAATCAAAGGAATATGTAATATGGAGTCCACACAAGGGCTAACCATGAAATATCGGCTACTTAAGTTTTCAGCCAACGGGGTATAAAAAATTAATTAAAAGTCATATCTTTCGTATTTTCCTGAACTTTTTTTTGAAAAAATAGAAAAATTAAACTTTAGCCTTTAAATTCATATCCATATATTTTTATTTCCTATGGTCTCTTATAAAATTCAGCTTATTTTTTTTCAAAAACTAAAATAAGTATATAACATTAAAAAGATGTTGATTCAGACATCGCTTAGGTTGGTAATTTGAAATCGTAACATTAACTTCCAAACAACGGTTTTGTAAATATTACTAGCAATTTGCAAACTGTGGCTAGGGCTATACCAACTATAATTTCAATTTTCAAGTAGAATTTTACGACAGATATTTCAAACCTGACCCTAAACTTCAAACTGAATTCTCAACCTCACTATTTACCACCTGGGTCTCAAAACGTTCGAGTAAACGTCTACAGTAGAGGAAAGCAAACAGTTTTTTTAACAAGTCTCCGATAAAATTAGGAAAAAGTCCACTTTAGTACCCTGTGGTATCGCCCAAAATTACTTAAGTACCCTGTGATAAAAAACCGACCAATCGAGTCATACTTATTCCAATTAACATCAAAAAGGTCCTCGGGCAGCTGCCCGGACCCGCCCGAATGCTGCCCGGACTACGTGGCCAGCCACGTCACCAAAACTTGATGACGAAGTGGAGGAGGAGGAGGAGGAGGCGGAGGAGGAGGAGGCGGAGGAGGAGGAGGAGGAGGAGGAGGACGAGGAGGAGGAGGAGGAGGAGGAAGAGAAGAGGAGGAGGAGGAGGAGGAGGACGAAGTGGAGGAGGAGGAGGACGAAGTGGAGGAGGAGGCGGAGGAGGAGGAGGAGGAGGAGGAGGAGGAGGAGGAGGAGGACGAGGCGGAGGAGGAGGAGGAGGAGGCGGAAGAGGAGGAGGAGGAGGACGAAGTGGAGGAGGAGGACGAGGAGGAGGAGGACGAAGTGGAGGAGGAGGACGAGGCGGAGGAGAGGAAGAGAGGGAAGAAGATGGTTGTCCACGTGGCGCCACGTCATCAAGTTTTGGTGACGTGGCTGGCCACGTAGTCCGGGCAGCGTTCGGACGGCTCCAGACAGCTGCCCGAGGACCTTTTTGATGTTAATTGGAATAAGTATGACTCGATTGGTCAGTTTTTTACCACAGGGTACTAAAATGATTTTGGGCGATACCACAGGGTACTAAAGTGGACTTTTCCCATAAAATTATAATGCACAAAAATATTGGTCTATATAAATCGCCTATACATCAAAATCTTCTTTGACAACATTTCCCACTAAATGACCCCATTTTCTAACATTTAGGTACGGAAAGCAAACATAGTGGCCTAGTAAAACTAGTTAGGATGGCAACCACATCCGGAACAAAGTATTCGGGCAACAGGATCACTTGTCCTAGCTAGGTCAACTGGACTATACAGAGTCGATCGGGTTACACACAAAGGCGAATCAACTAAATTGTCATGAAAGTGCATAGGAGTCTGAACCGAGTGAAGAAATCACGAAAAGAGAGGCATTAGATTACTTGTTCCAGTGTAAAGGAGCCCAAACGAAGAAAAAGTCTATACAGATTACAGATGAGTAGGCCTCGTACATTTTCAAATTCTATTTGGGGAAAAGCTAGCTAACATTAGTAGCGAGTTATTTGGATGTAACGTAGGATCTGTGCATGTACTTGCATTGATTGGACATGTGGTTTCCTTTCCTTCGGGCTTCGTTGGCCTTTCAGCTTTCCAGCGGGATTTCTGGGCTACGGTTGTGGTGGTGCATGTGGTGTATTGACAGATCATTTCAAAAGAAAAAAATGGTAGGTGCTTCTTTTCTTTAGCCTTCTTTTTTTTTCCCAAAAAAGAGTTTCATTTATGTTTTGCAAGTCAAAAAGAGTTTCTTTCATTCTGGTTATATTACCATGTATCTAGTTTACTGAACTTACTAATTAAAGTTTGAGACCTCGTTAAATTAATACTACTCTATCTTGAGTTGATATAAGTGATTGTTGATAAAAAAAATTCCTTATGCTTGTAGCAAGTTCTAAAAGTTTCGTTTCAATGGGACTTAGATTTTACCGACAATTGAAAATACTTAGTGAAATACAAAATTAGTTTTTGGGAAAAGTACCATTAGAATCCCGTAGTTTATACTGATTTTGCGATGTGATCCTGAGGTTTAGAAACGACTTTTTTGGTAGTTGTGGTTTCACGTTTTTTGTGTTAGAGGCTCGGGAAGGTTCCCGAGCCAAAAATCAGCTCCGAACCTAGAAACGATGTCGTTTCGTTGTTGAGTTGTCTCACCACATCGTATTTTTTTATCCGGTTGGCAAGTTTAGTTGGCACGAAGGAAAATATTATTTTTAATCCCAAATTTTTCTATTATTTATCAAAAAAATCCCTCCTCCCCCCTCTCACCTGTCTTCCTCCTCTTCCTCCTCCCCCTCTCACCTGTCTTCTTCCTCCATGAAACCCTTCAGGCAACGTAAACAAAATAAACATCATCCAATAAGATAATCGCCCCAATTCCATGAAACCCTAATCCCGAACTCAGGCCATCTAAGCTCACCAAATTAAACACCCCTACTCATAGATCAAACAGAAACTAAAATGTAGTATCCAAACTGCAATAAGGGTTATCCAATAAGAAACCATCAAAAACAGAAAGATCGGACCTAACCTTTGGTGTGACTCTCTTCGAGCTCCACCTCCCAAACCCCCGGCTGCCCATGATGAAGGCGAAGAGCACCAGCAGCTCCCCCTCGAAGCATAGCCTGCCATTGTTACCCCTTCCATCTAAGCTCCGGGTATATGTGCCTCCCAGAGCTGCCGACTTAAATACAACGAACGCGTTGCATCGGTCCTCTATTGCGGATTAGGGTAATCCACGGGGTCGGAGCTGAAGTAGGACTGACGTCGAGGAGGATGACGGTGTCTCCAGGGTGGATGTAATGATGGACGGCCCATTGGACGGCATGGGCGCTCTCGTCAGAGAGGGTGGGGGAAGGGAAGGGTGGGGGAGGGGAAGGGAGGCGGCGGTACTATCCATTAAACCACGCGAGTCAATCAAACATGATTCAGACAACTTGAGATCTGAATAAGATTCTTTCCTATTTTTTTCAATCGATTCTATCCTCGTACTAATGACTCGACAATCACAAACTTGCCATAAAGTATCACCAACCCATAATATTTATTTTTTATTCCGAGACTCACTTATCCAACTAATCTAGGTTTGGGTCGAGTAGAATATTATAATTTTTGATTTAAAAAATATTTGATATTTAATTAAAATATGTATGAATTTTGAATACATTCTTTCATATTTCTTGCGTTTTTTATTTTATTATGCTATCTAAAAAATGACATTTTCATAATTTTTTATTACATTTTAAAAATCTTTTTTAACTTTTAGAAGGTTCTTCAATTTAAGAACTTTTTCCAAATTTTAAAAAAACTTTCCAAAATTTATGGAATATTTTTTTAACTTTGATGTCATTTTTAGATTATCAGTATTAAAGTGAAATTCACCTTAAATTTTAGGGTACAAAAACATTCTGACATTATCAACCTTGAAACTTTAGCCCGAAAAAGTCACCAAAATATTATTGTGAGAAACATTAATCTGATTGCACAATAATACATTGTGATATAGTGATAACTCTACAAAGCTAAACTTAGTTGTTTCTTATATAAAGAAAATATCTTGCCTCTTTTACTTTTCATAAGAAAATAATCATAAATTAAAAGAGAGAGACTAATTTTGGTCAAAGGAGATGTGACCCAGCGAAATAAGGTGAATATGATTTGACGGAACTACATGATTCAATCATTAATAAGGTATATTCTTGGTGTAAAAATTTATCTTTAAAAAAACTAAGGGATAAGTACCATTTGAATCCTGTGGTTTACACAGATTTGCGATATGATCATGAGATTTAGAAATGACTTTTTTGGTAGTTGTGGTTTCACATTACCTGGCCTTAATATTCAGAAGAGTTCAGTTGCAGAAATTGATGAATTTTTAGCAGAGTGTGCTCATGTTTTGAAGACCATTACTGATAACTTGAAAACTGCTCAACTAAGAATGAAAGTGCATGCTGATAAGAAAAAGAGTGAAAGGCAATTCTCAGTAGGAGACTGGGTTTTCTTAAAGTTGCAAACATATCGACAAACTTTAGTTACTATGCACAAGAATTTGAAGTTAGCAGCAAAGTATTACGGGCCCTTCGAAGTGATCAAGAAGATTGAATCAGTTTCCTATCACTTGGCACTCCTTGCAGGTAGTAGTATACACCCAATTTTTCATGTTTCCTTGCTAAAATGAGGGAGAGCACCAGAAGCAGATGTATGGCCTACCCTTCTAGAATTGATTGTAGACAGAGTAGTCAGAGTTTATCCCACATCTATCTTAGCTCGTCAGACTGTGGAGAGACATCAATAATTCTATGAACAAGTATTGGTTGTTTGGTGTATCTCAGCCCAGAATATGCAACATAGGAGGACGTGACTGACTTATGTTCAAGATTTCCTAATTTTACACTGCCTAAACCTTGAGGAGAAGATTACTTTCGAAAGAGGGAGATGTTATGAGTAGAAGTAGCAGGAAGGACTTAATAGAAAATTTGTAAAAGTTGGTGACGAATCAGCAAATAGGTAAGGAAGCCAGGTGTATATATAGTGTAATTGTGGAACACAAGGATTATTCTGAAACAATTTACATTTTATCCAATAACGACTGTGACCGTTTTCCCCCTCCAACATTACCTTCTCTCTCTTCTTCTTGATTTTACCGGGAATCCCCAATTTCTAGGGTTTATACGTTACAGTGGAGCATTTTTTTACTAAATTACAAACCCTTATTAATAAAAAAAAAATACAGAATAGGGGTGAGAAAGAGGAGAAAAGGGGGAAAGAGGACTAAAAGCAAAGCCAAACCCTAAATAGGTAACCATAATGGCAAAGCCGCAGCCATATCTAGTAACTCATCCAAGCAAGCCCACAAGTCGGGTAGTCAAATGTGATACCAATCAGCTTGGGTGCATCAAAAGTCCATATCATATTCTGACCACCGTAGATCCTCACTGATCTAAGTAGTCCATATTCTCTTCCTCGCTTGAAAGCGAGTGTTCTTGGCAGGCGGTAGGTCGAAGTCCTCCAAGTTCGGCCGTGAATTCACCTCGTCCCGCCAGGAGCGCTTCATCTTCTTCGTCATAAATCCTATGAACTTCAAAGACTCTGGAAGATCATCATTGTCAGAAAAAGTGACAATCTCAGTGCCTTCCTTGCACGGGATAGGCATGTGGTCCATAGAAGGTCATGCTGAAGCTCGCTCAATACTGAAGGCGAGGAACCCTGTAGAATTGAAACTCCATTGTCAAGAAAACCCGGCTTCAAACCCTTGCTCTTAGAGCTCTTAGAACATGATTTCTTCTTATTCAAAGTCTCTGTAGGCAATACACCCCCGCGGCCACATATGCCACCTTTCAGGCTGCAACCAAAACCTCATATGAGCTTACGTTACATTGGAGCATAACATTGGAGCATAACAGTTATTAAATATGTTGTTAGTTTTGCATCTGCTCAGATATTTTTGTGTATAAACAACATATATAATATGATAGTTGGGCAAGCTAAGAACAAAGGATCACTACAACAAAAGTAGACCAAAGAATGTCGACAACTTACAACGTTGAAAGAGATACGGTTACCATCCTTACTAATTTGAGAGATACTAGGGATGGCAATGGGTAGGGTAGGGTAGGGTATTGATAGGACCCTACCCATACCCTAGTTTTTTTGGATGGACTCATACCCTACCCTCGACCCTACAAATTTTTTATTGTTAGATTCATACCCTACCCTCCTGGAGACCCAGGGTCTACAGGGTTTGCAGGGTCCGACCCTTTAACGTTCTGCATTTTGATAATTTTTAATCAAAACTTAATTTTTATATAAAATTTAAATAAATTCAAGAATCTACTACGTTACACATCAACATTCAATAGAAAATTGATGAAATATCAAATTTTGTAATTTAATTTCAATAGCCCAAGATTTTTTTTTAGAGTTTGAAGTACATAAATAATTCAACAAAAAAAATATAGCATGTCAGCTTTTAGTGATCCATCATTCACGACATCTTCTAAGCTAGTTGCGGAATAACATAATAAATATGTTAAAGTTAACCGTAAAGTATATTATATATATTATCAATACGGTCTAACAAGGATTTAACACAGTCTAATTAGGGTAGAGTCTAAAATAGGGTAAAAATATAAGGGTAGGGTCCGACCCACAGGGTTTAGCTATGGATTCATACCCTACCCTAGACTCTACCTCTAAACATAGACCCATACCCATACCCTACTCTAGATCTAGTCAAAGTCAACATACCCTAGACCCGTAGGGTAAGGGTAGGGTCCGACCCTCAGGGTATGGATATTTCTGCGATCCCTAAGAGCTACCAAAAACTAATTAGATCAATTAGTAAAGATAATAATTTAGCTTAATTACATCTCGATTTGGAGTTTTAAGGAATGCGATAATATTAATTATTTATTGAGAGAGTTTTTTCATATTTCAAAAATTCTATCCGGTTTGAATCTAGATTAGTCACGAGGATGACATGGTATATTTAAAAACCAATTTGAGAGATGAATTATTCAGAAGGAAAGTCGGAGGGGGGGCTTAAACATGATTCTCACAGAGTTTGGGTGTAGGAGTATTGTAACGCCCCGTGATTCGACCGACTGTCTCCACGGACCAACACAGGTCCTTTATACCCATACCCTACTCTAGATCTAGTCAAAGTCAACATACCCTAGACCCGTAGGGTAAGGGTAGGGTCCGACCCTCAGGGTATGGATATTTCTGCGATCCCTAAGAGCTACCAAAAACTAATTAGATCAATTAGTAAAGATAATAATTTAGCTTAATTACATCTCGATTTGGAGTTTTAAGGAATGCGATAATATTAATTATTTATTGAGAGAGTTTTTTCATATTTCAAAAATTCTATCCGGTTTGAATCTAGATTAGTCACGAGGATGACATGGTATATTTAAAAACCAATTTGAGAGATGAATTATTCAGAAGGAAAGTCGGAGGGGGGGCTTAAACATGATTCTCACAGAGTTTGGGTGTAGGAGTATTGTAACGCCCCGTGATTCGACCGACTGTCTCCACGGACCAACACAGGTCCTTTCTAGCATACTTTGTCCTCACTCGCACGCATCCTTAAAAATTTTCAAGAGGTCACCCATCCTGATCATACTCTCGGTCAAACGCATTTAACCTTGGAGTTCTCTCGAGATGAGTGCCAGAAAAGAAGGTGCACCTTGTCGGTATGGATAGTACCAATTAAATCACTTAAGGTATTTCAGACAGTACATATCATTTACGGGGTATCACATTCACCCCTCCTTAAATACGCGACATCCTCGTCGCGCTAGACATAATACAGAACAGTCCCAGAAGCGTATCTGTTCTGATACTAAATATAACGCCCCGTGATCTGATCGACTGTCTCCACAGACTAACAAAAGTCTTTTCCAGCATATTTTTTCATGCATCCCAAAATTTTTTCAGGAGGTCACCCATCCTGATCCTACTCTCGGCCAAACGCATTTAACCTTGGAGTTCTCTCAAGATGAGTGCCAGAAAAGAAGGTGCACCTTGTTGGTATGGATAGTACCAATCAAATCACTTAAGGTATTTCAGACAGTACAAATCATTTACAGGGTATCACATTTTAAATGATTTGACTTGACTTGACTATCCATATCAATAAGGTGCACCTTCTTTTCTGGCGTACATCTCGAGAGAACTTCAGATTAAACGCGTTTGGCCGGGAGTAGGATCAGGATGGGTGACCTCCTGGAAAGTTTTCAGGATGCGTAAGAGTGAGGATAAAATACGCTGAAAAATACCCGTGTTGGTATGTGGAGACAGTCGATCAGATCACGGGGCATTACATTTGATATAAGGGAAAATACGCTTTTGGGACTGTTCTATGTTCTGTCTGGCGCGACGAGAACGTCACGTATTTAAGGAGGGGTGAATGTGATACCCTGTAAATAATATGTATTGTCTGAAATATCTTAAGTGATTTGACTATCCATACCAATAAGGTGCACCTTCTTTTCCGGCACTCATTGTGACAGAACTTCAAGGTTAAATGCGTTTGACCAAGAGTAGGATCGGGATGGCTGACCTCCTGGAAAGTTTCCAGGATGCGTACAAGCGAAGAAAAAATACGCGAGAAAAGACCTGTGTTAGTCTGTAGAGACAGTCGGTCGAATAACGAGGGCTTACAAGAATATTTTTAAAGGTTTTGCAAATCTTAATTTAATGCATTTTTGCATTTAGTTATGTGTTTTCATAGGATCTTCACGCAAACCGATTTGTGCATTTTTGATGATGCACCCAAATATTGGCGATGGAAATCATGTTTTTTTTTAATGGGGAGTAATTAACTCACAAATCTTTATTAATCACATGTTAACGTCTGAAAACAAGACGACGAGATAAACTAACTTTTTAAGGTCATCCAAATACACATCAAGGCAACTACGCAGAGCCGTATCTAATAAAATAATCAAAAGATAAAGATAGAACATGTTTGGAAATCATGGTTTAAAGTAAGAGGAAAAAACATTGTGATTTTTCATACTAAATAGTAATTTTTGGACTATTAATTTTAAAATAATTTTTAAGATAGAAAAGTGAAATATCTAGACCCATCATCAAATTATCATTTGGTAAAATTATAACAACTAGGTGTAATAAATTATACTTGAGGAGTGACCATGGTAAAAAATTGAAAAAAAATGCAAGGAAGAGTTTTCTTTTCAAACAAAAGAAGAGGTGTTGGGTGAAATTTTCGTATTTAAATCAATTTAGGGAATATCCCCCCTAAAATATTTAAATATAAAATTTAAACTGAATATATTCTAAAAAAACTCAAGTATCTTAAAAAAGTTCTTCGTGCATCAGGAGAGAGTTTTGAGAAGGATGTCAATGTTGTGGGGTTAGGGCAAAATGACAAGCACTTCTCCGTGTCCAACGCTTGTCTCTTCCGCCTCCCACCTGATCTCTTATCCTTTTTCTAATCTAAACTTGGCGTCCGTACACTTGCAGCCACATCAACGTCACTTTGAGGCAGCCAATTGGATTTGTCATAAGGTTGATGACTCCATTTTGTGCTCTTTTTATTAAAAATAAATTTTTATACTTTTATTAGGGTTTGAATTTTTGGCTTTTTCAAATTGGTATAATTCTTATGATATTAGACTAAATACTTTTTCACTCAACTTTGTGCTCTTAATTGGACACATCATCCTTCAGAGGAACTATTCTGTTTATTGTATACTGATCATTCTAATTTAAAAATTAATCTACACTAAAGTAATTATGTCTAAGAAATGTCACTTCGAGGTCTTCTCATTGGCTAGCCCTCCACTAGATTTATGTTGCCCATGTAACCGATAAGTTGCCTTGACTACGGGTTTTTAAACCATGGTCTAGCTATTATAGTTGCCTTGCCTTGTTGCCGGTTGTCGCTAGCTTCTATTTCTGATTGTGCTATTCTTTTCTGTTTCCTTATGTGTTTTATTTTTATTAGTTGCTTTGTTTGTGGCTTTGATTCTTGTATTATGTATTTCATGGTCTTTTTTCTGAATCAGATTAGATTTGATATGAGTTACATAAGGATCTCAGTACCTTTTATGTTGATGTAGGTGGATAAATTTGTCTCGATTGGATTTGTTCTATCCTGGCTCTCATTTGCTTGCAATGCATTCAAATGCTCTATTTCACGAGGTTGCGTCTATGATGTAACCTTGTGTTTGTTAGCCAATATTTTCTTCGGAATTTATCCATTTAGGTCGTTGGCTCTCGTAGCTTTTCGGCCGATCTTCGCCTCAGTCCATGTCACTTGGTTGTCTTTGGACTGGTACTTGTTTTCTATTACGTGCCTTTGTCGTTTGTCTATGTATTTTTTCCCCTCATATTGTAACCCGTTTAATTAATATAGGCTTCGCACCACCTTTTAAAAAAAACAAACATACAAGAAAAGGGATGATGTTGGGTAAAAAATGCCCATGATCACTCATTTTTTATTAATTTTAGTCTATGATCACTGGTTTATTTTTTGTGCCTTTATGGTCACTTATGTATATAAAGCCACCTTTGTGTGATCATTGATCACTGTGACTAATTTTAAAAATTTAAAATTTCAAAAATATCTCGAACTTTTTCCTTTTCTCTTTCGCCTCATTCCTTCCACTCTTCTCTCTACTTTTCCTCTCTACCTTTGGCAATGAGCCACGTACCCACTGACGTCGAGACGCCACGTGTAGGATAATCTAAATAGTGAATTTTTCAAATCTGATATCCTAATTTTTTTCACATATGGATACAGATTATCCAAATTACAAAACATAGATCTCACTTAACTCAAAATACATACAATATAGCCAACTAAACTAGAATTTTGCTACTCAAAACCACCCAATTCCAAAATATTTAACCATCTATGGCGTAACTTCATATTAAGCAATATTAAAATCACAAAAAGTAACTACTTATCCGGCACCCAACTTGCACTAGAAAAGTAACTACTTCACAAAATATGGACAATTTATTAGCACAATTCATAAATGGGTTTTGTCTGAATCCATGTGAAAAAAATTTAGTGGAAGATGATGACAATGTGAAAAAAATTCGAATATCGGATTCAGATAATTCACTATTTTTATTCGGAGAGTGAAATAATAAATTCGGATAATGAGAAATTCAGATAATTCAGATTCAAATTATCTGAATGCTTATCCCTACATGTGGCATCACGACGTCAACAAGGTACGTGGCTCTTTGCCGAAGGGAGAGAGGGAAAGTAGAGATAAAAGAGGAAGGAACCAAGCGAGAGAGAAAAGGAAAACGTTTGAGATGTTTTGAAATTTTACAATTTTAAAATTAGTCATAGTGATCATACAATCGTGATTTAATACAGATGAGTGGCCATAAACGGGAGAAAAAATAGATTAGTGACCATAGACTAAAATTAATAAAAAAATGAGTGACCATGAGTATTTTTTACCTAAATGATGTTTACAAATTGGCGCGATATCTTATGTAAGCATGATGTCATATAAAAAAATAAGATTTGATATTACTTTAGTATCAAAAACTTAAAAATTATGAAATAAGAATAAAAATCAAAAGATTTTAAAAAAATTCCTCAAAATGATATAAAAAAATTTGACCACTCCAAAACATTTTCAACCAAATATCTACCCGTAAGATTTTTCTAGCAACCGTCACAAGATTGCTCCACCGATAATATGGAAGGTTTAAGGAGACTTGACGTGATAAAACTACTCAACAGAAAAAGAAGTTACGCACATAATAAAATGGAAAATCAGTTTTTCTTTTGAGTGGTTTTTTGATTTTTTTTTCTTCTTTTTTTTCCATTGGAAAAACAAATGTTGCGTCCCTTTTTCTTTGGCTTGGTCTAGAGAAGCATTGTGGCTTCTTCTTACGAAAAAGGATGAACGGAAAACAAAAAGAAAAACTATCTCAACCATCAAAGGCTGAAATGCAAACTCTATCTATCTCGATTTAGAGATCGTGAGTAGGGACGGATCAATCACGAATTTCCATTACGAAGAACAAATTTGGGATAACGTAATTTACAATAGGTATTTTACGATTAGTACTTTTATTGTTCTAGGATTCATTTAATTTATGATTAAAGTTATTACTTTGTTGGAACAGAAAATTAACACGATTTATCGCATCATACTTAAATGGAACATTCAGTAAGGAATTATCAGAAATTTTATTTCCTTAATTTTGGAGTGAATAATAATAAAATAATTTCCAAAAGAGAAAGAACAATGAATCATCTTACTATAATAAAAAAAATTCTTGTTAGATAGTTTGATGTCACACCGTGAAAAAGTTAAAAATACCCCTAAATTCCAAATTCCAAATTCCAAATTCCAAACTCAAAACTCCAAACCATAAACCCTAAACCCTAAGCCCCAACCCCAACTTAAAGATCCAAAATTCTAAACCCTAAAACCATACTCCAAACCCCAAAATCCCAAACCTCAAATTCCAAATCCTAAACACTAAACCTAAACCCTAACCTAAACCCAAAACCCTAAACTTGAAATCCGAAGTCCAAATTCTGAAATCATAAATCCCAAAGCTCAAACCCCAAACCATAAAACCTCAACCGAAAAATGCGTGCGTGCCTCTCCTTTTCTAGGGCGATTGAAGATTTTTGGGCAATTCAGAGCTCCTTCACTTTTTCGGCGCCGCTGCCGGCCGACGACCTCATGGCGGGGTCATCGCCAGACTCAGAGGGGCTGCCCCTCCACCCGCTACCGCCACGGTACCTTTTCCAGGCCGGGGGAATCCCAGACTTGGTCCCTGGTCTATTTTTGCCTAATCTCACGATTAGGGTTTTCGCCGCCCCCATCCCCGCGAATGCCCTGGTGATGTCCCAATTGGCGGTGCTAAGGTCTGCTCACCCAGGGGAGATAGTTCCCGCTGCCTCGCAGCCCCAGGCTCCTATTCCTCCTCACTGAAGATCGATGCTGCTGTTTATTTGGCCTTACAAACAGGCCTTCTTCCCATATTGTAATGATGTTATGCATCTCAGGCTCCCAATCTTGGTCACCCTCCTCAGGCGCCTGTCATGGTGATCTCGGGGGTGTAGTCTCAACCGAGTTGGGTTTCAGTCATTCTCCTTTAGTGAATCAAGGTGAAGACGTGGGCGTTATTGACTACGTCAATAATGCCTACCGCAGCTGCTCCTATTCTGACGGCCTCTACTCAGGTCAATAACCTTACATCTTCAATACCTAGGAAAATCATATGCAGATTTAGCACCCTCCACGCTTGGTGGATGGACAAATGATGGTAACTATATCAAACCCACTCTCAAAGGGGACAAATTTGCTGTGGTGTTTAAAAAAGAAAGGTCTTCAATTTGTGAGAATTATGGGAAATAAGCACTCATGTCATGATTGTGATGCCTAAAGTTATTATTCCATGCACTTCTTTTGATTTATGCGCTGCCATTAGAAAGGTTTGGTCCAATCTGGATTGGAAATTATTGCCTCTTGGACTTGGTTACTTTGGTTTCAGATTCTATTTGGAAAAAGATAGGAGGCCGCACAGAGTTCCTCGGTGTGGAAAATTTTGTAGCGAACACTGTATCTGCAGCCGTGGACTCCTTTCTTCAAGCTTGCTAGAACGCTTTCTACTTTTTCAAGAGTGTGGGTGAAGCTGGTCGGGTTAAGCATGAAGCATGTTGAGAAAGATATTGTCCTTGGGCTACTTGCTGCGGTGGGCGAGCCTATTTGAGTGGACCTGAGCACTTTGAACATGGTTCATAATGCCTCAGTTCGAGTGTTGGTTAAAATCGAGTATCCCAGCCTCTCTGGGACAAAGTTTTGTTAGAGCTCGAGAATGGAAGTTTCTTAGTGGATGTTGTGCAGTGTCGTGTAGTTGGTCATGAGCGCTCGTCTTATCCTAAGCTCCATCCTCCCATCCCTGAGTTAAAAAGGTCAGAGATGTGGTGCAAGATGGTGTTCTTCTTGGGGAGTATAGTGGCCGTCCAGCTGAGAGACGAGAAAAAAAGGTGTGGGTTGATGAGTGTGTAAACGCTCATATTTTGTCATATGTTTCGTGCGTGTTTAGTCATGTTTTGAGTTATATTCATCATGTCATGTTAAGTCTTATGATCGATTTAGTATATTTATGTTCGGGAATGGATTTCTACCCATTGTCATATTTTGTAGGAAATTGGAGCTCAATAAAGGTTGTTAGAGGGGTAATTTCGAGATACCATATTACAAGAGTCATAACTTTGTGCTCGAGTGTCTGATTGTATCAAATAAGATACCGTTGGAAAGCTTGAAGAAATATCTACATTTCGTATTTTATAGCCGAAGCCAAATTTTGAGCAGAAGAGGGACAAAAATGGAAAATACGAAGATTCAATGAAGCTGTGCAGCCCAACTAGCGACGGGGAGTTAACTAGCGGCCGCCAGTGAACGTGGAAGGCCTCCCCATCGCTAATGAACTAGCGATCGCTAGTAAGGGGACCCAGAATGTTTATTGAAGACCCAACTAGCGGCCACAAGTTCATTAGCGGCCGCCAGTTGTCCGAAATCGAGACTATCCAGACTTCCTAATTTTATAGGAATTTGATTCGTTTCCTATTTATTCGACTCTGTTACAGGCCAAATAATATAAATATATTATTATTTGGCTAGTTAAACTTCCAATTTAGATTAACCTCCTCTAGGTTTTCCTAATTTTGTATTAGATTCGTGGCTATATATAAGCCTTAGGAGACAATTCACGGGGGACGTTACGACTTGGAGAATTGAGAACAGCCTTTGGAGCTTAATAAAGGGGCGATTTCAGTTAGCACGGGGAGAGGATTGGCAAAGCTTGATCATCACGACTAAGCTTTCTCTACCTCTACCTTTATGTTAATTGCTATCATGTTCTTCGTTAATCTTTTGTGCTTTGTTAACATGCTTAGCGAGTAGTTCTCTTGCGAGTGCGATGCCCTAATTATGTGATTACTCGTCTACGTTAGCTATGGTTTGATTATCTTTCGTAGTAGTTGTCAATTGATGATCTTAATGCTTAATCTAACTTGATCACTTAGATTATGATATTTAGTTGATAATAATGGACCGGAAGGCATTAGAATCAACGGAAGAGTCAATTGACATGTCTTAAGGTATTAATGAGGAATCTTGATACTAAGGGATAACCCGCTAGGAGTTAACTTCATAATTGAGTTTAGTTTAGTTCTTGGTCTAATTAATGAGCGGAAGCGTTGGTTAGTAATTATGATCTACTCTAGCTTAGTTTTGTCATCCTAATGAGCGGAAGCGTTAGGGAGATGCACTAGAACACTCCGGGTACTAGTTAGAACTTCATAAAAACCATAGTCTCAACATAGATGGGTAGTCCATAAGGGTATCGTGCTCGTTTATCTCCATTGATTTACAACTCGTCTTTTATTTGCGTTTCCGATCTAGTTTTATTTACTTTACAATCTTTACAATCTTTTAATTTTCTCGCTTCACATAATTATTTGCATTGATTTTGTGTTCAACCCTCAGTTCGAAACCCTACTTACTCACTATATTATTTGATTGTGCGTTTAATTGCTTATCAATTTTGCGAACATCAAATTCCGTGTCTACAATGAACTGAGATTTTAGGACATAAACTCAATAACAATTAGTTTTGTGTGGCAAACTTGCTGATTTCGTGTGATTTCTTTTTCAGGATTCTATAGTGCATGCCAAGAACCCGGAGTGAAGGACTAGACCTTGACACAGACACTGTGCTTGAGGTTGACATCAGAGTACTCGAAAGGGTAATTAGGCATGAAAAGAGAAGCGAGATCAATGGCACAAAATCAGGAAGATGGAGCGCTCCAAGCTGTAGGAGACGCGCCACGCAGAAGGACGCTACTGGAATCATTTGTTCCCACCTGGAATGGGAATCCTAATGGTTTACAACAACCAACTGTAGATCCCCACTCTTTCCAGATTCCAGCAGCGATTGTCGGACTACTGCAAAATTCGGTCCAATTTGGCGGCTTGCCAAGCGAAGATCCTCAAGACCATCTATCTCGATTTGAAGATATCTGCAACATCATGAAATTCCAAAATGTCGATGATGACGTCTTGAAGCTGCGTCTCTTCCACTTTTCTCTAAAGGACCGAGCTCGCACTTGGTACAATAAGCTGAAAGGAGAGACAATTCAGAGTTGGAATGATTTGGCCCATGCTTTTCTTCGAAAGTTCTTCTCAATGGCCAAGTCAGCCAAGCTCTTGCGTGACATAAATACTTTTATACAAGTTGATGGGGAAAGCATCTATGAGGCTTGGGAGCGGTTCATCGATCTCCAAAGCTCCTTCCCTCAATATGGCGTAACTTATGATAACCTCATGAAGATCTTTTATAATGGGTTAGATGGCCCATCCCGTGATTACATTGATGCCTCATCTCAAGGAGTGTTCCTGAGAAAGACTGCTGATGAAGCTGCTCGCATAATGGAAGAGATGGCTGAAGTTAATGGTATGTGGCCAAAGGAACGTACCAGGCATCCCCGTAGGGAAGCCACTCGAGGGATACTTGAAGTGGATGCCAATATGAAGCTTGAAGCTAAAGTTGAGGCACTTACCAAAAGACTTGAAGAATAGACCAAGGCCAAGGAAAAGGCAGCTGCAGTACAAGATACATGTAAAATTTGCAAAGAATCACATCATACCGATTACTGTCCTCAGCTGGTGGAGACTCAGGCTATCGCTGATAGACAACGACCAGGTTTGGGCTACTCAAGGCAACCTAATGCTCATCCAAACTTCTTCCGATTTGGTTAGCAGGCAAACAATACTGGTGCTCAGCAAGAACTCAGGAAGCCATATTTAGCGGATCAAGTCAAAGAAATGGGTGACAAGATCGATCAATTGGTAGGGGTTGTCCAGCAGTCCATCCAACGACAAACTATAACTGTTCAGCGGATGGATCGTTGCGAGGCACGTCAACAAGAGTTTGAGACATACCTGAAAGGGCAGGCCACATAACTCAAGAAGACGGAGATCGAACTCGGAAATTTGGCTGCAGCAAATACTCAAAGGGAAATAGGTGCTCTACCCAGCAACACCGACTCGAACCCACGAGGACAGGTGATGGCCATCATAGTGAGGAGTGTGGACGAGGATGATGAACCATATATTCATCCACCACCTTATGTCCCTCCACCTCCATTCCCGCAAAGACTCCGGAGAAAGCCACCACTTGAGACCAAACCCACTTCAAAAGAATGTGCCGAACTAATCAAGCCAGCCATAGAGGATGAGGTAGTTACTGAGAAGAAGGAGCAACCAGCCTATATCAGCGCAAAAAAGGATTCTTATGTTCCTCCACCGTCACCTCAACAAGTCAAGAAAGCAGCAGTGATCGATGTGAAGGCCCTTCAATTAATAGAGAATATGGAAGACATTCAAAGCCATGTCTCCTTCTTAGAGATGTTAGATCGAAGACCACAATATGCTGAGTTCCTCAAGAAAATCATCGCAAGGAAAAAGAAGCGAAATGACAACAAGACGACTCCTTTGGTAGCAAATGATAGACCACCAAAACTAAAAGATCCAGGGAGTTTCACTATTCCTTGTACTATTGATGGTGTTCAGTTTCCACATTGTTTATGTGATTTGGGTGCCAATATTAATCTTATGCCTTTGGCTACTTTCAGAAAACTCAATTTAGGAGATATCAAACCTACATCTATGATGATAGAGCTTGCAGATCACACTAAGAAGAAACCACATGGAATTGTGGAAGATGTGCTAATCAAAGTCGATAAGTCTCTTATACCCATAGACTTTGTAGTGCTGGACTACGTTGTAGATGCAAGTTGTCCATTAATTCTAGGACGTCCATTCCTCAACACTTGTCATGCAATGGTAGATGTTCACAAGGGCAAGCTACTTCTCCGCATAGGCCTAGATGAAATAGAGTTCCAAGTAACCGATAAGCGCCTCCATCCACCATAGTGCCACAGGGAGTAACAAAGTCAAGCTAACGACTCTAAATTAGCACGTTTAGTATTTAATCTTTCTTTATGTTTGTATTTGCTTCAGTATTGTTATTTTGATTCAGTATTTTAATGGTCTTAGCAGGAGGTTCTGGACAGAGACAAATTGAGCTGCAGCAGAATTTGCCAGTCCATACACAAACTTTGTTGCGCAAAAAGATAATTAGAGCGAAATACCACCAACCTTCCCCACCGCCTCCTATCAATTGACAGGGCAGTACCAATCCTTTCCTCTGTTCCTTTATGTTATGTGTCTGTTTTATGCTTCGTGATGTTCTTGTTCGTGTGCGTGATGTTATTGGTGTCTTGGCCCTACATTGAGGACAATGTGTTCAATAAGTGTGGGGGGGTCAACGTGCGGTTTTATTTTGGTTTGGCATATGTGATCGAGTCTAGACCTGGATTTAGGATTGTGTTTATGATTGAAGTGGTGTATTTAAAGCAAATGATGAATTCCCCCCTGAATTTTTGAACTTTTGTTAGAAGTTAAACCTCATACCTTGTTAGGAATCAAGTTTGAGTACTATGAGTAGAGACGTGTAGGAACAACACCCTTGGTTGTTTAGGTTAGTGGTTGCACTTGGTAGATTATACTAGCAGCATTGATGAGTGACCTTGTGAGATTTTAGAGCCGAAGGAGGAGACAACCGTCTTCGTATAGCATGAGGTGCCTACATTGCTTCGGTCATCGGGTTTTATGCCATCACTTGGTACCGTTTTGGTGGTGTGGGTGTAAGTGACAGGACGGGGGCCATCTTTGATATTGAGCCTAGAGCCTTAGAGTTGAAAACCCTTTATATCCTTTGTTTAAACCCGTTGAGCTTGAACTTTTTCTTTGAAATATTATATGTAAGCCAATATGTAATCCTTATATCCACAATCTTACCCACCATTGATCACTTTGGTCCGAGGATGCATTAGGTCTTAATCTTTGGGGTATAATTGTAAGGGTTCATTTGATAGAATAGCTCGGGAATAAACAATGGGGTAATGGGTAGAAATGAGGCCAACAAAGAAGCCGAGACCAGTTGCCTTTGATGTGCAATGTGATGAATTTCATGTGATTGAGGAAGGTTGTGAAAAGTGAAAAAAAAAAGCAAAAAAAAAAAGAAAGGAGAAAAAAAGTGAGAAGTGAAGGAAAAGACGTGGAAAAAAAAGTGAAAAAGTGATGAAAAGGGAATGTGAAAGTTGGAAATGGAACAAATGTTTAATGATGGAAAGTGGAAAGTTTGGAAAGAGGTTGGAAAGTGAATAAATGGCACGGCTCGAGCTAAGTGATCAATTAGATTTGGGTATAATCTTGGGATGAGTGCATATTAGATATAGTGTGAGGTATTTAGAGTAGACGAGAGCTAGAACATTTTTGTGAGCTCCTCGGCCGGGTGGTTTAGCTACCTCCCACATATATTATCCTCACCTGACCTTAACCCCATTACAACCCAATGAAAAGTCCCCTTGATCATGAGCCCCACATTTATCGAGGCACCACTGAGTGAGACGTATGAAACTTTGAGATCCCGGACGTGTACGCGAGTGATAGGTAGTTGACTACTCATATATGTGAGCTTAAATTTCTGAACCTCTGAGTGGTCAACCTTCTAGTGTAATCTACTAAGTGCGAAAACTGGGTTAAACCATCAAGGATGCGGTGTCTACACGTTCTTACTCCTTGTACTCAGGTAAGTGAACTACTTGGTTGTGGGGTGGTGTTTTAATAAGAGTTTGAAAGTTTGGGTGTGTGTCTGATGCGCCTTACTTGAGGACAAGCAAGAAAATAAGTATGGGGGTGTGATGAGTGTGTAAACGCTCATGTTTTGTCATATGTTTCGTGCGTGTTTAGTCATATTTTGAGTTATATTCATCATGTCATGTTAAGTCTTATGATCGATTTAGTATATTTATGTTCGGGAATGGATTTCTACCCATTGTCATATTTTGTAGGAAATTGGAGCTCAATAAAGGTTGTTAGAGGGGTAATTTCGAGATACCATATTGAAAGAGTCATAATTTTGTGCTCGAGCGTCCGATTGTATCAAATAAGATACCGTTGGAAAGCTTGAAGAAATATCTACATTTCGTCTTTTATAGCCGAAGCCAAATTCTGAGCAGAAGAGGGATAAAAATGGAAAATACAAAGATTTAATGAAGCTGTACAGCCCAACTAGCGACGGGGAGTTAACTAGCGGCCGCCAGTGAACGTGGAAGGCCTCCCCATCGCTAATGAACTAGCGATCGTTAGTAAGGGGACCCAGAATATTTATTGAAGACCCAACTAGCGGCCGCAAGTTCATTAGCGGCCGCCAGTTGTCCGAAATCGAGACTATCCAGACTTCCTAATTTTATAGGAATTTGATTCGTTTCCTATTTATTCGACTCTGTTACAGGCCAAATAATATAAATATATTATTATTTGGCTAGTTAAACTTCCAATTTAGATTAACCTCCTCTAGGTTTTCCTAATTTTGTATTAGATTCGTGGCTATATATAAGCCTTAGGAGACAATTCACGGGGGACGTTACGACTTGGAGAATTGAGAACAGCCTTTCGAGCTTAATAAAGGGGCGATTTCAGTTAGCACGGGGAGAGGATTGACAAAGCTTGATCATCACGACTAAGCTTTCTCTACCTCTACCTTTATGTTAATTGCTATCATGTTCTTCGTTAATCTTTTGTGCTTTGTTAACATGCTTAGCGAGTAGTTCTCTTGCGAGTGCGATGCCCTAATTATGTGATTACTCGTCTATGTTAGCTATAGTTTGATTATCTTTCGTAGTAGTTGTCAATTGATGATCTTAATGCTTAATCTAACTTGATCACTTAGATTATGATATTTAGTTGATAATAATGGACCGGAAGACATTAGAATCAACGGAAGAGTCAATTGACATGTCTTAAGGTATTAATGAGGAATCTTGATACTAAGGGATAACCCGCTAGGAGTTAACTTCATAATTGAGTTTAGTTTAGTTCTTGGTCTAATTAATGAGCGGAAGCGTTGGTTAGTAATCATGATCTACTCTAGCTTAGTTTTGTCATCCTAATGAGCGGAAGCGTTAGGGAGATGCACTAGAACACTCCGGGTACTAGTTAGAACTTCATAAAAACCATAGTCTCAACATAGATGGGTAGTCCATAAGGGTATCGTGCTCGTTTATCTCTATTAATTTACAACTCGTCTTTTATTTGCGTTTCCGATCTAGTTTTATTTACTTTACAATCTTTACGATCTTTTAATTTTCTCGCTTCACATAATTATTTGCATTGATTTTGTGTTCAACCCTCAGTTCGAAGCCCTACTTACTCACTATACTATTTGATTATGCGTTTAATTGCTTATCAATTTTGCGAACATCATGGGTGCAAAATGGTTTGCAAGTGAGGACTGCTCAGGCAGTTGCGATGTCGGGGAATGTTCCTCAGAATTTGCACGTGAATGTCGCATCAAAGAAATCTGATGTATCTATCGCAAACACTTTTAATGTGTTACGAGAAGAGGACCTAGAGGATGGTGAGATTTTTTAGGATAATGTGCACTATTTGGTGCATTTGGATGGAGAGAACATGGTGATTATGAGGGCGTTTGTGCCTTCCTTGGATCAAGTTTCTGATGTGGTGCATTCACTTACTATGGTTACGACTGTTTCAGATACTATTATACCAGAAAAGACTGTTAATCTTGCAAGCAAAATTGGTGCAAATCTGAACTCGTGGCTATCCATTCCTTGTGACAAACTCGGGTGTTATGGAAAAGATCTCTCTTGCCTTAGTTTTGGTTTCTGAGATTAATATTGGGCAGGATGTTGTTACTTCTCCGGGTTTGGAGATGGTTACAGTTGCCTCACACCCTCCGAAAGGCAGGAGGTCGCATTAAATGTGACTGATTTTAGATAATAGTAACTTAGGAGGGAAGTAAATGTGGTACTTGATCAGGCTCTGGATGCTCCTCGCATTGTTGGGGAAAACTTCTGTTTACCCGCACTGGCGGATGCCAGTGCTTTAACGGCCGCCAACTCCACTGATGTGGGTATTTTTGCGGATGTATCTGAGGGGGAGAGCTCTTTGGGTTTGGCCTCTATGTTTGATGATGAGGATGCCCATGTGGATTGTTCGGCTTTGACATACGTGGGTGAGTATACTCTATGTGTTTTGAACAAGGCAATAGGGGAGGTTACTAGCTCAGAGTTGGGAAATGCAGGTTCTCAGGGATGCTCGAGTATGAAGAGTGTGGCCTCTAATAGGTGCATGGGTTCGAGTGGCAGTCCTTCTAGTGTTGATTCGTCTAGGAGGGCTTCACCTAAACATCTTGAGGCTAGGCGGATGGCTTACGTTGCTACGAGAGGTATGCTGCACAAGGCCTCACGCAAGAAGACTGTGGGTTCTAGTGGCTCCAAGAAGAGTAACAGACTGAAGTCCAGTTTTCTCAAAAAGGATTCCGTTACTACAGAATTCTCGGCCGTCCTTGCTAGGATAGGCATCTGCATTGCCTCCCGAGGTTCTGCTGCCATTTTGGATCAAGAAGGTAACAAGGTCGTGGCCTCTTCTGATCCCGAGTCTGAACCACTAAAGTTCATAGGCGAAAAAGGCCAAGAATAACTGGGCCAATGATGTGGATTCGTGGCCAGACTCAGAGGATCTCTATCTCCTGCTTGCAAAGAAAACTCACTCTCAAGCGAGGAAGAAGACAAAGACTCCCTAAACCGGTGAGGATATACGTTGGTCGGAGTACGATGCATGTTACATATGATCCGTTGCGACAGATGGTTGCCTTTTAGGGCTATTTCCCATTCTTGACTTCCTGACTTGTGGGTTGCTTGTTTTGGATTACTAGTTATGGCAACGGGTTTAACTAATCTTTAGTTATCTATTTAGGCCACTGATAATTTTTTAGCTTTTGTAGTAGGTTTCTCTCTTATCATCCCCCTCCTCTCTTTTCTCATCACCCTCTGTAGCATTTTCTTTTCTTTATTAATAAAGTTCTGCAATTTATTAAATAAAAACTATAAATACCAAATTCCAAACAATAAAATCCTAAATCATAAACCCTAAATCCTAATCCCAACCCCCAAACCCTAAACCTGAAACTCCAAATGCCAAATCCCAAAACCTAAAACCCTACCCTAAATCCAAAATCCTAAACCCGAAATCCCAAAAATCAAAACCAAAACCCCGAACCCCAAATCCTAAACATGAAATCGCAAATCCTAAAACCCTACCCTAAACCCTTAACCCCAAACCCAAAAATTAAAAATCTGAAAGCCGAAATCCTAAATCCCAAACCTCAAACCCCAAACCATAAACTCTAAACTCCAAACCCCAAATCTTAAATAATAAAACTCTAAACCCTAGACCATAAACCCTAAACCCAACCTCTCAACCCTAAATCTCAAACCTGAAGCCCTAAACCCTAAACCCCAAACCCCAGACCCTAAAACCCTACCCTAAATAATAAAACCCTAAACACTAAAACCTATACCCCTAAACCCCAAACCTGAAACCCCAAATCCTAAATCCCATACCTTAAACTCCTAACCCTAAATCTTAAACCCCACAAGCCCTAAACCCGAAACTCTAAACCCAAACCCAGCCCAAAATCCAAAATCCAAAACTCCAAGCCCCAAGCCCCAAACACAAAAACCCTAAACCCAAAACTTGAAACTCAAAACTGTAAACCCAAAATCCTAAACCCCAACTCCCTAACCCCAACCCTAAACCCCAAACTCAACACCCCAAACCCCAATAGGTCTGATTGTATCTATTTTTAACTACCCAGCTTGTGAGTTAGCAAATTTAGAGTCTGTAGATATGGTAGCGGGTCAACTATTCTGGTTGTCCGTTTAGGCCTTGGAGTTGGTTAGATTTTTCTTTTTCACTTTTTTCCTCCCCCTACCTCTTATTTCTCATCTCCTTCTATAGATTTTCATTTCTTTGGTAATAAAAATTTGTAATTCAAAAAAAACCCTAAACCTCAAACCCTAAACCCTAAACCTCAAACCTGAAACCCGGAACCTAAAACCTTAAAACCCTACCCTAAACCCTAAAACCCAAGACCCTAGACTTTAAACTCAAAACCCCAAACCTGAAATCCCAAAACCCCAAACCCCGAAACACAAACCCAAAACTTGAAATTCGAAACCCAAAAACTGAATCCCTAAACCCCACCCCAACCCCCAATATTAAATTCCAAACCCCTAAACCCTTTGCAGGTTTTAAACAGAATGGATGATAAATAAGTTGGGAAACACGGGAGCCCCCAAGCAATACACAACACAGAGCAAACTAAAAACATATGAGAAGCACAAAACACACAAACACGAGGACAAAAAAATAGAGATTTGGTTACCCGGTTCGACACGAAGGTCTACGTCCGGGGGCATTCTAAGCCAGAAGAGATTTTCACTATTTTCACTCTTTTGAGCTTCACTTGCTCTTTTACAATGAAAGCCACACTCTTGGCCTCTCCACACTCCCAAGAACTTCTCACAAACTTTCTAGAAAGCTTAAAAGGGTATTTATAGAGCCATAAACCCTATAACAGTTATTCAATCGGGAGGGACAAATTTGTCTATCGAAATAACACTTTTTTGTGCTAGTTGGCGGGTGCCACCTCATTGGAAGATGCCAAGCCCGCGATAAGAAAAATCTCGGCAGGGGGGCTGGCGGGTGCAAGCCTCTTAGAGGGTACCAAGTCTGCACCCTTGGACTTGGCTGGCAGACGCCAGCCCTATGGAGCCCGCCAGGGCTTTTTAGCCCACTTCATGTCGCTCCCTTTACTTTGACTCTTAACCTGATCGATTACCCCGATTGTCCTCGAGCTTCGAATTCTCAAGCTCCATACCCAATATTCTGCCACCTGGAGAGTAACCTCAACTCGATCACCTCTCACTAGATGACCTCATCAGCAATCACCTCTCACTAAATGATCCTCTACTTTGTTGCTTATCACCCTTCACTTGATGACATGCTTCTCTACTTTGTACGCCGGGCCTCTTCTCCTCACTTCACTAGGCTAGTTGAAGCCATGCATAGCTTCTCCAAGGCAACTCCCTTGGTCAACATAATTGTAAGACCACCCCTTCTCTCCTCAAGGTAGCTTGATGCCATAACCGCATCAACACATCTTGCCACTTTATCTTTTTTGTCCTTAACATTAGGCCCTTCTCTGTAGTACTTATCAAGTGGCAGGGCATCCACTTCACTACCTTCAACTGTTGCTTTCCAGGATTTATCATGAGCCTCCTCTCTACTCCCACCACATCCACACTTACTGGCCGTGTACACCTCCTGGCATACATCACACCACCACCTGCGAAGCTATTTGGAGTCTTCTTTTTTTGAGCTCTTTTGCAACTCTATTCCCATATGCCACAAACATGAGGACAAGAATATAGAGATTTGGTTACCCAGTTTGACACAATGGTCTACATTCGGGGGCGTACTAAGCCAGGAGAGATTTTTACAATTTTTACTCTTTGGAGTTTTACTTGCTCTTTTACAATGAAAGCCACACTCTGTGTCTTTCCACACTCACTATGGCTTCTCACACACTTTCTAGAAGGCCTACAAGGGTATTTATAGAGCCACAAACCCTACAAGGATTATTGGGTCGGGAGGGACAAACTTGTCTATCAAAATAATACTTTTCCAGGCGGGTTAGCGGGTGCCACCTCGTTGGCAAGCCCCAAGCCCGCGACCAAAAAAATCTCAGCAGGGGGGGACTGGCGGGCGCTAGCCCCTTTGAGGGCACCAAGTCCCCACCCTTGGACTTGGCTGGCGGGCAACATCATTATGGAGCCCGCTTCATCTCGCTCCCTCGACTTCGACTCTTGACCCGATCGATTTTCCTGAGCGTACTCAGGCTCCGAACCCAAATTGATCAACTCCGGAACCATCCTCAAAGGCTCTTCGCTCGAACCAATCGAATCCTCATGCTCCATACCCAACAAAGTAAAGCAAAGGGCATTTTGTCCAACAATTTGACGGATGTTTAAGGTTCAAACTCAGGTAATATGTAATTAGGTATAAAAAATACAAAAATATTTACGACTCTTATATAAAATGAAAAATGTAACTTCCTAATACAAAGTCAAAAAGTCATTGTGAAATTTTGTAACAATTTGATTTAATTTACATATACATGTACTTTTTATATAGATTTGTATACTAATTACATCTAAAGGA
The DNA here is from genome assembly GCA_963995505.1 of Hypericum androsaemum. Classification (NCBI taxonomy): domain Eukaryota; kingdom Viridiplantae; phylum Streptophyta; class Magnoliopsida; order Malpighiales; family Hypericaceae; genus Hypericum; species Hypericum androsaemum. The sequence continues at coordinate 5,683,361 of OZ023196.1, forward strand.
TTCAACTATTCAACTTTGTCAACCCATCTACGTGTTATATCGTGAGTCCAAATGTTCTTTGTAACATATACATATCCAATTTAGATTTGTTCATTAAAACCGCCTTTAAATAAAAGATCCGATGTAAATTCTTTTTTTTTACGCAATCATTTTAATATTTCTTTATTAAAAGGAAAACCCGAAAACAGGCCATTAACCTGCAAAGACTTGCACTCAGAAAAAGGATTAAAGGGTCTAGAAATAGAAAATAAGGTACCTAAGCAAGAAACCCAGCTAAACCCAGCTGAGCCCTGGGCGACCCCTCTTGATATAATGGAGAGAGGAGCCAGGGCCCCGTCATTTCATGGAGCCCTGCCTCTCTTGGTAAAATACTACAAAAGTTCTTGTACCAGACGCAACCGCAACAATCTAGTACTGTCTTTTTTTCCTATTTAAAAGGACAAATTGGGATATACAATAATCAATTTCGAGCCAAGCCTGTGTAGTATTCGGATACTTACATGACCAACTAATCAAATTTGAGCTGAATATAACTTTTGAAATGTGACAAAATTCTCTCAAATAGTATTTAATGCTAACTATGCCAACGACTGTAAACTCGTACTCTTTGTGCAATGATGTTGTGTGTCCATTTTATCTGCTGTTCTCTCTTGACCACCCGCGTGTGGTTAGCTTGAGAGTTTTATTTTTCATTGCAACCGATTGCTCCTCTTGTACAATTGTTCGCCTCCCGGGCTTTCTTTGTAACTATAATGTGATTCAGTATTCAATAATATTTAACGCTATTTTATTCGCAAAATCTCAAACTCAAATAATAATTTTTTCACTGGTTGATGTAATTGTTTAATGGGTGGGGTATTATTCTCTGGGCATCTGTGGTTATAGTGACTCGGTCAGTGAGGTTTAAAGATTCTGGTGAAATTGGTAACCAAAATTACGATGTATAACTGTAGTGGGCCTCTCTCTCTCTCTATCTCTATCAACTGACAGATCTTTTAGTACCAACCAATCCTAAGATTTCTCTAATTCATCACTCTCACACACAGAGGGTATCTCTTCATAAACAAACCATCTCTCTTCGACCCTTTCTTTCCTCCCTTTTGGTGGATCTCTACTAGTATTTATACCCTCCAAGTTCCCTCTCCATAGCATCATCTTCAAGCCCTCCTCCTCTTCCACCTAGTCCTATAATTCTCTCTCTCTCTCTCACCTTTGTTCTTTCCTCTCTCTATGGACAGATACCTAGATAGCTTTTTGTTTCTTTTTCGACCCTTTAGTACTTGTCTCTTTATGAATTTAGAATAAAAAACCCTACTCCCTTTCTCTCTCTCTCTTTGGCTCTCTCTCTCTCTTTTAACCAAGTGGGTATCCTGCTTAGACAATAACTTTGGACTTGGAAGCCATCCCACCTAGGGTTAGGGTTTTAAAATGCCAAACCCATGTACGATCATCTCCTTTCTTCGGTTACGGCCAAAGGAGATCGATCCCCCCGGGTGACCTGTCACCCAAGTAAAAGCAGCCACTGGTTTCTGATGCAGCATCTTCAAGATTCACAAAGCTTTCCAAGTAAAACGCTTGGTGGAAAAACCTCATCGGATTCTTATCTTCGTTGCGATTTTGAGAATCTTGATGATGCTGCATCGGCAATAAATGGCTTTATCTCTGTATACTTCGAAATCAGCATCCTACTGGCTTGTGGGTTCCAAGATCTCAAGGTAAAACCTTAACTGTGTGTGAACATTTTTTCCCATTTGGACAAGAAAAGATGCTGCTTTTTAATACTGTTCTTCTGCCTGGATCTGCTGTTTTTCTTCTCTCTTGTTGTGTTCAGACCTTTTAAGAATGGTAGGGTTTGTGGTGTTACACATGTACCAGGTTTTGTAAAAAAAAATAGCGTTTACGTAATGCTTTTTTTTAATTATATTTTCTTCATTCTTTCAAAAGGATTTTTTGTGGTGAATCTTTGTTAAGTGCTGACCCTATTTTGAAATTGTTCTCTCATATGCTTTTTTTTATTTGTAAGGATTAATCTAATATTGCTTAAGAACATTTAAGTTTTTTACAACTCGGACCAACTTCCATCGGTGTTTCGAACGAATTTTTGTTGATTGATTAAGTTGCAGTGCGATTCACATCGTTTGGCCCAGGTAGGCATGTTTATGTCTGTACTTCAGGTGCTCATTTCTTGGATACCTCTGATTCGATAGGACCATCTATCTCTTTAGATTTTTTTTTGAGGAAATCTATCTCTTTAGATCTGGTTTGATTTATTTTCTTAGTATATTTCTTATTGGTTATATTTTCAAGGCTATCCATTTAAATGATGGAAAAGGGTTACCTAGTCATTTATCTTCTTTCTTGGGTTGTGAGTGTTACTTAAAATGTTAATTTAGTGCTTCCTTCACAGATGAAAAAAAAATTAAATTAATCTTGATGAAGAGATCATTAGATGGATGCAGCTTGGATCCAGTTGACCAGCATCTCCTGTGTTATTATTAGGTTTGGGAAAAAATAAATTCCCCTTTTTATTTGCATTGATCTCAACTCTTGAAGACATTCATATTTCGTTAAATATTAAAAAAGTTTGTGTTGTACAATCTATTCAACCATTAAAATTTTTCTTTTCATGAAAATTAATAGAATGATCACTTTTCTTCTAAAACCCTAAACAAGTTTCTAAACTTCTACTACCCAAAAATGAAAGAAACTAATATTTTACTAATGTCACCACCCAAATTCTTTATTGGGGTTCGTCTAGTAATTAGTACATTTTCCAAATCGCTTACCTCCTCCCCTCCTAAAGTTAATTTTGAACAAAGATTAGTCGAGAGGACAACAATTACTTGGGAGGTGGCGAAGTGTATTGGCTCGGAATGGGATGGAGAGCTAGCGACGGCTCTAAACGTTCTTAAACAGGTTGCCGCAAAGCCAATAAGCCTGGAGGTTTCCAACCCATATTGATTTCTTCTCATTTCTATAGGATGCCATCAGTGGCTTCTGCCACTCGATCATCGAAGGCATGAGCTTGAAGGTTCTTTTTGCCTCATCGCGATGCATCTGTTAGCTTCTTTCTCATACTTTTTTTTCTTCACTTCCACGAATGGATAGTTCAATTAGCAATGTATTTTTTCAAGTAACATGATATTATTACTATACTATTTAATGTACATCAGAAAATATATAAAAATTAATTTATTTACCAAAAAAAATTAGTACGTTTTCCACTTAGGAAATTTTCAACATTCTAAGAGAATAATCGAAAAACAGCATGGGTGTACGAATCGCAAATTTTCTTATTTTAATATTTAAATAAAGTGTGGAGTTACATTGATGAAGATGCCCTCTATCTGTTTTTGTTGTAATGTAGTCCTTCGGCACAAAAGTCGCATAATTACGCCACTGATGCGCTTTATATGTAACTTATTGCAGGGATCATATGCAAGTTTTAGATTCATCGTAGGTTTAGTCATGATCTGTAAAAGAGTACATATGCAGATCTATACCATCATCGAGCCTGACTGCCATCTTGCATATGCTTTTTTGACGAATCTGTATCCGGTAATGGAGATTCGCAATGAACTTTTGAGTTTTTCGTTGTGTAAATTTTTTCATATTTCCAGGACTTAGAAATCAGTTGCTGATTGGATTAGCCTACCCATTCCAAGTGATTGGATTGACAATTACCTTGTTAATGGCTTGTTAATCAGGACATATACTGAACTGTATCTTACTTGGGATGTATAGGTTTATCTCCTTGTGCAACCTGATGGTGTTATCTGTAAATTTCTCTTGGTGAATAAAATCTCACGTAAAACAAAAGAGACTTGGGATGTATAGTTTGAGTTTTTTTAAATGTAAATTTTTACACCAAAAATTGAACCCTCAATTTACGTCAATCCATATACGCCTTATCTCTTTAATTTCAGTTCCTTATTTTGCTTATATTTCTCAACCTGATGTACCTTGATGTGGAGTAATTGTAGCAGTACATCTAGAAAAAAAAACAGCCCCAAAACCGGTGGCAGAATTTGCATAGCACTTTTTGTACAAATTATTGTACCCAATGTAAGACACTCCATAGTTAACTTCCATAGTTAACTGCGGTAAATGTGCCAAAAGGAATTTAACCTGATAGTACTAGGTACTGAGGAATTAACAGAAAAGTAACTATTGGTGTAAAAAAAATTACCTTTTTTTAAAGGTATAATTATATTTCTCCAAGAAAAGTACACCAAAGTGTGCATTAGCACAATTCTCCTAGAAAGTATACATGATATCCGTATCAATAACACATCAATACCCAAGAAGACCTCCTAAATAAAAAAAAAATTACCTATACAAATGTAAGCTTAAGTTTACACCAAGGTTAACGAATGAAGTGGTAATTGGATGGCGATTCGATTGAGACTTTGTCTCCCTAATTTGGTACGACATTCGTCAACCGAACTTGCTATCCTTTCATACCAAGATTTTCCGACGTAAAATTAATATAAATTAAGAAGGAACGTTAATTATACAAATTAAGTCTGTACTACACAAATAATCGTGTTAAGTTTAAGCATGGACTTTTGCTACCCTTTATGTTGAGATTCAATTCTAACATAAATTAGTTATTACAACGAATTCAAACATGACAATGTTCTTCTAAAAAATATGACTATTTTTATTTTTATTTTTAATTTTTAGGCAGCTAAAAGAAATAGATTGATGTCACGCTACAGTACTACTAAAAATCATGTTAAAATATTGAAAAATATTTAAATCAATGAAAAAATATTTTTTATATTTTGAATTCTCGAGTTGGAGTTCTATCAACGCAATGTCTTAAAATTTCTCCTGATGCTTATACCTGATGGCTCCACGAGAGTATTGGGTTCTCCTGTAGGACCACAATGTCTTTGGTTCATCTAATTGTCAGAAAATGTAAGAATCATTTGGTGGTTGACTTATTTAAATGTCGCTGACACTAAACGTGATTTATTGAACGAATATGTCTACATATGTTCAAGTTCAACTTCTCTCTAATTGTCTGTGTGGCCGATTGATTTGAACTGAATATTGTTTAAAGCGTCTAGGAATATTCCATCCAGCTGATAATTTTTATCATCGATTTGTTTTTGGAAGGGTGGAATATTAAGGGACAAAAGGGGTGAGAAAAATGAAGAGAGAGAATTAATTGTCAAAGCCACCAGTCCGGATAGCATAAAACATATATACCAAAAGGAAGGAGGATGTCCAAAATTTTATTTTGATAGGCGTAAAATTGATATAAAATTTACTAATCAAGAGATGGATAGAATTACTTTATTAGAGATGGTGGAAGGAAGTGCTAGAATTTAATAACCTTACATCATAATATTTTTTGAAAAATCTTGATAATAAATATCGATTCTAATTTTTGAATAAAGTAATATTATAATTATATATATTTTACATATAAATTTGAAAAATATTTTTATCTTTTAGAAATCCAAAAATTAATAAAATTTTCTATGAGATAGTAAGTGTGATATTATTGATAGTTTTCAATAAATAACTATAAATAAAAAATTATATTATATTTTTGGTGACTTGAATTGAAACGCCACATGATCCGACCAACAGTCTCCACTGACCAACATGAGCTTTTCTAGCATGTTTTGTTCTTAGTTACACACACCCTGTAAAATTTCTTAGGAGGTCACTTATCCTAAAATTACTCTAAGTGCAAAGGTGGTGCAATACGCGACGTTCTCGTCGCGCCACACCATACAATCCCAAATTCCTCGGTTTCATGTGTGGAATCGGTTCATCCAAGTCTCCCTTCACCTAGCATGCTTGCCAGGAGCCACGCATTGTTCGTGCACTCTCACACCGGTGTCACTCCCTGTCCTCAAGGCCCTTGGCGTTACATGCCCATTGGCTTTAGCTTTGTTAGTCCCCGAACCAGACTGTACTAGCCGAAGTATTACTCACACTCACCCTGAAAAACTTTTTAGGAGGTTCCTGATCTTACAATTACATCAGGTCAAACGCGCTTAACTTTGGAATTCTTTGAAGATGTTTGTTAGAAAATGAAGTGCACTTTATATAATACAAATAAAATTATTAAACTATTCAGAACATATCATTATCAGATTATCATATGAATAAAAACGAATGTTTTTTACATGTATGTATTTAGTGGTAAAAGATACAATTTAATAATTTAAACTAAAAAACGTGAACTATATATATAACACCGAGGAACGAGCCCCACACAAAAGACGCGCCCCACGATCAACAAGATCGCCCCACACAGATGACTTTTTTCTCCTTAAAAGTCACGCACCTATACGATTTGGATTACAAAACCATTTGCCATACCACATTTAGCCTATTAACAAAAGAGGTACAGAATTGAGCGAAGTGAGAATTCAACACCTAGAAGGTAATTCTTGGAGTAAAAAATATACTACATGATTTAGATTTCTGAGTCGCTTCAACATATTTTGACCAAAATAGCCCGAGTATTGATGAGATCATGTTTGTAAACTATTATCAGCTTGTTTCCAATGTTTTTAAAACCGACCTGGAAGGCGACTCGGAATCTTTAAAATTTCCGATTCACCCAGTCTGATCGGTCAAACTACCGGTCACATCAATACTTATATTTTTAAATTAATATTATAAAATATGATTTAATAAATTTAATTTAGCATAAAAAATAAGTACAAAGCCTTCGAACATCTATTTAACAAGTATAAAAGTAAAAGAAGATGATTATACATAATTTTTGTTTGACATATTAGTTCAATTTGTTTGACATAGTTAATATATTGTCGAGAATTGTTAAAAAAATAAGTTTGTTATGATAAAAAAGTAATGTACACGCTCTGAGCTTGAAAATAGATATTTTATTTCTAAATTAAATTCGATAAAATGAAAAAAATAAACATTAATTTTTCTGATCCGGGAGAACCGGGTTACGAGAAAGTACCTGACCGGGCAGTTCGACCAGATTTTGACTGGGCGGTCCGACCAGATTTTGACCAGTCGAACCACTGGCTGGGTTTTAGGCATAACTCGACCCAGATTTTGTTCTGGATAGTGGTCCAACCGGTCGGACCGTGATTTTTAAAACATTGCTTGTTTCTTAAGAAATTATTTTAATTAGATAAGAAACTTCTAATAAAAATTTGCCATTGCTTGAGGTGCACCTGAACTGGGCCGTTAAATGCATTTGACGTTTTGTCTAAAACTAATTGGCTGATATTTTCTGGGCCAAAAAGAGTTGGAGGTGGAGATTTAATGGGTGGGCTTTCTCCTGATATATGTGAAGTTTGGACCAAAAGGCTGGGCCGTCAATTCGTATTGAGGGGCTTAATTTATATTTTCCTGGGATCCCAAATTCTGTGTCGATTTGAGAAATTTTTTTCAGGGAACTTCATGTTATTTTATTGATAAAAAAACCATTGTTTTAAATCCGTGGTTTGATCGACGATCCAGCTGATTAGACAGCAATCTGACACTGATCTCAGATCATTTTGTACAGAACAATTCAGACGATAATTGGAACAGTGATAACACAATTGATCACCGATTTAATCGATCGTATGGTATAGTTGAAATTATAGACGAGCGTGATATGTTGACGTGCATCGTTTTTCATATATTCTTCGATCCTTCTGTGAATTGCATGGGTAGATATTTATTTGGCTACAAATGCAAGCCGCTACTTTGAACATATGGATTTTTGAATATGAGGTCCTCATGACAGCATGTGACATTCTCATCGCAGAAGATGGAAAAGAATCAACTGCTTTATTATAATGCTATTCGGATACTCACTTAATTGAATAAAATTATCTATTTTCGAAGTAAGTAAAATATTCAAAAAATTGAAAAACTCTCTTTACTATATATTCTTCTACCAAAAAGTAAATTAAAGTCAAATTAACGAAAACCTACTTGTATTCAGCCTTTAGCTTTGTATCCATATTCTACATGCAAGAGTATACCGCAACATTTGTTACGGAATATAAGTTTCTTACTTTTCTGATTTAATTTTTATTGGAAAATAAATTGTTGACACAGCAAATTAATAAATTTCCCTCTTTATTTCTATGTGAATAGTCGGAAAAATATTAATTTGCATGGCTTGGTGTAAATTTTTAAAGTGGAGAAGATATATTAAAATCGTTTCTCCTATAAAATACGGAGAACAAAACCCCTAAAGCTAGCTACTCTTTGGGTTTCATAGATGCAGGGAATTGGATATTGTACTTTAAAATTACGAGCATTATTGCCGCAATTTTTTATTGTAGGGTAATTAGTGAGCTCCACTTTCAGAAGAACCATATAAGCATCTCCGAAAACGTTTCATTAACAAGAGAATCGTTCGAGTAATTACTTACTACGAGATCAACTCGTTTTCATAAAAACTCGGACATAACTTCTTTCATAAAACCTTGAACTATCTATAAGTGAGAATCTAACTAGATGCTGTCGTTGATTAGTCACAACTATTGACTTGTTAATTTTCAGAATAAGTTCTTCATGTATTTAGGGAGAAGATTGGACCTTCGTGCATAGGGATGGCAGAAATACCCATACCCTGAGGGTCGGACCCTACCTTTATCCTACAGGTCTAGGGTATGTTGACTTTGACTGGGTCTAGGGTAGGGTATGGGTATGGGTCAATGTTTAGAGGTAGGGTCTAGGGTAGGGTATGAATCTATAGCTAGACCATGTGGGTCGGACCCTACCCTTATATTTTTACCATATTTTAGACTCTACCCTAATTAGACTTTAGTTAGACCCTTGTTAGACCGTATTGATAATATATATAATATACTTTATGGTTAACCTTAACATATTTATTATGTTATTCCGCAACTAGCTTAGAAGATGTCGTGAATGATGGATCACTAGAAGCTGACATGCTATATTTTTCTTTTGTTGAATTGTTTATGTACTTCAAACTCTAAAAAAAAATCTTGGACTATTGAAATTAAATTACAAAATTTGATATTTCATCAATTTTTTATTGAATGTTGATGTGTAACGTAGTAGATGTCTTGAATTTATTTAAATTTTATATAAAAATTAAATTTTGGTTAAAAATTATCAAAATGCAGAACGTTAAAGGGACCCTGTAGACCCTGGGTCTCCAGGAGGGTAGGGTATGAATCTAACAATAAAAAATTTGTAGGGTCGAGGGTAGGGTATGGGTCTATCCAAAAAAACTAGGGTATGGGTAGGGTCCTATTCATACCCTACCCTACCCTACCCATTGCCATCCCTATTCGTGCAGAGAATTGCACGTTCCTTATGACAAATTTGACCGGTCATTCCGAGTGATGACAAAACAAATTAAGGAAATTTTGCTAATTAAGAAAAAAATTAATGTTAATAATAAGTGTACGAGAGTTGTAATTATTGGAGAAATTTTTTTTTCTCGGGAGAAGGGTTTAAGCCCCGGATTTGAATTCAGTGGGGACTACATAAAAGTTGTCCCCATGATATGGACTAAATTAGGGCCGTTAGATGTGATTAAAAAAATATTTTACAGATCTAATGGTCAAATTTAATGATCTTGCTTACGAGGGCAAACTTGGTATTTGACACAATACTCTATACCCTAAAATAAACCACCATCCTCTCTTTTAGCAGCCACCCACGATGGAATATTAAAAACCTATAGCAGCTTCATTTTTGTCTCCACCATTATCTTTTTAGCTTCGAGGAGAAGGTGAGAGGATACTAAAATTAGGGAAATTCAATGGAGACGGAATACAAATAGTGGTTCAGGTCTCTGCCATTATCAAGATCGCATCTTTCTTATTAGTACCTGCCAAGGTGGTCAATTTTTCTTCAAAGTTAGCATCTTGATTTGTTTTTCCCCATTTCTAGTTGAGATGGGTTAATGGCGAAATTCGTGAGAAGATGGGTTAGAGGGTGGGCGTTTGTCGGGTTACAGCAGTGTCAAATTTGTCATAGAACAGTACGCTTGTTAGAGGGTGGGCGTTCGTCGGGTTACAACAGTGTCAAATTTGGGCGTTCATCTTTTTTATTGGTTGTACCATGAGATGAAACTGGTACACATATTTCTTGTCATTGATATGTGACTGTATTATAATTGTTCAGAATATCTATACCAATATTGGAGAAAAAAAAATCAATATCAAAATAGAAGGACATCAATATGAGACTAGAAGAAAATCAATATTAGAGTACACGTATACCAATATCAAAGAATAAGTATACTAATATCAGAGTGGATAGATATCAATATCAGTAAAGAATGAAACCAATATCAGAGAATAAGTATATCAATATACCAATATCAGAGAATAAGTATATCAATATAATATAATAAGTATACCTATATCAGAGAATACGTATACCAATATCAGAGAATATGTTTACCAATATCAGAGTAGAAGTATACCAATATCAAATAAAAAATATACCAATATCAGAAAATAAATATACTAATATCAGACTAGATAGATACCAATATCACAGTAGAACGAAATAAATAATGCGAATGTTTAAATTCGAGAAAATAATCCAAGTTTTTGCATTTTTTGTTATCTATTTTAATGTATTTAAAGTGATTTTGATTTGGGGTAATTGGTTGGGATTTTCTTTTCTTTTAAAATATTTTCATGACTACATTATCCCTAATTTGTAGCTTGATTTAATTAAAGATAATTTCTAATATTGCCCATCTTTGCTATTAAATATCTTTTGATCCATTTCAGTGGATATTACTGAATTTGAGCCCTTAAGTCCCATAGCATTTTGTTCCAGAAAATTTAACTAGGATGAGGAAAACAAGCTCTCACCTATAGTCTCGAAGTAAAGCGAACAAAAGACACAAAGAGGGTGGATATAAATTCTTATTTTTATCTTCCTTTTTCAGTCCGGATTAAGTGCTTCTTGGGTCCCAACAATACGAATCTGATAACTAAAAATTAATAGGCTGGCCCGCACGCCCTTCTTCCTCTCCTCCCGCTCAACCCTTCCTTGTCAGACTATTTCCCATTTTGCCCTTGTGTACCCTCTCGTCCTTGTTTAAAAACGACACTTGTCCTAAATAAGAACAGAAGATGAGCTTCTTCTGTTCCAAATTGCTACCAAACGAAAGAGCCAAAATTGTTGTGCTCTAGTTTCAAACGAAGCTTCACAGCCATGAAAAAATAACGAAAATAATTGATTTGCTCTGATTTGATCTCTCACAATGCTTTGCTCTAATTATCATCGATTTTCAAAGACAAAAATACAACAGCATATCAATTTTCAAAGGCACACATCAATTTTAAAGTAAAAAGATGCAACGATAACTAAAAATCTGTTTCAAATGCAAAATCACAACGGCACATTAAGTTTTTCAACGGCACATCAATTTTCAACATACAAGTTTTTCAACGGCACATCAAGTTTTTTCAATAGCACATCAAGTTTTTCAACGGAAAAAATCACAACGACACATCAATTTTCATCGACAAATCTGGTTTTTCGACGGCATATCAAAATTTTCAACGGCACATCACAACAGCACAGAATCCTAACGGCACGTCCCAACGACACATCTATTTTTAAAAGATAAAATCGTAATTCGTGTAGATAGTTAAATTCCTTTTCCAAAAATATGTTATAATAGTAAAAATTCCAAGCGAGTCAAAAGTTATGGTCCGTCGAAGTTTTAATAATTTTAGTCCCAAAAACTATTTTTTTAATAAAAAAACTCCGACGTGCAACATAGTCCTGCAGGACCCACCTTATGAGCACCTAATTAGGCCTCTCCTTTTTTAGCACCTTATCTTTATCTTTCTTAAAAATAAGGATTCGGTAGGATCCATGTCCTAAAATATTGGACAGCATCAGAACGACATGCAAGTACGTATTTTAAAAATACTTTAATTGAAAAAATTAAACCGCTTGAGTGTCCGCAGTAACAAGAGCATGTGAAAATGGGAATTAAAATGATTTGTTAACTAAAACAAGTATATATAAGAAAATCAACCAAGCAAATCAAAATAAATTCAAAATTTGGTGGGAAATTTGGTATTTTGTATTAGTTTTAGTAATTAGTAGATATATAAATATATTATTTAAAATTATTAGAAAAAAATAAATATATTATTAAAAAAATCCACGTAGAATTTAGGGAGGATCATATCCGTGCCTTTATCCTTTTTTTAAATAAGAATTTGGATAAGATTCGGGTCTAGACTCGGTCAAAATCAATGTACCATCCGGATCTGGATCCAGATCTAATTATCATCCCTAACTCGAAGAACTGCTCCTCACAATGTTCACTAGTATTCGAATATGGATATTAGCTTTTAGTAGATCCATAAGAAACAGAGCAAATAACCAGTTCGTGGAAAAATTTCGTCAATGAATCAACAACTTGAACTCAGATAAGATATTGGCGTTCACAATTCATGAGTATAAGTATTGCTATCGGTTTACCTGAGATTAATATATTTCAACTAATTTCTTATTGTTCAATGTTGTTGATTTCGTAGCAAAAGGAGTTGGTGCAATCACAAACGCTTCGTTCTCTTAGGATAGGATGGAGGAAGAGAGCTCGGGTTTGACCGAGCAATGATAAGCTTTCCTCGAATCTTACACTTTTTCTTTTTTATCTCCTTTGATATGTCGAATATTAAGATTATGCTGTGGAACTGTCGCGAAGCAGGCAGTTCCAATTTTCGATGTCACTTTAAGTCTGTTTTGCAGGAACATAAGCCTGTGATAGTAGCACTCTTCGAGCCTCAAATCTCTGGCAATAATGTTGATCGTGTCTGTTGCCAGCTCGGTTTCTCGGGTGTTGGCAGAGTGGAAGCTAATGGCCAGAGTAGAGGCATATGGTTATTATGGCAGGACTCTGTGGTGCAGCTATCTGTGTTGATGAAAACTGATTTCTTTATCCATGCAGATGCATGTATTGATGGACGCAGCTTTACCCTGACCACAATCTACACTAGTCCGAGACCAATTGAGAGACAGATTTTGTGGGAACAATTGTATGATTCGAGTAAGTCCATGGCGAACCCTAGGATATTGGTGGGAATTTCAATGATATTGTTTCCTTTCCGAGCGCCAAGGGGGCTGAGGTATGTAGTTTCGATAGAATATACCCTTTGCTGAACATATTGATGCTCTTGGTCTCATTGATGCAGGCTATATAGGATCGAGATTTACGTGGGTTTGAGGTAGGGAGTTAGTAATGCGGGTGTCAAAAAGGTTGGACCGAGTACTGTATTACAGCGAGTGGCGAATCGGATGACCTGATGCGTCTGTGCATCATTTGGCAAGACATGGTTCTGACCATTGCCCGTTAATGATTCACCTGCAGCCAAGGCTAGATTTGGGATTTCAGACATGGCCGTTTTGATTGCAAGCTGCTTGGCTTCTGCATCAGTATATCTCACACGTTATATATTTTCATTGGTTACTTAATTGAACTGCTAGTGATGCTTTGGCTTCTCTAACATCGGATCTTCTCAGGTGGAACAAGGAGGTCTTTGGCCACAAATTGAGGAGGAAGGATCGGTGCTGGGCTAGGCTACAAGGGGTGCAATGGGCGCTGGATTCTTGCCCATCTACTAGGCTCTTTAGGTTGGAAAATAAGGTGCATGACGAGCTTAACACTATACTAAAGTATGAGGCTGTCCTATGGTTTCAAAAATCCAAGGAAAGTTGAGTAAATGATGGCGATCAGAACACGAGACTTTTTCACACATCAACAGCTATTCGTAGACAGGTGAATCAGGGTCAGAGCCTATTGGATGCTACAGGGGAGCGAACCTGGGACTAGGCTGTGATTTGCACTATGGCAGTCACGCACTTTTGACATTTATACTAGGAAGAGAATTACTGCACACAGACTTTTACTTATCAGAATGGGTTCCTTGAGTTCCCGACTGAGCTAGTGGAGATGATGGTTATCAGGCAGTCTTCTTCCAGCAATTCTGGGATGTGGTGGGGGGAGAAGTACTAACCTTATTACTCTTATCCCAAAGATTCTGAGTCCAGTGACCTTTGCTCACTTTCAACCCATTAGCTTATATAAAGTATTGTATAAGATCATCACGAAGACTTTGGTGAACCGTCTAAAGCCTTTCCTGGACGGTATGGTCAGTCCAGTTCAGTCTAGTTTCATTCCAGGGTGATTTATGTCAGATAACATTGTGATCTTGAGGGAGATGATTCAATCAATGGCCCATAAGAGGATCAGGTAGGGTGGATGGTGCTTAAGCTAGATTTGGAGAAAGCTTATGATCGATTGAGTTGGGCTTTTTTTCGAAGACACTTGAGCTGGCCAAACTACCACCACAGTTTATCGGATAGATTATGACTTGTGTCTCGACACGCTCTATTTAGATCCTCTGGAACGGAGGTCAATCTGATAATTTTTTGCCATCTCGGGGCATTCAGCAGGGAGACCCACTTTCGCCCTATCTTTTTGTCCTTTGTATGGATCGTTTATCACATGCTATTGAGCAACTTATATGGAAAAAGCATTAGGTACCAGTAAAACTTACACATCGTGCCCTGCCTTTTTCTATCTGATATTCGCTGATGATTTGATTCTTATGTGTAGGGTTTCGATGGATCAAGCTACTCTCATCCACGAGCTTCTTGATGACTTCTGCAAAAGTTTGGGACAAAAACTGAGTCTAGCCAAATCCAAAGTTATAATTTCTTCCAATGTTGATGATCGAGTGGTCGGACAACTTAATGCTACACTAGGGATTCCTTTGACAACAGATCTAGGGAAGTATCTTGGGGTTCCTACGGCAGTGATGAGAAATCATCGACAGTCATACCACTACATTGTGTACAGGATGCAGTTACGGATGACAGGATGGAAGACCAAGACCCTCTGTCTAGTTGTGCGTATTACACTCGCTTGCTCGGTAACATTGGATATACCCTATCATATTATGCAGACTAATATTATTCTTGTGTCGATTTGTGCAGAGATGAACAGGTTCACTCGTGCGTTTATTTGGGGGTCCACGGATGAGAATAGACAGCCTCATTTGATCAATTGGGCTACTTTCTACCTTTTGAAGGCGGTGGGAGGTCTCAGAATTCAATCAATGCAGGGGGCAAATATGGCATTATTTGCAAAACTTTCATGACCCAACCTACAGTCACAGGATTCTCTGTGGGAGCGAGTTCTGCTTAGTAAGTATGTGAGGGAACGTACATATATTAAGATGTTACAGCCTATGTCAGGGAACTCACCAACATGGCAGGCTTTTGTCAAAGCTAAGCCTGCATTGTCGACTGGTATGCACTGGAATATGGGGAATGGGCTAGGGACTTCCTTCTGGAATATCACAGGCACATGAGTTTGCCCGAGTTATTCATAACCAAAATACTCTACTCCCACTGAGGCGCGAGGTACTTGTATCACAGATACACCCACCTGCTAGTTTTGTTAAGCTGAATACAGATAGAGCATTGGCTAGCACTCTAGGGACATCATATGTTAAAGGGTTATACGAGATGCTACTGGACATTGGCTTTGGGATTTTGCCAAGGGCATCAGTTACTGCAGCTCCCCAGTTGGTGAGCTTAAGGCTCTAGTTTTGGGACTTGAGCTGGCACGAGAGCATGATTTTCGACAGTTATTGGTTGAGGTTGACTCCTCTCTAGCTCTACTATGTGTCGGTCGTGATGTTGGCAGGGAACATCCACAATTTATCCTGATCAGTCGGGCACAGAAGATTTTGAGCCGAGACTGGATGACAGAGCTTCAGCATACATTTAGGGAGGACAATCGGGTGGCAGATACCCTTTTGAAGCATGCTTTGTCTATAGGATTTGATTATGTCCTATCAGATTTACCTTTTAGCTTTTGTACTGATGCCTATCTTGAGGAGGGGAGTCAGCCATCCCTGTTGTACTCGTACTATAATTTCAGCACATGGTTAATAAAGATTAGTGGGCATTAGCCCCTCGATTTCTACCCAAAAAATGTCAAGTGGCCTTTTTGTACATTTAAATGGTTGTCTTTATATTTTAAAACCACAGCAAAAAATATCAACACATTAACAAATGCAAGAGCAAGTGTTGCAGTAGAAAAACCTCTATAGTACTAGATTTTTTACATTACAGCAGCATTTGAAATTAATAAATTGTCAGCATTCGTCAGTTGATCCCTATTACTAGACCATGCGTAATAATTTCTCTTATTTGACACATTGGTATTTAATTTATCTAACTGACATAGCATAGGAGAAGCGAAATTAAAATAAAGAGATAAATGGGGATATGATATATCCGATGTGGAAACTGCCTGGATAGAACTAGATCGAAAGTAGCTCAATACATCATTTAATGCTCTAGGGTTGTCTCCAAGGACAGTTTGAGCGTGCCACAACAAGAATCAAGAGAAGGGGATTTGAAACACACGACTCGGTCGAAACGAAAGAGAAACACTCTTCCAATAAAACCCTCGGGGTTCAACGATATTCAACTCTATATTCTCTGAACTCCAAACAATACGTAGCTAGCCTATATAAAGAGAATAGAAAACCCTAAATAATATAGAAGGCCTAAAACCAAACAAAAGTGCAAATAAGACATACGGGCACAACATAGCAAAATACTAAATAATAAAAGTTCAACTAATAATTATGAAATATCCGTGCCTACGTCACACTTCCTTTCGCATATGAGCTTGTCCTTAAGTAAATGCATATGACAAGAAGCCAGTACGAGGATTCCACAATTCCACTCTTCAACATCTTCGAACGTCGTGGATGTACTTAATACCTTCCATCCCAGCTGAATAAGTACTTCGAAGTCAAGTAACCACGAACCTTCTATAAAGCATAAGTCAATAGCTCATATTGTCGAATACCTCATTCTGCATCCGTCAAGTTATTTTGCATGTTCAACAAAGGAGAACTCTCAACATAGTCAAATTGGTCAACTCCTAGAAAGTCAATATATTCGACAAACTCAACTTGACAATCCTGTGTCATGTGGGTTATGGGCTCATTCACCAACTCATAAACCTCCACATAACCTTCAAGTTGACAATTGCCTTCATGCTCAACATCAACAACAGAACAAGAAAGTGCACAACTTACTAAATGAGAGGCTTGCTCAAATAAATCATCGACAAATGTACGAAAGTCATCACATGTAAAAGTCTCATCAACACGTTGAATGTTAAGTATCAGCTCAATAGCTTCACAGGTCAAAGTTTCTTCAGCATATTTTATCTCAGGCTTCAGCTTAACCAACTTGATTTTCATTGGAAAAGTTTTTTCAACATGTTGAATATCATACTTCAGCTCAAAAATGATCACATCTTTGAAGAACAATATTACGAATTTCATCTTCATACTGAGAAAAAACCTTATATATGATCAAATTTCTCATTAAGAACTATCGAGAGATTTTCTTTTTCCATTCTCATTCTCTCTGAGACTACAATGTCAACCACCAATATCGAAGTTCACCATGTAATCGTGCAACAATAAGCTTTATGCTATATGAATCCGGAAGCTCTTGCATGACAAAATACACTTGCACATTTGTCAGCCATTGTATGAAATCTCTCATCGAGATCCACTCATCAATTGAATGAATATCACTCAAAGTAGGAACATGCATGCTTGTAAGTAAATTAGTTCCTTTTCATACCAATTGAGTCCTTCAATGTGACCAATTTGTAATTCTCAAAACCTTATTGAACCAAACTGTAATTTTAACCAGTGGCAAATTCCAATACCAGGGTGGCGGCGTGCTGGAGCCGGGGCGTCAGACGGTTGGCAGGGATGAGTTGTTGAAGACGAGCCGACGAGATGCAGGTTTGCCTCCGACCTCAGGCGGTAAGGTTTCTCTCTTGAAACCCGCGGATCAGGGCTTCAATGGAACAGCGGGCTCGGCCTAAACATGATTGATGGCATCGATGGCTGCCGCCCGTAAGGAGGTTGCTTGTCGGCGCTTAGGTGGCGCTGCTGACGTAACGGGCTCCGGCGGACAGTGAGGTGACCGGTCGTCGTTTGGGCACCGGTGATCGGGATGGTATCGAAAGTGGTGCCTTGTGGGTTTTTTCTTCTCGAAACCCTAAATAGCTAGTGCTCTTTGTTTTTTTTCTCTTATTATTTTTTTTCAGAATAATGAATACACGAACAAGCAGATCGAACCCCGAACAGGATGAACGAATCTCTGATACCATCTTATATAGCATAACGGAAGCGAAAATAAAATAAAGAGATAAATGGGGATATGAGAGATCCGATGTGGAAACTTCCTAGATAGAACTAGATCGAAAGGGGCTGAATGTATCGCCTAACGCTATAGGGTTGTCTCAAAGGAAAATTTGAACTTCTCACTGCTCGAATCAAGAGAAGGGGATTGGAAATATATGGCTCGGCCGCAACGAAAGAGAAACACTCTTTCAATAAAACCCTCGGGAGTTTAACAATATTCAACTCTATATACTCTAAACTCCAAACAATACGTAACTAACCTATATAAAAAAATAGCGAACCAATAATCTCGAAGGCCTAAACCAAAACAAAAACTCAAATAAGACATAGAAGCCCAACATAACAAAATATTAAATAATAAAAATTTAACTAATAATTATGAAATATCTATGCCTACGTCACTAAGTTACCATGTAACACATCGTAATCCTATCAAACAAAATATCGAATTCAAATTTTGGGTGAATTACCAACATCAGATGACCGAGAAAGAATCCTCAAAGTTTCCTTATTACCTTATCACATGCAAATCGTTTGCCGAAAAAAAACCGCTCATGCCCGGTAATGCCCGGGATTTTCAAACTTGGAAAAATATCGATCAGGAAATGAGAAGATGGGGTGGGCGACGTCAAAGCGTTCCCTATCGCATGATTCTTCGAGCTGTTCCAATGATAAGAGTGTGCACCATTGTACCATGAGAGAAGCAAGGAGGTCAACTTCTTCATAACCTCAGCCCATTCCCATTTTGGGCGGAGATGGAATAGACCTGCTAATATGCCCAATGTCCCTGAAATTCCTCTCCCAACGAAGGAGGTTTGAGATAAACGGATCGTACCATTCGAGCCTTTTTTTCATGCTTTTCCCAGAGGACAATTCCGAATCCGCTTTGTCTACGAACAAGGAAGAATTGTTTGATCTGAAAGGCGATCTTCACTTCAGCCCCTTCCGGCGCCCGACGTAATGGGGCGAAAGCAGTCGCCCCTTCGAGACATGCCATCCCAAGGTGCTGCTAAATGGAAGGATCTAATTCCCGTTTCCGTGAGAAGCCAGCCACCCTTCAAAGAGTGCGTAATAGCTCACTGATTGAGCGCCCTTGCGCCGAAGATGAACGGGCCCGAGAACTTCTTTGACCAACAATTCTTGTAAAATGAAATAAATATTATTAAAAGAATCATCTCTATAAGAATCAATATTGCGCAACTTTGAATTAATTATTACTAATGGATATGATCGTAGACGAGCGAGTGTCTTACAAAAATAGATAGCTATATAGGTATACCGAAAATAGATAAACTGTAAATATAGCCAAATATAAGATAACTATGTGCCTATAACTACAGCTAAATAAATATACGGAGAGTATCGCTGATGCGATCATTCACATAGGTACCAATTGGTAAAAACTTAACTTAGTTAAAAATTTGACATTAAAAATGTCGATTTATAAAACATCCTTTCTGAAAATGAAATCACATAGTACTTGATAAAAAAGTCGAACCGGCTGATACTAAAATGAATTTTTTCAAAAAATAATTTAACAACACAAAGTTTGATAGATGGAGAAAGACCCGACCGAGTTGGATAGAATTGTGTCAACAACTTTACACATAGATTAAGTTTCGTAACAACACTGTTAGCTAGAATCTAGGTAGATGCAATCCATCTAGTCCAATTAATTGTTAAATCTTTAGCATATGTACTTCATATGTTCTTAGCAGAGAATTGCACGTTTCAGTGGAATTTTGACGGGTCAAATGGCTTTAGGACAGACAAATATTAATGTCCAAGTTGGTTATGTGCTTTGAACTTGGCATCATTCTAAGCATTCTTTCTTTATTTTCAATTTTGTCACTTGGTAAATATCACTATTCTCTTATAAGATGGGCTTGATCATTAGAGGTCAATCGGCGCGAATAAAGCCACAGGTTAAACATTTGCAAGTCCAAAATATGAACGGAATCATGATTATGTTTTGTGCACCGTTGAAATTACCTGGAAAATTCATGGTTTTAAATTTTGGTTTTGATATTAGAGATTGTAATATGGTATCTGAGTGGGTGTTGATCTCGTGTCCATTATTGTCCTCATATGATTCATGTTTCACGCACGTTCATAAAATCAAAGCTCATACAAAACTTTAATCTGATGAAATTTATTTGAGAGAACATGTTGAGACACTTTGTAGGTGTAGAAAATCCACAAAACTATTACTTTAAAATTTAGATTTGATATACAAATTTAACACTCCAAAAATCCAAATTTCTGTAAGATTGGATGACAAGCTATTACTAGAGGATTTTCATGGGTATTATTAGGAATTCAGCAACTAAGAGAACAAAATGTGCAAAGAACATGGATACAAGAGGTAACATGGTTCGGCCTAATGCCTACATCCACGGGAAGAAATGAGAACTTTTATTGATAGATTCGAGTCACAAAGCCATACAAAATCCTTGGGTAACACGTTCTTATATAATAGACGAACCCTTAGTGTACAAGAAATCTATCTAGGTCATTCTAGAAGTCCAAAATAAGAATCCGAGCAAAAAAGAAAATGGTTGTCAGCACCACCTAGCGGTCGCTAGGTCCTTACAACAGTGCCCCCCACTAACCCAAAAATGTGACTCCACCTACAACAGTGTCCTCCACTAACCTGTAGGTATTTCTTGCATCTCTTTCACCCTTCATCACCACCATAGCATCATTCTCCACCTCAATTAGCCCGCTTACAACCTTATAGCCATATCCGATATAATCTAAAGCTCCTATGACATCAAATTCATCTCTAACTTCGGAACATACTTAACCCCACTTAACTTCACCACGACACCATCCCATATCTTGATCTGGATATCTCCTATACCAATAACTCTATAAGCAGAACCATCACCCATAGTCACCATACCTGAATCAACGAACTTGTAAGTGTCGAATCACCCTTTCTTGAGCGTCATATGAAAGGAACAAATGCTATTCAAAATTTAGGAATCAGAGTGCTTTAGACCTGACAAAACAGAAAGACAGTCAACATCCGACCCATCCGAATAAGAGGCCACATTCACAGAACCTGATCATTTTTCCTCGCGATCCCGAGTTCTTCTCGGACAATCCTTCTTCACGTGCCCTTTTTTTAGCACTTGAAGTAATTTCTTTTGAACCTCCTTGACTACGACTTGGATCTTTTTTCATCTTTTGCTCTACTATGATCACCATAGCTACCCCTTACAACCAGCCCTTCCATTCGTTCATCGCCAATTTTTCTCCTTTGATGAAACCCCAGCAGAGCACTTGTAATCTGCTCCAACACCAGGGACTCCTTCCCCCAAGTAAGAGTTGTAACAAAATTCTCGTAGGAACCCGGTAAGAAATTCAGGAGCAACAATGCCTTGTCTTCTTTCTCGAACTTCACATCAACCTTTCTCAAGTCACTCACAAGTTGACTGAAACCATTAATGTGTTGGCTCAAATCCGAGCACTCCTTCATCTTGAGCCCGTAAAATCTTTGCTTAAGATAAAGCTTGTTTGACAAAGACTTAGACATATACCTTACCTCTAATTTCTTCTATATCTCAGCTGGTGACTCCTCATCCATGACGTGATACATCACATCGTCCACCAAGTACAAGCAAATTATCGCCACCGCCTTGGCCCCTAACTTCACCCACTCTTGGTCCTCCATCTTATCGGGCTTCTTCTCCGAGAGCACAATGACCATCTCTTGTTGTACAAGGAGATCCTTGACACGCCTTTACCATAACCCAAAATTCGATGAACCATCGAACTTCACAAAAGTAAATTTTGCGCTGTCCGACATTCTCTAACCTTAGCTCTGATACCAATCGTTAGGAATTCAGCAATCAAGAGAACAAAATGTGCAAAGAAGAAGGACATAAGAGGTAACGTAGTTTGGCCTAATGCCTACAACCACGGGGAGAAAGGAAAACTTTTATTGATGGATCCGAGTCACAAAGCCATACAAAACCCTTGGGTAACACGTCCTTATATAATAGACGAACCCTTGGTGTACAAAAAACCTATCTAGGTCGTCCTAGGAGTCCAAAACAAGAGTCCAACCAAAACAGAAAACGGTTGTCAGCACCACCTAGCGGCCGCTAGGTCCTCAGAAATTGCCCATTTTGTTTGCCATCCCTAGCGTTCGCTAGGGGGCTAGCGTCCGCTAGCTATGGCCAATTTCCAACCATTTGCTTCTTTCTCGACACTTCCCAACGGGTATCCTATACAAAATGATATCTTAGCGATTGAAAGTTTAGCAAAAATAATAAATAAACTAATTCCACAGACTTATCATTTTAATAATAATGGAATATTTATTATCTATTTTCTTAAAATTTTGGATTAAATATAGAGATTCTAATAAATTTACAATGATTGATTTCGTGATACTATTGCTACTCGCACGATCCTCATGCTATGACACCTTATCAAAATTTTTGGATTTAATATAATTCTAACGTAACCTATTCCTGAATTTAAATTGCCATTTTTTTTCTTCAAATGACCAAACGGAGCAACGTAATAACGTTCACAAGTTTACAGAAGACACCGGAATAAATGCCTCGTTAGATATATCACGGATGATTAACTAGAATTTGGTTCCGAATATATAAATTAAGAAGGCTTAGCAATATACCAACTTAGTTTCTGTATGAAAGTTTTAATAAGATGGTTATCATCTTACTCTAATATTTCAGAGCATCTACTGTTTCTAGCTTTTACGTGGGAGTGGATCAGCTTAATCAAAACAGTGTACGTAAAACATACCGATATTTAATTTGTACTCGAAAATGTGTCATAGAGCATAAGATCATTAGGGAATAGAAATCACTATCTCGTTTTATTGAAAAAAGTTGTGTTGGATAGAATCTGGACAACCAAATGGTTATAATTTAACGACACAAGATGTTGTAAATATTTACTAAATACAGGGTTCAAACCCTGATATTATAATTGTGTAAAATTTACCTTAAAAAAATTGACACTCAAAACAAGATTTATACTTTCCGCTGTTTCCACAGCAATTGCACTTTTTTTGGAGATCGGCCAGTAGTGTTAGTTCATGATATTCAAGTTAAATACTGTCGGACCCTAATTGTGGCTATTTAGGAGCTCTCTAAATAGTGCTTTTTCTATTCGTTTAATTTAATATCTCTTTAAGAAAATTCAAATCTCATATTACTTGGACAATCTTCCGTTGAGTGCTCACCAACTTGAGTTTGAGATACACCTTGATTTTGTTTTATGGTCAGAAGATTTTGTAGTATGGTTTCATATCACACATTCAATATCTCGGGCACCTTGAGTTAGTTTGTGAAAGTGGCTACAGATCCTGTCCAAGATCGTTTTATGGTCAGAAACCAGCAGCAAGTTGATATCCTTCCCGTATCATTCTCGACAGCTCGAAAGATTTAATGGCAAATATACTGATCATAACAGAGAAAGATTGAATGTTGTGATCCGGCTAAGTAGTGTGATACCAGGCACATGTTCTTTGTTTTAATTGTAGGATTCCTTTTATTTGTGGTCAGTTCTTTTTAGGGGAATTTTCTTTTAGTTTTTGTTACTAGACAACAATGGTTTACAAGGATTGGATCACATGGCTACATGTGATGGTTACAACCTAAAACTTCTTTTCGGTTATAATATGGAAAGGTCTAATCGGCTCAGAAGTTAATTGTGCTGCTTTGTAGATTTTTTTTTCACACAGATTCCTCTTCCTCATTTGTTGAATTATGTGCTTATATATATATATATATATATATATATATATATATATATATATATGCTTACATAAAGCTTCTGTGCATAACCAAGCACTTGCATCACTAAAGGTTTCGGGTTAGAGTTGCAACAGCGTTAAACTTGCTACGAAAATTTTGAAAGGTCTGTTTAGCTCGAATTTTAATTAGTTGATCCAAAATTTATGAATATGAAGTTAAACACTGGAATATCGGAAGTTCGTTCATGACATGGTTTACCAAAAGGAGCAGCTTAATGGATGCCGATAGTTTAGGTACCTAAATGACAATATCATGTCTCTGTTAAATGTTGCAAAGTTTATAGTGAACCGACATTGTTCATGCTGCCTTTTATTAATAAATTGACATTGATATAAATTTCCTTATTAATTAGTTGACATTTTTGGGTGTAGTTTTAAATTGAAGGTCAGTCATTTGTTAATGAGCTGACTTTTTTAGCTTACAGAAAAATTAACTTGCAATATTTTCAAAACAGTTGACATTTCATAGCTTGTAAGCAAAACTTGAGCAAACAATAGTATCTTAGTAGAAGATTTTTCGTGAAGGAACGGAAAACAATCCGACTAGCTAATTTCTTGAATAATTAAGTCACAACTTGTTAATCTATAGTTTATGTAGAATCTAGTGGTTTCAGTATTAAAACAACGATATCGTGAAGGGAACCTAATGTTCCCTGATCTATAGGATGCGACATTTAATAGAATATACGTCTGATATATTATTATGAATACAGGTTGCCTTAAAAGTGAAAAAAATCAATCAAATTTCATATTGGCTTAATTAAAGGTGGTAGCTGCTCTGCTCAGCCACATGGAGCATGTGGGAGATTCCCTTCCCCACTTGATCAAAAGAACGACGATTACAAATGAAATGTTAATATTAAAGAACATGCAAAATCATTTTGAATTTTGTTTAACCTCCGTAGATAGAGTACTATCATGTCCCACTATATTTTTATTCGTAAAATTTGAATACAATACTTCTTTCAAAAAATTCAATTCTCTAATTACTTACACCAGCTGGATTCGTACATCATTTAAGAAAAAAAATATATTATATTACTCTAAGAAAGAAGATTACGCTATGTATAGAATTCTTAGATGATTTGGAGTTTGTCTTTTTCCATTGAAAGAACAGACATAACATATTATTCAAACTCTCTTGGGTGACCACTTGTCCCTTCTTGTGTCTGAAATTTTAGGCCAGAGGAAATATATCCACGAAGAGAAGGATAAAGTTATGGCAAAAAAGGGTGACATTCCCAAGAGTTTGCCAAAAGCAGTAGCCGCTGGTGGTCCTCGACTAGAACTGCTATGAACTAGTGGACTAAAAGGACACAACAGCCGAGCATAATGTGAGGGGATTACGTGTCCTAATATTAGGTCAAATACTCTCTGTCTTACTTCTAACATGCAAGCTGTTGGATTTCTCAAAAAAAAAATGCAAGCTGTTGGTTTTGTTTATAGCTGCTTGAAAGTTGATAAGCCTCCTTATCCATGTATGGTCCCAAAGGGTGCGTCTGCATCTCTTACGATGCAATTCGGTTAATTTTGTTACCATTTAAAATTTTATCTGATTCAAATCTAAATTGTCCGATGAGATAATTTTTGGAAACCATCAGAAGCATGTGGGTGTGCTCGAATCATGAATAATTGTTGGCTGCCTTGTATAATTTGAGACTCTATTGGGGTGTCAAACTTATCGCATCGGAAAAAAAAAGTAGTCGCATTGATATGAGAAGTGCAAATTACGACTCTATTCGGTCTCTATCGTCTACGAAGTTTTACTTCGTAACTCGTTTACTTCAAAAAAATTTCTTAAATAAATTTAAAATACTTACTATTTTGATCAATTCTCATTGATTTAATAAGAGGACTTTTATTCAAAATGGTTGAGAATCTCACATTGTCCGCCTATCCATTGCCTTAAATTTTATGGTTAGATATAAAAATTCTAGTATGGCATCACAGTGGGCTTATCTTGTGTCAATTATTGTACTCGCACTACTCTCATTTCTCACACATAGGGGAAGTTAAAGCTCGTACAATCTTTGGCCCAATAAATTTTATTTGAAAGAACGCGTTGATAATTCCATATTATTTAGTACAAAAATAATGAGATTATTTATAAGTATAAAAATTACGTCGAACTATTGGTTTTGGGTTAGAAATGGGTTAGAAATGGAGGTGAGTAACTCACACTTGCTTTATTTCAAACCCCAACCAATTTAGCTTTTCTAATCACACGTGTAAGCATCCGATTCCCGGCCTCGTGATAGCGGCGGGCGGTTGACGATTGACCGGTCAAGGGCTGAGGACTTTTGGTCCCTGCGACCAGAGACACAGAAGCTCCAGTTGAGCCGACCGACACGTGTGCAATATTTTGGACAAAACGGTAAGAAAAAGAAAAAGAAAAAGAAAAAGAAAAAGTTTTGGGGCCCACACAATAGAATTCATTCTCTGCCCATGTGACTCCTCGTCTCACCGAAGGGCTGCCCTTTTTTTGGTCTTCGGATAGTTTTGTTTTATCGTTTACCAATTTAACTCAACATTTATTATAAATTTATATTCTAACTAATATTCTAAGACAATAAATAGATAATAAAGATATGTATAAACTGATTCCAATTACTTCATGATATAGGTGAAGTTATTTCTTAACCACCTTTCAGATGTTGGAAAACAAATAGGAAATTTTTTTCTGTTGTTTACTTAAACAACAATACTTTTACACTCTCAACAAAAAAGACGCATAAAGCCATCACTAAGCCATAGCATAAATTTAAACAAATAGGAAATGTATCATCGTTGCTTTTTTTCATTAAATGAAAAGCCATAGCATAAATTTGTACAAAGTGACACCCGATTCTTGAACCACGCGATAGGATGAAGTGATACTAGTCATCTCGATGCTACAACACTAGCATATATTTTTGGGTAAATTACCCGTCAGAAAACCTAGGATATATTCAAGTTCCGGGAACTGAATACTTGACAGTTAAATCATCTATTTCACTATATCACAAGGGCATTAGGGTAATTTATCATTCTTTTTTATATTAATTAGTTCTTGAAAACTCTATTATCAATTAATCCAGATTTCAACTCGGTGTAACCTTTTAAATGTAAAAAAGTTCTCTGTGTTATCCAAATTTAAGATGGGTGTGACATTTGATACATGTCAAAATCCTCCTAACAAACATTTATCATTGTTGTATTTTTAAGAGCTTGAACTCGAAACCTCTTACTTAAGCTAAAACAAAGTCATGAGTAATTAATCTAAGTATTTTTTTGATAGAACACTAGCTTATAGTCTCGTAAAGAAAATATTTTTTTATAAGTAAAATATCATTCACCACAAAAGAACCATTTAAGGTTATTTATACCGTTTATACCAAGGGTACCAGGTCTTAGATACCAGATAACACATATCAAAATCACTGCAATGATATACACTATTTGAGTACAAATCCAAGGAACACCAAAAGAGTATCATCATATCTAAACCGAAGTAACTATAAACAAACTCAAATATACACCTAATATAAGTTAAAAACTTAACCTAATTACCTTGTAAAGAGAATGTTTATTTTAATACCATACTACTTACATATTTTTACTGAGCATGTGATTTCGTCAAAAAATGTATAACATATATGTCACTAAAAATAGAACCAAATGATAAAGTACTTGATTTGAAAAATCACTATATTTTTTGGGGAGAAATCACGTCCATATATGAATGAAATTAAGTGCAAAAATCCATATACAAAAGGAAATCAAGGCCTGCAGGGTTGTTAGTAATCCGATCCCGGAAAGAAAGCCCAATCTAGCTAACCTACACACCAAATCTTCAACTTGGTTGCAAGATCTAGGGGTATAAGAAAGACTATAAAAAGGGAGATCATGGAGCTCGCTCCTAATGTCATGTACAAAATTTTCCAACAACCATGGAGATCGTGGAGAAGTAGCAAAAGAAGGAGGTGCGCCGAAAAGCAGTCAGTCTCGATGAGGGAAAAATTCTCGTTGTGCTGAGACATGATAAGTTGCACAGCTCCCCTAACCGCCAAGAGTTTTGCCTCTAGAGGTGACAAGGCGATGGTTTGACGCGTCTAACTCCCAGTGAGGAGGCCTTCTGCATCGCAAGCAACTACTGCCAAACTAGCCAGAGTCATGAAGCATCAGAATTAACCTTCACTTCCTTGCCTTTTGGAGTCCATCACGATTGTTTAGTTCCACTAGCATGCTGCATAATTGGAGGTGTATCCAACACCTGCAAATATTCAAAATGTAGAAACTCAGATTGAGCAAAGATTTTTGCTGGGTCAAGAACAACATCCTCAAACAGGAACTTGTTCCTAGCAAGCCACAAACCCCAGCATAAAAAAATCACTAGATGAACAAACACGAACAAACGTAAATTTGATGACCGACTAGCTGAGAACATCGAAAATCGAATTTTTTTTTTATCTGGCCACGGATTGAAATCTATTTGTACTTGTGTTCTATCACGTCAATAGATTGGTCGTGCGTTTTGATTTATCAATCCCAATAAATTACCATTTACATAATGGAAACGGCACATTGACTGGGGGCTCCATAATTGGGTCAACAAAGGCAGTTCAAGTGCAGAAAAAAAATTCTTAAATTGGCAATTTCCTCCATTTTGTTGCATTGTAGACTACAATTTGTAGTGTCACTGTTTTTTTTAGAAGGTAGTAGTGTCACTGTTGGTGAACATAGAAAAACACGGCAGAATTATCAAACCCTCTCCGCTATTGAAAGAGCATATCTGCTCCTTCGTCGTGTGCAATCTTTTTTCTTTTCTAAACAAATATTCTGTCGCTGCTTTTGTTTTATTTCTCTCCCCTGTTGGATTGATGAGAGATTGACCAGTAATAATGTAAATTTTTTTATAAGTAAAGTTTTATATTCAATCAAAAGTCTCCGAGAGGATAATTACACCAACTGTACTGAGATACATCGCCAAGATATGAGATAGACATCCATCACAAATTAAGCTATATCTACGTATATAACCACAAGAGAGTGTTGGAAATGTCTCAAATTCCTATTTAATTATTGCCTATTGTAATAGAACTTTTAATTAGGTGGAAACTATATTTCATATTTAGCCTATGAGAGCTACCTCCTACAAATAAGAGGGCATGGTTTCAGGATTCCTTCAGCTAATACAATGGGTGCAATGGTATAGGCAGAGAATGGCTAGAGGCAGGTCGCCTAGCTAGAGAATGGGTGCAATGATATCATTGTACTCCACATATCATAGTGAAGAATATCTCTACCAAAGTGTACGTAGGTTAGTTGACTGAACTACATATATCGTGTGCTTCCATTGTTTCCAATCTCTCTTGTTGTTGATAAGGGCGTATCGAATTGCTTTTGCTGCCCTAATAGCTGGTATCAGAACATTTTGTGTGTATCCGGGTGAAAATTGATGTAGAGTCTCTTTTGGTTTTGTTGACAATTTTAAAATTGAGACAGAGGGGTAGATCTGTAATTTCAAAATGAAACTAAAAAGGGAAATTAGGGTTTTCACCCCTTTGGAGAGTGGTAGTCGCCCAAGGAATCATAGCTTGTACTGCCGCTGGCCAAGGGAGCTTGCCGCCAGCCTGGCCTGCACCTTTCATTGCCCCTTATCAGTCCGCAGTAGCCGGCTGCAGCTTTGCACTGCCCGATGGAGCTTCGAGGAGAGAGACTGCTTAGCCCGTCATGGAGAGAGAGATGGAAAGAGAAGTCATCGTCCCACCAATAATCGTCGACACGGCTTTTCAGTCGAGGGAGAGATGGAACCCTCGTTGAACCACATGTCACGCCACCCAACATGTTCGCCAAAAAATCAGGGAGAGAGAAACTCACCTCGAGCATAGTTGTGCCCCACCGAGAGGAGGAAGACCGGTGCGCCATCGCTCATTGACTGAGGCCGAGCAATCCCCGCCATTGTCGGGAAGGAGTCCCGGCTGCCACCGATAAGAAGTCATGGTTGTCGCCCCCTTGCTTTGGTGTTTGGTTTGAAGGAAAAAATCCGAGATTTTAGTTGATCAAAAGTCAACATTTTGATTATTTAACCAAATGTCAACAGATTGATGAAAAGTCAATAGTTTGACTAATTTATGGGTTCTTCAGCAGTTTCGTGGTATGCAGATATCCAGATTAGGCAGATTTGATGGGCGTGGTGACTTTATTCGTCAGAGTTGAGGTTGACTAGATAAAGGTCAGATGGATCCTCTTAAGGCAGATTGGTTCATATCAGGTACATTCACGGGCATGGATCGTATGAAGTTTTTGAGCAGAACTTGGGCCTACTACTCGTTGACAAGGCACAGATGCATTGCAGACTTGGCGCAATGCAAATTGGCACAAATGTTACAAGTATCAGTTTGCTCACATGTTCCGCAGGTTACCACCAGGTTGTCCACGAGGATGAAGGAGTGAGGTGCAATAATTTCAAGATTGATGTCCAGCAAGGTGATTATGAGAAGGTGATGTAAGGCCAGAGAGGTTTCATCTGGAGGTGACAAATAGTCAGATAGGCGTGCACGAGAAGGTGATGTAAAGTCCAAAAATTGGTGCCCTCATCTCCGATTTTGATCAAAATAGATCAATGATCACACGATTGTGAAGATTTACCGTGGAGGTGGAGTACTAAAGTTCGGTTGAGAAAGTATGGCGCCGAAGAGCACGGTACTGCTTGCACACATACGATTTTCTCCGATATGTTTGTTCTATGGGATATGAAGATCCATGGTGAGTAGATATTTGTTGAAGATTCCAGGTAAAATTTTCAGATTGAAGCACACGATGATGTCATGTTTGAGATGGAGCATGAAACTTATTAGAAGAGGTGCACAGTGAAGATGATCGGATGTGGAAGAGTAATTGGAGCTTGAGATGACGATTGATTTTGGAATTAGATCCAAAGTGGAGATTGTTGGGAATGTATCTAATTCATATTTAGTTATTGCCTATTGTAATAGGAGACTCCTCATTAGATGAAAACTATGTTTCCTATTTAGCAGATAACGGGCTAGCTCCTATATATAGGAGAACATGGTTTAACTATTCCTTGGGCTAATACAATGGATGCAGTAGTATAGGCAAAGAATGGATAGAGGAAAGTCGCCTCGCTAAAAGTCTATGTATCCTAGTACTCCACATATTATAGTGAAGATCGTCTTAACCCCGTAGATGTATGTCAGTTGATCGTACCAAATTTATCACGTGTCCTCTGTTATTTCTTATCTCTCTTATTGTTGATAAGGGTGCATCGAATAGCTTCTGCTACTTTATCAGAGAGTCTCCGAGAGACCATCAAGCTAAAATCTATCCTAAATTTCGTCAGTAATAATGTAAATTCAACCGTGGTAATGTCTCTATTAGAGCGAAAAAATTTAACGATTTTGAGTCGAGTAAATCTCGGTGCTAAGGGACCTTGGAACAAGGCCGAGGTACGAGACATTTTGAATAGCCTTTACGCTTTTTGGAAAACTTAAAATCGTTGAGTTTTTTTTTTTAAAATAAGATGTATATTTTTACTCATAACTCGAATTTGAATTGATTCTTACGACTATGAAAAATTAAGGCATTTGCCTAGTCCTCTCTGTCCATGGGCGTCCCTTCGTTTAGGGGCGCCAAGCACCCGGCACTCATGCTTTCGTTATGGATCACATTTTTTTCGCAACAATACTGTGATTAGGAATTTACTATATGACTCTGATCAATGTGAAGAATAAAATTGAGCTATTGGTCTTTTAAAATAGAATAAATAATTTCAAAAAATTCTTCTTTCATGTAATATTGGTAGTATATAACTAGGGATAATTAACTTGTAAACAAATTCTTTCTACGTGTTGTGGAAACGTGCAAACAGCATAAATATGTAATTTGCTCTATGGTACATGCAACTCGATAGATTGTTCTAGACAGTACTGATATAATCAGTATAAAATTTACACAACTCTAAATATTAAATCTTGAATGCAAGAAATAACTAACCAATAAATTACTTACTCGAGTCGGTAATTTTTCAAATAGAAAAATTACTAGAAATATGTTCACCCGACTTCCAAAATTAGATGTAATTTTTTATGGGAAAACTAGCTGTAATTTTATTCCTGACATGAGATGAGTTGGATATAGGCCGTATTATCTGTGTGGTGACATGTGACGTGGTTACGTGGTCGGTGGGTTTTTCTTGAAAAATTATATACGGGTTCATTCACAAGTACGAATTCATTTATCAAATGAAAAGAATTTGTCAAATGATAATTTGTGCTGGGTCATATAGTGGGTTTTTTTTCTGAATGGTGTTACTATTTATCGCTTTTTGTGAAAAAAGCGTCCGATTTGAAAGTATTGCGGGGACGGTGTCCACGTGGCACGGACGCCAAAAAAAGTCGGATCTTGGTCCAAGATTCGACTTTTTTTGTCGGATCTTGGTCGATAAGCCACATCTGAAATCTGTATAGGAGATTTCGGATATCATATTGGTCCAAGATCCGACTTCGATCATATGGCCTATATAATGGATACCTCGCAGAGGCCTTTTGTCATCCATACGAAGATGTCCTGCAATACCATAGAAGACCCTGCCCAAAACCAGGTAAATTAATTTACTTTAATATTTTGGTATATATGTAGAGTTTGTTCATTAATTAAAAATAATTAGTATATTTTAGCTTTGAAATTATTAATTTCTTCTATTTTTTTAGTGTGATATTTGATTGTTTAAAATTTTGTGGGTGTGCGGATTTTATAAACTGACCAACCCCAATGGCCAGACCGGTTTAATGAGTCGGACCGGTCGGGTCGGTCAGACCGGTCGGGTCGGTCAGACCGGTCTGATCGGTTGGACCAGTCGGACCGGTTAGAGTACGAGTGCATTTTCTTGGTAAATTCTAATTGGTCTGACCGGTCTGATTAGTCTGACCAATCTGACCGGAACGACCGGTCAGATTGTGATTTTTTTCTTGGTAAATTCCGGATGGTCGAGTACAAAAAGTGACCACCCTGCCAGTCCGATTAAATTTCATCTGGTTCTTAAGGTGGTCTCGGACAAAAAAATTGATGGAGAAGAATGTATGTTTATATGATATTTTCGTTAATATAAATTATGTTTTGTTTTGCTAATATAGAATTGCATACTGTTTTCTTTTGTTGTAGTATTCATAATGGCTAACCGGGTTATAAGAATAAAGTTAAAATACGATGCAGTAATTTTCAACAACAATGAAACCGGTTTTGATTACCAAGGTGGTGGGAAAGAGAAGTTGAAGTTTCATGTAGCATTTGTTAGATACAATATCTTGCTGAAAAAAGTTAACGAAAAGATCCCAATAGGTCCAAATGAAGAATTTGGGCCATTTAGATATCCATTTGGAAGAGGACAATTTGGTCCAATGTTTATTAACGACGATGAAGATGTTAGGATAATGCTGGAGACCATGATTAACTTCTTTGGACCAATGGTGAAGGAGATTAAGCTTACAATCATTGTGGAAAAGAGGGTTAATAATAACAACCCGTTTGTCGTTGAAGAGAGTCAGTTCTTGAGTGGTGGTGATAATTACTATGAAGCTGGTACGTCAACGGGGATGGATGTTGCTCATAAACCAATATTTGATTGGTTTGAAAATGATCCTAGAGAGACGGGTCCATATGCCACATACAATTTTGATCGTGAAGACGAAGCAGAAGAAGTAGAAGACGAAGACGAAGACGAAGCAGAAGAAGACGAAAATGAAGCAGAAGAAGATGAAGATGAAGAAGAAGTAGTAGAAGAAGAGGAACAACAATACCGAGAACAACAATACGGTGAACTCGCTCTAACTGATCCCGGTGAACAATCATCGATGACTGTTTATGGTGAAGAATGGGATTGCGACCGAACAATAGATGGAAGTTGTTCTGGTTTGTTGAAAGAGGGTACGATTTGGAAGAGCAAATTTGATGCAAAGAGGGAGATCGAGGCGTTCGTAATGAACGATGGGCGTGAGTTTGTCCGAAAAGAAACAAGGCCAGAAACTTTTTCTGTTAAGTGTAAAAAATGGGAGACGGATGATTGCAAATGGGAGATCCGTGTCTCACAGGAAAGAAGGGGCACACTTTTCAGTCCATGGAAAATCATGAAACACACCTACCCCCATACCTGTGGTCGCCTACGAAAGTCGCAGGATCATAAACAACTCACTTCTGCTTTCATTGCACAAATTATTAAGAAACGAGTAGAGGAACAACCAAAAATTCGTGTGGCCACTTTAAAGTCAGAGATCCACGACCATATGAAGTTTAGACCCTCGTATACGAAGACTTGGTGGGCAAAAGAGAAGGCGTTTCAAGATTTATGGGGGGATTGGCAAGAATCTTACAATCGCCTTCCGCAATGGTTTGCAGCATGCAAGGCAAATAATCCTGGAACTGTTGTTGAATAGGAATATTATCACACCCTCCCTGGTTGCGACCATTACGTGGAAGCGCTGATGCCTGGAACAAAGATCTTTAAGCGAGTTTTTTGGAGCTTCAAGCCTTGCATTGAAGCTTTCAAACATTGCATGCCTGTCTTGGAGATTGATGGAACATTCTTGTATGGAAAATACAAGCATGTCCTCCTGATCGCCACTGCAATTGATGGTAATAATGCTATAATTCTAATAGCATTTGCTCTGGTAGAGGTTGAGAACACGGATAGTTGGCCGTGGTTCATGAAACAAGTCCGGAAGTACGTCACGCCTGGCCGACATGGAATATGTGTTATTTCTGATCGACATGCTGGCATATTAAAGGCAATGGATACGGAGTATGGTTGGGGAGAAGACAGTGATACCGCCCATCAATATTGTCTTCGACACGTAGCAAGCAATCTTAACAAATACTTCAAAAACGACGCCATGAGAAATGTCATGAAGATTGCAGGTGACATGCACAAATGTTTTGTAGTCTAAAACTATTTTACAAGTTGTTACTCCACATTTAATATTTTTACTATGTTGGTTGTAGGAATGCAAGCTCAACTGTGGAAGTTGGAAGCTAACATGCGAGAAATATGGAATGTCGACCAGGAGGTCTTCAACTGGATGTATGAACAGGAACTGCCCAAGTGGAGCTTAGCGTGGGATGGCGGACGCCGATATGGTAACATGACGATGAATATTACCGAGTGCGTAAATATGATCTTCAAAAAAGTTCATCGTTTACCGGTGACGACCTTGGTGGCAGAGACATTTAACAAGCTAACCGAATATTTTGAAGAGAGATCAACTAAGTGTATGAAAGAGAGCTGTACTGGCAAAATATTGATATCACAGAAGCTCCTAAACAGGTTGGAGCGGTGGGAGGGAAAGGCCAATGGACATAGAGTGCGAGTGTCTGACAGTACAGTTGGATCGTACGAAGTTCGCACTGGGTACGATATGAGAAGACAAAAGGGGGACAGAAAGCATTCAGTTAATCTTTCCACAGGAGTTTGTGGCTGCGGCAAATTCCAGGCTTACCACTATTCGTGCTCACATGTGATGGCGTGTTGTACTGAACTTGGCATCGATTACAAGATATTTGTGGATAAGTATTATCGCCTGGAAACCACGCAAGCTTGCTACCAACTGAAGTTTGTTCCTCTGGGCAATCCTAAATATTGGCCGTATCCTGAAGATCCAACGGTTGTAAGGCTCATTCCAGATGAAAGATTAGCGAGGGGTAGAGGAAAGCCACGGAAGCGCATACATAATGAAATGGATACAGTGCCTTTCGTCCGCTGCACGCTCTGTAAAGCAAGGGGTCACACAAAAGCTAATTGTACTAATATAAGAGCAGTTGCGGTGGCAAGAGCGGCTAAAGCAGCTAAAGCGGCAGCTGTATCCGTAGGGGCAAGTACGAGTAGACGCCGTCGTGGACGTTGAATTGTAATTAATTTTGAATTGAAAGGATTGTACTTTGTAATATTTTGTGAAACTCTATGTGGGTTGTGTTGAGTTTCTTTATAACAGTCTGAAGTTTAAGTTACTCTATCTTAGCAGAATAATGACGCATTACACTCCTGGTGACGTATTCAGGCAGAATTTTTATTTAGTCACCGGTGTTTTGTCTTCTTCTTATTTTGATACCACCCACACAACTATATTTCCTTAACACATTTTATGTATATGTTTATTGTCATAATTGTTCAGGTGTGCCGATGAGGAGAAGTGGCAAAGAGCCAATCGCACATGATGACGAAGAGCCGGAGCATCCTCAAATCGATTAGAATGCTTTATGTGGTTCTAAGTTTGGGTATATTTTCAAACGATTACAGAGGCCATCCAACGATAGATCAGAAGTCCCTCCTCAGAAACCTACCAAAAGTAACTGTTATTACAAGCTTGTCAAGCGAGATCTAGAACCGTGGAGTAGAGCCATGGACTTTCTGACAGTTGAAGGTATTCCGTATTTCTATATTGGATCACATAATATTTTTATTAAATTTTAATTTATTTTACAGGGATGATGATAGGAACTTGTTTTAAAGGGACAAGTATTCAGAGCTTCAAAAATACCTATAGTGGTACTACAGTTATGTCGGTAAGAAATTTTACATTATCCTTTAATTTGAGTTAGCATCATAGTCAATTTTATAACAAGTATTTTGTATTTGCTTGTAGATAGTTGTAGAGGTGACCCATTTTCAGCGTGTCGGAATTGGCGCACTTGCAACATTAAAGGTACAATTAAAAGAATTTTATTTATTCTTAAATATTTATGTTATGTGAGAAATTTTTTAAACTTTTAATATATTGCAGGATTCTACAGGCAGTATTACTGGTACCATAAATGACTCTACCGGTCTTGTTGAAGCTGGATGTGTGTTGTATCTTAAAAATGTGAGCATATCCTTTTTTTTTTTCAATAGTCCCAGATAGTTGTTTACTGATTTTCTGGTTCTTCAACAGGTAAAAGTTGACTCGTCCCCATACCCGAACAACAAATTATTTAGCATTACTGATGAGAACGTGGTCAAAGTGTTCAAGAAAAATGGAGAATCTGATGAAGATTCCTCAGAACAAACTCGTCCAGCACCATCCTATGATGGTCGTCGTCCTTATCCTCCAGCACCATATCCTGAGGGACGTGGTGCCGATTTGAAGGCACTATATGGCTCAGAGGTCTTTGAGTGGCTCCAAGAACAAAAGAGGTTAGAGCTGCATAAAAAGGAAGCTGAAGCTAAATCAGCCCTTCGAAGGAAAGCCATACGAGCTGAAGCAGACCGCAAAGCCAATGACATTTTCAACAATGAACCATGGACAACAGCTATTGAATTTGTTCTATCTCACGGTATTACGAAAATACTTATACATACTTGTTACTTACATTGATGGAGTATCTAATTTTTAAATTTTTTAGGTTTGATGTATGGAGCTAACGTTGATGGAGTATCTATTGAGGATGTAAAAATAATCTCTGAAAGCATCACAATTCCACAGGTAACATTTGTACATATATGAAAATTTTGCAATTTACAAGTAATGTTATTGTTAACTAAGAGACTTGCAGATGGTTCTGTACGTAAAAAAGAAGAAACATGTATACGGCAATAGTTTCCGAGCAGTTTTTCAGGTATTATAATATAATATATTATTTGTTTCTTAATCATATTTTTTAATTATCAAAGACTTCATATCTATAAATTTATGAAGGATCCTACTGGCGAAATCACGGGGAGTTTACAAGACATTGAGAGTACCTACTGTGATGGATGTGTGTTGCTAGTGAAAGATGTAAGCTTATATTATCATTACATCGTCGTCAGTAAATTATTTTAATATAATCATTGACCTAATTAAGTATTTTTTGAACAGATTTATGTCTCGTATGAAGAAAATCGAATACATTTCAGTGTTGATCACGAGAATGTTAAACGAGTTTTTAAGGAATAGTGGCAAATATGTCCCTACCGGGGATTCTGATGAGAATTGTGGCAACGTGTTGAGAAACATAAAGACATTTTTTTTATCTGTTATTTCAGATTGTTGTCATCCTATTTTAGTATTGCACTTCTTAGTTTTGTCATATCGTATTTCCTTATACCGTACTTTGTTTAATGTCTTGACGGCATACTTATTTAGAAAGGTATAACGTTTGAAAAGTTTCGAGAACTAAAACACAAATCATAAAAAAAGTGAAGTTAATACAGTCATAAAAGCATCCAACGAATGTCTAGTACAGAAGCAGAAACTACTTCTTCTTCTTCTGAGGCTTCTCCTTTTGATGCTTATCTGGGTGAGCATTCGCCTTCCCCTTTCTCTTTCCAGGCACATTCAGGTGTCCTCCTGTAAAACATCGCACACCAGCCTCTCTAGCTCCCCGATTAGGCTGACGCCGGACCAGAGATATTTTTTCATCCTCCAAATCGGTTGGATCGTCAAATGAAGAGTCACCACTACCATGAGTTGAAGTATCACGTGGCGAAGTCCTATTATAAAATATCATACAAATTTATCAAAATCAACAAATTATGTTATCAACACAATAAAGCCATACAATCAATTCAAAATTTTTAAATAAAATTCATAATTAACACACACCAAATTGTAGAGAACCAACCTCTGTGTAGGTGTCTCAAATAGTTGGGATGTCTGTATACCAGACCGGGCCAAACCAAAACAGGACTGCGTGTCGGACGTATGAGCCCCAGTTTGGGGCCAACCAAATATATTTTCCCTGAATAATGGATGAGCAGCAGAGGGGGCGACGCCGAAACCCGATCCGGAAGGGCCCAGTCCATAAGAAAACGGCTGCACAGACCTAGCTGCCGTTGTACCGTCTCCAATGAGAGCACCCCTAATAACAAAATAAAAAATTTATATAATAATGAAATAAAATCAATTGAACATATTGTAATGAAATTCATAATTAACACCATAAATTAAGATAAATAAATACCTCTGCCTAGGGGGAGTAAACAGCTGGGAATGCGGCACCCCAGTGTGGGCTAGGCCGTAACTCGAGTGCTGGCGGGACGGCTGGGAAGCAGAGCCGGGGGTGCCAAAATCTGTGTGCTGGGAGAACGGATGAGAGGCGGAGGTATCCATGCTGAGAGACGTCACTGTGTTTGCTAGAATCTGCGATCTCGATCGATAATCTTCCCAGACCATGGGCTCCACTTGATAACCAGGTACGGGCTCAGGCCAGGGTATTGGTTGCCGCTTGTTGAAAAGGGTGGTTTTGCGTCTCACGACAGATACCCTCTCTGATTGAGGAAGATCGTATGTCATATGCTCCGCCAGTCCCACAGGTGGCTGGCTGTCGCGGAGACCTAGGTACCGTCTTTGCTCGCCGGCGAACCCAAGTGCAACCTGAGACAAATTCTGAATTTCTGAAATGTCTGAAGACATGTGGCGTATATGCTCAACAACATCCGCCTATAAATAAAATTTTATTATCATTAGCATTGTGGAACATCGTTATTAAAATTAAAATAGACAACATCTTTATTTAACATAGCTAAATTGACTTACACTCATGTGTAACATTGCGCTAGCAGGGCTGATGAATCGCCGAGTAATCTTCCTGTACCGATCCATATATTCATCATGATAATGGATATACGGCGATGTAGGTACTCCGTGATACACATATCTTGTCTGAAATTCCACCCAGATCTTCACATGGCCTTCGTAAATAGTATTCCAATTTTGGCCAGCCTGACCCCGACCATCCACCGCACAATGTGCGAACCCTGGAGTAATCCGAACTGTCGTAACACCCGATCAGGATAATGCCACTCCACATGCAAAAAGCATATCAATGGGACTCGTGCCAACCATAAGCCACAATCACGATGGCATATTGTCGGGAGATTGCCAAGAATCTCGTCGTTATACGGCATCCATACAACCTGTAACAAATGCACGCAGTCGTAGCTCGTCCAAATGGTCATGGTTATATGTATGCAACAAAGTATGATTTAAGTCAAAACTATTCATTAAAATTTAATAAACAAATTACTTATATCTGATTCTCTAAGCTCATCCAACCTGCGTCTATAAACAGATACAGTTGTTATTTTTTTGCTGGCCGCTCTGTTAAATTTTTCACTCCACCTGCACAGTGACATAAAAATATCACGTCAAGTCTATAAGGTTAATCAGCGGCTACAGCGCATTAAGTAATAATTTGTACCTGATGCCCAGTGCTTGCCCAGGTTGTTGCACTGCCAGATTTAACAAAACCGGACAATTTGGGATGATCTGTTCCCAAGCCCACATACATACTAGCGTCATCGCCCCGGCAATAAGTGAACGTGTCGAGCTTGTGGCTCTACATAAATGGCTGTACGTGTGTGACAAACACGCACTACCCCAGCTGTAAGAACCAATTGCCTCTACATTCTCTAGAAGTGGCAACCAGTATGTGTTGACCCTCGCATCACTAGACTCGGGAAAAAGAATGCATCTGATAAGTCGCAATATATTCGCTCGAACATATCATTTTACGACCTCATCACCAGCATCAATCGGGATAGTAGCAGGGTCAAAATGGTCCTCGAACCATTTAAGGGCAATTTGATTTTTCCAAACCATTCCAGGGGTATCTGCCGGGTTACTGCCAAATAGGCGTACGCACCAATCAGGAGGTGTCTGCAACCCTGTTACAGGGTGTCCATCGATAGGAAACCCGAACAACACAGCAACGTCCTGAAGAGTAACTGTCATCTCACCCACAGGCATATGGAACGTATGGGTCTCGGGCCGCCACCGCTCCACCAAGGCTGTAACAAATGCTGTTTCGAGAACGACCCAGCCAATACACCACACATCCCAGAAACCTGCCTCTTTCATATAGGCTATAAAGGCCTCGTTCTGCACATGAGACACCGTCCATTTCCGTCGGTGTATCTTCAACAATGTGTCCTGATTATCGTTAATCCCTTCACGAACCTCACGGTTCCACACGTCTTGAGAACGGTGCACATCCTGGTGCACTAATACCGACGTATCTAAGGGTCCTCCATTCCCTAGAAGATGCCCGTATGGCTATGCATCCATATCTAAACAACACAATAGACATATTAGAACATTTTATTAACTTACCAATATATTAACAAACTTAGCAAATCCAACAATGTTAAACATTGAACAATTAGAATATTAATCAAAAAATTAATTAAAATAGCGTTATTACAGACCATATTACGGTCACACTGTTTAACGGTCAAACCACTCGGACCTTATTTTGGTCAAACTGGCCGGACCATATTTTGGTCAAACCGGTCGGACCATATTTTGGTCAAACTGGTCGGACCATCTTTCGGTCAAACTGGTCGGACCATCTTTCAGTCAAACCGATCGGAACATATTTCGGTCAAACCGATTGGCCATTATTTCAGCAAAACCGGTCGGACCATAACAATGTTAAACATTGAACAATTAGAACATTAATCAAAAAATTAATTAAAATAGCGTTATTACAGACCATATTACCGTCATACTGTTTAACGGTCAAACCAGTCGGACCTTATTTTGGTCAAACTGGCCGGACCATATTTTGATCAAACTGGTCGGACCATCTTTCGGTCAAACCGATCAGACCATATTTTGGTCAAACCGATTGGACAATATTTCAGCAAAACCGGTCGGACCATAAATTGGTCAATTTGGTCTGATCAATTTTTTGGCCAGACCGGTCAGACCAAAATTTTGGTCGCACCGTTCGGACCAAATTTTTTTTAACCAATTATCTACAAATTACAGTTAACCAACATTAACAATTAACCAATAAACTATTTAACTAACATCACCAATTAATCAATTAACTAACATTCACAATTAACTAATTAAAAAATTAACTAATTAAAAAATTTACCAAATACGACGTCGGGGGCCGGACCGAGATGCAAGGCGAGGCGACGAGGGGGACCGGTGACGCGGGAGAGGCGGGCGAGCCGGCGAGCGGGGAGCGGGGAGAGGGAGCGGCGAGCCTGGAGCGGGGAGCCGGAAGCGGGGAGCGGGGAGAAGGAGCCGGCGAGCGGGGAGCGGGGAGCGGCGAGGCGAGCGGGAGCGGGAGCGGGAGCGGGGAGCGGGTAGCGGGGAGTCGGCGAGCGGGGAGCGGGGAGCGGCGAGGCGAGCGGGAGCGGGGAGCGGGGAGCGGGAGCGGCGAGCGGGGAGCGGCGAGGCGAGCGGGAGCGGCGAGCAGGGAGCGGCGAGGCGAGCGGGAGCGACGAGGCGAGCGGGACAGACAAAGCGAGGGAGGGCGAGAAACGAGTCGGGGACGGGAGTGTGAGCGACGGAAAAAGTCGGATTTTGGTGTGTATACCGACCGAAATCCGACTTTTTTGTTGGATCTTGTTATAGTTGGATCTCGATATCCTTCGGAAATCCACTTTATAGCGGATTATCGACCAAGATTCGACTAAAAAAGTCGGATGATATATCCGACTAAAAAAGTCGGATCTTGGTCATCCGACAAAAAAAGTCAGATCTTGGTCCAAACTCTGACTTTTTTGGCGTCCGTGCCACGTGGACACCGTCCCCGCAATACTTTCAAATCGGACACTTTTTTCATAAAAAACGGTGAATGGTAACACCATTCACACAAAAAAACCCATATAGTTCAGTTTCTCTCCTAAACTTCAAAAAAATATCAAATTTTCAAATCTTACAAATTCGTATAATATAAAAAGTCTACCATACAATTACTTCATTGTTTCCATAGTTTTCTATTGTGCGCACGGTTAAAGAGCAATAGATAAAAATTTCTTGGGAAAATTATGTGCAGGTCCCTATAGTTTGGCGTCCCTCTCTCTGTGATTCTTGCTTTTTTGAAATCTTTCCTGACGTTCCCGAAGTTTAGTTTTAGAGACTCTCGGGTCCCTGACGGCTTTTTTTTTATTTTTGTCATAGAAATGACCAAAATATCCTTAAACAAAAAATAAAAAATTTACCTTCTCCAACCTTTGAACAAAAACGCCAACCACCAAAAATCAACCCAAAAATAAGATCAAACTAACTAAAATAAAAAACACAACCAAGAATATTACGAAAAAAACTCAGATCAAAATTAAGAACCCAGAAACAACCCCCTTCAATAACTAACAACAATAAAAAAAGTCAGATAAAAAAAAGCTAATCAAGCTAATCCTCGACGGTATTAATTTGGGAATTTCTTGGTCTTCGTCTTGCCAAACCAAAAAATAAAGCTAAACCCCTTCTTGGTCTTCCGCCGAGGATCCCAGCACATGAACGATCGTGGAGCAGATCTGAAATCAAGTTGATTTGCTTTCTCAAGAACTGAAATGGCACCCCGATTTTTGCAAATCACAAATCCAGAATACCTGCCGATTAAACCAAAATAGCTACTGTTCGACGTCATCCCTGTCATCACCATCGGAGAAGGAGAGATGCAGAGGAGGTCTTGCTTGCGGTCGTCGAGCTCACTGGAGAGATGTCGTACTGTCGCGGAGAAGAGGTGGGGGGACAGGTGGGTCGACGACGGTATTAATTTGGGAAAGAGTTTTTTTTTTAAGGATGGGGATGAGTTTGCTTGTGGTCGTCCAGATCTGTTCCCTAGCGACGACGGAGACGACGAGAGGCGGGAGAACAACGGCGGAGAAGCTGGACGGTAGAGCGAGGGCGACGCTTGGCGAGAGCGGAGAGGATTGACTAGGACGGCGAGGACGGTGGAGATGGTGTGGACGGCTAGGACGGGGAGCTGGAGAACGATGATGACAGAGAGACCGGCGAGGACGACGGGACACAAACGACGAACGTGGTTGGTGTTAGTTTTTGATCTGAGTTTGTTTGATGTTAGATTTTGATCTGCGTTTTTTTTAATGTTCTTGGTTGTGTTCTTGATTTTGGTTAGTTTGATCTTGTTTTTTGATTAGTTTTTAATTTTTGGTGTTTTTTTGTTCAAGGTCGGAGAATGTGAATTTTTTTATTTTTTGTTTAAGGGTATTCTGGTCATTTCTATGACCAAAAATAAAAAAAGAGCCGTCAGGAACCCGAGAGTCTCTAAAACTAAACTTCGGGGACGTCAGGAACGATTTCGGAAATGCAGAGACCCCAGAGGGAGGGACGCTAAACTACAGGGACCAGAGCATAATTTTCCCAATTTTCTATTACGAAATTAACTAAACGGGTCAGAAAATTTGGCTGGCACTGACAATATTATGGTAAAAGTCAAAATTAAAAGGAAAAAAATATGGTTAGTGTTAAAGTGGTAGTGGAGGCCAGTTAATGGTAGATTCTTTCTGCAATAAAAAAGAGAGAGGAAGGTTAGCTATTTCTTTGAGGAGTTCGACACTTGTTGGATTTTCTTTGATTTTGAGGGTTTCCTGTCCGCCTTGTCTCAGTTTTCTCGTCTGGGATTTGATTGGCACCCCAAGTTACCATATTTGAACTCTTGGATTTTTTTTCTTTGTTTAGATTATAAGTTTAGAGTCCAACCCTATGGAATATAATTTGAGAGAGTCATTCTCTAAAAAAAAAGTTTTAAAAGACTCTAAATAAAAAACATTGTGAACTAGAGTGAAACTCTCTCTAACTTCATGCTTCCTAAATTGATAGCACATCTAAATTGATTTAAAAAATTGGTCCTAGATCAATATCGATATCAAACTTAGTAACTCATTAATCATAATTACTCATATTTTTACAATCATAATAATATGCGTGTCCCAATTTTTGCATTATAATATTTTTGAATTAATATATATTTTTACATGTTAAGCTGGTGATATCTAACAACTTAAATATGAGATTTAGTAG
Organism: Hypericum androsaemum; assembly: GCA_963995505.1. Lineage (NCBI taxonomy): Eukaryota > Viridiplantae > Streptophyta > Magnoliopsida > Malpighiales > Hypericaceae > Hypericum > Hypericum androsaemum. The sequence goes on from OZ023196.1 coordinate 5,728,111, forward strand.
TTGGGACGTATAAAAAGAGTTTAAACTCTAAAATTGTAACAAATTCTATGCATAAAACATGCGGATCTTAATTATATGAAGCGGATAAGGTTAAAGGGTGTAGTGTTTTTACTTTTTAGAGTGTCATTTTCATCATAAATTATAGAAATTATCCCGTGCAAGTTACATCATCATTATTATATTCTTTAATAATATGTGGACGCAATGTCTCCATCAACGAAATCCGGCGTTAAAGACAAATTTGGAATAAACAATTTTCTGATATATGTGTTTTCCTCGCTAAGACAACACTGAAATGTATAATTTGTATGTTATAATTTTTTGAAAGGTATATATTATAATTTATATTCTTTAATTTAAACCCTTAGATTAATTCAACTAATGACAAGGTTTTAAAAAATGTGGTATCTTCAGTGTCAGAGTAAGATATACTCGATTTTTGTCTGACTTTGTTTAACCATGGACTGAGCAAAATCGGGCGCATTTTTTAGAATGTTAAGCACGACCCCAATTCGATGGTTGCCCTTATTCGCTCCTTGGTGGTAGAGGCTGGCTCCTTAGATCTTGGACACATGTTCAACTCGTAGGAGGATCTCCTTAGATTGCAAGCCTTTAGGATTTCAGAGGTCAGATGGTACTGTTCCTGTTTGGGTGGATAAAGTGCAACACCGACAACAACACTCTTGGTGCTCAAGGCAGTTCTTTGGCAGCTGGTGTTTTTCAAAGTTTTTGGGGCTTCGTCTTGGGTTGCTTCGTCTCTCAAATCTGAACTGGCTTTGCTTTTGAGGTGGAGTTATCTGCAGCTCTTACCGCGGTGGAGGTGGCATTCGATCGGGGCTGGCACAAGCTCTAGTTGCAGGTTGACTCAGTTTACGTGTTTATTTTATTTTAGTCCTGTAAGGTAGAAGTTTCCTAGCGATTTCGCAATCGATGACTTCAGGTACAGACCAAGCAGGAGGGCATGGAATTCAGGGTGTCTTACATATTCCGGGAAGGAAACACATTGACATATGCCCTATCCAAGATATAGGAGGATCATTGGTGGACTACTGCCCCGGATTTTCTGATTCGCTATATGGGACGAGATATCTCCCCCTCCCATATGTTAGGAAATCACCAAGGAAACAAGAACGTACACATGAACAATGGACACAAGAGATTATGTTGTTCGACCTAATGCATACGTACACAGAGAGAAATGAGAACTTTTATTGATGAGATCTGAGCCACAAAGTCATACATACACTAAGGTAACATGTTTTGATATATTAGATAAACTCTTGCACACCACAGGACCTATCTAAATCATCCTAGGAGTCCCAAATAAGAGTCTGAGCTAAACAGGAAAATAACTGCTACGACGCCTGGCGGTCGCCAGTTCCCCTGAAGCTATCATAATCTGTAACTCACTACTGGTGTCTGCCAGTGGTCTGGCGACCGCCAGCCCATTCTTCGCGCCACACTCCTAACACCATATATAGGTTCTCGCAGTAATAACGCCAGTCACTCTTTTTTCTTGTTGTCTATTTTTTTCCATTGGGTTGTTTGACGACAGGATATTTTACAGAGATGCGGTTGCAACCCCATACATGTATGTATGCAAATTAGTGGGTGCGTTGGTCACTCTCGGCTACCCGACTAGTGAGTTAGCTTGAGCTTAGAACTAGGTGGTATTTGCGTTCCTCTAGCTTATAAAACGAGAGGTTGCCCCTCTCGAAATATTGGATTGTGAGTGAGTTTGAGGTTAGATACAAGTAGTAAACCACTCAACTAACCGTTTGTGGGTTAATTGATGACCAGGTCTAAGTTTTCTATAACTTTTAAAAATTTTCTTTTTGTAGGTAATAATTTTTTTATATTAAAAAAAGAGCCGAAATAAACCAGACCTTTTGTTAAGAATAGTGTGAGAATAATTTTTGTTGGGGAACCCACCTAAATTTAATACGCATCCGCCCACACCAAAACAAACAAAAATCGAACTACATTATGTGATATTATCTAAAGTACTTGAATCACAAATCGCTGCCAAAACTGTCCAATTAAAATGGAAAAAAATTGGGCCCCACAGAGGCAAAAATATTAGAAATTCAGAGCAGGCCCCAGGTGATACCTACTGACAGACACCCCTCCTTCCCCATCAGCTCTTTTATTTCCTTTTTTTGGGTCAATGACACCCTCCTTTGTTAATTAACGATAAAACTATTCTAATTTAATTAAAATTTCTTGAATTTAATTCATTCAAAAAGTAATACTAATAAATACTAGTGGTAAATTTTGTTCTGTTTTTCTAATATTATATTTTGCTTAAAACTGAATTAATTAAAGCATAGTAAATATCCGAATACCACTTTTCATAAACAAAAATAATTAACCATCCCTTTCCTCTGGCTATAAATATCAATTCTAACCCCTCCAACTTCCCTCATCTTCATTAACCTAAACATCAACTTCCAGAAACAGAAACAGAAAGAAAGAACCCTTCCAACCCTTTTTTCTCTCTCTAGAGAAAGAACCAAATAGAGAGGGAGAGAGAGAGAGAGAAGCTTCAATTCATATTTTTTCCCTATAGAAATGGCTGCTCCTAGTCTTAGCCACAGGTCAAGTGCACCCCCAAGCTTCCACTTTGATGAGAAGTGGAAGCTCTCCAGAAAAGAAGGGTACCCATCAAAGAGCACAAGGTCATCCTCCTCCTCCTCCTCCTCCATCTCCCCATTAATGAAGAGCCCTTCCTCCACCAAGAACAAGAGGTGTGCCTTCACCAGGAAGTGTGCAAAGTTGGTGAAGGAGCAGAGGGCGAGGTTCTACATCATGAGGAGGTGTGTCACAATGCTGATTTGCTGGCGCGAATATGGCGACTCTTGAATCCCCAAGATCCAAGCTGTTTGAGCTTCAAAGATTGAATCTTTTTGGGGGTTTGTGGGCTAAAGATTGGATCTTTAGAGACTGATTCCCTGGTGGGTTTTTGGTGGTACATGTTTCAGAAGCTAAAGATTGGATCTTTAATGGTGGGTGGATTGGCTTCTCTGTGACTTGGTGTGTCTCCTTCTTTCTGTGAGATGGTTTATTGGGTTTTTGCCCCATTTTGTTTTTTTGGCATCCAAGGAGGGAAGAGGAGTGAGGGATGAGTTAAAAATGTACATAAAGAGATTTTCAATTTTGCTTTTTGGGTTTTAATTTAGTTTTGTTTTCCTTAGATAATTTTTGCTCTTGTCCCCTTCTTTTTCTTCCTTTTTCCAGTGTTACAGTCATGAAAATTGATAATTCAATCAGAACTCCAAGACATGAACATGGTTTTGTTCATCTTGGTTGCTTAGCTTTTGATCTATCACATTCTCTCATGATTGAAGTGATCTCACATATGACAAGTTGAGAGAGAGAGAGAGAGAGATTCCATTCAACTATTTGTAGGCAGCAGCTTGAGGGCGAGGACTGTGTGGATCTGGGGGCAGCCCAATTCATTACAAATTGTTATTGTTTTTTTAAATCCAGTCTTCCAAATAATTTAACGCAATAATTGAAAACTGAGAAGTTTATAATACAATTTCCCTAAAAAAAAGAGAAGTTTATAATACAATAATGGCCCAGTGGTAAAGAAGAAGATGGATCAAGTGGGGATTAAAGAAAATTTGTCCATAGGTGGGGACTACATTTTGGGCTGTCAGATTTGATTATCTTTAAATCTGATGGTCAATAACCTATCAGGTGTTATTGGTTTGCATGTGAAGTGTTATTGGTTTGCATGTGAAGTGATATTGGTTTGGAAGACGGTGATTTACATATGAAGTGATATTAGTTTGCATGTTAAGTGATATTGGTTTACATGTGTAGTGATATTGGTTTGAGTTAGTCCCATAGTTAGGGACTACCCCAGTCCCCACCAAATCCACCCCTCTTCAACGAGGGGCAAATCCAGGACGTCCTTTTTCTTTCCATTCACCTCTTGTGCACTATTTTTTTTACCAATTCATTTTTCTCTGTGACAATATATATGAGCTATGTTTTTAACGAGTAAATTGTCAATATAGCATACTAGGATTTATTTAAGACATCATCCCTCCTTGAATGGACTATGACATAGCCTTAATTTTTTCAAAAAATATTCGATTTTATAGGATTCAACTTGTCCAGTTCTAAAAATCGTTACTGTAGATATAATAACATATGTTCGGTCCAAGATCAATCAATATGCATATATATTCGGACATTTATTCAAATTCGAGCCGTATATTTGTTTACTCTGGTTAACTCGTGGCTGAGAAGGCACAAATCACAATGTTTCTTCTGTGCAATATGACCCAAATCACCATATGGTCCTAAAAGTCCTGGGCGAGTTTATTGACCCCGGGGGTCTGGACCATTTTGACCGCTTATCCTTTGGGTGAATAGGGCCTTTCCTGTACTTTGTCGTCTGTTTGACAATTCCGTTTTTATGACAGAAATTGCCACTCTGCCTAAACTTGCTTGTTCGAATGGAATCTGGTTCGTAATGGTAGTTTTATCCGAACCCTAAGCGTTTACTCGGATTCTGTCCCGACGAGTTTAAGAACCGTCAACTTTTATCGTGTCCGATCCGGATCCTTTTTGGATCCGCAATTTTGCAAAGGTAGTTGTAGCTGCAATTTTTTAAAAGGTTAAACTTCATTAGCAATATAATATAAAAAAATAGAGTTTGTCTTTTGACACATTAGCAACATACATCACATTAGTGACATTCACTTAGTTTCCTCGTTCATAGTATTCAGTATTTAAGCACGTGATTAATTTAAACTTTGGTTAATTTTATTTTTAAAGCAAGAAGCTCGACAAGTGGGATTCACTTTGTCTATTTTGTGAGTGGGAGGATGAAGATGGGCCCCATCTCTTCCTACACTGTAAAAGATCATGCCGAATCTAGATTTTTTTTGAAGAGGATAAGGATCCACTGGTATATAGGGAATTCAATTAAAGATGCTTTGGAACACTGGTCCGGCTTGGTTCGGGGTAGAATGCTTCAGAAGGTCTGATTTTCTTTGTTCGGGACAATCGCCTAGGGTCTCTGGCTATGCCGGAACCGTATTTTCAAGGCGATCATTTTAGTCATGACCTTCTTTTGCATTTCATCACTTTCCATGTTAGGGAATAGATTTTGTAGTGGATTCGACTAACGAATTAACACGTCAAGATTCTTTGTTCTACCTAGATTTAGGTAGGGATTAGCTTGATTACATACCTTGTGTAATTAGATTGTTTTGTATAGATGGGGCTTCTTAATTGTAAGAAGTGCCTAGGTTGTAATTATAAGTTCAAGGAGGAATGAAATCTATATAATCTAATTATTCAAAAGGTAAATTGTACAACACAAAATTTAATATAGTAGAAACAAAATTTTATATTTGAATTCACCCACCAAAGTTTCCGACTCCGTCATTGTCTTTTTATATATTTTGTTTGCTAGGTACTTTTAAATCGATTACCATATACAAAGTTTATTTATTTTAAAAAGATTAATATGTTACCAATGAAGTTAAGTAGATGTCATCAACTTATCAAAAAAAAAAGATGTCGTCAATGAGTTGTGCCAAAATCTATTAGTTTTTTTAAATATTTTGAATTTTAAAGTATTTAAGTTGAGATTTCGAATTGTTTGTACTTTCTTTTATATATGATGTGGGGCAATATGTGCAGATTTGTGGTGAAGTGTAATGGTTCTGACGCCCATCTGTTAATTAATGAAAAGCCTTGGAAGATCAACTTAAAACTTTTAGCAGTTTTGTAGCCAGTAAGCCCACAGATTTTCAGTTGTTAAGAAACCTAAATTTAAATTTTTCTCAAAAAATTTAAGATTTTTTTCCAACGTTTTTTCTATAACAAAGGTGAAATATCTGAGTATATGTGTCTTTATCTAGTTTAGATTTTAAATATTGTAGCGTCGTTCAAATTTTATGATTGGTTCTCCATTTAATTTTATTTAGGATAAAATATTTTGCTTTTAAAAAAAATTGAAAAACTTGTTGTTTGAGAATGAATATTCATTAAAAAACAAGAGAATGGACGCTTCTAGGGCTTTTAGGATTTAGTTTCTGCCTAGATTTGTTTGTAATTTTTATGTAAAGATCTACTCTTTTAATGTAATTTGTGCTTCTCCCATCTCATATAAAATGAACAGATGTCTAGCCTATGATTGTCGTATCCTCTTATAAATTAACACTTACACTGTAGATACCCCTTTCTATTAGCCGGACTCCATGTTAAAGGATATATTTTAATGTATTTTTATATTCATTAAATTTACGTTCAAGATCTCTTGAAATAAAATCTCAAGATTTTAGCTCTACTTTCTTGATAAAGCCCAAACAACAAAATCTATTCTTTTGTACTTTTCAAAACTCATCATTTACATGTGAGAATGCGTGAACCATGCTTAATTATCTCACTTATGCATGACCAATGATTAATTTCATCGTTATATATATGAATATCAATTAATCATTGCCTAATGGATTTGGCATGCTAATTGGGATTAATTCATCGATATATATATATATATATAGACACACACCAATGTTATAGTCAAATATATGATTCGCTTTTTAGCGTGCAAGATTGATATCAATTTTGAAAGCGACAGAAAATTCCTAATTATGATTGCACATCGATTCTGCAATCTTAATGATCAATCATACGCCTAATTCGGTGGACAATTGACTATGTTATCTTCCTTGTCTTTTACGGAGCACGCCTTTTCTTTTGGTCTAAAGAACTCAATTTTTTTCAACCATTAGCTTATTTATTCATGTTATACACTTAGGTAAGTTGGGGTGAGATTTGTGTAATTAGTGATGTTAACTCAAGTTAATGGAGTTATATGGTGTTACTTAGTTGTAATTTAAATAAAATTTTGTCACCTAGTAAGAAAATATATTAAATCGCAATATAAGGAAGGTGTAATTCTTCCTTGCACAACGACTGTTAATCTTCCTTGCCCTTTCCAAAATTGATAGATTGCAAGGAAAGTTGACTATTTAGGTTGGTAAAAATAGTAAAAATTTTGAATTCTCAAGGAGTTTATAGGTTCAATTATAAATTAAAAGAATATCAATAAAATAATTATTATTAATAAAACTCGACAATATTTAACTCCGAAATAAAATTCATGTTATCCTAATCTTTTGGACAATTGACAAATGTTATATTCGTTTCATGTATACATGTAACGTGAGGCCATTGTGAATATCATCAAACAAGAGAATGTTTGTTTCCTTTCCAAAACTTTATTTATCAGACTTTCGTTAATTATGGTATGACAGTCACTATCAAAAACAGTCGAGGCGTTTAAATGATTAAATCCTGACAAAATATAATTTTTGGTATAAAAATTTTGAAAGTCGAACCATTCAATTTGCATTAGCAATCAAATTCAATTCTTGATTAGCTATTATTTTTTGTACAACAATGAATATTAAATTAAGGTAAACTATTATAAAAAATTAATCGAGCCATTCAAATCTTATCAAGATATAATCTGAAAAATAGTTGAGCCACCTAGTACCGGCTAATGGCAGCTATGGAGTCGAAGTGCTCCTGTGGGCTTAGGCCTCTCGATGTACTGGATCTTGGGGTTTGTTGTCCCTAATTTCCGGCGACCATGTTTTCAAATTTCAACTTGTTTGACCAGGCGACAAGTCGTCTCCTGTGTAAACCCCACGTCCCCTGGGTTCTAATTCTATTCCTCTGCTTTTTTCACATTAAAATTTCGAAAACCTCCTAAAGTTTGAGAATTTTCATCTACTCAACTCCCCCATTAGTGAGTGTCTGCTTAGAATTGGAAGAGGGTGGCGCTGGATGAGCCATGAGCGACCCAATTGACCTTGGCGGCTGACACAGGCGTCGTCAAGACCATTGTCAGGCTCGAGTCATCGAACGATTAGCTTGCAAACCGAGTGAAGGTTCCAGCATAAGCAGCGTAAGGCTCGAGTGCGAATCATCGGGATGATGACGAATTGAAGCTAAGCAATAACTCAAAATACGCTCAGCATTAGGTTCTCAATGAAATACCATTAGTTTGTTAGACGCATGTCAAATGTTTTTGTGAGACCTGTTGTATACATCTCATGTACTTGTATGAGTGAGTATCACCATCCCAATCATCAATAAAAAGGAGAAAGTATGAACTTCAGACTACTGCCAGCCACCTCTGTAACTTACTCGGTTGTCCGGGTTAGTTGAAGCTTTGCTTCATGCTCACATCTTCTCGAGCCGCAACTCAATCAATGGATAAATAAGCAGGTTTTAATTGACTGATGTATAGGGTGAGCCTTCTTTTTAAACCATAAAAGATGCATCTGAGCCTCCACGGGCACTTCCGTGCCACCCAGCCTTGAATTTACAAACAGGGCAAGTTCCCCGTTGCCGCAGCCATGGATCTATGCAAATTGCATGGAACTGCAGAATGACAATACATGGTTGGGTGAGGTTTAAAGTATCACAAAACCCGCGACATTGAAAATGCAATGCATAAGCCATTGAACATAAGAATCACGGTAAGGAAAGCTAAAGACACTAGGAATTAGCGGAGAAGAAGATCATGTTTTCGCATTGACAGCATTTAGAACATGTAATGGATGGTTCTAGCTCGATCCCAACGCGGGTAGCAAAGAAGAGAATGAGGGACCGCTCTCCAGAATACAGAGGTATGTGATAAACCTGATGCAAACATGGCAAGGTGCGGATGACTTCTCCCACGTCAACTTGCTCCAAACATACGTTGCAAGTTAGCTCATCATCTGATGCCTTCAGCTTAGTGGCTGCATCTACCGCATTCTGCTTCTTCTTCTAGGCAGAAGAGAATGAAGACAATTATTTACGACACAGCAATAAATCTTGAACAACACATAGAAATGCTGATCGATATATGTCTAATAAGTCTATGGGGCCAGATATTAGAAAGAATTAGTGTAGCCATGCCAATTAAACCCTAAGGAACCAGAATCCGACATACCTAAAAGAAAACTATGACACATTTGCCAGTAACTACCAGAAATACAATTGCTGGTTAGAACGGCTACAAACAATTGGCGACCATTTAGTTGTCCCAATCATAACTTCATGACTCCATTAAGATGATCGTTCCCACTTTTCAGAAAACATCGCCAACCCCCACACCAACACAAGAAAATTCTAAAAGAACTAGAAAAAAGGTATGATACCTCAGTTGGGACCGAAGAAGATGCTTGTTGCAGTGAAGAGCCCCCACTAATCAATGAGGACGTAAAAGCATAAAGAGATCCATTAGATATACACATTGATGTCAAATAAAAACTACAGAGATCGACTCAACCAATCACAAAATGGGCAACTCCAATCAATGAAACCTTGCTCAAAGTAGCATTCTTAGAGCAAGAGAATTTTTTCTTGCAAATGTTTTCGCAACAAGAGGGAAACATGTTCAAATCACCGAATCAAACAAATATCACAACAAGAAGCATTTGGGTCAGCCCCCTACATGTTTAAACGTTGAAGGTGATATCCATCAACACTTCCGGCTGAAATAACATAACATGGTTAACAATATGCCATTTTCTCCATCTCTGACAAGTTCGAAAGAGAAAAATATAATTCCTCACAGAAAAGAGGGAGAGAAGAAAAGGAAAGCTGAAACAAGAAAACCCAGGCATCATCATATAAAAGTGGCCAAATAGTACGATAGCATCAGGACAAGAGCAGCACTAAATTCATCCTACCTGGTATGTACTTGAGCATCGAGAAGTGCACATCCTGAAAACGAAAAAAAAGAACTCACCTCTGAAGACCAATGGCCTTGTATTTGTGAGTGGGCAGAGCATTTATATCTTCCTCGCTCATAACAGCAGCCGGGACATTATCAGAATCCAGGGCTCTCAAGGTTTCATAATCTGCAGAAACAAGCCACTCCATTACCACCATTTCCAAGCAGAACACCAAACCATAACCAAAACACGTTCACCAATTCTTCCCAACACCCACCAAGCTCATCGAACTCCCGGTCAAGAAGGGCAAGCTGGAGCCTGAGCCCTTGCAGCCGCCCTCTAGTAGCAAACGCTATCGACTGGGGCATATGCAACCTCAACTCAGTGTGACCAAGGAACCCGCTCGCAATGGCGGCGTGGGCCTGGGCCTGCGCCTGGAGCTGCTGACAGGTAGCGTACATTCGCAGCGTGGTGGCCATCAAGAACACGCAAAGCACCAGCCAAAGCAGGAAGCTTGGCGACACCTGGTGCAAGTTCATTACCATGAACAGCAACAGAACTACCCCGAGCAACACGCGAAAAACAACATCAGCCATCATCATCAACAAACCATTCTCACGAGCAAATGATCAAACACATGGCGGGTCAAGTCGACCTATGGTAAGAAACGCGAGCGAATTGGAGCTGACGGGCCTCGCGGGCGTGGTGTGAACGCGCTGGAGAACAACAACAACAACAACAACATCAACAAAGACAGAGGGGCATTCCCGTAAATTCAATCAACAATGTAAAACTGTTACCAGGGTGCGGCGGTCGGGGGCGAAGCCCGGGAACCCGGTTTCGATATCGGGGCGGGCGGTGCTGCCCCGGAACGCGAAGCTCATCTCCGGCCGCTGACGTGGCGCCTCCCCCCCCCCCCCCCCCCCCCTTACCTGCAACATATTTTTTTTTCTCTGGTGAAAATGAATTGGATCGGATCGGGAAGAAAAGAAAGGGGGAAATTAGGTTCCTAGGGACTACTTACGTGGATTGGAATTGGGACGGGGGAGGGAGACTGGCCGGGGAACGACGCCGGATCAGGAGGAGGAGGCTGTTGCGTTTCGCTCGTAGAAAAGGGAAAAAAAATGAAAAAAAGAAAAGACAATGGAGTTTCTTTTTGTTTTGGTGTGTGTATCGCTCCGTTTTTTCCCGGGTAAACGACGTCGTGGCGTGGCGTGGGGGAATTTGCTCAAATGGTCGTCCACGGTAACTTTTTTTGTGATTAACTAGTCTAGGTATCCAATCCAAGAGACATCAATGTTCAGCTAGAGTGTATCAATTTTCGGGGGTCTCCAATATTCTGTAGTAGACATCTGTCTAAGAGGAGTCAAACGGGTAAAACGGTGACTGTATCTAGGATATTCACAAATATTAACATTTTTGTGAGGGTAAAACGATCATAAACTTGATGAATTACGATAGCGTAGCATTATTTAGTCCCTATTATTTTCCAAATCAACTGATTAGTCATTGGATTTAAATTACGACCACTTTTCTGGCGAGGCACCATTTGAAAATACCAAAAGTATCCCAAGGGTGCCCAAAAACTACAAAATCGCCTTAGTAAAAGAAAAACTCAAGTCTCCTATATCCTTCCCCTTCTCTCTTCATTTCTCAACCAGCCACTGACACCGGATACAGAAACCAGAGGGCGTAATTAAGAGCTTGGTGAACAGGAAAGAATGGGACATCAGCGTCGAGATCGGATCTCAGGCGATGGACTCGGGGGTTCAAGGAGAGGAAGAAGCTCGGCCACTAGATGTTCTTCCTCTTCTTTGAGGTCTTTTTATTTCTTGGTGTGTTTAAGATTTGTGTTTATGGGTGGTTTCGATTGGTGTTTGATACTACTACAACTTCTTCAACCTGTAATTAGGTTTGGGGCGAGCTCGGTTGTACTCTTGGGCAAGCTCAAGGTTGAAGGCAATCCGTTTCAAAATATGCCTCATCACAAATTAAAGATATTTGAAATGAACATCACCGAAAAAGTTGCCAGAATTTAGGTATAGTCGTTGATTTATTAATTAAAATACATCACTGACTTAACAAGAATAGTTAATTTTTTCAAACAACAGAGACATATGACTATTTTATCTTTTTTCGTATATCGTATCAAAGTCGAACATTATGAGACCATGTTTTAACTTTTAAGTGGCGGCTCTCCTAATGATGTCTTTTACATGTAAAGTTTTAACTTAATACCTATGTTAAATCTAATTCATTTACAACTTGGATCAACTTCCATTAGTATGCAAATTTTTAGTATTGATTGTTTCAGATTGATTGTTTTAACACTTCACTAATGCATTCCGCAAATGCATGACATCAATAAGTAATACAAATGATAAGAGGATGACGAACTAATTTGTGAAGACGGCAGGTTTTTGGGACTTAATTGAACAATATGGAAACTTATCAGATTAAGATACAATTCACTATTCTACCAAAAAAAAGAGAAAAGTCCATTTTTGTACCATGTGGTATCGCAACAAATCACTTTAGCACCATGTGGTAAAAAATTCATCAATCGAGTCAAACCGCAGCCAATTAACATCAGTTAGGTCCACGGGCAGCCCAGACCTGCCCGCAACATGCCCGGACCCTGCCCATCCACATATACAAGACACATAGTTTTTGTTGCTGATGTGACATTGACATGGACAATCTCTCTCCTCCCTCCACCACCAGAATCTCTCTCTTCCCCACCCTCTTCGCCGCCTTCAAAACACATACCTCCCTCTCATCATCTTCCCCACAGAAAGAATCCAAAAATTAGCAAATGGAAGCTCTAAAAAAAATCAAGCTCTAAACTTTACTTGATTCCAACAACGGTTCGATGAAAGTTGTATCCAGGTCTTCGTAGCGGCGGCTGTTAGTGCTCACGTCGTCCTGCCATAAAGCTAGGCCTTCGTAGTCGACGCTGCTGACATCGTCCTCATCGGCCTTTTGGGTTCTCTATCACTGCTCACGTCCTTACCGCCATCCACAATTTCGGCCATAGGAGCCATGATCGATCGAGAGAGTTTTAAGCAACACCCTAAAATTTGGACAAAGGGGAAAACTAATTTGACGATGGCATAAAGCTTTTGAAGGCCAATAATAGTGAAATTATTTCTTGGACATCTTTCTTGTTGAGGGGCCATTGTTGTTTTGTTTTGATGAATTTTGTTTTTTTGGGGAAGGAGAGGGAGAAGAGATTAGAGAGGGAGGAGAAGGAGGAAAGAGGCCATGTCATCAGATTTTGCTAATGTGGCTAGTCTAGTTGGCCAAGCAGGGTCCGGTCAGGTTCGGGTGGATTCGGACAGCTGTCCGTGGACCTAACTGATGTTAATTGGCTGCAGTTTGACTCGATTGATGAATTTTTTACCACAGGATACTAACGTAATTTTTTGTGATACTACAAGGTACTAAAATGGACTTTTTCCAAAGAAGAAATACAATTCACTAGATATCTGGACTGATTTGGGCCGAGACTTGCAATATTGGCTGAGACTCGTTTAGTTGTGGTTTTCTGGTGGTGGACTCATCTTGTGGGCCGTCACTCCCTTGTTTGCCAACACTGTGCTATTAATTTTTGTTTGTTTAGGAGAAAGAGAGAGACTTTTATCTTTTTTTTGTGATAAAGGAGAAAGACTTATCTGATAGACCTTATTGTATACTAAATAAAAAAATTGAAAACTCAAAGTGTGGAGAGAATCGTATAGTATTACATAAAATGTCAATCTTATAATTTCTATTTATAAGATGGATAGAGTAATTAATTTATAATCTACTAGGCATATTTCATAGAGAAAATGAGCCAAATAAAATGAACGATGGAAGAGATCGTGGAAGCAATTGAAATACTCAACCAAAAAATTACTAATTTTGTAAGAAATCTATTAATTATTCGACCAAAAAATCAGGTTTCAGATTTTCATTTCTTTAAGAAGATCTTTCGATTATTACTTTGCGAAGAAAGAAAATGTTGTTAAATTGTATCAGTTATTTATTAATTGATTTCTAAATTATTGTTTTATATACGAATTAGAGGACACCACTTTAATCGAGTAGAAGTGGCGGCATCACAAACACCCAATTATTATGAATTAATATGTGGATGTCCATTTTTTCATTATGTATTATGATGTACACTTGTCATTTGCTTTGTTTAGTGGAGTAGTAGGTAAGATGGTATGTTGGTTATAAATAGGAATTGTAATCTTTGCAATTTTATTCCAAGATAACTCATGGAGTAGTAGCTACAACTTTGTAAGTAATTCATACAATTTTTATTTTGTTGAATACTAATATAATCATGCTTCACAATTTGATTTTATGGTTGTATACATAAATATCAGTGTTCTTCGAGTATATAACCGGTATATATAAAAAAACATTCACCGTAAAGAGGCAGAAATTTGGAGGGACCTATTTTAAAGAGTTGAGATTCTACAGGGACTTCTTTGTAAATTTACAAATCAGGAAAATTACGATTCAGTCCTCATATTTTTCTTAAATTACTATTTAGTCCTCAGATGTTTCTTAAAATTTTGGATTTTCTGGCAAGCTACATTTCGGTCCCTGATTAATTTTTAAAATTGCAATTGGATCTCTAGACTAATCTTAAAATTCTGTAACTAACTTAATTTATTTGCCTATGATAGAATTACAATGTCGAATCTTGCCAAACTTGATTTTGTGGCCCTCCACATTACAAGCAAGAATTACTTGTCATAGGTCTTGGATGCTGAAATTCATCTTGATGCTAATAGTCTCGGAGAGACAATTAAAGAGAAAAATACAGCTTGTGCCCAAGATAAGGCTAAGGCGATGATTTTTCTTCGTCACCATCTTGATGAGGGATTGAAAGTTGAATACCTTAAGGTAAAGGATCCACTAATCCTTTGGATTAGCTTCAAAGAAAGATACGAGCATCAGAAAACTGTGATCCTTCCAGAAGCACGTTATGACTGGATGCATTTGCAATTCCAAGATTTCAAAACTGTGAGCGAATATAATTCAGCTCTATTTCGCATAAGTTCTCAGCTGAAATTATGTGGAGAAAAGATTATTGATTCTGATATGCTAGAGAAAATATTCTCCACATTTTACGCATCAAATGTGCTCCTTTAGCAGCAATATCGTGAAAAATGTTTCAACAAATATTCCGAATTGATTGCTTGTCTTCTTGTGGCTGAACAAAATAATGAGCTTTTGATGAAAAATCATGAGGCACATCCAACTGATTATGCACCATTCCCTGAAGTGAATGTGACAAAATTTAATTATAGAGGCCGGGCTCGCGATCGTGGACGTGGTAATGGTCGTGGAGGATATGGTTACCGTGGTGGTAATTTTAAGAACATGTCTCGCCACCAGAAGCGGGAGAACAAAGAGAAGAAATCAGGAAGAGATGGTGATGGTGGAATAAAAATAGAAAATTCATGGCATCATTGTGGATGCAAAGGCCACTGGGCTCGCACCTGTCGTGCACCCAAGTATCTAGTTGAGCTTTATCAAGAATCATTGAAAGGCAAAGAGAAGGCCGAAACAAATTTTTTCAATAACGATGGTGGCACTAGCATTATGAATGTGGATGGTAGCACTGATTTTGACAAAAATGACTTCACTCATTTAGATGTGGCTAATTTCCTTATTGAATAAGTAATTTAATATTCATATTTTTGTTTTCGTATTTTCGGTAATTTTTCCTTATCATATTTTTGGTGCTTGATTTTAATGTAATATTTTCTATAATTTTTTCTTACCGTGTTTTCGTTGCTTGAATTTAATATAAATATATTCTTTCATTATGAAGAGTATGAAATTGGCACGAGTTAGCTCATTTACTCGAGAAAGAGATCTGTGTTTAGCAGATAGTACTACAACGCACACCATACTTAAGGATGATAAATATTTCCTTCATTTGCAAATGCAAGAAGCAAATATTAGTACTATATCGGAAATGGCGAATTTAATTGAAGGCTTCGGAAGAGCTAATTTATTATTACCTGGAGGTACAAATTTTTGCATAAATAATGTATTATATTCTCATAAGTCTCAAAGAAACTTATTAAGTTTCAAAGATATACGCCAAAATGGGTATCATGTTGAGACAACAAATGAAGGAAACAAAGAATATTTGTACATCACAAATATTATTTCGGGTAAAAAGTGCGTGTTGGAAAAATTACCCACTTATTCATCTGGTTTATATTATGTATAATAGTGCAATGGAAGCACATGCAACAGTAAACCAAAAGTTTACTGATTTTGCAGTTTGGCATGACCAGTTGGGCCATCCCGAGTCAATAATGATGCGGAGAATAATTAATAATTCATGTGGACATTCTTTAAGGAATCAGAATATTTTCCAATCCAATGAATTGTCATGTGCTGCATGCTCTCAGGAAAAATTAATAACCAGACCATCACCAGCTAAAATTGGGGCTGAATTCCTCGAATTTTTGGAACGTATACATGGTGATATATGTGGACCTATTCATCCACCATGTGGACCATTTAGATACTTTATAGTATTAATTGATGCATCAACTAGATGGTCACATGTATCTTTATTATCGACTTGCAACTTAGCGTTTGCGAGATTACTAGTTCAATTAATTCGATTACGAGCTCATTTTCCAGATAATCTAATTAAGACCATTCGTCTTGATAACGCTGGTGAATTCACTTCTCAAACATTCAATGATTATCGTATGGCCGTTGGTATAAATGTTGAACATCATGTAGCTCTTGTTCACACTCAAAATGGTCTTGCCGAATCATTTATCTAACAGATTCAATTAATTGCAAGGCCATTACTAATGAGAGTGAAACTCTCTATTTCTGATTGGGGACATGCTGTTTTATATGCAGCAATGTTAATTCGCATCAGACCAATAAATTATCATAAATTTTCCCCATTACAATTGGTTTATAGTCAGAAACTAAATATTTCCCATCTAAGAATTTTTGGATGTGCGGTTTATGTTCCAATTGCTCCATCGCAACACACCAAAATGGGACCTCAAAGAAGGTTGGAAATATATGTTGGGTTTGAATCTCCATCGATAATAAAGTACATTGAGTCACGTACTGGAGATATATTTACGACACATTTTGCCTATTGTCATTTCGATGAATCAATATTTCCAACATTAGGGGGAGAAAATAAGTAGCATGAAAAAGATATTAGCTTGAATGAATTATCATTGTGTTATTTAGATCCTCGCACAAAGCAAAGTCAACTTGAAGTTCAAAAGATAATTCATCTGCAGAATTTAGCTAATCAATTGTCAGACACTTTTGCTGACCCAAAGAGAGTGACTAAGTCACATATCCTGGCTGCTAATGCTCCTTTTAGAATTGATGTCCTTGAAGGACAATCAATCGTTGCCAATGAAATAAGGCACAAATTAAACGTGGTAGACCTATTGGTTCCAAAGATAAAAATTCTCGCAAAAGAAAAGGAGCAAAATATCAAGATGGTCAAATTGAGGATATCTTCACTCCTGAAGAGTCCCCAGTCAATACTAATATCAAGGAAGAGCAGACTCTCTTCTAATGGAAGATCATGTACCTGAACATTGTGATAATCATGAGATCTCAATAAATTATGTTAAGATTAGAGAAAAATAGAACTGAAATGAAGTTATCATCGATGATATTTTTGCCTACCATGTAGCGGTAAATATAGACCTGGCCATGAATTGAATCCGATTCGTGATTCGATTCGATTCGATTCGTAAAAAATTCGATTCGATTCGACAATAATTCAATTCGTCAAAAAATTCGATTCGAATTCGTCATGATAAGAATTGAATACGGTTCAAGTTTTTTGTAATTCGTCAAACCGGTGAATTCAATTCGAATTCGTAATTCGAATTCGATTCGTATCAAATTCGAATTCAAATTTGTAATTCGAATTCGATTCGTATGGAATTCGAATTCAAATTCGAATTCCAGGGGGGGGAATTTTAAAAAAAAGGGGGGGAGGGAATTAAAAAAAGAAGGGGGGGGGGGATTTAAAAAAAAAGGGGGGGGGGGGGGAATTAAAAGGGAAGGGGGAAATTTAAATTTCAAGGGTAAATTATCATTTTTTTTCTTACCATTTTTTTGTTACCGTTTTAATCCCTAGGTTACCGTTTTTTTACTGTTGGTACTTTTAAAATTTTTTTTATAAATTCAGAATTTCTTCCCAACTCTATAAATACCACCTCTTATTCTTCAAATTTTACACATTCCAATCTCAATTCTCTACTTCTCTTATTGAAAATTTGAGCTATATAAATTCTCCCTCAAGTTTACTAATTGGAGCTACTTCTCTTATTATGATATATGGAGTGATCATTGGCAAACACATTCATATTTTAGTGTTACATGTCATTGGATTGATAATGAATGGAATATACAAAAAAGAATAATTGCATATAGAGTTTTTGATGATAGTCATAGTGGGAATAATTGTTATAAAATATTGCATATTATTTTACAAGAATATAATCTAGTTCAAAAAATATTTTCAATTTCTCTAGATAATGCAAGTTCTAATAATGTTATGGTTAAAGATTTAGAAATTTTTTGTACACGATTCGGAAGAAAATTTTTTCATATTAGATGTGCATGTCATATATTTAATCTTTGTACCCAATATGGAATTAAAGCTTTAGACTCTACATTAGGACCAATTAAACAAGCACTTAATTTATTATGGGCTCGCCCAAAATTGTTAAAAGATTAGAAATTTTTTTGCAAATTAAACAACATGAAACCAAAACATTTTCCACAAGATGTTCAACATCGTTGGAATTAATTCGAATTCGAATTCGATTATAATTCGATTCTAATTCGAAAATTCATAATTCGTATTCGATTCGTCTTGTGAAGAATTGAATACGGTTTAATATTTTGATGAATTCGAATTCGAATAAATTCGATTCGAATTCGTCCAAATTCGAACCGTGGTCAGGTCTAGGTAAATATTATGGAAGGTGAAGAGGATCTAGAGCCAAAATCTATTGAGGAATGCATGCATAGAAAAGATTGACCAAATTGAAAAGATGCAATGAAACCAGAATTAGATTCACTTGTGAAACGTGAAGTTTTCAGACCTGTAGTCCGCACACCCAAAGGTGTGAAACCCGTAGGATACAAATGGGTGTTTGTGCGTAAACAAAATGATAAAAATGAAGTCATGAGATATAAAGTATGACTTGTCGCACAAGATTTTTCGCAAAGACCTGATATTGATTATGATGAGACATATTCTCCTATGGTGGATGCAATTACGTTTTGGTATTTGATAAGTCTGGCAGTACATAAAAATTTGAATATGCGTCTCATGGATATTGTCACAGCCTATTTATATGGTTCACTGGACAGTGAAATTTATATGAGAATCCCAGAAGGATTCAACGTACCAGAAGTACGTGATTCTAGTAAAAAAGGACTATACTCGATCAAATTATGTCGATCTTTATATGGATTGAAACAATGAGGGCACATGTGGTATAATCGTCTTAGTGACTACTTATTAAAAGAAGGCTATAAGAATGATCTAATCTGCCCATACATTTTTATAAGGAGATCTGAACCCGAGTTCGTTATAATTACAGTTTATGTTGATGAACTTAATATCATTGAAACTCTTGAAGAGCTCCAAAAGGTAGTTGATTGTTTAAAGAATAAATTTGAAATGAAAGATTTGGGAAAGACCAAACTGTGTCTCGGATTGCAAATTGAACATTTTGGAGATGGAATTTTTATGCATCAATCATCCTATATAGCAAAGGTGCTGAAGTATTTCAATATGGATAAAGCGCATCCGTTGAACACTCCAATGGTTGTAAGGTCACTTGATATAAAAAAAAGACCTTTTTAGACCTCGAGAAAATGGTGAAGAATTTTTTGGTCCTGAAGTACCATATATTAGTGCAATAGGTGCGCTACTGTATCTCGCTAGTCATACATGACCTGATATATCATTCTCTGTTAATTTACTAGCAAGATACAGTTCTTCACCTACAAGAAGATATTGGACTGGAGTAAAACAAATATTGTGTTATCTTCGAGGTACAATGGATATGAGTTTGTATTATCCTAGTGTCTCAGAGGCAGAAGTAATTGGATATACAGATGCCGGATATTTATTTGATCCTCACAATGGTCGATCGCAAACCGTATACTTATTTACATATAGAGATACTGCCATTTCATGGCGTTCCATGAAACAAACTATAGCAGCCACCTCATCTAATCATTCTGGAATTTTGGCTATTCATGAAGCAAGTCGAGAATGTGTTTGATTGAGATCTATTGTCAAATACATTCGAGAATCTTGTGGATTATCTTTTCAAAAGGATACCTACGACCTTATACGAGGATAATGCTGCATGCATCGCGTAATTAAAAGAAGGATATATTAAAGGTGATCAGACAAAATATATATCGCCAAAAAAAAATTCACACATCATCTTCAAAAGGATGGGGAGATAAGTGTTCAACAAATTCGTTCAAGTGAAAATTTGGCAGATCTGTTCACGAAATCTCTGCCCACTAAAATTTTTGAGAAGCATGTTTGTAACATCGGTCTGAGACGACTCAGATCTCAAGTGATGTAGACATGAGGGGGAGATATCATTTTATACTGTACTCTTTTTTCTTAACCACTATTTTTTCCCAATAGATTTTTTGGTAAGGTTTTAATGAGGTAGTAAACTCTTGAAAGAATGATGTCCTTTGCCTTGATTAGGATTTTTGCTATGTAGTTTTTCCTGATAAGGTTTTGACAAGGTATAATTTTCAAATGGACATCCAAGGGGGGAGCATTATGAATTAATATGTGGATGTCTATTTCTTCATTATGTACACTTGTCTTCATGATGTACACTTGTCATTTGCTTTGTTTAGTGGAGTAGTAGGTAAGGTGGTATGTTGGCTATAAATAGGAGTTGTAACCTTTTCTATTTTACTCCAAGATAACTAATGAGAATCACTTCATTCTCTACTTTCTTCCATTCTCTCTACATTATTCTCTGTGGTTTACACGAATTTTACGACATGATCCTGAGGTCTAGAAATAACTTTTTTGGTACTTGTAGTTTTAAGTTTTTTTGCGTCAGAGGCTCGGAAGCCTTCCCGAGCCAAAAATCAGCTCCAAACCTATAAACAGTGTCGTTTCGCAGCTGAGTTGTCACGCCACGTCGAAAAATTGGCAGTTTGCTCAATCTCCCACCTTCATGAACCAGATCTGGGTCGAGCTCCCCTTCGTGTTCTGTTGAGCTCCTCGAGGTGAGTCGTAAACCAGATCTCAGCACCGAATCTGACCCACTACCGAGAGACCCAATCTTGGCAGCGCCCAGGCGGCCGGTGGGCACCTGTACCGGCGAGGGAAGGGGCCGATCGCCATCTCCTCCGTCCCTCTTCTCCTCATTCTCCCACTTTCTTGATGACTTTGTCCAAAATGTTCGGGATGTTGATTGGCGCCTGTCTAATGAACTAGATTCCATATAATTTGTTTTTTTTTTCTCATTTGGAGATTCTGGATATATTTGTTCATGGAGGAAAAAGAGAGGTGAGAGAGGGAGGAAGAAGAAGTTTAAAGGAGGGGTTTTTGAAAAAGATAAAAAAATAAGTGATTGAAATAAATATTTTATTTTGTGCCAAGTTAGCATTCCAACAGGGAAAAAAGTCCACATTGGCGAGACAGCTCATCATCGAGCGATCCCGTTTCTAGGTTCGGAGCCGATTTTTGGTTCAAGGAGGCTCCCGAGCAAAAAACGTTAAACCACAAGTACCAAAAAAGTCATTTCTATACCTCAAGATCATATCGCAAAATTCGTGTAAACCACAGGACTAAAAATAAACTTTTCTCTATTTTTTACTCAGATTCGAACATTTGTACGATTTAATTTCTGCAGACTTGTTACATTCATACGGTCCAGAAAGTTGTTCATCAACCAAATGTTATTATCTCACCACTTATTTAGAGAGTTTTTTTCAATAATATTTTTTATATTTGTAAGATTTTAATCTTAATTTTTTTTAAATAAATTCAATTTAACTATTATTCCGACCTTTTGCTTCAAAATATATAGGTGCCTGTATGTCCCATCATTTAATTTAAGCCGTACAAAGACTTTGCCACTAGAGAAATATTAAGGCTGCCTTCGCAAAAACCAAGAACCGGTTGTGTCCCGCTCAGGCAGAAAAATGACAAAGAAAAGCAATAGAAAGAACTAAATTGGCTGGCACCCACAAGCCACCTGCCCCCTATTGACCATTGATTCTTTGGCCACATAGCTTTAACTAACATTTCCATCAGACACACATAATTGATTTCTCAACTTTTGCAGAAATATCCCAGACCAAAGAGTAAACAAATATTTTGAATCTAGAACACTTGTAGGCCAGTACCAGAAAATTACAAGCATGAGACTATGTAGACTATTGCCACTACGTTAATTACTAGTTTGTTAGCAATATTCGAATCCGATAACTCTTTATAAAAATTTAAATATTCCAAAAAAATAATTTCAAATAACAAACCATGTGCATCAAATTTCATCAGTTATATTATTAATGTTAGTTTTTATATCTAATACAAAATTTTAAGATAATGAATATGTAAATTTTTTACACTAGTAAATAAATTCACAACGCTTGCGAATAACAATGTAGTAATCTTCATAAGCCTCTCAAACGAAACAAATTTGAACTTTTAGGCAGAGGTTTGCACAGTTTAACAAACGTGTCGGCATGAGTTTGAACGCTTCGCCTCGCATGCCGTGAAACAACCAAAATCATGAGACCTGTGGATCGAACTTGCACTTATACAATATTAAAGACTCTATATCCGACCAAAAATATTAAACCAATGTGATAATCTCAACACGCCTCTTCGAATAAAGTACACCAATATTAAATTTACACGGACTTTGATCTCACAAATGTTCCATGACATGGAGGTGCGAAGACAACAATAGAAAAACCATATTTTTATATTTGTAGTCAA
Organism: Hypericum androsaemum; assembly: GCA_963995505.1. NCBI lineage: Eukaryota > Viridiplantae > Streptophyta > Magnoliopsida > Malpighiales > Hypericaceae > Hypericum > Hypericum androsaemum. Next base: position 5,750,848 of record OZ023196.1, read on the forward strand.
CGGAAAACCTTATTATGCAACCAGAGGTTCCAAACAATAACATCTCATTTTTCCCCGTTAGACAATACATTATTAGACATTACAGTACTGTGACACTGTCCGATCAATGGGCCTCCCCAAGTACTACCGACTTCCACCGTAATTAAGGTGTGCCATGAATTCGACAATTCGTCGGATCCAAATCCACGTTCTAACACGACACCTGCAATCAAAAACCAGCTTCAGCTCTGCTGAAACGTGTGCTTTAATTCATACTCCCAGCCCTTGGGCTAAAAGATCTCAAGTCTTGATGGATACCAATCTCTATCTCCAAAAAGTCCTCCTCAATCATGCCATCCCCTTAATAGTTTTTTTAAAGGGTGGGACGAAACATATATTAAAAAATGGATTACAAACAGAAAAAAAGCATAAACAAAGAAGCTGAACGAACACGACACCAAGCCTAACGGAGACAAAGAGGCATGGGTGAAGACGAAGGGCGGACGAAAAGCTACGAGAGCCGAACGTCCAAGACGAAAGCTACCGAGACAAGCTACAGCTAATAACCACAAAGTCACGTCATAGACACAACCTCGTGGGTAATTGAATGCATATGAGATGTACGCAAATGAATGCCAAGATCGAACAAATCTAATCAAGGCAAGGCTATTGAAGAGTAGATTTTTGGGTCCACCTCGCAATAAAGAGAGTATGGGTAAAATGTCGAACCACAAGGAGCGAGTTCAAAACATTCCGAGCGAATTGCAAGTAAGATTAGGTTGGAAAGTATTTTATGAATTGAGTTGGGTGAAGCAAGCAAAGAGAAGATAAAGTTGAAAGGGTGTAAAGATAATTTAAAGGAAATTGGGTTAGGTGCCCTTCACACTTCCCTACGTGCTTGGTCTCTCTTGGGCTTTTGTGTCCGTGGTGGGTCTAGATGAACTATGGCATGGCGCTTCACGGCTAAGTACTTCACGCCACAAAGAAGGTACTAAGGGGGGTCCCGGCGAAACCGTCACTCACACCTAATGTAGGTGTCGAGACTACCAAAATTTGCCCCTCCTAAATCTCACTCATTAAAGTACCACCCTTTGGCCAACTACACACTGCCATTCTTGGTAAAGTCTATTTTCACGGCTATGTCCATCGGGTAAATATGTAGTCTAACGGTTAGGCTTTTTCACACTCCCCTTTATGGCTAAGTACTTTGGGTCATGCTACAATCGATTGGGAAGGACTCTAGGTCGTTACTAATGCTCTCGTCATTAGGTTCCAACAGAGGTCCATTACCCAACATATTACACCCACTAATCACTACACGCTCTAAAGATTAAGCCCATTTGAAACCAAGCATTTCGGGGGTGCTAAGGCATCCGACCCAAAAGAGAACTACTCACAAATAGTCATTTAAACAAAATAACTATGCATTCAAAAGAACAATGTCACAAAAGTGATAAACAGAAAGGAAAGAGAGTGGTCAATCTCTGTGAAGACCTGCTCGATCCAAACCCGTCATCCACTTCTTACTCCTTAAGCTCCTCCTTCAACAACTAAAACCCTAATTTAAAGTCTTTGGTGTCCAAGCTTACAACTTTGATGGGTTGAGGGGTTTATTTATAGAGAAGTCTCCCCCCCCAACCCTTAAATTAGATAAGATGTCAGAAATGCCCTAAAAAAATATCTAATTCTCTTGGGCGCCGATAAGCGGGTGCGGAGTTCAGGCGATGACTTAGGCACCGACCGGTGGGGATTCTGCCGGTCGGCAGTTTCTTCGTGAAAATGCTCGCCTCACTCTCTTTTGGCGCCACTTGGCAGAAATAGGGCACTGTCTGGTGGAACACAAGAGGTTCGGGAAAATCTGGATGAAGTCCTCCCGCCATCCATCGGATGAGGCACCGCTCGACGTGATCCTGCAGGAGAGACACTGGCCGATGCAAATTTCACAATTCGGCGGGTGCAGCTGGGTTTCAGCTGACTATCTCTGGGGCGCCGCTCAACGTGTGCCTGCATGAGAGACGTCGGTCGATGCAAATTTTGTCATTCGGCATATGCAGCTTGGTTCTGGCTAGCTATCTCTCGCTCTGACTAGTCCAATGCTCAACTCATCTCATTTGATCCTCGCGTCCCTGCAAAATTCTCCTCCAAAAGATACGAAGACAAAAGGGTCAAACCATCATAGGCAACAGACCTAAGAATGGCATAAACTGACTCAAACAGACTCAAAAATGGATCTAAATGACCTTAAAATAAGGGGATAAAATGAGCGTTTCTTGCGCTCATCAGCTATCCACCTGCACCAACAGGTAAGGTTTTGAGAACTGAATAGATCTCCGATCGATCCAAACAAAAGCATACGCAGATAAAGATAAACTAGAACCCAAAGAGACCATTAAACAGAGGTGACTCGAGGGCTAAAATAACAGACAAAATAACGACAAAAAGCCGCAGGAAAATAACAATATAGTAACAGCATTACAACACAAACAAAATTAAATAAGAACTAAAACCGAACACAATCGACTGGGGGGGGGGATTGACGGCGACCAGCCCCCCCACCACCCCCGGGGGGCACCAGCGGTTGCGTTGGGTTAGTCAGGGGAAGGGAAATGGAGCAAATCTTGGAGCGGCCTCGCCATCGGTGCTGAATGAGAAGACATGCGAGGCTGAGTGTTGAGACTGAGTGGAGCTAGGAGAAGATGCAGCTGAGCGGGGCTGGCTGAAGGCGAGCAGCTGAGCGCGATGCGGAGGAGGTGATGGTTAAACAAAGAGATCGACTGCGAGCGAGCAAAATGGTGAGACCTGCTACTGGTAAGAGAACAAACAGCGAGGTCCGCTACCGACGAGTGACTGACGGTGAGCTGAGGCGAGTAGAGGGGAACGGCAGGCTGGGGGAGCAGAGGGGGATGGCGCGCTGAGGCGAGTGGAGGGGAACGTCGAGCTGTAGCGAGCGGAGGGGAACATCGAGCTATGGCGAGGGCTGTGGCGAGCGGAGGGGAACAGCGAGCTGTGGCGAGGGCTGTGGCGAGCGGAGGGGAACGGCGAGCTGTGGCTAGCAGTGAGGCGAGGGTTGTGGCGAGCGGAAGGGACATGTGAGCAGTGGCAAGCGGTAGGGCGAGGGTTGTGGCGAGCGACGGTAACAACGATGAAGAGGAGAGGAAGTAGAGCTCCACCGAGGAAGAAAAAATATCTAGATATTACTAGAGAGAGAACTCCACTTTTTTTTTGAAAAGAGAAAGCCGTTGATTGTTGAACATGATCTTATCCCCTTAATAGTTAGCATATGTAACACATGTACACCTCTCCATACCATATTACTTGTTGTTTACTAAATTATAATATACGTATTTTAAATTTTGGTAACGAGAATTTTGGATATAAAATTTTAGTTATTTTTTTTAGAATATAATTATTGCAATGACCACCATTTTAATGAAACTAACGCATTGACTATTTTATTATTTGAATCAATTATTGCGTATGAACATATGGAGTGCCACACCATGTTACAAATAGCCTTTTTTTGTAAAATACATTTCCTAAAATCCATTACAACGCATTTACTTTTTTAAGGTTTTATTTTCTAAAAAAAAGCATTTTTTTGTAAAATACATTTCCTAAAATCCGCTTGATATGGTAGTATTCTTAAAAAATATCCGCTATGTACAGTTTTCGAACATTATGCGACAAACAAACTTGTCCGGCGGGCTTTAAGTTGCTGATCGGACTCCGATCAATTCCCGACGCCGAGTTTTTTACCGGCAAGGTCGCATCTGACCTCGGCCAGCCCAATCCTTGACTTCTCGAGGTCAAACTCCATCCAGACATTCTGCTGGTGGTGGTGGCCGATCACGAAGGCCTCGATCCCCAAGAGGTCAGAGTTGCCGAATGTGAAGCACCACACTGAGTCCCTCCCCCTTGCTTCCCCGGGCACCCGGTACAGCAGCCTCTCACTGGATACGCTCATTTGCGCCCCGCGAAAGACTAGGTTGACCGGAGGAAGCATGGGCAGGGTCCGAGTAGGGTCTACCAAGAAGCACAAGTCCATTGCCCCTTGGAACACGAAGTTTGGGTCGTCAAGGACTCTTAGGACCCCTTTGGTTTGGGCCACGAACTCGGTTCTGAGTGCGGTGTAGACCGGGCCCAATAGGAAGGTGAATTGGGTGCCCGAGTCGACCATGGTCTGACCGGCTCCCGTGTGGTCTGGTTCAAAAATCGATTTGGGCAGGGTCAGGAGCTTGTCGTTGACCTTGATCCCCTCAAGCTGGACTGTGTATGCTACCCGATCGAAGTAAGGCAAGGGGGTCGTCATTTGGACCAATGGGGTGTAGTTCAGGAGCCGCAGCCACGGATAGCTTGCGGCCCCGAAGAGCAGCACCCCAGACGAGTCCAACCCCGAGATGCAGTAAGAGAATTTCGGGAACCCCATCTGGGTCACGAAGGAAAGTGACCCCCGGTTCATTCCAATCAGACCGGTGGTTTTGGAATCCTCCTCCGAATTCGAGCTGAAACCCGTGTCCATGCATCCGAACGCGGTTACTGGTTGGGTCGACGACCCGATCCGGAATGTCTCGTACGCGAGCGTCCCCTCGGTCGAGGTGGCGTCCGCGTACGAGACCATGACGTGGCAAAGGTTCGCCGAATCGCATGAAGCAGGTATCGTAAAGTCTCGAGTTCGAACTCTGCAAGTCGGGGAGGTGCATGGGATTCTTGTATAGGTCTTGGAGGCAAGAGGGGAGAATACTGAATTGACCCCTGGGGCCCTCTTGCAGTGTAGCCAGGAGAGCTCACTTCCTGTGTCCAGGACCATGGTGACATTCTGTGGAGGGGAGCCAACTGTTAGAGAGACAGTGAGCGATACGTTGTGGTGGAACAACAGCTTGTCCGCGGAGGCCGACGTGGCGGACGATGATAGGCTGGAGGATACTAATGTGGAGAGGCGTGGGTGGTGGTGTTGTGTCCTAAGAGGCAAGATTATAGGAGTATTTGTCTGAGGCTTGGAGGAAAGGCAGTGTTTGGCTTGCAAGAATAAGAGAAAAACACAGAGTAATTTGAGGGAGTAGTGAAGAGAAGAACAAGCGGAGGAGGTGGCCATTTGAGTTTTTTTTTCAATTTCTTTTGGTGCAATTGAATTTGAAATCGTCAAGGAAGGGGGAAAGGAGAGGAGGGTTTTAGTGTAGTTTGGTTGAGGTTTTAATTTGGGTGGGGTTTATGGGATGGTGGAGGCATTGAGGTTGCTTAAATACAAGGCTGACAATGACGGGTCTTGTGAGGTTTTTGATTCGAAGAGGACAGCTGGGACAAAGTATAAATGAACTTCTTAACCAAAAAAAAGAGTATAAATGAACTTTTTTGTGTTTTGGTAAGAAGCAGCATTTGAATTTTTATTTCACGCCTTTAGTATTTAAATTTAAGTACTATCTTATTAGAACCATATACTTCTGTCAAATCATATCACATCTTGTATTGTTAGACTAAATATTCTTTGGTTCATCTCGGTTCTATTTTAGAGAAAACCTCTTTCGTAAAATTTGTAATAAAGATCTTACTAAAGAATTAAAAACTCTTACTACTCAGACTAATTCCATTTTTCTATTACTTTGTGCAGTTGGAAAATGACAAGTCAAATTTGCAGCATCGGAAGATAGGAGGCCTAATGAAAAATGAGTGCACGGTAGGGGATCGTGAAATTTTAGGACCAAGTTGTTGCATTAGGGGTATGGGTCATATGTTATTGGTATGGCAATGGAATGGAATAGTGGGCTTTTTTTCCTTTTGTGTTGGCTAAATAGAAATGACAAAAAAATGCGTTGAAACTTAGAAAGAGACGGATGAGATGGGAATGGGATAATATCATATAAATTTTATTGATGTCACGGCAAATAAATATATATGACTTAATATATTCGAGTATTTACAATTTCTTAATTTATAGTGACTATTAAAATGTTCAATTTTTATATATCTTGTGTTTTATTGAATTCTTATTTGTCATAATAAATAGTTAAATTTTTAATCATCAATTGGAATGATTGTTGATATTCGACCAATACTCTTCAAAAAAGATGTTGTTACACCAATAATTCTAATGATTCTGATGGACACCCAACAGTTCTATCGGGACGGATCACCAAACCATACGTGCAACTTGTGATAAAGGTGTTGAGAGAAAGGAATTGATGGTTGATAATTTCATAAAAATGGAGCCATAAACATTGAACGTTGGAATTATTTCACCAGAAACAAAAGATAGAATAATAACGATGATTAAAATGATATAAATTACTGCATATTTTACTAATATAATATCAAGCTGCAAAATTACAGATTTTGAATTTTTGCCCAAAATGGTGCTACAGTACCATTTTTTTACCATTTTGGTGTTATTGTTGAAAAAATTTCAGATATGGTGTTCTCTCTTCTCAGATCGAAATTTTTTTTGATCTGAGACCAAAATTGAAAAAAATTTCGACCTGGGACCATTATTGTACTGTAGCACATACTGAGAGTATTGTAGCACCATTTTTTCACCCACAAAAAAATCTAAAAATCTAAAAAGTGTTAAAGTGAGGAAATTTTTTTCAAAAATAGAAGAAGAATCTATCACCCATTTTTCGAGTATTTTAACAAAAATAATGGTGCTACAGTACGAAAATTTTCAAAAATAGAAGAAGAATCTAAGACTCATTTTTTGAATTTTTTAGATTTTTATTATTTTAACAAAAATAATGGTGCTACAGTATACTTCCATTATCTTTATTAATTTTTTCTATTTTCAATAATGGTGCTACAGTATACTTTCTCTATTTGTGACCCATTTTTCAAAAATTTAATGCAAATTTGGTCTCAGGTAGAAATTTTTTTTGATTTTGGTCAGAGGTCAAAAAATTTTATCGACCTGGGACCAAAACCGAAAAAAAACCTTTGACCACGGAAGTCAAATTTTCGATTTTGGTCCCAAGTCAAAAAAAAATTGATCTAAGGACCCCAGGTCAAAATTTTTTTTTCGATCTTGAAAACGGACACCATTCTTGGAATATTTTCAACAGTAACACAATTTTGGTAATAAACTTGTACTGTAGCACCATATTGGGCGAAAACCCCAGATTGCGCGATCCCTTAACGAGAATATGCCGAGCATCAATATAATGATTTCAAGGAAGTTAGAGCTTTCGAAAAATTCAAAGGATTAAATTTTAGTATCAATATAATGATCCAAACATTAACTTTTGGAGCTGAACTAATATCCATATAAATGATAGTTCTCCACACAAAAAAGCAGACTAAGCAAAATTGATGATCTTCCATAACACTTTAGCTAAGAGATGATCGCTAATTTGGGTTATAGCCCGGAGTTATATAGTACAGGTTAATAATTTCTAGACGCTGGCAAATTCACCGGATGCTTTTCTTATCTTGGAGTTCACACCGGGACATATTTCTTTTTTTAGAAGGACACCGTGACATATTCGCTTCGTGCACTGTGCAAAGATTGGGATAGTTCAAACAACTGAGATCTCCTATGAATTTGTCGGAATTAGGGTAATTTTTTTAAAAGATAAATTTTACACATGAGTGAAAAAAATATATTTTAGTATCTTGTGATATAGTCCAAAATTATTTTAGTGATTTTGATATAAAATATTATTTTATTACCTATTAGCCTAATTCCAATGCCAAATGGCCTTTAATTTAACAATACAAGGAGTATATATTATCAAGGAGTTTGATAATTCAAACCCTAATAATTAGAAGAGAAAAGTCCACTTTAGTACTCTGTGGTATAGCCCAAAATCACTTTAATACTCTGTGGTTAAAAATTGATCAATCGAGTCATACTTATTCTAATTAACATCAAAAAGGTCCACGGGAAGCTGCCCGAACCCTTTTCGACCTGCCCGAACCCTGCCCGTACATCTGGACTTGCCACATCAACATTTGCTAACAACGTGGCGCCACATGGATCTCCTCTTTCTCTCTTCCCTCTCTCTCCTCCTTCCCGCCAATGCAGCGCTGACCCACTCGATCCTCAAGTGCTTAAGCTCCCCTTGTGCCCTCCCAAGCTCGTCCACGAAGTCTAATATCTGGTCAACACAGTCGAAGCTCGCGTTGCGGGCATCTCCGTCATCGAAGTCGTCCTCACTGGCGAGGAAGCAGATGACTCTGATCAGCTTCTTCGTCGACGTCGTCCTCCTGGTCACCGTCATCTACTTTGGCCTCCCCAGGTCGTCCGGCCTCTGGCATCTAGATCCACGTTGTCGCCGTGCAGGATGGCGCACCACGAAGAAGAAGCTCTATGACGGAAGTCCCTGAGCAGCCATGACGGCGGGGTCAACTGAGAGAAGGATGAGGAGAGGAGCCGGTGTGCTTGGTGGTTGATGGCTGACGCCCAAGGGTAGGACGGAGGTGAACTTTGGCCGAGGGAGGAGAGGGTCGCCGGATAGGGAAGGATACGGGAACACCGGCAAGGCTATCAAGTATAGTGTCAAATCTCTAGCAGCCAAAAATGGCCAACTCCTCGTTGGTCTTGGCCACCGGCTTCCCTACTTCCCTCGTCGACCTCTTTGTGAAGAACCGAGCCTGCTTGCGGAAACCCAAAAACAAAAAAGCCAGCAAAATCTGACCAGACCAGGACCCGGACCAGGAGGACGACCTCCTGATCTCTGACCCAGTTGTCGTTTCTTGTTCTAAGGACGTGGGGCTCTGTGATAATGGCGAGGAGGAGGTAAAGGTGGTTTTGGTATTGGGTTTGGGTTTGAGTGTTAAGAAGATGGTTTTTGGAGTTACATTGTCTGCTTTTGCTCCGGAGTCGTTTCAATTTTTCTGGGCTTCGTTTTTGGGAAGAAGAAGAAGAAGAGAGGAGGAGGAGGAGGAGAGAGAGGGAAGAGAGAAAGAGGAGAGCGAATGCTGATTTAGCAAGTCCAGATGGACGGGCAGGTCGAAAAAGATTCGGGCAGCTGCCCGTGAACTTTTTTGATGTTAATTAGAATACGTATGATTTGATTGGTCAATTTTTTACCACAGGTTATTAAAATAATTTTGGGCTATGCCACATGGTACTAAAGTAGACTTTTCCCTTATAATTATTAGGGTTTGAATCATCGAACTCCTTCATAATGTATACTCGTTGTATTGTTAAATTAAAGGCCATTTGGCATTGGAATTAGGCTAATAGGTAATAAAATAACATTTTACATCAAAATCACTATATTAGCCACTAATTTAATTTCAAACTACACACGATGACAAAACTTTATGTACACAGTTCTAAAATAAAATTATTTATAAAATCCGAACTCAGTATAATTTGAACAACTTAGCGTAAAAGATGAGTTTGGTTACAAATTAAATACCCGACACTGGTCTATTATTGGTCAACTGGTATTACTCTATAAAGACTGATCAACTCGTCCGGAAATAATTAATCGCTCGGAAACAGAAGACGTACTTCCCCCCGTGTGTATTAGTTTTTTAGGAAAAGTCCACTTTAGTATCCTGTAGTATCGCCCAAAATTACTTTAGTACCCTGTAGTAAAAAACTGATCAATCGAGTCATACTTATTCCAATTAACATCAAAAAGGTCCTCGGGCAGCTGCCCGGATTTGCCCGAACCTACCCGAACCCTGCTCGAACTACGTGGCCAGCCACATCACCAAATTTTGATGATGTGGCGCCACTTGGAGAGGAGGAGGAGGAGGACGCGGGGAGGAGGAGGAGGAGGAGGGGGAGAGGAGGAGGAGGACGCGGAGAGGAGGAGGAGGAGGAGGACGCGTTGGAGGAGAAGGAGGAGGAGGATGCGGAGGAGGACACGGAGAGGTGGAGGAGGAGGAGGAGGAGGACGCGGAGAGGAGGACGCGAAGGAGGAGGAGGAGGAGGACGCGGAGGAGGAGGAGGAGGACGCAGAGGAGGAGGAGGAGGAGGAGGAGGAGGAGGAGGACGCGGAGAGGTGGAGGAGGAGGACGCGGAGGAGGAGGAGGAGGAGGACGCGGAGGAGGAGGAGGAGGAAGAGGATGTGGAGGAGGAGGACGCGGAGGAGGAGGAGGAGGCGGAGAGGAGGAGGAGGCGGAGGGGAGGAGGAGGAGGATGGAAGGTGATGGATGTCCACGTGGCGCCACGTCATCAAAATTTGGTGACATGGCTGGCCACGTAGTTCGGGCAGGGTTCGGGTAGGTTCGGACAGGTCCGGGCAGCTGCCCGAGGACCTTTTTGATGTTAATTGAAATAAGTATGACTCGATTGATCGATTTTTTACCACAGGGTACTAAAGTGATTTTGGGCGATACCATAGGGTACTAAAGTCGACTTTTCTCTAGTTTTTTTTATACACCTTGTACCCGACAGCCATAGCACGGTACTCGGCTTCCACAGACGAACGAGCAACAGTAGGTTGCTTCTTAGTCTTCCAAGAAACTGGGGATAACCCTAATTGAATAAAATAGCCAGTCAAAGAACGTCGAGTGAGGGGGCAACTTGCCCAATCAGAGTCACAATAAGCATACAGTTGAAGATCGCTATCTGCACGAAGAAAAAGACCTTGACCATGTCGCCCCTTCAAATAGTGAAAAATATGAAGGGCAGCATCCCAATGCTCTTTTCGTGGACACTGCATAAACTGCGAGAGCATATGCATAGCATAGCTGAGTTTAGGCTGTGTGATAAGAAGATAGATCAAGCACCCAATTAGGCGACGATAAGCCTCGGAATCAGAGAGTTCCGCGCCATCCACCAATGCCAACTTGTGATTTGGCTCAATAGGAAATGAAGCGGGCTTGGCACCAAGCAACCTGCAGTCACCTATTATATCAAGGGCATACTTGCATTGAGAAAGAAAAATTCTGTCAGGTCCCCGAGCAATGCTAATACCAAGAAAATACTTAAGCACGCCCAAATCCTTCATGTAGAAGCATCTCGATAGATATCGCTTAAGCGCAAAAATTGATTCTTCATGACTCCCACCAATAATAAGATCATCCACGTAGACGAGGACACAGAGGGATACGCCATCCCGATGAGAAGTAAATAGAGAATAATCTGCGTAAGACTGCCTAAAACCATAGGCTTTTAAGGCAGCTGTTAGCTTGGCGAACTAGTTTCGCAGAGCCTGAAAAAGTCCATACAATAACTTGCGAAGATGACAAACTTTCCCAGGGACACGCGAGATAAAACCAGGAGAAAATTTCATATATACCTCTTCAGCCAAGTCCCCGTGAAGAAATACATTATGCACGTCCATCTGATGCAGGAACCAGGAGCGAGCAGCAGCAATTACTAGAAAAGTACGTACACTCACCATCTTGGCAACTGGTACAAAAGTCTCATTATAATCCAATCCTTCTGTTTGGCGGTCACCCCTTATGATAAGGGTGCCTTGTACCACTCAATAGAGCCATCAGAGTGATACTTGATACGGTACACCCACTTGCACTCAATAGCGATCTTGCCAAGAGGCAAAGATTCAACAGTCCAGGTGTTGTTCCATTCCAATACATCAATCTCGAGCTGCATGGCTTCACGCCAACATGCATCTTTCATAGCTTCACCAAAATGTGTTGGTTCACGATCAAGAGTAATGGCAGCAACAAGTGTCCTATGGGGTAAGGCAAAATTAGCACTGGTAACAAAGTTGGCAATAGGATAAATCGTACCAGAAGACAGCGGCTTGGATGGGGCAGCGGCGGGGGGTTCTTGAATACGGAATGCAGTGGAAGAAATACATGATTCATAACAAAATCACGAAACTTGGCTGGTACAACATGATGCCGATGACCACGTCCAAGTGCAGCATCAGTACCTGAGGAAACTACATCAGAGACAGGAGTGCCTTCAGCTTTCAGCATAGGGACATCATCTGTCATGATAGGAGGAATGTCGGAGGGGATAGGAGGAATGTTGGAGGGATTATCGCTCTCCTTCATGTCTGAACTCCCATTGGCAGCTGAGGCAACCGATGGATCAGAATCATCTACATCCTCAATAACCACATGCAGATCACGTAATGGAGCAACAGAAGGAGCCAAAGATGATGTCTCATGATAAGGAAAAGACTCCTCAATGAAAATAACATCACGAGAAACGAAGGTCTCCCCGGTCTCAAGATCATACACGCTCCATCCCTTCTTCCCAAATGGATACCATATGAACATGCACTTGCGACCTCTTTCCCTAAATTTATCCTTCACTGTAGGCCGATAATGTGCATAACAGAGACATCCAAACACACGAATAGAAGAGTAAGAAGGAGGTTTGCTAAATAAAACCTCATATGGAGTCTTGCCGCCTAATAAAGGCGTAGGGGTTCGGTTGATCAAATAACCTGCAGTCAGAATATATTCTCCCCAAAATTGAAGGGGCAGATTTGCCTGAAATCGGAGTGCACGGCCAACATTTAGAATATGACGATGCTTGCATTCCACTCGACCATTCTGCTGAGTAGTGTCAACGCAAAATGTCTGATGCAAAATACCATGGTCACTTAGATATGTTTTTAAGCCAAGAAACTCTGTGCCATTGTCACTGTGGAGAGTCTTATTTCTTTGATTAAATTGAGTCAAGACCATAGTATAAAACTTGGGAAATATGGTCTGAACCTCACTCTTCTCTGCTAATAGGTAAATCCAAACAGCTCGAGTACAATCATCAATAATAGTTAGGAAGTAGCGTGTATCACAAGATGAAGCAATATGATAAGGCCCCCATAAATCACAGTGAACCAACTGGAAAGGAGTCTCGATTTTATTATCACTGAGTGCAAAACTATTTTGTGTTTGTTTGGCAAGTAAACATACATCACAATGATCAAGTTTGTGAGGTACAACAGAAACTGAAGGTAACATAGCTACTATCTTATTCGAAGGATGGCCCATCTGTTGATGCCACAAAGAAGAAGAATCCCCAACAATTGCCTTGCACACACGAACACCAGACACTGCATGCAAGATGTAGACCCCCGCCTACTGTTCACCCACACCAATCACTGTCTTTAAAGTGTGGTCCTGTAAGATGCATAACTTGTTAGCGAAGTTGGCAGTACATTTAGAATCCCGAACTAGCTGTGACACAAAAATCAAGTTACACGCTAATTTTAGAACAAATAGAACATGAAGTAATTCAAGACTTCCTCCAAGCTTCACCCGGCCTGCCTTGATGGCTGTCGTCTCACTACCATCGGGGAGGCTAATCGAACAAGGCGGAACATCCATGACATCAGTTAAAAAATTTAGATCACCAGTTAAATGGTTAGAGGCTCCAGTATCCAATAGCCAATGGTTTCGAACACTCTTACCGGACAGCTTTTCCATCATTCTGCCTTGTCCAGGCTTTGCACTATTGATTGCCTTAACAACCTGGTTCCATTGATCAGTCGTCATCCAAGGAAAAGTTGATCATTCTACTTCATAACCTTCACTGCTCCCAGTCATAGTGCCTCTAATAGAATGCGCCTGAGCAGCATTCACTAGCTGGCTGCCGCATCTGCGGCCTGCACCACGCCCTTGAGTGGGAGTATGTCCTCCTCTCGAGCCACGTCCTCCTCCACCACGGCCTTCTTTGACAGTAGACCACCACTCCAGAAAGCCAATAAGCTGAAAACACTCAGCTTTGTCGTGTCTAGGTTTACCACAATGACCACATTCCACTCCATCCCGTCGTTGAGGATTTCTTGGCGTCGACTTTGCTTGCACAGCAAAGCTTAATGCTTCACTCCGTTCATCTTTAGTAATGGCCACAACACGATGTAGCTCTTCATTCATCAGCCTTGCATGAATCTGATTCAAATTCAGTAAGGGCACTGTGCTCAATATGTTGGAACGAACCGTGTGGTACGTTGCATCATCCAACCCCATAAGGAATTGGTACACCTTCTCTTTTTCACGTTCTTGGAGAAGCTCCTTGTCTGCGCCGCACTTGCAACCACACGCACATATCGGCTGCTTGGTGTAGGCGTTGAGCTCCTCCCACATACCTTTCAGTCGATTGTAATAGGCACTAAGACTTGTGCCAGATTGCTTATAGCTTGCAATCTCACTTTTTAGCTGATAAATCCTCATACCATTGCCAACGGAGAACTATTCTTTTAGGTCCTCCCAGAGGTCTTTGACGTTCTCTATGTAGGACATGGTGGAGCGCAGCGATAGATCGATGGTATTAAAAATCCATCCCACCAACATCGCATTGACAACACTCCAGTCATCGTAGTCAGGGTCTTTCGAATCTGGTTCAGTCACTCTTCCATCGATGAAGGCAAGTTTCCTGTTGGCCTTCAAGGCGTTGCGCACCGCCTTCATCCATTCATCATAGTTGTCTCCTTTCAATACCACAGGTGTGATAACAACACCAGGGTTGTCAGCGGAAGTCAGGTAGTATGGCAAACTCGGATCCATCATCGGAGGCTTGCGTGCCATTGATCCTTCGCCGCCTATCCTTGATTTTCCTCCGTCGGTTATGGTCGTGTTTTTCTCTCTGTCAGTCATGGTTGTGGCTCTAATACCATGAAACATTAAAGTGGAGAGAAAAAACCTTCTCTCATTGAGCAGCCAATCGGCAATATATACAAGTGTGGAGAGGAAAAACATTAAAGAATTCGGGCAGCTGCCCGTGGACCTTTTTGATGTTAATTGGAATACGTATGATTTGATTGGTCAATTTTTTACCACAGGTTATTAAAATAATTTTGGGCTATGCCACATGGTACTAAAGTAGACTTTTCCCTTATAATTATTAGGGTTTGAATCATCGAACTCCTTCATAATGTATACTCTTTGTATTGTTAAATTAAAGGCCATTTGGCATTGGAATTAGGCTAATAGGTAATAAAATAACATTTTACATCAAAATCACTATATTAGCCACTAATTTAATTTCAAACTACACACGATGACAAAACTTTATGTACACAGTTCTAAAATAAAATTATGAGATAATTACCCTCAGGACCCCAGGGTATAGTCAAATAGATTCTGAGGACCCTGTAGTTTCTCTACTAATTTCCAAGCCCCTGTAGTTTGGTTTTTATTATACTCTCCGGTCCCTCGCTGATGTCATCGATTTTTTTATTTTTTTTCATCCTGAAATGACTATTATACCCCTAGAGTTGTCTCCTACCTCCCCTCCGGTGAACCTTCCATCTTCTCCGGCGACATCTCCGACGACCTTTATTACTCCCATGAGAAAATATCAAACACAAAGGAGAACGTAGATTAGCACCCCGTCCGCAGCGGCGCCGACGCAGCCGAACCTCCTCCTCGGCGCGTAGACTACCACGCGCCACGCATCCTCTGCAGGATCGTACTCCTCCACCTCGTTCCCGCTGCTGGCCACGTATATCCGCCTCGATACTGCAGCAGCCGCGAACTGCCTCGCCGTGGACGGCATTAGAGAACGGACGGTGACCTCCCCACTCCACGCGTCGTAGCAGAGCAGCGTCCCCTCCCGCCCGACGACGTAGATCCTGGGCCCCACAGCCGCCAGCCGCGAGTGTGTGAGGCTGAGTGACATCACCCCCAGGATGGCGGGGCCCACGCACCAGGGGCCGGTGAGGTCGGGGAGGGAGGAGACGGCGAGGCCGCCGGAAGGGGGGGAGAGTGAGAGGGCGAAGACGGAGGGTTGGAGGAGTCGGCGGGTGCGGCGGAGGGTCGGAGATGTCGCCAGCAGGGGGGAGAGTGAGAGGGCGAAGACGGAGGGTTGGAGGAGTCAGCGGCTCCGGCGGAGGGTCGGAGATGTCGCCGGAGATGTCGCCGGAGAAGACGGAGGGTCGCCGGAGAAGATGGAAGGTTCACCAGAGGGGAGGTAGGAGATAACTCTAGGGGTATAATAGTCATTTCAGGATGAAAAAAAAAATTAAAAAATTGATGACGTCAGCGGGGGACCGGAGAGTATAATAAAAACCAAACTACAGGGGCTTGAAAATTAGTAGGGAAACTACAGGGTCCTCAGAGTCTATTTGACTATACCCTGGGATCCTGAGAGTAATTATCTCAAATTATTTATAAAATCCGAACTCAGTATAATTTGAACAACTTAGCGTAAAAGATGAGTTTGGTTACAAATTAAATACCCGACACTGGTCTATTATTGGTCAACTGGTATTACTCTATAAAGACTGATCAACTCGTCCAGAAATAATTAATCGTCTCGGAAACAGAAGACGTACTTCCCCCCGTGTGTATTAGTTTTTTTATACACCTTGTATCCGGATTTTCTCTCATTAAACTGATTAATGTAAATTTAAGTCAGATGAGAATTTTGAAAGTAGCAGAGGTCCACGTTCTCATGTGCTCAAAATCAAAATTTGTTCGTTAAATTATAACAACGTATTTGAAAGATTAAAGTAGAGAGAAAAATTTTTCTCTCATTGAACAGCCAATCGACAATATATACAAGTGTTGTAACCCTAATTCTGTTATGCTACGTAATTACAGAGAGCTTCGTAATTGACCGTGATGCATATTAGGTAAGACACCAACCGAGACCTATACAACATCTACCACTAAATAGGAAAGGGCCTATTTAGTATTAATTGATTTGTTTCTATTACGTTAGGACACTTGCGTAACGAATCTCACTTGCGGCAAGAGACTTAGCTTCCAAGCAGCTTCTTGCCTCCTCGGAGACAGGGCAACTAGATGGGAAATCAAACAACCCAATTTGGCCCTTTCAAAAAGTTAGTCTCTGGAAGGTACAACTGGGGGACATAACCAGATATTTTTTTTACCAAAACCAGGGAGGGCTAGTGCTCGAAGCAGACCAGTTGAATAAATTAACCATTTTTTCTGGAGGATGACAAATTTCATTAATTAATGACCATCTATAATAAACATATATTATGTTCTGAATTGACCAGTGACCAGCTGGACGAATAGTAGACTGGTTATATTAATTAAAGAATCAACCGTGGCTAACTTGATTTGAGGAGCAATTTTTTTAAAAGTTAAATTTTTACAGCTACTACTTTGGATCTCCATGAATTTATATATGTCTTGTGCTGTTTAACAAAATGTCATTTGACATTCAAGGAGTAATTCGATAGTAAATGTGACTTACTCTAGCTTAATCATAAAGTTTCGAGTTGAATTATTAAAGAATCGAAAATGCTGAAAAAAAATTTCACCGTTCAAAGAGCTTAAATTAATTTGACTCAAATTTAGATTATTTCGTACACCAAACATGTGATACCAAGTGATTGTAAAAAAAACGTATCTGACGTGGTGATGGAGACAAATAATTTAATTAATTTTGGGATCCAATTAACGATCTTGTCCTCGAGAGACTGGTCTGCGGGAGCGGCAACCAGATTTCCATGGTTTGAATTTAGAGTACTAGTTTGATACATTTTTACCTTAATATTCTATGGTTTGATTTTTTTTAGGTGACAATAATTTCGAAAAGTAACACTTTTAGTGACAAATTGTTAAGATGGTTGAACTTTAATAAATTAGGGAAAAGTTCACTAAAGTACTTTACAGTTTCACGCTTTTTTAACTTGGTATCCTGTGATTTAGGTTTTTTTTTTTTGGTGATAGAGGTTTCCAAAAATGATACTTTTGGTGAAAATTTTTTAATCAGAATTAATTTTTCTTAGCCGACATTACACGTCATCGCCACTTAGTATTTTTCTATCCTAGGTGTTGCTGACATGTCAAAACAAAAAATCTTCAATTTTCTAAAAGTCTAAACCCCTCTCATAAATCACCTTCCTCTTCCTTGGCCTCTCCTCCTGTCCTCCCAGAAACAAAACCCCATAAAAAAATAGGAGAAGAGAAGAGGAAGAAGAAGAAGAAGCCCACAAGAAGGGACTATGTGAAGGACCATTGGATTATTACCCCTTCGCTCCCTTCTCTTCACCTCTTGTTCTCTCCCTTTCCCTAAACCCCACTTCTTTACTTCCCATTTCTCCAACAGAACCCTAACCATCATCTCCTCCCTTCCCTCCTCCTCTCCCCGCCCCCACCACCTCCGGTCGTCGCAGGCTTGCTCGATGCGATCCGAGTTTTATGAATTTGTTAGGAAAGATTGGATCTTGGAGTGAAATTACTGTCTCTTTGTTTGACTTTTGTGTAGTGTGGATTTGAAGGGGTTGGTAGAACAGAACAAGAGGTTGAGGGAGGATGTCGAGGCTACGCTTGTGGACGATGGTAGGGTGGTGGCCCTCCAGCGTCGTATGTCGAAGAGGTTGAGGGAGGTCGAGCCTGGAGAGCGAGAGAGGGAGAGGGTGGTAGAGGAAGAGGTTGCGATGATAAATTTGGTTTGGGATTTGTAATTAGGTTTAGAAAATTGGTGATTTTTTGTTTTACATGTCAGCAACACCTAGGATAAAAAAAACACTAAGTGGCGATGAAGTGTAATGTCGGGTAAGAAAAATTAACCCTGATTGAGAATTTTTCACCAAAAGTGTCACTTTTGGGAACCTCTGTCACCAAAAAAGAAAGAAAAAAGTCCATTTTAGTATCCTGTAGTATCGCCAAAAATTACTTTAGTACCCCTGTGGTAAAAAATCCATGAATCGAGTCAAACCACAGCCAATTAACATCATTTAGGTCCACGGGTAGTTGTCTAGACCCTTCCTGACCTGCCCGGACCTTGCCCGGCCATCTGGACGGGCCACATCATCATTCAGTAATGACGTGGCACCACGTGGACCTTCCCCTCCCCTCCCACTCTCTCCTCTCTCTCTTCTTCTTTTTTTTCTTGCCGACCTCTCGGTGACCGGCAAAATTCTGGCATGCATCTCAAGGGTTTATGTTTGGAACAGGGCCAACCTGTTATTCGAGCCGCTGGTGGGGCACCACCTCTTCGACTGCGACAGAATGGTCCATGCCGTGACGATCCAAATTGGCACCGCGTCGTATGCGTGTCCCCACCCACAGCAGCGGCGTCGCCAATGCTAACCTTGTTTATTTCAATAACCATATTCTCGCGATGTCGAAGGATGAACTCCCCTACCACGTGAGGGTGACGTCAGACGGCCGGTCATTTCGATTTTGACAGACAGCTGGAGGGCACTATGGTCGCTCACCCGAAGATTGATCCCAAGATGATGGAGCTTTTTGCGTTGAGCTACGACGTCATCCAAAGGCCGTATTTGAAGTACTTCAAGGTGTCGTTGGAGGGAGAGAAGTTACTGGGCGTGGAGATCCTACTTCTGGTGCCGATGATGATGCACGACTTTGCGATCACCGAGAACTACGTGGTGATCCCCGACCAGCAGGTCGTGTTCAAGCTCCAGGAGATGGCTAAGGGTGGGTCGCCGGTCATCTACAACAATGAGAAGACGTCATGGTTCGGGTTATTGAGAAAAGATGCGGCCGACGTGGAGGAGAGAGAGAAGAGAGAGGGGCCCGGCGAGAAGTTTGTATGAATTTTGTATTTCTGGGTTTTCGGGGAAGAAGAAGAAGAAGAAGAGAGAGAGGGAAGAGAGAGGGGCCCAGCGAGAAATTTGTATTTCTGGGTTTTGGGGAAGAAGAAGAAGAAGAGAGAGAGGGAAGAGAGGGGGAAGAGGGAAGGGAAGGGAAGGTCCATGTGGCACCACATCATCACCGAATGATGATGTGGCCCGTCCAGATGTCCAGGTAAGGTCCGGGCAGGTCGGGAAAGGTCTGGACAGTTGTCCGTGGACTTAAATAATGTTAATTGGCTGTGGTTTGACTCGATTGATGAGTTTTTTATCATAGG
Source organism: Hypericum androsaemum (assembly GCA_963995505.1). Lineage (NCBI taxonomy): Eukaryota > Viridiplantae > Streptophyta > Magnoliopsida > Malpighiales > Hypericaceae > Hypericum > Hypericum androsaemum. The sequence continues at coordinate 5,770,490 of OZ023196.1, forward strand.
GTACTAAAGTACTTTTGGCGATACCACACGGTACTAAAATAGACTTTTTTCAAAAAGAAAAATCACAGGGTACCAAGTTAAAAAAGTGTGAAACTACAAGATACTTTAGTAAAATTTTCCCAATAAATTATCACCAACCTCAAGTTTTAAGATTTCAAATTTTCGGGCGTGTTTCAACCAATGAGTACTGATGGACTGTCGTGCACTAATAAGTATATATTATGACAAGATGAGCAAGTCGTTTTTGTTTGGTAGTCCATACTGAACTGGTTTGGTTGGGGAGATAAGATTCTCATAGCAGATTATCCCACACCAGCTCCAAAATTTGGTGTCCCGTAATTTTTTATATCAGTCCTGATTGGTGATTTGAGATCAAAGTTTTTTAAAAAGAGAGTTGGTGTTGATTAAAAGATTGCATTTCTAAAATAAAGGATTACAAGATGTCAAGGTAAAATAGAATTCTTTTGAAAGGGAAAGATTGAATTTTATTCGATTAGATATGAAAGTTATACATAAAAATTATTTTAGTTCAATTGGAGGATCTTGCTGAGCATTCTCCAAGTTGACTTGCCTAATTAATGATTTAGCTAACCAATCAGCCATTAAGTTGGCTTTTCTAGATATGAACACTAAGTTACACAAGATAAATTCAAAAGGTTGATTGTGTTTTAAGAGTTTGAATTTCTAAGCTCCGATCAATTGGTGAAGAGATATTTAGAAAGAAGTCCACCGCCACCTTACTATTTGATTCAATCAAAAAAATTTAGTTAGGTGGTGATGCTTTTTGTAAAGGAAACATTCTCATCTATGGCATCGAGCTTAGCAGCACTTACTGATGAAATAGAATTTTTCCAGGATTTGATCTGAAAGACCTTGTCTTGGTGGTCACGTGTTATCAATACCATTAGGGGTGAGGATAAACCCAAAATAAAACCACAAACCCGACCAACCCGACAGATCACTATAAATCAGCCACCGTAAAAATGGTGTCGTAGATTAGTTTTGATGTTAAACCGAAGTTCTCGGTATTGGTTCAGTGTCATTTTTGACAAACCTCTAACACCGACCCACCTAAAAAATGAGGTCATTTTTTCACAATATAAGTACATAATTACCCACCCTTAAAACCTAGCCCCACTCAGCTGCCCACAAACCCAACCCTACCCTTTCTCTTTGAATCTTCTGGAGAAGTGAGAACCCGACCCACAACTGCTCCTCCTCCCTTTTTTGACCATCGCACCTCCTCCTCCTCCTCCCTTTTCTCTCTTCGCCGAGTTATTAGTTCGAGTCTCCCTCCACCAAAGCGCAGAAATCCTAAAATCCTAAATCGTTCATCGTCCTCGCTCCTATCTTCTTCCTCTCTAGTGGACTCAAACTCTTAACCCGTCATAGTACTTCACCATCCTCGCCTCTTTTTATTTCTGGACACTTATATGCTTGTATGTTATTGAAGGAGTAGATACTTGTATGCATGTATGTTGTTGAAAGAGTAGATACTTACATGCATGTATGTTGTTGAAGGAGGTGTATGATTGTCATGTTTCAGTATGCAACCTTGCAATGGTTAGAAGCTTATCTTGTGTGCATTTCTATTTTGAAGGCCTCAAAGACAAATGCATAGGAAGCTGCTGGATTGACTTTTGATTGAAGCTGTCGGATTGAACCTTTGAAGCTTGAATCTGTATTTTGTGTTTAAATCTGCATTTTGTGTTTAAATCTGCATTTTAATGTTAGCAAACTTGGCGGATATGAACTTCTGAAGATTATTGATTTATTAAATCTATTGTTTATGTTTAGATAATGTCTATTTTTTGTTTGGATCAATTTATTAATATTAGCCAATGTAAAATCTGCCTAGAAAAAGATTGGCTTTTCAACCCGTCAAACCTCCAGCCCAAAATTTTACTGTCCACACCGATACACCATCCGTGTTGTTAGGATTGGAGCCAGAGGTTTAGTTGTGGTGTCGATCAGGTCGAGAGACGAAGTCGAGCAAAGATGAAGTGAGGCTGAGTGGTTGGAGCACCTGGGGGGACTTGTGGCCTGAAGTTCCCTGGCGGCCGCCGGTTGAATGTTACAAAGATTTTTACAAAAGGCCACTAGCGGGCGCCAGTTGATTGTCGGCTGCCAGTTGGGCACGAAAAAAAATATTTTTGTTGACAGTTTGCCCTCTCGACCCTTCAAACCCTTCAAGGGTTTATACCTCTATATAAACCCATGTAAGCCTCATGCAATGTGTGTGAGAGTTGCCAAAGAGTGTGGGCTCCAAAAAGTGTGACATTCATTGTAAAGGTATGGGTGAAATACCAAAGTGAAAAATAGTGAAAATCCCTGGCTTGACACGTCCCTAGATGTCAAACTGGGTGACCAAATTCTTGTGTCTTGTCTTCGTGTGTTTCTTTGTGTTGTGTTTGTTCTTCTCATATTGTTTGGCTCTGTATTATTGTTGGGCCCCCGTGTTCCCCCAACAACTGGTATCAGAGCTTGTGTTTGGGCGTGGTGGGAGCAAACATGATGGATGAAGGGAAGTCACCCGTGCAGAAGTTTGATAGTGTTGACTACGGCTTTTGGAAGAAGCAAATGGAGGACTATTTATATGGAAGGATTTGCACCTACCTCTTAGTGAGAAGAAGCTCGACGATATGAAGGAGGATGAGTGGATGTTGCTAGACCAGAAGGCGATGAACGTGTTGCATTTGTCATTGTCTAGGAATATTACCTTGTACACGGTGAAGTCAATAACCACCAAAGAGATGTTGGAGACCTTTTTCGAGATGTATCAGAAGCCATCTGCCACGAATAAAGTGCAGTTCATGAGAATGTTGTTCAACCTCCAAATGTGGAGAGTACCATAGTGGCTAAGCACCTCAATGAGTTTAATGCAATGATTGCCCAGTTGAGCTCGGTTGAGATTAACTTCGAGGATGAGATATAAGCCCTAATTTTGCTGAGTTCTTTACCTAATTGCTGGAATGGTACTGTTACTGTGGTTAGCGCCTCGGCGGAGAAGTGAAGCTTAAGTTGGACGAGGTGATGGATTTGATTATAAGTGGGAAGATTCATAAGAGTGAATCCAAAATAGCCTCGGGTGCAGCTTTGAGTGCAGTGAATAGGGGGAGGTCAGAGTTGAAGTTTGAGAAGGACTGGACCAGGTTAAAGTCTAAATTGAGGGGTGGATCGAAGAAGGACAGGAGCTCAATTCAGTGCTAGAATTATGAGCAGTATGGTCATTTTATAGACTAGTGCATGACACCGAAGAGGGAGGACAAGTCAGCTAATACAACAACAGAAGACCATGGGGATGCGCTGATCTAGAGTGTGAGTAATCCATTGGAGGCGTGGGTGTTTGATTCTGGAGCATCATTTTATTCTTGTGGTGATGCAGGGATGATGGAGCGGTATACCCCGGGTGATCATAACAAGGTTTATCTAGCGGATGATGAGCTGTTGCAGATTGTGGGCATGAGGGATGTTTGAATCAATACTCCCAATAGATCGTTGTTGCTATTGAAGAGAGTGAGGCATATTCCCGGTTGAGAAGGAATTCAATTTTCGTGAGGCAACTAAATGACGGGGGTTATGCAGGGATCTTTGGTAGCAGAACATGAAAAATTATCAAGGGAACTTTGGTGGTGGCCCATAGTTTGAAGGAGGATACGTTGTATATGACGAGGAACACCCATGATAGCATTGACCTTGCGGGTGCAATGGATGATGCAGATTTGTGGCATAGTCAACTTGGCCACATGAGTGAGAAGGGGATGAGGCTGCTATGTTTGAAAGGGAAGCTACCATGCGTCAGGACAGTTAATTTCGGTCTTAATGAGGATTGTGTTCTTGGGAAGCAGAAGAGGGTGAGCTTTTCGAAAGGTGGTAGGTCTCTGAAGGAGCAGAAGCTTGAGTTGGTATAAAGTGATTTATGAGGCCTGGCACGAGTGGCATCTTGGATAGTTCATTGTATTACATAACCTTTATTGATGATTCTACAAGGAAGTCGTGGGTTTACTTTCTAAAACATAAGTCTGATACCTTCAACGTCTTCACTAAGTGGAAATCCTTTGTTGAAAATGAGACGGGTTTTAAGGTAAAGTGCTTGAGATCCAACCACGGTGGAGAGTACGAGCTCAACGAGTTTAAAGATTACTGTGCAGCGTATGGGATTCATATGGAGAAGACAGGAGCTGGGACCCTCCTAGTAAAATGGCATCGTGAAGAGGATGAACATGACAATCAATGAGAGAGTCAGGGCCATGAGGTTGAAGTGTGGCCTACCGAAGATATTTTGGGCAGATGCAGTCAATACTGTTGCATTCTTGATCAGTAGAGGACCATCAACCCCTTTGAAGAATGAGGTACCGGAGGAGGCTGGGAGTGGTAAAGAGATTGATCTCTCTTATCTTCGTGTATTTGATTGTGTTTCATATGTATGTGAAAGGAGCAAGCTAGATGCTAAGTCTATGAAGTGTATGTTCATTGGATATAGAGGATATGATTTCAGTTTCAGGTTTTGGGATGAGAAGAACTGCAAGGTTATACGGAGTCGGGATGCCATATTCAATGAGAATGTGTTGTACAAGAACAGGATTAGTGAATCAGATGCTGTGAGTCGTAGTGATGAGATTGTCGAGTTAGATATCTCAAACATGGGTGGGAGCAAGAAGGTTCTAGATAATCAGGAGGCCGAGGAGGTGGCAGAACCAAGTTTTCCACCGCCAGTAGTTTCGCAACAGAGATCCACAAGACAGCGTGGGTCACCATACAGGTTCTCGCCTGCTAACTACTATCTCTTATCGTTAGATGGTAGTGAGCCAGGAGATTATGCAAAGGCTTGTAGTGGATGAGAAGATGGAGTCGTTGAGTGCTAACAAGACTTGAAAAATTGTCAAACTCTATAGTGGAAAAAAGGCATTGCATAATTAGGGGGTTCTTAAGGCTAAGCGTGTGGCAGATGGGAACAAGAGTTACAAGGAAAGAGTTGAGAAGCAGAAGACTCCAGGTTTCTCTGCATGTGGTAGTGTGATGTATACTGGGGGTGTACAAGGCTAGTGAAAGTAGATGCGGTGGGAGTAGAGAGAAGACTAATGAGAAGTCCTGGAAAGCAATAGTGGAAGGCAGTAAAATGGATTTTCAGCCATTTGACAAGTACTACAGAGAAGGCTTTAAGTGTAAAGGCCAGAAGGGCTGAAGTGGCAAGATGTGTTGATATGGATGTGGCATCAAGCTACTTTGATAAGAGAAGGGGTACGATCGAGAGTGTGGGTTGTGCAGTGATCTCTTGGGATTCAATATTGCGAAAGATCGTTACTTTGTCTACTGCAGAAGCAGGGTGTGCAGTAGTGACGGAAGGGAGCAGTGAGATCTTGCAACTTGTGAGGATTCGAAGAAGCGAGAGTCTTGCAGTTGTGTTGACCAAGGGGGTTATCTTGGAGAAGATGAAGTTATGCATAGCATCAACAGGCCTAGTGAACTGAGAAGAGGTCAGGCATGCCGAGTAGAGAAGAAGGTCATCAAGTGAAGGCTGACAAGTGATGAGGGTCACCTAGTGAGAGGTGGTTCGTATTGAGGTCAGTCTCCAGCTGGGTTATTGTTAGGATTAGAGCCTGAGGTCGAGTGGTGGTGTTGATCAGGTCGAGCAAAAAAGTTGAGCGAAGACAAAGCGTGGCTGAGTGGCAGGAGCGCTTGGCAGGCGCCAAAAAAGTGGTTGATGCCAGGGAGACTTGCGGCCGCAAGTTCCCTAGCGGCCGCCAGTTGAATGTTACAGAGACCAAAAAGTGTATTTTATATTGACAAGTTTGTCCTCTCGACCCCCCAAACTCTTCTAGGGTTTGTTCCTCTGTATATACCCATGTAAGCCTCATTCAATGTATGTTAGAGTTGCCAAAGAGCGTGGGTGGTCAAAAAGTGTGGCATTCATCGTAAATGTGTGAGTTAAACACAAAGTAAAAAATAGTAAAAATCTCTGGCTTGACACGTCCCTAGACATACACATTTCCGTCGAACTGGATGACCAAATATTTCTTTCTCTTTTTAACAATCCTAAGATGATGAAAGATCTCATTAACAATAAAAATATTATTATGTATATATTTGTCCTTTATGAAAGTATTTTAGGCATTAGAGATTATCACTGCCATCTAAGATTTGTGTCTATTAGCTAAGTTTCTTAGAGTACACATTGTAAGTAAAGTTGCACAAGCTAATTGATCTAACGTGTACAAATTCAGGATTTTGCACCTTAGGAATGAGAACAATTTATGTCTTGTTTAGTTCTTTTGGGATAACTCCTTCATTAAACCAAGATTTAATCATTTCTTTGAGTTTAAATTCTACTATGTGCTAATAATTATGATAAATAAACCTTGTAGTCCATTAGGACCTAGAGATCTAGAGCCTCCCATTTGGTTAGCAGATTTCTGAGAGTTATTTTTTTCTTACAAATCTCAATTCATTGAGGTCATGGTTTGAATAAACGACCCAAAGGTCAACTGGAGATTTTTTCTATCCTTCGAGTCAATCGATCCAACCTGTCAAACTGATAGTCGACCAAAGATTTTTTAAAATGCCAAATCTAATTTTTATTATATTTAATATTAAAAAAGAAAATAGTTACAAATATTATCAAATTTCATTACAAAAGTTATAATATACAAGAATCAATATCAGAATTAATCAATTTTAATATAATAAAATTTTAATTGTTTTTGCAAAAAACCAATTTTGGCTAGACGAGCTAGTCCAATCAAGAAAAATTGGTTGCTCCGACAAGGTGAATCGATGATTATCATTATTGGCCACCGGTTGAAAAGACCCCATGTTAAGGTTGAAAATTGGCCTGGGATTGGCCTCACTTCGTAATCGAATCTGATAGGTAGGACCACATTTTTTTAAATACACTAAATCTAGCCGTGCCTTCACAAATGAGTGTTGGGTTTTCATTTTTACCTTGTTTACGGATTCATTTTATCAAAAAAATTGAATGCTTGCCACGTTATTATGGTCTTGTCATGTCAGCCATACCTCGTTACATCATCAGATTCATCTTTGTAATAATTGACAGCGTAAGTTTACTTAACTGAAAAGTAAAATAAAATTTGCCAATAATTTATTTGCTGGCTAGGGGACCTCTCTCTTGCAGCTCGCAAGCCAAGTCAAAGCTAACTAATAATAATTGAATTGAGCCAAGCAAACTACTACTATTTTTGCGTGGGATGTAGTAGTTTGCTTGGCTACTGGACCAAGAATAAATAAACGATCGGACTAAATTCAGAATTTGATTTATGTAAATGAAAAAAATTGACTGGAATTCCTATGGTATAATTAATCAAAAGGCAATTGCTATCGTTGAATATAATAAAGTTTACGTAAAAAATTTTCTACAATAAAATAAAAAGGAGGACCAATGTCCAAGAGTTACAGTACTTTGAAAAGAGAATACTTTGCTTGTCGACACAAATAAATAAATAAATAAATCCGAAAAATGTTCGATTCTGAATCGTAACAACGAGATGCGCATTACACGTCGGTAGCTTGATTGGTGATGGATACATGTTACTGTTTCCATTGAACAGCCAACACCGTTGCTACGATGGCGTTCCTCTATAAGAGCTCAAATAGTAACCATCCTTTTCTACATATATAAATCGACTAAGCATTGATGTAATGCAAATGTGTCAACTTTATTTACGGTGTAAAAGTAGCGAAATTTTGTCTCTGTCTCTCCATTTTGATGTGACGATGCTTCTTGTTTGTAGCGTAACTAGCCACAAGGAAGATGAACTAAATATGCTATCTAAGGTCGACCATATTTTAGGAAGCTCAATACTACTTAAATTAAATTAGATGAACTAATATGAATTTAATGTATAACTATTGATTATTAGTCCATTAAGAAGATTATGAGAATTCTATTTTCTAATATATGAACTCTCTTATAATGTTTCATCTGCAAGAGCGACGAGCGACGATTGTCTATTGTGAAAAGAACTTGGTGGATTTGGTTGAGAAAAACTACATATCTTCCCGTACTAATTTTCAATATATATATATATATATATATATATATATATAACTCTCATAATGCCCATCTCAAAGAGCGACGACTGTCTTTTGTGAAGAGAACTAAGGAGGTTTGGCTAAGGTCTTACCTTCTGGATCATAAAGACCTTGCCATTCCATGTCAGCGTGAAAGTTCTGTAATAATAGATGATCATTCGCGTGGAATCCAAGTAGTTTTCATCATATAATTTTTGGTTTAGATTACCATGTACTCAAAAATAATATATCGACTAATTCATGTTCGTGACGAGTAGAACTTTTGAAAATTGGCAACTCTCTTAATAAATATTTAACACTTATTTATTCCTGATGAAACTTTATGGTTGAGTTGTGGGAAATCATATATTAAAACATGATACGTTCAATTTTGACACATATTGACGTACTAATAATTCTTTTATAACAAACTGCCCATGGAAAAATCAAATATCTAGGGAGACTAGAGTGACTGCTTCGTCCATGATTGCTAACAGTACGAGTTTATCTAAAATAATCTCTCGTAACAACTTCAATTTCATAAAAGAGGAACAGATTACGAGGCAATCAATGAGATGTCACTGATCTAAAACTTATGGATTAGGTTTGCTTAAACAAAAGGGAAAGGACGAAAGTCAAAACAGAAGAAAGCAAACGAATTTGGTGTGATTTCGCCATCAGGGTCAACCTAATCGGAAAGGACGAGCCAGATGTCTGCGAAAACGTGATGCAAATTAAATTTATTATTTATCCTGTCACTTGTCCCAATAAAGAACTAGGGAAATCGGGCCCCACTGACGATGATATTATCTTTAAAACAAGTTTTGTTATGATTTTGTTTTGTGATAATTATATGTTTGGTCCAACTGTTAAACTTATTTTAAAAAATCAATAATTCAATGTTACTATTTTTTCTGAAATGATCACTAATTTTCAGTCACATGCACCTCGACGGGCCACCCGTCGAGAACTCTCCGCTATACCAAATGCGAGAGAAACTCCATAGTTTTTGCATGGATGTTTTTAGCGAGGAGGTGTGGCTGTATGAATCCGATTCGTGATTCGATTCGTAAAAAATTCGATTCGAATTCGTCATGATAAGAATTGAATACGGTTCAAGTTTTTTGTAATTCGTCAAACTGGCGAATTGAATTCGAATTCGTTTTGAGAATTCGATTCGTATCGAATTCGAATTAAAGGGGGGGGGGGGGGGGGAATTAAAAAAAAAGGGGGGACGGGCGGGCGGGCGGGCGGGAATTCAAAAGGGGGGTAATTTGAATTTCAGGGGCAAATTACCATTTTTTTCTTACTATTTTTTTGTTACCGTGTTAATCCCTAGGTTACCATTTTTTTACTGTTGGTACTTTTTTAAAATTTTTTTTATAAATTCAGAATTTCTTCCCAACTCTATAAATACCACCTCTTATTCTTCAAATTTTACACATTCCAATCTCAATTCTCTACTTCTCTTATTGAAAATTTGAGCTATATAAATTATCCCTCAAGTTTACTAATTTGAGCTACTTCTCTTATTGTGCTATATGGAGTGATCATTGGCAAACACATTCATATTTTGGTGTTACATGTCATTGGATTGATAATGAATGGAATATACAAAAAAGAATAATTACATATAGAGTTTTTGATGATAGTCATAGTGGGAATAATTGTTATAAAATATTGCATACTATTTTACAAGAATATAATATAGTTCAAAAAATATTTTCAATTTCTCTAGATAATGCAAGTTCTAATAATGTTATGGTTAAAGATTTAGAAATTTTTTGTACACGGTTCGGAAGAAAATTTTTTCATATTAGATGTGCATGTCATATATTTAATCTTTGTACCCAAGATGGAATTAAAGCTTTAGACTCTACATTAGGACCAATTAAACAAGCGTTTAATTTATTATGGGCTCGCCCAAAATTGCTAAAAGATTGAAATTTTTTTTGCAAATTAAACAACATGAAACCAAAACGTTTTTCACAAGATGTTCAACATCGTTGGAATTAATTCGAATTCGAATTCGATTATAATTCAATTCTAATTCAAAAATTCATAATTCGTATTCGATTCGTCTTGTGAAGAATTGAATACGGTTTAATGTTTTGATGAATTCGAATTTGAATAAATTCGATTCGAATTCATCCAAATTCGAATCGTGGTCAGGTCTAGCTGTATGTTTGTTTGTTCCAAAACAACGGCACACGGGACTTGTCCTAATCTGCGCACCTGTAGATTGTTGACCCCGTGGCAAATGTTCTAACCAATTATTCCTTGTTATATCGGGAAAATAATTATTTCTTATTCATAGCTTGAGGAATCTAATTATTGAGCAGCATATCTTCAAAAATAAATTATTGAGCAGCATTAATTAAAGAACTTGCAATCTTGCGTAGAAGTCAATACAGTTAGATTTTTCTATCTGTATGGTCCAGATCCATGGATATCTCACTCAGGTGGTTAAGCAATGAAAGATAAAAGTAGGGACGATAATTTTATTCAATATTGAGGCTCTATTGGAATTCAAACTCAACATATTTATGATATATTAACTTATACTCGAATCAGTGCCCCATCTTTATTATTAAAAGATAGAGAAAAGTACGTACCTTGTAGTTTCACCGATTATCACTTGGGTACTCTTGTGATTTTTGAACAGTAAAAAAGTCCAACTTATTCGCGTATTTTGTCACAGACATGTCCCGAGCTCTGGTTCAGAAATTTTTGGGGAAACAACATCATTTTAACGTCTTTGTGGAACGTCACGTGGCGGTGACCCGGATTTGTCGTTGCTAACGTGGCAGTGCAAAATTATCATTTAGTACCAAAAGGATAGTAATTTGGTACCAATTAGTAATTTTTTACTGCCATGTTAGCAACGAAAAATTTGGATCACCGCCACGTGGCGTTCTACATAGACGTCAAAACGACGTTGTTTTCCCAAAAATCTCTGAACCGGAGCTCGGGACCGATCCGTGACAAAATAAGCGAATAAGTTAGATATTTTTTACGGTTCAAAAAACTACAGAGTACCCAAGTGATAATTGGTAAAATCATAGGGTACTTATGCATACTTTTTCCTAAAAGATATAAAGGTAAGTATAAAGATTTATAAGACTTTGTCCAGATTATGTCGTGTATTACTTAATTAATTAATTATATAATAAATAGATTAATAATGTATATCATATGATTTTGTCCGGTACTATCCATTATTATTTCCTAGATGGAAAATGTACAAATTTAGTAGCAGTGGGATTCAATTCGTCGCTTGCAATTAGGAGAGGTTTTTACAGGGAAAAAAATTTATGGGAAAATAAGAAGAATAGAACTCAGGAGCAAAAGAGATATTGCTTATGTTGAAGGAGTGGTCTAAAATCTTTCATTCATTGTTTCTTTTGGATAAAATTAATAGAGGAAGAATTAAAATAGAGTTGTTTTATATATAGATACATTTTACTCGATTTGAAGTCTCAAATATTCCCTAGATTTTATTTAAAGGAGGGACCATCTGAAGCCCTGAAAAACTAACAATTTTTTTGAGATTAGATTGTGTGCTGCCACTAATAGAGTGAGCACCACATGCGATCTGAGCAATTATAGAGATACATTATATTCCATATGTATTCTTAAATGAAAATGAGGGAAGATGCGCGTGAATTTAATAATACCATTGAGATTTAGTGGGGCGGATACAATGACATTTAAGGTATTTCTTGCTGTGAAAACAGGTTCTACAAAGAGGATGGATCCCATTATTCTCTCCATGTTGCATCAGAGCAGAGACAATATACTGTTGGTGATGGTGGCCTTTATGTTTGTATTATTTTCTCGGGTAAGTTGATCAGCCAGACATCCTCCCATATTCTGATGCTCTCTCCATCCCTGACTTTCCTCAGCAGCTGGGGTTTGATAATTTGTAGGCCACTGAGCACACAGCTTCAGGTCCAGGATGGCTGCTTGCCACTTTTTGCCTGCCAAAAAGATGATTTCGAGAAGTATATGCTTTGGATAAGTTTGAAACATAGAGAATTTTTATCATTTGATAATCTCCAAGCTTGTTTAACCAAGGGGCACTATTAAAAGCCCTAAAATTTGTAAATCTCATTCCTCATGAGCATTTTGGTTTTGTCATGCTTTCCCATTTCATCCAGTGTACTTTTCATGTCTCTACATCCCCTGACTACCAATATCTAGCCATCAAACTATCCATTTTCTTGCACATAGATTTGGGAAACTTTACACTCTACATAGCATAGGTTGGGATGGAAGCCAAGACATATTTTATCATGACTTTCCTCCTCGCATTTGACGACATCTTTTGTTTCCAAGACAAAAACTTAATCAATATGGCAGTATGAACATAATTGACAGCTTGATTCTTAGATCTGCCCCAAAATGAAGGAAGTCCTAAGTATTTATCATTGTAATTCATTATACTCATTCCTAGCACATTTAAGATCATATTTTTAATGCTACTATATATACGAGAATTAAATCTTACATTTGATTTCTCAAAAATTATTGGTTGACGAGAAGCTAGCATGAATTTACTGCAAGAAAACTCTTGAAGGCAGTAGCTTCTCTCAAGCTTGCACAACCTATAAGAAGAGTGTCATCAGTAAACGTAACATTAGTAATGATAGGACTTCTTCTTTTTTTGAGATCCATGGTCAATCCGGATGATTTATACTACTTGTTATAGTGGGATAGGGAATATGCTATTAGGAAAAATAAGTAACGAGATAAATGATCTCCTTGTCTTATTCCTCTAGATGGGGTAAACCATTCTTGGGGTGATCCATTTATAACTCACAGTGCATTTAATCCAATAGTTTAGGAACCCCATCTTTTCTATAACATCTTTCAAAAAAGACCAATTAACTAGGTCATAAATCATTTTAAGATCTATTTTGATTGCTATAGTTTCTTTTTTCTTTTGCTTGCATAACCTCAAGTGACGAAAAATATCATTTGCAATAAGAATGTTATCTTGTATGTATCTATATCTGAAGAAAGTATTTTGAGAATTGAGCATTGGCATCAAAGTTTTGATTCTGTTTGCAAGCACTTTGAAGTACACCGTAGATAACTTAGAATTATAACAATGTAAGTCTGTTTAGTTCTTTAGGGAGCCTCCCCTTAGATAACTTATTTCTAATCATGGTAGTTAGTTTATGACCTAAAATGCTCCAATATTTATGGTAAAATAAACTTGGCAGTCCATCAGAGTTTGAAGCTTTAGATCCACTCATTTGAAAAGTATCTTAATCAATTTAAGCACTGGAGATGTCCTTCTTGAGCAAGTCTGCCATCTGCAAAAAAAGAGAGCATGGAATATATGATATTAACTCAGAACTGTTAGTTGTACCTGAATCAGTGTACATTCCCTTGAAGAATGTTTGTATTGTAGTTCTAATTTGGGAAAAGTCCACTTTAGTACCCTGTAGTATCGACCAAAATTACTTTACTACCCTGTGGTAAAAAACTGATCAATCGAGTCATACTTATTTCAATTAACATCAAAAAGGGCCTCAAGCAGCTGCCCGGAGCTGCCCGAACCTACCCGAACCCTGCCCGGGCTACGTTGCCAGCCACGTCACCAATTTTTGATGACGTGGCGCCACGTGGACATCCATCTCCTCCCCCTCCTCCTCCCCTCCTCCTCCCAACCCACTTTCTCCCTCCAAAATGGAAAACTACTCCTACAACTCCTACCCGGACTCCGACGACACCTCCCCCTGCTCCCGTGAGATCGACTTCGACGGCCAGCCCCAGATCCCGGGGGTCGGCCCGTGGGACAACCGGTCGTCCGCTGTCCCTTACAAGGCCAAGTTTCTCTGCTCATACGGCGGTAAAATCCAGCCCCGCCCCCACGACAACCAGCTCTCCTACGTCGGCGGTGACACCAAGATCCTCGCCGTGGATCGATCCGTCCGCTTCCCCTCTCTCCTCTCCAGGCTCTCCGCCCTCTGCGGCGGCGATCCAAACGACCTGTCGTTCAAGTACCAGCTCCCCGGAGAGGACCTCGACGTGCTCATCTCTGTTACGAACGACGATGACCTAGATCACATGATGCACGAGTACGACCGGTTGTTCCGGTCTTCCCCTAAGCCCGCCCGCATGCGATTGTTCCTCTTCCCAAACCCCAGCGACGGCGGCGGAGGACGCAGAGGACGAGAAGAATGCGGAGGAGGAGGAGGAGGACGCGGAGGAGGAGGGGGACGCGGGGAGGAGGAGGAGGAGGAGGAGGAGGACGCGGAGAGGATGAGGAGGAGGAGGAGGAGGAGGAGGGGGAAAGGAGATGGATGTCCACATGGCGCCACGTCATCAAAAATTAGTGACGTGGCTGGCCACGTAGCTCGGGCAGGGTCCGGGTAGGTTTGGGCAGCTCCGGGTAGCTGCCCGAGGCCCTTTTTTATTTTAATTGGAATAAGTATGACTCGATTGATCAGTTTTTTACCACAGGGTACTAAAGTAATTTTGGTCGATACCACAGGGTACTAAAGTAGACTTTTCCCTTCTAATTTTGGTTTTATCCTCCATCCTAACTTCATATGCATTCTAGTTTTAATGATTTCATTCTGTTGGCACCTCTGAGCTGCTGATAGATGGAAAAATTTGGTGTTTGCATCTCCATGTTGAATCCAGTTCACTTTTGCCCTCTAGTACCAACAACATTTTTCTTGGTTTTATAAATGGGCTAGGGATTTTTTCAAATTCAGTTCCGCTTCCTGGTGTAGGTGATCATCAGGGTTTCTCTACACATGGGATAACCTCTCTACAAGCTAGTTTATTTTTCCCCTTTTGCATCCCAATGTCTTCTTCTGCTAATCCTGTAGATTGTAGCCACAAGATTGTTGTACTTCTGAAATATTTGGGACAGATTACCATTCTTTAAACCTTAAGAGTCTTGAATGATATCCTTGAAACCCTCTTTCTTTGACTACCATTCCTAAAACCTGAAGAGTCTCTTTCTCTTCCCACTATGCACACAGAAATCAAGCACCACATAAGAGTGGTGAGAAATATCAATTTCGCCATTAAGTAGGTGACAGTGAGAGAACATCTCTCTCCAAGAAGAGTTAGCTAGAGCTCTGTCTAGTCTTTTTCATATCATGTGCCTTCTTTCTCTATTGTTACACCAAGTGAACTTATGTCCAGTTGCAGAGTTACCCATAAACAACTTCCGTCCGTTGATCGGGATATAGGTCGAGAACATCTCATTGTCTGAGCAGATGTGTCAGGTTACTCCTGTGTCAATAAACCACTCTCTTGGGTTATCCACCAGATTAGCTTCAAACACCACGGCAGATAGGTCTAGCTTAGATAAGTCTTCGGCCAGATTAGCCTTCTCACGATCATCCCTCTTTGGCAGGCGACAATCCTTTGCCATGTGACCAGACTTATCGCAGTTGAAGTAATTGCCCTTGATCTTCTTAGCCTTCTTTTTCTTTGGCTCTTGTTTCTCCTGCTTATTTCTGGGCTTCTTCCTCTTCTTACTGGTACCTCCCTCAGCGAGGTGTACCTTAGCCTCAGAGTTGGTCCTGCTGGTCTTGACTTCGGACTTTCAGTTATCTTCCTCGATCCTTAGTCTCACGATCAGGTCTTCCAGCCCCAGTCTTTCCTCTTATACTTGAGGTAGTTCTTGAGGTCCCTCCACAGGAGGGGTAGCTTCTCGATTATAGTAGCCACCTAGAAAGACTCGCTGAGTTGCATGCCTTCGGCGTGAATCTCATGTAGAATCAGCTACAGCTCTTGGGCTTGGGCTTGGTCTATGACCTTCTTGGAGTCCACCATTTGGAAGTTGAGGAACCTTCCGACGATGAATTTCTTCATCCCGGCATCCTCTGTTTTGTACTTCTTCTCCAAGGAGTCCCACAATTCTTTCAAAGTCTTTGTACCTGCATAGACATTGTAAAGGGCATCGTCTAAGCCATTCAGGACATAGTTACGACATAGAAAGTCGATGTGACTCCATGCATCGAGAGCGTTGATATTCTGTAGATCAGCCTCATTTTTTGCCACCTTCAGAGCCTCTTCCTTCAAGAATCGGACCAGGTTGAGCGTCGTCAGGTAGAACAACATCTTTTGTTGCCACCTCTTGAACTCGGTACCATTGAACTTGGCCGGCCTTTCGGCGTGGACAGTTCCCGGGATCGCTGGCACTGGTGTTGGTGCGGAACTTGATGATGCCATCTTCAAGTACAAAGTGCCCATTGCGACCTGCGTCTAATGCGCCATGTGCACATGCGCGTACGCGTGCGAGTGCGCGTGCACGTGCTTGGATCAACGGTCCGAATTGGCTATCCAGGTGGTCAACTTATTTCCTAGTCAATAAGAAAAATCTCCTTATAAACTTGAAAAGACTTCCTTGTTGTTTCAGATGTGGTAATGCACTTTCCATTTTCACTTTGGGCTTTTGCATTGAATTTTTCATTCAATTTTTCCAACATGTGTACACTGTACTTACCTTTTTTTTATAGAAATGTACTTGCCTTATTTGAATAGGCTAAAATTGAGTAAGGAAGAGTTTTATAAAATAAAATATGATACTATTGAGTAACTATACTTTGCAAAATAAAAAAAATACATCTAAATTGGGGGCAGGGAGAGTAACATAGTATAGAAACATTACTTTTAATTTTCATCTTGTTAACACTATATTACTCCACATTACTTTCTTATGATAAAAAAACTACATCAAGTAACATGGAATTTTGTCTAACCAAACAAGGTTATGTACGTAATTATATTTCCTCTATCTTAATTTACTTTATAAAAATATACTTTACGTTTTAAAAATTTCTCTGCCAACTCCACGTGACGGTAGTAAGAGTAGGTCGTCTCCCTTGTTTTAAACTTTTTAATAAAAAAAATTACTCTTTTTTTAGAAAATATGTAACTTGTTATCCATTATCAAATTTTTATGATTTTCTTTTTAAAAAAAGACAAAAACATGTTCCCTCTCTGAATTTTTAAAGTGACCAAATGAGGATCCTATTTGAGTCAATTATTCATAAGTGCTTGCTAGTGTTAATGGAGCACTACTTTGTCCTTTGACGAATGATTTTCAACTATCTATATTCAAAGTGATTATTTGGAAACTTTATATACCAAAATGAAATTTCCTTTCCTTTGCGGGAAGTAAGGCCTGACAATTATAATTAGCCTGTCATTTTATCGCATCATTTTGTTCGTTTAAAAGTGGAAAGGATTAGCCGGACAAAGAGGCGATAAATAAATAGAGGTAATTGCCTATATTTGGCTATACATTTAGTTTGAATTTAATTTGGTTGGCGAATGAGTATTCGAATATCAGGTTGTACGAAAAAAAATTCACAAATTTAAAAAAATGTTGACATATGTAGTTTGAATAGGAATGGACGAACGGTAGTTGAAAGTCTGAATTGTCAAGTTTGGTAAACGATTAAATTCACAGCAAATTATATTTTGAGCTCCGAAAAAATAGTCATATAAACTTTTCACGGAATAACCATTGGGTTAAAAAAATTCGTATCGATTTTTCATCTACAATTCTTACCAATTTGACTAATTAGAGAGAAAAAGATATTCCTAAAATATTATTCACTCATTTTACCATGCGGAAGAACCCATGTGGTTTGAAATTTGGAATTTTTTCTTTTTTGGGTAAAAAATTTCACCAAAATTATTAAAATAGATAACAAACATGGAATTAAAATTTTTAAAAGTGAAGCGACCGTCTAGCAAATGATCACCCCTTTTTTACAATTTGTCAAAATCTTGAAGAGTGATAAGTTAGCGTTTAGATTTTCAACTTGTTATTTCACATTAACTTTAAATGCGATAAACTTGTTAATGCATCATGAAGAAGGAAGTACAATTTGTTACATACCTTATGTAAATGCATCTCTCAATTTTTAAATTCGGAAAATATTTAGCTCCGGCTATTGAACTAATTACTTGGTGAAATAAAAATCTATCTATTTATCAAAAAATGTTAAAAAAATATTTTACTAATGTACTATTTTAGAAAAAAAATGTGATGTCATCAAAATGTAGTATATTATTTTGTACATGCAAAAAAGTGATCAAACTAAACCATGTGAGGATCATCCTTTTAAATGAGTAGGAAGGACCAAATCTACTCCGCCATTATAAAAGAAATAAAGTCGAAATTGAAATCCAACTGTCAACCGAAGGAATTAAACGATGATAAGAGGCATGCCGCTTCCCTAGTTTTAAGTAGTTATAGTTTAATCAAGAAATTTCAAGTTTAAGTTATTGAGAACACAACAATGTTAAAATTTTTGTTGAGAGAGATTTGTCATATCCGGCAAAATCATACCTGACTCGAACATGAATTAGTCGTTTTACAAGATATCTATGTAATAAATGGTTATAAACTAAAAACTACTCTAGCAGCACATAACGGTTGTTTTTTTTTTGAGGGAAAAAGTGGCGCGAAGCCTATATTAAAATACGAAATACAGACATAAGACAAGAAAACGAAACAGAAAAACAGACACAAGATAAAGAGTCCAAGCGGAAAACGAAAGCCAGTCCGATGACAGAAGATGGCACAGGGGGGAGCGATGGGCAGTCGAATAGAGCACAAAGGCCGACGACCGGGGTGGAGTTCTGCCGAAACAAGCTTCGGCCAATAACCTTAAGACACCGTCAAGAGGGCATCTGAATGCAGACACATAACGGTTTTTGGTGGGTGAACATGTGCATTGTCATTACAGCTTATCCTTGTTTGAATAAAGCAATGGAATCTATACGCTTTGCATAATTTAGTATTAAAAATGCATATACAGATCCACATAAGACTGTAAGAGGAGGCCACCGCCCTTTGGCAAGTAAAGGATGAACCTTTTGGGTTGGACTTGTATTGATTATCTGATTTGGCATGTACTTTTAGCCCATCAAAGCATTTCCAAATTAGCTAGCTGTTGCCACATTTAGGAATTATGATCCCCTTTAACCCCCACGAGCCCCACCTACATCATCATCATGATGCAAATGTTTTTTTTTCTTGAAGTTGGCATGACAAAATTATAGTTTTGATGGTGCATTTTTCGGTGATACAAGTGATAAGTGACTTACATTCTTTTACAGAGGTATTGGGTCCAAGTTTTCGAGTATGTAAAAGATATCAATGAGAAAACTACCCATAAATATGATCGACAGTGTTTGACTTAGAAGCCGTTATTTTAGCTTAACTAAGATGTTTGAAGTTCGAGTTATTTGAAATATAATAATATTAAATAATTATTGGGAGAGCTTGCCACATTTCAAAAGCCCCACCTGGCTTAAACCAGGATTAGTCATCGTCGACACAGACACAGTGATATTCAGATACCACGATGTGTAACTAAAAAATAAAAGAAAAATAAACTTCCGGTCCCATTGCGGTTTGGTTGGTTCAAACATTTGCAATTGACGAAGCGCTTGGTAGGATGACAACAAATTCAATCTCGTTTTTCTGGAGTCAGTGGGTCAATTTTTACCATCTTTGAAAATAGAAAAACCTTGTTTGAGAGGGGAAGAAAACCCAATGCCACCGACCGTCTAAATTTAATAAAAAAATGATTTGCAATAATTATTTTGGGAATATTTTAAAAAAAGAATCAAACTCAATAGTGAAAAATAGAAAATGTATCTTTCAATTGTAGCACTAAGCACCATAGTATAATAGTTGATTATTAAACTTATATGATGGTCTATTGTACAAATAATCTATAATAGAATATTAATGAAAATTGAAAAAGTTTTTGGATATCTTCAAGAGGGCAATTGTTAGAGTCATCCATAACTAGAGTCGATATTGCTCGAATTTAAGTCTAAATAGAGTTCCATAAAAATATTTGTGCTAAAATGCAACAATAGCAAAGGCTAAGAGGAGAACAGACGCGTTTATTCCCGAGCGTATTAATCACATCTCAGCTGCAATTGCGTGAGAGAATAATTAAGCCTCTTCAATTTAAATTAAAACAGAATTATTAGTTACCAATATATACGTATATAATACTCTGAAGTACCTGTCAAAAGAAATCATGCGTATCAATGTTTAAAAAAGCCATGTTGAATATTCTGCATTGACCATTCAGCATATTCTCATCTACCATTCTCACAAGCAGACCTGATGCACGTTAGTCAATTGTTTCGATTATTTTTTGAAAAGTAACGTTGTTTACACTTTTGTTAGGATGAATTTAAAACGTGTTGTATCATTAAACTACATTTTTTTTTTACGCTAATTATTTCAAATTATTACTATTTAATTAATCAAGATTTGAATCGATCAAAATCTCAATATTGACACAAAATTTACTATCAAATTTTAGCTTTTTTTACCGCAGTAGGATTATAGTGACGTCACAATTGCAATATAATATTCTTTATACGAGGTGATTTTATACTCACTTTATTTTAGTATATACGAAAACTCAAGTTAAATACATCTAACTAATTCATTTTGTGGTTAAATATGTTCACTCTCAAAATCTCTACCTTTTCAAAAAAAACTTTTAAAACAATACGTCGGTCTAATTAATAAGAACTATTAGCCCCATGATCAATCAGGGGTTGGATTTGGTCTTGGACGTGTAAAACGCGCCAGAACCATCCAGGAAAATAAAATGGTTCGCGTAGTTATGATATAATAGTCTACTCAGTTATGATAAAATGGTTTCACAGGGACCGTCGCGGATAAATCGGGACCTTCCCGGGATATAATGATCAAATAAAATGATTCGCCCGATAGTCTGCTCCGTGTATATCCAATGGTCTACTTAGTGTATATCCAATGGTGTGCCCCGTGTATATTCAATGGTCTGCCATCCAGGACTCCTGAATAGCCCATTTCAAGACCAAAATCTGGTCTCATATCTTATTTTAATGGGTGATTCTCCCATTGGTATATTTTTGTTAATCTTGAACCTAATTTAAAAAAAAAGTGAATTGAAGTCGCTTGGATCCAACAAACGGCTAAAACGTGAAAACAAGGACTATCACGAAATGAAGAAAAAATTGATAAGCACACGTAAGTGGTTGACCAGTCAACCAAACCCGAGCCTCGTGGTTTTCTACGGCACAGAAATCAGGCAAGCAAGATCTCCAAAACAATTTCCTCACTTGGGATTGGTGATTTTGTTAGATACCCTAGCACCAAATATACTTTATTTTATCTGGAAACTAACTGTTGTTTGTGAAGGATAGTGCACTTGATTAGGATCTAAGTCGAGGCAAAGTTTTACTCTTTTTCCTTAAGACAAGATTGCTCCGTATTCAGTGCTTACGGGCTGCGGCAATCGTCCACAAGATACAACGACTTTGTTACTTTCAAGATCATAGCACAACGAATCTCGAAGATTCGGCAAACCTTTGGATACTCAGAACTTTCTTGAGAGGGAGGGAGAGAAGAGAACAACTATTGCTAATGAATGCTTATGCAATGAGTTGCTGGAATGATTTGTAAATAAGGGGGAGAAGCCTATTTATAGGCGCTGGATGGGAGTGGAGGTAGGCACTTCCGAGAGGACGCATCCTTTCGGCTAGCAGATGCACCCATACGAACTCCAGATTTGCTGATGGCCAGAGGCACTCCTTCGGCCAGGCCAGGCCAGGCCTACTTGTTTGGATGCTTGTGATCCTTCGGTGGATATTCTCGACAATGCCCTTTCGGCCACCTAGCAAGCCGCCTGCAGCTCTCCAGAATAGGGCAAAAATCTTAAGGTTCCTCCAGACGATGCGTACGTGCGAAGTGTAAAGTGCGCCTCAAAGCATTCAATATGCCATGCACATACGCACGTACACACTTGGATGGTACTTTGCACCGTCCTCGCATCATGTCCGAGTTGTCCTTCAAGGTGGAACATTTAATGTTACACTAGCTTGGAGCTCCTCCTTATACACTTGAAAGATTTTGTGCCATTTTCTAATGTGGTAATGGTTTTCCTCCCACCTTGGGCCTTCCCACTTTGGGCCTTTTTAGGTTGGGCCTCCTTTGCATTGAATTATCATTTAATTCTAACAATCCCCCACATGAATGATGATTAATATATGCTGACACTTTTAAGAAAAATTTTGACGAGTTATCATTGCATCGAGGTAGATAGCTTGCGGCTTTGAACCTTCTCTAGTAAGATATTATCAGATTTACTTGCTGCTCAGTGAATGCGATGTCTTGAACTGGTCAACTTTTGATATAAACCAAGACAATAACATTTACACAATGATATCTCTAATATCCTTAGTTCTAACATTGTGTCCGTTTCAGCCATGGACCTTATCTTCGATTCATAAGTATTTTTTTTTCATTTGAAGTGGCTTCACTTCACACTTATATAGGTGATCTCATATCAAGAGTATCCTGCCATACTATACCTTTATCTGGTATAGAAATTATTAAAAATGTATACGCTTAACCTTATCACACCTCTCTAGGTTAGTACTTGGGCAGCTTCTGAGAATGGGATGAGTTTCAAGTAATCATCTTAACCATCTATAACTTAGTTGTCTCATTGAACCAAGTTTGTGGGATCTCCACTCATCATGGTTGAGTTACCGCTATAAATATTTTTTAATGTACAGATTTTAACCCCATTCCTCTTACTGTATTATACATTTGATCTCTGTTGATTCCTTTCGCCAAAGGATCAGCTATGTTGTCCTTGGACTTTACATAATCAATGGTAATTATACCACTAGAGATCAATTGTCTAACGGTGTTATATCTCCTATGGATGTGTCGAGATTTACCGTTGTACATAGTACTTTGCGCTCTCCCGATTTCTAACATGTTATCACAATGTATCAATACATGAGGCACATGCTTATTCCAACAAGGAATATCCTCTAGGAAGTTTCTGAGCCATTCAGCTTCTTTCCCAGCTTTATCTAGTGCTATGAACTGTGACTCCATGGTGGATCGAGCTACGCACATTTATTTAGAGAATTTTCAGGACACAGCTCCTCCACCTATGGTGAATATGTAACCACTAGTGGATTTAGAATCTTTAGTATCCGATATCCAATTCGTATGACTGTATCCTTCCAATACAGCTAGATATTTCGTATAAAGTATGCCATAGTTCAAAGTATATTTTAGGTACTTTAGAACCCTTTCCAGAGCTAACCAGTGATCTGTTCCTAAATTGCTTGTGAATCTACTAAGCTTGCTAACTGAATATGCAATATCAGGACGTGTACAATTTGTCAAGTACATCAGGCTCCCAATGATCCTTGCATATTTTAGTTGAGATACTGGGTCCCCTCTATTTTTAGCTAAGTATAGACTCGGGCCTACCGGAGTCTTAGCCGAAGGTTTGTCAAAAGTTTCGAATTTTTTGAGTACGTTCTCAACATAGTGAGATTGTGACAGGACAATTCATTCAGTCGTCCTAGAGATTTTGATCCCTAGTATGACATCAGCTAGACCCATATCTTTCATGTCAAAGTTGTTCTTTAACATGTTCTTAGTTTTCATAATAAGATCATTACTGCTTTTCATGATTAACATGTCGTCTACATACAGACATACAATTACGTAAGCATCAGATGTGCCTTTAATGTATACACATTTATCACACTCATTGATCTTAAAGGCATTTGACATCATTATTCTGTCAAATTTCTCATGTCATTATTTTGGCGTCTGTTTCAGTCAGTACAATGACTTGACCAGTTTGCATACTTTATGCTCTTGTTCGGGGACAACAAACCTTTCATGTTATTCCATATATATTTCTTCTTCTAGTTCTCCATTTAGGAAAGCTATTTTTACATCCATTTGATGTATTTCGAGGTTGTAAAGTGCTGCAATGGCTATGAGCACTATAATAGATGTGATTCTTGTAACCGTCAAATACGTGTCAAAGTAATCATATCCTTCCTTCTATTTGAATCCTCTTGCTACCAATCGAGCTTTGTACTTGTCGATTGATCCATCAGCTTTGTATTTTCTTTTAAGGACCCACTTGCAACTTAAAGGTTTACAACATGGTGGAAGATCTATGATTTTCCATTTGTGATTTTGCATGATCGACTCTATTTCACTATTGATAGCTTCTTTCTAGAGAGGAATATCTGGACTAGACAAAGCCTCTTAGATTATCCTAGGTTCATTTTCTAACACGTATGTCAGAAAATCTGGACCAAATGACTTGGCTACCTTAGTCCTCTTACCACGGCTAGGTTCCTGAGCATCTTAATCAGAACCTCGTGCAGCTTCATAAGTCCTCTTATTAGAGCTTACTTCTTTTCTTTCCTTATTAGGAAAAGTGTTCTCAAAGAATATCACATTTCTTAATTCCATGACCATTCCCTCATTGATTTCAGGGTTTTCAGACTTGTTTACTAGAAATCGGTATGCGCTACTGTTGTAGGCATATCCGATAAAGATGCAGTCAATAGTCTTAGGTCCTATTCTCACCCTTTTGGGTGGAGGTATTTCTACCTTAGTTAGGCACCCCCACACTTTAAGGTAACCGTAGGAAGGCTTTTTTCCTTTCCATAGTTCATATGGGGTTTTGTCCCTTTTCTTGTGTGGTAATTTATTTAGAATGTGATTAGCTGAGAGCATAGCTTCCCCCCACATGTTCTGGGTTAAGCCCGAGCTACTCAACATAGCATTCATCATCTCCTTGAGAGTTTGATTCTTTCGTTTAGCTATGCCATTTGATTGAGGTGAGTGTGGAGCAGTTGTCTGATGAATAATGCCATTTTGTTGACAGAATTCTTCCAACGGAGCTACATATTCTCCCCCTCTATCACTTCGAATAATTTTGATTTTATTGCTAAGTTAATTTTTAACCTCATTCTTATAACTCTTGAAGGCTTCGAAGGCTTCGTCCTTTCCTTTCAAGAGAGATACGTAGCAGTATCTTGTGCAATCATCGATAAATATGATGAAATATTTTTTTCCACCTCTAGTTTGCACGTGTTTCATATCGCAGACGTCGAATTAACTCTAAAGGTGTTGTACTTCTTTCTAATGAATGAAAAGGTGTTTTGACTTTGCTTCTCCTACTTATTTCTAGACTTCTTCCTCTTCTTGCCGTTACCTCCTTCAGTGAGGTATCGTAGCTTCAGAGTTGGTCTTGTTGTTCTTGACTTCGAACTTTCGGTTGTCTTCCTCAATCCTTAGTCTCAGAATCAAGTCTTCAAGGCCTATATCCTTCCTCTTATGCTTGAGGTAGTTCTTGAAATCCTTCCACAGGGGTGGTAGCTTTTCAATTAGTGCTACCACTTGGAAAGACTCACTTAGGTGCATCCCTTCGGTGTGGATCTCATGCAGAATTAGTTACAACTCTTGCACTTGATCTATAACCTTCTTGGAATCTACCATCTTGAAGTCGAGGAATCTTCCGACGATGAATTTTTTTAACCCAGCATCTTACGTCTTGTACTTCTTCTCCAGAGAATCCCATAATTCTTTTGCAGTCGTGGTTTCGACATAGGAAGTCGCTATGAGTCCAAGCATCCAGAGCATTGATCTTCTGTTGATCAGCCTCATTCTCCGCCACCTTCGGTACTTCTTCCTTCAAGAACCGGACCAGGTTGTGCGTTGTCAGGTAGAACAACATCTTATGTTGCCACCTCTTGAACTCGGTGCCATTAAACTTTGCCGGCCTTTCAGCGTGGATAATTCTTGGGACCGTCGGGATTGATGCCTGAGCAAAGCTTGATGATGCCATCTTCAAGTACACAATATCTCGTCTTACGATTATTGTTTGTGGAGGATGGTGTACTTGATTAGGATCTAAGTCGAAGCAAGAATTTCACTCTTTTTCCGTAAGATGAGATTGTCCCATATTCAATGTTTATGGGCTGCGACAATTGTCCCCAACATATAATGACTTTGTTACTTCCAAGATCGTAGCACAACGAATCTCGAAGCTTCGGCGAACCTTTGGATACTCGAAACTTTCTTGAGAGGGAGGGAGAGAAGAGAACAACTATTGCTAATGAACGCTTATGCAATGAGTTTCTGGGATGATTTGCAAATGAGGGGGAGAAACCTATTTATAGGCGCTGGATGAGAGTGGAGGTAGGCACTTCCGAGGGGACACATCCTTTCGGCCAATAGAGGCACCCCTTCACACTCCAGATTTCCTGATGGCCAGAGGCACTTCTTCGGCCTGGCCATGATTCTTCGGATGTTCGTGACCCTTCGGTGGATATTCTGGACAATGCCCTTTCGGTCGCCTAGCAAGCCACCTGTAGCTCTCCGGAATCGGGTAAAAATCTTAAGGCTTCTCCAGCTCCTCGCGATAATGCGTATTTATAAATTTTAAAGTGCACCTCAAAGCGCCCAATGCACACACGCACCTGCGCGCTCGGATGGTGCTTCATACCATCCTCGCTTCATGTCCGAGTTGCCCTTCCAGGTAGAACATTTAATGTTACACTAGCTTGGAGCTCCTCCTTATATACTTGAAAAATTTTGTACCATTTTTCAATGTGGTAATGGTTTCTCTCCCACCTTGGACCTTCCCACCTTGGGCCTTCCTAGCTTGGGCCTCCTTTACATTGAATTGTCATTTAATTCCAACAATAACTTCTATAGAAAAAATAGAAACTTAGTGGTCCAAGTGTAACATATTAGGATTTTCATAAAAAATGGTTTGAAGTTCAAGTTGTGCAAAGAGTAACCACAAGTAGAGCATCCCAGTATAAGTCCGACAGTCTCGTCCAAGAATTTTTATCCAAACCTATGTTTGGCACAGAAAATGGACGAGAAAAAATTAGAAATTTGTCCTAGCTCACCCCATATTTCTTGTCCTATTTATTTCTATAAGACAGAAAATTATGTCCAAGGACAAAAATTACTTTTTTTTCAAAAATGATAGAAATCTCCTGTGATATGTTTTTACCATGTTACCCTAAACTCTTTTTTTTTATATCTTCACCAAATTTAACCCAATAAAAACTAATTATTTTATATAATATATGATTTTCGGGTCTGACATACAATTTTTTTTATTCGGACTCAAATATTTTAATATTTGTATACTCATTTAAATTTTTTAAATTTTATATTTTGATACAAATCTATATAAGATATAAAATTATTATTTCATATATTTGATTAATAGATACATATTTACCATGATAGTATTTTAATGAGATCTTCGTATAAGAAAATTCAACACACGACTCTATTGTACACAGTACATGTACCAATGGTTCTTAATAATACTTATACCTTTATCAAAAACATACGTATTTGTCAAATTCTATGAATATATATTAAAAATAATGGTAATGTAAATGCGATGATCTAAATTTGTAAGCTTTTTTTTGAACGATTTAGTTTTGATATCTATTTTTTAATTCAAGAATTTTATTTTTTATGATACAATAGTTTTTAATGTAACTGCGATAATTGATTTTACTCGGATTAATAAATATTTTCTTTTTTGGCCGTGAAGGGTAATTTTGTTTTTAACAAAATCTCTCACACGTATCAAATAGAGAACTGGACTAAATCTTCAATCATGTACTGAAATTACCAAACACAGGACAGGATAGCTAGAACAAACATGTTTGTCCGGTACTGTTCTGTCCTATATCTCTAGTCCTATCCAAAAGACGTACCAAACACACCATAAATGGTTATCTTATCGTGTATATGGTAGCAAATACCAAAGTGTTGTAAACCCAAAGATGCCCCAACGATGATTATTTTGCAGCTCAAATTTTAATAGTACACCTAACCTCATATAGTAAATAATCTGCATTCTAAGTAGCATCATCTAGATTAGATTCTTCCTGTGTCTTATGCACCTGACGTTCAGATCTAATCAATTAAAGGAAGAGAAAGAGCGATAACAGAATAACCTAAGGTTCAACAAGAAGTTTTGTAATTTATGTTACCAAGATGCAAGATTAAGATCTACAAGCAACTAGGACAAATGAGGGCATCTGAGTCGGTCTTGGTGCGAATGAGATGCAGACGATGACGAGTTCTATACCGGGGGGCCGAGTGCAACAGAAGAGGAGCCTTCTTTTCTTCAGGAAAGGAGGCAATATAACCCATCTGCGCGGATACATGGGCCTTCCTTCCTTTGCATCAAACAACTGTCCATGACAAGCAGAATTATGAGTAATGAAAGTATACACAATGCCGTATCTTTCACCACCAACTTGTGGTATATGCAATGTAGCATACCGGCAAGCCGAACTGATAACTCAATAGGAAAGGACCAACAGACAAATGCAAAAACAAAGTTCAGAAACTTGCCTTCCTCGAGCGGCGGTGCTTAGCAAGAGCCCAGTTGGTCATGATCGCTGCTGCAACCACAAGAAAGATGTACCCGGCGACAGTCTGTGTTGCCATGTTGAAACCTAACCACTGATAAATCTCCGTCGTGTAATTTGCGCATGTCACAATGTTGAAAAGGAAACCACGTGGGATTTGATAGCCTCCGGTTCCACTTGGATCGCGAAGATTCTTGAGCAATATGTGGCAATAGAAGTTTGAAAGTTGATTAACCAATCCAAACCCGAAACCGATCTTCATTTGGAGGTCGTTAACAGAGGTGTATAGCGGGTGGTTGACATAGTAAGCAATGTAGCAACCAAAGGACCAGTAGTAAGCACAGTTGCGGAACTCATTGGAAAGAGAGGAAGTTGCGTGGCTGAATCGGTGCACGAAAAATGTCTCCATGATGCGTTTGAAGTAGTGGAAACACCAGTAATACAATGCATATGTTTGGACCGGGTGGACGACGCGCTCCTCCTCGTAGCCGAAGTACTTGTAGACAGGGAAGTAATAGAAGACGGGATAAAGAACAAGAGGACCCAAGTATTCAAAGAAAAACAGAATGCGGTAGGAGACTTGAGGACCCAAGTCCTTGAAAACAACAGTCAAGTTATCTGAATTCCCATCAGTGTATTCCTTTAAGCTACTCTTGTAGTTCAAGACAACAGGCCTTTCTTTAGATCCCGATGGAATCGGAAGGGTCAGGCGCTGCCTCAAAGGATGGTATTTTTTGGCTGTTATTGCAGGAAAATCAATATGAACAAACAGAACAGCATAAACCATGTCAACACTGAAAGTTTTGGCTCCAAATCGGATCCGATCTTAATAGGTAGATTGATGGACGTAAATCACTGAAAACAAAGCATGCTAAGTACTACTTACATCGCTCCAATGACATAAGACGGACCTTTCTTCAATTGCAGACGACTATGGATCACATCTGTTTAGCTTGGAAAACCAAGCAAGTCCTATGATAAAGACTCACACCAACGAGTTCTCCTAGATGTTAAGCAAAAGCTCCGCATTAGTCTCTTTTCACGCTATTCAACTAAAGAATGCTAGACAGACAAATCGCAAAAACCGATACACGGTGCACCGGAAGACTAGCATCGAGTACATCAAGCGAGAACCAAACTGGAAACCGAGCCCATAAAGAACGACGAACGAGCAGGTAGAATCGAAAGACCGCTGTACTTCACAATCAACATGAGAACAATCACTAACTAAACTAGTATATGCATTTCTAGCTGATGGAATTACAAATCCAGCAACACAGAACATCCCTGCATATGAGAATGTCTCTTCTAATTCAAACACAAACACAAACACTTAGCAACTCACAGAACAAAGTTCAAGGAATCAATTGAACTTTAACAATGGCACTCACTTCTCTTATGAACCGCTTCCTGCAGATCAGCAACAGTAGCCTACAAGCCAAAACAAACCCAATAATGAAAACTTACAATTCACAATTCCACAGCTCTAAAGTCCAAATCTTTGAAGCCCAAACTAAGTAAAGAGCAGAAATTTTATTTTAAACAAAGAAAAGGAACAAAGGGTATACCGAGTCCTTAAGCTCGAGGCCTCTTTTGATGACATCTCTTCCACTGCGAGAGACCACGTGCACCTTCATTTTTTCTGGGATAATAGAGACAGACCCAGTTCACTAAAATGGACAAAAGGAAGACCCTTTTGATCCCTACGGGAATTGTGTCCTGTAATGGACGGATTTGGAGAGAGAAAGAAGCTAAGTACCGTACTAGAGAGATTCAAAAAGGAGATGGGCGGTAGTTAAAATAAGTGGAAACGGGAAAGAGGGCGGTAAACATTTAAGGCATATGATTGGGGGTGGGAGAGCTAAACTATATGGAAATGGAATTATGGTTTCATCAACTACACACTCCCCTCCTCTCCTCTCCTCTCCTCTCCTGACTCTTTTGTTTTTTTACCGATAATTTGACTAATTCAGATATGAGTCGGAAATAACTCTTGAAAGAAGAAAAAACTCTCTCTACAACTATTTAACATTCATGTGTTCCCCAAAATTTGAATTCGAGACGTGATCAAACTAGAACAACGCAAATTTATCCAAGTGTTTTAGCCTACTTTTGTTTTTCCTAGTTTTTTGTTTGTGTTTTGCACAAGCTTGGAAAAATCTGAACTTGGGGTGAACCCATATTTGGTCCTTGTTACTACGCCTATGCAATTACAATTCGGTCTCCCAGATTTTTTTTTATAATTAATTTGGCCTGGCGAAAGTTGTGTATTCTAATGGCATGAACATACTTTCTCATTGGAGAAGAAAAGCATAAAACCTAATCGCTGATTATGGAAAATTTTAGTATGGTTTCAAGTAAGTATGACTTAGGATATATAATTTAATCTTAGTATTTTCCAATGTCATATCACTTAATACGTTGATGTAATTAGAGCTGGGATTCAATTGATACTCTATTTAGCGGTTACATAATTTTAGCGTTTTCTTCAAATAACTAGGGTGAAGAAATGGGAAGATACATTTTTATTATTATTTTGTTGGCTATGGTTAGATGATTTGAACTTTTTGTTTCCTTTGTTACAAGTAAAGAAAACTAAATTATTACTGTCACTTTCTTTCATTTCAGGGAGAAATCAACATATCATTTGAATCATTTTATTCTCTGAGATGTCCTTTTGATTCAAACTTTAACCAGAATAAGAGGAAACGCCTTGTAAAAATATGAAAAAATCGTCCCCTAAATTCGGTACGACAGTTCAAATTCTGATTATCAGTCTCGCCGCGTACATTGTGGACATGAATATGTTAAGCGCAACTAACCTCCGACGAACAACGAATCATCTGTAACCGGTGTGCAACTTACGCTCTGTGATTTTCTCGGGCAGGACGCAAATGAAACAAGCCACCGACGATTTCCTGCGCTGCAAAAGGGTCCACAGATTCGGTTAAATGCAAGTAAAAGAGCAATTGGGACAGAGAACTAACCCCATCAGTTTGTCTTGAAGTCCTTGTTACTATAAGAAAGCTGCATGGATCACCGGTTTGGGAAAATAATATGAGAAACCTACTTCCAAAAGCAGAAAAGTAAGCACCTGGACTATATTCAGAAATATTATTACCGATGTTTACTTCACGACATTCAAAAACCTCGTATTTTTCTGATTAAGGCAATCAGCTGCCGTCCATTGCCGATCCTTTACTTTTTCATTCTTCTTCGGCAGTGAAGGATATTATCATATACACAACGAAATAGCCCCGATCATTTATCTGCCATTAAATGAGACCTCTCTATTGAACCATAACCTCAGGAGGGATCACTGTCTCCAGCTCCTCCTGATCAACCATCAAAATATGCTTACTCTCGGCCATCTCTATTTCCCCGACATACCGATGGATCAACTCTTCACTGGCATTGAGTTTTCAAAATTTTGATTCTTCAAATTTTGATTCTCTCTAATTGATTTGGAATTTTCTAAATTCGGTTTTGGATTTTTGATTCGATTTAGAGTTTCGGTTGAAGGTGAGAGGGAGAAGAGGAAATGGGACGAAGAAGCTAAAGAGAGAAGGGTTACGAACTTTTTATTTTTTTAAGTGGGAGAGGTATTTGTGTCTTTTCAAGTGGGAGTTCGCTGAGGTAAATCACATATTCCGGCAACATATTTCGAGAATATAATAAAGCCAAACACGGGAGTAGGGACAATTATTTCTCAAAAATGAAAGACGCGATCTGCAATATTACCAAACCCAAGGACGTGAGAATAATTTATCATAAAATTTAAGGTAAGAAAAAAATAAACTAGAAAAAATATATAAATTGTGAGGACAGTAGAAGCACTTTCAATACGCCCTTACTCAACAACAGTTAGATATGGAGAACATAGGAACACTGAGAACACACGATATACGTAGTTCGGTCAGCTGACCTAAATCCACGGGGGTAGAGACGATCTTTCATTATGATATGTGGAGCAGATACATAGACTATTGTGTTCGGGTCTAGATTGTGTACGGGGGAGTCAATCCTGCACGTAACGGATTGGCAAAATAGACAAAACGCCTGACGCACGTGGAAGAGACAAAAAGGTTGATATTGCGTGTGCATTTTGAATTTTTTATTTAATTAATTAAAATGTTGTATTTATTCGTATATTATACCAAAAAAATCAAACTGATATATTATTTAAATAAATATTTAATTTTTTATTATAAGTATTAATTAATATTATCATAATCGGGCATGCCATTTTACATAATCAGGCATGTCAATTTATCGTAACCGGGTCTTCCATTTAATTTATTAAAAATTTGATTAAATATTAATCACTCATACCATTTAGACATAATCAGGTACGTCACTTTAACATAATCGGGCATGCCATTTAGACATAACTGGGCATGCCATTTAGACATAACTGGGCATACCATTTAGTTAATTAATTATAAGTTTTATTAAATATTAATCGGAGATGCCATTAGATATAGTCGGGCATGCCATTTGACATAACTGGGCATGCCAATTTATCGAACTGGGTATGCCAATTTATCGAACCTGGGTATGCTATTTAATAAATAACTGGACATGACATTCGACATAACCGGGCATGCCATATGACATAATCGGACATAATCAGGCATAATATTTGACATAACCGGACATAATCGTGTATGCTATTTGACATAACCGGGCATGCAATTTGACAAACACCTTCCAGCCGCTTGTAACTTGGTCGGTCGACTCTTGACTTTAAACAAATTTTTGATATCTTTACACTCCAAATTTTGAGAAGTCATAAACTACAAAGTTATATATAAACGTCTCAATTTCACCTACCAACTTGAATCACTTCAATCAGACTTCAGAATAAGAATTTATGGCTCAACAACCAAAACTTATAGACCACTTCTCACCGTCATTGGGCATGCCATTTGACATAACCAGACATGCCAATTTATCGAACCTAGGATGCCATTTGACATAACCGAGCATGCCATTTGACAAACACCTTCTAGCCATTTGTAACTCGATCCAATATTGACTTAACATATTTTTGGCATCCTTACACTCCGAATTTGGAGAAATTATAAGATACAAAGTTGTAGATATTATATCTCAGCTTTGTACAGTAACTTGAATCAACTTAATCGGGCTCCGAAGTAAGAAGTTATGGCTCTCCAACCAAAACCTATCCTCGTAACTTGGTTGACTCTTGACTTCAAACGTATTTTAGACATCCTTACACTCTAAATTTGGAAGAAGTCTTAAGCTATAAAGTTATATATACACGTCTTAGCTTCACCTAACAACTTGTATCACCTCAATCGGACTCCAGAATAAGAAGTTTTGGCTCTCCAACAGAAATCTGTTGATCGATTCTCACCGTCATTGGGCATGCCAATTGACATAACTGGGCATGCCATTTGACATAACCGGGCCTGCCAATTTATCAAACATGGGCATCCATTTTTTTATCACTGGGATTTCCATTTGACTTTCAATCAATCTGTTGACTTTTGATTCTGTTGACTGTTGACTTTTGGTAAACAAAAATCTAAGATTTTTCCTTCTCCAATAACCAAACACCAAGGGTGAGGTGGTATGATCTCTAGCTAATCTATTCTCCTAAATGGGTGTAGATAAGTCAAAAAGAGCGAATAATACGATTATTAATTTGGGAATATGAAACTCTCTATAGGTGATTTATGTGGGGGAGCTTAATGAATGGTGAACTTAAATTATTGTCTCACACTTTAGGTTTATCCATATGCTAATAGTGATTTTGGTAAATGCAGTTGCAGCATTTCATTACTATTAGTAACATAGAAATCTCTGAATACCAATCCATAGGAAATCTATAATTGAACCTGTCAGCGTGTTAGGGTACTGTGCTCATCTTCATCATTGACTGAGTTATCATTTATCTTCTTGCTTATTTACCTTCCGTTTCATTTCTATTTCCTTTACTCTGTTTGATTTAAGTTTCTTGAATCCCTACACAACCACTATTAATGCTGTAAACTTAAGATTACAATAGATTTTGTTGCCGATTCTTGAGTACGAACTTTTCTTATCACTATATTATTTGATTATGATAGGTAGATTAATCACAAAATTTATCCCTATCAGGAATCTTATATGATCATTACTTTTTAAGAGGATTTGTGGAATCCAATGGTAATCCAGATTATTAGGGCTTGAGCTTGACTGAGACGTAGTGACTGTTATGTTGTACATCGATCATGCCCTATTCATCGAGGAGAGAGGTACGATTTCACTCTCTAACCTGTCACCTCGTAGATTAATAGTTGTTTTAATTCCAGGCCTCGAGACCGGCATCAAGCTTATTTTCTATTTCTGATTTTTTTTTCCTTTGACTGCCCCTGGTTTTCGAAGGTTTCCTGGGTCAGCATTAACCTTGGGGTCTGTCTGCCACGTTCAGTCTTCTTGTTTCCCACCACATTCTCTAGCCTACCTCGAGCATCAAGGCTCCCCTCACCTTCATTTCCACCATCTTTCCTTACCTTCTGGCTTGACCAAAACATGTTTCGATCCTTGGGGAAGGCCGCTTGAGGATAGAATTTTGAACTAGAGTAATTTTCCACTTTTAGCTAGACACCATAGGAAAGCTTATGGATAGGGAGGATTCTTATCAAGTTAATGAAATTATACCCAGAATATAGGGGCCAAGAAATCCACGCCAGCATACTCAAAATAAGGAGGACAGAAGATTCACTTCAAGCTCCTCTGCCTCCACCTCCTCTTCTTTCAAGTTTCAGGATTTGGATATAACTACTTTGACAACGTGGACCTTAAACTGTTTCTCTCCTAGGACACGACCTAATAAGACCAAGTCAGTATTAGGGGGTTAAAGGCAGAGTTACCTGGCACTTCTAGTGTAGACCCACAACTCAGTTTTCTATGTATTTAATGAGCTCCTCTAAGACTACATTTATCCGCTCACCCAATAAATAATTAATTTCTCTCTCATCAAATTACTATTCAATCCAATCCAATCTAACCTAATCTTTTACCATCTTTATTGGTGATCTCATCCAATCTGTTCACTAAATAAATAATTAATTTCTCTCTCATCCACATATTATTATAATTTAATTTATGTTTACATATAAATTATAATAAATGTATAAAATTATGCATCCATAATTATAACAAGCAAAAAATTAAAATTAAAAAAATTAAGATTACAAAAGTTGGAATACAAAATTAAAAAGAAAATATATATTATATATTTAATTACTAGTGCCAAATTTTTTCCATATATGCTCAATCAAATCATTTTTAAGAGCGTTATGTGCTTCTCTAATCCAGAGTTGTTCTCTATTAGTCATATAATTGGGTAGATCTCCAATACGTTCAGTAGAGAACTAAAAAGCTTTTTCGTCATCTTCTTCTTGTTCTCCATTTCTTCTTCTTATAGGTCTATCATTAAAAAATTTTGCCAGATCATAATAGCAGAGATATGTGTCTCGTTCATCCTCTACTATCATATTGTGCATGATGATACAAGCCATCATAATTCTTCATATTAAGACATTGTTCCAAATAAGACATGTGCGTCGAAGAAATACAAAACGAGCTTGTAGAACTCTAAATGCTCGCTCGACATCCTTTCTAACAGCCTCTTGATGTTCAGCGAATAACTTGTACTTTCGAAATTGTGGAGATTTAATCGACTTGACAAATACAGCCCATGAAGGATATATACCATCAGTGAGATAATATGCTCCATCATTTTCGCGACCGTTCACAATGTAACTCACCTTTGGTGCTAGGCCTTCAAAACATCACTAAAAATTGGAGACCAGTGGAGTACATTAATATTATTGCATGTATATGGTGTTCCAAAGAAAGTATGCCATATCCATAAGTAATATGATGCAACAGCTTCCAAAATAATTGTTGGCTTTCCACTTCTTCCTGCATATTGTCCAGCCCATGCAGTATGACAAATTTTCCATTCTCAGTACACGCAGTCGATACTATCAAACATGCCCGGGAATCCACATTCTTTCCCATAATGGAGCGGCTTTACCAAATCTTGTTCATTGGGCCTTCAGGTATTGGTCGTCGAAGCAAGAGATGACACCTTCTACAAAATTCATGAGAGATTTTCGTGTCACAGTTTGACTCATTCGCAAGTATCCAACGACATCGGTTGATGACCCATAAGCTAACACCCTTATAGCTCCAGTACATTTCTGCAATGCTAAAAGACGTTGTCTACTTGTGGCATCTGATCTTTATTGAAAATATCTGCCATTGGTACTAACGGCCTCTACTATACGAAGTAATAATGATCTTTGCATGTGGAATCTACGCCGAAAGATCTCAGGTGTATATGTTGCCTTGTTGATAAAATAGTCGGCCATCAAGCGCTCCTGGCCAATTTTGCATTCTCTATCAGTATATTATCTTCGCCCTCTAGGAGTTTGATCCTCCACGACCTAATTAGGATTGTTTGTGATCATATCTTCGATTATGCGATCAATTTGTTGATTCTATTGACTGACTCGTGCTTCCCATTCATCAAATTCGATGAAATTGAAAGTACCAGAACTTGAATCTGAATCAACTGATGTGTCTTCACTGAGAGACATTTATGAAGTGAGATGGGTAAACCACATTGGGTAGGAATAATATTGAGAGAAAAAAAGAGAGTAAGGAGATGTGAAGGATGTGAAGGATATTAGATATGTTAAGTTTGATGCAAATCCAACAATATATAACATATGAAGAAAAGTGAAAAAGCCAAAGTAGAAATGACAACTCTTTTGACTACGGGGCAAGTAGCATGTGTAGGAAAGTAAAAAAGCCAAAGTTGAAATGACAACTCTTTTAACTATAGGACAAGTAGCATGTGTAGGACAGTGAAAAAGCCAAAGTTGAAACGACAACTCTTTTGACTACATGACAAGTAGCATGTGTAGGAAAGTGAAAAATCCAAAGTTGAAATGACAACTCTTTTGACTACAGGACAAGTAGTATGTGTAGGAAAGTGAAAAATTCAAAGTTGAAATGACAACTCTTTTGACTACGGAACAAATAGCATGTGAAGGAAAATGAAAAAGTCACTATGATGGGGGGGGGGGGGGGGGTCCCGGAGGGGCGCCAGCCCCTCTGGGCTTTGATCGACCTAAAATGACATAAATTAAAATTACACAAAAATAAACTCATCACTTTTTAAACACAACTGACATTAGATTATGTTTCATCTCTTTATCTTCTGGTGATAAGTGATCTTTCCCCAATAATGTATTCAACATGATCATCTACATAGTCTTCCTTTTTGTGCTTTTTTGCTCTAGCTTGGGTTTTGTTCCTTTTTGTGCTCCCGCTTGATTCGATCCCTTCCCAATTTGGTCATTACTTCAACTTCATTGTCTCTAATGAGTCTTAATGCACGAATTTCTGCAGCAAAATCAGAAGTAGATGAAGATTGTGATGCCTTACCTTGTCCTTTCTTTTTCTTTGCAGCATCTCTACCTATGGGACGAGACATTGTTGAAGATCCGCTCAATGGAGTTTCTAGGTAGGAGCGAATTGCATACTCCCCATCTTCAGTAGTCCTTGATCTTTTTGAGCTGCCACCACTTTCTTCATTATCTTCTTCATTCAAGGATCAGAAACGTGTTGAATCATGACCTAGTTTTAACTCCCATTTTGGATGTTTACTCATAACTTCATTAAATACAAACAAGTCATTAAACTTACTTCCACCTGCTTCATAAATTGTGTGAGCTTCTTCTTCAACATCTTTTATGCTCATTCCACTCCTTTTCCGACCATATGCTTCCCAGTAAGTAGCAACCCACTTGCTAGCATTTTTACTAAGTCATTTATAACGACCTTTGATTGCAGGCACATTTCTTTCGCCAATCTCTTCCGGATTCTCTGCTCGAGCTTTATTGTACAAAATTTTCACTCTTTCCCACAACGAGGCAACCTTTTAATTTTTTCCACGTATGTTATCTTTACTAACAAAATACCAGGATGACATTATGGCCATATTTTCTTTCACAGACCAGCTTTTATTTTTTGCCCCTTTTCAGAATTTGGGTTTGCTGGCTGAACATCTTCGAACAAATTTCGAGAGATATTTTGTGAGAGTTGATATTCATAGGTCGAAATTTGAGAGAGATTCGACAAAAATTATGAGTTTTGATAATACTCAGAATTGGGAAAGGTTTGAGAACTAAAATAAGATTGAAATGGTGGATAATTTAGAGTTATGATTATTCAGATCCATACTAGAAATAATATAACTAAGCAATACAAAGAAATTATGTAATGAGAAAGTAGAGAAGTTTAGATTGTGTATCAAAATATGTCAATATTGGGCTCTATTTATAGAGAATTGAAAAATATTAATTTTTATTTTTATCAAAAGATAATATTAATTATGATAACCAAACAAATAATATCCACTAGTATCTATTTCAACAAATTATATTGTGCCATGTGTCAATAGGATTAGATTAAGATTTAAAAAAATGCTCGCGATCCTTGCTCAGTTGGCTGAGCGGATCAGCCCAAGTTCACCCATTTTATATATTTTTTTCTTTTCTTCTTTGTCGTCTAGCAGTGAGCGCTCGGCTGCGCTCACCAATGCAGTTTAACTAAGCTCACCAGAGCTGTTCTATCTTCCTTGCTTTCAGATATTTCCTCTTAATTTCTATATCACTTTTGGGTAACATTAAAGGTGGGGGGTCTGTGGGTGTGGTTATTGTAGGTAGGTGGAGAAGAGGACGCTATTAAAAGCTTGCAATTACTCAAGTAGGATAGCTGGTATTCAGGGGAGGAAGATGTTTTTTTCTGGAGAGAATGGAGAGAGCAAATATCAGCAAGGATAGAAAAATTATAACTCTTTGTCCAAGTGTAGCTCAAGGTTCAATAAGAACACTTAACCAAAGAACAAAGGTCCTATAAGAATGCAAGCCCGTGATAGCATGTTATACTTTCTAAAAAATAGCCTCTGATATCCAAAACTTGAATGTAATTGTATCTGAATTTTCAATTTTTGTAAACAAGTTAATCAATCTTCAACTAACAATGTGTTCATCTAAGACCACCCACAGTGGTGACCATGGCCAACCGGTCATCAAATAAATAAATAATTTCTCTCTCATCCATATACAACCCAACCCAACCAAACATACATTTTGCTACCCACAGTGGTGACCTAGTTGGACCAGGTCACCAGATAAATAATTAATTTTTCTCTCGTTCACATATTATCTATTATCAATTTATGTTTACATATAAATTATAATAAATATACGAAAATTGCGCTCATGTAATTATAACAAGGAAAAAATTATAATAAAGTAACAAAATTATGATTACAAAAGTCGCAATGCAAAATTAGAAATAATTAAATCAAGCTACAAAAGAAATATAAAGAGATTATGTAATAAAAAAAGAGAGAATTTTAGATTGTGCATCAAAATATGTCAATTTTGGACTCTATTTATAAAGAATTAAAAATGTGAATATTCATAATTTTTATTTTTTATTTTATTAAAAAATTACTTCAATTTTTATAACCATACAAATTACATCCGTAAATATATATTTCAATGAATAACATTGTACCATGTATTATTTGAAAATATTTTTGGCCAACTGGTCGGTCCACCAGCTAACCTCGGTTGGCTCGTTTTACCCTTTTTCATTTTCTTTTTAATAAACTGTTTAATCCATTTCCTTCGACCGGTTGCCATAGGTTACCACTGTGAATAGTCTTTTTTATATATATAGATGAATGGTCTAAATATCTTGGTCTTTCTTGAACCATAAAAAAATTAGTAAACCCTTGCTACGGCTAAAGTACTACCCATGAAGTCCGGGTCTTTCTATCCATAGTGCATTTGATTGGTTATCGGCCTCGGGCTTCGGATTTTATACTTTTGGGCTTGAGTAGGCCCTTGATAGAAGCCCTATATGGCGTCCCACCATCCCATCCTCTGCAGTTGGCATAACTTCGAGCATCTAAAAAGAATTTCGTTATTGTGGCCGTCCTCAGTGACAGAACTTAAATTAATTGTGGTGAGTGTTGATAAACACAAGCCAGCATAAAATGTAATAACAATTCCAATATTCATTATACAAAAGAAAATAGAGTAAACATTATACAAGCTGAATTATTTAGTTATCCTCGAAATTACATTATTCAACAATCCATAAATAATTGTTCACAAAAAAAGAAGACAATCAAAGCCCAAAAAAAGAGAAGAATACACATTCTCATAGGGAAAAATCAAAATCATAATGAATAAATACATGACAAGAAATTGAGCACTTCTTAAATAATCTTATTCCCAATCCAAATATTCAGGGAAAAAAGGGCTTGAAGGTAGTCACAACCTTCTTAATCTGATCAAGAAAGGAAATATAAGACACAGTCCCATCATTTCCAGCCAGCACTTGGTACTTGTCCTTTCTAGTGAAGTTTGTGCACTCAAACCCTAGCGTAGCGGCCAAGATTCTTTGCACGTAATTGGCCACATCATGAGGGCTCTTGCCTGATGAACAAGTAGCCTCGACCGGCAATTGGTTCAAGAAAGTCACCTCGTAAACCGGCCTAGGGTTCATGAAGAAGAAAATTGGATCCAACCCCTTCCATCCTCTTGCAGTTGTTGCATGGAAAAACCCTACCCTATAGTTCATGGCAACAGGAACTATACGGTCAGTTAATTCCGCAAAAAGTGCGCTGAACCTAAGCAAGAACGGCTCTCTACACGTTGTTCCCTCGGGGCATACTACTAGGTCGCCTTTGGCTAATTCACTTTTGATCATTTCGGCATCCACGTGGCGTATCCTCGTCAGCCTGACGGTAGGTATCGGAGACAAGATCTCGGTTAACCTCGAAATGGAGTACGTAACGGCCGGTATCTTACGTCTCAGCACCGTGGCTAAGACCACAGGATCCATTAATGTCCTGTGAGTGCACACAAATAGTACGCCCTTGTTGTTGTTGGAGGGTGGCGATGGTGGCTTGCCTTTGACTGTGATATTTCCACCCAATATTGACATGTGTGGTTTGGCCCACATTGGTAGTAGAATTCCAACCATGATTCTTATAATTGCCAATATTATGCCAAGTGGCATCCACAGGATGATCAAGAGCGCGGTGGCCGGCGTGGGACGCATCACGAGGCGGCCGTCGTGGAAGATCACGGGCAGCGGCCGGACTGATTGGTGGTGGTCGTGGAGTTTCCCGCCGTCACCGAGGAATGGTGCATGCATTTGTTCCTGTAACAAGAAATGTCACGGATTATATTTAATTGATGGTTGTAGTTCAAGTAGCTACTATCTAGAACTGTGGCGCGCAAATGAGTATCCAG
The DNA here is from genome assembly GCA_963995505.1 of Hypericum androsaemum. Taxonomy (NCBI): domain Eukaryota; kingdom Viridiplantae; phylum Streptophyta; class Magnoliopsida; order Malpighiales; family Hypericaceae; genus Hypericum; species Hypericum androsaemum. The sequence goes on from OZ023196.1 coordinate 5,812,141, forward strand.
GCATCTACCGGGCCGATTAATCCATCTATGTTTTAGTACACCTTCCTCGTCGCTGAAGACATTTCGCAAAAGCAGTTTTTTTACCATTCTAGTTGGCTATCTTGTGTTTCTAATAAGTTGTTTAATAGTTGGCATGCATATTTAATCGTATATGTGATCGACCGGTTTAGACTCGTACTAACCAAGATAAAAGTCAAAGTTCCTAACCGGGATGAAAAATAATTCCCAAAATATCAAAAATTGGATGTAGACGAAGTGCGGAATCGTGCACGTATGCTCACACTAGCTAGCTATCGAACTTGCTAAAATTTAAACCTCGCATTAATTGATATTAACATAAGCTGATTCATTAAACACATTTAAGATTCATATACTCACCTTGCAAAGAGACAAGAACGAACCGGAACAAGTAGGCCTTCCCAATCCTAAAGTGGGCTCCTCGTCCATAAACAACTTGGCGACTCGGCGAGAGAGAAACGAATCGATTTTGCCGCATGTAATCAGCCCCGTGGCGAACCCAAACCGGTTCGCCCCGAGCTCGGTTCCCATAACCTCATCGCCTTTGAGATGATCTTTAACGAACTTCCGCACCATAATGCTAGGCATCTTGGTGACCACGACTCTCTTTTCATGACACGTGCTGAAGGCACTCCAAATTTCTATGTCAATGTCATCCATGAAAAACTTGGGCAGCACAGCTCTGGCCACCGATTCGATCTCGGATACCCGAACACCGGCCGTGGCCACGAAGATCATTACCTTGAGGCCCAAATCACCCTTCCCCGACATGTCAAGGACCCGGATCACCGGCCAGAGGAGAAGCAGCAGGGCGAACCGGATCAAACCGGAGGCCTCAAATGCTACCAACATGAAGTATGAGAAAGTGTCAGGGTCTTTGAGGAGAGTCCCTTCTAGCTCACACACAACTGATTCCATTTCGGTGAGCCTAACTAAGTGTTTTTTTTTAACCTCGAAATTGAATCCGGCCGTGTTTTAAAACAAATTGTCGTGTGATTTGGTGCAATTTTGTTAGAGCGTGACAAGGGTTTTATCTTGTGTTGGGCTTGACTGTTCTCTAATGTTGTAAGAAGGCAGCTTATCAGTTTGCAACTAACCTATTTATATACCTTTTGTCCAAGCCAAGTTGGATATATCTGCTAAGGACATAGGATTATACTCCACGTTACCCAATATTTCATGTAAATAAATATTGATAACTTAAACCACCGCCCCCCCACCCCCATGCAATCCCTTTCCATTTTCTTCTTCTAATTCCTAGATTTAATTAGGTTCACTACTTGACATTCGATTAGGTTACTTTCCAAAGATAAGACGAGCCTCATGACCCTGTAATATATTTTTGATATTTAGAGTTGATTAGTATCGAGATGGTATCCTACCCTGACATTAGCCTTTTTCCACGTCATTGCAGGGGAAGGGAAAAAGTCGGCAAAATCTAGACCAGCGATTCTTCTTCCTCCACGTATATATTTCGAATTTACGTCCTTTTACTGATCACTTTTCCTAGAACTTTCTCTTCTTTCACCTCCTCAGATTAATCACCCTCTTGAGTGATCTCAATCCTTCAATGTCTCCCTTATGAAAAAATAAACATTATAAAGTACTATATTCCTTCAAAAGTAATTAGATTTTCTCTTTTTTCTTAATAAAGTATTATATTATTGGGTTCTCATCTTTTCATATATATTAAGAGGTTCTTCACGAACGAGGTTCCGTTAATCGTTGTGAAAAAAATATAATCTCATAACTCATCATCACAATTAAGATCGGTTTTCTTTATTTGATATATACATTTGTATCCGTTCCATAAAAAAACTGATGTTTTAGTTGTATTATGGAAACCTTCACGCCGAATGTTACGACATTTATAATTAATTTGTATCGGAATTGGTGGCATTCTAAAACACGAAGAAATTTGATTGATCACTAGTGTGTTTTTTTTTTCAAATGACTTTAATCAACTCACGCTGCATTTATTTGGATGTCCGATTTCATTAAATTTTGATAAAAATATACCAAACATTATTTAACATATTTTTTTATTTGTACAATTACTCAGTGAGGTTTGTGCCAATAACAGCCACTCAACACATAAAACATAATAAGTTAAAATGTTAATTAATTATAATCTTTTGGTATATAGCAGAGAACATACTAATATTGTGTTATCCCGTTTTGGATATGTTAAAAACATATCTAAGTAATTTAATTTTAACTATTTATATTAACAAATACATTGCATGTGTGTGAGAAGAAAAAATACCCTGTAAAATACAATCAGTCTAATCACAAAACGTTACAAATATAGAAATCAAAAATTAGAAATAATTTCAAGTTCCGCTGCCACTTTTTGTTCATAATAATTTAACACAATACAATCCAATCTCTTACTATTTGTTCCAACCGACATTCTACACCCTTATTCTTTTGACTTGTGAAGATGGCGAAACAGAAGCTGTAATCGAAACGATTTCTTCCTAATTTGCGCCTGACTTGGTGCACCTTTGGCCATTTTACTAGTAACCTAAATTCATCTAAATATTGAAATTAAGCGTTGTACAACAGCTGGCCGAAACCCTCGAGCTTAGGTTACCAATGATGCCACAGTTTGGCTAACCATATTCTTTTCGTTCAATTTTTCTCATGCCATGAAATTTGTATTATGAACATCACTCACCACCTTTATAGCCAAATTAATTTCCACGACTATTTCAATTTTTCTCATGCCATGAAATTTATATTATGAACATCACTTACCACCTTTATACCCAAATTAATTTCCACGACTATTTCAATTTTTCTCATGCCATGAAATTTATATTATGAACACTTACCACCTTTATACCGAAATTAATTTCCACTAGTTGGGTAACATATGTTACACTAGTTAACACTTCATTATATGAATAATTTTTTTAGACAAAAATACTCGTAAGCATAATTAAAAAATTAGTTTTAAATTTTTTTAGAAACAAATTTGAAAAAATATGAAAAACTCATTTCTATCTCGTAATATTTTTCATAAGAATTTATTTTCATATTTTTTCAGATTTATTTTTCAAATTTGATTTAATGATACTTGGGGGCGGTTGGTCCAAAAAAATCTGTTCAAAAAGTGGGTTTTCAACCAAAAAAAATTTAAAATTGTGTGTAAGTTGATCAAACCACAATATACTAAATTGAACACTTATCTATTTTTTTCAAAGCAGCATGTAAGCATCGGCTTACAATCAATTAGACCTTAATTTGATATGGTTAACGTTAAGTATTTTTTTGTATGTAAATTTTTATGCCCAATTATACTTGTCAAGGATTGAGTTCTGGACATCCGTCAATTTCTACTACGTCTTGTGTCATTACCCTAAATGACTTTTGGCAGTTGAGATTTAAGAATTACGCATGCTTAGTGTAAATCAGATTACATAGAATATTTCTTGTATTCAACCAGTTTTAGGTACAGATTGATCTATTGGCGATGCAAACAGCTGGTTTATTAGTTATACACTTTAGTGCCATTTATTTAAGTAATTCCCACAAAGTACCTCATATTCCAGAAAACTACATAAAATACCAAGAGTATAGAGAACCAAACCCTATAAGTTTATAAAGTAAATGCATGAATATGTTACGAAATTTATTTCCTAATATAACGGCGAACATATTTTTTACCAATTATATTAACTATATAGTTAAATGGACTATTATTAGGTGATCTATATTTTAAAAACTTTAGGACGACTTAAATTAATATGGATTAATATGAGCTTAATAAACAAATAACGATTATTAGCCCATTAAAAAGATTATGGGAAGCATAATTGTCCTCAATTTTTTACCGAGATAGCACTGCTCACAGCGAAACCGAGGAAATTTAGTTGAGGAAGCATATATAAGGATAAAAACGAACAATTCAAAAGGTCATTCATATTTGTCGATAAGCTTAACCGTGTAGAAAACGAAAGAATGGCAGAACAAAGTTAGGTAGGTTGGAAAAATTGGTGTCCCTTCACATGACCTTAATATGTGACCGTTAACTTCTTGGGTGAGCAAATAGTAGACGTACCCAACTCCAGAAATACTCCATTGACTTTTAATCTCACGCAATTAATTTAAAATTTGGCATCATCATCTGTTAGGTCAGTTTGGTTTGAAATTAAGAATGCCGTTGGGAAATTTCATGCCCAGTGTGGATCGGCTTGCATTTGTTCAGACACGTTTGCCCAAAGTTGTGTCCACATCCGAAATGAAAAGAAAAATTAATGAAGGAAAATTATAGCAGTAATTCTGCATTAATTATTTGCATAATTTGTTACTTTGTCTGTGACGCTTTTAAGTTAGAACCACCGGGAATTATTTTCAATAGCATAATCTTATATCAACTCAAACTATCTCAAACTTACAATTGAATTGCAATTTTGTTGAGAATACAATAGTTGCTGATTTGTTTGTAAGTATGGAAAATTACTTAACCAACCTCTTAAATTTTTTTTAATTAGATATGCAGATTCTAATATTATATGAGAGCAGGTTGATTATGTATCCATTGTTATCATTATACGACTTTTGAGGTTATTATATTGATAGTTGTAAGAGTGATCAACAGTTAAACAAGTTGTAAGCCGTTAAATGGACGAGCTGTTGGTGATTTGCATTATTCAGCAAGTACATTACTTTGTTTATAAACTATTAACGGAATGTCTTTGAGAGTTTTTTTTTATATCTTAAACTTTGTTTATGCAAAAAATGGAGAAAGAGGGGGTTATTGACTTATAGTAGGCTCTGATGGAGAAATGAGCCTTGGATATATGGGCCGCACAGAGCAGGCCCAGCAAGCTCGCGACAGAGCTAAAGAAGATATCTTTTCGGGTCACGGCCCAAATTAATCATAATCCATGGTTCATTAAGGGCTAGTTCATCCTTAATCATAATCTTGGATTATATTTTAATCTTTGGTATATGAACCACAGATTAATCAGCGTTTTTTCAACAATTTTTTTTTAAAATTGAATGTATTTTTGGTTGACCTGGCAGTTCAATTAAAATTTTGACTTCGATTTTTATAAGTAAATACGATTATATTCTCCTTTTCAAATTTACAAACTAGAGTTAATTGCATCTAATCATCCGGACTATTTAAAGGTTCTAACAACAGAATTACATCTTAGTAGTATTGGTCCAAGACAACCACTCTTGTATGTAATAGATGATGAAATGTAAAAGAAAATCGTGTCTACAATTTTTCGCCTGAAATATCACCCACTTTTGCAAGTTCTAGATACCCACATGATTGAACAAAAAAATTGCATATCAGGTCTTTTTGTTCATACCTCCTTTGATCAAATTGCCCCAAATTGAGAGAGAATTTTCAATGTCATTGCCCGCACACCACTTAATCCCAACTTTTATTTTTAGAAAAAATTTCATAGTGACCAAGAATTCGAACAGTGTAGAAACAGATGAACCACGGTCTCGTCGAAATTACCATAAAGTGGGCATAAAGAGTCCGAAGCATCTAACGAGCCTGTCCTCATCAAGTTGTCATGGGTCGACAATCTATTTTAAAGGGCAATCCACAAAAAGCATTCCACCTTATAAGGAATCTCACCCCGCCACACCTCGCACATTGTACGCACCTTGGGAGTTATCAGGCTAACCTCAAATTGCTTCATGTAAAATGATGAATTGAGAGTTATTAGGCTGACATCAAAGTGCATCAGAAGGAATAGTCAGGCGATTCAGAACCCAATATTTCAGAAAGCAGTTTATGAATTGTATATGGTTATTTTCTCTCTCATAGTTTTTATTGAAAAGTTGATGAAACATTACCATAACATCATTTAATCCATTTACAAAAGCAGAGTGACTTGTCAGGAAAGACGTGTCGAGTTCCTTGATGTCTTCTAAGAATGGCTTTAGGTGCCACCTGTTGATACTGTCGACCACCACTTTGGGGTTAGCTTTCTATGGCTGAGAGTGATATATTGCCAACTTTGTATAGGTTAACTCATATAAGAAAAGTAATTTTAGCACTGAGTTAGTGTACAAGGATCCTTATTTAAGACTGAGATTTTTTATATCAATTTAGAGATGTTAATCAATTTAATAGATTGTTGAATTCGAATTCAATTTTATTTTACTAATTATTAATTATCAATTTTTTTTGTATTTTTTGTATTGTCCTGAATTTTGTTTGAATTTCTAAACATTGTGGAAAACTGGAAATAAATAAATAAATGATTGGGTTTATCCTTTATTTATCAAATTAAGTTGTCTAAGTAGATCTTCAACTTCGAAGAAATTCAGATAGTTCTCTTACTTTTATGGAGCTACTTGTGTTTGGATTGGTACGGAATGCCCCCATTATGAACCGTTTGGAGTGAATACAAGCGGAGATTTTTTTTGCAAAAATGTTAAAACACAGAAACCAAAATAAAAAAAGCCATGCGAGCCGGTATCGTAAATGGGACATGCCGCAGTCGCAAACACAGGCCAGAACAAAGGCCGGTATCACATAACGGCGCATGCCGGTATCGTAAACAAAAAATGATAGCGCTGTCCCCCGTCACTCTAAACCGTCCGGAATAATATTTTTCACTCCTGACCCAATCCACTACAGAGCTACTCACCAAGTTGAATATGTTTGTGCTTTCACGAGTTGAGTAAAGGATGGTCACAGTTCGAATACAAACGAATTCGAATTTTAATTAGTCGAATTCAAATTATGAAACCTATAATTCCTATAAGTCTGTTCGAATCAGGTTTTTAACAAATAGAATCCAATCAAAATCGAGTCAGAATGGTCACCCTAACAAGGTCACAATCGTGGGTGAAATGTCCTTATCTTAGTGACTAGCAAACGGTGGGGTTTGATGTCATCAAAATTGAGAATAGTGAGAGCCATGTGTCACGGAAAAATTCTCTCACTCGAGCTACCCGCGCGGCACTTCGACCCTCGCTAGCCAAAGTCAGCCTACCTTCACCTTCTCTCAACTCTACACCACTAAGAGGAGAGAAAATACACAAGAATGCTAGACAATATGTGGGAACTCTTATGTATTACTCACTAAGAAGATTTTGAGGGATGATTACAAATGAGGGTGGCAAGCTCTTTATATACACATCCATGGAAGGATCCACATAATTGTCAACTACCATCTACCTAATAATTACAACTCCTATCTACCAACTACTACCTACTATCTTCCTTAGAGTATTCTAGAATGCCCCGTAATATTCTGTAGAGCAATCTAGAACTTTCTCTTCTTCTCTCGTGGGAATTCTGGAAGGCTCCTCGGTTCTCCGCAATATTCCTCGTCCATCCGCCCTATCTTTTAGCTTCGGAGAAGTCATCCCATGACATTCTCCCCACCTATTCTCGCGATGCCCTATTCGCGATCTCGCTCTTCAAAAATTTGGCTTCGCCTTCCCGTTAGCGTCGCCATCCGGTTGGCTCTTCTCATGCACCAAGTGCTCATTCTTCCTTGGTGAGTGTTGGGACTCCTCACGACTCGGATTTGCCCTCTTCTTGGACCGCCTCCTCGTTTGCCTCCTCGTCCACTTTTTGGCTTGGTCCGAGTTCGCCTTCGCCATCTCACTCTTCACTTCGTTAAGCTTGTGGGTGTCGGGGAGGGCACACATCGACTCCTTCGTCAATGCCTCATTCGCTCCATCGAATACCCCTCGGTACTCCTCGTCCCACTTTCATGCTCACCCTTTATTGTCTACTTCTCGCATAGGCGGGGACTTCTTCGGTAGCTTCGCAGCTAATTTGCCTTTGACTTCATCACGATCGCACACTTCCTCATCATGGCTCACAACCTTGAGGGAACTCATCACCCGAAGGGAACCGAGCCTTGCGTCATCTTCGTCGCATCCCTCGCGTTCCTCTTTCCCACGGATCAAGGCTGAAAGCTTCGACTTCTTTGGAAACTCTCTTGCTCGATGAGGTCCTTCACAAATGAGACATCCTTGCGGCTTCTCATGCTCCTTTCCATCCTTCTCGTCCTTCCTAGTGTAGCGTGAGTTAGAGCAAAAACCTCATCCCTTACTTGATGAGCGCGAACGACATTCTTCGCTATCGTCGCTATTACTACTACTCTTCTCGTTCTGCCTATCTCTTGGCTACTCGGGCCTCTAAAACTCGATTAATAATTCGGCCGTCACAATGGCCGTTGAGAGATCTCGTACCCCACGTCGCTACAATTCCGTCTTTGTCTATGGTTCTAACCCATCCACGAAAGCAAAGAGTGACTCCTTCTCCGTCATGTCCGAAATTTCTAACAGTAACTCCGAGAACTCCTTCACATACTCGTGCACATTCCCTTTGTGCTCAAGTCTTCGAAGACGTGCACGTGCCTCGTGCTCCACATTTCTCGGATAGAATTGGCCTTTGATCTCCCTTCGAAAATCAGCCCAAGTGTTTATTACGCATCGTCCTCGCTCCATCTTACCATGCTTCCTCCTCCACCACAACATCGCAGTGTCGGTGAGGTAGAGGGATGCGTTCTGAATCTTCACTGCATCATCCTTGATGCCTATCACCTTAAAGTACCGCTCGAGGCCCCATAGAAAATTGTCAAGCTCCTTTGCATCCCTCGTGCCGCTGAACTTCTTTGGCCTTAACACATCCCCATGTCCCATCGAGGGGATCATTACTCCGTTCATAACCGCCTTCACACACAAAGAAATTTGTGCTTGTATGGCATTGAACTTGGCAAGAAAAGTTGTCCTCACCTCCTCGATTTGTGCTTGCAAGTTGCTAACTGCGGCATTGAGTGCACCTTGCATCTTGCTCTCAAGCTCGTTGAGTGCCCCTAGCATATTCCCCTCGAGCCCAACATCTCCATACTCTAGCTCCTCGATGCGTTGCGATAAGTCCTCTAACTTATCGCCACTCTCGGACATCTCGAGTTGCAACCTTGCTAGCCCCCTCTCTAGGCCGACCAAGCCATCTTGAGGCACCGACTTATCCTTGCGAGAAGCCTTCCTTCCTCCAGTAGGCCTCTCCTCTTCACTTGGAACATGATCTCCCTCAGACGCATATTCCCCTCTGGTCGCCATCGCAACGCAACCTGACTCTGATACTAATTATCACAGACAAACTCTCTCACTCGAGCTATCCGCGTGATACTTCGACCCTTACTAGCCAAAGTCAGCCTACCATCACCTTCTTTCAACTCTACGCTACTAAGAGGAGAGAAAATATACAAGAATGCTAGACAAGATGTGGGAACTCTTATTTATTACTCATTAAGGAGATTTTGAGAGATGATTACAAATGAGGGTGGCAAAACCTTTATATACACATCCATGGAAGGATCCACATAATTGCCAACTACCATCTACCTAATAATTACATCTCCTATCTACCAACTACTACCTACTATCTTCCTTGGAGTATTCTAGAATGCCTCGTAACATTCCGTAGAGCAATCTCGAACATTCTTCTCTTCTCTCGTGGGGATTCCAGAAGGCTCCTTGGTTCTCCACAACGTTCCTCGGCCAGCTGCCCCATCTTTTAGCCTCGGAGAAGTCATCCCGTGACACATGAATTCTACTATTTATTTTTTTATTTAATTTTAAAGAGCACCACTCGAGATTATGGATGACAATAAATATGGTGTGGTGACGATCAATATAGAATACTGTATTAGGAGGAGAGATTGAGATCACATACTAGATTTTTCAAATTGTCCATGTAAGTATTCAAACTTAGATTTTAGGGTTTTTAAAATCGAATCCAAGATTTATGCACTACTTATATATTTTGATTGACATACAAAATAATTCTAATATTTTCACATAAATCGACAAAATATTTGAGTTTTTTGATTACGAACTTATAATTAAACACAAATATTTTTTTTGTATTTTTTCCCTTAAAAAAATATTCGTGCTTAATTATAAGTTTGTAATCAAATGTTCTAACAGATGCTCATAACAACTTACATGTAAACATTTTTGGGGTTTAGAGGCAAAATAATATGGATAAGTTATGGGAATTCATATGAATCTTATTGAGATTAGACCCTAACTTCAAATTTTGACCCATATTTTTGCCCCTCCATATTTTTGTCATCCCTATCTGTGGTCCCTACCTTATACAATTTTAGGATTTCTTAAAATTCTTGACAAAATTCTGCACCGGAGGGAAAGAAGAAGTACCCAAAAGTAATTTACTCTTATCATTACTCTACTTTTTGACTTATTTAATCCCCCATCTGTCCTTTCTTCTACACTGACTTCCCTATGGATATGATATTTTGGCTCTTCTTAAGATGGTAAAGCACCACTAAAACTAATTAAAGGTAATCCCAAAGGAGAGACCAAAGATGGTATTAATGGATACAAACCTAGTATGGTGGACTCTAATAGCTTTGGTGGCTTCATATGTTGGTGTGTTTGGTATTCTACGAAGGGCTAATGGCTGGTATTATGCTCGGAGGTTAGGTGCCGAGAAGACCAAGTTGCTACCGCCGGGCGATTTGGGTTGGCCGGCGATCGGCAAGACCTTGTCATTTCTCGAAGCTTTGAGGTCCACTAACCCTGATCAAGTATGCCAAGATCTGCTTCACAGGTTTGATCTTCCACTCTATATGCATCTCTCGACTCGTATTTTGATTCGCATATACTTTGCACGAGTTTGAACCCTCGTCCTAGACACAACATACATGTTATGCTCATGGTTAACCATTTGTCTGAATTTTTGTGTATATATAATAATTAAATTTAGTAGGTCAATAGTAGTTTCTAGTATTTACAAATAAATCTAAAATCGAAATACGAGTAATATAAATCAATAAATTCGAGATGATTATGACGATCAGAAACTGCAGGTATGGCAGAGTAGGTATGTACAAGACACATCTGTTCGGAAAACCAACAGTTGTGGCCTGCTCGCCGGAAACCTGTCGACGGATCCTAACAGACAACGAAAGGTTCGAACTCGGGTACCCCGCGGCGTCCCTTCGACTCTTCGGAGAGAAGGGACTACACGGGGTAACCAATGAGGAGCACAACAGAATCCGAAGGCTAATCACGCCTCCAATTAGTGGTCATGAGGCACTGTCAAGTTACACTAATTACGTTGAGGAACTTGTGATTAAGACATTGGACGATTGGGCCGGATCGGACAGGCCCATCGAGCTGGCCGTGGAGATCAACAGGCTGTTCTTTAGGGTCATCACGCAGGTGTTCTTGGGCCCAAGTAGCGACTCTGTTTTGGGCCCAGTGGAGGAGTTGTACGGTAATGTGTTTCATGGGCTTTTCTCCTGGCCCATTAACTTGCCAGGTTTTAGGTACCACAAGGCCCTTCAGGTAACATCCGAAATTTTCTCTTTCCTACTTTATTGATTGATATTGATCAATGTTTTTTAAAACCAGACCTGAGAGCAAATCAGTCTCCTGTCGAGTTCTAAGTCATTTAGATGTCCGAGTGGTTGATAGCTCTAGTCTTGAAAATCGATATTTCTTTGCAAACTATCGAGGTTTTGACTTTTGAATCCCTCTCTCTCCTTTTCTTAGTGACGACAAATCAGACCGGTGTTTTCATCCAAATATTCCTATTATTAATTATAATTATTATATTCTAAATATGCTCTTCAAAATTTATTATTTACAAATATAATTTAATAAATTTTAATCTAATAAGATTATAAAAAATCAAAAAAGATATTGCTTAGTTGGAAATGGATCCGCATCTTTTACCAGGTGGATCAATCGATCCAACCGGTTAAAATTACCGATCGAAAATAAACCTATGCATCTTCGTTGACACATTTCCACATCGGAAATAAATGTACGTACCATCAAAATTAAAAGAGCATCAAGATTCTGTCTGGTGGTTGATTCAGTCACGGAGGAAGTTGGAAATTTTATTCCGAGCAATCGTGGATGAGAGGATGGCAATCAAGACAACAGGTCGTCGAGGATGCATGATGGACCTCTTGATTGATTTAAGAGATGAAGACGACAGAAAACTGGACGACAGGAGTATCGTGGACTTGCTACTCACATTTTTGGTGGCTGGTCACGAAACTTCGTCCATTGTAGGATTGTGGGCAACTATAAATCTGCATCAACATCCTGAGGTTTTGAGGAAAGCCAAGGTAAGTGAGGCCCTTCAATTTGATTGTTATCCCAATACTTTATACAATCCAATATATTACAAAATACGAGATGATAGAAAACGTTGGTATATTCTTTCAGTAATATTTTTTCATTTGTATGTATCTTAACAAAATTCTAATTTTAATGTGGATCATATTGAACTTACAAGTTAATCAATGAAAATAAAATATATGTATGCAATCTCCTGTGCAATTTATTATTTCATTGAATTTTTACTCACCTAAAACAATAACTTATAAGATAGTATGTGGTTAGGTTTTTGAATGATTTTCAAAAGAAAAAAAAAACTTCCACTGACGCTAGCTTTCTAAGCAGGATGAAGAAGAGAAGATTGTCCGGAGGAGACCATCCACCCAAAAAGGACTGACTTTTAAGGAGATAAAAGACATGCAATACCTTCGAAAGGTATATCTATGTCTTCATCCTTTTTTTCGAAATCGAATCGTTCTGCTTTCCGAATTCTAATATCATGAAAATATCAAATTATTTGTAAATATCATTTCATTTATTGCAATGATATATGCACTTGTCAATTTCTACAGTTATTTATTAACATCATTCCAATTTTATATAGGTACTTGATGAAACTCTGCGTGTTCTTTGTCCCCAATTTTCGTTATTTCGGGTGGCAAATGTCGACGTTAACATTGATGGTAATTGACATGTTGCACAATTAAATTATTTCTACATTTTTATTATATAACTTGATTTTTGGTTGAGAAACATTCTAACATTTTTATTATATATATCCCCAAGGTTACCTTATTCCAAAAGGCTGGATGGATGGTGTTTCCTGAGAGTAGATTGAGTGGGGATTAAAAGAATGTTGTCCATAGGTGGGGACTAATATTTGGACCCTTAGATTAGATGGGATGCCCTAATAATTTAATCTAATGGTCAAAAATTATTGAGGGGTTTTTTAGTCTTTTTCAATGATAGAAATACCAATTCCTAGAGAAATTGGGGCTGACTGTTCATCTCTCCCATGTCTTCGAAAATTGTGGCAGCCTCCCACCCATTTTTCCCTCTCTCCCCATTTTTCTCCTCTTCCTCTCCTTCTCTCTCTTATCTCCATTTTCTCTCAGTCTGGCCGTTTCCCACGCTCCGCTAGCGTCACCATTACTGAGCGGAGCACCACCGTCTGTGACCATTGTCGCAACGGAACTTGCGGGTAAACGTTACCCCCCACATCTCTCACTCAGAAATGGTATGCTATAGGTGGCTAGGGTTTCACATATTCAGTTATAGAAGATTTGCTTGCGGTTCCTCGTCATCTCCTTTTTGTTTGATATAATGTCCTCTCTATATTCAGACTTTCCAAAGGGCTTTACCCTTTTTCTTGGTTTTTTTGTGTGTGTGATTTTAGGTTGTGAGGAACGCGTAAACTGTCATTGCAGTGAAAATTGAGCCTGCTCGGGGAAACCATCATTGCAGTAGCCTAAACCCTCCATCAGCACCAATCCTGAGTTGGTGAGCACTACCCACATTGACCCCACTTTCCGTGGCCACCACCCACTGTTGCCGCCGCCCTTTTACGAGCAGCACCCTCGGTGTGTACCACCCTCCTTTACATTGGTATTGACCCGAGCTTTGGAGTGGAATGAAGGAAAGAAGAAGGTTCATATAAGAACTAGGAAGTCGACTAGAGTTTAAGGTTCATACAAGAACTAGGAAGTCGACTAGGGTTTAGCAGTTACAACTAATATTTTGACTGATATTGTATGGACATTTTCTAATGGATATCGGCTTGTTTCCGAATTATGTTACTTTATTGGTTTTGCTTTTACATTATTATGTCACTCTACAAAGTATTGGTTTGCGTATTTTCTTTTTATTAGTTTTAGTCTGTCGAAACTGGTTTTAAGCTGTAGGGATATTGGTTTTCAGCGGTAGAGATATTGGTATTGAGATGTGAAGATGTTGTTTACATCTTTAGAGATAATGGTTTATAGATGTGGAGTTTTTGGTTTTCTTCTGAAGACATTGTTCTGAGATGTAAAGATGTCTGTTTTAGCTGTGATTTTGGTTTTCAAAAGTGGACATATTGGTTTTCGTCTATAATATTTTTGGTTTAAGATGTACAGATATTAGTTTTGAACTTGAATGATATTGGTTTCGAGATGTAGAGAGTTTTGTTCGATTCTGAACAGATATTGTTATGCGAAGTGGAGATATATTGGTTTGGTGATGTAGAGATATATTAGTTTGGTGATGTAGAGATATTGGTTTTGCGATGTGGAGTTATTGGTTTTGCGACGTGCAAATATTGGTTATGCGCTGTGGAGATATTGGTTTTCCGAAGTATAGATATTGGTATTGCGATGTAGAGATATTGTTTATGCGATGTAGAGATATTGGTTTTGCGAGGTATAGTTATTGGTTATGCGATGTAGAGATATTGATTTTGCGAGGTATAGTTATTGGTTATGCGATGTAGAGATATTGGTTCCCCAATGTATAGATAATGGTTTTGCGATGTATAGATATTGGTTTTGCGATGTGGAGATATTTATTTGGGATGTGAAATTATTGATTTTGCGATGTGGAGATATTAGTTTTGCAATCTACAGATATTCATTTTACGATAAAGAGATATTGGTTTTGCGATGTACGCTCATTGGGTTTGTAAAGTACAGACATTGTTTTTGAGATGTATCAACACTATTACAAACCAATTTGATATTGGTTTGTGACAGTGCTGATATTAGTTTGTAACAGACCAATATCAGCACTGTTACAAACCAATATCACAACTGTCACAAACCAATATCAGCACTGTCACAAACCAATATCAAATCAACGTCAAATCAATATCAGTGAAATTAAAAATCAATTTCAGTACATCAATAAATAAAAATCTCTACATGTACTAACCAATATCAATAAAGGTGCAAATCAATATAACGTCAGCCAAAAACCAAAGTCACGGATGACACTAACCAAGAACTATACGGCGTCAAACCAATATCAACTAACCTACTAACCGGTATCAATAAATCTTAAAACTAATATTTATACAGCAAAAAACCAATATCAATAAAGCTACAAACCAATATATATAAAGCTGAAAACCAATTTCAATACAGCAAAACACCAACATCACTAAAGGTACAAACCAATATCAATACAGCGTCAAACTTATATCTATACAGCGTCAAACCAATATCAATACAATGTCAACCAGTATCATCATAGTTACAAACCAGTATCATCATAGTTAAAAACCAATATCACCACTGTTACAAACCAATATCAACACAGTTACAAACTAATATCAAGACTCTTATAAACCAATATCAAATCAACGTCAAACCAATATCATTAAAATTTAAAACCAATTTCAGCACAGCAATAGACCAAAATCACTACAGGTTCTAACCAATACCAATAAAGTTGCAAATCACTATAACTTCACCCAAAAATCAATGTCACCGATGACACTAACCAATAACTATATAGCTACACCAATGTCACTAAAAATACAAACTAATTACCATTAAACTCTAAACAAATATCACTAGAGATAAAATACGAGATACCCTTTACAAATCAAAACTATTTTGGGTACAATAATATTGGTAGAAAAACCAATATCCAAAAAAATCACGACAAAACCAATATTATGAATAAGATGTAAACGAAGTTTAATTTTTAGCATGAACAAGATGTAATCGAACAAGATGGAAAGCATAATCACTACAACACGAACTTTTCATATATATAAAAAATCGGACGTACTTTCCCAGGAATGAATGTCGTTTTTCAAGAGCAGGTACGATTTTTTCTTACTTTAGAGGGAAAAAAAAGAAGGTAGTAGGGTTTTTGGCTGTCAACCGGAATATAGAATATGGAAAGTCCTTCTTTTTAGGAATTCAAAGAGTCATTCACGCCTTTTTAGTTAATTGGTTGCGACTTTTTCTTTTTTGAATTTTCAATATTTTTAGCATCTGTTGTCAGCTTTTATCAGTTTCCAATACTACCCCTT
This sequence comes from Hypericum androsaemum, assembly GCA_963995505.1. Lineage (NCBI taxonomy): Eukaryota > Viridiplantae > Streptophyta > Magnoliopsida > Malpighiales > Hypericaceae > Hypericum > Hypericum androsaemum. The sequence continues at coordinate 5,828,276 of OZ023196.1, forward strand.
ATTATTTTATTAATACCTAAATTGCCACCATCTCTCTTTTTAGTCCCCAAACTTGGGGACTACCCTTGTCCCCTCCAAATCCCCTCCCGTGTTTCCTTCAACCAGAGTGGTGTACACGGACCCTGAAAACTATGCAGAGCCAAAAGTATTTGAACCTTCGAGATGGGATGTAAGTAGAAAAAAATTAATTGGTATAGTTTTGCTTCTTAAATAGTATATTATTAATTAAGAATTAATTATTATGGAAATTAGTACCAAAAATTGTCATTTGTATTAATTTTGCAACCAGATGAAATCCAAACCCGGAGCTTTCATTCCATTTGGAGGAAGAAGGAGGATATGTCCTGGTGCTGAACTAGCCAAGCTTCAAATCTTCATTTTCCTCCACTATTTCCTCCTAGATTTCAAGTAAGCTTCCTTTCTCAAGAGAAAATATGTTAAATTTTGTTTTTCAAGAAATCATCCACTCAAATTATGTTATTAGGCTTGAGCTCGGCCCAATAAATTATCCATATATTTAAACCTATCTAAATCTTATATGTGTAGTTGAGAGTTTAGGGTTTTGAGAATTTTTTCACTGAGTTATTTTACCTCTACTGATTTGACTCACATACTCGGTCCAAAAAGGAAATCCTAATCCCACTCCTCCTAGTTAATTCGATGAAGGAGGCTTCTTTACGAAAGAAATTAAAAAAACCCAAGGGTATAATGTAAGAACAAGATACAAGTCAACCGAACTATTCACATAAATATAATTTCCCAGCAAGTAGTTTTGTGGAAAATATGAATTGCCTAAAAGCATTCAAAAAATATATTGCAGTAAGAAAGGAAGAGTTGCTTTTATTTACATGTTAAATTCTCTACTTTCAAAATCTTATTTTTCATTGAATCTTATATTTTCCATATTGCAGACTTGAGCAGCTAAATCCGACATGCAGGTGTTATGTATTTCCCCTCAACATTACCGGCTGATAATTGTCTCGCAAGAATTAGAAAAATTACGAACATAAGCATTGAGCCTTGATGTTGTGTTATTACCGTATGGGTTTCAATCAACTCTTAAACTATCTGTTGTTATTTGTTAATTGCTTTGTTGTATCAGCAACGATTATTAACAGTTACTATGTATGCTTTAAGAGGAGCTATGATTGAGAATGTGTTGTATGTTTTATATGGTGCAATTATATGGAAACTCTGGAATTAGTGAAATCGGTCAATTTTTTATGACGATAAGTACAACATGGAGTTTCTCCTCCATTTCATAATATTCCACATCCAAAAATGGTTACATCGGTCTCACACATCAATGAAAATAGGGCAAATTATCCTCAAGTCATTGACCTTTGGACACCCTCTAGGGTCCGTGGCTTTTGGAAAATGATTGTCCCGTCCCTAAGTTTTGATGATAATAGACTCTCGGGTTCCTAGAGCCAGAATATTACTTTTTCTCCGATGAATTCCCATTTAAAATGACCAAAATGCCCCTCTCACTTAAAAAAAATCCGCTCTCCTTCTAGCTTCAGCCTCCTTGGATGCCATCTCCGGCGAAGTCATCTTTTTCGGAGAAGTTCGATCACCATATCTGGCAATCTCGGACGTCAGTGGACCTCCACTCCACCCCCTTCTCCTCATCGGCGTCTTCCACTGCCACTCTGCCGTGGAGACGAGGGAAATCGACGGCGGATTGAAAAAGGTTTGTCGGCGGTCATGCCTAGAGGAGACCTCAGTTTGTCGGCGAACCCCGTGGTTGAAGAGGAGCCCTCGGATCTGAACCTTCTTCCTTCCTCTTCACAGAATTAGAAGGTTCTCCGACAAACTCAACATCTGGATTTCTCCACCTTCTCTCCAGAAACCACAACCAACACAAATCCACAATCCAATCAAAGTAAAGTCACAAACTTGACCAAAATCATACAACTAAAGCAAATCACATCTGTGAGCTAACCAAACCACAACAAGTGAAACGAAACCCATAGTAGGTTCTTCAAGAACAAGAAAACCCATGATCTGTTGGGGTTGGACTTCGGTGGACAAGAACCCTTATATACCCTTTTAATCGACGAAGATTACGTGGACAATGATGGCAATTCCATGGACAAGGCGGTGATTTCGAGGACAAGAACCCTAATTCCCATGGTCTTCTAAACTTTGATTCTTATTAATAAGGTTTAGTTTTGAGTTTTAGTTTTGGTTAAAAGTTGGGAGGAAGAAGATGAAGTTGGAGGAAGAAGAAGAAGGTGAAGAGAGAAGAAAATATGATTTTTTTTGTTTTTAAGTGGGAGGGATATTTTGGTCTTTTCAAGTAGGGGTTCGCCGGAGAAAATGACATATTCCGGCAATAAGGACCCGAAAGTCTATTATCATCAAAACTTAGGGATGAAATAATTATTTTTTAAAAGTCAAAGATCCTAGGGGGAAGGTGACCAAAAGTCAGAGACTTGAGAATAATTTATCCATTAAAATATGTAACCAAGATCTTATTTTGTACTTAGAATTATTTAGATAAAAGTTTTTCGTCGATAATTAAATTTTTATGTAACTTCCCAAATACCTTTTGCTAATAGATTTTAATTGGATGTAATCTTCTACCTAAAGTAATGATTATTCTCAAGATAATTACTCGGTTGGCCTTGTTTATGTTTGCTTAGAATTACCTTGATCTGATCATCTAAGTATTGTTATGTCAATTGTTACATGTTTATTGCTGCTTTATCTTTTTTTAGAGCTAATTTTCTTTTGTTATTAATATGATATGGCAAAAAAGAAATTCGCAACGATCACCAACATCTTCAAAACTCTGTTGATCCTTTATTTACTTTGAAAAGATTCATCTATCATCGTCGACTCCTTCGTGGGGACTCTCACTAAGCTACATCTTGTAGGTCAATGTCTGTTAGCACCAAACTGCATCTTATATGTACCATATTGACGTTTTGGTCGGCAGTTAGCCTTGTCATTTCCTATTTAGCGTGGTAATTTCAATGCAATTAATTATATTTTTTATAAGTAAATAATTAATTATGTTACAGTTGTTTTCTCTTATTGTGTTTGTTTATTTATGCCTTGCAATTATTTTTTTAATGAAATACTTTTAGACCATATCTAAAAACAACTAGGAGACTCCCGAAATCAATGAAAATTGCATAGAGATAATGCAAGATAATATAAAAGAGAAGACCCGAATACAATTTTAAGGACGAAAATGAGATTAGAAAACTTGGATAGTTTTGCTTTCGGTATGACACACTTTTTGGGATGTACAATCTGATATAAACAATGAACTAATTAATAAAGTTCTGATGTGTTTATTAAAGAATACTGACATGTCATGTGACCTCAAATTCATATTATATATATACTATAAACTTTGTATTTTATTTCAGTAAAGCTAAAGAGTCTTGCACGATGCCCGGCACAATCATCTTTATCCACGAACCATTGAATTGGTGCAACAAATCCATATGAAACACTGACAATCATGTACGGTAGAATCGTGTATTCAATTCACTAATACATTCGCATGCTTTGGATATTACAAAATAAGTGTCAGTATTTTTTTCGAAACCATCTCGTATTATGATATCCATCAAAACGACTAGTTCATATTTGAGTAAGACAATAATTTTGAATGGTACAAATCTTCCAACAAATTTTAATTTTTTTTAATTTTGAAAATTCTAACTCGAAATTTCCGTTTGAACTAGTTGATTTTACCATTACAGATATTTTTTTATAAGACCATTAGAGATGATTTGGACGAGGCTAATAATTCATTTTGAGTAGCTAACAAGGCATATTTGTATTTCATATAGTACTTTTATATCTAATAATACCCTTTCAATACTAATAATATCATCCCACAAAAATAGTACTAATATCAGCTTTAATTGTTAAAATAATTTTAAAAAATAACCAATAAACATTCCAATCAACAAATTATTCGACCTTAACCAATAGATTTTGAGTTCAAGCCGCTAAAAATGTCGCAATGTTAAATATTTGTTAGAAATTTTTTTGCCTCCTACCTATCGAGTTTGAACCTAATTATATAGCCTAGTAGATGTCCGAATATTAAATAGTATAAAAAAATATTTACAAAATGAACTTACTGTAGGACATTGAATTGAGTCCTTTTGATCCTGACTTGGAAATCTCGAATAATAAACATCGAACAGACAGCATCTTCCAATCCTAAAGCTAAGGATTATTCGCGCCTCTCTTCGAAAAGTTGAAACCTTCGGCTGTGCCCTTGATAATGCATTTTCTCTTTTGTATCTTTGACAGGTAATTTTTTCTTTAACCAAATTTTATGCTAAATTTTTATATTTCTCAAGTTTATGTACTGAATGTTTAATCATGTATTGAAGTTGTCAAACACTAGATAGAATAATTAAAAAAATAGTTTGTCTAGTATTATTCTGTCCAATTTCTTCAGGCCTGTACAAAACATAAGGAGGTATCGCCAAAAAGATATTTGATCCAACGACACAAGACGTAACTTGATTTGACGGTGGTCCAGAAATTTAAATCGTGACAAAGTGTAATTAGGGGTAAAAATTTCTCTTTCAAAAAAAAGACAACGAGTTACCAAAGGCAACCTTGAAGATTTTATCCATCTTTTATACGTTGTTGTTGCCATTTCCCTGGAAGCACTTAGTGTTCTTAGGCTCATATACCCCTCAGATATATTGTTTCTCATCGATGTAATGCACTACTATTGTCCTTTAAAAAAAGAGAATGAAACTTCCATATGAAAAAAAAAACACAAAAGCAAGGTCAAGGAGAGATCTATAATCAAATATTATCAAAATTTAGCTAAAAGTATCTCTCTCAATATCTTTTACCATTCACAAAATTAAAGTCTGATATTTTCTCAATTAATAGAATCCAAATACTTTCTAAAATCATAAGACGTAAAAGGATTTGACGGAGATAGGGTTGAATTCTAACAAATTATAATTATTACTTAATAGTAGCGAAATGGAGTCATTTCCAGTGCATCAACCTGATTTGGTTCTACTATCAGAGTAAAACAAAGGATCTAAAGAATAACAAAGGCTAAACTCTAAATATAGGATCCAAATACTTTGTACCTTCACAATTTATTCGAGTTAAGACATAACAAGATTTTTGGTCCAAAAGTGTAACGAGTAATCTAGTTCATGTGTTAAAAGACTTGAACTCATTAAAGTCTTTGATAGAAAGTTTACGAATATAAAAGATATTATTTAAAAATTTGACCTTTAAATAGGGCCGGATGGATAGTGCATGACTCTAAATACATAGATTTTAATAAAAAAGTATAACGTCTAAGGGAAAGACACGTTTTCCAAGAGCAGCAGCTAGCGGGGATTTTAAAGAAATGCAAGCAGATCATGTTGAAAGACGATGGCATTATGGTAAATAAGGGCAGTGATAAGGTTGTGATTTCAGAGACTCTCGAGGTTGATAAGCACAACAGAGATACAACTGGAGCGCATTTGACGCACGGCCACTTTCTAAGTTACCCAACTAGTATAAATAATAGATACTTACTTATCTCTTTTTGTACATGTGTATAACACTTCTCCATAAGAAGAATATATCAGAAAAACCCCAAAGTAATCGTCTTCTCTCTCTCTTTAATTTTCAAAATTAATTCTTAGTTCGAGCTTCCGATTTTTTCTTTTGACATGGTATCAGAGCCTTAGGCGTGCTTGTGCCTAGCTCATCTTTGTCCTATACCTTAGTTTTCCTCTTCTTTAGTGATTCTGATGGCATCGAACATGCTTAGCTCAGCTCAAAATGAGTGTGGTCCTATATTTCTCACCGTGAATGAGTCACTGGCAGCTGTGCTCGTAACACCACTCCTGAACAAAAAAATTACCACTCCTGGAGTCATTCTATCCAGCTCGTGCTCTGCTCGAAGAACAAGCTCGGGTTCATCGATGGCTCCATTCCTAGGCCTCCGATAGAAGATCCAAAGTAGTCTAGCTGGGATCGTTGCAATACTATGGTAATCTCCTAGATTTGTCACTCCGTTGAACCTGTGATTTCTCAAAGTGTACTTTGGTAAAAGTTGGTGGTTGCATTGTGGAAGAATCTCAATGATCATTTTAGCCGAGGTCAATATATGCAAATTGCTTTCGTGCAAGATCAGATTTATAATCTGCGACAAGGTGCATTGTCTGTGAACGATTACTATACCAATTTTCAGATTCTTTGGGATCAATTATTACAAATGTGTGAATGGTGTTAATGGAGGCTTATGTAGAGATAGTTGTGTGGTAGCCATATCAATGCAAAGTTATTTGAAAGGTGATCAGGTTATGAAGTTCTTGAGAGGATTGAATGACAGTCATAATGGATTGAGAACTCAGATTCTTATGTTAGATCAGTTGCCATCTATCAATAAAGTTCTATTTTTAGCTGGAGAGCATGAGATGTAGTTGATGCATCCAATTATGGCATATAAATCGTCGAGTTTGAATAATAACCTGCTACTCAGTATCATGTTATGGCAACTCAAGGATATCAAGGACCTAAAAGGCCTGGGATAAGGAACAAGAAATCTCAATGTACCTTCTGTAGTGTTTTGGGACATACTGTTGAAAAATGCGTCAAGAAGCATGGCTATCCACCTAGTTATAGACCAATAAACTTTACTAATTATGTTCCTACCATGGCATCATCTTCAAATCTTGGTTCTACCTCGGAAGTTTCTGAGTTCACAGCTTGCTACTCAGTATCCTGTTATGGCAACTCAAGGATATCAGGGACCTAGAAGGCCTTATAATGGGAACAAGAAACTTCTATGTACCTTCTGTGGTGCTTTGGGACATACTGTTGAAAAATACTTCAAGAAGCATGGCTATCCACCTGGTTATAGACCAATAAACTTTACTAATTATGTTCCTACCATAGCATCATCTTTAAATCCTGGTTCTACCTTCAGTTCTGTGAATTAATTTTGGAATGTACCTGCTTACTTAGGGAGTTATTTTTATGGACATGTGATGACTCCAATTGGATATTGACCTACAAGTTTTTCCTATAGAATGAGCCCTCGATTTCCTAACTCTTATGCATCCTAACTAACTGCACCTAAGACCATAGATCTGTCTCATGAACTGTCAAAGATGCATTTGACTCAAGAACAATATTCTTCTGCTTAGCTTGGTTCAGCAATCCTCACCTGCAACTTTTGTGTCTGTTCCTAGTATCTCAATGTCACCATCCACCAACATCCTTCAATCATCTCTTGTTTAGTCATCTCATGCATCTATCTTTAGCAGTTCTCCTTATCCTATGTCTGGTAATCTTCAGTCAACTTCTCCTCTTGTTAGTTGGCTTACCAAAATTAGTTGGCTTATAGACTCTGGTGTAACAGATTATGTGGCCTGCACCTTAACTCATTTTGTTAATCTTTCTCTTGCCCATAATATTTTTGTTTGTCTTCCTACTAGTCAGCAGATCCCAGTAACACACACTGGTGATGTTTACGTAGGTGGCTTACTCTTATCATAAGTTCTATATGTCCCTCACTTCCATTTTGATCTCATTTCTTTTTCCAAACTACTCCAAAATCAATCTTACTCTGTGTCTTTTACTAAATATTTTTGTCACATTAAAGACCTTTTCCATTTGAAGGAGATTGGCAGGGCTGAGGAACATAGTGGTCTATATTTTTTACTGCAGTTGGAACATGGAGCTGCACCTCAACCAACCATAAACCTTGTAACCAAACTTGACCTCAGGCATTATTGATTGTCGATTGGGGCATGTTCCAGCTCACAAACTTCCATTTTTTAGACAGCTTGATCCTGGTATTAGTACTGAAGCATCATCACATTATGAACCTTGCAATTTGGCCAAACAGAACCACTTGCCCTTTCCAATTAGTGATTCTCAAGCTGTAGCTAAACTTGATGTTGTTCATATGGATATTTAGGGCAAAAATAGAATTCCCTCTTATGATGGCTATGAATACTTTCTTATCATTGTGGATGATTACTCTAGAGCGTTATGGATATGTTTGCTGCATTCTAAAGCTGAAGTTAGAAAGTACATTATCAATTTTTGCTCCATGGTGCAAACCCAATATGCAAGTCAGTGAAAGTTCTTAGGACAGATGGAGGAAAATAATTTCAGATAACATACTTTTTCACGAGCTCTGGAACTATTTATGAGGTTTTTTGTGTTATGACACCTCAAAAAAATGGAAGGATCGAGCGTAAACATCAATATATGCTGAACAATGCTCGTTCCCTATTGTTCCATGCCCATTTACCTCTTATCTTCTGGGGAGATGATGTCTTACATGCTGCTTACCTTATAAACCGCACTCCTACTCCTATCCTATCTCACAAAACACCCTATGCACTCCTTAATAAATCTCCTATCTTTTCTCACCTTAAAATCTTTGGTTGCCTATGTTATGCATCTAATTTGCTCCCTGGGAAGTCAAAGTTGGATCTCCGTGCTCGTAGATGTGTTTTTCTTGGATACCCTCTTGGTATGAAAGGTTACAAAGTGTATGACTTGCAGACACATCAAGTTCTGATTTCTCAAGATGTTTAGGGATGGCAATTAGACCCGAATCCCGAGGATCCACATCGGGTCTAGGACCCATTGACTTTGACCAGATCTAGACCTGAATCCTACTCAGATCCTTATTTTTAGAAAGGACAAAGGTCTACCCGGATTATATATATATATATATATATATATATATACACACACACACACACACACACACACACACACACACACTTCACCTCCCTCGTAAATCAAAGAAATCCTCAAGTGGAACACCAAAGGTTTGCCAACTTGCAGCAAGCCATCAACTCTGTGTGCTCCAAATTCACATTCCAAACATTTTTTTTAGTTTTATTAGTTCATCGTGATCGGTAATTAGAATAGAATGATAAAAATATAGTATATTTTAATTGCCACTTCTGTTGTTCAAGGCTTTTGTACTCTTAATAAGATCCATCATCACCTCTGCGAGTAAGTTAGGCCTTGATTATTTTTTCGTTTAATCTAGGTTTAAGTCGGTTAGTACATTTTGAAGATGGCACAATGGAGATTCAATGCCGCTAAATAAAATAAAAATAACTCTATCTTGTTCCAAGTGCCTAGTGCATTTTGATAAATGGAGAGGCTTCAATTACTTTGTACAAAGAGGATGTTTAATTAGTTTCTATGAAAAAATAGGTGGCCTGAGTTGGCTCTGAATTGTTATGCCTAGACCTTAGATTTTGGTTGTTAGTACGTGTTGTAAATTTTAGTCGTTAATAGAATCGGTAAATAAAGATTAGGTTCAATATTGTGAGCAATCCTTAAAATGCTTGTTTGATTTATGACCAGAACTATTTGTTAATTAAAATGCTTGTTTCTTATCCATATTTGTTAGTTTTTGTGATGCTAATTCTGGCCCTTTTGATTTATTGGTAGTATCTAGATGGTCGAAAGTGGTTCTCAACCAACCTTGTTACCGGATGACTCTACTAATTCTATTCAAACCGTTGCAAGTGAGTCTTCACCTAACAGTACTCATGTTCCTATAACTTCAGAAAATCTTACCTCACCTAGTCAAACTCTGACAAATGACGAAGAGAATAATGATGGTAAAGAAAGGGATAGGACGAACAAAATGTTGATTGGAATTATTTGGAGAGAAAGATAGTAAAAGAAAAAGTTGTTGTTGAATGTAAAAGATGCAAGAAGCAACTTACAGCGACTTCTGGAAATGGAACAAGTCATTTACTAAAGTACTCAAAAAAGTATTTTTGTAGCAAGTTTCAGTAAATTGATATGCATCAAATGGTATTGAAAAAGAATCTTCTCGATTCTCAAGTTTTCAATCATGCATTTGATCCTAAATTAGCAAGGGAGACACTTGCCAAGATGATTGTAACCTATGAATATCCTATATGTATGGTTGATCACTTTATGTTCAAGCTTTATTCAGTGGTTCTTCAACCACTTTTCAAGATTCCATCTTGCAACACTGTAAAAAGTGACATATTTAAGATATATAAGATGAAAAAGATAAAGACAAAGATGTTGCTGGAGAAGAACAATAGTCGGGTTGCCATTACAACAGATATGTGGATGGTTGATTATCAAAAGAAAGGCTATATGTCTATCACGACATATTTTATTGATGACTCATGGACACTTCAAAGTCATATTTTGAGGTAATTATTTATGCCCAACTTGTTATATCATAGGTTTGAATGTGCTTATTACGTTTAACATTCTATATTGATTGATGTGTAGGTTTGTTCATGTACCTGGCCCACATACCAGTCAGGCATTGTCAAAAGTATTGCTTAAATGCATGATGGAATTGAACATCGATAATAAGGTAGCGGCCATTTCCTTGGATAACTGTTCTACTAATGATGCTATGATTACACATCTTTTGGCTAAATTAGATAGAGACAAGTTGATGATGAATGGTAAATTGCTTCATATGAGATGTGGTGTATATATATTGAACTTGATTGTGCAAGATGGATTAGATGTGATCAAGGATGCAATTGAGTTAGTTTGTGAAAGTGTTCTTTATTGGACTGCAACAAAAAAATGAGTTAAAACTTTTGAAGAAGCTGCACGACAATTACATTTTTCAGTCACAAAAAATTGAGCTATGATTGTCAAACTAGGTGGAACTCGACTTTTGTAATGCTAAAAAGTGCTATTATGTACAATGATGTGTTTACTCGTTTAAGTAACATGGATGCTTCATATGCTTATGTGCCACGTGAAATACAGTGGGACATGGCAAGAGAGAATTGTCAAAGATTATCTATGTTTAATGATGTATCAGAATTATTCTCAGGGACTATGTATGTGATAGCCAATCAATTCTCTCTTGAGATATGTGAGATTAAGAAAGAATTAGATAAATGGAAAAGCTCTTCGAATGTTGTAATTCGAGTTCTGTTAACCAATATGTTGAGTAAGTTTGACAAGTACTGGAGTGAAATTATTGATGTTATGGCTATTGCTATCATTTTGGATCGAAGATAAAATATATCTTGGCTTGAGTTTTATTTTTCTCAGTTTTATGGACAAGATGCTACTTTCTATCTCGAGCATGTTCGTCGGTTATGTTATGATCTAGTTGCTGAATACCGTACTCATTCTCGAGAAATAAATAGTTTGACTAGTGAAAAGGATGGTGGAAGTGAGTCTCCCTCTACTGGATCTTTGTCTGAATTTGAATTTTTTGTTAAGAGCAAAAAATAGTGCACGACTCTATTAACAAAGACTAAACTGAACAACTATTTGGAGAAATCTCTTTTACCACGATCTAAAAATTTTGACATATTGGGATGGTGGAATCAAAGTAAACTCAAGTATCCTACTTTGCAAACTATTGCAAGAGATATTTTTTGCATTCCTGTCTCAAGTGTTGCTTCCGAGGCTACTTTTAGTGCGGGAGGTAGATTGGTGAGTATTCATCCTAGCTGGCTACACCATAGTACACTTGAAGCTTTGATGTGTCTTTAAAATTGGTTGCATACGACTATGAATACATGTAATTAATTAATTTTATTAGATTATTTATTTAATAAAATACTCCTTGAAAATCTTATTGATGTAGTTTTGAATTAGAATAGAAAATGTTATGGAGTTTGGTTCAATCCTTGATGAGGTTGATATTGACATTGACTCGGATATTCCTGTCACGACCCGCTCTCAGGTCGGTGACCGACGCTAGACTCCACGACAAACACCTGCAAATGTGCAATCTAGCAAGCCTCACACAAATTCATCAATACTCACATTAAACAAACCTGAGAAAGATACAACACATGCAAAGATGGTACACAACCATCAACGAAAATCTGAACAATCCATCTCTAAATGACAAATCCAAAATCGGACATAAACCAGGATCTAACCACTACGGAGCATCTATACAGATGTACAAGGAAGCACAAGTCTGGAGACCTCAAAGTGTAGCCCTCGAACGAATAAGATGGGCTCGAAATACAGACTCCAGAATCAACGCTACTATGGCACCTCGGAACCTGAGATCGATTAGTAGGGGGGTAAGTGTTTGGAAACACTTAGTAAGAAGATAGAACATAACATATTAGTTATGTCTGAGATATACGTGCCACAGAACTCAACCATGTTCGACGTAACTGAACTTGAAATGTATGATGACCATATGATGCACAAATTACCGAAAAATACACAGACGCATAGAGCTATGAACAGGTTTTGAAAAGCCCCTTCCTCTGACTGCCAAGGGATATCCAAATGGCCAAACGAATCTCCGTCCATACAAACACAAAGCTAGCTTACATACGTAAACTAGTGATATCCCCAAACTATAAGCTCATAGACTAACATCCCCGGTTAGTACGGAAAACCTGTTCATCTCTCTCACAAAACACATATCTTAACAAACATATGACCCAACGGTCCAGAATCATATCCCTCACACATATGCCAAATGTACCAAATCAGCCCGAGCTAGCAATCTAGCCGGTCATTCACAAATCTCACATTCATCACAAACCGATCACAATATACCAAACGTATCACATATGCACAATCTCATCTCATAACCAACAACATATGCATGAGACGCACATCAATCAAGATATGAAACATGCATATAACAAACATAACCAACATATCATGGTCTATCCGCTTACACAACGAAGATCCACCGATCATACTGATTTCTAAATCCAATGCCTTTCACTCAAAGCTTTTGAAATGATTTTCCTTCACCCCCACACCTTACGGATATTCTGTTCACAATCTCAAATCACAATAACAAGGTTAACCTCTGAATTCCTAAACCAAATCACTGCCAATTTCAGAACAATGGATAACGACATAATCACAACACATCGTCTAAACAAGCATCAAACATATCCAAATATCTCAATCTCTTTCAATCCTTACTTTCTTGACAAATATACCACACATGTACAATCTGTTTAGAGCCTACTCATGGTCATAAATGTCATCCAACAATCTGTTTTGGCAATCACAACACAAACAAAACACAAGAGAAGCTCAACCACTTCATCTTCAATAATTACCACATATAACTCAATCTTAGATCATAACCACTTCAAATAACACTTTACATGACTTTCCATGTATGTCCTTGATATCTCAGAATCTACATATTCACTAAAATTTCCAAACAAATCACTTACCAAGTCTCTATTCTTGACCCCCTTTAATCTGAACACAGTAGACAAGTCCGAACTTCAACCAAGTCTTGAAGAAGATTTCTTCATCTAAACAAGGCATATGATATACGGTTAGAAAGCTTATAGAGTCCTCTATAAGCTGTAAAAATTTCATATCCCAATTCGAAGCCTAAGTATACTTACCAATTACGTTTTCCTCAACAACCTCAGTTGTGTACTTCTTCAACGACAGTCTGATTCAAAACGAATTTCCCATCAATTCCCTAATCCAAATTCCACATATGATATACCAAAAGAAAGGTATTGAAGTCCTCTACAACTTTATTCAATAGTTCAAAGTCCACATCTGAACGGAAGTAGGCTTACCACTTGATTCTTTATTGAGAAGCTTCTTTCTCTTTCCTTCAGCTCTCTCTCTCTTCTTCTTTTCAATTCTGTTTTGTGGCTAAGTGTGAGGACATTTTGCTTCTTAAAGAAAGTCTCTGAGACATAGAAGGAGGTGGGTGAGGTCCAATAGCATTCCACTCACCTCTTCAATTTAATCTATGGAGCAAACAAGTGGAGTGTTGCAATTGGCTACTTAAAATCTGGGGTCCAATCAGCACACTCCTAAGCTAGCAGCTCAAATATGGCGGCCTTCCTCAGGTTTTTATCCAATTTTATAGTCAACTTATTTGTTCCTCTATGTTTCTAGTTTCTGGATCAAGTTCATTTGTACCATTTGAAGCAATATTGAGAATGTTATGCATAATTTACTAAGCAAAGGTCAATCTGTCCAAATCTGTCCAAGTAGCTTCTCAAGGAAATAAATTCACTAAGGATTGTTGTGGTTGAAATGGAACTCCAATGACACCAATTCAAATCTTGAACACTTAAAATCACATATCTCATGTAACCATCTCGATGCGATGCATTCCGACCAACCATTTTTCCGAATGTCACAATTCCAGGTATGTGTAATTAGATTTTTTTTCTTTTATCCTTCAACTTATAAGTTTATCTAATTTAAGATTGTTATTTGCAGATTCGATGGATATGATCGGCTAATAATTCGAGAACAAAGTTGTTGGCAGTTTCTTGTTGACTCTTGACTAGTTCCTCCTAACTATTTTGGTTTAGTACTTGGTACAAGTTGCTACTCCTGCTAATTGTCTTTGTTGAATGCCTTATGTTATTAAGGAACAAACATACATCATCATCATTGACTTGGATAAGAGTGTCTGATCTGTTCAAAGAGGGTTTCATTTCTCAATTTTTATGTATTTTGATCTGTTGGTGGTATTCAGATATTGACATTGACTCGGATATGTAGTTTTAATTTTTTGAAGTTAAACAATTTTCAAATACTATGGATCCGCAGGTCGACCCTGATCCTACAATGTATTTTAGGGTGCATATCCTGCCCAGATTCTTTTTTTGAAAGAGGATAAGGGTAAGGATCTGGGTCTACCTTAAAAAAAGGGTAAGAATATGGGTCCTATAGATCCCCCCCGGATCCTGCCCATTGCCATTCATAGAGATGTTATCTTTTATGAAGTTCTCTAATCATTCAAGACTGCAGCTTCATATAGTTCTGTTCTGTTTCAACCCAGATTTTTTGCATATCTTGCTCCTTTATTTGAATCCTCAGACATTGCTTCCTCTATTTCACCTCCACCTTCCCCTTTTATCCCACCTGCTCCTCTAGATCTCCCTTCCCCATCTGCAAATCCTAGCCCTGCTGCTCCCTCTATTCCAACAAGAAGATCAACAAGGGCAAAAAGACCATCATTGCACTTGCAATAATATATTGCTGCTCTGTTTTCTCAACAAGCCCAATCACAGGTACCTTATGCCCTTTCTACACCATATTCTATTTCCCAGTATCTTTCCCTTGATCTTTTGAGTCCTTCTCATAGAACTTTTAGCATTGCTATAGCTTCTGTCATAGAGCCTACTAAGTATAATAAAGTTGTTAAAGAAGATTGTTGGAGACAAGCCATGCCAAAGGAGTTGGCAGCTTGGCTCAAAACTACAATTGTGATATTATTTCTTTTCCTCCTAGCAAGACTCATATTGGTTGCAAATGGGTTTATCGAGTAAAATTCAAAGCAGATGGTACCATTAAGAAGTACAAGGCTCGCCTGGTTGCCAAGGGATATACTCAGATTTTTGGGGTTGATTTCTTGGATACTTTCTCTCCCATTGCTAAACTCACCGTAGTTCATCTCTTGCTGGCTTTGGCGGTACAAAAGGGATGTCATTTGCATCAGTTTGATGTTAATAATGCATTTTTTATGGTGATTTGGTTGAGGAAGTATACATGCAGCTCCCTCCGAGATTACAGACTGCTCCAATAGAGAAGGGGTAGATTTGTTTGCTTCGAAAGTTGCTATTTGGCCTTAAGCGAGCCAGTAGCCAAGCTTACGTCCTTGCTATTAACCATGGGATTCAAGCAGTCTTTGAGTGATCATTCTTTGTTTACCATGGTTGATAAGTCAGGTATTTTTTGTGGCCCTTCTTATTTATGTGGATGATATTGTCTTGAATAGGGAGATTGTTGAAGCCATTCCAGCAGTCCGGCAAACATTGAGTGGTTATTTAAAGTTAAAAGGACTTGGGTTCATTAAAATATTTTTTGGGTTTTGAAGTTGTAAGAAGGGACACATGGTTGTATTTATGTCAGAGAAAATATACTCTCGAGCTGCTCAAAGAGACATGTTTTCTTGGATGCAAACTAGTTGCAGCTCTGATTGATTTTTCTTGTAAATAATCTGCCAAGGATAGCCCTGTGCTGGATGAATGCCCATATGAATTAGTAGCATTGACTAGTTATGCAGATATGGGGTTTTCTACAAAAGCTACAAATTCTGCAGCATCTGCAATTTCTGCAGCATCTGCAATATCTGCATTTTTTGCAGCACCTATAATTTCTGCAGATTTTGCTGCACAAATTGCACATGAGTTTTATGACGATCCAGCACTCACTGAAGATGTTCTATTGGTTCATGTTGATTGTTCTCTTGATCCAAAATAACCAATTACATCTTCCACGTATCACAAACTCACTGGGAAATTGCTGTATCTAACACACACTCGATCTGATATTAGTTTTGTAGTACAACAGTTAAGTCAGTCCAATTCTAAACCTACACACAATCATATGCGCACTGCACAATAAGTCTTGTGCTATCTGAAAGGCAGTCGTGGCATATGTTTATTCTGTCCTGCTCAATCCACCTCCTAACAGAAAGGATTTGCAAATAGTGACTGAAGTACCTGTGAGCAAACTAGGAGATCTGTCATGGGATTTGCAGTGTTTCTGGGTGATTCTTTGATCAGTTGGAAATCTAAGAAACATGCCACAATCTCTTGTTCTTCCTTGGAAGATGAGTGCAAGGCTTTAGCCTTCTTAGCGTACAAATTGTAGTGGCTCCACTATCTCTTGGCTGAACCTTCTCTGGTTTATTGTGATAATTAGTTAGCAATATACATTGATGAAAATTTAGTGTTTCACGAACAGATCAAGCACATTGAATTGGATTGCCATTTAGTTAGAGAGAAGGTGCAATGTGGTTTGATTAAGTTATTTCATGTTCCAACGAATTCCAACTTGCCGACAAACTCACTAAAGGTTTGGCCAGTCGTCCTCGTCAGTTTTTAATATCCAAGATGTGGGTGTTAAACATCCATCCTCCAACTTCTAGGAGGGTGTTGAAAGATGATGTCATTCTGGTAAATAAGAGCAGTGGCAAGGTTGTGATTTCAGAGACTCCAGAGGTTGATAAGAACAACAGAGATACAGTTTGGTTGCATTAGACGCATTGCCACTTTCTAAGTTAGCTAACTAGTACAAATAGTAGATAGTTAGTTATCGCTTTTTGTACACGTGTATACCACTTTTTCATTAAAAGAATATATCAGAAAAACTCAAAAATAACTATCTTTTCTCTCTCTCTCTCGTTAATTTCTGCCATTCCGATTCTTCTTTTGACGGATCCAGAAAGAAGAAGAAGATAAGCAGTGGGGATTGGGTGTTTACTTTTCAGCACGTGTCTTGAGGATGACGTGACTACATGAATCTCTAATCCTAATTGTCCTTACATGCGTGTATTAAAATATGTAATAAAACTAACCGTATTTTTTTCTAGGTTAATCAGAAGTCTCAAGTTTAAATAATCAAAAATATAATATTAAATATTTTTTACGAGTTCTTGGTACAATGACATCCGATTATCAGGTGGTATGAAAAAAAATACATGCGTACATGTATAACTTTTTTTATGAACATCTGTTTGATCATATTCATGAGATATTTTTCTAATATTGTCTTTTCCATTCATAACTCTTGAGAATTCAATTTTCTTGTCGGTATATCTAACCATATTTATACCCACGTATTTTATGCACTTGTTACAAAAAAGCGTAGTTTGTGCACTATAAGATACATTAATATAACAGTACGATATGAAATAAAATAAGGTAATGATATGGTACTAATTAACACATTGTATTTTACTGTTTGTATATTTTGGGATGGTGTTAACTTTAGTAATCAAGATCAAGATGCAAAAGAAACGAGAGGTGCAGAAGGAGAGGTGGAGACGAAAATTACATTCCTCATTTTATGGTTTTCAATTTACAAAAAGGAGAGAAAAACTGAAAGAAAATTAAGTTACAGTTTTTTACAAATTTATACTAAAATTTTAGTGGAGAGTGGGTCCATCTCTGAACATTAATCCCAAAAAGGATTTTTTTTTGTAACTAATTTATCCACACGCAGCCAGTGAGGGATGATGTAATATTCCCTTTTCACATGAATGAGCTGGTGACTATTGCTGATGTAGCATCTTCTAATGCGCCTTACTAATTCCATCCTTAACATAATGGTCTTTTATTTCTTGATGGGCTGACTGGGCCAGAGTCAAGTTAAGGAGATAAGTATCATCATTGTCCTTCAACTTCGTAGGCAAGGAATTCATGTCGGGAGGATCGTGGCCAAGAATAGTTTTTGTCAACACGCACCCACAAGCTAGAAGGTGAATATTCACCATTTCAAGCTTGAAGACAAGGAATTCATGTCGGAAGATGAGAAGTGGCTTCATGAATAGGTCTGCAAGCTGTATAGCCGAAGAAACTTGAAAAAGCTTCAAAAGACCAGCTTGTAGTTTCTTATAGACAAAGTGGCATAAAATCTTGATGTGGTTCGTATGCTCATGAAACACCAGGTTTTTGGCGATGTGTATAGCCGACTGGTTATGAGAGTAATTGAGAGTAGGGCCAAGCTAGACAAAGAGAGATCCTAGAGAAGATAAGTTAACAATTGAATCTCACTTGTGACTTTGTATAAAGCTCGATACTTGGCCTCAGATGAAGAGAGGGAGACAACCTCATATTTTTTGGAATGCCAGGAGATAAGTGATTCACCAAGAAACACAGCAAACCCGGTAATATAAATGACGAGTTGTGGAACAATTAACATAGTCGCTATCATAAAATGTTTTGAGTTAAGGAGAAGAGACAGCAGAGAAGAAGAGACCATGTCCGGGGTGTCCCTTAATGAAGCGGAGCACATAGAAGGCAGCTTTGAGATTAATATCTGTATGATTGGCCATGAATTAGCTTAGCTGTGGCACAACAAAACTAATGTCCGGCCTTGTAGTAGTAAGATATAAAAGGTGCCCAATCAATTGATGATATATCATTGAACTGATAGTGTGATCTGGGACAATAAGAAGCTCAGTATCATCGTCTTCAATAGGCGAATCATCATCAAGACGGATGATATCAGTCGCATTCAATTTGGTGTTTAAGTTCATGAGAGTAGATGCTAGTTTACTCCCAATATAACCCGTGTTTGTGAGAATTTCCAGCAAGTATTTTTTTTAACTGAGGTAAAGACCATTAGTGCAACGATCAACTTAAATACCTAAAAAATACTTCAGGTTTACGAGATCTTTGAGACAAAAAAACATGTTAAGATTAGATTTGATGGCATTCAAGTCAGATAGATTATCACCACATAAGATGATATCGTCAACATATATTAGGAGTGCCAAAAAGGAGGATCCAGAGCACTTAGTAAACAAAGAATAATCAGATATTGATCGATTAAAATCGTGATCAAGGAGAGCACGAGTCAGCTTAGCGAACCATTGATGGCTCACTTTCTTGAGGCCATAAAGAGAGAGATGTAAGCGACAGACTTTACCAACATCAGATTGTGAAACATTGAGACCAAGAGGAGGAGACATATAACCCTCTTCGTGAAGATCGTCGTTTAAGAAAGCATTGTTGACATCGAGTTGATGAAGATACCAACCTCGTTGGACAACCACACCAAGCAATAAATAGATAGTAGTGAGCTTGGCTATCGGAAAAAATATGTCAAAAAAGTCGATCCCGTATGCCTGTTTGTAGCCTTTGGCAACAAGGCAAGCCTTGTAGCATTTAACCTTCCCATTAGAATAGTGCTTAACCATGTAAACCCATTTGCATTCGATTGCCCGGAGGTAGATCAACCAAAAACCAGGTATGATTATCTTTGAGACGAAAAAACATGTTGAGATCATATTTGATGGCATTCAAGTCAGATAGATTATCACCATATATCGTCAACATATATTAGGAGCGGCAAGAAGGAGGAGCCTGAGCGATTAGTAAATAAAGAATAATCATATATTGATTGAGTAAAATCATGATCAAGGAGAGCACGAGCCAGCTTAGCGAACCATTGACGGCTCACTTTCTTGAGGTCATAAAAAGAGCGATGTAAGCAACAGACTTTACCAACATCAGACTGTGAAACATTGATACCAGGAGGAGGAGACATATGAACCTCTTCGTGAAGATTGTCATTTAAGAATGTATTATTGACATCAAGTTGATGAAGATACCAACCTCGTTGGATAGCCACAGCAAGCAATAAATGGATGGTAGTGAGCTTGGCTACCAGAGAAAATGTGTCAAAAAGTTGATCCCGTATGCCTATTTGTAGCCTTTGGTAATAAGGCGAGCCTTGTAGCATTCAATCATCCCATTAGAATAGTGCTTAACCTTGTAAACCCATTTGTATTCGATGTGTTTCTTTCCTAGAGGTAAATCAACCAAAAATAAGGTATGATTATCATTGAAAGTTGCTAATTCAGCCTTTATGGCTGCATCTTATTAAGGATCAGAGAAAGCTTCCTTATAGTTACGAGGATCATGAAATGTGAGCAACTAAGTGCTAAAGATATGATGAGCAAAAGAAAGAGCTATAAGACCAAAGTAAGTCGAAAGAGGATAGAGAATGGACCTGCCTGAAGCCCGAGAATGATCGGTAAAACCTGTGATTATACTGCAGATATAATCTGCCAACTACGTAGGTGGTCGCCTAGCTCTTTGGTTTTGATGTAGAGTACTAGAAGGTGCAGGATCCATAAACTTTGGTATCGGAGGAGAAATATATGGGGTGGATGTGGAAGGTAGTTCAGGGCCTGCGAGAGCATCCATGATGGAGCTGGTGAGAGGAAGAACAAGATTGTTGGGGTGATATTGTTGGTAAATGGTAGGCGAGTATCTGTGGCTATTTTGGAAAGGATAAATCTCTTCGTGGAAAGTTAGATCACTAGAGCTCACAATCTGATGGGTTTGGAGGTCATATTATTGGTAGCCTTTGATGGCATATTGATAGCCAAGGAAGACAAAAGCTCTAGAACGAGGATCAAACTTATGATGAGTGGAGGCAATAGGTGAAGCATAATAGAGACATCCAAAAAAATTTAGATGACTAAGGGAAGGATTTTTGTGGTGAAGGAGCTCAAATAGAGTGTGCTCTTGAAGGAGAGGGGTGGGTATATGGTTGATAAGGAAGGTCGTGTGCAAGATCGTATCACTCCAAAAGACAAGAGGAAGATGGGCATGAAAAAGCAAAGATCTAACGACGATTATGAGGTGTTGATGCTTACGTTCTACCCGCCCGTTTTATTGAGGACTATATCGACAAGATGTCTCGTGGATTTTATCCTTAGAATGGTAAAAAATTTTGAGAAAAAACTCTGTCCACTGGTCTGTTCTAACCCACTTAATAGTAGGATTGATATAAAATCTCTTACCTGGATGAGGAAAGGTGACTAAGGCAACATTGCCAAAGGTCGATGTCATTCTGGATTAAGCCAAGGGAATTGGATACGGGAGAAAAAGGTGATTATATTCATTCAAGAGAGATGTTACCATTTCTATCACCCTACTTCAAGAGAGATGATTATGTTCATTCAAAAGAGGTGTTACTAGAGTGACAACTGGACTCTCATTAGGGTGTAGATAAAATAGAACTCCTTCCTCCAGATGTCCAGAAATAGGTGCTCGCGAGCTAGATTTATCAGGGGTTTTTATGGTTGAAGAGTTTGAAGCCATTGAGATCTCTGAGTTGCAGCAGAAGAGCTAGCTATAGCTCTGATACCGTGTTAACTTTAGTAATCAAGATCAAGAAGCAAAAGTACCGAGAGATGCAGAAGGAGAGATGGAGGAGAAAATCACATTCCTCGTTTTTTAGTTTTCTCTTTACAAAAGGGAGAGAGAAAAACTGAATGAAAATAAAGTTATAGCCTTTTATAATTTTATACTAAGATGCTAGTGGAGAGTGGGGTACATCTTTGTACACTGATCCCAAAAAAGATTTTCCCTTGTAACTAATTTTTCCACACGCAACCAATGAAGGATGAGGCAATATTCCCTTTTCACTTGAATGAACTGGTGACCATTGCCGATGTGCATCTTCTCACATGCCTTACTAATTCCAACCTTAACATGATGGGCTTTTATTTTTTGATGGGCTGACTGGCAGAGTCAAGTTAAGGAGAAAAGTATCATCCTTGTCCTTCAACTTCGTAGGCAGGGAATTTATGTCAGGAGGATCGTGATCAGGAATAGTCTTCGTCAACAGTTGTTTACATGTGTGTGATGTGAAGGAATGCATTTCATGAGATTTTTATTTGTAATGCACATGAATTTTACGATGGAATCCACAAGTTCCAATGAGAGCTATTTAGGATTGAAAATATATGTCTTCAATATTATTTATGAAAGAGTATGATACTAAATATTGAGTTAATCTTTGGCTATTTCAAAATAAAATGTACGCAGAAGCATTTGTGAAAGTTGAATAAAATTTAAGTTATCATATTTATGTAATATTTGTCCTTCAAATTTTTTTTATTTAAGTTATTAATTTTTTTTACATAGATTTGTAGTTACAACCTTGTACGGGAGGGATTTGGATTTAGGGGGGACTACATAAAAATCATCCCCATGGTATGGACTAAATATGAGCCTTTAGATTTGATCAAATTCTTTTTTTACAGATCTGATGGTCAGAATCTGTTGAGGGTATTTTCGAGTTTTTATCCAAACATACTCATTAGGGTTCCACCATTTTCTTATATAATTCCAGAAAAAAAACATCCCCCCCCCATGGCTATGTCGATTGTGGCGGTTTCGATTGGCCCAAAATGCTACAAAATAATTACCCTCTCAACTGCTTTTCTTTTTTGATGAATAATTTATTGAATTGTTGATTATTTGGATTTTTTCTTGAAGTCTCATTCCCTCTTTTATTTAATCTTTTTTTTGTTTTTTTACCAACTTTTTCGTTGATTATTTGGTCCAAAAGAAATGACCCATATGCTGTTTCGACTTTGATTATTGCTGGATTGATCAATTTCATGTGGTTCTGATGATTTTGTATTTAAAGATTAGAACTTTATGTTGGTGTTTGGTTATTGTTTGAACTTAGTGCTTAAAATTCTAGCAAAAATTCATAGATGAATGATACCAATATTAAAGTAGAATGATACCAATATCTTAGAACGATGATACCAATATTCGAGAAGAATGAAACCAATACATTCAAATGGTATACATTTTCACTTATAATGGGATACCAATATTGGAGAAGATGAAAACCAATATCACGGTGGAATGAAACCAATATCATAGTAGAATGAAACCAATGTCATAGTAGAATGAAACCAATAACATAGAAGATGGAAACCAATATCATAGTTGAATGAAACCAATATCATAGCAGAATGAAACCAATAGCAAAGAAGATGAAAACCAATATCCGAGAAAATGGAAACCAATATTCTCATACTTGTATTTCCATAAATTGTATTATTTTGCTGATATTTTTTTAATTTTTTAATTATTGTATTTCCAATATTGCCCCTATCCCTTTCAGTGGGGATTACCCATGTCCCCACTGAATTTGAACCCGTACGGGAGTAGGACATAAAATAGTACTCGCCCATGGACTAGCTTGATTATTCTTTTTCCATCTCAGTTGCTCAAATGATGATGTACGTTTTCCTTTTTTAGTAATAAAAGTCTCATTTAATAAAAAAAACCATACATGCGATATTAAGGTATCTTTTCGAAAATAGGCTATATTGGAGTAGATCCGTGGAAAAAGAAACAAAAGAGAGGGAAAAATAAAACGTGGGATGTTTCCCGAAGCTATGGAATTACTTTTGCCAATTTAAACACCTTATATTTAGGGGAAAGTATAAACGTGCTTCTTTTTATGAAAATACACTTGCCGTATCTAGTCAAAGATAACAATGCGTAGAGCGAGGCCCACTCTACAAAAAAAAAGGAAAAACTTCCCTTGTTAAACATTATCTCTAATCCTAGTAAAATATACTTGAAAAATAATAATAAAGAAAATAGAGAATACAAAATTGATAACAACTTCTCATTAATAATATTCGAGTAATTATTATAATTGACATTACAATTAAAGAGAACCTATAATCAAATGAGTCAAGTGCCACCTAGAATGAAGAAAGTCAAGGGAAGATGTATCGGAGGAGGAGATCATGGGGAAATGATATCAACATTAATTAATCCAAAATATACTTCCTTGGATGTCGTTGTATTAAGAAAAATGTCCGTGGAAAAAAATTATAAACAAGAAAAATAGTACATATAAAATTTATGGGAACAAAATTGTGGTTAAGAAAAAGAGGACGATGTAAAATGATATTTTTTTTGTGATAATGTAAAATAATATTTCTCTACATCACTTATGATCTCTCACTTCTTTTATACTGATATTACAGACATAATTTTCAAAAACTGCAATCGCATATATTTTTTAAACATTAACAATCTATGCAAAATGTACTTGAAGAATAATAATAGAAATAAAGTGTTAAGAACTTTGTTACATTTTAAAAACTTTATCCTGCTCGAAATTGAATTATTCAGTCTAATATAGCAGATACCAATTAGTTAAACCAAAAAACTAATATGAAATGAGATATAATATCATTGGGCGAAAAATATCAATGTATTTTTAAAATACTGAACCGAGACGTTATTCATGAAAAGATTTTACCAATGTTGGAAAAGAACATCAGGGTTAGATTTGGTCATGGACGTGTAAAATGCGTCAGGATTGTTCTGGAGGATAAAATAGTCTACACAGTTATAATAAAATAGTCTACCCGATTATGATAAAATGATCTACCCAATTATGATAAAATGATTTCACGAGGCACCGTCCCATATAAACCAGATCTGTCTCGGATAAAAAGGATTGGATAAAATGATCTGTCCAGTTATGACAAAATAGTTTACCCGATTATGACAAAATGATCTACCCGATTATGATAAAATAGTCTAATAAATTGGCCATCCAGGACCGTCCTTGAAACGGACTTCTAGGACCGTATCTGATCCCGGAAAAGATCATGATAAAATTACATTTTCATTGATTAATTCTTAATACCTTTTTCATTTCTTTTCCTAAAATGGAAAAACATAAACCAAAACCAGCAACCGGGACAAACAAAAACCTATATCGTGCAAGAACAAAATCGTCTCGAAACCAATCCCCGCCGTCTGTCCATACCACCAATCTAACGGCTCATATCCTCTCTCGGCACCTCTGCTTTTAACACACTCCCTCCTCCTCCTCCTCCTCCTCCTCCACTTCTCACTTTGTACGGACAGCCACCCTCTCTCTAACATCTCTCTCTAAGACATGGCTAAATCTTAAAGT
Organism: Hypericum androsaemum; assembly: GCA_963995505.1. NCBI lineage: Eukaryota > Viridiplantae > Streptophyta > Magnoliopsida > Malpighiales > Hypericaceae > Hypericum > Hypericum androsaemum. The sequence goes on from OZ023196.1 coordinate 5,853,476, forward strand.
TTCCACTTTAATGGAACATCACTAGCACCCAAATCCTTACTAGATGCTTTCATTCATTTCCTAAATTTTCCCATATTTAGGAAATATTTTTGATCTACTAATTAATATATTATTTTTTCTTCTGGGTTTACATTCTCTTGTTGGTGTTGATCAATAAGAAATTTAAGAACCCACCAACCAAATCCTCAAAGCTCGAAGACCCAGTTCGGTGTTCGACCCTTGGAGCTCAAATCCAGCTTAAAGTTTCAATCTTTGAGAGTGTATATACTAATGGTCACGGACCTCGGTGTTCTTAGGAGCGGGTCGGCCCCACCAACGGTGGAAGGGGCCCTGAGCTCTATTGGGTTCTTGAGTGAGGAGGAGATAAGGTCTGATCCGGGTTATGTGAACTATTTCTACTCGAATGCTCATTCGAACCCGAGGCTGCCTCCTCCATTGTTGTCCAAGGAGGACTGGAGGTCTTCTCAGAGGTTTAGTTCTGTGGTTGGGGATAGGAGGAATGGGGGTGAAGCGAATCGGTCCCTTTTCGCGGTGCAGCAGCCTGGAGGGTTCGGAGGAGGTGTTGAGGAGAATGTGGGTGGGAATGGTGGTGGAGGTGTAGAGTGGGGAGGAGATGGGCTGATTGGTTTGCCTGGGTCCGGGCTTGGAAGCAGGCAGAGAAGCGTTGCCGATATGTTTCAGGTCGAAAATCGTTATCTTTGAGATTATCCGAGTGTAGTTCTGGTCGTTTGGTGGGTTTTTTGTGCATTTACTGCAATAGTTGTTGGTGATGATGTTGCTGTTTTTGGTTGCGATTTTGTTCCGTTGGACCGTGCAAATGGTTGGATGGTAGTCCTTTTTTGTTAAGTTTTATCAAGTAGTAAAATTCATTGCCTATGTAGGAATGCACCCTTTTCTTTTCAGAAAGAAGCGGTCAAGATAATCTAGTTTGTGTCTAGCCACATTCGTTGCCTTCGATTATGTGAGCCTGTTGATTAGTCTCCTCTCGGTTTTTCATTGCCTTCGATTATGTGGGTTTACATTCTCTTGACTGAACTTGATATTTGAGCTTTGGAATCTGATTTTTCCTAGTTTGATACTTACTTTATATGTATAATGCAGAATAATATGGGTCATTCAACACCAGTATCAGATCACCATTCACGTCCACGTAGCCGGAATGCCTTCGAGGGTGATGACATTCTAATTTCTGAACCACTTCCCCAGTTACGTGCAGATGCTCTTAGGTCATCTGCAAGCATACAGGGAGTTCATATGGCTGCAAATCTTGGTTCATTGTCTCCTCACAGCTATGCCTCTGCTTTAGGTGCCTCGTTGTCAGGTAGTACTACTCCTGACCCTCTACTTGCAACTAGGTCTCCTAGCCCGCGCATTCCTCCCATTGGAGGAAACAGGTCAAATTCCTTGGACAAGAGAGATTTGAGCGGCACAAGCACGTTTAATGGTATCTCATCTAGCTTAAATGAGTCTGCTGACCTTGTTGCTGCCATGTCCTCATTGAATCTGTCGGCAAATAGCAATGTTGATGAAGAAATCTTCTCAAGGTCAACCAGATATGATACTGATGGACACCGCAATTTTTTTGGTTTGCCTGGAGATGAGAATTATGCAAAGTTGCAATCACAACTTAAGTCTACACCAGCAGCTAATTCTTATATGAAAGGGCAAACCACAACTCTCAAGAGCCGAGGGGGTTCTCCTGCTAACCACAGAAACTCTGACTTGATAAATTCTTCTTTGCCAAACTATGGATTAGATGGCTATTCGGTGCAACCCTTGTCTCCATCCTTGGTGGGAAGCCAGTTTGGTGGTGGGAATTTGCCTCCATTATTTGAGAATGCAGCTTTCGGTATGGAAGGAGGTCTAGTCGATTCAAAATCGATGGGTTCCTTTGGACCAAACCTAATGGCTGCTGCAGCAGAACTGCAAAACCTTAATGGAGTTGGAAATCAGACTGCTGCGGGTGGTCTTCGGTTACCGCCCCTGGATCCATTGTATCTTCAGTACCTTGCATCAAATGGCCCGTACATGGATAGGGAGTATTCAAACAATCAATATTTAGACCTCCTCCAGAGAGCTTATCTTGAAGCATTGCTTTCACCTGAAAAATCATCAGGCGCTCCTTATGTTGGCAAATCTGGGAGGTTAAACCATAATTACCTTGGAAATCCTGCATTTGGTCTTGGGATGACCTACTCCGGAAGTCCATTTGGGCCCCCCTTTCTTCCAAATGCTCTCATGGGATATGGTGGTCCAACAAGGCACAATGAACGCCGCATGCGCTTCACAACTGGGACTAGAAATCCTTCAGGAGGTCTGATGGCAGATTGGCACTCCGAAGCTTCTGCTAACCTTGATGGGAGTTTTCCATCTTCTTTACTTGACGAGTTTAAGAGCTACAAAGCAAAATGTTTCGAACTTGCAGAAATTGCTGGTCATGTTGTTGAGTTCAGGTGTGTGCCACCTGGTAATATACCTTTGGTGTCTCTGCTCTTGCTTTTAAGGGCTTTCATATTAATTATATACCTTTTGATGGCAGTGCTGATCAGTATGGGAGTCGATTCATTCAGCAAAAACTCGAAACCGCTACAACAGACGAGAAAGAAATGGTTTTCAATGAGATAATGCCCCATGCCCTCTCGCTGATGACTGACGTGTTTGGCAATTATGTCATTCAAAAGGTGTTTTCTCAATACGGAAATGTCTAGTTATTTTTATTCTTTTTCCGCTCTCTCATTTCTGTCTCTTGGATAAGCAAGGAAAAATGTGCTAAACATGACAACGTTTCTGGTTGCTTTTCAGTTTTTTGAGCATGGATCCACACCACAAATTAGAGAATTGGCTAATCAGCTGACCGGGCATGTATTAACCCTCAGCCTTCAGATGTATGGCTGCCGCGTGATCCAAAAGGTTTGTGGACTTTTTTTTGTACTTATCTTCGGATGGTCTTGGTCTCTGAGGAGGCTTCGGCCGAAGGTTTACATGAATTCTGTACAATAACTGAACAAGTAGAATCACCAACTATCTCTTTTTCCAGGTAGCTAATGAGAAGTTCCTAAAAGGAATATTTACACCATTTCCTCTGCCATGTCACAATGTTAATTGAGTGACTCGAGAAGTTCTAGCATTCTACAAACCTTTGAATGATACAACCTAGAATATCTCATCCTATGGTTTTTAACTGCCTTTCCTCTTTAAATGCGTCCGGGTCAGGTTATGCTTCTGTTTTTGCATTGGTCGGTTTTCGTGTTAAAGTTTTCTGTTGCAGGCTCTGTCAATTGGAGCCTCCAAAGTATTTGCCTTCCAGATTTGGTGCCAATAGAATTTGTGTCGACATTCACAAAATATGGATTTTCAACTCACTTTTGGTTGGATAACCTGTCTGATATCTCCAGGCCATAGAAGTAGTTGAACTGGACCAGAAGACTAGCATGGTTAAAGAGCTTGATGGTCAAATAATGCGATGTGTACGTGATCAAAATGGGAACCATGTCATTCAGAAATGTATTGAATGTGTGCCTGAAGAGGCCATACAGTTTATTGTTTCTACATTTTATGACCAAGTTGTGACGCTTTCCACTCATCCGTATGGATGCCGCGTCATCCAGGTTAGCTGACCAATTCACTTTTCTCGCTGATGTATAAATTCTTATATTGTTTACAAGTTCGTTGCCAAGGCCAAGACCGCTTAAGTTTGCAATAATTTGTTATAACAGAGGGTGTTGGAGCACTGCCACGATGAGAGAACTCAGCATATAATGATGGACGAAATTCTGCAATGTATTTGCATGTTGGCCCAGGATCAGTATGGAAACTATGTTGTACAGGTTTGATCTAATTATATGTAAAAGTGCGGCTTTCTTTTGGTGCAAGCATGATCTCTGGGAAAATGATGATGAGTTAAAACGTGCGAATGAAGTATCTCACGTGTTAGAGCATAACGTCCTAATTTTAGCCTTCATCGTAGCTACATCTTTCGGATGCTACAATCTGCTAGCTTTTGTCTTCTTGTTGGACTCCTGACTTCCTTCTCTTTCTTGGTACTGTAATTTATCTTTTTACATTATAATCATCTTTCATGTCGACATCACGAAATTTCTTTTAGTTTATTATCTTTGTTGATTGCTCGGTTCTTGATAATTGCTAAAGTATTTTTTTTACTTCTCACAATATTTCCTTTTGTATAATTGATGCTTGTTTATCAGTCTTGAAGTTTGCATTTCTCAATAATTTTTTGTTGGTTACTTTTTTTCTTGATATTTAGATGTGTGCCTTTCATTTAAATGGTCTTAAAAATTGTACAGCATGTGCTCGAGCACGGGAAACCACATGAACGCTCAGAAATCATCAAAAAATTAACTGGACAGATTGTTCAGATGAGCCAGCAAAAGTTTGCTTCAAATGTTATAGAGAAGTGTTTAACTTTTGGTTCCCAAGCTGAATGTCAGAATCTGGTGAACGAGATGCTCGGTACCACTGACGAAAATGAGCCTCTCCAGGTTTCTGCTTGTTCTTCATTGTCATCAACTTTTCGTTAATCATTCGAATGTTTATTTCTTTTGGCATGGTAGCCATCGTCTTCTGTAGCATAAGCTGCTATTAGTTAGCTTCATCCCCTTCGAATGCTGTGGCTGTTGGGTGGACTGACCACATTGCATCGTGTTTGATTTTTTTTTTGCTTCCTCTCTGCAGGCAATGATGAAAGATCAGTTTGCAAATTATGTTGTACAGAAAGTGCTGGAAACTTGTGAGGACCAGCAACTTGAACTAATCCTTAACCGAATCAAGGTTCACTTGAATGCTCTTAAGAAGTATACTTATGGGAAGCACATAGTTGCACGCGTTGAGAAACTGGTTGCAGCTGGAGGTATAGCTCATGTTTCTCTCCCTTATTTATGTGGATATTGGTGACTTCGTTTCTTGTTTTTAGGTGAAAAACATGAAGTATGTGACCTGGGCTTTGTCTGTACCATTTTTCTCCATGCGAAACTTCTCGAAAAGACTTCCATAGTGCTAATTTAAGAGTTGCTGCATGTAAATTGGCCCGATAGATATGTCACCGTGCAAAGTTTTCTTTTGTGCAGAACGAAGGATTAGCATCCTCTCTCTTCAGCCTAGTGCTTAAGTGGCCTAGATCAAGTTGTACAGCTAACCGCGGATGGCGTGAGCGGTCGTCCTCTTTTGTGTTCTCTTTCGTTGTTGCAGTACGGTTCCGTCTCTGGTTTTCGACAAGGAGGAGCCCGAGGAAATAAAGGTTGTTGGTTTGCAGTTAAACCTGTACATTTGTTAGATTGAGGATATACGCCTAGGATCGGAGTACATAGCGAGAGGCTCGGATAGTACGCATGCCGACGCTCCTGAAGGTAAGTGAGTTCATGGATGTAGAGCAGGAGAGGTGTAGAGAAACTATGTTTATGACTGTACCAAATGATGGAGATGCAGCTGCTCTCCTTTTCCTTGACAAAAATGACCGATGGTTGCGTTGGAAGACGTCCGTCTAGGCGAAAAGACTTGTGGTGCAAGGCAGCAACTTCGGAAATCTTATTACTTTAATTATTTAATTATGGCTCTTTCCCTTATTTCGTATTATTAGTAGTTTGTTTCCTGTTTTGATTAGGATTCTTTAGAGCTCCTTATAAGGAGATTGTTGCTTTGTTATTTTGGCAGACAACTTGATAATAAAATTCCTTAGGGTTTCTACCCAATTTTGTGTCATTTTCGAGTGTTAGCGGAATACCCGAGTTCGATATCTGTCGTTGTGCTTGATCATACATTTCCACCTGCATCAGTTGGTATCTAGAGACCAGTCGACATTCCTACGTCATGCCTCTAAAGCATGGCAGGCAGCAGGAAGCATCGGCTCTCGAGGTACTGGAGCATCGCATGATGGATTTGATGGCACAACAAACCGCTGACTTTCAGCAACGACATGATGAGGTCATGGATATCTTGCGCACCCAGGCAGCTCCAAATGCCACGGCAGCAAGAACAGCGCAACAGGCACGTCCAGTTTCTCCACCACCTGTTATCGAGCCGACGGAGTCTGATGACGAGGTCACCGTGGACAACCCTTGGGCCCCCTTTGCTATGCCCGAGCATCGAAGCACTGGAACCCGTTGGGACTCGGGTTTTAAGTTCGACATCCCTGAGTTTCACGGGAATCTTGAACCCGAAGAGCTCTTGGATTGGCTTGCCGCAGTTGAAGAGATATTAGAGTTTCGTGAAGTACCTGCTGATCGTCGCGTCTCCCTAGTGGTTACACAATTTTGAGGACGAGCTACGGTGTGGTGGCAGCAAAACAAGGCTGAGCGTCTACGGCAATAAAAGACAAAGCTTGTTTCCTGGGCACGGTTTGTCAAACTTTTGCGGGAAGCCTTCTTGCCTTTTAATTACACGCGGCTACTTTACCAGAAGCTCCAAAACCTTCGCCAAGGTACCCGATCTGTTGATGCATACACGGAGTTCTTCCAGCTCTTGGCTCGGAATAACCTTACTGAAACACTTGATCAATTGGTCTTACGGTATATTGGGGGCCTACGACTTCAACTACAAGATGTCCTCAATTTGTTCGCCCCAGAATCCCTTTCTGAAGCGCATCAGCGTGCTGTTTTGGTTGAGCGCCAACAGGCTCGACGGTCCACCAACTTGTTTCCTAATTCAGGGACTCGACCTATCGCGACTCTGCCTATTGATACTGGCCTTTCGGCCAGTCGAGCCCCAGCCTCACCCACAACTCCAGTCCGTCCTTCTAATGGCAACGGCCCACCCTCTCTTGCCCGGGACAATGTTATTCATGCGGTGACTTTGGTCATCGTCAGGCAAATTGCCCCAAAACTAATGGTGTTCGTGGCCTACTAGCGGATGTTGTTGACCACACTGACCCCATGGATGCCCCTATTTATGACGATTATATTGAGGATGTTTCGGCAGAAGAATATGTGAGTGGCGACACCGAACCTGCTCTGGTTTTACGACGGTCGTGCTTGTCCCCTCGTCAAGCCGACGACACTGTCCAACGACACTCCTTGTTCGAGTCCACTTGCACTATCGGAGGTAAGGTCTGTCGGTTCATCATTGATTCAGGCTCATGTGAAAATGTTATTGCCGCAGATGCAGACACTAAATTATCCTTGCCGTCGGAAGCACACCCTCAACCTTATAATTTGGCATGGCTTCAAAAAGGCAATAACGTGGCAGTTGACCGCCGTGTTCGAGTTCATTTTTCTATTGGTGATAAATATGCCGACAGTGTCTGGTGTGACATTGTACCCATGGATGCCTATCACCTATTGATCGGGCGTCCTTGGCAATTTGACCGAGGAGTTCTTCATGACGGATGAAGGAACACGTATTCCTTCACCTTTTCGGGCCACAAGCTAGTGTTACTACCTTCTGCTCCTCCAATATCACCGCTTCCTTCTATTGCTAAGGTGTTATTTCTTAAGCGATCAGCATTTCTTTCCGAGATGGAGGCTGCCCCAGTCACCTTTCTCTTGCTCGGCCATGAGAGTACAGACACAGCTACCATTCCCCCTCGTATGACCCCTCTATCGAGAGAGTTTGCCGACGTGTTTCCAGTTGACTTACCGACTAGTCTTCCCCCATTGCGCGACATATAACATCAAATTGCTTTGGTGCCTGACGCCCCGCTCCCTAATTGACCGCACTACTGTATGAGCCCTTCGGAACATGCAGAACTACGACGACAGGTTGAGGATTTGCTGCATAAAGGCTATGTCCGTGAGAGCCTTAGTCCTTGTGCTGTGCCCGCTTTACTGACCCCCAAAAAAGATGGTGCGTGGCGAATGTGTATTGATAGTCGAGCGGTCAATAAAATTACTATTCGCTTTCCGTTTCTGATTCCACGCTTGGATGATCTCTTAGACCAGCTGCATGGAGCGGCCATATTTAGCAAGATGGACCTCAAGAGTGGTTACCATCAGATTTGCATCCACCCTGGTGACGAATGGAAGACAGCGTTTAAGACGCGTAAAGGCCTGTTTGAATGGTTAGTGATGCCCTTCGGTCTCTCTAATGCTCCTAGCACCTTCATGCTAGTCATGAATCAGGCTTTACGTCCTCTGATTGGTTCATGCGTTGTCGTGTATTTCGATGATATATTGATCTATAGCAAAACCATTGAGGACCATTTGTCTCATCTCCGTGCCGTGCTTTGTATTCTTCGCGAAGAACAATTCTACGCCGCCCCCTCCAAATGCCAGTTCCTCGAATCATCACTATTGTTCTTGGGCGATCGAATTTCAGCTGAAGGCATTCGGGTGGACGAGTCCAAGGTGGCCGCCGTTCGTGACTGGCCTACTCTGTCAACTATGACAGAAGCTCGCAGTTTCCACGGGTTAGCATCCTTTTATCGACGTTTCATTCCCCATTTTAGCTCTGTGATGGCTCCTATTACGGATGCGATGCATGAGAAGACTTTCTCTTGGAGTCCAGCTGCGGATGCCGCATTTTGTGACATTAAACACCGACTGACTAATACACCTATACTCGTCCTCCCGGACTTCGATACACCATTTGAATTGAACTGCGATGCTTCCAAGGTGGGCATCGGAGCCGTACTGAGTCAAAGCGGTCGTCCAGTGGCCTTTTTTAGCGAGAAGTTGACTAGGGCCCGTTCTCGTTATAGCACCTATGATGTTGAATTTTACGCAGTAGTTCGGGTTGTCCAACATTGGCGACACTACTTGTTTCAGCGCAAATTTGTGTTGTATACTGATCATGAGGCTTTGAAACAATTGGCAACACAAGACAATCTCTCCGCCCGCCATGCTCGGTGGTCTGCTGTTCTCCAACAGTTCACATTTTTCATTAAACACCAAGCAGGCTCTACGAATAAGGTGGCTGATGCACTCAGTCGTCGTCAGTACCTAGTAGCGGACTTACGTGTTGCGGTCGTGGGCTTTGATTATTTTCGGGATTTATACCCTACTGACCCATTTTTTGGCCCCATCTTTACAGCTATCCAAGAGGGCACGCGTTCGGCCTATCTTGTTCATGATGGGTTTTTATTTAAAGGCCTTCAACTCTGTGTACCAGCTTGCAGCCTTCGCTTGGGCATCATTACTGAGGTGCACGCCACGGGGCACGTTGGACGGGACCGCACGACTGAATTAGTCCTTCGCCATTTCTTTTGGCCAGGAGTGCGCAAGAAAGTCGCCCGCTTTGTTTTGCGTTGCCGTATCTGTTAGGTCTCTAAAGGAACAGCTACCAATACTGGCCTCTACCGCCCGCTATCCGTTCCCTCCCAGCTGTGGATCGCTATCAGCATGGATTTCGTGCTTGGGTTACCACGCACGCAACGCGGCCATGATTCGATCTTTGTTGTGGTCGATCGGTTCTCTAAGATGGTACACTTCATTCCATGCAAACACACATTAGATGCGGTCAACGTGGCCCAACTTTTCTTTCGCGAAGTGTTCCGTCTCCATGGCTTGCCTAATTCAATTATCTCCGATCGGGATACTCGCTTCCTTAGTCATTTTTGGCGAATTTTATGGCAACTGGCTCACACTGAGCTACATTTCAGTAGCGCCTACCACCCACAAACAGATGGCCAGACCGAGGTGGTCAACCGCTCTTTGGAAAATCTGCTTCGATGTTTGGTAGGCAATAACATTCGCTCGTGGGATGCTAAGCTCAGTCAGGCTGAGTTTGCACACAATATTGCGGTGAATAGGAGTACTGGATTGTGTCCCTTCTAGGTTGTCTATGCGGTGCTGCCCCGAAGCCCTGTCGATTTGGTTATGCTACCCCCCGCGGCGACGGATAATAGACAGGCTGTTGACCTGATTTCTGATCTCCGCCAGGTCCATCAGGCTACGGGGTCCGGTTGGAACGTTCCAATGCCAAGTATAAACAGGCTGCTGATGCTCACCGCTGGGACCTCCAGTTTGCGGTCAGAGATTTTGTGTGGGCGGTGTTGACAAAGGACCGTTTCCCCGCACGTGAGTACAATAAGCTGTCTTCACAGAAGATTGGCCCGTTCGAGATAGTCGAGAAAATCAATCCCAATGCTTATCGATTATAGCTGCCGAGTCACATTCGCACTTCCGACGTCTTCAACGTCAAACATTTGCTCCCTTTTGCGGTTGATGATTCTTTTGGAGATGAAGCTGCTTCCGATTCGAGGGCGAATCGTTTCGAAGGGGGGGAGGATGATGGAGATGCAGCTGCTCTTCTTTTCCTTGACAAAAATGACCGATCGTTGCGTTGGAAGACGTCCGTCTAGGCGAAAAGACTTGTGGTGCAAGGCAGCAGCTTCGGAAGTCTTATTACTTTAATTATTTAATTATGGCTCTTTCCCTTATTTCGTAGTTTGTTTCCTGTTTTGATTAGGATTCTTTAGAGCTCCTAATAAGGAGATCGTTGCTTTGTTATTTTGGCAGACAACTTGATAATAAAATTCCTTAGGGTTTCTACCCACTTTGTGTCGTTTTCGAGTGTTCGCGGAATATCCGAGTTCGATATCTATCGTTGTGCTTGATCATACGTTTTCGTCTGCATCACAAAACCATTACCAGGCAGAGAATAATCTCCATGTTTTAGGCTAGTCTGCAACTTCCTTCCTGTATTGGATCATTTAAGCCATTCGATTAGCTACCGAAACGATTTCACCTTTCTGGTGTTCATGTTACTAAGTCCGAAGTAAGTATGACCACGGTTCATGAACTATCGGTTCATGGTTCATCCGAAGGATGAATCTTAATCGTGACCTGGGGTCCATGGTTCAACTCTCGATCATAATGATTCGCCATTTTTTTCAAATCATGAACCTTAACCAGAACCTCGGCCCGTGGTCACCCCTACCTGGAACTTTCCTTTTTCCAATACGTTGTCCAAATTGCCAGCCCAATTATTCCTTTTGGACTAATGTGGTATTGTCACATTGATTAATGTTCGAGCAAGCAGCCTAAGGATTGTCGAAACTATGGCTCCTTGTGAGATTCTGAACACTATCCCTTCTTATCTTAAACTTTGCAATTAACAAGTCATACTATACCTTCGCTTGCATCTGATTTCTCGGTGGCAACTACGATATCCTCGTTACTAGCTACCAATTTTGTCTCTTAGAAAAACCAAATATTTTTGCTAATTTTTCGATACGGCGCCTAGACTCCTACGGGAGGTAGAAGTGAGAAATGTTCCACAATGGACGAAAGTCTGACATTGTTGTTATGTGATTATCGTATTCGATTTTTGTAGTCTGAGTTTTTTATAGTTATTAACTACATTTGTCATGATTGAGCCATCTTATCTATTCTTTCTCCGATCTTGAGTTATCAAAGACATTGAAGAACAAATGAACTTCTTTATTGCATTTGAACTTCGAGACTGGATAAAGGAACCCCGGATTGATAAAATTTAATCAGTCTAGATTTAAAGTCTATCCGTGAAAAATAACTCAAAAAAGTTATTCTAATTTAACATGTCTGAAATTTGAGTCAAAGAAATATAATTGCATTAAAATCTTGGTAAGAAGAGCTTTACGACTACTTATGATTATACTTGGCTCGAACCCAGATTAAACACCTTAGATGGTGTACATGGTTTGAAAAAAAAACATACATTAGTACTGGTAACAGTTCGTTTCATTAATACATTGTTCTCCAACCAAAATTGATTGGAGACAAAATGCCTTCTTGGTGATCCATTTATTGCAAGAACTTCAAACACAATTGGAACAGATACACTTGGCTGATCTAGACTCTCAGAATCTCAAGGTTAGATGCCTTTCCAGACATTTTCTTCGACAAGGTGTACATAAGGTACTCGATATGCTTAATGCTTCTATACTTCCTTGGTCGATCTTCATCCATCATCGTCTCGAGCGGACCTATATCAGCATCGTCCTGAGGATACAGGAACGTCGCGATCGACCTTCTCGGCGCGTTCTCGTTCGTAATCGCCCTGTGCTCGATGCTCCGGTACAGGCCATTGCTCCAGCTCTGCAATGTCAAAATGGTCAGGAAAAACCTGAGAGAGGAATCCCTTTGATTAGGCCAATAGGTTGGTATTATGATCATACCTCCATCACATCACCAAGGTTCACAACGATGGCATTCGGAATCGGCTTAACAGGAACCCATCTTCCCTTGTGCCTGAGCTGGAGACCAACAACATCATCATCCTGAAGAAGCAAGGTGATGGAGGAAGAATCGGAATGCGAGCTGAGGCCGACCACGAGATCAGGCCTCGAGCACGGAGGGTAGTAGTTCAGCCTCGTCGCGTGCTTGATCTCCCCGTGATGGTTCATCAGTCCATCTTTGTCCATTCCAAGCAAGAGGGACAGGCTAGTCAGGATAACCTCAGACACCTTGCCTATCTCCTTGGTGTACTGGTCAACTGTCTCTCTTACAAGGGAAATTTCTTTATCAGAACTAGAAATTGGACAATTATATGACAATGTCTAATGATGAAATTCGAGGTGCGCATAGAAAACCTGAATCCTGATACTTCACTTGGCCAATACTTCAGGTTCTTTCCCCTTTCGGGTACCGTAAGCAGCAGCATTATATCGCTCCAATCGAGTTTCTGCTCATCCGATACCACAAACGCCTGCCCGTATCCTTGCAGATCGTTCGGAGCCATCGCGTACTTCTTTTTCACATCCAACGGAAGATCGAAAAATGCAGCTGCCACGGCCTTGGTCCTCTTCAGCAGTTCATCAATCCCGTGATCCACGATCTGTCAAGTAACAAGAGACTTACAACTCATTTCTGCATGGTATCAGAACAGATAATAATAATAAGCGCGTTGACATAGAACCTGGAAGAAGCCCCACTGCTTGCACGCGGAATCGAGCTTTCGGGCCTCATCTTCGTCGCCATCGACCAGCGACGAAAACCTGATGACCGGAACATCCTCTGCAGCTGGAGATAACTCCTCAGGCTCTGCTACTAATGGCCTGTCTTGATCTTGTTGAATGTACCTTTCAGGAACATTATGGAAATCTTGCTTGGCCAGTTCTTGGACACTTGGAACTGGCAAGGATGTACCACATCCCCACACTTCACCTTCTGATGTTCCATTTTGTGGAGTTGGATCCATTTTTCTGGTTTGGTTTTTCTTTGATCAAGTTATGAAAATGTGAAATCTTCCCCCCTAGTTATTTTATATGGAAGCTTTGGGATCTTATTGTATAGTTTGGCAATTCCTAAGTAGTGGTAAACAAGAAGTATGTGATTAAAAAAAAGGAATTTTATTGCATAGTTGTTTTCAGATTAAAATTGGTTTTTTTTAATAGTTTGATGGTGATGTGGGATTGGACATTATGTTTCGTGCTTTATTGCATAGTTCGGTATGCTTTTTCAATCCGGTGCTTTATTTTCTTCTTGGAGGTATGTTACATGTAATAATAGCGTAAAAGACTTGCCAGAAGAAGAATATAATACAAGTGAAACGTGTAATCATATGAAAAGACTGCAATAATTGAAAAAAATTGTCAAAGAAATTTGACCTAAGGATACAATAAATTATCAGGAAATGGATTGTGTTGGAAATACATGGCCTGATAAGGCCCAACTAAACAGAAGTCTAAACAAACAAAATTGGTCCGGATATTGAGCTCAAATCTTTAAAAAAAATAACGATTGTATATTTTTAAATAGTGCTAGAATATGAATAACAGCAAGAAGTAAACTAAAAGTTGCACCATTAACAAACCAAGGTTCCGAACAAGACCAAGGCAAAACCAAGAGCAACTTATACAATGGCTTCTGATGACATCTGAAGTAATTAAGCCCGAGGAAGCACAAAATGTGGTAACTATCATCAATCCAAATTAGGAGGACAGAATGTGAGAACGTAGCGAGGAGCCTTACAGGTCTGGATCCCTAAATCATCATCAAATGCAAAGCTATAAGCATTCGGACAAACAACCTTGAAAAGCCTGCCGAACACTGTCGGTTTACACCTACCCGGATTTGCAAACTGTCCGGTACAGCAATACCGGTCGGTTTTTGCAGCCAGGCAGGCACTCTTGCAGCCAATAACGCGCCCCTGTCGCGTAACAGCCAGCGCGGGAGGGCAACAGGCATTGATATCAGCCTGGCACCCCGCGATCGTGCACTTTCCTGCGCCATCTACAGGCATCATTGACACAGGGACGTTGAAGCCGTCCACCAGGCTGACATCATAGAAATGCAAGTCGGATTGCGGGGTCCCAAGCGTCATCTCGACAATGCAGGCGGGGGGGACGCCTGCAAGTCCACCGCATTGCATCAGGCCCGCGCAGTCTGCCGTCTGGCAGGAGCCTCGCCCCGTGGACTCGTCGAAACAGCAGCCCTGTCTAGGCCATATCCTGCCTGACCATCCGTCAGGAACCTGGACGTCTGCCTGCTCGCCACTCGAGAGGTGGAATCCGCCTTCTCTAGGCGTCACATGGCCCGCGGTCCCGAGCAATCCTGGCCATATGCTTTCCTTGCAGTTGTTCACCAGAGTGAGCTCAATCCCATCTGCATGAAGACATGACATTGCAAGTTCACAAGTTATGCAAGGTACAATAAAACCTGAGAGGCAATGTAAAGGACAAGTTAGAACCTGTGAATGATACTGAAATTAGGAGATACAGAGGAAGGAAGAAAATTGAGGAAGTTGCCATTTTTTTCTTCATTTGCTTTCCAATTTGCAGATAGGAAACTGTTTTATTGTTTTTGTGAACAGGTGAGTGGGAGAGTAACAGGGATAGTGGCTTTTTTTCTTTGAAGGTAAAGAAACAACCGTCTTCTGGAAAATCGGATTTATAGGAGCATGTAATTGGCTAATTTTCTTGGAAGTTACCCTTCAAGAGTTGTATAATACTTTAAGCACATTAGGGGCAATAATTCGTAGCACTGAGGTGATACATTGGATCCCTACAAGGCTCGAGCCACGGGATTTAAATACACGATTCAGTTTTCGAGGAGTTAGTGGATATATAGAGAAAATAAATTATAAGAAAACTATTCTTCAACTCTGAAGTGGGTCATTTGTGAACTTTTTTTATAACGTCATTTGAGACCTTGCACATGAACAATTATAACTTTTTTATAGGTAAATTAGTTTTATTATTATATATACACCATGACTATTGGCTAATTACATGGACATGAACTAGCACTTCTAATGTCCTATCTCCGAATCACTTGAGAGGATCAAAATAGAGTACAAGGTCTTCATTGCTCAAAGCGGACGATTGTGAATCAATTATATTATTGTTACGCTTGTGATCCGATAGAATATTTTCACATATCAAATCTTACTTCTCAAGAGATTATCTATCCTGAATTTTTCTTAGGCTAAGCATGTTTAGTTTAAAATTTTTTTCAGGATATTTGTCAAAAAAGAAAATACATATTGTTGATATGAATATTTTAAATCAAATGAGTTAAGTATTTCTGAACATATTCTTATCTCACATTTATATATGTACAATTTGACATGTAATTCGTATCTTATAAATGAAAAAGATAAAAAAAAAAAGGAAAACTAAAAGATTAACCGTAAGGACCAAAAAATTAAAACGAAAATTTCAGATTTGGTAGGAGACTGAAATATAATTTGACCAGGGACCAAATTATATTTTGCCAAACCTAATCCTACTAAAGTTTTTGCCTATAAAAGGACATCACCACTTTGCTAAGATATTTTTTTGGGGTTCATTTTTGCTAAGGTGGAGGAAGTAAACTAGGTGATCTAGGCGAGCCTAGGGTCGGAGGATGTCGAGAAAATCGTGGAGGGATAGGGGGTATGTGAGCTAATCGCGTTGGAACGCTGAGAGAGACGATGTAAGTTCGAATTTTCGTCTGCTCCTTGTATTCAGTCCAGTTGTATTTTGTGTCATGGATGAGCTTTGTGTTCTGTTTTTATCGGGTGTAAGCCTATGAATCAACAAATGCGTTCCTTGGATCCCATTCACTTTGATTCCTTAAATTCTATTCACTTTAATTCCTCAGATCCCATTCAAGCATGGTATGTATGAGTATGTGTTCTGGGTTTTACCTGCATATGAATGTCCGCCTATAATTGGGTTTGTAATTCTGTGAATATGATGGTACATTTTATATGATCTTGATGATGTGGCCGATTGAGGCATGAGTGGGTTACTTAAAATATTGAAGTGTTGTGCGGATTGGATTTTGTTATATGCGAGACTTGTTATTTCGTTCGTATGTATTCGTATCTGATCGATCCTGTCTGATCTGTTCACCTGAACTTTGTACTGAACACTGAATATTGGGTACTAAATACTGTATTGGTCGGGATTATCCCCTCACTACTATGCCCGTAGAGTTTTGTTTTGTATGGTTTCTGTACTCTACGTAAGTGTGAGAGATATCTGTGCCCCTTGGTGAGACCTCGTTTCATTTCTGTGTGCTATAATGAAATTGAATGTCTACTGTGACCCAAGAGATCCTGATAGTGGAACTTCAGAATTGTGTCTGTTATGTGCTTAGTGTCTGATCTAACGGTATTGTCATATGATTATATGTTGTTAGTATGACTGTATTGTTGTATTTTGGCTTACTGAGTTGCATATCTCACCAAAATACGCATTTTTATTTCAGATTTTTCGAGGGCGGATCGGGAGTGAGAACTCGAAGCGAGGTCATGCATCTTAGATATTTAGGACATCATGTTCTTCATATCTGATTTTGACTTTTGGATTTTGGACTTAAGTTGTTTATGTTTTGGATTTTGGGCCTTTTCAAATTCTGTGAAATAGTTTTGGCCTTACAGAAGAAGTTCACCCTATGACAGTTGACATACCCACTTTCCGGGGCGTGACATTAACAAATAAAATAATTAAAAAGAACCAAACCCCAATTATATAAATCTCTCATCTTACGGATTATTTTTTCATCACACCGCCGTTGGCCACCTTCTGAACCTCATTTCACATATCAAATTGTGTTAATATAGATATTGACTATGACTGCGACACATCAATGAAGTGGACGTAGCAATATTTTTAAACTATATTCAATTGTAATAGAATACTGTGAGGTAATATATTTAGTACGAAAATTTTCATATTTAGCAGGAACTAATGGAAAAAATTGAAACATGTTTAACTAAATTTGTAATTTGAATGGGTCCAGTTATCTCACCATAATGGAGCGGTTACACAATTACTTAGTATCACCAACTTAAGAAAATGACCAAAATGTGATAATTATATTTTAGTAAAAGTATATTTTAGTACCATGTAGTTTTGCCAATTCCGCATTTAGGCCGTGTAGTTCTTAATTTCAGATTTAGTCCATGTGGTTCTTTTTTTCGGGACATGTCTCGGTCTCAGGCAGTCTGGGCAGCTGACCGGCCATTTGGCCCTCCATGTAAGCTCCACATTCCCCAAAACGATAGCGTTTAGTGGTAATTTTATTTTTAAGTTGTTGATGATGTGTCGTATGATAAATTACATAAACTATCCCAAATTTATTTACGAATTTTAGATAAACCCTCCATTTACCTCCCATCTTCGTCTTCTTCTTCTCACCTCCAACCCAAACCTGAACTTTCATCCATGTATAACCCAGATCATTTATTTTTAAGCTTGTTCCTTCATCTTTCGTCATCTTCGTCCTTTTTTCTCCCCGTCTATTTGTTTCTTTAGAACCTCCATTGCCTTGTAAAATATGGCTGTTCAAGCTCAATACCCATCAAACATACTCCTCCTAAACAGGTACCATCTGGGTTTTAATAATTAATTTCCCTCTTATTCTTCATCCAACACAAAAGTGTGACTTTCCTGTAATGTGCATAAATTGTTCTCAGTCTAATCCTCGTAGCAACCGCCTCAGCTGATAGACCTCTTCGAGCTCCACCGTGGCGCCCCTCCGAACAACATCTCCACCGGCCTCCGTCTCTCCTTCTCCGACAACCACCATCCGCTACCGTAACTCCATCACCATTATCAGCACCACCGCGAAGAATTGATGTTTTAGGGTTTAAAGTTTGGGTCTTTTCGATTGTGGGTGAGGCTTGGGTTGTGTGGAGTTGGAATGGGGATGTTTGGGTGTGAAGTTTAGTGGGGTTTGTTTTCTGGGTCGCTGGAAAGATTGGAAGTTTGACTTTTTGGCTGTTAGAATTCGGGTGGGAGCTATGAGCAACTTGGGGTTGGTGGTGACTACGATTTGTATTGTTTCTAATTGCTTGGGTTGCTCATCGATCTTGGGCTATTGCCTTTGTGAACTTCTTAGTGATTGGCGATATTGCTTGGATCAAAGTAAGTCAACCAATCATGTGAATTGAAGGTCTTTTTGCTTGGATCAAATGTTGTGTCTTGTATACTATGCACATAAACTTGATTTTATTAGAAAATTGAGTTGGTTCTAGTAATCTGTGTTATACGGGGATGGAGATTTGAGTTTGGGAGTGGGTTGGAGGTGAGAAGAAGAAGATGAAGGTGGGAGGTAGGTGAAGGTTTTTTTTTTTGAAATTGTATAAACAAACTTGGGATAGTTTATGTAATTTATCATACGACACATCATCAATAACTTAAAAATGAAATTGCCACATCAGCCACTAAACGACGTCATTTTGGGGGATGTGGAGCCTATTGGAGGGCCAAATGGCCGGTCAGCTGCCCAGACTGCCTGGGACTGGGAGATGTCCGAAAAAAAGAATCACATGGAATAAATCTGAAATTTTAAACCATACGGCCTAAACACAAAATTGATTAAACTATCCGGTACTTTTACCTTATATTTTTTATGCAATGTGAATAAAAGGTTCATACATCTTTGGTAAATTAATTTTTTATCTAAACTTTTAGAACGTAATAATGTCAGCTCGTTTAAAAACACTCTCCAGTAACTCGAATTTTCCTTAAACAAATTGATTAGTTTTTTTTGTTAATATAACACTGAATAAGGAGTACATATTACATTGTTGGCAATTGGAATGTTTAACTGCAACTCTCTCTGATTTTTTAGGAACTCCACGAAAATAAAATACACGTGAGGTGCATTCCAATTGCAGATATTCCATAACACCACGAAATAAATACGTGGCCGAACCGGAAGAGAAATGCCAGCTAACCGGGGCTCCCGGTTTTCCTAAACCGGTATCATCACCTCCATCTCTGGCCCTCACCCTAACCGGTCCAGCCGGTCACCAATCTCTGGGTCCTTAACCCTTCTCGAGCCGCCTCTCTACCCCATATCTCAACCCGGTTCTCTCTTCTTCCCCCCTTCCCTTGGAATACAAATCCAAATCCCAAGTAAGATCCTCAATTTCCCTTTCCCTTTCATTGAATTCCATTTGGTCTTTTAAAGTCTTAACCTTTAAAGGGGTTTTGGTTAAGGTGGTAGTTTTAAAAGATCACTAGGAGGATAAAGTTTGAGTCTTTACAGTTGATAATGTAGTTAGCCAAGTTGGGTTGTTTTCCTTTTGGCTAAATTGTTGAAGGGTTTGGTTTTTTTAATCTTTGAAGGGTTTTGGCTAAGGTAATAGTTTTAAAAGATCATTAGGAGGATAAAGTTTGAGTCTTTACAGTTGCTGGTGTAGTTAGCCAAGTTGGGTTGTTTTATTTTTGGCTGAATTGTTGAAGGGTTTAGTTTTTTTTAGAATGGAATCCAATTCGGAACCCGTACCGATACCAACCCAGAAGCAGGATCCTACTTGGAAACATTGCCAGATGTTCAAGATAGGGGAGAGAGTTCAGTTGCAATGTGTGTATTGTAACAAGTTGTTTAAGGGAGGTGGGATTCATAGGGTTAAGGAGCATTTGGCTTGCCAGAAGGGGAATGTGTCTATTTGCTTGAAGGTGCCTCCCGGTGTCAGGCTCGAAATGCAGCACAGTTTGGACGGGGTTGTGGTTACGAATAGGAAGAAGCGGAAGACTGTGGAGGAGGTTTGCGGCTTAAACCAAGTTGGCAGAGAGCTCGAGGGAGGATTTTGTGGTGCACTTGTGGCCGTAAGTGAAAGGATGGGGTTGGTAAGAGGGTCGAATTCGGTGGACGCTAGTTCTAGTTTGTTGGTTGGGAGAGATGAAGAGGTGAATGGGGCGGATGACGTAAGGAGGAAGAAGAAAGGGGGAGGTAGAGGTCGAGGGTTCGTGGAAAATGGTAATGGTAATGGTTATTTTAATGTAACTGTTAATGCTGTTCCTGCTATACATTGTAATGGTATGGAGCCCGTTGCTGCTAAGAAAGCAAACCACCATCATGTCCACCTGGCTATAGCGAGGTTCTTGTATGATATTGGGTGCCCTCTGAATGCTGTGAACTCCAAGTACTTCCAGCCAATGCTTGATGCAATTGCTTCAGTAGGTTCGGAGGTTACTGGGCCTTCTTACCATGACCTTCGTGGTTGGATATTGAAGAATTCAGTTGCAGAAACAAAGAGTGTTGTCACCAAGAATACTGCTAATTGGGGAACGACCGGTTGCTCCATACTAGTTGATCAACAGACCAAGTTAACTGGGAGGAGGACGTTGCTCAGCTTTTCTGTTTACTGTCCCCAAAGTCTAATGTTTTTGAAGTCTGTTGATGTATCGGATATCATCAATTCTCCAGATGCTATTTACGAGTTGCTCGGGCAAGTGGTGGAGGAGGTTGGAGTGAGACACGTTCTGCAAGTCATAACGAGTGTGAAGGATCCATATATTGTTGCAGGGAGGAGGCTAATGGATACTTTTCCTAGTCTTTACTGGGGTCCTTGTGCATCTCATTGTGTTGATTTGATACTTCAGGATTTTGCAGAAGTTGACTGGATAAAAACAGTGATTGAACAAGCCAAGTCAATAACAAGATTTGTATACAATAACAGTCCGGTATTGAATATCATGAGAAAATTTACTTTCGGAGTGGATATTGTTGAACCGGGAATGACTAATGCTGCTACCAATTTCTCATCTCTGAAAAGGATAGTTCACTTTGAGCATAATCTCCAATCTATGGTTACTTCACAGGAGTGGAAAGGCTCACCATATTCGAAGAAACCTCTGGGACTGGAAATACTGGATCTAATAAATGATGAATCATTTCGGTCCTCTTGTCGCCAGATTGTTCAACTCACGATCCCTCTCTTACGGATTTTAAGAATAGCTTGTAGCAAGACTCGGCCCGCTATGGGGTATATCTATGCAGGCATGTACCGAGCGAAAGAAACAATCAAGAAAGAACTTTTGAAGAGGGAGAAATATATTGTACTCTGGAACATCATAGATCACTGGTGGGAAAGATGCAATATACCTCTTCATGCTGCCGGTTTTTTCCTAAACCCGAAGTTCTTTTACAGCATTGAAGGGGCTGTGAACAATGACATCCTATCCGGGATGTTTGATTGCATAGAAAAATTGGTCCCAGATACAAAAGTGCAAGATAAGATTATCAGAGAGGTAGGCTTATATAAGAATGCTACTGGAGATTTTGGGAGGAAAATAGCGGTTAGAGCTAGAGACTCGATGCTCCCTGGTGAGGCTCCTTTCTTTTGATTGAATTGTTGTTTAGCTGCAACATTGTTGTTCATCTGCTATGCTTCAAGGTGTTTCCATTGCTTTTAAGTTTTATCCACCCGTCTAAATTTTGCCAAAATAAACGAAATAAAATTGATTCACGCTGGTTTTGATTTGAAATAAGTGCTAATCCGCTGGCATTACTCTCTTCAGTGTGTTCTGCAACCAAAAAGTTCATTTATTTTGATTAGATCCTGAAAATCTGCAAATAATTGTTACTTTTTTGCTGATAAATTCTGGATGTAGTCAAGCAACTCGGTATTTTCCATGCAGTGAACCAAGCTTTTCATTGAAATGTTTATGGAGTTGTAGCGTAGATGATTTTGATTTCCTTTTTCCAAGTTGACCTGCACTAGTTCAAAGGGCTGTCTGTCTTCTCTAAGCAGGACTTTCGTACTAACTGTTAGTTCCTCCACAGATGAATGGTGGTCGACATATGGAGGAAGCTGCCCGAATTTGGCTCGTTTGGCAGTCCGCATTCTTGGCCAAACTTGCAGTTCAATTGGTTCTATGCAGAACCATATTCGTCTCGACCAAGTTCATGATTCGAGTAACTGTCTAGAGGACCAAAGGCTTCGTGATCTTGTCTTCGTCCAAAGTAATATGCATCTTCAGAAAATGTATGCTTTGCTCCTCAAAGCCACATGTTCTCTTTAGTTAGTTAAGAAAAAATGTTAAAACCTCATCTTATTCCACCAACTTATGTTTTTCTGTGGTCAGTAGGGATAACGATCATGATTTGTTTGACCCGATATCATTCGACAATATGGGTAAGCTGGACGACTGGCTAAAAGCAAATGAACTATGCAGAGAAGATTCTTCCAAGTCAGATTGGACGACACTCGTTCCTCCGTCGCCTGGCACCAAGCTGTTATGGCCTTCCCCGGATGAAATCGAAGAGCTTGGTACAGGTACTCATGAATCTTCTTGTTTAGGCCTGTTGCCTAGAGTCTCCGAAGCTTCTTGTCTCAAAAATCTCCTGGTGATTACGCAGGTTTCAAGGATGCAGAGATCTTTGAAAAGCTGAAGGAGGGTGATGGACGCGATCTTGCTGAGAATGTCGAACGCTAGAACTCCTTCGGCCAAACCTGGAAAAATTGGTTGAAGCCTGGCTCGATTTCGAGTTTACGTCATCAGACAAACCCGACGGCCATCGAAGTCCGGAGTCAGATTCAACGGACTCGTTTCGTGTCGAGGATGAACGGCGAATTTTGACGAAACTGGCACCTGAATGGTGTTAAAAGCTGCAATCTCTCAATGGTCATGCTCCCCGAAATTTTTGTTATTTAGAGTAAATAATATTCCATATTAGAGCATATCTTAGAGGCTTCAGCTTTGCCACCTTGTACCTAGCTCGGACCTAGTTAGTCGGTGCAGTAGGTGTCGGACGATCGGTAACGATTTCAAGTAGTGTACATGGCAAACAGTTAATTAGGGACAACAATCGATTGTTTTCAACATGAGAAACAATTGAAAACTATCTCACATCAAACATTTAAAACCAGCTACTATTCCCACTTAACACCCCTAAAAAGGCCCTCCAGAATTTGTAAAGGCCGCTCCCATCATCGCTCCTAGCTGTTGGGTCAAAGTTCTCAGCACCTGGATCAGTACATCCACTTGGAACTGGCACATTCACTTGCTGGGCTGCCTTACCTGTAACCCAAAATCAAAAAAAAAAACCTTATTAACAAAAACTCGGATAGCAGTTTGGTCTAGACCGTCGGTCCAATCAGGTGAACCATCATGGTCAACATCCAAGTTTTTATAAATAAAAATGACCCGGCATCTGTGTTAGGTCGCAACCCGACTAGTCAAACCATGCACGAAATAAGCAAATTAACGAGGTGAGAGGGAGGAGAAGATTCAAACCTCCCATGAAGGCCTCTAGGGATCATGGAAGCTAACCGTAGAAAGTTCCTCTATCCATGGCGTCCTTGTTGGCGTCGCCGAGGGCGGCGTCGCTGAGGTACTTGTCGGCGAGTTGGACTCTCTTGACATTCTCCTGCTCCTGCACCAGCATGTTACCGTACTCGAGCAGCTTCTGCATTGTCATCTTCGGCTGCTCGAACGTCGGTGGCCCTTCCCTCGAGTTCACGAGCTTCTTCCCGACAGTCTCCACCCCGACTCCGGCCACCCACTTCCTCACCTCGTCGTCGTACACTCTCGCCCTCAGGGCCCCGAAGAAATCTGTTCCATGATCACGTATTATGGGTCGTGCGACGACAACAACAATGCGAGCAACTCAACTCGGGAAGGTATGTAAATGTAATGCAGGGTAGAGTAATAGTTACCAATAGATTGGCCAGGGAAGGTGTCAACGAGCTTGACAATGTCCTCCTTGGCAACATTGTCACTCCTGAAGATACCGAGGCAAACACCGATCCGGTCCTCCCTTGTGGGTGCCCAGTAGAACTTCTCCATACGTCCGTCACGGATGAGAGGCGCGTACAACGTCGAGAAGTCGTTACCGGTGACGATGATCGGGACCCTGGCGTTGTCCTCCTTGTTGTACATCCCGGGGAGTTGCACATTGGTCGGGTTATCCGCGATGTTCATGAGGGTGGCGTTCACCATCTGGTTGTTGACAGTGTACTGCGTGGTGCCTCCCATCCGACCGGCTCCTGCGTCGAGATCGTTGATGAAGAGGCAGCACATCTTACCCTTCTTCCTGATGATGTCGGCCGCCTCTCGGTACCTCTGCCTGATCAGCTTCGCTGGCTCACCCGCGTTCCCGCTTTCCAGCTCTCCGGCACTCATCATGATCGGGCTGATCCCCATCTTGCGGAAGACAAGCTCACATTGGAAGGATTTTCCTTGACCTTTGCCTCCCCACACACCCAAGATAAGAGGAACCTGTTATTCATCACCATCATCATCAACTCACTTTGTTCTTCATAATCATATCTAATGCGTTTTCGGGTATTATATTGCAGGGTGGGTGTGTGTACCTTGATGTTAGGCAGGCTCATGAAGTTCTTGGCAATATGGACGACCAGCTTGTCCATGAAAGCAGGGGCAATGTACAAACCATCCAATGTGTTGTCCATGCTGAACCTGTCCGTACATAAACACGAAAAAGCGTTCGATCGGGATTATCGTTAAAACCGGATTAATACAGCCGTCCGGTAAGTACTTACTGGCGAAGACCGGTGCTGAGGTACTCGTAGGAGCTCATGACAGCGTAGTGTGTGCCGGTTTCCTGGGGAGCCTGGAAGAGGGAGTCCACCATGCCCTTCCCCCTGGTGATGTCCTGCTGGTCATCGGACATGTCGGTCACGAGGTGGCCCCACCGGTCCTTCTTGGTCTGCTTATCCTCGTCGTAGTCAGCGAAGACCTTGAAGCTGTCGGATGTCAGCTTGTTGGGGGATGGGAACCTTGTGCTCAGCTTCTTCAGGCTTGCTCCAAAGAAAGCTGGGGCCGGGACTGCGGGTCCAGATCCGGATCCATTGAAGGCCAACTACATCCAAATCCAAATCCAAATCCAAATCCAAATCCAAATCCATATCCATATCCATATCCATATCCATATCCATATCCATATCCATCATGTATGTGTTATTGCTTGTCAATAATTATGCGTGAACTAGTTAAGAAACTACGGCTCCATCCAAATATTGAGAACAAATTTAATTTCCGGTCCTCTAATATTGGTAGAACTTAGATGCTCTTCAAACAAAATCCAATACCGGGACAAAGTTTGCATGCGTTTGATTGACATATCCTCACATAATAAAACAGACTACAAGAATCACGTGCAAGTAGGAATGACAATAAACATGATCCGGTTAGGATTTATAGGAACGACATATTTACCCTCTTTTTTGAAAGTGGACCAAATCCTTACTATTATTGGATCCGGGTAAGATTTGATTTCTAAAATAACGTACAACATTTGTTTATAATTGCACGTAAAAGAAACGATATACAATTGGCCCTATTTGGCGAAATAGATTCAGAGCAGATAGCAGATTCGTTTTAGCAGATAATATATTGTAGATTGAAAATTATATTTGGTAAAATCAAGTAGCATATTGCAGATTCAATTTAATATATTGAATATATTTAGTTAAATTAATTATTAATTGAAAAATTAAACTCAAATAAAAGAATCTTATTTAATTAAATAAAATGGTGATTTAAAATAATTTTTTATATTTCTAAATAAATATTTTGATAAATGAAAAATTATGAACTCATTGAATAGAATAATTTCATTCAATTGATATTTCAAACAAGCCCTAAGAAAATAAAAGGCAAATATGATCTATAAAATAAATTAAGTCAGTAAATTGGTATTTTGATTTAAAAAAACTAAATAACTAAAAGGAAAGATATAATGAATATGTTTCGTATAATCAAGATTAGTATATAGTATAAAACTCATAATTCGCACAGCTATATATTTCATAAATGATTTAAACTAACATTAGAAAATTGAATTAATAAAATAGAAAATGATTGTTATAAAAATATAAGTTCTCTCATTTGGACCGATAATTTTGGTTGGAATATATTTATATATATCGGATAACTCTATATTAATCTTGACTATTAGATATATATTTTTAGTTTTTAAAAATGGATCACACGATTTATAGAAAGAATGAAAAATTAAAAAAAATTTATCTACCAGTAGATTGATAACTACTCCTACTATTTCTCATCTACTCATTTGCCAAACAGGTAGATTACTAAATCTACTCAAAATCTACAATCTACTAGTTGGATCTATTCATACAAACGGGGCCATCGTTAAATCTCAGTTCTCAAGACAATTCAAACCCAACCATGGGAGCACAAAGCAAATCAACCACAAGCTTCGTAACCCTCCATCCAACGGAGAGTAGAGATTCAAATTTCATTACTTGAAACATAGGAAACATTTTAATTTCCTAAAACATAATTTGTTGTATGCTATGACGACCATTTAATTGCTATGTAACTTTGTAAATTCTACTATAAAAAAAGCCGTTGAAACTGAGTTTAAATCACTCAATATTTGAAACTTCGCACAAAGTTGTTCAAAAACAGATAATTAAACAATCAGGTGCATAATTAAGCAAAACAGAGTACAGATTAATTAGGAAATAGCAACAAAATTTAGTACCGGTGCTTTAACAGCTCCAACGGTTGGGATAGTAGCCATCGCAGCAGCGGTGCTTAATCTTGGTTTCGAGCCTCTAGCTAGGATCGATGAGATTATTGAGTGTATTGGAGTGAGAGTGTGGCCCGAGTGAGGAGGACTGTACTTATTATAGTGGCTCAATTTTTTTCCGATAAATTAGAATCGAGTAATGTCAGATCATATTTTGAAATTGATTTTTCGATCCATAACGGATAATTTTGAGTGATCACCAATTTTCACATTTTGGGATTGGTTTTCAGGTTCATCACGACCACACAAAGAAGATTGACATGGTCACCACGTGGCGGAAGCTGGTTAACTTTGGGGTTTAATTTGAGGATGGCGTTTAAGAAGGTGCTATCTTTGCCACTAAAATTCATAAGGCTTTTTTATGCCCTAATTTAATAATTTTATGGTATGGTTAAGAGAGAACAGGATGAGGAGTAATGGGTTTTCAACAATTTGTATGTTTCTGACGTTTTGGTCTTTTTTTTTGTCTGTATTTAGCATTATTAGAGGTTGTTTTCTTCGTGAATCTGCCATTTTTGGGTCCCCGCGTGCTAGAAGCTTCAAGGTTCCTTGTTTTCTTTTCGTTCAGACAAAAAAAAAAGATTTTCCTCAAAAAAAGGAAAGAAATTGGATTTATTATGGTTGGTCCCCTCATGCTAGAAGCTTCAAAGTTCCTTGTTTATTTTCGTTCAGAAAAAATTAGATTTATTGTGGTTGCCATCGTAAAGAGACAAGCACGGTGCTAGTTTTTTTCGTAACAGCGGTGGAACGTAACAAAATATTAAGTTAAATTTTTACATCATGTCCGAGTTTAATACTTGAGCCTCCCTAAAATTAAATATACTTTGTGCCATTCGACTAAATGTCATTTGGTGCACGGTCCTAGTTAAGGAGGTAAGGGACATTACCAATAGGAATTGATCAAATAGTAAACGATTATAATTAAAGTATTAGATTAAAATTTTACGTATATAAAAAATATAACCTGAAGAACAGTTAAAAAAATGGTCTAATAGTATTCAAATATGAATACTAGATGTTAAAAAATTAAAGACAATGGAAATGTTGGATCTTCAAATGAGTGGCTAAGTTTTAGGTACTTTTCTACTCCAGCAACCAAACTTAATCATATAATCTGCTCTCGTCTTCACATAAGAATATAGTTTCTCAACCTCCAAAAAGTACATAGTTTCTTTCCACATAATTCCTAATTCCAATCTTTAAAAATAGTTTTTTTTATTAATGAATGCTAATGAACTCGGTTAAGAGTTTAGTTGAGATAAGGCTATCCTAGGCCTGCCCACGGTCCAGGAATTTCTGATTTCGGTTCAGAAATTGTCAGTTCCGCGATTTCGAAAATATGGAACCAGAACTTTTCTATAAGGTTCAAAATCTGAACCGATTTTACAATTCCGTGATTAAGACAATTTCCTAAAAGTGAGAATTGTAACCAAAGCCTTCTAACCTCTAGGAAGATTTTGGTATGGTTCGGAAAATTTTGACCACAATTCATATTTCAGATCCAGAATCGTTGGTTGAATGGTTCTATTCAAACCGTGGCCATATTAGGCTATCCCAATTATATCATACTGGCCTCAAATCACAAAGTTATGACAATAACTTATGTAGTGGGGGCGTAAATAGTCTCTCTTTGTTTTCGTGAAGGGGAATATTTTTTTAGAACAAGTATTTATTTGGAATCTAAGAGGTAATACAAGTATAATTACAGGGGTATCATAAGGTTATACATGAAAAAATGGGTAGTACAAGTCAATTTTTTCTCAGAAAATAAATTAAAAATATGTATGTGATTGGACAGATCAAATTTTTGAGACTAAGACCAGAGTTGTTGTATATTAAATTTTCTTCACGAAAATAAAGAGCTTCCGGATTCGAAAAATATTCACTTGATAGATTAATTCATATATTTTTAGCTCCGTTTCAACTTTTTCAATCAAGATTTTTATTTAAATTAGAAAAAGATACATTATAAAATGATTTTTCGAACCGTAAAATTTTATTCCAGTGAGAATTATATCGCCCCAATTTACATCCGATATACATAATGAGCGAGCATCACTGACAAATACTAACGAATGAATACAATATCACACCATTTCAACAAAGCTTCTTGTAGCATTATGGAGAATTAGATCAAAGCTCACCTCCTTTTTATGGAAAGCCACCTGATTTATGGGAAACCAAATACTTTAGCAAACAGACCAACACGGTTTTTTTAGTGTGTTTACTCACAATGTAACACATGTTGATATGAATAATATAATCAAATCATTTAAATCTTAATCATTCTTTATCCCCCATCTTAATCCTTCCTTGAATGACCAACAAAAGAAACAACATATTTGGAAGGTATTAAATTATAATCGATCTATGAACTTATAAAAAAAATCGATCTATAAGTTCGGTGATGTTTTAACTTAGTTACTGAAACGCGCATTTATATCACTTGCAGAGAGAATTATTCTAAATTAGAAAAAAAATTCAGATTTAAATTATTATAAATATTTGTTGAGAGAGATTAATTAATGATAATAAATTTAAACAATCTCTCGATTAAGAAAAGCAACGTTCGTTAATTGGCCATCATACTAAAGGGTGCTTGTGCCACTTTGGCTCAGGATGCCAAAAGGTTTGGAAATCATGATGGCCAGGTCAAAAGAACCGAGTCTTAGTTAAAATTAATTTAACCATTCGATGACCAAGGTGGCAAACCCTGAACACTAAAATAAAGATCACGGCCTTCTCAAAAACAAAAATAATAAAATAAAGATCACGGAAAGCAAAAAGGAGGAAACCGGAAAAAAGAAGCTATACCGCCAAGTGTGGACGGGGTAATTTTAATCTCAGGACTCGAGACATAAACAGTGTTATCCAACGAAACCATTTCCTTTTCCTCTTGGTGGGTCTTGTTGATAGCCACCAATTAAGGTTAATTGTTGTCGCATAATTTTTATATTTATACGTTTTCTTTTGGTCGAAATTATCGTATTGTTACATTTACAAAATTTTATTTTGAGATTTTTAAATAAAATATAAAGAACTTTCAACGGTACTAAAATCATGAATAATACTCAATTATCGTTGATCAATAACTTGAATTCATAATAATATTCACTTTTTTATGTCATAATAATATTCAAACATAAAGGGCATATAAGCCCATTTAAATGTTTAAGAAGTACAATCAAACCCTTGTACTTGAGCATGTACAAGGGTTTATATACCCTTTATGCCTAATATTCATTAGTGTGAAAGTTACTTCAATATTTAACTTCCAACAATACACACTTTGGTTTTTTGGTTGAAGTGGTGGGCATAATCTTACCCTAGGAGGTGGGAGGATCGGGGAATGATACCCTAAACAAAATGTAAGTGCAAAGTTTCACAACTAATCTGTGATTTTATTGTATTCATGCAAGCAATGCAGTATTTCGACTTGTCACTGACGGCACATGAGGTTATGAAACGAGAACAAGTATTTTCATATTATGCTCTCACTAAGGCATTTGGCCGCTATTTGGGAGTCATTTTTTATAACGATCTACCTATAATTTATGGTCCAGGCCACAGTGTGGCCTCGTCAAATAACCCAAAGCGAGTTGACAACTACCCCATCTTCTGCAGTCCCGGATGAGGCCCCCTCCTCTGGCTGGCCCTGGGTTACCCTTAGATGCTCCGTCAGTATTTAATCTATACCATCCCTTCCCCGGTGGTTTCAAGGTCAGGGCACCCTTCAACTGGTTGTGTCATCGTTGGTAGTGTATAAAAGAATAGGGTAAATGACGAACACGGATTCCAACAGGTGAGTTCCTTGTTGATGATAAAACTAGTTAATGCGATTACAAGTCAAATTGTTGATGAACTACTAGCTAACTAGCTAGTTAATACGAGCTAGCCTTTTTTTTTTCCTAATTATATATTGGTTCTTAGAGCTTAGTGTAGTAAGTGCTGGCCATGCAACTAGCCACATAGGTAGGAGGCTAGGTAATCAATCAAGTATAGCCCTCATAAAATGAGGATTGTTCTTATGATAGAGAAAGAAACTCTCGTTGTTACGCTCCAGAACCTAAAAAGCTACGGTTGCACCAATAGTTCTCATCATTTGTAACTTTTTAAATTAAATTTTTATACTGAATTACACCGGCCAAAATCTTAGACTTCTGTCAATTCTTCTCTACATTTTACCTCAAATAATATTTGACTACATCATTTATAACTTGTCGCATCATGCATATATAAAGCACAAATCGATACATGGTAATATTAGTTGTTGAGAATTTCCTATTAAATTTTACCTTAATAAGATTTTACAGAAGTTGCGCCTGCAATCTCAATCTAACAAGGGATTTAATAGCTAGGGATGTGTACATATGAAAACATTTTTATACTAGAACAAAACTTTAGATATAAAAAAAATTCAATGTTCTAAATAGTCCAATAGGGACCACTCCATATTGTGCTCCACAATAAGATAATCTGCCACAAAAAGGTGACTAGTAGTTGGTACAAATTTAGGATTATACTAAAACTGCAAAGTTTGATGAAAAGACTAAAGGTAGAAAATAATGTATTGCAAATGGGCGTTTGTGTCTCCCAGGTACTCCTCATTGACATGCTTTATTTCTAGAGCATTGAAGCATACAAGACCAGAGGAAAAGAAATGTTCGGCCACTTTGAACTGTTGCTGATATAGGCCAGCTGTCAGCCTGTGTGTACCGCTCCTAAAAGTTTCGTGAACGCACATTAGGGTTGGATAGTTCGACTCGACTTAAATCTGAATTATTCATCTTAATAGGACTTACATCCCGAAGGGAATAGAGAACACATGGTATACGTAGTTCGGCCGTCGCCTGGATCCGGATGCTGCTGAAATGCATCCCCTGGATCCGGACGTCGCACTTGAAGACCCTATTGGAAGTTTGGCTGTTGTTCAACCAGCTTGCAACTTGAACGTAGTTTGTCAGGTGGTTTCTACGGTGTTGGAAGAGGAGATTTTGGTGAGTAGGCTAACTCAACAAACGGTGGATGCTTTTCTCAAGCAAATGGAAAAGGAGAATAACACGGAGGTGCCACGATCGGCTGCTAGAGAAAAGGCGATTATAATCCCGATCAGGTCTAGCACAAGAACTAGGAGGCCGACGTGCAAGGCGACAGTCCTCGTAAAGATTCCTTCAAAGCGAGTAACCATCAAAACGCCACCCAAACCTGTGGATGACACCAATCTTACTTCTATTATGGTTGGAATTGAGAAGCAAACAAAATTAGACATCCGACGAGCGAAATTGACGAAAGACAGGTGGATTATTTCGGAGAAGCTCGGATTGACTTGGGACGCTGACTCTTCGCAAATCTTTGACAATCTTAGAGGTGCTGCTGCTCGCAAAGTTCAAACAAGGGTCTTTACCCACTTGATTTTCTGACTTCGATCGTTTGGAGAAGTCTGTCGTGGTGGTTTCATGGATTGGTGCAGCTTAATTTTGGTTGCCAAGTATTTGGAAGATGCTGCTTTTGGATCGTTGTTTCCTTGGCAGTTTAATTTTGGTTGCTTGTTTTAGTGAACAATTAGTGCCAAGCTGTTTGATTATGGGAGATTTCTATGGTTAGTTATTTTTGTTCTTGGGAAGTTGATAGTGTTTATCAAGTAGGTGTACGTTTTTTATATGAGTAAATTTTCTCTATTAATAAAAAAATTAATTATATCCACTAAAGTTTAACCCCTGCACACCTAATGAGGTTCCAACCAACGAACTATTTGTTAAATTCTAGCGAACACACTCCAAATGAAGTAGGTGCTATGCTGATAGATTTTTATCTAATTTCTTTTATATTGTAACTATCTGGATGTAATTACTTTATAATTTTTTGAGGAGTAATACAATTTTACTTATAAAAAAAAGTAGTTCGGCCGAAAAATCTACATCTATAGAGTTGAGACAATCATGACTCAATATTTGGAAATACAAGGATACACAGACTATAAGTGAGCCTAAATTTAATATTTGGAAATATAAGGATACACAGACTATAAGTGAGCCTAAATTTCTATCTATACCACTATGTTATTATAGGAATTTTTATATCCTACCAAAAATTTTAAGGTAGTGAATAGATGGATCATCCACACTTATAAACCAGCCCAACCCATTTGCATCTTCTGATATGGGATTCTCTCAAATAGTTATTGCCTAAACCAAGCCGAAGAACTCACATATCTATCATCATATTTGTAGAAGACAAGTCAAATATACTATACCATTTGCAATTTGAGATAAATCCTAACATTAAGTTTCGGATAGCAGACAATGCGAGGTCAAGTTCACATTTCAAGTCCTAAGAAATCAGCCCCACTAAGCAAGTGGCCAACAGCCAAACCTGATTTAAGTGTAAGAAAACAAAATGTGAAGTTTAGTTAACAGATGAACACAAAGGTGTGAGCAGCAGCAAGTGCACAATAATGGGGAATAACTAGATCCGGACAAAAAGCCGTCATGAGTCTACGACCAATTGCCTAAGCTATCCTCAAAAAAAATTGCCTAAGCTATGGATCAACCAGAAAACGACATCAATCTTTTGTTTCTGTACTGCCTAAAAAGAGCGTGTTTAAAAGCCGCAATTAACCAGCTACAGCTTGATATCGACACAAAATGGATAGAACTATTATAGTATTCCCCCAACAATTTGCCATGAATTCTTGGACTTTCGCGCCAGCTTTACTTTCCCGTTAAATGGCATTCGAGTTTGAATCTTATAACATATATTTTTGGAAGAACCAACTCTATTTGTAGGATCTGACCGTATCTGATTCTGAATAAGTTATTGTCCGAAAATATGGTAGGAAATCAGATGTTCTTAAACCAGAAAAAAATTCAAGAAAGAATAAATATGCAGACATCATTAAAAGGGCATTAAACCTAACAACACAATACGTAAGATGATTTGACAGAAGTCGAGTAATCAAACCCTATCATGGTGTAACTAGTTGTCAAATTTACATAGGATAGGAGTAGAAGAATTAGTGCAACTCCACCTGCATTACTTACTTTATTTTGCAAATAAAATGAAAGAGCAGTCGGCAAGAGTTAAATTTTAAATAATTGTCTCGTAAATCAAATTCCAAACGTAAGTTAGTCCAAGTGATAACGGACCTAGATTCACTTAAGGAAGTCTAAAAACACCATTGACAGAGACATTTGAAAATAGAACTGGACACTGCTGACCTCTTAATACCACTAAAAAATATTCCAAAAGTTTTAACGACCCTTAGATCAATCTACTTTAATAACATTATGTACTTCAGACAATAAGAAGTGAAGTACTATACACTTGATAAACTAAAGGGGAAAGGACTCACTAAATGATGAAACTAGTTGCACAAACTACTAAATTAAGGCCATTATTACTCCTTTTTTGAGCCCAGCTAATGATAATGATGATTAGGTCTTCCATATTAGTCTTTCTTGCAAGGGATATTGAAGAATAAAATGCCCTTTTCAGTGCATGATTTTGGAAAGCTTACCCAAACTGAGAATGACAATTGTAGCCCATCAAGGAGACCCAAAAGAGACCTCCTTTCAAGAAAAGTTAGGAATGCCTTTTGGCCACAGCTGAAAGGGCATTAGTGACTACCGAACGCTTGGTGGGTAGGATGAAAACGGATCTTATCTTGTTTCTTAGAGGTCGGTGGGTCAATTTTCACCCTTTGTAGAAATGGTTAAACTTTGCTTGGGAGGGGAACAAAGTCCATTGACGTCTAAACCCCGAGATTTAGGCCAACCAGTTTAATTTTAAGTTCAACAAAAAAAAGGCATTAATGACTATATAAAGAGCGAATCTTGTATCCAAAGAAACCACTCTTAGTCCAAGTGAATATTACCCTTGTCATAGAATCCTGAAAAAAGCATAGGACAATGACAGGGCTGGGATCTTCTTGCGGAGCATGCAAGTTCCTAAGGAGAAAGTGCACGAGTGAATGTGTTTTTGCACCATACTTTTGCTACGACCAGGCCGCGAGCCACTTCGCGGCGGTACACAAGGTATTCGGTGCAAGCAACTTCTCAAAGCTATTGCTGCACTTACCAGTGGATTGCAGAAGCGATGCTGCTATCACGGTGTCTTACGAAGCACTGGCTCGGATGCGGGACCCGATACATGGTTGTGTAGCCCACATCTTCGCATTACAACAACAGGTTTCAACTCTGTTTCTTGGCTGATATTGCTGTGTAGTTCTCTAAAACTCAAAGTAGTCATGGAAATACTTGAGTTCAAACATTATGCTTACCTCAGGTTGCCAGCTTGCAAGAAGAGATACAGGTCCTCGGAAACCAAATGGCGAATCTCACAGTCGGTGCTGCTGGTTGTGCAATCTCGCACAGAGAAATACTTCCAAATCACCAAGCAGAAATTACTCTGCATCAAGAAATGCTGAACACAAATTATAATCCATATCAATCAGCAGCAACAATCAACCAAGCATGCTGCGCAACTGGAAGCCAAGACTTCGAAACTGAAGTTAATATACAAGTTCCTTCACCATTCCAGTGGGATGGTCCAAACACTTTCTGCGATTTTCTGCCGAGTCCTATTGAGCAATTGCTACATGGAATAGACAAAGACATCTTTGCTTACTGTTCTT
This sequence comes from Hypericum androsaemum, assembly GCA_963995505.1. Taxonomy (NCBI): domain Eukaryota; kingdom Viridiplantae; phylum Streptophyta; class Magnoliopsida; order Malpighiales; family Hypericaceae; genus Hypericum; species Hypericum androsaemum. The sequence continues at coordinate 5,888,726 of OZ023196.1, forward strand.
GGTTGAACAGCGAACAAAACATAAACTGAGACGGCCAACAATGTCACTGTCTACAGTTAGCATAGCAAGCCAGAGCACCTGCGGAATAGCAGATTTCCGTCCGGCTTCCTGTGGAGAAATTTTGTATGTAATTCTAGTGTATAATACCGGGAGCAGACGAGGTTAGGCTTCTTACTTTGTACCAACAAATAAAAGTCCAAGTGTGCTTATATAACTACAGCAACCGATAGACCGTAGAGCGGTCGAGCTAGTTGAATTAATATTAGGCAATCCAAAGACAATATGAATGGTTCATTTTCCATTACATAAAGTATGAGTGATGCGAATTTCCTCTCAAGTATGTGCAAGGGTAATAAGAACTTCAGTGCTATCTAGTTAAGCAGGTCTAACAAATTTTCGAAACAGAAGGATCCAAAGGTTCGAGCAGACCTACAGTAGTCTCAAGGACACAAAAGACAATGCTTTCTCATATATAAATCACTCGCATTTTCCGGGTAAGGGTACCACATAACAAGTATTAACAACTCTTTCACATCAAATCTAATCTAGATCAGCTCTATGTAATTCTTTAAGCTCACAGACTGCAAGGTTAAAATTGAGTTCCAGGTAACAACTCCACGAGGCCAACGAGAAACTCTGAAGAAGTTAGCCTCTAATGATTTCCATAATTCATTAATAACTAAACTGTTATAGTGCCTCCAAAAAAGTTCATAGAATCGAAAATAAAAAACTTTAGGCTCGTGCCCGTTCCAATCGATGTACGATCATATGAAAAAAAAAAGATTCAGAACCTCGGGCAGATTAGACTTGCAAGGGAGAAAATAATCTCTTGACCCAAAATTGTCATGATATATGCTGAAGATGAGCCAAATAACAGTCAAACTGCAAGTCAAGGGAAAAGTACCCTGTCAGTAAAAGAGTAAGAGAAGAACTAAGACAGAAGCAGAAGAGTTTTAAGGGGAAAACTTGCCTCGGGAGCACCAATCTTGTGCATTCTGAAACATCTTCAACCATGGGCCAGGACCATTCTTCTCTACATCCCAGTGCTTAGGGTACCATGGAAACTGCCACATCGCTCAGGATGAGGCATCATGGCAAGATGCCGACCATCAGGAGAGCAAATGGCAGCAACACCCTCTGGAGAACCATTCAAATTGAAAGGATAGGCTTCTGTTGGATTCCCATCATCATCACAATATCTTATTGGGGCCAATTCTGAGTGTTTAACACGATCAAAAACACCATCGTCGGGGAAGTATGCTCTTCCTTCACCATGAGCAGCCCACACTCCCAGGGTGCTACCTTCCATACCTTTTAACATAATAGCAGGCGAGTCCTTGATAGTCACACTGGTAAAGCGGCACTCAAATCGACCAGACTTGTTGTGTACAAATCTTGGCTGTGATGGATCACCTCCAACACCATGAACACCCCCAACTTGAGGGCCTGGGACCCACCCGAGAAGAGCCATGAGCTGACACCCATTGCAAACCCCGAGACTGAAAGTGTCTGGCCGTTTAAAACTCCTGGAATTGATTGAGAAGAGGCTGATTGAATCTTATGGAAGCAGCCCATCCCTTGGCAGAATCAAGCACATCAGCGTAGCTAAAACCTCCAACAAAGACGAGCCCACGGAAATCATCAAGCGAGACAGCTCCATTGAGAAGGTCGGACATTGTAATATCCCAGGGTTCAAAGCCAGCAGTATAGAATGCTGCAGACATCTCCCTGTCTCCATTGCTACCGTCCTCACGAATAACAGCTACTTTTGGTTTCACAGTTGCAGTGACGTATTTCTCATCGGTAAATGATGGTGTGAAGGTCAAATTCCAAGAAGGCTCATGCCTACTCTTCAGACCTTCTCGTTCGGCATCCACGCAAGAAGCTAATCTTTGGAACTTCTCCAACTGAAAGCTTGTTTCCTCCCACATGTCTCTCAGAAGCGCGGTTTCCTCGTTCAAACATGTCACCCCATCAACTTTCAATTCTACAATGGGTGAGGCAGTCACTTGCCCAATTACCTCTGCCGACACCCCAGAATTGTTGAGCCTCTGCACCACAGTATCAAGGTGATTTCTGCTGACTTCAAGAACAAGACCAAGTTCTTCTGCAAATAATGTTTCGAAAAGGCTCGTCCCTTTAGAACTCAAATCCAAACTAATGCCACAATTACCAGCAAATGCCATCTCCAGGGCACTGATCAATAGCCCACCATCACTGATGTCATGGCCGGAAGATATAAGCTCATCCCCGATAAGATCCTGGACACCATTAAAAACTTTTTTGAGGTAAGGAACATCGTCGAGATCAGGGCAGTCATCTCCAATTTGATCAAAAGTTTGCGCAAGCGCAGAACCACCTAACGTCTTCTTTCCCTTGGCCAAGTCGATGTGAACCACAACCCGTCATCGCCCAACTTCAAATCAGGGGTTACAGTTTTTGTTATGTCAGGACAAGTTACATACACACTGATAACCAGATTACCAGGAGCCTTAACAACCTCATCACCTGCATGAGCGGCCATGGAAAGACTGTCTTTGCCTCCATCAATCGCAATACCAAGTTCAATCATAGTTTCTGAAAGAGCAGTTGCAGCATCATACATGTCCGGTCCTTCCCCGTCAAGCTTGGCAGCGTACGTCCAATTTCCACTAGCATTAACGTCGGACAGAGAAGTAACCTTTGCCCAGACAAGATTTGTTAGTGCCTCCCCAACAGCTAATCTTGTCATTGCCTTTGGATTAATCAAGCCTTTGATTGGCTGCTCACCAATGGCACATGCTCCTCCAGTCATGTCAGTATAAGTCTGAGCTATGACAGCAACATCGGCAAGGGGTATCTGCAAAGGACCCACAGTTTGTTGCTGCGCAACCAGACCCGTGACACATCTGTCCACCTTTGTTGTCAAGAAACGCTTGGAAGATACCGATGGAAGTCTTAGTACTCTCTTCAAAGCATCAATAAGCGTAATCCCAGGAGAAATATCAAGAGGTTCTCTAATTGGACTCACTCGATTGAATTCAAAAGTTTTCCGGGGCATGTCCCCAAGTACCTTCTCAAGCTCAAGATCAACAGCGGGAGGTGGCGGAGAGAGCCCACTTGAACGACATTCCTCAACGGCAATTCTATCAACCAAGACAACCCGCCCCTCTCCACTAATGGATCCAATAACAGCCATTGATACCCTTTCTCTGTCACAGATCGATTGCAACAGATGGCTGGTTTCAGGGTTCACCAAGATTGCATCTTGTTCCTGATATTCAGCACCCCATATCTCCAAGACAGACATCGTGGGATCACCGACTACGATTGCCCTGATGTCAATTTCAGCTCCCTTTGGATAAATAATCTCTTTGACAACATTACACTTTCCTCCTGCTCCCTGATCATGGATGCTGATAATAGGATTAGCTTCTCCCATCTGAATGCAGACAGCGCGATACAATTTCTGCGCCATTTCAGCATCTCCACGCTGTACAGCATTAAAATTAAGCTCAGCATCATTCTGACCACTCACCATGCTTGAAGCAGCCCCACCACCCATTCCAATACGGTATGCGGGCCCTCCAATCTTAACAACCAGGCCCAGCATCCCAATTTCAGATTCTCCTTTGGTTATGTGAGTATGATCAATCTGCCCGATCCCTGCACTGAACATGATTGGCTTTATCCATTCTCTTCTCTCCCCACTCGGAAGTCTCATTCCAAAAGTTCTAGTATACCCCTGAATCAGAGGCTCCCCAAACTTGTTCCCATAATCAGATGCACCATTGCTCGCATCAATGAGAATCTGCAACGGTGATGCCAGATTGTTTGGGTAAGTTAAGGAATGATCTTCCCAAGGAGCATAAGATCCCTCTATGTGCAGATTCCCAACACAGTAACCAGCCGTTGACGCAACAACGAAGGAGCCTCTACCTGTTGCATGAGTATCCCTTATTCTACCTCCAGCACCAGTCTCAGTTCCGGGGTAAGGGGCAACTGCACAAGGGAAATTATGGGTCTCGGCTGTGATAAGATGTCAAGGTCACGGATGGATGTTTCCAATGGGCCAGCTGATCCAGGCTGAACAGGTCTCAATTGCTTCACATCGAAGACTCTTATTGCACTTGAATTATCCTTGAAGCCGATCACGGAATTATTTGGATTTGCCTGCAACGTGCTCTTCGCGGAATTATCCATGGGCTGCCATCTATCATTATCTTCCCTGTGAAGAACCAATGCCTACTGTGCTCGCTGTTGGACTGTGCGATGTCAAACAATTCCACAGTTGTTGGATTCCTCTTGATGCCATCCCGAAACAGCTTGGTATAGTACTGCAAACCTGCTCGTCAAAACCCAACCCCATTTCTTGATTGATCTCCTCCAACGCCTTTCTCCCCTTCTCCATTACAGGAACATACCGAACTTTTTCAGGAACGAGGCTAGTTTCAAAAGACATCAATTTCTGAGCATAAACACACTCGGTCATCCGATCATGCACCATTGCAGCAAATTCCTGGATTTGGTGATCTTGCAGGGGATCCCTACTATACAGAAAATATCGTCTTGACCTTTCTAACCAAGTCACCTCAGCCAACCCACAAGCCCGACAAATTCACACTGCATTCGCCGACCATGCAGTGGTGAAAGACAGCCTTGGACCGACCTCGACAATCACAGTGCTCAACCCTTCTTCGCAATGAAGCTCTCAGTCCCCAAATTCTCCGGCTCAAAAGTCTCCTGAAGAAGCCACCTCAGCACTCCAAGCTTCTCATCCGGAATCCCAGAACACAGACTAACATTAAAACACTGCTCAGTCTGCAGCTCAACAATATCATTGGAAATCTTCGTCTGGACCGACTCAAGCAACTCCCGAGTCGCACTCTCTTGGATCAATGGGACACGATAAAAATTCACAACACCATGTAAAGGATTATCACCAACTAGAGCTACATTGCATACAGAACTGGTCAACTCACGCGAGACCACGGCTTTAGGCTTCAATTCACAATTACATCTCAACTTCAAAGCTTGTCCCCTCCGACCACCACCCCCTAAGAGTACCCAACAACAACTGGCGTCGCCGGTTAACAGGAGATTCCTTCAGCAAGAAGTGAGCTTGCCTGGTGCCCTGCATTGCATTGCAGGCAACTAAAGGTAAGAACCCGAATCGAAAAACATCTTACCGAAGCCACGAAAATTCGACAAACCGGTCCGAAAGTGAACTTAGTACTAACTAAAAGAAACCCAGAAAGCAAAGGGCACAATGACATTATAAAGATCAAAACTTGACGCAGAATTTCAAAGGAGGGACCAAACCCAAGTACAAGAACACGAAGAGAGAGAGAGCTTGCCTGAAGGAACTCAGTTGCTGAGGTTAGTTCCCGAGCACCAGCCATCTTCAGTGCAAAGGGGGAATCTTTTCGGTCGGTGAATTGGGAAGAACAAGTGGAGGGGCGGAAGGGGGATCAGTTGGCGAGGGCAGAGGGGAGAGATTTTTTTTTTCAAAAAAATTTAGACCCATTAGCTTTAATCTCATGGCTCTAGACGGCATTAGATTTTGTTCTCATCTCATGTAAAGTTTTGCCATTTTTGTAAAGGATAGGAATTGACCCACCAACCGTGAGAAACGAGGTAGGACCCGTTACTATGTTATCCACCTTGCGTCAGAGCAGATAGAGTTTGTGAGTAGGGTAGGGTAGGGCTTTTGGCTTAAACCCTGGATTGAGCGGCTTTGGATTGGGTATGGAGTGAAGAAAATGATTCCGAACGGTTTGGAGTGAAAGGGAGAGCGCGCTGGCATGCGCAATTATGTGAACAGTGGCATGTTCAGTTTATGATATTAGCACGCGTAGTTTTTTTATTTTGGTCCTTGTATTTTAGCATTTTTGTAAAAAAAAATTCTGCTGGCATGTCTGTTTACGATACTGGCATGCGCAGTTATGTGATACTGGCATGCGCAGTTATGTGATAATGGCATTTGTTTCCGGCCTGTGTTTGCGCTTGGCTTTTATTATTTTAGTCCCCATATTTTAGCATTTTTGCAAAAAACAATCCCTGTGTGTCTTCATTCCTAACGGTTCGGAATGAGAGCATTCTGTACTCAATCCAACTCCAGATTGGGCAATAACAATACTTTATTTTTAGTTTAAAAAAATGTAACGCACGTGTAATTTGGATTATTATATTATATGGTCTGTAATAGATTATATATTTTCTGATTAATTATCCTAATTTTTCTTTAAAATATATTTTTTATTTTTTTATTGTAAAGTATATTGGCAATAATTACCATGTGTTTCATTTTTCTTGTTTGGGATAAAGGTTTTTTGAATTGATATTTTTAGTAACAAAATTATAATCAAGATTATTTCTTTTTACTGGTGCTCTCTACATTTGCAACTTGTCATTTTTTCCCTTTTTGTGCTGACATGGCAAGTAGGACCCTCCCAGACTATGTTGTTACCGCCTTCTGAAGTAAGAGTAGAATGGGCAATATCGCGAGAAAGTTTAGGCAGTAAAATATCGAGTTCGAAGAGGCGTAGAAGAAGCATAGCGCATGGTGGATTCCACTTACCATGATTTGAATTTTTTTACTAAAAATATCATTTTAGGGAACCCATGTCACTAAAAGTGTAAAATTGGTAAAGTATAATATATAATCAACATAGAGGGGTAAAATTATAAATCTACCTCTGGGAAGCTCTTGGATATAAACATACGGGTTTGCATCAGTTCGCTTATATCCATGACTCACCATGGAGTAGTCAAATTTCTTGAATCATTAGATCAACGCTTACTTAAGCGTTCTAATCATTTCTATATAATCCTTATACAATCGCTACAGCTGGCACGCAAAAGAAGCTGCGCGTGGCAAATGTTACTTTGATCCCATGGTTCTTTAAGTCGTTCAAACTCATCCCTGTGTGTTTGGGTAAAATATCATTCTGGTCACCGTAGTTCTGCTATTTTGTCTACAGCATCCCCAGCATCCCAAAGTACTTCTGCAGGCTCTTCGTGCATCACACGAATTTCTTTATCAGTTAATACCCCCCTTTAGTTGGACTGTAGATATCTAACAGTCCCAGCTTACTGACAAGAAACTCAAATCGTTGGATAGTGAGGCTTTTAGTAAACAAATCAGCAAGTTGGAACTGAATCTTCATATGGAAAAGCTTGATAAGACCACGTTGAACCTTCTCACGAACCAGATGGTAATCAATCTCTATATACTTTGTTCTTTCGTGAAAAACTGGGTTCTCGGCTATGTGTGTAGCAGATTTGTTATCAAAATAAAGCAAAGCTGGAGAAGAAGAGACCACACCTAAATCAGTAAGAATGTAGGTCAACCACTGAACTTCTCGAGCTGTCTGAGACATAGCTCTATATTCTGCCTCAGATGAAGAACAAGATACAGTATCTTGCTTCTTAGCTTGCCAATAGCTGAGTGAATTTCCCAAATAAACGCAATAGCCTATAATAGATTATTCTAGAATCCTCACAGTTCGCTCAATTACTGTCTGAATAGGCCTTGAGATGACTATCACCTCACATAGAATAATATTATCCCAGGTCTGGTGCATACTTGGTATACTTAAGCATATAATAAGCCACTAAAAGATGTTTATCATGAGGATTGGTGAGGAATTGACTTAGCTGTTGCACCACAAGCTGTGAGGTACAAAAGCTTGCCAACCATGCACAGGTCTATACTGGATAAACTGATCCCACAAAGTGCGAAATGATGTGAAATAGTCATTAACAGATAAAGCTCCTTGTTTCAGAGTGCAAAGTTGCATTTGTAAGTGAGCTATATGAATCGAATCCCCTGAACCAAACATCTCTTTTAGATCATTCCAAACCTCAGCAGTTGTGTCTAAGCTACTCACACTCTGAGCAATAGAAGGCTCTACAGATGCCATAAGCCATGATATGATCATACTATTATAACCTTCCCACTCTAGATAGTCTACATCATCTATCTCAGGATAAGAAATAGATTCATTCACCAGAGTCCACTTTCTCTTAGATCATAAAGCTTATTCCATAGCTCTACTCCAACTATGATAATTAGAGTTGTTCAACAATGGCGATACGAGTACGGAAGTCAGATTCTCGCTAGAATGAAGATAATATAGTGAAGTCTCTCGAGTATTACCAAGAAAATGAGATTCTGGAGGTGCTACTTGAGGAATCAGAGTCCTGAGTAGACGATCTCCCTGGCGCGATGGAGTTCCCGCCATTAGAGCCTCTTTGAAGCTTCTTCTTGCTGAGAAATCCAGGATCGATACTAGGCAAACCTTGCCCAGAGCTCTGATGCCATATTATAAATGGAAAATGTGATAAGATGGAAGTGGAACGAGTCGATTTGGTCAAGAAACGAGGAAGATGCCATTAGAGCTCATTTGTAAGCTCACAAAAACAATAAGCTCCAAATCCATCTCGCGAAAAGTGTGTTCTATGATTAGCTAATCATTTCTATATAATCCATATACAATCGCTACAGCTGTCACGCACAAGAAGCTGCTCGCGTGGAAAATGTCACTTTGATCCTGTGATTTTTTTAATTCATTCAAACTCATCCCTGCGTGTTCGAGTAAAATATCATTCTGGTCATCGTAATTTTGCTGTTTCGTCTGCATCGTCCCCAGCATCCCAAAGTACTTCTGCAGGCTCTTCGTGCATCAAACAAATTTCTTTATCAGTTAATATTGTATAAGCTTTTCTTTCATTTGCAAACCATGTGTTCTTTTCTTTTTACCTCAAACTGAAGTATTTATAACCGTACGGTAAAAATTTTATACCAATATGTATTTCATTTAAGATCAAATATATATTTCAGAGAACCTGAGTTAGCCAACCATTGTTACCAACTTTTTTCTTCAAATTTATTATCTTTTTCTCTCTTATTGAAACCCATATCGGAAAAGTCGAAGAATAAAACTCATGCATCGCAAGTACTTTTAAGGCTTACCATTTGTACGGTGAAAATTTGGTTGCCTTTGGATAAGAATTTTGTGAGGTCTATTAAGGATTTAGGTTTTAAATTTTATTATTTTTTATCTCAAAAAAAATCTTGAACCTATGTCAAAATTTAAAATATAGTTTTTTGTCCATATGCGACAGACGACGAGGTGGCACACAAATTAAGAATTTCCTCATAGCACTACTTCACCAACTTTGAAATTTGGATAAATTATTTTGAGGACTTTGAGATTGTTTAAATTCAGCTCTTAGATCCTTGTATTTTTGAAATAGATTAAAATATTTCTACATTTTGATAATATAATATTTTCAGGTCTTTCGCTCATATCATTAATCAATTTTTTCTTTTTTTTGGCAGTTACACTCTTGTTATGATCAACCAAAATCTCTAATTATTTTTACTGCGAACACTAACACTGATCATCATCTTCGACCACCCTCCGGTCATCTTTCTGACGAGAATCAAAATCAACCCACAAAACATTAATTCTCTCAATTATCTACCAAAAACCAACTGCTGCAAACCCAATAATCAAGATCTCCACCGCCTTTTCCTCTTCTTCTGCCTCACCCCTTGGTTGTCGATTGTAGAGGACGCCGATGATGGTGGTGCCCATGGAGTGAGGGACGTCTAGATCCTTTGTTAGATTAGATCCATGTTCTGAGCTTATTAAAAAAAATAGGATTTCAGTGGGCTTGAATTTATGGATTTAAAAAAGAACCTCAAGGTTACGATGATTGGGAATTTCAGAGGGTTTAGGTAATGGGGCAGAAGAACAATTTTAGAAGGAAGAAGAGATGGGCAGAAGGGTTTAGGTGACGTCGATCTGGACATTCCGGCCAGGTCCAGCGAGTAACGGAGGAAGAAGGGAGAGAGATTAATAATTTTTTAAATTTTTAATAAGGGTAAAAAAATCATTTTACATTAAAAAAAGAAAATTACTCTGTAACTCCTGGAGTTTGCTTAAATATATTCAAAAGTCCCCCCCTGTTTGCAAAATACACGCCGACGTCCCTCGTGTTTGATTTTATTATACTTTCGGGTCCCTAAATGAGTTTGATGAGTGTGTAAACGCTCATGTTTTGTCATATGTTTCGTGCGTGTTTAGTCATGTTGTGAGATATATTTATTATGTCATGTCAATTCTTATAATCATTTTAGTATATTTATATTCGGGAATGGATTTCTACCCATCGTCATATTTTGTAGGAAATTGGTGCTCAACGGAGGTCGTTCGAGGGGTGATTTCGAGAGACTATATTGCAAGAGTCATAACTTTCTACTCGAGTGTCCGATTGTACCAAATGAAATACCGTTGGAAAGCTTGAAGAGAGACCTACATTTTGTCTTTTATAGTCTAAGCCAAATTAGAAGTGGAAGAGGGTCAAAACTGCACAATACAAAGATGCGACGAAGCTGATCAACGAAGTTGGCGGGCGCCAAATATGTTGGCGGGCGCCAAGTTGCTTACAGAAGGTGCAGTTGGCGGGCGCCAATGATGTTGGCGGGCGCCAGGCCCCCGACGTCTTTTTTCGAACTTTCTTCTTTCCCAGACACTCGATTTATTTTAGTTATATTCGACTTTTAGCCTCCTGTTTCGGCTCTAGGACTTAAGTTATATTATTTATATTATTACTTGGCCAGCAAGACTTCCAATTTAGCTTAAGCTCCTTTAGGTTTTCCTAATTTTTAGTTAGACTTTTGGCTATATATAGCCCTTAGTTTCTTAGGTTTCGGGGACGTTTTTGGGAGGACATTTTTGAACTACAACTTTGACACACCCTTTGGAGCTTAATAAAGTCACGATTCCAGTTAGCACAGGAAAAGGATTGGCAAAGCTTGATCATCACGACTAAGCTTTCTCTATCTCTACCTTTATGTTAATTGCTATCATGTACTTCGTTAATCTATTGTGCTTTGTTAACATGCTTAGCGAGTAGTTCTCTTGTGAGTGCGATGCCCTGATTATGTGGTTACTCGTCTATGTTAGCTATGGTTTGATTATCTTTCGTAGTAGTTGTCAATTGATGATCTTAATGCTTAATCTAACTTGATCACTTAGATTATGATGTTTAGTTGATAATAATGGACCGAAAGGCATTAGAATCAACAGAAGAGTCAATTGACATATCTTAAAGTATTAATGAGGAATCTTGATACTAAGGGATAACCCGCTAGGAGTTAACTTCATAATTGAGTTTAGTTTAGTTCTTGGTCTAATTAATGAGCGGAAGCGTTGGTTAGTAATCATGAACTACTCTAGGTTAGTTTTGTCGTCCTAATGAGCGGAAGCGTTAGGGAGATGCATTAGAACACTCCGGGTACTAGTTAGAACTTCATAAAAACCATAGTCTCAACATAGATGGGTAGTCCATAAGGGTATCGTGCTCGTTTATCTCCATTGATTTACAACTCATCTTTTATTTGCGTTTCCAATCTCGTTTATTTACTTGCGTTCTTTCATAACCTTATAAAACTTTAATTTTTCTGCTTCACATAATTATTTGCCTTAATTTCGTGTTCAACCCTCAGTTCTAAGAACCTTACTTACCACTATACTATTTGCTTGTGCGTTTAATTGTTCGCAATTTTGCGTACATCAAATTTTGCGTACATCAAATTGGCGCCGTTGACACGGAACAGAGATTTTAGGACATAAACTCAATAGCAATTAGTTTTGTGTGGCAAACTTGCTGATTTCGTGTGATTTCTTTTTCAGGATTCTCTAGTGCATGCCAAGAACCCGGAGTGAAGGACTAGACCTTGACACAAACACTGTGCTTGAGGTTGACATCGAAGTACTCGAAAGGGTAATTAGGCGTGAAAAGAGGGACCAAGCGAGAGCAATGGCACAAAATCAGGAAGACGGAGCGCTCCAAGCTATAGGGGACGCTCCACGAAGAAAGACGCTGTTGGAATCATCTGTTCCTACATGGAATGGGAACCCTAATGGTCTACAACAACCACCTGTAGGTCCCCACTCTTTCCAGATTCCAGCAGCGATTGTCGGACTACTGCAAAACTCGGTCTAATTTGGCGGCTTGCCAAGCGAAGATCCTCAAGACCATCTATCTCGATTTGAAGATATCTGCAACATCATGAAATTCTAAAATATCGATGATGATGTCTTGAAGCTGCGCCTCTTTCACTTTTCTTTGAGAGATCGAGCTCGTGTTTGGTACAATAAGTTAAAAGGAGAGACGATTCAGAGTTGGAATGATTTGGCCCATGCTTTTCTTCGGAAGTTCTTTTCAATGGCCAAGTCAGCCAAGTTCTTGCGGGACATAAATACTTTCATACAAGCTGATAGGGAAAGCATCTATGAGGCTTGGGAGCGGTTCAGCAATCTCCAAAGTTCCTTCCCTCAACATGGCATAACTCAGGAGAACCTCATGAAGATCTTTTACAATGGGTTAGATGGCCCATCCCGTTATCATATTGATGCCTCCTCTCAAGGGATATTCCTGAGAAAGACTGCTGATGAAGCTGCTCGCTTAATGAAAGAGATGGCTGAAGTTAATGGTATGTGGCCAAAGGAACGTACCAGGCATCCCCGTAGGGAAGCGACTCGAGGGGTACTTGAAGTGGATGCCAATATGAAGCTTGAAGCTAAAGTTGAGGCACTTACCAAAAGACTTGAAGAATTGACCAAGGGCAAGGAGAAGGCAGCTGCAGTGCAAGATACTTGTCAGCTTTGCAAAGGGGCACATCCCACAACTGATTGTCCAATGTTGGAAGAGATCCAGGCCATTGCTGATAGAACACCACCAGGAATGGGCTACTCACAACAAGCTAATGCTCAGCCAAATTTCTCTCGATTTGGTCAGCAAGCACATAACACTAGTGCCCAGCAAGACTCCAGGAAACCATATTTGGGCGAGCAAGTCAAAGAAATGGGGGACAAGATCGATAAGTTAGTGGGGGTAGTCCAGCAGTCCATCCAACAACAAAGTATAACTGTGCAGCGGCTGGATCGTTGTGAAGTACGTCAACAAGAGTTTGAGACATACCTAAAGGGGCAAGCCACGCAACTCAAGAAGATGGAGATCGAACTCGAAAATTTGGCTGCAGCAAATACTCAAAGGGAATAGGTGCTCTACCCAGCAACACCGAGTCGAACCCGCGAGGACAGGTGATGGCCATCACAGTGAGGAGTGTGGACGAGGATGATGAACCATATATTCCTCCACCACCTTATGTCCCTCCACCTCCTTTCCCTCAAAGACTATGGAGAAAGCCACTGCCTGAGAACAAGTCCTCTCCAAAAGAGCATGCTGAACAGATCAAGCCAGCCATAGAGGAGGAGGTAGTTACTGAAAAGAAGGAACCACCAGTTTATATCAGTGAACAAGAGGATTCTTATGTTCCTCCACCATTACCTCAACAAGTCAAGAAAGCAGCAGTGATCGATGAGAAGGCCTTTGAATGCACAGAGACAATGAAAAAAATTCAAACCCATGTCTCTTTCTTGGAGATGTTAGATACAAGGCCACAATATGCAGAGTTTCTGAAGGAAATCATTGCAAGGAAGAAGAGGCAGAATGATGGCAAGACGTCCCCTTTGGTAGAAAATGACATACCGCCAAAACTAAAAGATCCAGGGAGTTTTACGATTCCTTGCACTATTGATGGTGTTCAGTTTCCACATTGTTTATGTGATTTGGGTGCCAATATTAATCTTCTGCCTTTGGCTACTTTCAGGAAACTCAATTTCGGAGATATCAAACCTACATCTATGATGATAGAGCTTGCCGATCACACTAAGAAGAAACCACATGGAATTGTGGAAGATGTGCATATCAAAGTCAATAAGTCTCTTATACCCGTAGACTTTGTAGTGCTGGACTACATTGTAGATGCAAGTTGTCCACTAATTCTAGGACGTCCATTCCTCAACACTTGTCATGCAATGGTAGATGTTCACAATGGCAAGCTACTTCTTTGTGTCGGCCTAGATGAAATAGAGTTCCAAGTAATCGATAAGCGCCTTCGTCCACCATAGTACCACAGGGAGTAACAAAGTCAAGCTAACGACTCTAAATTAGCACGTTTAGTATTTAAGTTTTCTTTATATTTTGTGTTTGTTTTAGTATTGTTATGTTTATTTAGTATTTTACTGGCCTTTGCAGGAGGTTCAGAACAGAGAGAAATCGAGCTGCAGCAGAATTCGCCAGTCCATACACAAACTTTGTTGCACAAAAAGGCAGTTAGAGCAAAACCCCACCAACTTTCCCCACCGCCTCCCACTCACGAGTGACAGGGCAGTACCAATCCCTTCCCTTTCTTATTGTCTGTTATCGTAGTGTCTGTTATGTCCTTGTGGTCTTTGTTTCTATGCTGTGCTGTTTGCTTGTGTCCCCTACATTGAGGACAATGTGTTTAATAAGTGTGGGGGGGTCAACGTGCGTTTCATTTCGATTTGGCGTATGTGATCGTGTCTAGGTCTGAATTTAGGATTGTGTTTGTGAATGAAGTATTGTCAAAAGCAGATGATGAACCACCCCCCCCCCCCCCCCCCCCCCAAATTTTAAACTTTTGTTAGACGTTAAATCCCATACCTTGTTAGGAATCAAGCCTGAGCATGATGAGTAAAGACGTGTAGGAACAACACCCTTGGTTGTTTAGGTTAGTGGTTGCACTTGGTAGATTATACTAGCGGCATTGATGAGTGACCTTGTGAGATTTTAGAGCCGAAGGAGGAGACAACCGTCTCTGCATAGTATGAGGTGCCTATATTGCTCCGGTCATCGGGTTTCATGCCATCACTTGGTACCGTTTTGGTGGTGTGGGTATAAATGAGAGGACGGGGGCCATCTTTGATTTTGAGCCTAGAGCCTTAGAGCTGAAAACCCTGTATATCCCTTGTTTAAACACGTTGAGCTTAAGCCTTTTTCTTTGAAATATTATATGTAAGCCAATATGTAAGCCCTATATCCACAATCTTACCCACCTTTGATCACTTTGGTCCAAGGATGCATTAGGTCTTAATCTTTGGGGTATAATTTTAAGGGTTCATTTGGTAGAATAGCTCGGGAATGAACAATGGGGAAAATGGGTAGAAATGAGGCCAACAAAGAAGCCGAGACCAGCTGTCTTAGATGTGTGTTATGATGTATGGATGTGGATGATGAAAGTGAAAAGGAAGAAAAAGAAAAAAAAAGAAAAAAAGAAGTGAAAAAGAAAAAGAAAAGAAAAAAAAGTGAAAAAGTGATGAAAAAGGGAATGTGAAAGTTGGAAATGGAACAAACGTTGAATGAGGGAAAGTGAAAAGTTTGGAAAGAGGTTAGAAAGTGAATAAATGGCACGGCTCGAGCTAAGTGGTCAATAGGATTTGGGTGTAATCTTGGGATGAGTGCATAATAGATATAGTGTGAGGTATTTAGAGTAGACGAGAGCTAGAACATTTTTGTGAGCTCCTCGGCCGGGTGGTTTAGCTACTTCCCACATATTTTATCCTCACCTGACCCTAACCCCATTACAACCTAATGAAAAGTCCCCTTGATCATGAGCCCCGCATTTATCGAGGCACCACTGAGTGAGACGTATGAAACTTTGAGATCCCGGACGTGTATGCGAGTGATAGGTAGTTGACTACTCATATATGTGAGCTTAAATTTCTGAACCTCTGAGTGGTCAACCTTCTAGTGTAATCTACGAAGTGCGAAAACTGGGTTAAACTATTAAGGATGCAGTGTCTACACGTTCTTACTCCTTGTGCTTAGGTAAGTGAACTACTTGGTTGTGGGGTGGTGTTTTAATAAGAGTTTGAAAATTGTGGGGTGTGTCTGATGCGCCTTACTTGAGGACAAGCAAGGAAATAAGTGTGGGGGTGTGATGAGTGTGTAAACGCTCATGTTTTGTCATATGTTTCGTGCGTATTTAGTCATGTTGTGAGCTATATTTATTATTTCATGTCAATTCTTATGATCATTTTAGTATATTTATATTCGGGAATGGATTTCTACCAATCGTCATATTTTGTAGGAAATTGGTGCTCAACGGAGGTCGTTCGAGGGGTGATATCGAGAGACTATATTGCAAGAGTCATAACTTTCTGCTCGAGTGTCCGATTGTGCACCTTGTTTTCTGGCACACATCTTGAGAGAACTCCAAGGTTAAACGCGTTTGGCCGGGAGTAGGATCAGGATGGGTGACCTCCTGGAAAGTTTTCCGGGATGCGTGTGAGTGAGGACAAAATACGCTGGAAAAGACCCGTGTTGGTCTGTAGAGACAGTCGGTCAAATTACAGAGCGTTACACCGATTGTACCAAATGAGATACCATTGAAAAGATTGAAGAGAGACCTACATTTTGTCTTTTATAGTCTAAGCCAAATTAGAAGTGGAAGAGGGTCAAAACTGCACAATACAAAGATGCGACGAAGCTGATCAACGAAGTTGGCGGGCGCCAAATATGTTGGCGGGCGCCAAGTTGCTTACAGAAGGTGCAGTTGGCGGGCGACAATGATGTTGGCGGGTGCCAGGCCCCCGACGTGTTTTTTCGGACTTTCTTCTTTCACGGAGACTCGATTTATTTTAGTTATATTCGACTTTTAGCCTCCTGTTTCGGCTCTAGGACTTAACTTATATTATTTATATTATTACTTGGCCAGCAAGACTTCCAATTTAGCTTAAGCTCCTTTAGGTTTTCCTAATTTTTAGTTAGACTTTTGGCTATATATAGCCCTTAGTTTCTTATATTTCGGGGACGTTTTTGGGAGGACATTTTTGAACTACAACTTTGACACAGCCTTTGGAGCTTAATAAAGTCACGATTCCAGTTAGCACGGGAAAAAGATTGGCAAAGCTTGATTATCACGACTAAGCTTTCTCTATCTCTACCTTTATGTTAATTGCTATCATGTTCTTTGTTAATCTATTGTGCTTTGTTAACATGCTTAGCGAGTAGTTCTCTTGTGAGTGCGATGCCCTGATTATGTGGTTACTCGTCTATGTTAGCTATGGTTTGATTATCTTTCGTAGTAGTTGTCAATTGATGATCTTAATGCTTAATCTAACTTGATCACTTAGATTATGATGTTTAGTTGATAATAATGGACCGGAAGGCATTAGAATCAACGGAAGAGTCAATTAACATATCTTAAAGTATTAATGAGGAATCTTGATACTAAGGGATAACCCGCTAGGAGTTAACTTCATAATTGAGTTTAGTTTAGTTCTTGGTCTAATTAATGAGCGGAAGCGTTGGTTAGTAATCATGAACTACTCTAGCTTAGTTTTGTCGTCCTAATGAGCGGAAGCGTTAGGGAGATGCATTAGAACACTCCGGGTACTAGTTAGAACTTCATAAAAACCATAGTCTCAACATAGATGGGTAGTCCATAAGGGTATCGTGCTCGTTTATCTCCATTGATTTACAACTCATCTTTTATTTGCGTTTCCGATCTCGTTTATTTACTTGCGTTCTTTCATAACCTTATAAAACTTTAATTTTTCTGCTTCACATAATTATTTGCCTTGATTTCATGTTCAACCCTCAGTTCTAAGAACCTTACTTACCACTATACTATTTGCTTGTGCGTTTAATTGTTCGCAATTTTGCGTACATCAAATTTTGCGTACATCAGAGTTTTTTTCATTGAAATGACAAAAATACCCTTAGAACAAAAAACAAAAAAATACTGACATCATCTCTTCTTCTTCCTCTTAAAAAATTTCCAATTCTCCCTGACATCATCATCTTTCAACGAATTTGGGTTAGACAACGAGGGATGGCCAGGGACTTTGAACGGCCAGGGACATCGGATAAACTAGTTGTAGTTCTTGGCCATGTCTGATTCTCATAGAATTGGTGGTTCCCAATTTTTTGATGCACATTAAGGCCGAGGAAGACAAGAAGAGTTCATAGGAATCACCTTGATCAGTCCTCGTTGCACCAATAAATCCTAGCGGTATCAAGAAGCCTCCGCCCATCTTGTCTTCGACAGCGCAATTACGTTCCACCGCCTCCTGGTGCCGCCACTGAAGACGATTACTGCCGTGGCTCCTCCTCGTCCTCGAGGCCTTAGTGGTGGATGATGGGGATGTGGTCCCCTTGGTAAAGCCGGCTCGTTGTTGTCCACGGATTCTCCCGAGAGGAATTAGAAATGGGTTTGGGGAAGAAGTCTCCAATTTCTAGAATTAGGGTTCATCTTGATTTTGGGTGCAATTACAAATTGATCCCTATGTTTCTAGATTTTTTGGTACAATTACAAATTGATCTCTGAGATTTTTGGATTTGGATTTAATGATGTCAGCAATTTTTTATTTTTGTTCTAAGGGTATTTTTGTCATTTTATTGACAAAAATGAAAAAAAGTTGCTAACATGTGCCAGAGACCCGAAAGTATAACAAAAGTAAATTAGAGGGACGTCGGCGTGTATTTTGCAAATAGGGGGGACTTTTGAGTATATTTAAACAAACTCCAAGGGTTACAGAGTAATTTTCCCTTAATAAAATCGATTGATGACGTCAGCGAGAGACCCGAGAGTATAATAAAACCGAATTACATAGATGTTTTAATCTATTTCGAAAATAAATAGGTCTAAGAGACGAATATACCAAATCCCAAAATCTCGAGGATAATTTATCCTTGAAATTTTGTCTTCCAAGTTTCACGACGACCAATGACCATGATTGCCCGAATCTAAACGCACGCTTGGAAAGGTTACACTGTCCATTGACCAACCGTTAGTTTTTTTCTAGTCTACATTTAACTACCAACAATCATTTAGATTAAGTAAGGAGAATATTATTCTAATTTGATTAGATCTCGAGTTTGAATTATCGAAAATATAATATGACAGCATATTTATAACGAATTTATATTAATAGACTCAATACCACAGATTATAACAAAAAAACCTAGTACCAACCAATTGGTTAGTGTAAAGTGAGTTTTGCCGCCCCTATTATCTCAGATTCCAAGTTTGGACCAATTAGATTATCTATTTGAACACTCACTATTCCGATTACACTAAAACTTTTATAGAGTGATCTCTTATAAATTGATTATCTCTTCAAACTGACAAAAACTTTCAGTTCCGAGGAGGACAAGTGTTAAAATTTAATAATCCTCTATCATAATAACTAATACTTTTTCAAAAAATCTTAGTACTAATTCTCAGTCTCAATTTTTGCATAAACTGGTATTTTTAATAAATACATATATTCTTACATACTTTACGAATTCGAATGGTCTTCAAATGGTCCTTGTGATCGTCTTCTTGTTATAAAAAAAATTCAGTCGAGCGTAACATTTGGATAACGCTATATAAGCCAAGATTTTAAGTGACTTGATTATAGACAAAGTAATTTTATTGGTATATAAGTATTTATTGCTAAAAAACTTAATTTTAATGTATTTGGAGAAAAAAAATCTATCTCTTATGTAATAACCTCCCTAAAGTGATATTTTCTTGATCTTAAAAATATTATTTTAAAGAGATTTTATTGTAGATAAATTTTGAACCGACAATAACTTTTGCCTCTCTCTAATGTGATGTTCTCAGATTATCAATACTTCACTTTGTTGAGTATTGCACATTATTTACTGCAAGAATAGTAAGTTTGTTTACCGGCGCAATATTCACTTACCTATTATTTTAAGGTTTTGGATTGGATATAGAGATTCTAATATAGTTTTAGAACAGGTTAATCCTGTGTTCATTTTGTGTTCAAACCATCTCACTTCTTACATGTTCACAAAGTCAAAATCAGTACAATCTTCTATTGAGCATGTAAAAAACAGAAACAAAGATAGACGTGCAACTAGGGCATGTCAGTTCATCTTATCTTAGAACGCCCACTCCATCTCTGTTAACCAAATAACCTCACAGATGGCAGCAAAGCAGTCTGGAAGAGAGAAAACCCCACATTTTATACTTTTGACACGTTTGACTAAAAAAAAAAACTTTTGCCACGGAAATGCCTTTTCGAAGCTTACCAATTTAGTCCAAGTTCAGATGTATCAATTACCCAGCAACTTCTGTTCATATATTCTAGCTATTAAAATCAGAATTGGCATAATTAAGGTGTGCATTAAATCAATTAACAACCCATAGTCATAATGTATTCTATTGCACAATGTTTCTTTGCCCCCGAGAAAGATTTATCAAATAAAAAATTACATAAATTTAAGGAGAAAAAATTAATGTTTATTTATTTTGATTCAAATTTTCCGTAAAATTTTATGATTGGTTTAAATATTTTGTTATTTTTGTATTAGCATTCGACACCGATATTCGATCTAAACTTGTCTTTTTTTCTCGTAATTTATTTTTCAATTTATAGGAAGCACTTGGAGGAGGACAATAGCTTAATCTGATACCTAACTAAAACCTTCCTTTAAGGATCGCCAATACTTCGAAATCTTACACAAATCTTCTCCCCCCCACCTCTTTCCTACATAACCAAAACAGTTCACAAGATCCTCCTACCAAGTTTTGATTAGATCATATAGCAAGAGCAAGAATACAACAGCCAGCTAACCATTAGTTTTCAGCGAGACGAACAACAATCGGAGAAACTAAAGATCTTATATTATAGCAGCGGAAGCAAAAACACGAATAAAATCCTAGCTAGAGTCTGTTTTTGCTATGCTTGCATAGAGCATACGAAAAACATAATATTTCTGCACATATGATCAGTTAGCTAATCCAAATTAAACAAATCCGCCCTTCTCTTCTCCCTCTAGTAAGGAGGAGGCGGGCGAGGTGAAGGAACCCAGAACACATCGTGAGGCATCTGCCCATTTGGTAATAGATTAGGAGGCAAGTTAAATACCGGCATTGAGGAACCCAGTTCGCCCCCGAGACCTTGAGACGGTTGGCTCGAGCCCGAACCATTTCCACCCCCACCGGCATTGACATTGCCATTGTTATTACCTCCTGAAGTCGCTTGCTGTTGCATTTGGATTCCTTCTTGGTCTTGATCATCTAGTGGCAGCCTTTCATAAGTAGCATTGTTGTAAGTTGCAGCTATCAGTATAACCGGCCCGGAGGCCACCAATGGCCCAATCACGGTGCCTCCTACAACCTGTCCTTGCCCTCCGGCCAAATACACGGTCAGCCCCGAAGCACCCGGAGGGGAAGGCGAGGGGAGGAACGACCCGCAAAGCGATAAGATCTCGAATCTTCCCTGGAGGGTGATCACCCCGCCAGGCCCAGCTGGCTGCCTGAGGGTCACATTGGTCACAATCCCGCTCCCCGAGAGGATTGAGACCCCGCGGTGGCGACGGTTTGCGAAATTAGCAATGCTGTCGGCTATGTCACTGCCGGAGCTGATCTCCAACACATGGCTCCGGAGGGAATTAGGGCTTTCCTTGGTGATGACAATGGGCGGCTTCGGCTTATTCTTGGAGCCCGCTGGACGGCCCCTAGGCCTCCGGGACGAGCGCCCGCTACCACTGCCAGGCTCACCACTGTCTTGATCCTCCTGGTTGGTGTTGTTATCTCCGCTCTCTTCTTGCACCTCCTTGCTCCGGTTTCGGTTATGAGTCGGAGTAGTAGGGTCATTATTGGCGTTGGTCTCAATGAAATCTTGTTCCCTCCTTTCTTCTGGCCTTAAATGGAGAGATGGAGGAGGTGAAGAGGTTATAGGGTCAATTCCTCTCATGGCCACATTCCCAGCCCACCATCGATTAGCCATTACTTCCTTCTTCTCCTCTTATCCTAAATATTATTCGACACCAAAAACAGAAATTAGCAAAGCAAAAGACGAAAGCCTCTTCAACTTCTCTAATATGGGCTATCCCAAAAACCTTATCCATACACCTCAACCCAATAAATACAAAGCTATTCAGATTCGAGCAAAGTCGGATCCCGAAAAGTCGAGCTATTGAGTGGTTACCTTCTGATGCATGAACCGGACAATGGAGATATGGGGTTCTCCTAGTTTTGCATGAAAAAACATCAAAACACATAAACCCTAGCCATTTCTCCTTCCAAAAAAACCAGATCCAACCCAAGAGAGATCAGATAGTTCTAACAAAACCTAGCTAGGTCAGAAACAGTACAAAGCTACATAAAAGTTCTCTTGGAACTCACCTGCCACTGCAATAGTGAAGTACCAACTATGTCCTTGTGTTCAGTTCACCGCATGATCTTCCTCTTCAAAAGTTCAGTAAATTGTGTCCTCTCTTCTGGTGGATACTGGCGCAAGTTAGTTAAAAGGCCACAGAGCTCAGGCGTACGATACGAATCTACCCACCAGCTACGGATTTAACAGTACTACCGGTTTCTTGCAGGGTGTCTCTGGGCCTTAGTCTGGTTTCGTGGGGCTCTTTCTTCCTCCTCCTTCCTGCTCTCTTTTTTTTTTAGTTTTTTCCGCGTGCGGGTTTCTAGCTAATCTTCCCTTTTCCTTGTAAATTGGGTTTTGTGCTTTGGCTTAGCCACGTTTTTTTTACTAGACCACTCAGTATCACATAACGAACTAATTTAAATTTGTATCTGATAAAATATTTAAAATATGATTAAATCTTCCCAATAAAGTGTCCATTATTACGTTTCCAAAAAATTTTAATTTGAAATATCTTTGTTAAACTAGAAGAATGTTTTTTTTGGTGCTTGTTTGCTACCTTCCACCCGCTTACCCCATTTTCCTTGGGCTACCACCACGAAGCGGTCGCTTCACCCAACGACCATTGACGCCTTGGAGATTGCCCCAATGCGATAATGTAACGGCACTTTCTAATTAGCCTCTGAGAAATAAATTTTGAAGGGACAAATGGAACAAGAAAATTATGTCATGGAGGGTTTTCTTAAGGTTTATTTCCTAACAACTTGGATAGTCACAATCTTTTTTTAAAATATTTATTTTAATATGATGTAATTTGGAAATTTTTATAAGTATTACGTAATTTCGTGAATAAGTTTCATGAAATGGAATTTTAAATTTATTATCTTTCTTACAGTCTATTTATTGTTTAATTCAACCGAAAATATCGTCTATTGTGACAAACAAGATATGAAATTTCTGACAAAGATTAAATAACAACTAGCACGATTTATTCGATAATATTATAACGCCTTATTTTTTTTATCATTAGCATGCTAAAAAAGAAATATATTACGCCTCGAGAGGAACATGTGTCAAAGAGAAATAGGATGCTCGCTACAGCTTTTCTATAGTATTATTTTTATTAACTCCAAAAGAAATATGAGCTGGTATATAAAATTGTATATGTTGTTATCTAAAATCATTGACCAAATTGTCTTATTCATTATTTGTCATTCGTTATTTGTTGCATACAATAAGTCAAGCATCTATCAATGTGCTATTGACTTTCTTTTCCGTCACTTACTATATCCCAATTCAGTCAATAAAATATTTTGCAATATTCCTTTTATCGTCGGAATAACTTCTATCAGTTGGACTCTCTAGCTAAACAAAAATCAATTAGGTAGTTGTCATTTAAAATCTTCCAGAAAGGGTCTTATAGTTTCATTTATTCTGAAATAGATTTTATAAATTTCAATATCTAATTAAATAAATTTATCTAGTATAAATCCTGATTACCCACAAACATTGGGCGCAATTCTTATCTTATGAATAGGCATAGTCTAAAGTCTAAATTACTACTTCGAATATTGGTATACAATTTTTTTCAATATTTTAATTGGAAGAAAATTTGAAGAAAATTTAAGAATTATTATCCCATCCAATAAAGAAAACACATCTTTTACAGTAATAAATTGAAAGGTACATATACTTTTACATCAAAAAAATGATACATTTACTTAAATAACTTTACCTTTCTATTATTTTATATCCCGTAACCATTTATAATCTGTTTTTTTATAAATAACTTTATTCCCACATGTAAAGATTACATTCTAATGAGTTGAATGCCACTAGCCGGAGCAAAACAACACCCAAAAGAGTAATACAGTAGTCCAAAACCCAAAAGACTAACCCCACTTAAACTATACCAGTAGCTAAGCCAGAGAATCCAAGAAGAGGAGCGGGTCTTGGGCAGCCAAATCTGCAATGTTGTTCGATTAAATAAGCCACTCTTTGACCCGGATATTAATGGTACCATGCAAAAGCGACTGGTTGGTTATATGTCGTTCTTTCAAACATCATCCGGTTTATTAATTGTATAATATGGTATTATCTATCTTTTTTTTCAAATTCTAATTTTCAGAATTCGGCCTTATTCACATTGATTATATTTTAATAATTTTTTTCCCTTGACACAACAAAGGGAAGGCGCGCACATGCAAACATTATCTTTATCCCAATCGCTTTCCCCAATCAAATGGGGTGAAGTATGGAAGCAGCAGCGAACAGTACAGTCTATACGCTATAGGATATAGCCATTAGCTTTTTTTAAAATTTTTGGTATTCAAAATTGATTATTGTCGGGTTTAATTTAGAATATAATTTTTTTATAATATTAGTTGCATTCAGAACGTAAAACTTAAATTCTAGTTCAATTTAAAAGTTAATTCTTCGAATAATAATTTTTTACATAACTAAATTATAAAACGTAAACTCAATCTTTTTAAATGAACGCAACTACTACGCTATTTGATTACTTGCGTGGAGGCGAGAGAAAACTCTGAGTGGTACCCCGGCCATGTATTATTTAATTAAGTGGCCCCTTAGGGTACAACGTTTCTTAAGAGGTGGGCTCCTTTATGTGGACCTCACCGTGAGGGCACACTATTCTACGAGAGAGATTGAAAAAATATTTTTTATTTTTCAAAATTACTCGGTATATAAATGTTAAAGGGAAAAGTCCACTTTAGTACCCTGTGGTATCGCGAAAAATCAAGTCAGTACCCTGTGGTTTAAAACGTATCAATTGAGTCATACTTATTCTAATTAACATCAATTAGAGGCCTGGGCAGCTGCCCGGACCTGCCCGAACCTACCCGACAGCTGCCCGAACTACGTGGCCAGCCACGTCACCAAATTTTGATGACGTGGCGCCACGTGGAGAGGAGGAGGAGGAGGAGGAAGCGGGGGAGGAGGAGGAGGACGTGGGGAGGAGGAGGAGGACGCGGGGGGAGGAGGAGGAGGAGGACGCGGGGAGGAGGAGGAGGAGGAGGATGCGGGGGGAGGAGGAGGAGGAGGAGGGGAGGAGGAGGAGGACGCGGGGGGAGGAGGAGGAGGGGAGAAGGTGGAGGAGGAGGAGGGGAGAAGGCGGAGGAGGAGGGGAGGAGGCGGAGGAGGAGGAGGAGGAGGATGTCCACGTGGCGCCACGTCATCAAAATTTGGTGACGTGGCTGGCCACGTAGTTCGGGCAGTGGTCGGGTAGGTTCGGGCAGCTGCCCGGGCCTCTAATTGATGTTAATTGGAATAAGTATGACTCAATTGATACGTTTTAAACCACAGGGTACTGACGGGATTTTTCGCGATACTACATGGTACTAAAGTGCACTTTTCCCAATGTTAAATATATCGATTTTAGATTGTGACAAATTTATTTTTCTAATTTCAATATTTTCGAGTTTGTACCTACCAAAAAAATTTTTTTAGAGAATAAATTCGAGACTTTCAATTAAAATTGTATAAAAAATTATATAAATACATGGCGAAATGGGATTTGGTAATTTGGTTGGGTTTGGTCTTGGTCTGTGGGCCGGAACATGTCTATTGTTGTCAAGTCGCGACAAGGCATCGAATTAATGCCAGTGTTACTTTATTTCTTTGACATGGTTTTTTTGAGAATATTTATCTGACCTGGTTACTCGAGTTAAATTACAATAGAATTGGGCCGAGTTATAAAATATTAAATTTAAGTATTTGACTAAAAGGTCAAAATCAATGGTTTAAAAACAGTGATCTGATTGGTGGTCGGACCAGTTAGACTGGTACTCAGAACTAAATCTGGGTCGATTTTTCCCTAAACCCCAGAATATGGTTCGACCGGCTAAAATTTGGTCGGACCACCTGGGCAGGTACTATCAGGTGATCCAGTTCGCCCGGATCAAAAAAATTAGTGTTTATTTTTTCTATTTTATCTGATTTAATTTAGAAACAAAACCTCAACTTCCACATTCGGAGAGTGTACATCACTTTTTGGTCACAAAAAACTTATTTTTAAACAATTCTTGATAATATTTCAACTAAATCAAACGAATTGGATTAATGTGTCGAACCTGAAAACTTGTATAATCATCTTCTTGTCCTTCTAGACTTGTTCAATTCATGATTGAAGACTTTTTTTGGATAAATTGTATAATAAAGTTGCTAAATATTTGAACTTATTTAATATTTTTTATGTTAAATTAAATTTATTAAATTATATTAAATTATATTAAATATAAAATAGAAGTACTGGTCCGACCGGTCAGACCGGGTGAACAAAAAATTTTATAAATTCCGGGTCGCCCTCTGAATCCGTTTTAAAAACATTGGTCAAAATTCAATCCCCTCCCCTCCGTTGTAATCCAGTGATCGTCAAGGAGGATTTTCAAAATCCACCAAATAATTTGATTCGGTGTTGGTATACAAAACCAAAATTATATTTGTTTTATGTTTCTAAGTTGGTAGTATGCGGTATTAAATACAACCATGTTCGTCTTTGATGCAGCAGAGAGCGTATAGACAAGAACGATAGTGACTTGTTCCGTAGATTCGCAAGAGAACAATCGGAAAGACAAGACAAGTAGGGAAACCCTAAATTTTATAATCAATTCAACTGCCTAAAATAATTGACAATAGGTCCTATTTATAAAGAAACAAAACAAACCTATTACATAAAATTCTACTAGAAATCAAACTCTTAATAATAATCACTCTAAAACTATAGACAATGACTAATAATGACTACAACTAATATCCTTTTTTATCTCCGTCGTTCTCTCCTGGTTGGAGAAATTCGTCCTCGAATTTGGTATCGTAGGCTAGTTTGAGATCTTCCTACGTGCACTCTTGAACACCTTCGAACCACGTGACACTTGGTATCTCCCATCCCAACAGAACAAATATTTAGAAATCTTGGAACCATAAATATTCACGTGAAAGACCACGAACTCACTATTTTGGACAGATCTTTCATCATTCTTGAGACTGTTTCACAAGTTCAATAATAGAAAACTCTCAACATATGCGAATTTATTAACTCAGAGAAAGTCAATATGCTCGACATACTCGATCTCATAATCCTGGACAACCTGAGACAAAGGCACATCCAGCAACTCACCACCAACAACTTCCTTGACCCCGTCCTCCTCACGAGAGTAGCAGTCATAAATTGGTGGACCAAATAAGTAATCAGCGACTTCATCCTCGGAAAAAATCTGATCGGTTGGCGCAAGTGATGTACGAGAAATTAACAAGCAATTAAATACACAATCAAATAGTATAGTAAATAAGTAGGATTTCGAACTAAGAGTTGAACATGAAATCAATGCAAGTAATTATGTGGAGCGAGAGAATTGAAAGATTTATAAGGTTGTAAAAGTTTGCAAGTAAATAATCGAAATCAAAAATGCAAATAAAAGAGTTGTGATTCAGTGGAGACAAACGAGCACGATACCTTTATGGACTACCTATTTATGTCGAGACTATAATTTTTCTGAAGCTCTAACTAGTATCCAGAGTGTTCTAGTGCATCACCCTAACGCTTTCGCTCATTAGGATGATAAAACTAAGCTAGAGTTATTCACGATTACTAACTAATACTTCTGCTCATTAATTAGACCGAGAATAAAACTAAACTCAATTATGAAGTTAACTCCTAGCGGGTTATCTCTTAGTATCAAGATTTTTCATTAATATCTTAAGACATGCCAATTGACTCTTCCGTTAATTCTAATACCTTCCGGTCCATTATCATCAACTAACATCATAATCTAAGTGATCAAGTTAGATTAAGTATTACGATCATCAATTAAAAATTACTACGAAAGATAATCAAATCATAGCCCAACATAGACAAGTAATCACATAATTAGGGTATCGCACTCACATGAGAACTACTCGCTAAGCATAAGATAACAATAAAGGACATTGTATAGAATATCATAAAAGATAGAGAAAGAGAAGGCTTAGTCGTTGGAGCAAGTCGTTCTAATCTCCCGCCATTGCTAGACCACCACGTGCGCCTTTTATTAATCTCAAGAGTAGTCCTCAATGTCTGGAATAATCTCCCTAAAATCTAATAGCTAATGACCTATATATAGCCAATCATCTAACTATAAAATAGAAAAACTTAGAGGAGGTAAACCTAAATAAAAAGTCTTAATAGCCAATCCTACGAGGCCTAGAATAAGGGAAATAAGTAAAACATAATGTTGTAGAGTCAAAATAGGGGCCCAAAGTCGTAGCAAATCGAAATGGGGCAAGATCCTGTCTAAAAAGGAAGTCTGAATTTTCTGGATTTGGGGGAGCTTCAGAATCTGTTCATTCGCTTGGCTATTCATTTGGTGCAATATAATCACTTCTCCTCTCCGACGCTTATCGAGTTTGATTGTGTTCAACTACATCAACGAAGCTTCAGGATCTGTTGATTGACAGTTGGAGAGCTTAGCTTTGCTTACTAGAAATGAACTTAGCCTTTTGAGCTCATGTACCCCAACTCACATTCCGCACTCAGTCAATGAAGTGGCCAATGTGCGCCCAATTGGAATCTTCATCCACCGTCAGAACTTTAGGCCCTATTATGTTCAGATTTTTCGACGTAATATTTCTCTTAATATATAAGCAGGTTTAATTCTAAAAAAAAGGGAAAAGAACTCCTCATAACTCTTATATGGATTACGGAGAGATGGAAGAAGTTCAGTATTGTAATTTACGCTGATTATATAATTTTTTTATTGTGAGCAGACCAAATCTAGGAACATCTTTTTAAACTGGATGTAAAATCAGCCGAAAAGATCGTAGATTTAACAAACCAAAATTAAACTAAAGTATTAAAAAATGGATAAAATACATCTAATCCATATAGAAGATAATATATTGTTAAAGACACCTAATTGCACAAATGTATAATTAAAACTTAAAAGGTCTTCATACTCGAAATATCACATATAGCATGGCCATGACTCGCAACTCACACGCAGAGATTGGGAAAACGGAGGAAAGAGAGAGGAAATTACCCTCTTTACTTTTAAATTATCTTTTATGATACCTTAAATAGTGTTAGGTAAAAAAAAAGTTTTCTATAATATTATATTTCTGGTCAATGAGCATAATTATCTCGTGTTTAAAAAGTCAACGAAAAATTGTAGTCAATTGACCACATGTACGTTGTTCCAATTATCGCGATCAACGTGCATCTATTACCTCTAACTATAGAGACCCACCTATATTTTAGACAAATAAGTTATATTCAGTAAGGTTTTTTTTAAAATGTTTAACCAGCCTGACCAAAGATTCAAATTATGTTGGATCAACCCCAAACAGAGAGAAAAATTGAACAGGTGATCAACATGGTTGGATGCTAGTCAATAAAGTTAGATCGATCTAGATCCAACTGATCAAAAAATATTTTATTTTTCAGCAAAATCATTTATAGAATTTTGATAGATTAAATGTGAAATTTAGCTCTCTAAAATCTACAACCAAGTCGGATGATATTAGAATTATTTGATAATTTAATACTAATATAATTAATAATAGAGTTATTTTCTCACCAAAAAATAGTTATAAAAAAAAACTCCGGTCAAACTCCAATAAAAAAAAACTTCGGTCAAATCAGAGATGATCACTCTCTCCACTGTTTTTCATAACATTGATATTTTGGGGCTTCATAGTTAAATCTGACATCATGATCTTTATTAAACATAGTGAACCAAAAACATTAGAGTTAATTGAAATACAAACCCATGTCTTTTCCCACGACCCTTGTAAATGTTGGAAAATGTGGGCTGGAGGATGAAAGAATAATTTTGGTGTCGTCGACTTCAAGTATCTTTTAAAGATTCTTTCAAACAAATAGTTCGACCCTCCGGATAATCCGCGAGTACAATGGGTCTATGAACTTTTATCATCGGGATTCAATGAAGCCTCAGACCATCGTCGAGTTCAAAGATTGTACTACCTTGACCCGACCAAGAACACACTATGAGAAAAAATCTGATGATGCTTAGAGAGAAAATGAAGGTTGGATTGATTAGAAGTTGGATTGTTGGATTAGAGATAAAATTCGCTATTTATAGAGATTGGCACTACCAAGTAATGCCATTTCATCACTCAAGAAGTTCCAGGAATAATTCACAAAAGTGGCTAATGGGAGGGTCACTTCCCTTGAGTTTAAACTCAAGGGACACCAATTTCAAAATGAAATAAAGGCCATGGGCGTGGCCTTCCCCCCACGGGCATGAGAATTTTTAGAATTTTACAGACAAGTCGGAAAGCTGTAGATCGTGAAATTCTCATTCCGAAAATATATTATAATAGCAAAATGGATAAACGAGTCAAAAGTTTGCTATTTTAAAAATATCCAACATTCTCCCCCTATTTTCAAAACTTTAAATTAGTAAATAAAATAAAAATTAGAACAACAGAATGACTGCATCACTTAAGTGATTGCCTACGTACTCGTGAGGGATCAAGCCAACATAGTTTAAGCTAGGATAGGAATGAGCATCAATACATAAATGATAGGTATCTTTTAGATTTGAACCTTCACTTAGTGTAAGAAATTCAAAGCTCTATCGAGGTTTTATGGTGAACAAGTCTTGAACCAAGTACCCTTTGTGATAAAATCGGAACCTCCACACATATTGACTTCAGAAGCTAGTGTGTTCTGTAGCTCGCACATTAATGGCCATGTGGTTATATCCTGAATTCATGAGTCTTCTTTAGAGAGCGGTCTTACTCTCTTAGGAAATGACCTGATTTCCACACTCATGTAGGTAAGTCTCTTAAGGTGCTTCTGCAAGACACATGTAACCATGTAGACTTATTAAGAATTTACATTCATTCTCGTTCATGCAAAAACGCTGCACCAATTTAGAAATGGGAAGTTTAACTTATTGTACCATAATCACTCTAATGACTTGTTAGTACCCATTGAACCTTGTTTATCCATTTCAAAATATAGGTTGGGTTTCCGTCATTGGCGGTCAACCCTTCTTTCATAGACCTTAGCCACATTTCCTTATATTTTATTAAAAATATTGCCTTTGGTAAACTCTTCGTAAAAGGGTCTGCCAAGTTCTTTTTAGTTTCAATAATGTCAACCGCAACTACTCCTCTCTTGGGCAATTGTCTTACCATTTGATGTTTTAGACTTGCATATCTAGATTTTTCATTATAAATCTTGTTAGAGACGTTATATATGGTAGCTTGATTGTCACAATTAATCAAAACTGCTGGAGATGGCTTCTTCCACAATGGGATCTCTACAAGTTAGTTTCTAAGCCATTTCGCCTCCTTACTTGCATCAGCCAACGCTATTAACTCTGACAACATCGTTGAATCAGAAATACAAGTTTGTTTCTTGGAACTCCAGGATACTGCAGCACCTCCTAATGTAAAGATCTATCCAGTAGTAGACTTGGATTTGATTCCACATTGTTCTAATTAGCATCACTATATCCTTCCAATATAGCAGGGTAGGTTTGGTAATGCAAACCATAATTTATGGTTCTTTTCAAGTAATTCAACACTCTTAGAAGTGCTCCCCAATGTTCAACTCCTAGGTTACTTGAGAAACGACATAACACTCCCACAGTTTGAGCTATGTCTGGTCTTGTGCAATACATAGTATACATAAGACTTCCAATGATACTCGAATACTTAAGTTGTGCATGTGTTCGTCCAACATTTTTCATTAACTTAATACTAGGATCTAAAGGAGTTGGGGCTGGTTTGTTATCAAAGTGACCATACTTCTTGAGAAACTTCTCAATATAATGAGACTGGTTTAACACCAACTCATCTCCACTTCTTATGATTTTAATTTCCAAAATCACATCAGCCACTCCTAGATCTTTTATATCAAATTTAGAGCTAAGAAACTTCTTTGTTTCTTCTATACAAGATAGGTTAGTTCCAAATATAAGCATATCATCAACATATAAACACAAAATCATGTATCTAAAATTATCATGCTTACTATAGATATATTTATCAGCATCATTAATAGCCTCTTTCCAGAACACAACATCTCTAGAACTCATAGCATCAGAATAGATTTTAGGATCGTCATCAACATGCATAACATACTTAACAATATTAACAATCCCATTTTTATTACCCTCTACAAGATATGTTATGAATACAGGATCATAGTCTTTTTTAATTCTTGTTCTTTTACTTCTTCTAGGTTCAATATCTTCCGTAGGAGCTAAAGTATCATCATTATTGTTAGTGTCTACCGATTCTAGACTAGCAACAATAGATCTTCAACAGGTTTATTTTGAGAACTATGCCTAGTTAAGTTCTCAAAGAATTCTACATCTACAAATTCTATAATCTCTGAGGAATCAAGAATTAAAAATCTGTAGGTTGTACTATTATGTGAGTAGCCTACAAATGCACATTTATAAGCTCTATTTCCTAATTTTGGTCTCTTAAGATTAGGCTTTCGAACATATGCTACCCCATACTTTCAATCTTTTCAAGTTTGGCTTTCTTTTAGACCACAATTCATAAGGGGATACATTCTTCTTTTTCAGAGGAACTCTATTCAGAATATAGCATGCAGACAATATAGCTTCTCCCTACAATGAATTAGGCAAAGTAGAACTTATTTATATAGCATTTACCATCTCTATCAAAGTCCTATTCTTTCTTTCAGCAATACCATTTTGTTGGGGTGTGTAAGGTGCAGTAGCTTGATGAACTAAGCCATGTTCTTGAAAGAATAAAGTGAACTTATTAGGAAAGTATTCGCCACCACGATCAGATTTTAGGATTTTAATTTTCTCTCCTAATTGTATTTCTACTTCAGCCTTGTAAATCTTAAATTTGTCAAAAACTTCATCCTTAGACTTCATCAAGTAAACATATGCATATCTAGTACAATCATCAATGAAAGTGACATAGTATTTATTTTCACCATGAGTCATGACTTTTAAGGTCACCAACATCACTATGTATTAATTCAAGCAAGACAGAATTTCTTACTGCGGATTTAAACGATGATGGTCTATGTATTTTTGCCTGCGCACACATTTCACATTTAGAAATATTTTTAAAATCACAATCAGAAATCAATCCCAATCTTTTCATATTTCTAAGAGAATCATAATTCACATGTCCTAATCTTGCATGCCAAATGTCAAAGGAGTCAACAATATAAGCGAAATCATTCTTCCTTAAATTGAGTTTAATCATCCCATTACAAGTATATCCTTGTCCAACGAATATTTCGTTCTTGGACAGTACAAACTTATCTGACTCAAAAGTAGCCTTGAATCCGGCCTTATTAATAAGAACTCCTGAGATAAGGTTCTTTATAATATCAGGGACATGTAGTACATTCTTAAGAGTCAAAGTCTTTCCTGATGTAAAAGGGAGTTCAACTATGCCTTTGCCGACAACTTTACTTCCTTGGTTGTTTGCTGATGTGACTTCTTCTCCGATAATCAGTTCATATGTCTTGTAAAGATTTTTGTCTTTACAGATGTGAATGGTTGCACCAGTGTCGTACCACCATCCACCATCATTGTCAAGAACAGCATTGGTACTTTGTACTACAGTGACAAGTTTGCCCTTTTGATCTGCCATATTTGCCTCATTTTTTAAATATTTCTTTCGTTGATGACAGTCATGAGCATAATGGTCAGATTTCTTACACCAAAAGTAATCACCCTTCTTCTTATCCTTTTTGTTAGGATTTTTCTTCTTAAACTGAGAGTCATTTTTTGGCTTCAAAGAATTCTAAAATTCAACATTGTTAGCCTTAGAAAAATTCTCAGTTTGCTGACTATCCTTCATTTCTCGTTTACGAGAGTCCTCTTTGATACGAAGATGATGCTGCAAACTTTCAAGGTCATAGTCAGTTTCAGCATGCTTCAATTTCTTCTTGTAATCATTCCATGAAAGAGGAAGACGGGAGATTATGACTCCAATAATGAATGAAGACATAAGATCAATACCAACATCTAAGAGTTGATTGACAATGAGTAATAATTCGTTGACCTGGGCGATAATTGACTTACTGTCAACCATCTTGAAATCTATAAAGTTACATATCAGGAACTTCTTGTTGCTTGCCTCAGAGATCTTATACTTGTTGTCCAAAGCGGTCCACAATTCCTTTGCCGTCGGGAGGCTTCTATGGCGTTGTAGATATTGGTGTCCAAAGCATTGAGGATGTGGTCACGGCACATGAAATCTTCATCTTGACGCTTCTTGCGTTTGGCCTTCAATTCGTCACTGTCCTCCGCGGTTACAGCAGGGATCTCCTCCAAGCTATCTTCAAGAATGTGCCACAACTTGATGGTGATGAGGAAGAACTTCACTGTATCTTGCCAACGAGTAAAGTTTTTACCATCAAATCGATACAGGCGGTTCAAGGTCTGGTTCATGACTTGTAGTGATTGTGCAACAATGATTGAAGTCTCACCCTCCATTGTGTCAGACATATTTGTTTGAAAATTGTTGAAAAATGTGGGTTGGAGGATGAAAGAATAATTTTGGTATCGCTGACTTCAAGGATCTTTTAAAGATTCTTTCAAATAAATAGTTCGACCCTCTGGATAATCCGTGAGTACAACGAGTCTATGAACTTTTGTCGTCAGGATACAATGAAGTCTCACACCGTCGTCGAATTCAAGGATTGTACTACCTTGACCCGACCAAGAACACATTATAAAAAAAATCTGATGATGCTTAGAGAGGAAATAAAGGTTGGATTGATTAGAAGTTGGATTGTTAGATTGGAGATGAAACCCGCTATTTATAGAAATTGGTACTATCAAGTAATGCCATTTCATCACCCAAGAAGTTCCAGGAATAATTCACAAAAGTGGCTAATGGGAGGGTCACTTTCCTTGAGTTTAAAATCAAGGTACACCAATTTTAAAATGAAACAAAGGCCACGGGCGTGGCCTTCCCCGCCACGGGCATGAGAATTTTCAAAATTTTATAGACAAGCCGGAAAACATATTATAATAGCAAAAGAGATAAACGAGTTAAAAGTTATACTATTTTGAAAATATCCAACAGTAAAAACAAGGGTGAAAAGGCTTCACCACCGGAAGGTTTTACATCAATATGATTTAGTATATTAGAGAATTTTTTTTATTAATACTTAAATTTATTTGGTCCGATTTTTTTCTACAATTTTCTAATATCTATAATCAAACATTTTTAATTTTACTGGAAATAACTCTTCTAATAATTTTCAAATTCGTTCGAACTTAATACTTCAAATAAAAAATAAAGAATCCTAACACTTGAATCAACTCGTATTAATTTTTTTGGTAAAGATCAAGGAACACTAGCCTACTAATCTTTATTAATCACAAATTGACGCATATGTCCGAGTACAACGAGACAAACTAACCCTTCTAAGATTATCTAGATACACATAAGTATAACTGGACAACGGAAAACTCACCATTACATAATCAAATCCCAACGATAGGGCATATTTGGATAGTTCACCGACGGCACGATTCTCTAAAAAGCACTCCCATGCCACGGGGGAAGGGCAGAGCACCTCGTTACATTTGTCATTAGCTTAGTGGTCAAGGCGTAGAGCAACGAACCGTTATCCATAACCAACAGCAACTTAGCAACTTTTGTCTGGAAACCGGCAAAAAAGGTTTGAAAGAAGCAAGAAGATGGCAATTCTTCACGCCTCCTTGTCAACCAGAGCAATCCATCCAACACCCTCGAAGCCTCTCTCTTCCCCTTCCATGTCCACCCTCTCTTCTTCCCTCCGTTTCCCCTCCACTCTACCAAAGGTACGTCACCAACCTGCATTGGCTCCAATGGTGATGTGGAAGCAATCTAACCCGGAAAAGAACGTGACCCTGTTTCGAATCGTTTGTGCTTGTTCGTATTCGTATTGTAGTCAGATGCGGGAATTTGATCAACACTGTGAGTGATTGATTTTTGTTGCAGGTAGTTGTAGAGCTAGACAAGCAAGTGGGAGGCCTGGCAAGGACAGGGATGCTTGCTGTCCTCTCTGCTTCCATCTTCTTCGCGGAGCCCGCGCTCGCATATAAGGTAACGGAGAGGATATGTTCGAGTAACGTATTTGTGAATTGGATGGTGATATGAGGTCAAATGTGGATGAAGGGCGGAGGTCCGTACGGAGCAGGAGTGACGAGGGGTCAGGATCTTAGCGGCAAGGATTTCAGTGGCAAGACTTTGATTAAGCAGGATTTCAAGACGGTATTCGCTACGATTGATTCGTGCTTCGACATTATCCAGCTTCTGATGTTGTGATCTGCTGGTGTTTACTTCATTTTCAGTCCATACTGCGGCAAGCTAACTTCAAAGGCGCGAATTTGTTGGGTGCAAGTTTCTTCGATGCTGATTTAACAGGTTCCTTCTGTTTCCCGCAGTCTTCCCATGCGTGTCGAGTTTGTTCGGTCGAGAAACTTTCTGTTCTTTCTCCGCTTGAGAAAATTCTTAGCTTATGTCCGTTTTGTGGAGTGTGCAGGAGCTGATCTTTCTGATTCTGACCTTAGAGGTGCCGATTTTTCCTTGGCGAATGTGACAAAGGTAATCATCCTGCACAACCCGGATCATTAATGGAGTTAAAATAGCAACTACAATTCCTCTATTCGCTCGGCCTTAGCTAATGCTAGGCAGAAGCTTCGGGTCTTGGTTGTCCCCGTTGCAGTTTATCTGAACCGGAACTCTTATTGCGCGTCCGGACTAGTCAATGTTGCATCTTTGGCCTCACTTGGCAGTACTGATCACTTCTTGCAGGCTAATCTGACAAACGCAAACCTGGAAGGTGCATTAGCTACTGGAAACACATCTTTTAGGGGATCCACCGTCACCGGAGCGGGTACGTAACTTGAACAGACACCTTATCTTCTGTACCAGCTCATGACAACAGTGTCAAGCTTACTAACATGGCCGTTTTACTTGGATTAGATTTCACAGATGTGCCCTTAAGAGAGGACCAGCGCGAGTACCTCTGCAAAGTTGCAGACGGGTAATGCTCTTCTCTCTACATTTTGCTAAGATCGTCGGGTACCTTTTCATCAACTAATCCTAAGAATTCTCCTCCATTTATGCCAGGGTAAATCCAACTACCGGAAACGAAACACGCGAGACATTGCTTTGCAATTAGTAGCTGCAGTTTTCGTCATAGCTGATCCGGGTCACAGGTAGAAGCCGCTGCTAGTCGTACGAGGTATCTCATCGATAGAGTCATTTCATGTTGTTTCATTGTAGCCAAACATGTACATGTAAATCAGAGCATCAAGAACGTTTAAATCAGAGACACTTTCTTTGGTTTCCGGGTTCCTGCAGTACCGTTCTCTTCTCCTCGCGCTATATTCTACGCGTTGCTTGCTTGTTTGTGCTAGTATGGTGCAATATCTGCAGTTCTCTCTGTTGAATTACTACCTTCCATTGCCTGTTCTGTCTCAGCTTTGACTTGACGACACATTTCACGAAAAAGGTCAACATTGAGTCATTATCAAATCACCCCACAGAATATTATGCAGCTATTGACAGGAACTTAATCTGTTCAATCAGCTAAACATGTACAATATTGGATTAGCAGACGAACTTTACAAGGTTCAAACCTGATCAACCAACAAACGAAGCTAGGGCTAGAGCAGACGATTTTAGAGAGGTCTCGCTCTCGGCTTGAAAATCTCAGTTACATTTGAAAGAAGGAAACAGTGAGGAGTGAGTGAGAAGCTAAAAATGTGCTTTTTCGATTCTAAGGAATTGGGCTTCAAATTTTCTGTTAACGATTTCACGTGACTTTGAAGGCCTAACGACGGCAATAGGCCCACGACTTTATCATTAAAAAGTATCAAGCAATTTGGAGCGTAGCCGTATATTATAAGATCTGTGCGTACGAATTACTAAATCTCATTTAGCAACAAATACTTTATAAATTTTTAAGAGATTTGTTCTAATTTAAACCGAGTTCGAGATTTTGAAAATCTAGGATTTTTCCTAATTTTATATTATTTTTGGGCATTCGTAGTTTCAACGAATTGAGACCATATTCCGATTTCGATATTTTACGAAATCAACAACTTTGTGATTGCCTATCCACGTTCTCCCTTCATCATAACATGATTTTTGTTAACCCTATTGCTACCCTAAGAATGCAATAGGAAGTTTCGGAGAACTGGTTGTTCGCATTTTGACAACCATTATTTCTATATGGAGATTAACTCAATTCTAAGAGCTCGAGATGACCAACCACCTCTATCAATAATTTGGTCTAGTAGTTTGTGATGTATGCGATATATCATTGTAATCGTTATTTTCCTATCCAGCATGTAACCCCAACTTGCCTATTTAATCCAAAGCTCCTAGGCCACTAATTTAAAAAAAAAAACAGTTGTTAAAATAAATTGCTGCCCTGAGGAATCTATTATTTGCTTGTAGGGTAACCCAATTGTATATTCATGTCCATTGAGCACTTGGGCCTTCCTTTTATTTTTTGATAGTTGATTTTATTTTAATATAAATATATGTAGCTATTTACAGTCTCTGGGTGTTAAATTTCTCGTACACGAAATTACAGTCATAACCTTATTAAAACCCTTTCAAGGTAAAACCTTGTGAAAAATCTGTGACAAGAAAAGAACGTCTAGCATTGGCATTCTTTGTTTATCTTAAAGCTTTTTCTTAAACCGCTTTAAATATTTTCAGTTACTCCAAATGTTCACTTACGATCATAAATTGTTTAAATAAGATCCTGATTTGTCTTTCGTAAACTATACAAGTTATTAAATACTCAGTGCTATTGACCTTTTCTAATGTAACAATGATCGTGTTACATTGATCCACTAACATGCCCTCGATCGTTGGTTGACAAATTGTATTATTTGAAATAAAAATTATCATCTCGGAATTTCTAAAATTCCCAAACAAGAATTAATAATGATTAAGTTCGGGAGGGCCAGAAGAGTAACCATCCGGGATTGATATATTCCTTTGTCAATTTGTCATATCCTAGACTTATTTAAAAGTCCTGTGCAAATACTTGGCAGAGCTTGGTTAAGAAAACAGAAGCTCAATCCTTTACAAATTCTCACAAGTATGAACTAGGACATCCTCAACTTTCTGATATATAGAAATCCAATAACAAAGATAAATCAAATTTCAGGAGGGACAATGATTTAACAAGCTTTAAGCTCACTAAAAAAAAAAATTAAACGCAGCAATGACCACTTCTACAAGTCAAGAAATGCTACCAGCAAACAGCTAGCTACAAACAACAGTAATCGTTTCAGGATGAACAAGCTAAGCAAGAGAACAAATCAATAGACCTTCCACAAAGAAATTGCAGTATAAACAACATATTCCCCTTCCCCCTTCTATAATTGGTTGAATTTTCTTCTCGTTAGCTTCAAAAAATCGAAACTAAACTCAACCCAATTAGCCGGTTAAATTTCCCCGGTACAAGCAAAAATGACATCCCCCGAATAGCTCCTTGGCGCCTCTAAAATGGACCACCCCTTGGACTCCGAATCCAATAAGCACACCTTGTTTGTTATTCTCGACGTATTCATCACATATCCACTACGTCCAATTACAACCAAATGCTTATTCAACGTCGTCATCAGATCGTCCGGAAAATATAAGTCAACAGGCAAGCCAGCCACCTTTTGACATTTCCCGTTCTCAAGCACAACCACCTCATCTTCCGTACATACATAGACATTTCCAACCTGTCCTTCAACCGGCGGGTTTGCCTTGCGACCAATTTCCAACAGGTATTTGCATACCGGGCTCCACGTAGAGGTGGCAGGATCAAATGCTTGGACACACAAATTGAAACTTAACACATCTGGGTTCCAGAAACGGCCACCCAAGACATGAAGCTTGCCAGATAGGAAAGTAGCTTTCTCCAACCCTGTTCCCATCACTAACTCAGTCCCCACGTCGGGCAACCTTACCCACTCGTCTTTTCCCACGTCATAAGCCAAAGCAGACATCATCGTCTTCTTGTCATGAAATCCACCTACGACATTACATACACCACCCGATCAGAATCAGACGCACACCCGAAGCACAATCTGGCACCCAACATGTCTGCCCCACGCCGCCGCCACGTGTTTGAGACGAAACTGTATATATACACCTCACCAGACGCCACAAAATTCCGAGTATGCTTCCCGCCAATGACCACCAAATTAAGACCCACGACGGCGGTTTTGGATTCAGTAGGGACTACATAGAAGTTGTCCATACGGAGGGGACAAAATTAGGACCGTTCGATTTGATAAATTTTATCCTTTCCCGATCTAATGGTCTAAAATGATTGAGGGCATTATGAGTTTTTAACCCACAAACCAGGGTTAATACTCACCCACCCTAGCCTGTAGCCCACGAATTCCAACATCTGTAGCCCTCTTCCTCTTCATCTTCCTCTTCCAGAATTGTTTAAAAAAAATTCATTTGAATCCCATTCTCTCCTCTTCCTCTTCATCTCTTCTCTTCCATTTGAATCCATTTGAATCTCATTCTCTTCATCTTCCTCTTCCTCTTCCAGAATTGTTTAAAAAAAAATCTATTTGAATCCCATTCTCTCCTCTAAGAAGAAGCCATCGACGACACCTTGAAGAAGCCACTCCCCATCACTCCTCGCTTTGCCGACGATCCCCACCACGACTTTCCCCAGATCTTACCTACATGTAATCGCTCCCCTCTTCCCCTTTCATTATCCTACGACCTACGATTTAGGATCTCCACGTTCCCAGAGGAGGACAACATCTTTTGTTGGAAAGGAACGATAAAGGGAAGCAAAGATACCATCTTTGAATGGAACTCGCTAGGCGGCAATGGGTAGGGATCCTCAGTGGACGTCCTTTAAAGATAATGACGACGGCGACCACATTGAGGGCCCCACACGTTTCTCCTTCTTCCTCATTAACCGTTGGCTGCTTCTAACTTTTTGGTTAGAGATAGAGGAGGAGGAGGCGGTAACTTTGAGATTTTGTGAGATTGAGAGAGAGAGGGAGAGGAGGAGGAGGAGACGCTTCAACAACGACAAATAGGAGGAGGATCTCACGGAGAGGTGAGCATCGACAAATTTTTGGGTTGAAGAGATTCTCTGGGAAATTATCTATCTGTGATCTCCCAGAATCATTAGTATGCTAGTACCCTCCATGTTCTGATATTAGTTTGGATGCGTTCTGATATTGGTTTGTAGTTATTCTGATATTAGTTTGGATATGTTCTGATATTGGTTTGGATGTGTTCTGATATTGGTTTGCATTAGTTCTGATATTGGTTTGCATAGATTCTGACAAATCTAACAATATTGGCTTGTAGTTGTTCTGATATTGGTTTGAATGTGTTCTGATATTGGTTTGGATGTGTTCTGAGATTGGATTGCATTAGTTCTGATATTGGTTTGGATCTGTTCTGAGATTGGTTTGCATGTTTTTGGATATTGGTTTATATGTGTTCAGATATTGGTTTTCACGTGTTCTGATATTGGTTTGCATTTGTTCTGACGTTGGTTTCCAGGTGTTCTGATATTGGTTTGCATGGATTCTGATATTGATTTGCATGTATTCTGATATTGCTTTGTACTTGTTCTGATATTGGTTTGTACTTATTCTGATATTGTAGACCCGGTCTCGTGCTCCTTCCCGGCGCTCTCCCTTTCCTATTGCTCGCCCCTCTGATGACGAGCCCCTTCGGTACTTTCCTCTGAGTTTACTTACATGTAATCATTCCTCTCTTCCCCTTTTATTGTCCAATGAATTCGGATTTAGAGTTTATGTGATTTCTGTAATTATCTTTTCCCAAAAAATTATTACTTGTAGCAGCTTGATTACAATTTGAAAGATTCTGGAATTAGCAAAAAAGATTTTTAGCCTATACCAATGTCCAAAAATTTGGTATTAGAACGCTTGGTTCATGTTTTGTGAGATCCAAATTGTTTGCCGATGAATGTTGTTGTTCTTATTTATTGCCCGGTGTTGTCCGCAGTTGAAGTGATAATGGTTTGTATCTAAAGTGATACTGGTTTGCATGTATTACGATATTGATTTACATGTGTTGCGATATTGGTTTGCATGTTAGGTGATATTGGTTTTCAGGTGAAGTGATATTTGTTTGCATCTTATGTGATTTTTAATACTATTATAATATTTATTTTTCTAGCCGAAGGTTATTGATGAGGATCAAGAGGCTGAAGTGGAACTAAAGCGAAAGTCTGAAAATGAGTATGAGTGGAGCACGTGAATAAGAAGAACAAGAAGACTAATGGAAAGGATAGAGAGGATATTGAAGGAGAGAACATTGGTCTTGAGGATCTAGGGGTTGATGGGATGGATTGTAAATAATTATGTATGTGAATAGATGTTGGTTTGCATGTGTAGCGTTATTGGTTTGAATTTAAAGTGATACTATTTTGCCTTTGTAGTGATATTGGTTTGCCTTTGTAGTGAAATTAGTTTGCATATGAATAGATATTGGTTTGCAAACCAATATAATTACAACGAAATACCATTCTCGATAATGAGTCTATATATACCGTTATTGTTCATTTATGATATAAGTTGAAATTTCAACCTAACAAAAAAATCATATATTTCTGATATTAGTTGATATCTTTCGAAACCAATATCGCATTCGACGCAAAACCAATATCACTACATCCGAAACCAATATCACTACATCGCAAAACTAATATCACTACATCCGAAAACTAATCAATTGAAAACAACCCTCTAACCTCAACACCTGCAAATTGTATAACTGGGTAACTGAATTAGGAAGACGCTTAAAATAATTATGAGAAAGGTCAAGATCTCTTAGATGCTTTAACTTGCTGATCGAACGAGGAGCCGCGACACAAGAAGAATGTAGACCAATATCACTATATCGCAAAACTAATATAACTACATCCGAAGACCAATATCACTACATCGCAAAACCAATATAACTACATCCGAAAACCAATATGACTACATCGCAAAATCAATATCACTACATCGCAAAATTAACCAAAACAAATCAACATTCAATATAGAAGACATATACAGGTCATCAGCCACCAAAAGTAAAATAAAAATTTGAATCTAAAATTTAAATACACTTCGTCTCTGCAAGTTCTTCGATAACACATGGCAACCAAATTTGAATCTAATGTTCGGCTAATAATTAATTAAGCTATTACAATAGGGGCTAATTAATTAGGTGGGTGATTAGATTAGCTCATGGAGATTCGAACAGGGATGGGTCGACCCGTACTCATACCGCCACAGTTGGAGCACGCCTTCCTCTTCGACCCAGAGCAGGTCCGGTACCCGACGTCTCCGTCTGAACACCGTGAGCAGAATCACGTAACCCTACCCATGCCATTGCAACTGGGGCAGCTGGAGGTGGGCCCAGTCATGAAATTCTGGTCCATCACCGACTTTATGAAGGCAGCTCCGGCCAGCATGCTCAGACCCGTCGCCAACACCATCGGACCCATATTTCATATTCTTCTACCGGAGGTGGCTGGTTCTTTGGTTGGGGAGAGAGAGAGAGAGAGAGAGAGAGAGGAGAGAGAGGTTTGGTTTCAATGAGAATGGGAGACGAAAATGTTTCTGCTTTGGTTTCATTAATTTATGTGTTGGTTTCTGCCAAAGATTTGAGAGATGAAAAGATTTGTCTTTTTGTTCCTTTTAAATTTTTTTTGTAAATTAACCCTAGTATGTAGATTGGTTAGGTCAATAATAATTTTTCACTATTACCCCTAATTATATTATTAACCTCTTTGATCCATTTCAGTGGGGACAACCCATGTCCCCACTGAATCTGGGCCCCACGATGGCCAACCTACAACAACAGAGAGAGAGAAAAAAAACCGAACCCTAAAAACAGAATTCTACTGATTAATCCTTTTTCTCTCAAAAAAGGTTTTTTTTTTCTCTCAAAAACAAAATAAAAAGGTTCTTTTTCGATTCCAAGGAATTGGATTTCACATTTCTGTTTACGATTTGTTAGGGGATGGCCCACATGACTTTAAAGGCCCAATTGTGGTTGCTCGTGTCGCATAATAAATAACGACGGCAATAGGCCCACAACTTTATCATCTTAGTAACAAAATTTGGAGAGTAGCCGTATAAATTAAAATGTGTATGTACAAATTACACATATATGTTTAGATAAATGTTTAAGAGAGA
The DNA here is from genome assembly GCA_963995505.1 of Hypericum androsaemum. Lineage (NCBI taxonomy): Eukaryota > Viridiplantae > Streptophyta > Magnoliopsida > Malpighiales > Hypericaceae > Hypericum > Hypericum androsaemum. Next base: position 5,932,887 of record OZ023196.1, read on the forward strand.
GATTCAAATTTAAATCGAGTTCGAGACTTTATTTTTTTTTATTGTTTCTTTGAACGTATTGCACAAATGATATTATGATATATCAAATATTTTTAAGTTGGTATTACATGAAAGCTCATCAGAGAACGATACAGAACCGCTTCTCAAGTGGTCCAGATCAAACTCAGAAGCTTGGCCACTATCGTTAGTAGCAAATTTCTGTTTAATTGCTGGTGTTGGTATTATTATTTCTTTTTGCGGTTTCGTATATTCATCTGATAGATCTTGTATTGCTAGTTGTCAGTTTGTTGTCCATTGTTTTCTTTAGTAACTTGAAGGCTCTCATTGATGCATGCCCCCCCCCATATTGAAGTTTCTTTAATTTAAGTCTCACTGAAATAATGAATTCTTGACATTATCCCTGTTTAAATGATATTTTTTTTTCATTTTACACACCTATTTAATCATGAAAAATCAAATAACCCCATATCTCTTGTTCGTTCATAATATGCTAGAACTGAGGCTGGAGACAATGTCCAGCTTGAAGTAACCGTTGTCACCCGTTTACTGCTTCTTTCTCCCTTCAAGTCATTTTCTTCTTAGCAACATTCTTTCCATTTCTCTTGAACTGTGACAGGCAATCCTTGGCTTATGAGTATAGACTGGTCAATTGTGCATGTGAAACGATCGAATGAGTTTCTTTGTGCTGGGTCAGAAGGGTTCAAGGAGAGATGCATTAGCCATATAACTGTTGTTTCCTAGAAGAGTCTCTCTCTTTTTGTTTTTCCCTTATGGACGAGTCAAATGTCTTTCGATATTGTCGAGAACATGCTACTTTTCATCACTTTCAATATGACATTTTCGCTTTTAGTACTCCGTGTTGATGGAATTGTTTAACTAATGCAGGGGAAAGTGAGTTGTTTAATGATCAATGACCTTGATGCTGGCCTAAGGTAGATTTGGTGAGGAACTGTGACATTTCACTTTTTTTTAATGCCTGTATCATATATGTCTTTTTTATTTTAGTAAGCTTGACTTGTTGCATCACAATGTTCATGATGAAGCATCTCTTTTGTAGAATGTCATACTGTAACAACCAACTTGGTACCAATTATTGGGGCCTTTTCCTGATTTGCCAGCATCTGGTTATTGATGAACTTGAAAGAGCATGATCTGAATTAATAATAACTGGCTTCTCTGTATGACCGGCCAGGCCAGCTTTGGATTTCTTTCTATGGAGCTATGAGGTCTCGGACATTTGATAGGCCAATCTTGGAGGTCTCGGACATTTGATAGGCCAGGCGTAGGGACATTTGAGAGTGTTCTTTTATGGGACTAGTTAGATCGCCAAACTTGCAGACAAACAGAGTTGTGTAAACTTAAAAAGGAGGATTCATCCTTGTTCGAACGTTATACAATAACGAAGCTCGAGTCAGCACTAAATCGAATTCCCTACTTGCAGGGATTCTACAAATCACAACTCCATGTCTAAAGCAGAGAACATCAACCAACTTTCAGGAGCTCCACGTCGTAAACGAGCCCGGTGGCAATCAAGCCAAATAAAATCTCATTAGACATAGCAAGATGACCAACCAACCAATCTAGTGAGTCAAAATCCATGTTAAGATTAATAATACATTTGGGAACAAGTTGATACTATCGTAAGGAACCAATAAAACATGCCAGAACAAAAAGTGAACAAATGATATCACCGACATGGATTTGTAAATCAAGGCCATCACTAGTCTAGTAAGATGGCCAACAAGTCTAGTGATATCACCAACTTCCATGTACTACAAGCAAGTGAAATTCCAACTACGAACTTGGCATCGAGAAAGGTATCACTAGTACCAATTTCGCATGAAACGAGCATAAAATTGGAAGACTTCTAGGCTATCTAAGAAAATACTCTCAACTGACGAAACCGAACACCGCAGAATTAGCAAAGAGTCATCATAAATATCAAGGATATCATCATCATTAGGGTGCACACAGCAGAACCAAACTACATTCTCCCTTATTGCATTGAAGCAACATCCTCTGCGGCTGGTCAACGGTCACGGTATAAAATCATATATTCATTCATGTGTGTTATTTTGATTCTAGGCGTTGAAGTGAAACCACTGAAGTCTTTCATCCTGGCTCACGACAGGAAGCTTCACATCACGCAAGCTACGCTGAGACTTTGTCGGACAAAGTTCCAGCATAGCTTGCATGATGTGAGCTTCCGGTTCGACATGTTGGGAGCCAGGATGAAATGCTTCTTTTGCTTCACTTCAACACATAGATTCAAAATAACACATGAGACATTACGTGCATATTTTAACCATAATATTTTTAGAAAAGTGCAAACACGAGAAGAAAGAATACCCCAGAAAAATATTTTGTTCGTCACGAGAAGAGTGACTTGTTTTGTTCTTTTTCTCTTCTCAACTAGTTACAAGTTGCGCCGGCGAATAGGGAAGGAAGAATTGCGAGTATAAATGGGAAAGATAAATAGACCGTGACGGTTTGGGAATATAAACCAACTGTAGTTTAATTGCAGGTACCACCTTCCATGCAACTCTTCGTTCTCTGGAATTTTCCCATTAATTCCCTCCACTAACTTTGAACTTCTATTCCTTCTAGCCTCTCAACATTGGTTTTATTTGGTGAATATCTGTTATTCGAGTCTGCATATTATCGAACTTTATAATAAAATCTTTCTAAAACGATATTGTTGGAACCTGAGAAAAAATATCAAAGGTTATCTAAGTTTACATTTTTTATTCTTAAGATATTAAAATTAAATTTTTATCCATAAATACGTAAATAATAAAAAAAATTATTGTCTATATTCAAGTCAACTAAAATCTTGACTTATAGCATTATTTAAATGATACACTTGATTGATATATATTTTTTACAATAAGACGACTATTACAAGGACCATTTGAAGAGAATTTAGAAGATGAATGATGATGTAAAATTTATCGAACAAACAAGTCTTGCATAAAATTGTATCTTAATATATTTTTCAAATTCATAAAATATGTAAAAATATATGTATTTATTAAAGTTGTACGATTCATAAAATTGTATCTTAATCATTTAATCATTGTTGCACATTTTCAGAGGTTTTCATTGTCATTGTCTTGTCTTGCATCTTTAGACTTCTACGATTCCATTCTTACAAAGTCCTCAGCTGTCCGGAGGATAAGAGAGGTCTTTTACTCGCCACTTGGAGTCAGATTCAACCTCTGCAAGACTTCATAGATCACTGTAATCTCATGGATCTTGGTTTCAAAAGGAGTAGATATACCTGGTGTAATAACAAGTAAGGAGAGGCAAGAACCTGGAGAGACTTGATAAAGCTCTTTCTAATTCAGAATGGAGAGAATTATTTCCTCATGCCCAGCAAATCAATGGAGATATGTCAGGGGATCATGCATATATTCTTCTTAATCATAATGCTATGATTAGGAAGAGGAAGAATATTTTTAGGTTCGAAGATTGGTGGACCAAAGAACAAGCTTGTAAAGTTATCATCTCTTCCAGTTGGAGACAACATGTCCATGGTAACTGTTCTACTAAATTTATTAGACACAGAGCTATTTGTGCTGCTAATTTATAGAGCTGGAGCATTAGGGTCCTGAAGAGAAGGAAAAATCTGATTAGTCAAGCTACGTCTAAGCTAGCTCAACTACAACTCCAACCCAATACCCCAGCAATTCAAGAACAGGCCAATAGAACCAAGAAGGAGCTCGCCTTGCTACATCAACAAGATGAAATTTTTTGGCACCAGAGGTCGAGGATCAACTGGCTCAATTATGGAGGGCTCAACATCAAATTTTTTTATGCTTCCGCCACCCAGAGACGTCAATACAATGAAATAATCAAGCTTAAGAGCATCTCAGGCATATGGCAGGAGGATCAAGCTTCTATCAGGACTACCATACAGTCCTTTTTCAAGGATCTGTACAAATCTTCTGAAACTGATGGCCCTGAGGAGATTTTGCAACGAGAAGGTTTCATCCCGTCAATCTATTTTCTCCTTTAGGCGCACAGGTTATAGGGGAAAGAGCAAGCGTCAGGTCCAACCTAAACAAGCATAAGATGACCGGGAAGCGAGTCGTAATCGAATTTACCTACCTTTTAGCTGTCAGTAAACAGACAAGCTTATCCAGTTCTAGCCCCCTTCGTCTAACTAGTAACAAACCCTCTTTGGTGAATGAGCAAATGGCCATAAGCTTGGTCAAACAAATATCATATGAGGAGATTAAAGCGGCTGCCTTTCAAATGGGAGGATCTAAAGCACCCGGTCCCGACGAACTTCCAAATTATTCTTCCATAAATTTTGGTGCATTGTTGGTTGAGAGTTTATTGACATGATTAAATCTTTGTTTTCTGACGAGTCAATTGGAGCTATTTGCAAAGGGTCATAGAATCACTTGGCTTCCTTAGGAAGTGGATTAGATGCACTATGAGTTGCATATCAAGCGTTTTCTACTCTGTAATGGTAAATGGATCTCTTCTCGACTGGTTTTCTCCCTCAAGGGGAATCAGGCAGGGTGATCCTCTATCATCTTTTCTTTTCCTTCTTATTGCAGATTCATTTGCATATTATATAAGATGGAATTTGGAAAATGGTATCATTCATGGGCTTTAAATCAAAAGACTAGTCATGTGCTTACTCATATTATGTTTGCAGACGATACATTAATCTTTGGAAAGGCTAGCTTCAGAGCAGCTAATGCAATACGACACATACTTGATAAATTTGTGGCTTAATCTGGTTAACAGATCAATTTTCATAAGTCAAATATCAGGTTAACACTGGTTTAGATCAAACTATTGAAGACTCTATCCTGCATACTCTTGGCATGAATCTTATGTCTGATAATGACAAGTATCTTGGACTTTCTTCCTTTTGGGGCAGGTCCAAGTGCGCTGCTGTAAACTTCATTTACAATGACATGTGGAAAAGATCTTCGAGTTGGAAAAACAAGATGCTCTCCCCTGCTGGACGAGAGACGATGATCAAATCTGTGTTAAGCTTAATCCCAACTTATGCTATGCGATGTATTTTATTCCCTAAATTTATGTGCAAAAAATTGGACAGCCTTATGGCTCGATTCTTTTGGTCATGAGATTTGGAAACTAGTAAAATACATTGGCTTAGTAAGGCCAAAATTGCAACAAAAAAGGATCAATGGTGGGATGGGTTTTAGGAATATGGAAGATTTTAATATCGTTCTCCTTGTTAAACAAGCTTGGAAACTCTTGAACAACCAGGATTCCATTTGTTACAAGCTACTTAAAAGAATATATTTTCCTCAATCATCTTTGCTGCAGGTTTAGAGAAAGAATGGTGCCTCGTGGACATGGAATAACATCCTTAGTAGATTAAAGATGCTTAAACCTGCGGTATTCTGGAGAGTCACTGATGGCTCAAGCATCCAAATTTGGGATAATGTGTGGATTCTATGTCTACAGAGTCACAAAATTAAATCTATCAAACCTGAATTGACTGTAGAAACTTTTGTTGCAAATCTGATGCTAATCGACAAAGACCATTGGATTGAGGAGACCCTCCGCAGATTGTCCAATGATCAAGAAGGGAGAGCAATCAAGCAAATTACACCTAGAAGGAATGCAGGAAGGGATAAACTTATCTGGCTTCCCGCAGATTGTCCAATGATCAAGAAGGGAGAGCAATCAAGCAAATTACATCTAGAAGGAATGCAGGAAGGGATAAACTTTTCTGGCTTCCTATAAAATCTGGGAAGTACACTGTCAAAGATGGTTACCTTGGATTTTAGACAATGATGTACCAGTTAACTCTTTTTTGGTGCAGGTTGTGGAAGCTTGATGCCTTCCCAAAGATAAAAATTTTCCTATGGAGAGATAAATTATTATAGATCCCAACTGTTGTCTCTATAATACTACAGTTGAGGATATTTTACATGCCCTGTTGCATTGCCCCCATGCTCGAAGTACCTGGTTCCTATCCCACTTGGGGTACACAATGCAATGAGAGGAGTTCCCTGACTTTCAGTTGTGGCTACTTCATTTGCTCTACAAGCTGATTCAAAGTGGTGACCATTCTGTGATCCAACAGAATTGTTTTATCTGGTGGCAAGTCTGGCTTGCTCGAAACGAGCACTATTTTAAGGGCAAGAGACCCGAGCCCCAAGACACATGGATAAGCGCTTCACATAAGGCTTTGGAGTATTCTAACTTACAAGGTCATTCACTCCCTGCTCCAACAGCCAGTGCAGCTGAATGCTGGCATCCACCAGAAGCTAATCAATTGAAGATTAATGTTGATGCATCTTGGCTCTCTCCTTCCGAGGATGCTGGGATTGCATTAACATTAAGAGATGATGGTGGCTGCCTTAAAGAAGTCAAGGCTGCTAAGATCAGGACCTCTACGACTATCGAAGCCGAGTTATACGCCATCCTTGATGCAACTAAGTTTGTACAACATCACCTACCTCTTAGTTGTATTTGGATGGAGTCCGGTTGCAAGATGCTTGTTGATTTCATAAACAACGCATCTTCCACTATTGATTGGAATGTGGAACTCCTTGTATTGGAGGTGCAAAATTGCCTTTTGAGTTTACCCTTGTGTGAACTAACGTTTGTGCCAAGACTAGGTAACAAAGTCGTGGATTGGTTAGCGAAATCAGCTAGATTAGGCACTTTTGTGGATGATATCGTTGAACATCCTCCTCGTGAACTTAAAAGGCTATCCTTTTGTATGACTCTTATGCTTATGATTAATGAAAGTACTATCTTTTACTCTTAAAAAAAGAAATCAGTAACTTTGGCATATCTGTGGATGGATGTTGTTTGGCATATAAAGAGTAAGAAAATGGCTTAGCGTTGATGATGTTGCTGTGGTTTGGAGTTTGGACGTGGTTTTACGGTCCCCGATTACTAAATCAGACATAGCCCTAACCGAACGTAATGACATTAGGAATATATAGTTGGATGTAAACTAAACTACACCAAACTAAGGGGACGCGATTTGGTCCTGGGCCTATTATCCAGAACCGGCCTGGACGTTTATAAGGCCCGGACGCACGCGGGAGCAGGCGAGGGTATTATGGTCAAAATATCCACACCACACGCGACGCGTGTGGCTATTTCAAAATGGAAAACCCCGCTTAAAAAACGGATAAAGCGGTTGACAAGAAGATTTTTCTGGATCCAATTCCTCCTTCCTCATCAGGATCAAAACAAAAAAAGATAAACACCCATTTTCTCGCCATCTGCAGGTTAGAAACCCTAGATCACACCAAAAGGCGAGGCGATTGGAACTGCAAAAACTACTGCAACCATCCATGGATCTTCAAATTACAGAGCAACAAACTACTGCAACAACCCTAGAAGAAACACAAAAGACGGCAATGGATCTTCCAACTATAGAGCAAAAAACTTCGACCATTGAAGGTTAGTCGATCTCCTCTATCCCTCTCCCCTACATCGAACTACACCCATCCGTTTTGAAAATCAACATCAAAATCTAAAACTCTTGCAGATCCAAAGCAACAAACGGGCGAGATAGCATGTTCAAATCAACACGGTTCAAAACCTTTGTTTATCCAATCCCAGAAAGGTAACTATTAGCCTGTAGCTCGTAGCTTATCTTCGTACTAAAGATATAGTTATTATTTAATGGTTCGTCATGATATAATTTAATAGTTTATTTTGTATGATTGAATGGTTCTTCATGATATGATTTAATGGTTTGTGATGTTACGATTGATATGTTACGATTGAATGATTCGTCCTAATATGATTTAATGGTTGGTTTAGTTACGATTGAATGGTTCGTCATGATATGATTTAATGGTTTGTTCAGTTATAATTAAGTTGTTTATTCAGTTTTTCTTTTATGCAGACTCAAAATTGGAACAACTGGAAAAAGAAGAATTCTTGAAAGAAAAATAGTTTGCCACCCCTGAAGATCTGCGAGAATTTTACTACTCTTACGCCCACCAAAAAGGATTTGGTGTGCGTACTCAGTATAGGAGAGGACGGATTATCAATGGCCTGAATACCATATATTATGTCAAATACGTCTGCAACAAAGAGGGTTTCCATCGGCCATCTAAGAATTTAAAAGAGAAAGATGCTCGGCCTTATGATCAAAGAGAGGAAAGAGTTGGGTGCCGTGCAATGATTTATTTCCATTATTCGATAGAGACAACAGCTTATTATATAAAGGAATGGGTTGTTGAACATAATGATCACGAGCTACACTCTGAAGCGTGTTCCCATATGCACAGATCAGCCAGAGCTCTCAATCCTATTCAGCAACACACAGCTAACCTAAATAATCAAATAGGTATCCCACTAAGATCATCTTATGAGCTGATGGCAGCAGCTGCTGGAGGTAAGCAACATCTTGGTTTGCTTCACGTGGATCTAAAAAACCATCTGGGCAGTCGAAGACAAAGGGCAATGAAAGGAGGTGAAGCTACTGCCCTGCTCGAGTATTTTAGAATAGAAGCATACCAAAATCCATCTTTTTATTATGATATAGAAGTGGACTTTGAAGAAAGGATTGCAAACATTTTTTGGGCTGCCAGAAGGATGAGGATGGACTATAAATATTTTGGTGATGCAATCTGCTGCGACACAACATACCGAACAAACAAAAATTATCGGCCATTAGGTATGTTGAATGGTTGGTCAACTCTGATTGAATGTTTTTTCAGTTACGATTGAATAGTTTTTTTAGTTACGATTGAATAGTTTTTTCAGTTACGATTGAATGGTTAGTTCTTTTCGATTGAATGGTTTGTTTAGTTCCGAATGAATGGTTTGTTCAGTTCTGATTGAATGGTTTGTTTACCTCATGCAGCGCTATTCGTTGGATATGACAACCATCGCATGGGCTGCATTTTCGGTGCAGCTCTTCTGTTTGACGAGACAACAGATTCATTTCGATGGTTGTTCAAAACTTTCGTAAGGTGCATGAATGACAAAGGACCAGAAACGATCTTCACTGACCAGGATGCAGCAATATCAAACTTGGCAAAAATTTAAAGATGAGAGAGAATCCAAGGAAGTCAAAGAATAGAATAAAGAGTAAAAATGAGATCGGACGGATGAACAAAAAGGCAAAGTACAAATATTTGGCGATAGATTTGAACAATCCTGCCCAATAACAAGATTTTTTATATGTTTATGTTCATTCCCATACATTCTGATACTGTGGATACATTGATTAATGACATTACTGTTCTTTTAATACAGTGGGCTGTTCTTTAATAATCAAATAGTTTGCTAGGTTATGATTCAATGGTTCGCTATGTTACGATTCAATGGTTTGCTATGTTACGATTCAATGGTTTGCTATGTTATAATACAATAGTTTGTTATTTTACGATTCAATAGTTTACTAGGTTACTATTTAATGGTTTGGTATGTTACGATTCAATGGTTTGGTATGTGATGATATAATGGTTGGCTTTTTTATAATACAATGATCAGGGGTTTAGGGATAGAATTGAACAAACACTTAGCGATAGACTTGAACATTCCTGCCCAATAACAAACATAACAAAGATATTTAATATTTCTTCTCCTCAAGGTTCAATGGTTTGCTATGTTGCGATTCAATAGTTTGCTATGTTACGATTCAATGGTTTGTTATTTCACGATTCAATGGTTTACTAGGTTACGATTTAATAGTTTGGTATGTTACGATTCAATGGTTTGCTATGCGATGATATAATGGTTGGCTTTTTTACAATACAATGATAAGGGGTTTAGGGATAGAATTGAACAAACACTTAGCGATAGACTTGAACATTCCTGCCCAATAACAAACATAACAAAGATATTTAATGTTTCTTCTCTCAAGGTTCAATGGTTTGCTATGTTACGATTCAATGGTTTGCTATGTTACGATTCAATGGTTTGTTATGTCACGATTCAATGGTTTACTATATTACGATTAGACACCATCCAATGGTTTGCTATATTACATCAGAAGCACACAAAATCTATAGATCTGTAATATCAATTCGAATAAACCGTGGATATGTTTAGCATAATAACTAGGTGCATGTTCAACAATAGTTCGACCGAAAAAGTATATAATAGGGACAACGTTCAACCGTGGAGTATCACAATCATTTAACCTCCTTCTTCTTGCCTTTAGACCCTCTCCATTTCATGGCGGCTTGCACAACCAATGGCAACACAAGATTATCAGGATGCACCACCATTGTCTTCAACATATTCTTCCTGTGCTCAATGAGAAATGCACTTGTCTTCCAATTCCTTATGTACATTAGATCAATCTCATTCAATGGCCAGCGTTTGGTGTATAGTTCACAGAAGAGGGACGCATATACTTCACAACTTCGAGTGTCGGGTTGCTTCGGAACATTATGCAAGATCCTGAATTCATATTCTTCAGCATTTACTTCTCTGAAATCACTCAGAAAGTAAATAAAAAGACCAAAAATCTTCTGTGGGTGGTTGATCAACTCCTCCTCCTTCCGTTCAACATTCATGCTGTCTAAGATAAAACAACCTTTCGAGGTAACATCGATCACGAACACAGAAAAGTGATCAACGTGGTACCATGGGAAGATCCACTATCAACGAAACAGAAACGAAAATAAAAATTAACACAAAACTTGAGAATTATAAAAATAAAAACAGCTACAATCAAACGTACATATAGAATGCGCTTCTTGTCTTTAGGTTTCCTCAGAAAAGGGAAAAAACCATTAACAGTATTCTCAATATCTGTGAAATGAGCACGAGGGTTGGCAATTCCATCAACATTTGGATGTTCAGGCTTCAACCACCTTTCCTACAATCATTTATAAAAAAATTAAAATACAAAAGCATCAGATATCATCCGATGGTTTACAATGTTATTATTCAATTGTATGATACTCACCGCTACCCAAATAGGGAGTATCACACGATCAATATTCTCCCCACGGGTTTCATGCCTTTGAGATGATATCTGAGATACCAATCTACAACTGTTGATGAAAGCCACATCATTGGGCCAAGAGATTCAGTGTCGTCCCGCACCAATCTGATATTACCATCCCATCCCAAAATCTCCCCTCTGTAAGCCATAACAACAAAATTATTAAAAAAATACAGCTAAGAAATATTGCACAACCACCCACATATCAATGACGTTCACACAATCAACTTACGACATATTTGGTCTCTTCCCTATTGCATACTGCCAGATAACATCATGCATATCATCTGTCATCTCCATGAACACTTTCTTGGCGTCCGCAGTCGCCTCTGGTCGATTAACAAAATTTTCAACATGCTTGTTGTATCTGGGAGGTGGGTTGTTAACATTTACCTCCCTTTCAAGTGCTTCAATCTCAGCAGGGGTCAACTCATGCACAACAGCCCACTCAACTTCTTTCCTTTTATCCTTTTTCACCTTCTTAGAGCAAGGAGGAGGATCCATTGCTGGTACAACATCAGCTTCTGCTACTCCTTTGCCCTTATTTCCCCTCGTACGATGGCAAGGAGAATCCATTTGTGGAACATCAGAAGCTGTCACTCCTTCGTTCTTATCCCCCCTCTTCCTCTTCTTCTTATTCTCACCCGTAAAAGGAGTCTTCAGGTTCTTACTACGATACCTTGTGCGCTTGCCTATAACATCAGGAATCGCCGGCTCATCCAAAATAATCATACCCGGGGCACCAGCAACATCACCACTACCCACATTACCCATCTCCCCCTTCTTACCAGCAATCATCTTTGCTGAAACCTCATCTACATGTGTAAAAAGAAAATGTGTAAAATTTGGATCATTAAACAAACTTTGCGAATCAGATTCGTTTAGCTTTGCTGAAATCTCATCAATCCGGGCAAAAAACAATTGGGTAAAAATTGGATCATTAAACAAGCTCTGCGAATCAGATTCTTTGGACTGGCTGGCATCTCCAGCAGGTTGGTGAACGTTATGTGTGGCAGCAAATTTATCAAAAAGATCTTCAAAACCTAATGAGAAAGATGGAGGATCAAAATTATTACCAACACGAGGTGCATCATCCTTTTTCTCATCACGATGATGATGATCAGACCCCCTGCCCTCTTCAACCCCTTTAACAACTTCTTGTGACAGATCATCTGCACTCCTAATGCTTGACACTGATGTGAAAACATCACTCTGAATGTCCTCACTCGGAGTGGCGCCACTAGTTTGAGTAGGCGCATAATCTCGATCGTCATGTTTGTCATCCGTATCATACTTTTTGCCTCTCCTAAGTTCCCACATATAAATCGCCTGTTACAGTATATATTAACAACAAATTGTTTGTTATGTAATCATCAAATAGTTTGATCTATTATGATTAAATGGTTTGTTCTGTTATGATTAAATAGTTTGTTCTGCTATGATTGAATGGTTTGGACTGTGATTATTAAATTATTTGTTATGTGATGATTAAATAGTTTGTTAATAAGGAATTACCTTTTTGTTCTGCCACCTTCTCGCCCTCAACCTTGACAACGCATCATTCACAATTTCACGCTTGTCACATGACGCTGTTGGAAATTGATCATTCACCTCTGCACCCTCATTTTCAACGTTGCTATCTTCCCCTATCACTCCCTCTACCCTTGTCACTCCATCTCCCACTACATCCTCTTCTCCTACCACTCCCTCACCCACTCCAGCCTCTCCCTTCTCCCCACCCTCATGCTCCTCTCCCACTTCCTCTACCCCTTCAGCCTCTCCCTTCTTCCTGTCCTCTTTCATTGCCGTCCCCTTCCCCTTCCCCTTTCTATCATCAATCTCTGCCATGATCTTTCTTCTAAGAGATTTCAGGTCTTTGATCCGAACATCGATTTCTCCTAATTTTTCAAGAAGCTGCAACAACAGATTAAAAAAATTTAATTATCAAATATTAAGAACACAAAATTTAAATATCAGATATTAAGAACACAATACAATATAAAGAAATAAATAAAACAAAAACCTCTTTATTTGGCAACAACAACCATTGGTCATCATTTGCATCCGAGGAGGAAGGGACATTTCCAGCAGCAGCAAGCTCTGCAAGGTGGGTATGGTATCTCATCAACAAGTGCGTGTTACCACCATCCTTGATTACAGTGGTAGCAGCACTATCTAGCCCAAGCCTCAACCCAACATTGGCCCTTTCAGCAACATACTTGCACCAATTATATTTCCTTGAATGGTGTGGCGGATTGATATATGCATAAAGCTTGCCGCAAACTACATCAGATGTGGTTGGGGCAAGGAAAACCCCAATGTCATACAAGATATATAATTGTGCCCAATCTACATCCGCGACCGGCTTATCACGCATCAATACCGCCCTCACTTCCTTGAGCCTAATAAAAGAATGTTTTCTCCGTTTCAATGAATACCTACCCAGAAAATCAGTGAGATTCATTTTTCCATCTCCCTTCCCCCTGAAATCATCACGATCTAGAACAATATCAACATCCCCATTTGGGATGTCATAGCTGTTGTTCACAAACAACTCAGAAACAGTACGCAAATGCACCCCCTTATCTTTGCATATTGCAACAAATTCAGCCATCTGTTTTGGTTTAATATCAGCCTCTTCAACTTTGAAGAGGTAGGGAAACCCAACTTGCTTAATGAAACGTATCCGTTCTGCAGCATCTGGGTGACTTTGGGGACCAAACAAACGACAATTCAATTCCTTCATGGAGCTCGGCCTCCCACACGACTTTTGTTCCGAACCCACCTGCAATAAAAACAACCATAAACTTGGCTTCGATGAAGGCGAGCAGATTTGGACACAGCTAGGTGCATGTTCAACAGAAGAAACTATTTTATAATAAAGGATTAAACCATTCAATAATGACAGGACAAACTATTTAATAATGAAGATCAAACAATTGAAACACTCCAGAACAAAGCATGGCTCTAAAATAACACTAAAATCCCTAAATAACAGTAAAATAAAATAAAAATTTTGACAAATCAAAAACCCTAAATAACACTAAAATCCCTAAAAAAAATAAGAAAACTCTCGACAAAATCAAAAACCGAAAACCCTAGTAACACAAAAAAATAACTATCAAACCCTAATAACCATAATAACGTGGAAGAAGATGAAGTAAAAGGAGAAGCACGTGACCTCGCCGTCGGTTGTCGACCTCGCTTTCGGTTTTTGACCTCGCCGTCGATTGTCCATCTGGCCCGCTGGAGTTGTACGTTCACTGCGTCGGTAGTCCACATCGTTCACTCGCGAACTCGACGTCAGTTGGAACCGACTAGAGAAAGGGGGGATAGAGAGACAGACGGAGAGAGAGCGCGAAGAGAGGGTATAATTGGAGAAGCAGAGGAGACGCAATTTTGAAAAAAGGGAGGGAGGGCGGTTTCGTGATTGTATTCACGCGCTCACGAAAGGGGATCAATTAAGTTAATAAAGTGACTAAAATACCCCCGACCATCCCTGCCCCGTCAGATCAACATCCCTATTTTTTCGGATTGATTCAACGGCCTGGACGGAAATCAAAGCCCAGGATGGAATCCGCACCCCAAACTAAGAAGGATCTACATCAAACTAGGACGGATATTTACACCAAAATAGGATGGGCCTAAATTAGGGGTGAACTTAAAACCGAAATAAACCACACACCGCACCAAATCACACCAAAAAATTAAAACCGTAAAGAAAAAGTGGTGCCGTGGTGCGGTTTCAAACTGCATCGCATGCTTGCGGTACGGGGTCGGTTTGTATTTTATTCAACCCGCCAAACCGCACCGCACCGTATTCATAAAGTGAGGTCGTTTTAATATTATAATAAAATAGGAATCGATCTAATTGTATTACTTTGTACATGAGTTACAAGGCTATATATACACCTGAGGTCATTAATGATCTAATTAGCTGTTCACTCAGTTAAGGAATGTTGATCATCCAAGAAACTAAGAAGATCTACAGCAGCGGAGGACACTACAATTATGCAGCAGAGATGAACTCTACACTTCTGCAATTGTGCAGCAGAGAAGAGCTGCAAATCTGCAGCACATACAACATCTGCAATTCTGCAGATAACTTCCTTCCAATATTTCAATAAATATGGTTTACTTAGAGAAAAAACGATGTCGTTTGTAGTTTTTATAAAAGACTAAAGAGTCCCAACTTTCCCAAACCCCATTTCTTTGTTACTGTTAGGAACTTTCGTGGATTGAGAATTTGTGGTGTCAAACCGCAACCCGCACCACACCACCCCGACACCGCGATACCGTGACACCGCGGTTTTCTATCAAATCGCAAACCGCACGGTGTAGATTTCATGTAAATAAAAATTGCGGTGCGGTGTCAATTTTCACACCGACACCGCAAAACCGCACCGAACTCACCGCTAGCCTAAATAGGCTCAATACTAGATGGGCGTCGCTCCTTTGATGCTCTTGCAATTCAATTTCTGGCATCGCATCATTTATTTTGGGCCGTATCTAATACTTATATCGCCGAAGCCCGAGAAGCTAAACCCATGACCTATTCTAGCTCATATCAGCCCTCTCTATTCAATACGACCAGCAAGCCCACTAAAACTTTCTGTTTCTTTTAAATTTTTTAATAATAGGATCTTGTTAGGATTATAGTTCGAACCTGATCATTTCAAGGCAAATTCACACCATTTTTTATATCATTAGATTAAGTACTAGTACTAATTTTTTTTTTTTAATTTGAGAAATCAAACTCACAATCTCAAAAAAAAAAGAGAGAAATCAAACCCACTAAAACTGGGACCCGAAACAACCTCAAATGAGAAAGATAAAAGTCATAGTGGAGAGATGGGAGAGGGTGAGCTAGCATTGAATTCAAAAGTTCCTTTATTTTTCTCCCATTAACTTGGAAAAACCTCTATATGGTGTTCATTTTCTAGTTTTTCACTTTTTTGGGTACATTTACAAAGTTTTTTGGTTCATGTGTTCAAACACAAAATGATTTTTTGGTATCTTTTTATTATAATACAAAACTTTATTTCATATTGTGATTTAGTACGAAGAACTATATTTTCGTACTGTGCTCAGACACCTGAACAAAAATACTTGAAAAACGGACCTCATTTTGATTAAAATCGAGAAAAACAACACCTGGTAGGGCATTTTCCCATTAACTTCTTTTATGTTATTTTCCAAGGAAGTTCCCTTCTTTTTCATTTAAAAATTTATTAAAATGATACTCGATAATCAATAATTTCTTTAAAATATTTTTTCCAATCCAAACTTGAACTAATTTTAAAAATATAAAATTTATTAATTAATAAGATAATAATTTTAAATAATATCAGTATACATAAATTAATATTCTCATCAATATCAGAATCTAATAACCAGTGTTGATTGTTTGATTTCTTAAAATATAAATTTAGCTAGATTTAATCTCTATTGTTATCACTGCATTCTAAAGGTTAAGTGTCATTTTCCCAAACTGTCTCTGAATAATTGTTGCTTAATAATCAATAATTTTCTAAATTGATAAATTTTTATGTCATCCCAAAACTATTCCTTCACATAGGCTTTAATGGATTTAGATAGCCAGCGGCATGCTTTACGGCTCATGAAATGACATTCGTGTCTCTCAACAGCATTCAATTTTCTTCGAAACCAAGCCGAGCTAGTAACACGCTAAAGTACTTTTTCAAATGACACAAAATATAGACTAATTGTTAGAAGTTTAGATTTAAATTATAACAACATAATAATTTGTGTAAAAAATTTACCTAAAAAATATTCTTCGGGGTACCCTCTATAAATTTAGGGTTAGTTATTTCGCACTGAAGAAGGTACAAGCACACGTCTCTTCCTCTTTGACCACCTACCTGATCGTTACATTTCTGGCAACACAAGAGTTTCAAGAAATGGCTCCTCTGGCGATGGATGCAGCCGTAATTCGTGGGAACGCTTTTATCTTAGCCATTGGTACTGCCAACCCTCCTCACTGCATCCTCCAGAAGGATTACCCTGATTTCTATTTCAACATCACGAACAGCCAACACTTGCTCCAATTGAAACAAAAGTTCCAGCGCATATGTGAGTCATCCCTATTTTATACACTATTCCTGTTTATGTTATTAGTTTCACTTTTAATTCGGTCTAGCGTTCAAGCCTTATGAAAAGGAAAAAAAATATCACCAAAAAGTCGTTTATTAAGTAATGTCGGACAATTCTTGACACTGATACCTATAAAATATTTGGTCATTATTATAGATATCTCTCAACATATTACAAATGATCGTCTCAATTTCACAGATTTAAGTCAATTGACTGAACTACGTATATCGTATCTTTTCCGATGATATTGTTCCGATGAAATCCACAATTATATTGCACATTTGTATGCTATGGTTTAGCATCATGGTCACAGGTTTCCACTAATCCATTATCTTTAAATGCAGGCGACAAGTCAGGAATCAGGAAGAGACACTTTTATCTGACCGAAGAGGTCCTTAGAAAGAACCAGGACATTGCAACCTACGGAGCAGGATCCCTCGACTCCCGACAGGGCATCCTCGTAACCCAAGTCCCCGAGCTTGGGAAAGAGGCCGCCCTGTCGGCCATCCGGGAATGGGGCCAGCCCGTATCCAAGATCACCCACGTCGTGTTCGCCACCACGTCCGGCTGCATGATGCCAGGCGCGGACTACGCCCTCGTCAAGCTCCTCGGCCTAAACCCCAACGTCAACCGCGTCATGCTCTACAACCAGGGCTGCTTCGCGGGGGGGACCGCCCTCCGGGTCGCAAAGGGCCTGGCCGAGAACACCAAGGGCGCCCGCGTCCTCGTGGTCTGCGCCGAGAACACGGCCATGTCGTTCCAAGGGCCTAATGAGAACCACATGGACGTCATGGTCGGCCAGGCCATGTTCTCCGATGGCGCGGCTGCTCTGATCGTGGGAGCCAACCCGAACACGCCAGAAGAGCGGCCCGTGTTCGAGATGGTGGCCGCGGGCCAGAGCATTGTCCCGGAATCCGAAGGAGCCATAACCGCGCATTTCTACGAGATGGGGATGAGCTACTTCATTAGGAAGGACGTCATCCCTCTTTTCCGCAAGAACATCGAGGCCATAATGGGAGAAGCGCTTAAGTCGCTAGGGATAAGTGATTGCGACTACAACTCGTTGTTCTACGCCATACACCCTGGCGGCCGAGGAATCGTGGACGCGATCGCGGAGACATTGGGAATAAAGGAGGAGTGCCTTGTCCCAACGAGGCATGTCCTAAGTGAGTACGGAAACATGGCGTCGGCATGTGTGATTTTCATCCTGGACGAGCTGAGGAAGAGGGCCAAGGAGGCCGACAAGGCCACCACAGGTGACGGAAAGGAGTACGGGTGTCTGCTCGGCTTGGGCCCCGGACTCACCGTCGAGACCATCGTCCTTCGAGGCCTGCCTATTATCGCCTGAAGAATTATGGTTATGCTGATATATATATATATATATATATATATCAGCATCTTCAGTTGTGTGTGGGTGTGTCAACCCTTCATTAAGAAAAAAAATGTGTGTTGTGTGTGCGCTCTTACTTGGGCAACTAGCTGTAACATTTCACAAGAATAAGTTGGATTGCATTATTTAATAAAATGCACCCGAGATGTTTTTTTAAAAGAAGGGTGGCACGAAGTCTATGATATATAAACGGATTATAATAAAGAGAAATAAAAAACATAAACAATGTATGAAGATATCAAACAGAAGACGAAAACCAATCTGAAAGTGAGAGAATGACATGGGTGGAAACAAAGAATGGACGAGAAGTTACAAGAGCTATCGTCCAAAGCAGAAAGCTGTTGAGATAAGCATAGGCTAAAAACAACAAAATAGCAAAGTTAAAAAAATGTGGTCTGATTAGTCGGACCACGAATCGTTCATAAAGCGGTCAGTTTTAAGGGTAAAAATGGCCTCCGGTCTGACTGCCCCAAATCCGGTCGAACTGGACAGTTTGTACTGGTTTTTGACTCCGATTGTCCGGTCTGACCAGATTTTATCCAAATCAGCAAAAATTAAAACAAAAAGCTGTATCATATGCTCAATTTCTCTAAATCAACAAAGAAAAATAGATTTTATATGTTAAAATTGGTTGATATTTATAAAATGTAGATTTTTAAACCTATATTTTGACTATTTAGTCTACATATTATTAGAATAAAAATAAAAAAATAATAAAAACTATCTGGTCTGACTATTAGTTCGACGAGTCAAACCAAACAAGCCAGAAAATGGACAAAATTCAGCACGTACCAAAATCCGTATTTTAAAACTATGCAAAATAGGCTTACATAAGATAAAATAACAAAATATGCATGTTCCAAGCAGAGAGATAAATTTAGATAGGAAGGTGGGGAAAATGATCTGTAACTGGGCAAACCATTGTATCATAACCTGGCGAACCAGCGCGTATTCCATTCGGCCCATTCGACGAACTTTGGGCGAACCATTGTATCATAACTGAGCAAACCATTACATCATAACTAAGCGAACCAGTGTGTGTTCCGAAAAAATGGGGACTGCTTCGGACGACCCATTGCATCATAACTGGGTGACCTATTGTATAATAACTGAGTGAAGCAGTGCGTGTCCCAGGACGGTCCTGGACGAAAATACACGTCCAGGACCAAATCCAAAGCCGGTGCCCCATACTTGTACTAACTTAGGGGATAGTACCCAGCTAAATTAGTTTACCGTTTTGCCCTCAGGCTTACCTAAGATAAAATAAGAAAATAGGGTTATAAACAAGATAGACCCCGATAAGAGAAAATCACAGATAGATTGTTGTTGGCCCAGAACCGAGCCCAACAACGGATGCAACTTGTTCTGGGTGACAGGCTACAAGTGGACGACCACACTCCTCTTCAGTCCTCCTTCCCTACTTCCACATGCAAATTCGAATCTCTCACGCCTCAATCCCCGATTTCGCCGTTTAAATCCCTTGCTTCTTTCCCCTTCGATTCTGACAAAAAAAACACCAACCTTAAAGTAGCATCTGTACCACGTAAAACAGGGAAGGCCTGGCCTGGGTCAATGCAAGTCTAAACCACAATGTGCATGCATCGTACTGTATTATACTCAATTACCGAATTTCCATGATTGAATATGCTGAGGCCGGCCGGATTTGTGCCGGTAGTGAAGTGGTTCCAATTGAGAACTCTCTCTCTCTCTCTCATCTTGACCTGACAATATATCCTTGATGCTTGTAGCTTCTCTGAGTTCCATATCACAAAGAGAGAATCTATTTAGCCATCGGACAAATTCGTAGGTTGTTGTATATCGTCCAGTAATTCTCTGGTTGCTAGAGCTCTGGATTCATCATCATCATCATCCACCGTAGTCATTTCATTTGGTAAGTGGATATATCAAGTATATTTTTTGTGGATTAGCCATATTAAAATAAAATCTCCCCATATCCCAATCACAATAGTTCCAAATTCCAATATTTATCCTGGTACTTAAATTTTCTTTTCCTTTTTTTTGGAATCTATAACATGTATCAGCAGCGTTGACCAATGCGTACTGACCTTGGACTGTGACATGTCCTCCAACGATTCCCAAATCCCTCTTCGCGCCAAGTGCTACATCTGCGATCCACCAATGGAATCTAACTTCGGGTATCTGCAGTTTCCCCAAAGATTCCACGGAATCAACAGAAATGACATTTATGGCAGCGAGTTATCGACGCCTGTGCCAAATCCAGCCCATGGGATTTGATGGGCCCCAATTACATGCGGACTGGGTTCTTTTTCCCAGGGGCTGAAATCCCCTAATTTATTTTAGGGAAGTCTATTTTAGTATTATGTAGTATCGTAAAACATCACTTAAGTACCATGTAGTTTAATATCTATCACTTGAGTCAAAATTATTTCAATTAAAATTGACACGAGGCCCGGGCAGCCTGGACTCTGTCCGGCTATGTGGACCAGCCACATCAGGTTTTACTAATCACGTTGCCTGCCATGTGGACCCTGGATGCCTTATTTTGACGATCCCAGACTAACATGATGTGCGGATTGGATTTATATATGGGTCACTGGTGGAGGACTACTACACAGGCTATAGGCTTCAATGCGAAGGGTGGAGGAGCAAGTTTTTACCTACCCTGAGAGGCCGGCTTTTCTTGGCGATTCTCCTATCAACTTGCTTGACATGTTGAACCAACAGAAGCGATGGTCCATTGGGCTTCTTGAGGTGGGCTTTTCCAAGTAAAGCCCAATAACTTGGGGCAACAGGTACATGGGCCCTCTGATGGGCCAGCGCTATGCCCAGTACTCGTTTTGGCCCATTTGGTATGGCCCCATCACCACTTATGCTGTGCTTCCCCAGCTGGCTCACCTCAACAAGGTCCCAATTTTCCCCGGAGCTTTTCAACTAGAAAGTTAAATTTATTGACTTTCAAATTAAAATTTGGATTAGTCAGCACAATAAAAATCTTGACAACATGATATCAGCTAAAAGAAATAATTTAAGTTAGAATGTTCATAAGGGCAGGTCAATGTTGAAAACCCAAAGCATTTTCATTATTGTGAAGAAATTTACATGACTAAATCCTTTTAACAAAATAATGAAAAAAATATTGCGAGAATCGAAAAATAGTGCTACACATTCGGCTCGTAATATTCAATTTATTCCAGTAACGAAAAAGGGATAATACTTCATTAGTATAATATTAGGGCCATGGCTAAGAACAAAAGTTTATGAAAATAAATATTTTTTTCCAATTATTGAAAAAGTTCATGGAAAGTACAAATTTATGGATGTAAACGGAACGGTTTATGAAGTCAATTTGACATTTTACAAAATTAAGATAGCTAATTTAGATACTACAACTTTGCCACAACTTGGTGTTGGAACAAATATTAGTAAACTATGGTTTTAACACGAGTATATATGTAGTATAAAATAGAGAGTTTAGAGGATGCTCACGATCACACTTGTAGGTAAGTGTGTAATACCTTCGTCTTCAAGTTAGGACTTCGGATTGAATCCTGGACGAGATCACAGTTTAACCGTGTGCCCTTAAACTCTTATTACCCATCTATATGCTTCAGGCCTCCGTGGGTAATAGAGCTCCCAAGGTACAACGCCCAACCACGAGTACTATAGGAAGCACTATAACACACCTTTCGAACCTTTCGTAGCCTTAGAACTCCGACACAATGAAAGTGAGAAATGCTATGCTAAGGAGGGAGAACTAGAGAGCTCTGAAGAGTTGAAGAGCTGGGATGATTTGGAATGAAGGAGGTGGGCTCCTTTTATAGGCAGCCTTGGACCTCCAACAGCCAAATTCGGATTTAATAGGGCCATTAACCCACCCATTAAATGGGCTGTTACAAGACCCATAAAACCCCCATATTCATGAGGCTGTTATCCCATTTATTGGCTTGAATTTAAATTCGAATTTAAATTCAAAGCCACCTGGAAGGAGAAGAAGGTTCCAGAGTGTGGGCTTGTCCAAACGGAAGTCCAAGAAGCCCAGAGGACTTTTTGGGCCTAGGATAGCTACAACAAGCCCGGCCCAGTTCTAAAAAGATAAGGCCCTGGAACCTGGAACAATTCCCACAAACCCACAATCCCGCAACCCGCGCACCCCGCACCCCGCAACCCGAGCCCAGCCTGGCCCGGCCCGGTCCGGGGCGGGGCGGGACGTGCGTGCGGGCGTGCGTGCCGAGCCGAGCTGGGCCGGACGGACGGCGCGAGAAGCCTCTCCCTTCTCTACCAGTTTACCCATGCTAGACTTCTAGTCCCTTATAAACTTGTCTCAGCATGGTGCGCTAACCAATGTGGGATTGTGCTTATTTTAATAACAACCATACCACTTTAAAGCCAATTTTCATTCACCCCGAGAATTGGATTTTCGCAAGTGTTATATATCGTTACGAAGCTCTATCAACGAGCTTCGTATTGATCTCACAAACACCCAAAATCAATTGGTGTGACCTTCAATTAAATTAGCTCAAAGTTGCCCACTAATTACTTAGTTATTATATTTAATTAAGATTTTCTCTCTAATTAAATATTTGGGACAAAGCCCAATACACTCACTTGTATTGGGCCATCTCTTCCTTGGTTAATAAACCAATTCTCCAACAATCCCCCACATGAATGCAAATTGGCTTATATATGATATGAGCCTACCAATGCTACATGCAACTTGGAGTTCTGCGAGAATTTGTTGCATCAGGAAAGGTGGTTGAAAGTCTTGAACCTTCCTTAGTGAAATACCTTCGGATATACTTGCCAACCAGTGGACGCGATGCCTTGAACTGTTCGGCATTTCATGTATACCAAGACAAAGGTACTCACACCACTCTTCCTCAAACCACTACTTGGTTCTTTCGATTTTGTCCATTTTGGCCCTGGACTGCCTTGGAAACTTCATCGAATGCTCTAGAGATTTAGCCCTTAACTCATCTCATAGAAGCGACCCCTTCACATTCGATATAGGTGATCTCTTATAAGGAGTATCCTGCCATACCCCACTTATATATATACTCGAAGTATAAGGATCATTAAAGCTTAAAGCTTAACCTTCATATGGACAGGTCTATCACTCTTCCATCATAGGAATAGGCAAGGAACTCAAATTCTCGAGTGCTTTGTTTGACCATAGCCTCACAATTCGGTTGTCCCTTTGAACCTGCAGATCGGGATTTACGATCCAGGTTGGGTTGCCATCATGGGTTTAGGTCATTTCATGGACTTTAATCCCATTCTCCTCGATGATACCTCAACTTGGTCTCTCGTTAGACCCTTAGTTAATGGATCCGCGATGTTCTCTTTTGACTTTACATAGTCTAAAGATATCACACCCATTCTCAATAACGTTCTCACAGATTTATGTCTACGACGTATGTGTCTAGACTTTCCATTATACATATTATTTTGTGCTCTTCCAATAGTTGATTAGCTATCACAGTGCACGCTAATGGGAGGCACTAGTTTTGACCACATCGGGATGTCCTCTAAGAAACTTCGGAGCCAATCCGCCTCTTCAGCTGCTAGATCCAACGCTATGAATTCTGATTCCATAGTTGATCTAGCAATGCAAGTTTGTTTGCATGATCTCCACGAGACCGCTGCTCCTCCAAATATAAATATGTATCCGCTAGTGGATTTTATATTCTTGGAGTCCGAGATCCAGTTCGCGTCTGAATACCCTTCCAGAATGGCTGGATGTCTCGTATAGTGTAATCCATAGTTAGCAGTGTACCTTAGATATCTAAGGACTCTAACTATCGCTTTCCAATGTTCATAATTTGGATTACTCGTATATCTCGATAATCTGTTAACCGAGTTTGCAATATCTGGTCTAGTACAGTCCATGAGGTACATTAGACTGCCTATAACTCTAGAATATTCTAGTTGTCTCACACTCTCTCCGCGATTCTTGCAGAGACTCGACACCACTTCCATAGGAGTTCTCGCAATTACATTGCTATCCTTATCGAATTTGTCAAGTATCTTTTCGACATAGTGACCTTGGGAAAGCGCATAACCTTCTGAAGTCTTGGTGATTTTTATCCCAAGTATTACATCAGCTTGTCCCAAGTCTTTCATGTCGAAATTTTGTGACAACATTTTCTTGGTAATTTTGATATTATCATTGTTACCCACGATCAACATGTCATCTACGTAGAGACAAACTATCACATAGTCGTTATCATCTCCTTTCACGTAAACACATTTATCACATTGGTTTATCTGAAACCCGTTAGATAGCATTACACTATCAAACTTTTCGTGCCATTGTTTAGGTGCTTGTTTTAGTCCATACAAGGATTTTACAAGTTTACACACCTTATGTTCTTTACCTGGAACCACAAACCCTTCGGGTTGCTCCATGTAAATCTCCTCTTCCAAATCTCCATTAAGGAAGGCCGTCTTCACATCCATTTGATGGATCTCTAGGTTAAACAAAGCCGCCAAGGCTATGACTAACCTAATAGAAATTTTCCTGGAGACAGGAGCATATGTGTCAAAATAATCAACACCCTCAGTTTGCTTGTAGCCTTTAACAACAAGTCTCGCCTTGTACTTATCCACTGTACTATCAGGCTTTATCTTCTTTTTGAAGATCCACTTATGGCCCAGTGGTTTACTACCCGGAGGTAGATCTACTAGTTTCCAAGTGTGATTATGTAAGATAGACTCTATCTCACTATTCACTGTTTCCTTCCAAAGAGCAGAGTCTGTAGAAGACATTGCTTCTTTGTAGCTTACTGGATCCTTTTCTAACATATATGTTAGGAAATCTGATCCAAAGGACTTTTCTTTTCTAGCCCTTTTCCCACGCCTAGGCTCTTCAACTTCATCTTGAGGTTCCTCTCCCCCCACATTGCTTCCACTTTGGTCAACTTGACGGTCAACACCAGTTCGAGCTTTGTGAGGAAAGTTTTCCTCAAAGAATGAAGCATCCCTAGCTTCTATGATAGTATTTACGTGGATATCAGAGTTATCTGACTTGTGTACCAAGAATCGATATGTAGCACTATCTTGTGCATAACCGATAAACACACAATCCACCGTCT
This sequence comes from Hypericum androsaemum, assembly GCA_963995505.1. Taxonomy (NCBI): domain Eukaryota; kingdom Viridiplantae; phylum Streptophyta; class Magnoliopsida; order Malpighiales; family Hypericaceae; genus Hypericum; species Hypericum androsaemum. The sequence goes on from OZ023196.1 coordinate 5,958,394, forward strand.
TGGGTCCTATCCTTGTCCTTTTAGAAGGTGGGATCGGAACCTTAGCAAGACATCCCCAAACCCTTAGGAATTTATAGCTAGGCGCATGACCTTTCCATAATTCGTAAGGTGTTTTAGCCAACTTTTTATGTGGTACCCTGTTGAGCACATAGTTGGCCGAAAGCACCGCTTCCCTCCACAAATTTCTTTGTAATCCGGAACTAATAAGCATCGCATTCATCATTTCCTTAAGCGTCCTATTCTTCCTTTCCGCAATTCCATTTTGCTCGGGAGAATAAGGCGCCGTGGTTTGATGAACGTTTCCATTCTCGGTACAAACTTGTGCAAATGGAGATTCATATTCACCACCTCGGTCACTTCGAAGATTTTTGATCTTCTTGCCAAGTTGGTTCTCAACTTCATTCTTATAGTGAATGAACATGTCTATTGCTTCGTCTTTACTTCTCATCAAGTAGACATAGCAATACCTCGTACAATCGTCGATAAAAGTTATAAAATAATTTTTACCGCCACGCGTTTGTACGTATTTTAAATCACATACGTCAGTGTGGATTAAATCCAACGGTTCCGTGCTTCGCTCAATCGAGTGGGAAGATGCTTTGGCGTACTTGGCCTCAACACAAGTCTCGCACTTATGTTTGTGATCGATGTTAAACTTTGGTAGTATGTTAAGTGATATTAGCCATTGCAAAGACTTATAGTTCACATGACCTAGTCTACCATGCCATAAATATAACGAATCCCGAGAATAAGCAACCTTCACTTTCTCATTGGCCTTATCGGCAACATTTATTACATTATTGCTCGTGCTAGCCTTATTGGCGGCACCCACATCAATCTTATCACTAGACTTTGCCTTGGGAGCTAAAGTCATTACACTCATCTTAAAAAGATTGTTAGTCAAGTAGCCCTTGCCAACGAACATCCCTCCCTTGGACATGATGACCTTGTCGGACTCGAACACAAGCCGAAAAGCCCTCTTGTTGAGCACCACTCCGGAGATAAGATTCTTTCGAATCTCAGGCACATGCAGCACATCAGTCAAGGTCAGTTCCTTGTCCGAGGTCATCTTCAGCATGACCGTCCCCTTGCCTTCAACCTTCGAGACTGCAGAATTTCCCATGTAGCAGTTCTCATCATCGACCGGTTGATAGGTCTTGAACATCCATTTGTTGGCACAAATGTGGCGGGTAGCCCCCGTGTCCACCCACCATTCCTTCGAGTTCTCACCCACGAGGTTCACCTCGGACACAACGGCCGTGAGGTGCATCTCATCGAGGTCGGAGCTCAAGCTAGCCTCCGCAATGTTAGCATTGGCGGGCTTCTTCTTCTTGCCCTTGCTTGGTCCTGCCGTCTTCTTACCCTCCGCGGCTAGACGTTTGTAGCAATCTTTGGCACGATGGCCGGTCTTGTTGCAAATAAATCAGGCACCAGTAAAGCTCTTGTTCTGAGCATCTCCCTTGGAATCATTTGAGCGTTTCCGCTTGTTCCCACGGGAGCTCCCCCCGGTCTCGACCATATTGGCCTTAGCTACCATGCCACTTGGTTTCTTCTCAACCTTTCGGTTGTCTTGCTCGATGCGCAACCTTTGGATAAGGTCCTCGAGAGTCATCTTCTTCCTCTTGTGCTTGAGGTACATCTTGAAGTCCTTCCAAGATGGCGGTAATTTCTCAATCACCATCGCCACTTGGAGGGCATCATTGATGGCCATTTCCTCGGTTGCAAGATCATGAAAGATCAATTGCAGCTCTTCGCATTGTTCCACAACGCTCTTTCCATCGACCATCCGATAGTCGTGGAAGCGCCCGGCCACAAATTTCTTTGCACTGGCGTCGTCAACTTTATATTTGTGCTCTAACGATTCCACAAATTTGTGTTCCACAAATTTCTTAGACGTTTCTTTGGTATAGTAGACGCCGTAAAGCGAAACGTCGAGAGAACCCAATATATAGTTGCGACATAGGTAATCTTCATGTACCCATGCGATGTGGATCGTGGTTTGATGCGGATCACTCACATTCTCTTTGGATTTCTCCTCCTTGACATACCGGCTAAAGTTCAAGGCGGTCAAGTAGAACAACATTTTTTGTTGCCATCTCTTGAAATTTCCACTCTTAAACTTTTCCGGTTTCTCAAGATGAGAGTACAGCAGTGGCATTGGGTGTCTATGACCCGGCATCACGGCCTCAGCGCCGCTAGCCCTCACAACAGGAACTTCCTCGTTCAAGTTGTCATTGGTGGTGTTCATCGCACCGGAGTTGTTGACCTCATGTGGGGGAGAGTTGTTGTCAGCCATCTAAAACAAATATCACCAATACACGTTCGTAAGTACTCGGTTTGAAAAACCAACCCTTTTAAAATCTCACAATCTTTGAGGTGTACCGCTCGTAACTATTGAGCACACATAATTTCATGCACATGAAGCAATATTAACTTTCCGCGAATTACCGTTATATAAGCAGGTTACCCTGTAACTTTGTATCAAAGAGTAAAAAGCCTTGGAGAAATATGCTAAGCTGTAGGAAAAAAGTTAATTAGTATATTAACTCTATTATTTGAGTCATCAACTGAACACAGCGAAATCAAAAGCTTGTATCCAAAACAGATTAAAACTTTTCCAACTGTTTAAATCGATTAGGAACGACGGTGAAACGTTGTAAGCAACAGTTGATCACAATAGCAATATACGAAAGTTAAATCGCAGAGATTATAATCAAACAGAACAGAACGGAGGACCAGTGTCACGACACTTCCGATTTAGTTACGATTATATATATACACAGTAACCATAATTTACCAATTTAATAAGAGTTTAAGATTGTTGGAACAAATATTAGTAAACTATGGTTTTAACACGAGTATATATGTAGTATAAAATAGAGAGTTTAGAGGATGCTCACGATCACACTTGTAGGTAAGTGTGTAACACCTTCGTCTTCAAGTTAGGACTTCAGATTGAATCCTGGACGAGACCACAGTTTAACCGTGTGCCCTTAAACTCTTATTACCTGCCTATATGCTTCAGGCCTCCGTGGGTAATAGAGCTCCCAAGGTACAACGCCCAACCATGAGTACTATAGGAAGCACTATAGCACACCTTTCGAACCTTTCGTAGCCTTAGAACTCCGACACAATGAAAGTGAGAAATGCTATGCTAAGGAGGGAGAAGTAGAGAGCTCTGAAGAGATGAAGAGCTGGGATGATTTGGAATGAAGGAGGTGGGCTCCTTTTATAGGCAGCCTTGAACCTCCAACAGCCAAATTCGGATTTAATAGGGCTATTAACCCACTCATTAAATGGGCTGTTACAAGACCCATATAGGCTGTTATCCCATTTATTGGCTTGAATTTAAATTTGAAATTTAAATTCAAAGCCACCTGGAAGGAGAAGAAGGTTCCAGAGTGTGGGCTTGTCCAAACGGAAGTCCAAGAAGCCTAGAGGACTTTTTGGGCCTAGAATCGCTACAACAAGTCCGGCCCAGTTCTAAAAAGATAAGGCCCTGGAACAATTTCCACAATCCCGCAACCCGCAACCCGAGCCCGAGCCCGAGCCTTGCCCGGCTCGGCCTGGGGCGTCCGCGCGCGCGTGCGTGCCGAGCCGAGCCGGGCCGGACGGACGGACGGCGCGAGAAGCCTCTCCCTTCTCCACCAGTTTACCCATGCTAGACTTCTAGTCCCTTATAAACTTGTCTCAGCATAGTGCGCTAACCAATGTGAGATTGTGCTTATTTTAATAACAACCATACCACTTTAAAGCCAATTTTCATTCACCCCGAGAATTGGATTTTCGCAAGTGTTATATATCGTTACGAAGCTCTATCAACGAGCTTCGTATTGATCTCACAAACACCCAAAATCAATTGGTGTGACCTTCAATTAAATTAGCTCAAAGTTGCCTACTAATTACTTAGTTATTATATTTAATTATGATTCTCCCTCTAATTAAATATTTGGGCCAAAGCCCAATACACTCACTTGTATTGGACCATCTCTTCCTTGGTTAATAAACCAATTCTCCAACACTTGGTACGTATGTGATCACGTAATTAAAATTCCGGACTGGTTCCAGGTTTCGGACCCTAGGATCTTGTTGTACGAATTTCTCTTCCTCAGCGCCAACTTGCAAGACTTTATTGACTTCACGGTAGCCGGCGGGACGTTTCCGAGGTGGTGGAACGATCAGAGGATATGGCTGATAAGGCGCGTAACGTGTTACTTGTTCGGTAGCTTGGAGTACTTGCTCAAGTCCGTCGGTATCTCGGCCTTCGGCTTCAACGTGACGAGCAAGGTTCGGGACGACGAGCAGAGCGAAAGGTACCTTCAAGGGCTGTTCGAGTTCGGAGTCCATTCGCCGAAGTTTGTCACTTTGACGGTGGCGGCAATTCTCAACTTGTTCTCGTTTGTGCTAGGCTTACTTGTTTTATGTTTTGGAGAGGACGGAGGCCGGCTCTTCGGGCAAATGGTTCTTGCAGGATTTGGGGTGGTCATGGCTTCGAGTTTATGGGCACTTACGGCTTCGGTTCTCCGGTCTCCCCGCTTACTAATTCCAGACGAATAAGGTCATTTTGGGATCTTTCGGTGAAGTGATAATGTAAGTGTTGGGAAAACAAGACAAGGAAAATTAAATGATGGGGCATGATAAAAAAAAATTTTGAAAGATAAAAGTTATAATACTTCTTGGAAAAAAATTAAAATATTACATCAAACTGTACTGAAATACAGCTCCATAGGTACTAGCTAAACGACTATCAGGGTTAAGCCCACATCAAAAATTCTACAATTTATACACCAAAAAATTCTCAAAAACTCCTAAAAACCTGATGAAAATATAGCCAAACATCGAGGAGGGTCAAAGCCCTTGACTCGGTCAATACGCGCCGATTCCTTGAATCGTTGAAGAGTCATTGAATAATCTTCCACCAAAGAAAGACCCACTTGCAATACGGTGTTCAAAGTCTCAGTCGCTTGCTCCTCAACTCGCGCATTATCTATAACCTCCGGAATCACAGGACCGACAAATATTTGGTAGATATTAGATTATCATGTATTTATTGTTTTTTTGTCCTATTTTATAGTAGAAATTATGAGTGAATATTGTTGTGTGCATGATAACAAAATAGTGAGATATTTATTGGCGTGTCATTATCGGGTTCCTTCATCATGGTAGATTTTATTTATCATCCTTGGAGCTTGATGCTGGAAAACTACGGATTGGTTGTTGTGGTGCTAAACGGTCCATGCTGTCATTTGAAATGGAACAATATATTGCAAAGATCTCAAGAAAAAGGTTATGTTTTTAAATCTTTTTTCACAATGTCAGAATCTTCATATCTAAAATACAATAAAATAATCAACGTTGGTGGATAAAATCGCAACAGATTTTACTTCATTTTTTAGGATGGATGGGTCAACTTCCACCCCTTACGAAAATAGAAAAAAAATTGTTTGGGAGGAAGAAAAAACTCAATGTCCTCTATATCCCCAAAGTTTAAGTAAACTCTCATAAATTAAAACCCAACAAAAAACAATAAAATAAGAGTCCTGTGAAAATAACAATAAATACGAGATCAATTATACCATGTTAAAATTTTTATAGACAACCCAAAATTCAAAGTCGATAGATAAATAAATTAACCACACTTATGAAATAGTGAAATGACAATCAAATGGCAACACGGTTAGGGTTGGTTTATCATTTATCTCTCTGTCACGTACCTCTTCCTTGACCCGAATATCAACCATGCAACAGCAAACAAACAAAAGAGAAGATAAATTTGCTTATTTATATTTATATAAAGGAAAAGTTCACTTTTGTACTATGTAGTTTGACCATGTGATCACGTACTTCAAAAAATTATTCGGTAGTTTGTGATTTTTTTTTACCAAAAGCTTGGGGAGCTACTCGAATCTCTCTCAATTCTGAGCCTCAAAACGACGCCGTTTTAAGGTTGATGTGACACACTAACTCTCTTTTTTTATCATGTTGGCAATGCGATTTGTCCACATTAAAAATATTAATTCAATCTGCTCTTTATTTATATTTTTCAGAACGAACTCCCTTCTTCTTCCATGTACCATCCACCCCACCCCAACCCCCTATACGGACCTCCCAATCAATGAGGATCTCTAACACCTAAAATCTTGCGAGATTGGAACGAATTGTTGCTAGCTGAATCCCAACAGCCAATAACAAATAGAAGAACTAGAAGAAACATGGAACGATAACCCCAAATTCTAGATGACATCACATCCACCTCTTAAACAATAACCCCAAATTCCAGACTAGGAATGGATCAGATAGTATGTGATTTCCAAGAGTCTGAAAACTCGAAGAAAACACAAATCGATGTTGTTTGGAAAACCAAGAAGCTAAGTGGGGAAAGAAAGGAGAGAATAAGAAGAGAACTTGTTCTTAGCTGAATAACTTTCTCAAATGAAAAAGTTGTTTTCTCTTTCTCATTGGCCAAAATATATATCTGATACACTTTGATTCTTAGTACAAAAGTAGAATATCTTGTCCCCTAACCCTCTACCAAGTACTAATAAACATCATCATAGCATATCATACATTAGCAAATAACAAAACTTGGAGTCCAAGTTCTTCTTTTCCAGCTAACAAAAACACGAAATTGGTAAACTGCAAAAGGGTTCGTGGCTATTTATGCCTTCGGATCATGCACCATTCGAGCTTGTGCTCTTTACATATGTTAATTGAGCATCTTCAGAGTCTCCACCTGGGCCAACAAACAACGATCAATAGCTTCTACTTTGGAATCACCTGCAAAATAAGGTAAGTGCTTTTATTATGTACTTGGGGTTGGGTATATTTCTGGGTGTAAAATGGGGTTCGGACATGCTAAATTTCAGCAGCTTAACGTGTGGGATTATTTTTCCGTTGGATTTTCTCATGACATGGTTTTGACAAAGCTCGTGACTGCAACTTTATATTATCTGTATAAGAGTTGGTCTCTTTAGGAGTTTTGACTCTCGCCACATAGACGAATAATTTATCCCATATATGTGTCAGTTAAACCACAGGATACTAAAATATATTTTTCCATGAAAAAGTGCTACCCTAAGCAATGAACATGTGAGGCCTGGGAAATTAATTAGTGGGCCGAATTACAAACATAATCAATAACGGAGGTCCATTATTTGCATGTAGGGTAAACCAATTGCATATTCTTGTCGATTCAGCCCTTGTGCCTTCCTTTTCTTTTCAGCAATCTCTTGGGCCTTCTTTGCTTAAGTTAAATCTTTTTCTTAACCCGCTTTAAATATTTTGAGTTACTCCAAATGTTCAATTTTTTTATAAGTACTCCAAATGTTCATTTTTTTTAAAAGGTAAATTTACATCATAACAAAATTTGAACCATGAATCCTTGAATTTTTACAACACCTAGTACCGTTAGGCTACAAGCTCTTTTGACTACTCCAAATGTTCACTTAAGATCATAAATTGTTAAAATAAGACCCTGATTTTTCTTTCATAAACCATAACTTCAAATACTCGGTGCTATTGGGCTTTTCTAATGTAACAATGATCGTGTTATATTGATCCACTGACATGGCCTAGATCGTTGAGCGACAAATTGTGTTATTCGAAATATAAATTATTATCTCGGAATTTCAAAAAATTCCAAACAAGAATTGCTATTGGTTAAGTTTGGGAGAGCTAGAGGGGTAACCATCTGGCATTGATAAATTTCATTGTCAATTTTTCATATCCTAGACTTATTTAACAGTTCTGTACTAATACTTAGCAAACAACGACGAGACGTATCTGTGGCGTCGTTGAAGTTGATTAACTGACAATAGAGACTTCCAGTTATAGATTTGCAAACATCGACGAGGCCTATTTGTGACCAACCAGCATTAAGATTAAATGTTGAGTGTAACATTGTTGGAAAATCTGGGTTGGAAGATGAAAGAATAAGTTGGTGTTGCTCTGATTTTAAGGATCTTGTAAAAATTCTTTCAAATAAATAGTTCGACCCTCCGGATAAATGCGAGAGTACAATGGGTCTATGAATTTTTATTGTGAGGATACAATGAAACTTCCACACCGTGAGTAAAATCTTGACCCGACCAAGAACGCACTAAAAATAAAATCTGATGATGCTTAGAGAAGAAAGTGAGTAGGATTGCTTAGAAATTAGATTATGGTAGGAGAATCATATGCCATTATATATAGAGGATTGGCACCAAAAAATGTGCCTCTACATCACCAAAGAGGTTCCTGCCATAAGGTTCAATGGTGGTTGATGGGTTGGTACACATCCCTTGAGTTTAAACTCAAGGGACATCATTTTTAAATCTGTCAGGGCAAACTTGCGGTTGCTAGTTAACTGGCGGCTGCAAGTCACAAGATACAGCTCTCGGAAATTAATTTCTGGCGGACGCCAATCAACGGACATCCGCAAGTTCCTGGCTCAAAGCTCTCGAACCAAAAATATTGGCGGTCGCAAGCTCTTTTGAACTCAAACAATAGGTCGATCTCATTACTCTCTATCATAGCGACTTATATTTTGTATGTCAAAGTTATTGAAAATATCCAACACGTTATTCTATCTTAATAAGATTTCGAGTTTGAGTAATTGAGAATACACCAGTGTAAAATACTTGTTGGATAGTTTTGCTATCTTTCAAAGATCTCACCAAACTCGAATCTGAATTAGTAGGTCTAATAGATTCAGATACCAAACGAAATAAAAAAACTATATGTATGAAATCGGATTAACCTTACCCGAATTTAGTAGCACAATATATTGAAGTCGAGTGTGCCAAAAAAAACAGATGTTTTTTAGAGTGTCTTGGCGGCAATGCCCGGTGGTAAGTGGACTAAACATCTTTTTTTTTCCACTTCGAATTTGGGTATTCATCTGATCAATAAAGACGTGAAATACATTAATCATCAACATGTATCTTTGAGTATATTCTTCTAAACTTATCATTCGAAATAGCATACTACTCATGTGCTTAAGCGTTTGCGTTTGCATTTAGTAGCAGATAGAATGCTTGGAACCTTGCATTGAGCAACATCCAAAACAGAAACATAAAGATTAAGTGGGGTGAGCCTTATCCTCTTAGTTTTTTCTACGAACAGATATCCAGACATTTATTGAGTCGGCTAATCTATCTTCGAGACAAGTAGAATTTTTTGAATGATAGTAAAACTCTTCAAACAAGTATTAACATTAGTATGTTACCAACAACTCGAGCTCGAGACATATTAATTAAAGTAAAATAACTCAAAATTGATATGTGGTCCTTATTCCTCTTAACTACACGAAACATAAAAAAAACAAAAAGATTCTGAAACACATTCGCTACACATCCAGAACAGAAAGTTCTTTAATCATTATGTTTGTATTTAGTAGCAGATAGAATGCTTGGAACCTTGCATTGAGCGACATCTGGTTAATTTAATACTTAGAATTTAATATATATAATAAAATTGTAGATGCCGTTTTAGTATAAAGACAACAGTTATTGAATGCATTTTGACCACTTGTATCTTAACCATATCTTTCCACACATATATTTGTTTTCTTCTGTTAATTCTCGAGTTTAGTGGCGCAATTAATATATTCACAAAAATTCATAGTTCAATTTTGTATAATGATTGGCATAAAATTCTAATTATAAAAAAGTTCTCGATTTTAGCACAATAAATTCTTCAACTTTCATTTCTTCTCACGCCACTGAGTTGGTATTACTTACCACGATCATTGTGGCAAAGGGTGGTCCTGAATCTGGAATTTTACTCCAATAGCAATATTTCAAATCCTAGAATCATCTAGCTTCTTATAAAAAAGTTATACTAAAACATGTTATTATTACGTACCCAAGAAAAAAAAATAAAGGAAGCGTACAATTTCCCTTCAAGCAAACTAACATGACTTCAATTAGTTTATCTTTATAAACGAAAATTTCAATTTCTTTTAAAACTTATTAGGATTTTCTAGAAATATAATGAAAGAAAACTTGTATTTGTGTACCATGTTATACGGTTATTTGACACATATGATCATGTGACTTACTCATCAATCGAGTACCTTATGGTTACATCATTTAACACTTGAAGGATTCGGGCAACTGCACACCATCCGCGACTAAATGACGTCGTTTTGGAGATGATATAGCCCGTTGGATAGATAACGAGGTGTTTTGTTGAAATATTTTAAAATAAATACAAATTATATGATCATTTTGTAATATGACACACCAAACATTTAGTTTTTTTTTTGGTCCCCGTTGCCCAAGCTCTCCTTTCTCCTGCCAAGCGCCACCTGCTCGGGTACTCGTTGTATTTTGTTGCAATGGATGCAGACCCACGTCAGCATCTTGCTGTTTCTGCTGAATCTGAGGATGCTACTGCCATCTGCTGCATTTTTTTTTTGCAAGTTCATGATGCATTGCTGCTGCTGCTATTTCGCCTGCAGTTGTGAGGCAGTATCTTGTAGTCATCTCCTGCTATTACAATTAAGGACTTTGGAAACCTCTTTGATGCAGTTATTTAATATCTTTGGTGTTGTATATATGATATAGTTGATGTAATTAGTTTTGATAATTTTTTTAGTAGTAATACAATTTTACTCATTAAAAAAATCAAAAGTGCCAAACAGTCATATTAAGTGAAGTTTCTGCAACAGTTAATGATTGATTCTAGCTAGTGAATTGGGGAAGTTTTAGGCTCTCTTGTCGACAAAAAGATTAATTAATTAAAATTAAATCGAGACTTCGAACCCCTCAACGACGCAGTCTCATCTCCTATATATTATATTAATGACCGGTAGCTCTTCCCTGCATGTGTAAGTAGTCTAATGAAAAACTTTCTTACGTGGGCCCATGTTCATCTAATTAAATTCTTTTTTTCTCCCAAAATTATTGCAGCTAACAACGACCGTGTATCAAACCATCTAAAAACCAACAGAGAGTAGCTTCATTGCATGAGCCAAAGGAATATAGCTTTATAAAATCCAATCTACTCCCCCACCACCTATAAGCCCTAGTAACAAGACCTTTTCAGCTGGGCATTTTCTCTGTTCCCCTTAAATTCTTTTTTTATACCACTCGGTATCTCAATAGCCAGCTATGCCGAATAAATATATATATATACAGACACAAACACCTTAATAACTACTTCTTGAGTGCCATCTCTTGACATATCTACTATGGATCAAGACGCAAACTATTTGGTGTGGATGAGGAGGAGACAAGTTTTGATGATGAGTTCCATCAAGGACACATGGGAAGAGAGAGCCTTCATGGAGGATGCAAGAGGACAGCTTGGGGGAGGATCCATGTGGCCTCCAAGGTCATACTCTTGTAACTTTTGTAGAAGAGAGTTCAGGTCAGCTCAAGCCTTGGGAGGTCACATGAATGTCCATAGGAGAGATAGGGCTAGGCTCAAGCAATCTCTTTGCCCTTACAATGTTCACCCTTCTAATTCAACACCTGAAATTTTCACCTTGGGTTGTGATCTTGACATGACCTCTTCTGGGTCCCTCTCATCCTCTAGGGTTTCTGCCCAAGAGAGCAGCCCAAATGACCACCATGCAACAATCGCATCCCCTCCTTTGTTCTCCTCTCATTCCTCCTCATCCAGGGCTCAAGAGCACCAAAAAGGGTGCCCTAATTCCAAACCTGAAGCAGCCAAGAGTACTACTAGTCCTAGTGGCAATCATGAGGCAACCGGTACTACTGATGCGGATCACAAAGTAATGAATCGCATTGACATGGAGGAGTTCGTATCAACTACCACTACTTGTAAGAGGTTCAAGGCAAGTGCCAGTGTCTCAACCCTCTCATTCTTGGTTCCCAATGACAGGTGCAGCCTTCAGTTGGGGCACAACTATTCTTTTTCCTCAGTGGAGGAGATAGATCTTGAGTTGAGGCTTGGTGATCCACCAAAGGTGAAGTAGCAACAGATTAGTATCTAGCTAGTTCTTCCTTTAAATTTCTGGAGATGGAAAAATAATTTAGCTTTCAGTTTGTATTAATTAGGTTTAGGCCAGGCATTAATCTTTCTCTATCTTTATCTTTGTCTAGTCCTTCTCTTATGTAATGGTAGATAGGTAGGCAATGGCCTCCATTTTCTGCATTTTTTAAAAACAATAACAGCTTTAACTCTGAAGTGAATCATGACCTAATCACTTGATCAGTTAGTTCAAACTTCAAAACTGCACAGAATGTTGATCAAACTTTGAATAAAAGTTTCAAAATTCAGGCCTTTGTCTCCTTGCCGTCTAAATTTTACTGGATCAACGATGACCGGATATGTATATTAATCAAGTGGATCCAACAAAGATGATGGCATTGTTAATTGGAATTTGGAAGAGAATTGAATACTTCCAAAGGTATTGGTTTCAAGTCTTAGTAAAAATCACCATTAATAAAGTCGTGTCCAACAATATTAGACTATGATTATTGTCCTTTAAGGAACGACGGCAAATTTCTCTTATTATTCTTCCTTTTTGTATATTCAAGATTAATGCTCTAAAGTCTAAGCAAACGAGCTATTGACTCTTGAGCATAGTTTTTTTGTTAAAGAAACATTATCATTATGTAATATAATATTATTTAGGAATAGTTAATGCTGGTAAGGGTTATCATAAAAGTTAAGTAAACAGTAATTTATAGACTCTTATTTAAGTTCTCGTATTCAATTTGATAATTTATCAAATATTTTTTTAATCGTTGATCAACTACTATTATCTTTATTATTTATCATTACCATTCTTGATTATATTTTTATTGCTGTCATTATTATTTAGCAAACGAGCCCTAAGTATAATTGGTTTAATGTGCTAAAATGGACTAATTTCTTTTCACTTTACTTCCTTTCTTTTTCTCCCAGCCAAACAAAACAGACCGTTTTACAACTTCAGGATTCACTTGGTAATTCAATTTTAATTATACTACTAGATTTTATAATGTCTATATTTTATGATGTTTACCAAAAAAGAATGTGGACCTTATTGATATTAATATCAATGGTACAATTAAATTACTTAAGTATTTTTAAATATATTTTAAACAATGTATTACAACTGGAAAATATTTATTTGGAGTACTAGGCGAGAGAGACAGACAACCATTGACTGCGGGATCTTAAAGAGAAGTGGACTTTGGGAAGAACAGACAGTGAGTCAGTTCAGCTACATACCCAAGAGAACATGCTAGCTGCACTCTGCACTAAGACACATGAATTCCTTTTCCTGTCTCATCTCATGACCATCACCCAAGAATCTGTTATACACCTGCACCCCCCAAATCAATTTCAATCTCCTCAAATCTCCTCCGATTACTTATTATAAAATAGAGAGGAACGCTTTGTAGATTATAAAAACATGTTTAAAAAAATTGAATCGAAACCCACCGCCAAATCACTACTGTTAGACACTTAGACTAGTAGTCAAACCAATAATTATAACGTTGGACCGACTATTTCACTTAGTTAGACTAGCATGTTCGGAATTAATTGAAAATTTTATTTTAAAATTTTTATTTTAGGATTTAAAAATAATACAATTAATATTTAATATTTTTAAATAATACACGTTGCAACAAAATTAGAGGATATAATTAATATAATTTTTATAGAATTATTTTAAAAAACTTCTTGTCTGAGTGTCGGTCTAATCAATAGAAAGAATTTGGATGGAAGACCACTTCGCTCTTGCATCCATTTTTTAAAACATTGGATACAAAAAAATTTCAAAACAACTCAATTTAGACTAGATTTGTTTCCTAAAAATAATAGTTTAGATAAAATATTATCCTAGCGATTTTTCTGGAAAAGGATAATTCAAGTTGAAATGATTTTTTTTATCCTTTAGGTTTTTTCCTCGTCAGCCATGCAATCGTGGAACCTGTTTTTTCCTTCAAGAATAAGCCTAAACCTATTAATTTATTTTTTCCGATGTATTTATTTAACTGATTGAGATTAAATCTTTAAAAACCTAAATCACATGAAATTAATATATGTTTTTACCTAAGATATGTTCCATCGCTGTATATTTATTACTCTACGCCGTCCTGCTTCAGCCTCTAAACTGTCCAAATTAGTCCACCAACTGCAAGGAATCAAACTCCATAATGAATTCATCATAGAAAAGAACCATATGTAATATAATAGGCTTAATTTGTCTATCCATAATGTATACATTAGAGAAAAGGAATATGTGTAATATAATAGGCTTAATTTATCTATATCACATTGGGGGCACTATTTATTTTTACTTTTATACTTATCCAGTTGATTTGGAAGCTATTTTTTTAATTTTGATATTTATTGTCAAACAGCGAACCTATTACTATCTAACTTTGTTTGGTGGTGACTTGAAGTCGCATTGCTTGATTTGCAAACTAGTTGTTTAATATACAACAACCAGCTCTTAATACACACACCTCTTAACAATTAGGGTTAGGATCAATGATCTTTTGTTAAATTATTAACGATTCAAGCAAGCCCGGGTAGTATTACGGTAGTTAAATCAAAATAAATTATCATGTTTAGATCAATAAAATCTAAATCGATTAAAAAAATGATGATATGGTAATAATAAAAATTTTCAAATAAAATATATTTTATACCATGTAGTATACGGACACAGTATTGTGACTAATTTAGGTTCGATTGGATAGAAATTTTAAAGGTGATAAAATTCTTCCAAAAAATATTTCAACGATTATGCTCTCGATTACTCGTAGTCGAGACCTCTTGAAGAATGTCTTTGTTTACGCGCTTCGTCTGAATTTAACATGGGTGACTTCTTAGAAACGTACAAATTATTCCTCTCTTACGGCCAAAGACCGTAGCAGCTATATATAGTATAGGCCGTAGAAGCATTAGAAATATAATCTTAAAATATGATCACGGATTTATATGGAAGTTAATTGCATATAATGACACCGCGTCAACAGGATTAGATCGAAGAAATGTACACACATACCGCCTCAAGTGGGAGAAAACGCGTACTCTATTTCTAACTATGAAAATGTAATCGTGTTAAATTTAGTCTGCCCTGTTTAAATCATAATTTTTAAAAATACGGTCCGACCAGTTGGACCACGAATCGTTTATAAAAGTGGTATGTTTTTAGGGGTAAAAATGGCCTCCAGTCTGACCGCCCAAAATCTAATCGAACCGGGCGGTTCGTACTAGTTTTTGATTGAGACTGTCCGATCTGACCAAATTTTATCCAAATCAACAAAAATTAAAACAAAAAGTCGTATCATATGCTCAAATTTTCTAAATCAACAAAGAAAAATAGATTTTATATGTTATAAATTGGTTGATATTTCTAAAATGTGAATTTTAAAACCTATATTTTGTCTATTTAGTTTACATAGTATTCGAATAATAGTAAAAAAATTAATAAAAAGGGTCATGTCCGACCGGTCGGATCGGACGAACCAAAAAAGGACAAAATTCGACCCGTACCACAACCCGTATTTTAAAACTATTGTTTAAACTTAGATCGATCAGTCCAAAAGGTATTCGAATACCACGTGTTTCGGGAAAAAAGTCTATACCTACATGATAGAAATTGATCAGTAGAGTAATACTAGGAATAACAGTAATTTATATAGCCATGCGCCTTGTGACATAGACGGTTCCTCCACAGTACACGGCGAGTTCTTAGTGTTGGGTTGCTGCCTTTTTCAAGGTTTGCTTATTGAGGAAAATTGATGAAACATCGCTTTTGACTTTATGTGTATCCATATATTAGCTGGTGGTGATTTACTATTACTGAGACGTTTCTGAAGGGAATTTAAGACAAACCCAATAACTCCATTTTACCCCTTATAATATACGATTGGCTGTGGAATTCGAGATTTTTAATGTTCTTGTGCCTTTGTGCTTTTAATTTGGCGGGATTCTTGAGGCTCTCTGGGTGGGAGTTATCTTTTGTTTTCTACGTGGGTTTTGATGGACACAGGGCGAAGTACGTAGGGAAAGTCAGGTTGGTTTACTTGGGTTTCTACGAACTGCCTGGTTTGTGTTAGAGAAAGTTAAGGAAGGAATTGGATTGGATTTGATAGGAAGGGTCGTTGTCTCATACGAGAATATCAACTTAAAAGTCGAGAATTCTCGAACAACTATCTTAAGAATATATTTTCTATTTGTAAGACTTAAAAGAAAAAATTATGTTAGAGTCTATCGTGTTTGATAATATCTAAGATGCGCTCGGCAAAAATGCATATTGTTGTGCACTATTTTTTATTTTATTATATTCTCGAATCTCTATCACCAAAATTATACATTTTTGCCGACGAACTTCTGCTTGAAAAGACATAAATGCGTCCCTCCATTTTTTATATCCAACTCCCTCATAAAATCCTCCGTAACCCCTTTTCCCCACAAATATTAACCATTCTTAAGAATATATTTTCTATTCATAAAACTTAAAATTCAAAACTCTACCACTTGCAATATTGGAGGTTGATGAGCTGATGGGCTACGTGCACAGATGGACCTTAATAAATAGTGTTAAGAGTTATAGATAAGTGTGTTACCTTCGGATCAGGGTTTGCACATGGGGCACACGAGATGTCTGTTTCTATGTTGCTTTCAGGGAATGTATAAATGAGCTTAAGTGTGTCCTATAGACTTCTTTTTTTGAGAGGTAAATAGATTTTATTAAATAAATAAAAGAATATGTGTCCCCAAACCAATAAGGTGGATTGGAAAAACATATCCTTCAAATCTAACTTGTGCGGTACAATGTCTAGAGAAAGACCATAAGACCAAAAGAAACCCCCACCTTAAGGGCCCAATTCCGCACCTGAACGAGATCTTTTGTCTTCCCCATCGAATTATCCTAAAGCAGAATTCGATGAAATGAAAATGGAAAAATTATTCTCAAGTCCCTCGAGTTTGCTTAAATATACTAAAAAGTCTCTCCTGTTCACAAAATACATTCCGAAGTCCCTCTAGTTTTCTTTTATTATACTTTCGGGTCCCTGGCGCCGGAATATTCGATTTTCTCCAGCGAAGGGCCACTTAACAAGACCAAAATGTCCCCCTTTAATTCTTTACCCCACTCGCCTATAAAACAACTGGGAACATTTTTTCCTCTCTTTTTTTTACCTTTCTTCTTCAATCACTTAAAAATTTCAAATTTTACCTAAAAATCCTAGCTGGGTTTGAAGCTTCCAAGTTCCACGGTCTGGACAACTCCAAGCGAAAGTTCAAGAGTTCACGGTCTGGGTAACTCCAAGCGAAGGTTCAAGAGTTCACGGTCTGGGCAACTCCAATCTAGGGTTCCAAGTCCAACCATTCCTCCGTTCCTCCATTTCGGTAGTTGAAATTCGTGGATTATTTATGTCATCCACCAATTCGTCGTACGAAATCGATGACGGTTCCAGGTACATTAATATGGAGTGCATGTGTGGTGTCCGTGCCTTGATTAAGATTGCTGAGACTGAAAAAATCAGGGAAGGTTATTTTATGATTGTGTGAAGAATAACTGTCGATGGCTTGGATGGTGTGTGCCATAGGAAGCAGATGGTCTTTGTCATCGCTCTCCTACAATGGAGGCTTCCAGCAGCTGTGATCGTTCTAATAATTTGGTGATTAAAGAATTGAAGATGATTAATAAGATGTTGAAGAACTTAGTCACTGTTGTAATTATCTTCAATCTTGTCTTTGTTTTCCAGATGATTGTAAGGTATACTATGAAGGATGTACTTGAATCTAGTTGAAATGAAATATAAGCATTTCGAATTGAGTTCATTTCCAAAACATAAAACTTGTGCCTTGCAGCTACATCACAGTGAGTTTCATCTCCAAAACATGCATAGACTGATGTAAAATCTCAATCCAAGGCAACATCTACCAACACCTATACACCTAATGCTTCCACATGGTTGTAGCACTTGTAGTTCCACTTGTAGAAGCAGTTCCTCCTCTGGTAGCCCCTCCTCTAGCAGTTCCTCCAAGGACAGTCATTGCACTTTGCTGTACACCTCATTTTGTCATTCTTCACAAACCTGAAATCATAGCCACCATCGATAGCATAATCTTTCAAGGTCTTCCTGAACTCATCAACATCCTTGAATGACTGTTTGACAGTGAAAGTGATCTTCCCAGTTGTGGACCTAAACATTGTCCCGCCATAATCTTCAACCGGATCCATCTTAACCCTCTTTCTTTCCCTTCTTCTCTCTTGTTGATCAACCTTATAAGCATCAATGTCTGTCTCACTATCAATTATAGACCTGTTATTGTCAGCCACCCTTTCAAAGTCAGAACTTTCTTCACTACTGATGAAAGTCTCACTACCAAGCATGTCATAGGATGAATATTCATCAGATAACATTTTGAAACTGACATCATCAGAGTCTCCAGATTGTACACCACCTTCATTTTCTTCATCAGCTTCGACATCAGCCTTTAGACCACATTTGACACCACCCTCAGATTGTTCACCAGCTTCAACATCAATCTTAGATTATTCACCAGCTTCAAGACCACATCCAGATTGTTCACTACCTTCGACACCACCTCCAGATTGTTCACCACCTTCGACACCACCTCCAAATTGTTCACCCGCTTTAACATCATCCTAAGGCCAACACAGCTTTGGGACCTTTGGAGATGGATCCCAAACAAACAACACCTTACCCGTTGGGGATACAATAGTAAGGAGAATATTACTTTCTTGCGAATAAATATAAACCCGAATAACTTCATCCCACTTGTGATGTTCGAACATGAACATTATATCATTATCACTTTGTATTTTCCAACCCCCATCTTCAAGCACGAACTTGGACAATGGACTTCCAATCATATAATCAAATGCCTTGTATCCATCTTCAACAAGCATTTTGAAATTATACTGGTCGGGGTCAACATTGTCAAAGAATTGGGACTTATCATTGAGGATGAACTCTATTGTGCATACCCAATCATACATCTTCATGCCGAATAAAAAAGTCCAAACCAGGAATGAGAGGATGAACTCTTTTGGGCTTTTAGGGTTTCGTCGCCAAACCAGGAATTGGGGGAATTTTAGGGTTTAGCCGAATCATCAATTGGAAGAACAAGGGAAGATTGGAGGAACAATGGAAGTGTGTTCGTGGGTGGGTTGGCAGAAGATGAACACGAGAATTTGGAGATCCGGAGGTGGAGGAGGGAGGTGGAGAGTCTTGTAGAGAATGGAAAGAATGAGAGAGAGAAGGTAATTTTTTAATTTTACCGAGTTAAAAATGTAAAAAATAAAGGGGGCATTTTGGTCTTTTCAAGTGGTCCTTTGTCGGAGAAAATTGAATATTCCTGCGCCAGGGACCCGAAAGTATAATAAAAATAAAGTAGAGGAACTTCGGAATAATTTTCCCAATTTAAATTAATATTGGTATGAGTGTTAAGAAATTACAAATTTAACCATGAAGTGGCAGATACCGTCACGATTTCAGACATTTAAAAATCAACCGTTGGAATTTCCATAACTTATATACTTTTATGCAAATCTCGAATAACACATGTACTTAGTGCTATTAACCCTATATTATTTTCAATCTAAAACTCAAAATTCCAACTTTTCAAAGGTAGACCATGAAATTTTTTGATAATGAAATCATTGAATTGGCAAAATTTTCCAATGATTTCGGGCATTGTGAGACTGTATTATATTACTATATTTGATGAAATAGATTGAGCATATAGTAAATTTATTTTAGGAGAAAGTAGATAACAAATTGAGCAATTTGTTTGGTAAAATCAATTAGTAGATTACACATTCAATTATTTGATTAAATTCATTATAACTTTAAAAATTAAGTTTGAATAAAAAAGGATAAATTATCTGTTAGTCTCTGGTGTTTGGTCATCCTCCTTCTCAGGTCCCTGCATTTTTAAAATTAATTTTACCGTCCTCCATCTTTGATTTTAGAAACTCTTGGGTCACTGGTGCCAGAATATGCTATTTTTTTGCCAGAATATGTCATTTTCTCTGGCGAACCCGCACTTAAAAAAATCAAAATGCCCCTCCCACTTAAAAAAAACAATCTCTCCTTCTCTCACTTCATCTTCTTGCTCTCACTTCAACTCAAACCATACCCAAACTTAATTAAACTTCTTGGAGATGTCCATAAGAAATCTAAAATTCCTAATTGAAAGTAATCAAACGCCTTGATGTTTTTAATTAGTTAGTTTTTCTCCAATTGAACTCGTCTTCTTCATTTAATTAATTTTTCTCCAATTAAACTTGAGGTGGGTCCCTTGGAATCTCGTCAGCCATGGGAGTTGAGTTCCTCTTCAAGAGCACCGCCGCCCACCTGATGTCCCTCGCCAGTCACATCTTCCCGGCGTTGAGCTCGCCGACCTTTTAACCCTATCGTCGTCGTCGTCCTCGAATGGATGGACGACGAAGACGAAGAACAGTCATAGGGTCATCTGGGTTCAAAACCCATTGGCAACAAACCCCCCGCATCGCCTATTTCCCTCGTTATCAACCGCCAATCAAAAAAACGAATGCCAGAACTAGAAACTTCGCTGAATCAGCAGAAAACAAAAGTACTCACAGAGAGAGAGAGAGAGAGAGAGAGAGAGAGAGAGAGAGAGAGAGAGGGAGGGAGGGAGGGGGAGCTCACCACGTGGAGAGGAAGCGACTGGGGGATGGACGAAGATGAGGATGCGGAGGTGGACGGAGGATGCTGATAGTAGTCCCGGCCTCCTTGCTTCCTCGAGCACGGCACGTGTCTCCTCTCGTCTTCTTGCTTCCGCTACTGGTTCTTCTCCTTCCGAACAGCCTCACTTTGGTCGATGGGTTCTGGGATGATGGCGGGGGGAAGAGGATGAAGGGGAGAAGAAGAAATATATTTTTTTTGTTTTTCAAGGGAGAAAGACATTTTAGTCTTTTCAAGTGAGGTTCACTGGAGAATATGAAATATTCTGGTATCAGAGACTCGAGAATTTCTAAAACCAAAGACAGGGGCAAGACGGTAAATTTATTTTTGAAAATGCAAGACCCGAGAGGGAGGATGACCAAACACTTATTTATTTAAATTAAAAAATATAAGATAAAATTTATTCATATTTCTAAATAAATATTTTTGTTTGAAATATTTTTTTCATAATATAATATAGTTAAAACAAAGAGCACCCTAAAATATGGGAGAGGAGAGAGATCTCGACCCACGTAGCGTAAAATACAAGTCGGGGCATTGTGCCACCAACCATCCACATTGAGCTATGACAGCTTTCACCACCGAGTTGTCGGAAACTTTACTTGTAATTCATCTTATTCTAATTGTAGATAGTAGTTAAAAAAAATCTCCTAATATTGATTTACATAGAATCTTTAATTTTTCAAATAATTCTTACGCAAAATTAAATATTTATATTAGTTACAAAATTAAATAATTCCGAACTTGTGATGATTCTACACTATAACAAATATTTTACTTTACAGCTTAATATGAATATGCTCATGTTTTGGATTCATTTCTATATGAATAAGAACTATATGCATGAAATCCTTCAAAACTAAATACAAATCTCCTAATATTTTAAATAGTAGTTAAAAGAAAATCTACTAATATTTGTTTAGATAAATAGATTATTTACTTGTTTGAATAATATTAGTCAAAAATATATTTATATTTGTTTAAAAATATCTGAATTTTGATAAACTAAATAAATTAACCCTTAAGTCTAAACTACTAGTAGATTATAATTTACCAATTTTACCAAACATGTAAATTGGCATTCTACTCTCAATCTACAATCTATTCCAACAAACATAACCAATATCCAGTTAATTAAATGAACACGTTGGTTTATGCACATTCTCTTCAAAATTGGGGTTTCTCCATTTGGGATAATTCGGAATATTTGGTGGTGTGCTAATTTAGTATCGCATTGGGCTCTATGGGCCTGACGCTGTGTAAAAGTTCTACGTACCCTATTGTGTACTTTTTCCAAATCTAATGACAGACTTCGGACAGTTGAATGGACGACAGATTTTTCTTATTTAACGTTAAACTGTACTTTTTTGAAGTGACGTTAAACTGTACTTGAAGGTTGGAGGGCGTGAGAAATCCTTGCGAAGTTGAGTCAAAGATATCATCATCAGAGAATTTCATGGTCTCCCTATGAAAAGTTGGAATTTTGAGTTTTAGATTCAGGAGAATTTAGGGTTCATTGCACAAATATTCCTGGGTACGACAATTCTTAAGATCAAAGATTAAGTTTTATAAGAATTAATAGGGTCAGTTTGTTTTCTTTATACTTTGGGATTTGGTTGGACAAAATGGACTGTCTTGTCGATTTGGCAAGTTGCAATAGGGTAAGGGTATAGAACTATAGATAATAGACCATACCCAAATCTATTTAAACTAACATATAAATATTATTTGTTCATAAATCCTAAAAATTTATATGACACTAGTAATGAAAAAGATAAGATTGTTCACTTATAACTTAAATTTAAGCATTATTTTATATTGTTGACTATCGAAATATAGGTAAATGTTAACATATTTTTTAATTAATTTATACTGAAATATAAAATTATTTTTTAAGTTAACAAGTCCAGGTAGAGTATAGATTTTGCTTTAGATCTTTAGACCCCGAGGACCCTAAGTTAACAAGTTTGAGGATTTTAATATAAAACTAAAATTTAAAATTTTGACACTTTAATAATATTAACAATTTTTATCTTGATATCCGACCATACTTTAATAACATTAACGATTTTCATCTTGATATCCGACCATCTTGTGTGCTATATGCCTATATCATCTCGAATTTTCCATGTAGAGTGTCACCCATGTTACATATGTCTATGTAGCTAATGACATGGGATATAAAAAAGAAAAAAAAAATTCTTACATACTATGTGGTTTGTGACATTTTTTACGTATTGAGACGTAAAAAATAGGTAAGAACCCAGAATTTTCTAAATTTTAACATATTGAGAGGTTCAATATTTAGTTAATTAGTTTCTAAATTTTGAGAAATCTAATCTCTTAATTCTTATGATCATTTTTCATCTCAAATAACTCAAAATTCAAAAATTATCATAAATCTACTAATCTCAACTTCACACTAAAAAAACTCCACACCCCATCAAAAAATAAAAAATAAAAACGTAAGAAAATTGTGATAAATCAAATCACGTGATAATCCATGATTGAAATCATTGGTATTTTGGATAAACTCTGTTCTAGTTACATGAATTGAATATATTGCAGTTATCTTCCCTCTATTAGTTTCTTTCTCAGGGTGTTTGTAACAAAATTGTTCCATGTTGAATTATACATTTTATTTCCAATACTTATTAAAAAAATATATATAATATTTATTGAGAAAAGTCAAATTATTATCTGTGCAAGTGAAGGATAAGGACGAGAAATTCATACAAAAAGAAAGAAAGAAAGACGTCGAAAGCCCACTGATAAGAGGAATTGTACTTTGGACGAGGGAACGAAGGGAAATCCATGGCGAACCCACAAAGCACTCCAACTTCAAGATGGTCTCTCCAAGGAATGACCGCTCTCGTCACCGGTGGCACCCGCGGAATCGGGTTCCCTTCTCTCTCTCTCTCTAAACCCATTTGGATTAGACTCGTTTTATTTTTGGTTTATACCATATCTGGGTCAATCTACCGATTAATCGAGGTTCGGATTAATGGAACCTTTCAAAAGTGGCAAAGTTCTTTCACGAGTATTTAACTGTATCGCTGCTGAGAATTCCTCACTTCTTTGCAATAGGCGTTTAAAATCAACCGAATTTTTGCCTTAGAATTTTGAGTTGGATGTGAATATTCCAACATGGTATCAGAACGGGTTGATCACATGTCTATTGTTGTGCTCGCACGACCCCATTTCTCGCACGTTAGCGAAGTTAAAAGCCTTTGCATTCTTCGACCAGATGGGTCTCGTTTGAGAAGGCGTGTTGAAAATTGTATATTAGTTAGTGTAAGAATGAGAGCAAGTTTCTAAGCATGGAAAATCCACCGACCCGTTGCATCAACCTTGGCTATTTGTAAAGATGGGTTCTTTTCATGTTTTGGGGTTGGAATTTATATAGGAACGCGACGGTGGAGGAGCTGGCGGGGCTGGGGGCGAGAGTCCACACATGTTCGAGGAACGAGGAGGAGCTGAACCGGTGCTTAAGAGAGTGGCAAGATAAGGGCTTTTCCGTTTCTGGATCGGTTTGTGATGCTTCGTCCAGGGAGCAGAGGGAGAAGCTTATGAAAGACGTGGGCTCTGCTTTTGCTGGCCAGATCAACATACTAGTGAGTCTATTTTTCGAGTCTAGAGAAGCCCGCGAGCGATGAATTTCAGGTCTTTACGAGTGTTTTCGTGCAATGTGATCTCTTGTTTAGTGTATTCTTGAGGAAACTGTGTCTGCATTTGATGAACTCTTGTGCTTCTACTGGGTGCTTGTTGTTTCCTCTGATGATTTGACCAGAATTTAGGGATGCAATTGGTGATTTCTTGTTGGTTTGATGAGTATTGTCTGTAAACTTTAGGTGAACAATGTCGGGACAAATATTAGGAAGCCGACGATTGAGTACTCGGCTGAGGAATTTTCGACGATCATTGCAACAAACCTGGAGTCTGCGTACCATTTGTGCCAACTCGCGTACCCTCTCCTTAAGGCATCAGGAGCAGGCAGCATTGTGTTCATCTCTTCCGTCGCAGGTCTTCAGCACATCGGCAGTGGATCAATTTATGCAGCTACTAAAAGTGAGGCCTAATAGTTTTCTAATGTGATCTGTGACCAGTTAAATTTAGTCATTTCCAAGATACTGAAGATCTGATGTCCAATTTGCTTTCTCAGGTGCAATTAATCAGCTGACAAGAAATTTGGCCTGTGAATGGGCGAAGGACAATATCCGGACTAATTCCGTTGCGCCTTGGTACATTCAGACCTCACTGGTTGAGCGTGTAATGTTCTTTACCCGACTTAGTCTGAAACTCGTATTATTTTTGTTCTTATGCTCTTTGACTGCCTCTCTTAGAGCATTCGGGACGTTGAAAAGATCATCGGCATTTTCTTAAACAACTATTTTAAGATGATGTAGGATGTTGCAGTGATATAGTAACTTTTAGGGGTTAGTTCCTTTGGTGCATTAGGAATGTGGACTACAATTTCACGACCCATAAGATCTTTGTTTGTAACATCACTACTCCTCTGGTGCAGTTGTTGGGTAACGACGAGTTTGCGAATAAGATAGTGGCCAAAACACCGCTCCAGCGGGTTGGACAACCGACGGAAGTCTCGTCCCTGGTTGCGTACCTCTGCTTACCCGCTGCTTCCTACATCACGGGACAAGTTATCGCTGTTGATGGAGGAATGACTGCCAATAGCTTCGACCCGGGCATGAGACTTGATCTGTGAGACCCTTTTCGCTTTACGTCTCAATAGAGATGTTTCGAGTATTTGCGCTTGAATTCTAACTTTTGTGAATTCAAATCTTCAAGATAGGTTTCGGTTGTATTTTTCTTGGTTCGGATTCGGAACTTGTTCTTTTAACAGGCGGATGTAGTAGAACATACCCATATATGCTTTTGTGGTTTCCCATATATTCTTTTGTTTTGCTTGGTGAAATGTAGAGTAGAGAGCAATGTTTTAAAAACCATGGTCCGATCGGCCCGCTACCCAGAATTAATTCAAGTCGAGTTTTGCATAAAACTCAGTCAGCGGTTTGATCGGTCAAAATCTGGTCAGATTGTCTGGTCAGGTACTTTCGGGTGACCCGGTTCGCCCGGATCAGAAAAATTAATGTTTATTTTTTTCATTTTATCGGATTTAATTTAGAAATAAAACATCTATTTTCAAACTTGGAGTGTGTATGTCACTTTTTGATCATAACCAACTTATTTTTTTAACAATTCTCGATAATATATTAACTATGTCAAACGAATTGGACTAATATGTCAAACAAAAAATATGTATAATCAACTTCTTTTACTTTTATATTTGTTAAATAGATATTCGAAGACTTTGTTTGGATAAATTGTATAACAAAGTTGTTAAATATTTGAACTTATTTAATATTTTATTATTTTTTATGCTAAATTAAATTTATTAAACTATATTTTATAATATTAATATAAAAATATAAGTATCGGTCTGACCGGTGACTTGACCGGTCGGATTGGGTGAACCAAAATTTTTAAAGATTCAGGGTCACCTTCCGGGTCGGTTTTAAAAATATTGGTAGAGAGTAGTTTTAGACAATAGTTTTTTTTATTCTTCAGCCTTGAATTCAAGATCGTCTTAAGAGAATCTAAATTGTTTACGACTTGTATCAACTTTCATTTGTCGGACTTTATTTTTTGGTCAAATAAAAAATTTAGGCAGGTTGGCCTAAACCTCGGGACTTTAGACGGCATTGGGTTTTGTTTTCCTCCTAGACAAAGTTTTGTCATTTCTGCAAGAGATAGGAATTGACCCACCGACCCCTGATAAACGAGGCAAGATCTCTTACCATCCTACTCACTTTGCATTGGTTTCATTTGTCTGACTTTCACAGCATGGAAGGTAAGAATGTTAGCTCCAAGAATAAGCTTGGCTTACTGATGTGAATCAAATGGTACTTCCATTGGGTCAGTGACTCTCTTTTTTTGGATTGACGAGGGCAAGGGTTCCTAACCTTTATTCATCAACTTTATTTTCTACAATTGTGGTAGTATTGGCCAATTTCATTACGTTTCATCCTCGCCAAAGACTCAACAGTCACTGACAGTCCAAATCCACTCGGATGGATCCATAAAGCATATGGATCGGCGAAGCCCAAAAAAGGTGTTACCCATAGGCTTTGTTAGGGAAGGATAAAAGATCTATAATGGATATATTTGGATACAATCTGATGGATCCAAGTCTTTTGACTTTTCTGACCCGATCTGAAATTTAATACAAAATTTTAAAATATATACATCTATGAATATTTAGATTCATAATGGGATTCAAATTTACAGTATACATTATCTAATAAATATAGGATATATATGTAATTAACTCGGTCACTAGACCAATATCGAAAGCTAATCTAAAAAGAAAATGTTGCTTACCTCATCAAAATAATTTACCGGTTTGACACATAAAGTTCTATTTATAAATGACCAAAATGGTTTTTGTGGTTTCATAAAAACTATGGATATCTCAATAACAAATATCAGTCCATAAAATCACGTAAATAAAGTGTACTTTTTCCTGAAATTTAAGAACATGATTTTCTTATATTTATTCTATCTCTTTTAAATAAGAATGTTGGATCCGATCCAATTTTGGTCATATCCAGGTCTCACAAATTTGAGTCGGCTGCGAACGTTGGGCTTCTTCTCTCTCTCTCTAATGTCGGAACAAGAAGAACCCTACACAGCGTTGGGTCGAGGCTCGAAAGACACGACGCGGGGCGAGCACTGGCCCCAAAATAAATGTTTGCTGTTTAATTGTGCAACGTATTATCATATGTAGATTGTACAAATTTTACATATTTTTTATTCAAATATACATCATGATTATTAAAATAATAATATATAATTTTAACATGTCTTCATGTCAAAATATGAATACTCAAACAATCAGATAATTCAAAATGCCATAAATATAAATGAAATCAACTTATTCAACCAAATATAAACAAGATCATTCAAACATCATTGAAGATAGTCTATCTTTTTGTTGTTTTCTATAAGTAAAATATTATTAGTCCTCAAGAAAATCACCCAAGATTGTACTTGTATTATCCGTACATCGAGTACGACACCTAAAATACTAGATAACTACATATACATATCCACTAATTACACCTAAACCAAATGCCCCAAAATTACACCTAAAGCCCATCAATTAAAACCAACACCTAGGTCACGGAGGTTCATGAATCTTTGATTGTTTTTTTTCTTTGCTTGCGGATAATTTTCGGATCTTCTTCCTCCTAAGTCATACCCATTTCAATAGCCAAATTCCATGCCTATCTTTTTGTCGTTAATATGCATATAACCTCTGAATTATACATATCATACGTGTATTTTAATTTTTATACATATTTAAACATTTTATCTGAAAATATTTAAATAATTGGCTATTAAAATAGTACGTAAAGATGTACTTTTTCCAAAATCATATGTATACGTGCATAATTAGCATAATATACGAATAATAACTACAGTAGGGGAGAATATTTGTTGAGTACAACCTACCAAATTCAAAAGACAATTCATAAATTTAACAATACCAAAAGCTGTCCACTTAAAATGGACCGACACCTGTCAAGAATAAGCATTCCCTTTGTCTGTGGTTCTAGGAGAGAATAAAACGATTGCTAAGACACGTAACTTAACTTTCAAACTAAATTATTTTTGCCCCAATCAAACTAAATAATTCAAATATCAGTAAAAAGATCGAAGATATATTTAAAATATCGGATGAAGTACGTCGTCGTTTACCAAATCACCACAAAATGAGGAGATACCCAAACCAATTATCCACTAATCGACGCGTCAATCTTCTAGTGTATTAAACTTAAAAACTCCGTCTTGACTTGTTTTAACTTCTGATATTTACTATATTTGCAGTGAAACATAATTAAACTCAATTTAGCCAACAATATTGTATTCCATTTTAGATGAATGAATTTCTTCCGACACACCAACATATTTATTCTTCGGATGCGTGTTGATCATCCGGATTGTGAAACCTAAATTGCAAACAGTATTTTTTGAAAGGTAAAATTTTATACAAAATAATTACGGGAATAGAACCGTAGACCCATTCAATTCCTTCTATACCTTGTTCGTCTAGCAATTGCAAACGGTATTTTTCTCCAAGAGATGTTTGGTATATCATCCGATTCAAGTCCCACAAAACAATTCAGCAAAAGGGTCATTTTACCGATCCAAGTCTATAAATAATGGATATATTTGGACACAGATCTGATGGATCCAACTCTTTTGACTTTTGACCGGATCTGGATTTTAATAAAAAATTTAAACTTTATACATCAATGTATCTGTTGGACCTTGGGCCCAATAGGCAATTATTATTGTGCCTAATTGGGCCCGGGCCCATTAGGCCCAAAAGTTGGGTTGGATGGGCCGGTCAACCCACGTTGACCGGCCCAAGCTACGCAAGCGCCACGTCAGCATGACGCGGCGCTGACGTCACATGTGGCAGCCCACATGGCGCCACGTGGCAAAGCTATGCGTAGCCTTGCCACGTGGCGGACATGTGACCTATGGCATGCCACGTGGCGATACGTGGCGTGCCACGTGGTGCGTTTTGGCTGTCCGGATTTCCCTATAAAAGGGGAAATCTGGCTGGACCAATTTGTAACTTTTCCCACAACTACTCACTCAGAAAGGAAAATTCCGGATCAGTTCCAGAATTTTAATCAGATTTTCGATTAAAGGAAATCTCGTGAAAATCGATTACGGATCCGTTTGAACGTGATCGTAATTCGACCAGCACGAAGAAATCGTGGACCCGAGCCTGTGGACCTCTTACTTCAACAAGTAAGTGATTTATTATTAACGAATTAGTTTGTTAATTCAACGGGTTTAACACGTAATTACTCGTTAATTACGCGTCAAAACTGTCAATTGGTATCAGAGCATGGTTGAAACCATGTTTTAATGATAATATGATGTTTTAATTCAAGTAATTATGTGATTTATTGAGTTAAAAATCATTTTAATCATGATTTTATGAAAAATCATAATCTGTTGGACTTTAATGTAATTAATTTGGAACCAGCGGGACTAAATTAAATTTTGCCTAACCACTCGGGAAAATTCGCGCACGCCCGAAAACGAAATCCGTCGATTTCGTCGGAAATCCGACGATTACGACGCCGGAGATCGACGATAGTCGATTCTCCGGCTTCGCCCCGACGTCTCGATACCACGTTTGTGGATCGACGTCGCCGGAATCATGAGATCGAGGACGACGACGGCGGAGAGGCGCCGAACGGAGAAGAGCTTCGCGGCGGAGAACGGCTGGACGACGGCCCGAAAGGCCGCTACGGCCGTGATTGCAAGCCCGAGACGAGTCGATTGCGACCGGTCTCGGCCCGTGATTCGCCGCCGTTACGTTGCGGTCGTGGAGAGGAGCGGCGGCCAGATTTTTTTCTTCGCGGGAGAAGAGAGAGAGAATTCAGGTGAAAATATGCGAGGGGCAAAATCGTAATTTCACAATTTTTCCCAAAAATATTTATAACCGGGTCAAGAAAATCAAAAAACCGGACGGATTGGCCCAGTTTCTTGGTTCGACCCAACCCGGTTTACGGTCAATTGTGAGTAAATTGTATGTATCTTGTTGTACCCTTCTAACTGAATCACATTCTGTGTGGGTGATTGATTCAGGAGCGACATACCATATAGCTAGAGACCATGGTTCGTTCGTTGAGTACAGGCGGTTGCCGGCTGGAGCAAAAACCATTTTTGTCGGTAACAACTCGTGCGTGGATGTGAAAGGCCTGGGCACTTGTAGATTACACCTTCGTGGTGGTCGTGCCCTTCTTTTACATGACGTGTTGTTTGCTCCAGACATACGAAGGAACCTGATCTCAGTTTCGGCCTTAATGTCTTTAGGTTTCCGGTTGTCATTTGAGAACGACACCGTTAGATTGTTTTTGAATGATGCCTATTTTGGCCTTGGATATATATCGGAAGGTTTTTTGATTCTGGATATTGATCATTCTGAAAGTTTTTCTTTTGTCACTAGTTCAAATTCATCAGAGGATGATATTAAACTATGGCATTCTAGACTTGGCCATATCGGTCAGGATCGTTTAAACCATCTAGCTAAGGCAGGACTGTTGGGCCATATAGAGAAATCTATATTACCTTGTTGCGTATCCTGTCTAGAAGGGAAAAGCACTAGAAAACCTTTCGGTACTGGGGCTAGAGCCAAATTTCCATTACAATTAGTCCATTCTGACATATGTGGTCCAATGAACGTGAGGGCAAGGCATGAAGCATATTACTTCATCACCTTTATTGATGACTATACTAGATATGGTCTGATATACCTGATTTCTCACAAATCTGAAGCCTTAAACTGCTTCAAGACATACATGAGTTTTGTTGAGAATCAGAAGGATAGAAAGATAAAGGCCTTACGAACTGATCGTGGCCGTGAATATCTTTCTGATGAGTTCAAAGCTCTATGTATTGAAAAAGGAATTGAACATCAGTTGTCCATTCCTTATACACCACAGCAAAATGGAGTTGTTGAAAGAAGGAATAGAACCCTTCTTGATATGGTTAGATCGATGATGGCAGAGGCAAATTTGCCTATATCATTCTACGGAGATGCGCTCCTGACTGCCGCATACGTTCTAAACCGTGTTCCCTCTAAGTCTGTTACAGCCACTCCTTACGAAATGTGGACAGATCGGAAGCCCGATCTATCCTATTTTAAGCCGTGGGGGTGTGCGTCCTATGTCCATTCTACCTCAAGTGCTTTCGGTAAATTAGGACCGAGAGGTAGAAAAAGTATCTTTATAAGATACCGAGAGGTATCTAAAGGGTACGTGTTCGTGGGTGAACTGGACAATGGACATGTAACAGAATTTGAATCACGTGATGTCACCTTTTTGGAGAATGAATTTCCAAAGTTGGGAGAGGTTACTAGTGACCTTACCCTTTATGAGACAAAAGAACCAGATTCATCTGGATCACTTCTTCCGAGTGGGAGAATTGAGGAGGAATATAGAGATTTTTCAACTCAAAATGATCCGGAAGGTCGTGATCTGAGTCATGTAAGGGAGGTAATTCCTTATTCCAGTGGGAGTGCGATTCCTGGATATGATGAATATATGAGAGATGTTTATCAAAACCGGGAATACCGTAGGTCTAGCAGAACTAGCATACCACGCCGACGATTTGACATCGAAGGCGAGGCTAATGCGTTCTTGGTATCACTAAAGAAATTTGGTGGTCCAAGTGAAATTCTTCTGGCCATCCTGCAGGATGAAGATGAACCTAAAAATGTATCTGGAGCATTGTCATCTCGAAAACGTGATGAATGGATGAATGCAATGGATGAAGAAATGTCTTCTATGATCAAAAACCAGGTTTGGGATCTGGTTGACCTACCTAAAGGGCGTAGGGCAATTGGGAATAAGTAGATTCTCAAAATCAAGCACAATGCAGATGGCAGTATCGAAAGATACAAAGCGCGTTTGGTTGCCCAAGGATTTAAACAACAGGCTGGGATAGACTATGAGGACACTTTTGCACCTGTTGTTAGATTTACGTCAATTAGGATCATTTTAGCTATGGTTGCTAACATGAATCTAGAATTATATCAAATGGATGTAAAGACTGCTTTTCTCCACGGAGAATTGGATGAAGAAATCTATATGATTCAGCCTGAGGGCTACATTCAAAAAGGCTGCGAACACAAAGTTTGCAAATTGAATAGATCAATTTATGGCCTTAAGCAGTCGTCTAGACAGTGGTATATTCGCTTTCATAATACGATCATGCAGCATGATTTTATTATGATAGACGAAGATCATTGTGTGTATGTTAAGCGATCAGGAAAGAAGTTTGTTATCATCACCTTGTATGTTGATGACATACTTTTAGCTGGAAATGACATGGGATTTCTTGTCGAAATCAAAGATTGGTTATCTTCCAACTTTGAAATGAAAGACATGGGTGAAGCAGATTACATACTCGGAGTTAAGATTTCGAGGAATCGTTCGAAAAGAATAGTGTCTCTTTCACAAGAGACGTATATTCGCAAAGTAGTAGAACGTTTCAATTGTGATCACAGTAACCCAAAGTATGTCCCATTGGTTAAAGGTCATAATTTATGTAAGGACATGTGCCCAAAAACAACTAAACAACGTAGGGACATGGAGAAGATTCCTTATGCCAATGCAGTTGGATGCCTGATGTACGCAATGTTGTGTACTAGACCTGACATTTGCTATGCTGTTGGGATAGCAAGCAGATATCAGTCTGATCCAGGCAGTGCTCACTGGAAGGCTGTCAAAGGGATTTTGAAATATTTGAATACTACTACAGAATACTCCTTGTGCTATCAAGGCCGTGACCTGATAATGAGTGGCTATACTGATGCTGATTGGGGAGGTGATGTGGATAAGAAAAAGTCTACATCTGGATTTATTTTCTTGTTGAATGGGGGTGCTGTCTCATGGAGCAGTAAGAAGCAAACATGTGTATCCCTGTCAACAATGGAAGCAGAATATGTAGCTTCAGCTCATGCTGCACAAGAAGCGGTATGGTTGAAGAGATTCTTAAGCCATCTCTCTCTAACCAACTCGACGGAGCCAGTGAGTCTATTCTGCGACAACCAGGCAGCTATAGCATATGCTAAGGATCCTAGATTCCATAGCAGGGCTAAGCATATAGATATTAAATTTCACTTTGTGAGAAATTTAATAAAATATAAAGAACTGTGTATGAAACACATATCTACACGAGATATGGTCGCAGATCCAATGACTAAAGCATTACCTCGAGAAGTGTTCGAGAAACATGTTAAGTCACTAGGTTTACGACGGTTTCATTTGTAATCCAATTAGTTGGAATAAAGAAATTTTTTATTTGGCAATATGAGTTTAAATGTGAAACATGTCGGACAGAGAAGTAGCCCACTCACACGGGTGTTTACCTCAGTGGGAGTTAAGAAGTTGATTCCTGGCTGAGATGAGGCAGTTATTGGACATTCATAAGTGCATGTCCTATGGCGGAATGCCGTCTTGCTTAAGAGCAAGTTTCCTTATGGGATGCAGGAATAAGTTGCTGCATTTGGATTTTCTACAATCCATATGATAAGATATAAGTGGAACTTATCATACTGTCTGTCCTATTAGCCTAGAGTTAAGCTAAGGCTGATACTCTAGTATGGTGTTAAATGACATGTGTTCCTTGAAAAAGGAAAGTACACCGTAACACGTGATTAGTATCATGTGTGCTACTCGACCACTGGATGGGATGAAAATGTTGAGTGATTTCACAATCCCTGGTGTGAGACCAATTTTCGAGAATTGTGATTCCCGAAACCTACCCTTAAGATTCTAAACGTATTCTGGAAGTATGATCCAGTGCTGCTTGCTTGGAAAGTTCATGAAAAGGTTATGGCATAACGATTCGACATGGCGCCACGTGGCAAAGCTATGCGTAGCCTTGCCACGTGGCGGACATGCTGACCAAAAGTGCCACGTGGCGAAGCTATTGGGTAGCTTTGCCACGTGGCGTGCCATGTGGCGGACATATGACCTATGGCATGCCACGTGGCGATACGTGGCGTGCCACGTGGTGCGTTTTGGCTGTCCGGATTTCCCTATAAAAGGGGAAATCTGGCTGGACCAATTTGTAACTTTTCCCACAACTACTCACTCAGAAAGAAAAATTCCGGATCAGTTCCAGAATTTTAATCAGATTTTCGATTAAAGGAAATCTCGTGAAAATCGATTATGGATCCGTTCGAACGTGATCGTAATTCGACCAGCACGAAGAAATCGTGGACCCGAGCCTGTGGACCTCTTACTTCAACAAGTAAGTGATTTATTATTAACGAATTAGTTTGTTAATTCAACGGGTTTAACACGTAATTACTCGTTAATTACGCGTCAAAACCGTCAGTATCTATAGTATATATTGTCTAATAAATATAGGATATATATAATTAACTCGGCCACTAGACAAATATCTAACGGTAATCTAAAAAAAATGTTGCTTACCTTCTGACGGTTTAATATATATAGTTCTCTTTATAAATGACCAAAATACAAAATTTAAACTTTATACATCAATGTATCTATAGTATATATTGTCTAATAAATATAGGATATATATAATTAACTCAGCCACTAGACAAATATCTAACGGTAATCTAAAAAAATGTTGCTTACCTCCTGACGGTTTGATATATATAGTTCTCTTTATAAATGACCAAAATACAAAATTTAAATTTTATACATCAATGTATCTATAGTATATATTGTCTAATAAATATAGGATATATATAATTAACTCGGCCACTAGACAAATATCTAACGGTAATCTAAAAAAAATGTTGCTTATCTCCTGACGATTTGATATATATAGTTCTCTTTATAAATGACCAAAATAGACCTATGGATATCTCAATAACAAGTGTCAGCCCATGAAGCCACGATAATAAAGCGTACTTTTTCTTGAAATTTAAGAACATGCTTTTCTTATATTTATTCTCTCTTTTAAATAAGAATGTTGGATCCGTAGATCCAATTTTGGTCATATCCGGATCTCAGAAATTTGAATTTCAATTTTAAAGTCAAAGATCCGACGTATTTGGATTTAAATCTAGATCGAGCCTCCAACAAACGGATTTGTCGTGTGGGGCTTCTTCTTGGGGTCATCGAGGGGGGATACGAGGGCTTGCGACAGAGTTGGCTGCGAACGTTGGGCGTCTCTCTCTCTCTCTCTCTCTCTCTCTCTCTCTCTCTCTCTCTCTCTCTCTCTCTCTCTCATGTCGGACAAGCCCCACACAGTGTCGGGTCGAGGCTCGAAAGACACGGCGCAGGGCGAGTGGCAAGATGGCAGAGCCACTCGCCCAAAAGAAATATTTGTTGTTTAAAAGTGTATTTAGTTTTCATCGTGCTACTAGGAGTTTTAATCCTAATAGTCGTCTATCGCTTTTCTAGGATAGTTGTTTCTCTATTACCTAAAGATCTATATTTCCATACAATTTGGTGTCTTTCTGAGGTACAGTACAACTTTTACCTTTAAAAAAAAGTGTATTTAGTTTAGTATTGTGCAAAATATTAACATATGTAAATTGTACAAATTATATATTTTTTTTATTCAAATATACATCATCATCATCATTATTATAATATATATATAATTTTAACAATGTCAAAATATGAATACTCAAACAATAAGATAATTCAAATGCCATAAATATAAATGAAAATAACGTATTCAATCAAATACAAACAAGATCATTCAAACATCATTGAAGATAGTGTATATTTTTGTTGTTAATATGCATATAGCATGTGAATTATACATATCATACGTGTATTTTAATTTTTATAAATATTTAAACATCTTATTTGAAAATATGTATATAATTGACTATTAAAATAGTACGTTAAGATGTATTTTTTTCAAAATCATATGTATACGTATAATAACTTTTGTTTGTTTTAAGCATAATAACAACCATGGTTTAAAAAAAGAATTTGGAGGTCTATCCAGAATTTTTTTTCGTATTCCGAGTCAATAAGTAGGACCAGTGATCAGACAGGAGAATTTTATTAATTTAAAATAGATTATTTATTATAATTAGTATTAAAATAGCAAATAGGTACCAATATTATCTAGTTTTATTGCATCATTATAACGTACAAGTATTAAAATTAAAATTTAATTTAAAAAATAATATTTTTTCAAAAAGAAAAAATGTGTTGGTTGGGTCGGCCGGTCTAATTGGAAAAACTAGTCGGTCCGACTAGAAATTCCGGTAGTGACCACCTATTGAACCAGAGGTCATGTTTCGGGTGAAAGTCGACCTTAATTCGATACTATTTGTGGTCCGCATTTTTTAAAACCATCATAATAATCGAAGCAGGGGGAAATGCACCGACAACTGTCAAGAATACGCATGCCCTTGTCTGCGGTTCCACGAGAGAATAAAACGATTGCTAAGACACGTAACTTAACTTTTAAACTAGATTTTTTTTTTGCCCCAATCAAACTAAATAATTCCTAGATCAGTACGAAGGTCGAAGATATATTTAAAATATCGGATGAAGTAGGTGGTTGTTTACTAAATCGTCACAAAATGAGGAGATACCCAAGCCAATTAGCCACTTATCGACGTGTCAATCTTCTAGTGTATAAAGCTTAAAAACTCCGTCTCGACTTGTTTTAACTTCTGATATTTACTATATTTGCAGTCAAGCATAGTTAAACTCAATTTAGCGACATTTCTCTCAACAATACTTTTTATTCATAAACTTTGAGTATATTTAAATTTTATTCCATTTGAGATGAATGAATTCCTTCCGCAAGAACATATTTATTCTGTGTGATGCGTGCAGATCATCAGGATTGTGAAACCTAAATCGTAAATAGTATTTTTTTGAAAAATAAAATTTTATACCATGTAATTACGCCTCAAATAATTGAACACTAAACCCATCAATTTCCTCCTTTGGCAATTGCAAACGGTATTTTTCACCAAGAGATGTTTGGTATATCCTCCGATTCAAATCCTAGAAAACAATTCAGCAAAAGGGTATTTTTTTTAAATAAATATTACACCATAATAAATGCCAGAGTTTGAACACTGAACCTCCTAGATATTTACAATGTCTTGTGTCATTGGGCTACAAGTTATTTGGCAAAAAGGATCATTTTACGAGTACTTTTTATACCAAACAATATTTAGATCATTGATCAATTAATAAAATCTTAGATAAAGGAAGTGATTTTTTATAGAACTCACCATAATTTGCGTTCAATAAATTTTCAATAATTAATATACCAAATATGATTTGTAGAAAAATATCGTCAAATTTTCCTCCTTCGCCCGTGCTTCAATTCAACAACTATACTAAAAAATACTTGCTTTAATAGTATAAAAGAAAAGTGGGTTGGAGAATGCTCTCGGTTAAAATCCTATACACCATAAAAATTTATTTATAAAAAAATTCAACGACTATTACCTCGTCCATCATAGTGTATTCTGACCAAATGCATATCTGTACATCTACTTAAGTACACTATTACAAATATAGTTACATTTTATCTAACTTCTGTGACTCGTCTATTTGAAATATCTTTTCATAATTACTTTGAAACTTACAGTGCTTCCAATCTGATATTTTCTAAGATAGACTCTAACTACTAAATAAAGTAGTTGACCATCGAGCAATTCGACTCTTTCAATTTAACATTTCTTTTAAAACTCAAAAAAATTCCGAAGATTCTGATTTCGCCCAGTATTTAAAATATGAGTTAAATATACTTAGATAATCTGTATTATTAAAAATAAACACTCACCCTGAGTTATAAAAAAATTCATAAAAGACCGTGAATTATATAAACCACTAACATTATCATATTCAAAAATTCATTATACCTTCTCTTTTTTTCCTCCCTTGACTTCTCCTCCTTCCCACTTCTAGTGTTTGGACATGCGTAACATTCACCATCATATTACAACTATTTTGAAACATTGGTATACGTGGTATGGTCTTTCAAAATAATTTTTTTATTTATTGCTTATAGCGAGGAACCCATTTGGGACACTTGGGGTTGAAGTAGCCGGTGACTGCCCTTAAGTTCATGAGCTCATCAATGGGTGCAAACTTGACACACCTACGTGCCTTACTAGTTAATGGAGGCTCCTGTGTTACGGATAATTCTATCCTGTAGTTCGTATTCTTTTTATCTTATCCATAGTTTGTATTGAGATGTTGTGGACTTTCAATCTTAACGTCCTCATCTCTTAAGAGTTATTTGGTTTTTGTATTAGCTTATCGTTTTAGTTGCAGAGATGTACTAGGACTCCTTGTCCTTAAAATAGAGCTGTATTTAACCTGTACTCCGTTCATGAATACGATAGCGGCAAGTAATATTTTCATGGTATCAGAGCCGAATCTGGCATAACCCCACCAAATACTAGCCTACTCCAAAAAAAAAAGTCGTCTGGAAGCACTAACAGTTCGGGCAATGATAGTTCGAACCATGGAGATGTTATTGCTCCCTCATCGGCGACTGGTAGTGTAGACTCGATGTCTCCATACTACCTTCATCCTTCTGATCACCTAGCTCAGACCTTTGTCTCGGAATTGTTGAGCGATGGTAACTATGGGGAATGGGTGACGGATATGTCTGATCTTTTGTTCGCAAAGAACAAATTTGGGTTCGTCGATGGCTCACTCCCAAAACCAGCGCCAGACTTTAGTGATTTGAATCATTGGATTCGTGGAGACCACATGGTGAAAGGATGGCTCCGAAATTCAATGGTGAAGGAAATTAGGAGTAGCATTCGATGTGCTAAAACATCTCAGGAAATCTGGGCTGACATTGCTGAGCGATTTGGACACGAAAATGCTCCCCGAGCATATGATCTTCGGCGAGCAATTTCACACTTGCGGCAAGACCAGATGAGTGTTTCAGCATATTATAAGGGACTCTGGGACGAGATTCATGCGATTCGACCTCTCCTAAAGTCGAGTTGTTCCAATTGCGATCATGATATGCAAAAGCAAATTCTCAAGATTCGAGAAGAGGAACAACTCTACGATTTTTTGATGGGATTGGATGACGTGTTCAACACCGTGAAGTCACAAACACTGAGCACGCAACCGATTCCTAGTCTGCGACAAGCTTCTCACCTCATTACCAAAGAGGAGCAGCGTCGAGCCATTTCCTCGGCACGGAAATCTGTCCCGGAGACTGCTGTTTTCCATTATCGTAGTGCTGAAGGTTCCAA
Source organism: Hypericum androsaemum (assembly GCA_963995505.1). Classification (NCBI taxonomy): domain Eukaryota; kingdom Viridiplantae; phylum Streptophyta; class Magnoliopsida; order Malpighiales; family Hypericaceae; genus Hypericum; species Hypericum androsaemum. Next base: position 5,997,838 of record OZ023196.1, read on the forward strand.
AGGGAGTGTAGCTCGGAAAACAAGCAGCGGGGAGCGGACCACAACCCAAGTGTACCCACTACCAAAAGATCGATCACACAGCAGAAACTGCCACAACTCAAATTTGGGGTCGGTGACCGGCGCTAGACCCTAACCCATTTACAAAACCAAATAAGTCTAGCCAGCCTCAAAATATATTTTGACTTTACAAAGTCTCATTCAAATAAAATTATTCTTTACATTTATCCCAGGATCTAATTAAACTCGATGGCTACGGAGCTGATAGACAAAGAACCTGCAAAACTGGAGAGAGGGGGGGAGAGGGGGGTGAGTGTTTTGGAACACTCCGTAAGCACATAGAACATAACATATCAGTTATGTCAGATACATGTAGGAGAGACAGAACTTAACTATGTCCCACATCAAACCTAACCAATACGAACACAAACCTAAGACAACAAAAGACCATCTCACAAATATGGTCATCAAGCAATCATATATCAAACATAACCAAAATTTCAGATAGACCTTCACAAACATATAACACATATCGGATGAACTTCAGATAGGTCTAGATAGTGTCACTCCCACGCCGATACGAGGATATCATATCTTAAAGGTGCCATCAGAAACCAACCCGCCGGCCAAATATATCATATCATATCAGAATCCTTGTATCCTCAGTATATGTGCACATATGCCAACAGTCCCGGTTGGTCACGGGTAGACCTCATCATCCGCCATCCACAAACAACGTACCAAACATACCAAAATTCACATAGACCAAAATATATTGGTCACATATTCACAAACATATCAAAGTAGCCCCAAGCTAGGAAACACATGTTCTCTAGCTCGCCATACACATATGCCACACATTTCACAAATCTGACCCAAGTAAGACCAGATATAACACATATGAACAAGACAAATTCATAAACAAAATCCATATGCATGAGACGCACATATTTAAGTCTGAAACATGCACATGTACCAAACAAACCAAATTTGTCATGATCTATATGCTTACACTAATGAAGACCGCTCCGCGAATGCTCATTCCCAATTCAATTCTACTTTCACTTTGTACCTTCATCCACCCTTCTTCCCAAGCTTATTTCTTCTACCAAGAATCTTGAGGAAGCTTTGCATACTCTGTATAATAATTTCCAATCACAAAGTGAGGTCAGCTCCTCACTTCTCCGAGCAAATCATTTCCAACACTTGAAAATAACCAACTTTGGCACAATCGACAACCAACGTCAAAAATAACTTAAGTCCATCAAAGTCACTTACATCCTTTCAGTCACTGGTCCATTATTAACTTACCAACATGTATAACAATTATTTGTGATCATAATTTCATAAAAAGATCTGTTTTGGCCAACCGAACACACACCGAGCACAAGGTAAGGCCATTCACACTAACTTTGGTAAGCAGCCCTTATAACTCAATATCACACAAAACCAAGTACATGTCTTCATCAATATACCACTGCTCTATTCTTTCATTATCACACCGAGTCCAAAAATCAACTTAGAAGTCCAAAGAAATTATTTACCAAGTTGTTACTCTTGAACCACCTCAATTCTGAAACCTGAAAGTCAGTCCGCAGCTCAACTAAAGTTTGATAATGATTCCTTAATCCAAACAGAGCATATGATATACCATTCGAAAGGTATTTAAGTTCTCTATAAACTATATGAAGGCACCAAAGTCTAATTCGGAGTCCAAATATATGTACCAAGAACTTCTTCTTACACTATCTTGACTGTATACTCCAACAAACAGTCTATAGTTCAAAATATATTTTAGGTCGATTTCTTTATCCAATTATGACCAATCATATATGGTTAAAAAGTTCTTGAAGTCTTCTACAATGCTCATGAAGATATGGAAGTCTAATTCCAAGCCAAAGGATACTTACCAAACATGTTTTTGTCCACCAGCTCACTTGTATACTCCAGTTATTGGTCTGCCATTCAAAACCAATTTCTCATTGATTTATTAATCTAAATAGGACATATAATATACGGTTGGAAAGCCCATTGAGTCCTCTACAACCTTTGAGAAAACTGTAAATTCCAAATTGAAGCGGAATCCCACTTACCGAACTATTCTTTGTTGACCTACTTCTTTCTCTTTCTTCTATCTCTCTCTCTTCTTTTTCTTCTCTTTCATTTTGTGGCTTATCTCCAGAGTTTCTTGTCTCTTCTTTTAATGTTCTGAGTCCTAAAAGAGTGTAGGTGAGTCACCATCCAGTATGACTCACTTTCTCAACTAATTCTAACAAATTTCCAAGTGGTCAAAGATGATTGGTTCTAACCTACCATGTGGTCCAATCAGGAGGCAGCAAATTGAGTCCAATTTTTTACCAACTTCAGTTTCTTATTTCCCAAAATCGTTTTCTGCTCAATTGTAGGTCTATGTGTCTAGTTTCTAGATCATATTTACTTGTACCATTTGGAGCAAAATTGAGACCGTTATGTCCATTTTACCAAATACGTGTCAATGCTGTCCAAACTTGACCAACTAACTTCATAACCCTCGAGAATTATTTATGTAGGCTTTGTTGAGATTGATCTAGAATCATTAGAAGACTAAATTATGTCTATACACACTTCATAAAAGCATAGGAACTTCTTGTTGAAATAAAGACCGAGAAGTCTAACCGAAGCACTTCAAGAACCGACAACACAATGTGTTGTTTATCCACTTGCTAGACTTGGACCAAATTTATAGCACGATAAATCCATGTCTTCGTAAGCTTATAGGTCCACATCTCACCTTTCAATATCATTTTGAATCATCTCTTTTGAATCCCGGATGAAAAGGTTATGTTTAATTTATCGCAGCATATCTGAGGTAGTTCGATATATCAAATGCATTCCTTCCAACTATCAATGGCATTATATTTACATAGCAATCTTAATCCAAATATAAATCTAATATGTCATTGCGACTAAGTATACTTCACTTAAGTCAGACAAATATAATTAAAGTACTAGGGTATTACAGAAACTTGCTTCGAATTAATTGGCTACCCGGAAGGCTAGAGGCATGGTGGTCATGAAGCAGGATCGCGAGATCATGGTCGGGAGGGATCTCGTGATAATAATCATCGTGATTCAGGGATGCGAGGCTCGCACTCAGCAGCTCAAGTTCGTGTTGATGAGAGTCCAGTTCTGGGATTCTCCCGTGATCAATTAAACAGCTTAATGAAGCACCTCGGCATCAAAGGAGAATCTGTTAAATCGGCATCAACACCACCAGTCGAAGCATGTGCTAACGTGGCTGGTAAGACGTTCTTTTCTCGCCCCTGGATTTTTAATTCCGGGGCAACTGATCATATCACATGTCATTTAGATTGGATGAATGGCTCCCTTCGCGACGAGGAACATCCTCCAGTCAAAATACCTAATGGTGATGATGTAACTGTGCAAGGCATTGGCTCGATCCAGATTTGTGACACATTGAAGCTTGATCGGGTTTTACACATACCAAATTTTCATTACAATCTACTCTCAATTAGCCGATTGACAAGACATTTCAATTGCACGGTTGCTTTTCTGACAAATATTTGTGTTATTCAGGACTCAGTTTTGAGGACACTGATTGGAGCGGGTAAGCAGCGGGACAGCCTCTACTATTTTGAGGATTTGCGAGGGGGTTCAATTTGTTCGATGGTGCAGACGAAAGATGAGGCAATTTGGCATCAACGGTTGGGCCACACATCTAGTGAGAAGCTGCGACATATTACTCCTTTAGCCTTAATTAAGTTTTCCAATAAGCCTCAACATTGTGATTCATGTATTCGTGCGAAACAAACACGATTACCCTTTTTTAGTAGTGCTATTCAGACCTCGGCTTGTTTTGATTTAATACACTGTGATGTCTGGGGACCATACAAAACAGCTGCGTCTTGTGGTGCGCATTACTTCCTAACTATAGTTGATGATTTCAGCCGCAGAATTTGGACATTCTTGATTAAGTATAAATCTGATGTCACAAGATATTTGTTGGCTCATTTTCGCATGGTTGAACGACAGTTTGGAAGGAGCATAAAAGGAGTTCGAGCCGATAATGGTCAAGAATTTCGGTCGACGGAGCTCCTAAGATATTATGAGGCTAATGGTGTTATCTTTCAGACAAGTTGTGCTTATACTCCGCAACAAAATGGAGTAGTTGAGCGTCGTCACCGATACATTCTAGAGGTAGCCCGTTCTCTCCGTTTTCAATCTCATCTACCTATTGAATTTTGGGGAGAATGCGTGCTCACGGCTGCTTACATCATCAATCGGTTGCCTTCGTCTGTTATATCTCATAAAACTCCGTATGAGAAAATTTTTGGAAAACCACCATCATATGATCATATGCGAGTATTTGGATGTTTAGTATATGCTCACAATCATACTAGGACGGATAAATTTGATGATAGAAGCAAGTCATATGTGTTCGTCGGGTATCCTTTCACACAAAAGGGGTATCGTGTGTATGACATGCAAGCCAACAAATTCTATGTAACCAGGGATGTTACATTTGTTGCGAATAAGTATCCATACGAAGGATTGGAAGTTTTTGATGGAGATAAGCATGGAAAAATATTTATTAATTAGCTTTATGTTTTAGATTATTATTATGTATTTTATTTATAGTAGGATTCTAGTTAATAGATTTATTTTGGTTCTTTATAAATAGGACATATTGTCTATTATTTTGGTTTGTTGAATTGATTATAAAATTTAGAGTTTCCTTACTTGTCTTGTCTTTTCGATTGTTCTCTTGCGAGTCTACGGAACAAGTCACTATCGTTGTGTTCTATACGTTTCCACCTGCATCAGTTGGTATCGAGAGACCAGTCTACGCTCCTTCATCATGCCTCTGAAACGTGGCAATCAGCAGGAGACGTTGGATCTTGAACGTCTGGAACAACGGATGGACCATTGGATGGACGTGATGTCACAACAAATTGCTGTTCTTCAGCAAAACCATGACGAAGTCATGAACTTCTTGTGCACCCAGGCGGCCCAAAATGCCACGGTGGCAAGAACTACGCAACGCGCGCGACCAGCTTCTCTACCACCCGTCGTCAAGCACATGGAGTCGGATGAGGAGGTTACTGTGGACAACTCCTGGGCACCGCTTGCGCCAACCGATCAGATTTTTTCTGATGATGAAGTAATTGATGACTTCTTTGGTCCACCAATTTACGACTGCTACCCTGGTGACGAGGACGAGGTTAAGGAAGTTGTTGTTGGTGAGTTTCTGGATGTGTCTTTACCTCAAGTTTTTCAGGATTATGAAGTCGAGTATGTCGAGCATATTGACTTTATCGGAGTCGATAAGTTCGCATATGTTGAGAGTTCTATATTGTTGAACTCATGGAACAATCTCAAGGATGCTGACAGATTTGTTCGAAATAGCGAGTTCGTGGTCTTTCGTGTGAATATTTATGGTTCCAAGATTTCTAAATATTTGTTCTGTTGGGATGGGAGATACCAAGTTTCCACACGGGGCTCGAAGGTGTTCAAGAGTGCACACACAAAGATCTCAAACTGGCCGACCATACCAAATTCGAGGACGAATTTCTCCAACCGGGGGAGAATTATGGAGATAAGCATGGAAACATATTTATTAATTAGCTTTATATTTTAGATTATTATTATGTATTTTATTTATAGTAGGATTCTAGTTAATAGATTTATTTTGGTTCTTTATAAATAGGACATATTGTCTATTGTTTTGGTTGGTTGAATTGATTATAAAATTTAGGATTTCCCTACTTGTCTTGTCTTTCCGATTGTTCTCTTGCGAGTCTACGGAATAAGTCACTATCGTTGTGTTCTATACGTTTCCGCCTGCATCAGTTTTCGAGCCAATTGTTATGCAAGGTACTCCGATTATTAATTCATCTACTGCACCGATTTCTGTTGATGGTGATCCAATTATTAATCACGTACCAAACGCTCCTATTGATGATGCTCCTGTAACTGATCAAGTATCGAATGATGTTCCTGAAACCAATCAAGACCAAGCAGCTACTGATCATGAGGACAATACACCTAACTTTGTAGTTGACCAAATCCAATCTGTCCCGATTGGCAACCCGCCTTTAGTACCAACACCCACAAATTCACAAATGGTTCGGCGCAGCTCTAGCACCAAGGTCACTCCTGCTCATCTTGCTGATTTTGAAATTGAATTACGCCCTCGCTCACCATTCCGCCTGTTACTGCTTCAAGAGGTAACCTCGTCACTTATCTTTTATCACACTTTGTCGGTTATAACAAGTTTTCTGTTGACCATCGAGCATATCTAACGATGATTATATCACATCGTGAGCCACGATTTTATCATGAGGCAGTTAAGGAATCCTCTTGGCGTGATACAATGCGTAAGGAGATCAAAGCTTTGGAGGCCAATCGAACATGGGATATCGTTTATTTACCACCTTGTATGAAAGCGGTTGACTCCAAGTGGGTCTACAAGATCAAATTTTAACCCAATGGCGAGATAAAGCAGTACAAGGCTCGCCTAGTGGCTCGGGGTTTTAAACAGGTGGAACGTATCGATTATCACGATACTTTTGCTCAAGTTGCGAAGTTTATTTCTGTTCGATGTTTACTTGCTATAGCAGTGAACAGGGGTTGGATAATCGAGCAATTAGATGTTGATAATGCCTTTTTACATGGTGATTTGACAGAAGAGGTTTTCATGACAATCCCTCTAGGTTTTGCCAAGCCATGAGACAAGAGGGTGTGCCGTTTATGCAAATCCCTATACGGCTTGAAGTAGGCCTCTCGCACATGGTATAGCAAGCTTGCTTCCACATTACTAACTCTTGGTTTTCGCAGGTCAAGAGCAAACCATGCCTTATTTATTCATCAATGAGGTGGCCTCGTATTATTTTTATTAATATACGTGGATGATGTTATCTTGGTGGGAGATAATTTTGTGATGTTGCTTCATACCAAAAGATTTCTGGATGATTCATTTGGCATTAAAGATCTTGGCCGGTTGAAATATTTTTTGGGTATTGAAGCAGCTCGTACATCGGACGGCTTGGTGCTTAGTCAACATAAATATTTGCTCGACATATTGCAAGAGTGCGGGAATGAGGGTTCTCGTCCAAGTCCAATTCCAATTGAGTAGAATCATCGTCTCAAGAAGACCGGCGAAGTGATTGATGATGCTCGTCGATATCGCCGACTCATTGGGCGTTTGATGTACCTTACTGTCACCCAGCCCGATATAGTCTATGCCGTCAATGTTCTAAGTCAATTTGTTGATTGCCCTAGTCCCATTCATGTTAATGCTGCGGATAAAGTCATTCGCTATCTCAAAAGCACACCCGGTCATGGCATTTTGCTGAACAAGAGATCTGAATTCGATCTTATTGCTTACTGTGATGCTGATTGGGGGGGAGGGGGCTACCCAATGACCAGACGATCACGAAGTGGATACTTTATTACTCTTGGCGGTTCGCCAGTCTCATGGCGAAGCAAGAAGTAGAGTGTCGTGGCTCGTTCTTCCGCTGAAGCTGAATACCGCGCTATGGCGGTTACCGTAAGTGAAATTCTTTGGTTGCGTTGGCTACTTGACGACCTTGGCGTGCACTCAGTCACACCTACTCCTCTATTCTGTGACAGTCAAGCCGCCTTGAACATAACTCAGAACCCCGTATATCACGAATGAACTAAGCATGTCGAGATGGATTGCTATTTCGTTCGTGAAAAAGTTACTTCCAATGAAATTGCTCCGCGTAAGATCGGTACTCAATCTCAGTTGGCTGACCTCTTCACAAAGGGCCTTGGAGCTGATCGTTTTCACACATTGGTCTCCAAGTTGGGTGTCGTTAATCTTTAGGCTCCAACTTGAAGGGGGAGTTTTACAGATAATTCTATCCTGTAGTTCGTATTCTTGTTATCTTATCCATAGTTTGTATTGAGATGTTGTGGACTTTCAATCTTAACGTCCTCATCTCTTAGAGTTATTTGGTTTTTGTATTAGCTTATTGTTTTAGTTGCAGAGATGTACTAGGACTCCTTGTCCTTAGAATATAGCTGTATTTAACCTGTACTCCGTTCATGAATACGATAGCGGCAAGTAATATTTTCATCCTGACTCATTGAGGGTTGCTCGGATTGTGGTGGTGTCTGCGTTCAAACACTAGAAGCAGGAAGAGAGGAGAAGGAGATGTCGAGGGAGGAGGAAAAAGGGTATAATGGAATTTTCAATATAATAATATTAGTTTTTTGTGTAACTCGGATTTTTGTGGGTATTTTTATAACTTAAGATCTTAAATGTCTATTTTTAATAACACATGGTATTTAAATATATTTAACAATTAAAATATCTAAATAAAGACAAAAATCGAGTGGCTATGTGCTTTCTATAAAAACCACCATGTAATTATTCAAGGATAGTTTTGCAAGAATAGTTAGCAACTCAGATTTAAAATTTGACGTGAATCTAGAGCATTTAGAATGAAATTTTTTTACGTTACTAGAAATAATTCAATAAATTAAAAAATATGTGAATATTCTCCTTCTTGTTTTTTTGCCTAATTTCGATGGATAGGTGATGATGGTCACGTAACCAAAAAATTAAACAAGAGTATGGGTATAATTATTTCTCTCTCACTTTCAGAAATATTACACGTGAAATAGAAAGTGTAAACCCAAAAAGATTTCGCACCTTCCTTGCCAGGAAGACCGTAATTGTCAAAATTGACGTCATTATATTTTTTGTTTTATATCTTCTCCTATGACTACTAAGCTGAAAAAAATTTAAATCGAATTAGATATTATATAAATATTTTGTTAACAAATATTAAATATTATTATTCTAAAGAATTTTTCAACCAACTAGAACAATTTAAAGTCATTTTATTGGGCGTCAATTGTCAACAATCACTTATCAACAAAAAATTGTCAACAATCACTGCCAGCCGAAACCTTTTAAACATCAAAGGAGCATTGCAAGACAGGCATGCAACTAATACGTGTCACTCAACGGTGTTGATGTTGGGTTCCGAGGTGCATTCATAGTAATTGGCAGGATCTGACATCATTTATACGACCTAAATTCTTTTTTTTAAGGGCAAATTACTCTCGTCTCTGGTTTTTGGTCACCCTCCTCCTATGATCCCTACTTTTTAGAAAATGATTGTCCCGTCCTTAAATTTTGATGATAATAGATTCTCGGATTCCTGAAATCAAAATATTCTTTTTTCTCCGATGAATCTCCATTTAAAATGACCAACATATCCTCCCTTGTTAAATTATACTCCTCCTTTGTTAAATCCATCTCCTCCAACCTCAATTACAGAAAACAAAAATTCAATTTTAAAACTTAGATCCAAAAAACTCAAAAATACTAATTACAAAACCCGAACCGAGTTGGGATTGTGTTGTTGGAGGGGGTCATGCGGGCGACGAGGCGGGAGAGGTAGTTGGGGTCATCGTGGTCCGAGTGGGAAGCCATGGACCGCCTCTACGAGATGGAGACGGCGCGCTCTAGCATCTTGGTCGGGGTTGCGGTGGCTCTCGGGCTCAGTGGGTTGCCGCCTCCGTGGTGCTTTATTGCGTGAGGTTGGTCGATGCCGTGAGGTGACGATGCCGTGAGGTTGGACGGCCTCTACAAGGACGGCCTCATCCAGGAGGCCATGAAGCTCTTCAACTCCATGCGGCCCCGACCAACTCCTCTCTCCTTGAAGATATCTTCGGCAAGCAGATTTGGGTGGCCATGTACCTTTCTAGATCTGGGTTGTCGATGTTATCGGCTCAACACCGTCTTCTTCTTCAAAGCTCCACCACCGCTTGGGTTTCAAGGAAGAGGGCGTCACATGTCTGTCTTCTTGGGAGCCACATGCTGTCTCTCTCTCTTTCAATTCCAATGGAAGAGACAAGATGTTGAGGTTTTGTGAAACCCAGGAGGAAAAACAAAGGAAAAAAATGGAAACTTTGCACCAAAAATCAAAAACTATTGAACATGAGGCAAATTGAAGGGTTTAGGAAATGGAATGGAGAAAAAGAGACATGGAAATAGATAAATGGCACTCACCAGATATATTCAAAATAATATTAGAAAATGAACATGATGCAGAGTTGGGGTTAAAGACAGCTACAGAAGCAATGTTTGTAGCAATGGATGGAGCATGAACAATATTAGATGGTGTAATATTTTGTAGAGTAGCAAGCAAACCATTATATTAATCTGAAGACAAACACAGTTTACTCAATTCATTTGCCAAGTGAGTTGATGCAACTGAATGTTCTTGAGGACCAATGTGATTATTTTTGCTATTGACGAAATTATTTCCAGAATTGGACCTTGATCGAGAGTTCCCATAGTTAAGGACATTTGTGCTTCTTAAAGCACTTGTCAATAATGTGACCTATACCATTACAAACGGTACATTGTGGTTTCTTCGTGTTCTCATGGTCTTCTGTATGTTGATGCTTGAGTTATAAATTAACGTCATCTACAACATTCTCAATAGAGCTAGCTTGATTATCAACATGGAGAATAGATGAAATGTGAGCAATACTTATGAAATTCACAGATATTTGTCTCTCTTGTTGCTCCACCAAGTACGATACTCAACTGATGGGAGGCATGAGATCCATCAACAATATTTGATGCCTTGTTGCAGCATAATTCTCATTGAGGCCTTGCAGAAATGATGATTTGAGCATTCTCCTTATATTGCGAGACAGCTTGATAGAGTTCACATTTAGCATAATCATTAAGAGGGTTACGTCGACAATGAGGAAATTGGTGAAACTGAGTCAGTTATTCCCATAGTTCCTAAAATTGGTAAAATAAGTGTTCATTGTACAAGCTTTTGACTAGGAGAGTGAATCTCATGTTAAATACCAGCAATTCTAACAGCTTTCAAAATAATCACAAGGGTATTTCTAAAAATCAGAAACATTCTTGAAGTATAACAATCTTTGATGTATCTTAGATTTAATAGATCCAAGTATCCAACCCACAATTAGGGTGTTGCATCATTGCTAGTTTGCATGATGAGGATCATCTAGAGTTAGAACATGAGTAGAACCATCTATAAAGCCTAATTTATTCTTAGATCGAGAGCAAACCTCATATCTCTACTACAGGAATATAAATTACTTCTTTCTTGAAACAGCGAAGTCACTAAAGCAACAACATGATTTTCACTCGAGTAAAGATAGAGAAGAGGTACCCAAATCTCAAGAGCTTGGTTTTGAGTCACCAAGCTGGAATTTGAAGTAGCAGAACCTGAAGTCACCATTCTAGGAGGATTATGATCTATTTTTTGCATTAATCAAGAAGATGAAAGAGAGAATATAATGTAGGGAGAAACTCAAAGAAATAGCGCTTAAGACCCAATCTCTGATACCGTGAAAACAAAGATAAATTTGCAAGGAGGAGAAGAAGAAATTGGAGAGAATTTGGTGGGAAGAGAAAAAATTTCATCTCTTGTATATGATTTTTTTGTGTACATAGTTTTTACAAAGAAGAGTCTTAGTGGAACTCGCTCTGACATTCTTGTTGGAAATCCATTTTCCCAGCCAACGGATTCATCATGAGAGATGTGCGTATGCGACACGTTAGCTAGGGTTTTGGTTCATGTGCATGCGCGAGTGTTGATGTCGTCTCGTGGGTTTTGGGTCATCTGTCACTTTTTTGTTTCGTCCAATTATATTCTTTAACTTAAAAAAAATACATGACTAAAATATCATCAGACATAATATTATAACAGGATAAAAAAGTATATATTTAACTAAAGCTCTTGTTGGATCTGTATAGTTATAAAACTTATTGATATACAAATACCAACCTTTCAAACGAATTCAAAAAAATTTTAATATTATGATTGTAGAGCTTTGTGATCGGATTTGCTATCTCCATAGATCAACACGAGCCTTTTTCAGTATGTCTAGTCTTCACTCACACGCATCCCAGAAATTTTCTAAGAGGTCACCCATCATAAAATTGTCCCAGATGCGTAACTTTGGAGTTCTTTCAAGATGTGTGCCAGAAAAAAAGTGCACATTGTTGATATAGATAGTACAAATAAAATCACTTAAGCCTTTCCGAACCTATGATTAACGTGGTATCATATTCACCCATCCTTAAATACATGACATCATTGTCGCACCACACTTCAGAATTAATCATTTTTTAGGGTGGGATCGGTACGTCCATGTCTCCCTTCACCTATAATGCTTGACAAGAGCCGCTCATTGTCCCCGAACCATACCGTACTAATAGAAGTCCTATTCTGATACCGCTTGTAACATTCCGTGATTCAACCAACGATCTCCGTAGACCAATACGAGCCTTTTCCAGTGTATTTTGTTCTCACTCACATGCACCCTCAGAAAATTTTTCATGAAGTCACCCATCTTGAAATTATTCCTGGCCAAACGCATTCAATCTTGAAGTTCCTTCAAGATGTGTGCTTGAAAAGTAGGTGCACCTTGTAGACATGGATAATGCAAATCAAATCACTTAAGTCTTTCTGAACATATTATTAACGGAGAATCGCAACAATCCAAAAAATAAAAGAATTAGGGGATTTTTTTTCTAATAGGCAAAAAACTTGGATATTTTCTTAAAATAGGTAGAAATATATACATATTCTCTAAGTTGAAAAATAAATAAATATAAAAAATAAAAAAATGAAGGCGCCTCTAGCGGAGACCTCCACGTTTGCTTTTAAGTTGGGAAAATTTTTTTAAAAAGTGAAGGTAACCCAATAGCAGGGCGACTAAAGTAGTAGGGAGTCAAAAATTCAGAATAGTCAAGAATCTTCACCTTTGTCCTTTTGACGTACTTTGTATTTTTATCAAAACCTCTATACAGAGTATTTGAATAACACAGATCAGCCGTGACAATTTTCCATGTGGGTTCAAATGAATGGAGATACTCGAGCTAACATAAAGTCATTATAATACCAACCTAACATTAAGGAACTATAATTGCAATATAAACAACCATTAGTGCCATGAAGCGAAGTTGTTGTGAATTGAATAAGAGTGTCAGGAACATCATACGAGCTAACTAAGAGAACGAGTCTAAAACGTCCCTACCAAGTACGTGGGTGGAGGCGCCTGTTAATAGGGCACTTCTGTTTTTTTATTTTTAATATTTATTTATTTTTCAACATATATTGGGAATAAATATATGTTCTATCTAAGTTTTTAGGGGAAAAAATGTCAAGAATTAGTTTGCATACCATTAAAAATGAAGTTTTTTGTTGGTGCTCAAACACAAATCCCTCCAAGTTATTTTTTAGTTCTTATGTCAGAAATCCAAACCAGAACCAATAATGAAAATAAGTGAAATTTGAGCCGAAAAATTAGCAACAATTGACATCTGGCTTCTGGCTCTGGTCAGAGCAAGAATAATTCGGGGATCGGTCCAATTCTTCGGTCATTTGAATAAAAGGGCAGTAAAAGTAGACCCGTGCATGGTTTACATGTTTCCGGGTGACGCCGTGTACGTGATGGGAACTGAGTGGCTGGATTGCCCTACCACGAAGACGCACCTTCTTCCCGTAAATCATCCGATAAAAAATTATTCTAATTTATAACTATATTTTAAGTTCGAATTTTTAGAAACAAAAAATTTAAACAGTTATTGCTAGATTTTTTAGAAAATTATGAAAATATTACTCGACTTACATCTAAAAATTAATCAATACTAGTATATGCATACTAAGTAATATATGAAACTTGCAAAATGTAGCCGATGACCCTATGCATGAAGAAAGGGATCGATCTATAGATACGTAAAAGTGAGAGGACATCCTACCAGTGGTTTGGTGGAAATATGGAGGACTTCATTGAAATTTCTGTGATTTTGTCTGAGCAAAATCATAATTCTATCTTTTACGTTTTCTTTTCTCCGAATGTTTTTCATACGCTAATAATAGCCTGATCGTAGAAAATGATAGCTAATGGTGTTTCCTCACTAAACTAAATAGAATGTGATACTTATTTCCATATGTTAATAGACAAAAAAAATGTATTTGTGATGATCTACTCTTTCTGTAGCCGTTAATATGTTTGAGTTATGGAGTTTTGAAGGTACTTGCAGGAGATGATCGAGTGAAGACTACACAACGATGTTGGTACGTGCATGGCGATTTTTATAGAAGATCTAGCGGCCGCTGGGAGGACAAAAACTTCAGGAGCAGATGGCCTACCTTGGCGCCGCTAGCCCGTCCGATTTTGCCTTAATCGCTTTCCTGTTTTATTCGAATAGAACTCTCCAATCATATTATGATTGTTCCTACTACATATGTACTCATGTAATAAATATAAAAGGAAACCTCGTGGAAGACTTTGGTTCGGCACTCCTGAGACATAATCATGAACTAGATCAGCAAATTAATTGTCTTATTTTCTCTTTTGTTAAGTTAATCGTTCTTGTATTACTGCACCCTTATTTTTTAACAAATAATTAATATTTTATCGAGTATATTTAATAGGAAAAAAATTATTCTATTTTGAAGTCTTCCAAACCAGTCCAACAGTGATTGTGGGACGGCAATTTTAAAAGCAGAAAACGTCACGTAACGGAAAAAGGACCAAAAACGCAAAGCGGGTTCGGTGCGTGTCCAGACGCAAGGGAAACGACGTTTTGTTAATTTTTGGGATGAAAGGAAGGAAAGGTACGTGCTCCTTCTCTACCCTTTCTCTCTCTGATTCGAATCCACGTCAGAGAGTGGCCACGTGTCAGAAGTACGGCGACCAGACCCCAGATATTCTGCGGGCGTCAAGGACGACGTTGACGTGTCCATGCCCATACGTGTCCATCTCTCTCTCTTTCTCTCTCCTTCCCCTGACTGATGCTTTCTTTGGACAACTGGAAGGACCGGAACAAAGCTGTCTTTTGGGGACTGGTCTCTTAGCACCTACCGCAAAATGGGATCCATAATGGGCAGAAGAACTAATAAAATACCCAATATAGGTACAATTTTATCATACTTTTCAAAATGATTAATTTTTTTTAAAAAGCAGAGACTACTGCTAATAGATCGTGTGACAAGTGGCGACAGTCTTAAATACTTTACAAATAACATCTCAATCGTTCGACATTTACATATGAGATTAGAAATAAACCCTAAAAATTTGGAACAATCAAACACTGGATTTTACTTGCAGCATAGACATCGCATAAAATCCTAGAATTATTTTTGGTCTAAGGAAAATGAAAAGAGACAATTTATTCATATACGCAAACTCTAAGTTCACTGAATTATTTTCTTTTGTTTAAATCAGTTTTACTGTTTTCACTTGTCCTCTATCATGAATTTTGTTAAAAGACTAATAGTTTAAATGTTCCCATTTGGTACGATTGAACGCCGAAAATTAATGCAGTATCTAATCGCTACAAACATGCATAATACAACCAACAAAAAATGGTTCCAACCAACAATTATTAAGCAGTGAATCACAAGATAATTGGTACGCATAAATCTATATTAATACATTTAAATCTCTGTAAAATAATAACCTCTAAATTGACAAAAAGTTTCAGTCTCAAGTCGACATCAATATTAAAATTTAATAACCTTTCTCATAATAACTAATACTTTTTCATAAAATTATAGTGTTAAATTTTGGTCATAATTTTCGTGTAAAATGATACTTTCGAATAAATACATATATTTTTATATACTTTACAAACTCAAAAAATATTTTAAAATACTAGTTTGTGCTAGATTTTCTTTTTTATAAATTACATCATCATTCATCTCCCCATTATCTTCGACTAGTCATTGTGATCTTCGTCTTGTTATAATAAAGTATCTCAATCAAATGTAACATTCGAATAATGCTATAAACCAAAATTTTTGGTGACTTAATTATAGACAAATTAATTTATTTTATATTCACGTATTTATTACTAAAACCCTTAATTTTAATATTTTTGAAAAAAAATGTAAAATTTTCTTATGAATTAACATTTGTAAAATAATTTTTTTTCAGTTCTCAACGATATCATTATTATAGAGAGAATTTAATAAATATCTTTAAGGTCGAGCAAGAGTTGATATTTGGCGTTGCAACGTGGGACCATTCTCGCAAAGGAGTAGGTCACCGGCAGTCAACGAAAGTTGTTAAAGGCTGGTACGATGGAACAAGAATTGATTAATTATTATTTTCCGTTAATGTTTCAATATCGAGAATATCTCAGAGTTGCTTGAATCTAAATATATATATATATATGTATAAATATAATTGTGATATTACAATAGTGTAGGAATTGACGGACCAAAGAGGGAGCATCAACCTACCTCCCTCGGTTATTGGTGGTGAATTTAATCTATTTTTTTTCAAGTCGCTGAAGAGCTTGGTGATGACTCCTGCTGTCCTTATAAACTTTGCTAACTTCAGTACAATTTTATAAAAAATGACAATAAATTAATCAACGCCATAAACAAGATTGTTAATCCACCTCAGAAACTTCTTTTGAAATTATACATTTCCACGGGGAACACGATAATTTTCGTTTGAAAGGAAACAAAGTTTGCATTAGAATGCTGTTACCATTTTTTCAGGGATTTTTTTAGTTCTTATCTTTTTCTTGATAGGTTTTTATATTCTTTTTTTATTACACTTTATTTTACTAAATAAATATGAAATTGAAAATATTTTTGTTACATATTTATATTTTTCTGTTAAATATGAAAATTAAGAAATATTTATTTACAAAAGAATAAAATAAATCACAAAATATTAATTAAAAAAATCAAACTATGAAATATTACAGTGAAGAGAGGAGCGAGGAGGAAGAAGAAGAGAGGAGTGAGGAGGAGGAAGAAGAAGAGAGGAGTGGTGTTTGAAAAGCAATAAAAAATAAGTGACTGAAACTGATATTTTATTTTGTGACACGTCAGCATTCTAAGCAAAAAAAATTTTCGACTATGGCGTGCCACATCACCCTTAAAACGGCGTCGTTTATAGATCCGGAGCGACCCGAGCCTCAAACGCAAAAAATGTGAAATCACAAGTACCAAAAAATCGAATCTAAACCTCATGATCATATCGCAAAATCTGTATAAACTACAGGATTCGAATGGTAGTGTTCCCTTTTTTTTAAACCCCAGTAAGGTTTCCACACTGCGAAGGCAATCCTCTCCCCAATCGCCGGAGCGCGAGTGGGGACAAGAGAATCGAAGCACGAATCTTCTTATCTGGTGATTTTTGCCACGTGGTCTAATCCTAGTGAACAGCGAAACTAATTTAAAAAAGGTAAATTATTCTTAGGTCCACGGTCTATAGCATAATTACTAATAGGATCTTTTTTATTTAAAAATTTGTTTTGGCGTCCCTACTCTTTGTTTAAATATTGGTCTTGGGTCCCATTTAAAAACAACTAATGATGTCAGCCAGGGACCCGAGACCAACATTTTTCTAAAGAGCAGGGACCAAAACAAATTTTCAAATACCAAGAATCCTATTAGTAATTATGACATAGATCATGAACATGAAAATAATTTATCCTTAAAAAACCCAAAACCAACTCCCTCAAAAATCCCCCAAAAAAGTATTCGCTATTCCTCAAAAGGCGAGTCAGCCGAATTGGAGGAAGTGATCAGAGAGATTTTTTAATTTTTTTTTGTAAAAATGATGAGTGTTTTACAATCATTCATTAACAAACATTACACGGGAATATGACGAATAGAGCCTACAGCTGTAGAGTCATGTATCAAACAAGGAATACAACCCGTTGGGGGAGTCTCTAAAATACAACCCAAAATTCAAAGAGGGCAAAATTGGACAACCAATCGGCCACAAAATTACTTTCTCGGTAACAATGACGGACCATCACTTGCCAATAACGGCGTAGGATGTTTTGGCGGCTAATCACGAGAGTAGATAGCATATGATCCGTTGCTATTCCCTCGATAAGACACTTCGTAACCACTTGCGAATTTGTCTTCACCACAACACGTTTGTAACCTCGGTCTCAAGCCAGCTAAAATTTCTTACGTACCAGCGCCCACAATTCAGACAACTACGCTTATTAATTTTAGTTTGAATCAGATAAATTACACAATTCTCTTAAATTCTAATTAATATTTAACATAGCTACGTTTGAAAGACGCGGCTCAAAAATCCACAGTTAAGATAAATTAATTTCCTTCTCTCTTTTTTTTTTTGAGAATCAGATAAATTAATTTTCTCACCCGTTAATAACATAGAGATTAATGGACAGGACCACATGCGTGTCAGGAAAGGGATGCCGGTACAAGAACCTCGTGTTGTGCTCCTATTGGCCCACGTACGCCGCTTCCCCTTCATGACACTTCCAACACGTGGCCTACACAGGTTTCGGAGGGAGAAAGATGAACGGTGTGAGATACGGAAAACCGGTAAGTTCCCACCACCTCCCCTCCAGAGTGGGCCCCTCCCAACCCCTTGGGGTGGTGACGTCACACCAACCGGGCAGCTGGACATGGTCCATATGTGTGAGCCCCCACCACCCACGATTTTATTTTTCCAATTTATTTTTAAATGGCAACAGAAAGGCATATTAATGGGGACCTCACCTCCCTCCCCACTCAGAAAATCTCACGTACCTAGAAAAGAACATCGTTTCTTCAACTTCTTTCTTCTTCTTCTTCGAGTTCGAATATTTTGTTTAATTTTTTAAATATTATAATGGCCGGGATCTGCTGTGGCTTAGAGGGCGAGCCGGCGAGCAAGAGACGGTCGTCTTGCCTTGAGCTGCGGCCATTCACTTTCGTCCCGCCCGCCGACGTGGCGGTTTCCAAGCGGCCGAGGATCCACACATCCAGCGATTTCGGCGACGAGGGCACATGCAACGAGTCCAAGCGGCCAGCCCTCGCGGTGGAGGCCGCGGGGACCTCCCGTTCGGTGAACAAAGAGACGGAGAAGTTCGGGATGACTTCGGTGTGCGGGCGGAGGCGGGACATGGAGGACGCGGTGTCGATTCGAACCGGGCTCACTCGCAACGGCGCCGGCGCCGGCGCTTCCTTCTTCGGTGTCTTCGACGGCCACGGCTGCTCTCACGTAAGCTCGAAATCTCCGCCTTTTTTATTTTTTCCGAATTCTTATTTATTTTTATTATTTCAGGTGGCCATCCGGTGTAGAGACCGGCTCCACGAGATACTTCAGGAGGAGATTGACGGATCCGGTGAAGCGGTCCGGTGGGAGGATACGATGCAGAGAAGCTTCGCCCGGATGGACCACGACGTCGAGGAGTGGGCCAGGACCAACGCCTCAGGGAAGACTTCGACCTGCCGGTGCGAGCTCCGGGCTCCGCAGTGCGATGCTGTCGGGTCAACTGCCGTGGTCTCCGTCGTGACCCCCGACAAAATCATCGTTTCGAATTGCGGCGACTCACGCGCTGTTCTCTGCCGGAAAGGCGTCGCCATCCCCCTCTCCAACGATCACAAGCCTGATAGACCCGACGAGCTCGAACGAATCGAAGCAGCGGGTGGACGTGTCATCTATTGGGACGGGCCACGTGTCCTTGGCGTTCTAGCTATGTCTCGAGCAATAGGTATAATAATTCTAAAAAAGGTAAGGCTCGTTTTAATTATCAGTTAACTGATGACTAATTCTTTATTTTTATTTTTGTGAAGGCGATAATTATCTGAAGCCGTACGTGATTCCGTTATCGGAGGTAACCGTCACGGATCGGACGGAGGAGGACGAGTGTCTGATCTTGGCCAGCGACGGTCTATGGGACGTCGTGACGAACGAAACGGCGTGCGGGGTGGCATCGATGTGCCTGAGGGCACATAGGCAGCGGTCCCGCCCGGAGTCGTCGGACGGATCCGGGTCCGACAAAGCGTGCTCAGACGCCTCTATCCTGTTGACCAAGCTGGCCCTAGCCCGCCACAGCACGGACAACATCAGTGTAGTTGTGGTTGACTTGAGGAAGAACAAGAAGTGATTTGGATGAAGATGGGCTCTAATTTTGAATTTTTACATATATATATATATATATAGTTGGGTTAATTTTCCTCTTGCAATTGTACTTTTGGCCTTGGTTTAATTAATTGGATATGTAGAGAGAAGTTTGTCCAAACAATCTGTGTATAAAATCACCAAGAGGCAATTTGTTGTTTGTGTGTTCCTCCTTGGAACAAGATGAATCATTTTGCGATCTTCACTGGAATTTCATTTGAACAGGAAGCATAATGGTTCGTTGACCCAAGTTCGAAGTTAAATTTGTATTAGTCGGTTCAGTTTATCCATGAGAAAGTGTGAGTTGAATAATCCTCTCATTATCGCCGTACCTTGGAGCACGATTAAAGTGGAGGCTGGGGGTATTTTTGGACCAGATTCTGATCTTCTATCGTATTATTTAACAAGGCAAATTCTGATTTTCTCTGCAAGTGAATCGTAAATCAGATTCGATATGTTAGGTTAAAGAACTTTAAAATATTAAATAATGAAGACGATTTACCGATCTTTTAATTTATATTGCGTACAAATTATAATTTAACTCTAGCCTACATATAATATTAATAAAAAAAGTAACATGGTCAGTATCAAGTTGATAATCTTTTTTCTAGAAATTACAAATCTTATAGTATCTCATCTTGTGAACTTAGGCCAGCTCATGGAGTATAAAATAGAGAAACAAGAGGGGCGTTGCATCTGTATACGGGGACGTTGCGTCTTAAAGTATACTATGTTCTCGTGGTTCGACAATTAATCACTGATTCGGAGATCTCGTGTTCTGATCAGTAATCTCAATAATATTTTTTCTTTCGTCAAAATTGGATCCAGAGAATTTATGAAGTGAAATCAGTGATAAATATATTATTTAGACTTATAATCATGAGAAGTTGAATAAGCAAGAGGAATTGCCCACTGTTCCCACTGTGCCAAAATGTCTTTCTTGCCCTTAGTTAAATGTCTAATTTTGGGCTCCTAACTTCAACCGGGTCTTACTTATTTAACCCAACTGCCGATTTAGATGCACGAGCTCAGATTCTCTCCTAAATGCTAGAGAATGATTCAAAGATGAGCTAGTTTATAGACCTTTATGTTTGATTATCAAAGAATGGGGACTTCAGGATTGGCATTTTAGTGCTCTGATTTTATATGTATATTATTATAATTATCTGCGTTTCCAATGTGTTAACACCAGATGGACTGTTAATTATTATATATTTATCAGCCCGAAAAAATATGTATAAACATATTTGCCCAGAGACGACACTCCTTACTTTTGGCAAATCACTCCAGTACCCGGAGCAGCAACGATAAACTCATGGATTGGTTTAACGCACAAATAATGAGCGAATCAATTTAAATTTGAGTTAAGTATGATTTTTTAAAATATAACAAAACTATTTTAAGAAATATCTAGTATTCGAAACTTTAGAACTTTTTGTTAAGTTATAATAATTTCTAGTTTTGTTATTCCGTTTGGGAAATCATTCTCCATTTCTGGTTTTGTCCCCTGTAACGAGACATGTATGAATATATCAAAAGAGTATTAACGTAAACTAACTAATTTTATCGATCCATTAGAAAATGAATGAGGGATCAATTTTGTTCTCCTCATAATTTCAGGTGCCCTCTTCCTACCCATCCATTTTTTAAAAGGTAAATTTTTATACGATTTTGAATTCTGGAACTCCTAAATATTTACAACGCTTTGTACTGTTGAACTACAAAACCCTAAATTCCTACCCACCCATCTAAATACCGTTCCATTTCATTTTCCAGAATTCTTTTAATCCACAAACTTATTCTTTTAATCCACAAGCTTTAACATAGTTTTATTGAGGTTTGGATGGGACTAATGACGGGGAAAGCTCAAGAGAAAAGTGTGGTACATCTTAGTGACTGCAAATTGTACGATAAATATGGATCTATTTCAACAGCATTATTTTTGTCACGAGCCGACTAATCTTTTAAAATTCATTTCAGTATTATCCGTCAGTGAATGGCTACACTGATCAAGTAAATTGAATCTAGATGTTTAATCTTATATTTCAAGACATATCTTCGTGATTCTCAACATGTAACATGCTTTCTCTAGTTATTTTTCTCGAGCAACCTTATTGTAATTTGAAATAGTCACAAAATCTAAATAAAAAGTCTGCTTGGTGTAAATGATTTACAGAGATCAAGTATACACCATATAGTGTTCATGATTCATAGAAATTTTCAACTTCATCATGACACTGTAAAAAGAAACTGAGCTTGCTCAACAATGGCGAAGCTCGAGGAAGAAGAAAATGGCAACGAGAGTAAAAGACAAAGTTTGAGAGAATATTTTAGTTATAATTCACAGTTGCAAGGAAATGATGTACAACCTAGGAATATTTTATACAAGGGAATAGTGAGCTGGTTCCCCAGAATATTCCCTATAACAAACTAACCAATTCTAGAAAAAGAAAATTTTTCTATACAATAATTACATCATCATGACCAAATCAATCTTGGATCTTGTGCCAATGATTATTGATCATTGGATTGTCTCTCTAGTGGCCTGCGTATCTCCACTTAATCTTCCTTCGTGTGGGCTTATTTAGCTCTCCGACCTATTACCTATTTTCTCGTTATTTCAGGCCTAACCAGCTTCTTTCATCTTCTCTGCTCTTCAACACCATGGTTTAGCTTGTGCTTGAAGTTCAACTCGCCCCCACAAGCTGGACTGTGTATATCCAACAGTCCAAGCTTGGAGATGTGTTGCAGAAATAATGTAGGAGGCAAGGGCTTCGTGAATACATCAGTTGTTTGCTGCAAAGCTAGAACGTGGAAGAGCTTTATTATACCACTTTGTACCTTTTTTCTGATGAGGTGACAATCGTTCTCGATATGTTTCATCCTCTCATGAAATACGGGATTCTCTGCTATATGTATAGCAGAATTATTATCGCAGAACACAGATGCTTGAGCTGGATGTTCAATGTGCAAATCTTGTAGCAAGAAGGATATCCACTGAATTTCACTACCAAGCGATGTTAGAGCTCTATACTCTGCCTCTGATGAACTTCTGGAAATAGTTTGTTATTTCTTAGACATCAAAGAAACCAAATAATCCCCTAAGTAGATACAATAACCAGTTATTGATCTTCTAGTATTCAGGCATCCTGCCCAATCAACATCGCAAAAACCAAACATCTTGAACTTAGTTGTAAAATCAGAGATCTTCAGTTGAGAGATGCAGAGAAAAATAACCTGAGACCTGGTTGTCCTTTGATATATCTCAAGATCCTGTGTGCTGCTTTGCGATGTGCTACATATGGCTCATTAAGAAATTTGAGACAATTGATGTGTAGCATAGCACATATCTGGCCGTGTGTTTCTCAAATAGAGAAGTTTTCCAATCAACTTACTATAATCTGATGAATCATCCAAGACTTCATCTTCTTCCGTTGCAACACTTAGCTTGAGGTCATGCATCATAGGAGTTTTCATCCTCTTACAATTAAGAAAACCATCTTCTTTCAACAAATCTACCACATGTTGTCTCTGGCAGACGTGAATTCCTTAGTTGGACTTGCAACCTCCATGCCTAATAAGAACTTGTGTTATCCTAGGTCATTGATCTTCAACTTATCATTCAAAAACCCTTTGATATCTTTTATTTGACTCATGCTATCTCTGGCCAAACTTATGTCATCGACATATACAACTAAGTAAGTAAAACTGCCATGCCATTGCAGAAGAAACATAGAGTGATCTTAATTTGCTTTGCAAAAATCAAACATGATCAAAAGGGATGAAAGTTTCTCAAACTATTGCCGGCTCGCTTGCTTGAGACCATGTAATGATTTCTTCAACTTGTAAACTTTATTCTCTGTATTAGGAAGACCTGGAGGTGGATTCATATAAACTTCTTCATGTAGATCACCATGTAAGAAGGCATTTTTGACATCCAGTTATTTTAGGAACCAATTCTTGCTAGCTGCAATTGCAAAAATTAATCTCACTGAAGTCAGTTTAATCACAGGAGAAAAAGTTTCTAGATAATCATTCCCAAAGGCTTGATTATAGCCCTTGGCTACCAATCTTGCGTTGAACCTTTCTATACTTCATCTACTCGTCGTTTGATCTTATAAACCCACTTGCATCATATAGTTTGCTTCCCTATAGGTAGTTCAACCAAATCCCAGGTGCCATTTACTGTCATAGCATCAAGTTCTAGCTTCATTGCCTCCCTCAAAGAATAGTCATGATTAGCCTCTTTTAAACTAACAAGCTCCGTCATGCTAGCCAAAGCAGTTAAGAAAACATGATGAAAAGATCCAAGATACTGCATAGTGAGTATAGATGATAATGGATATAAAATAAGTTGAGGAGGAGAGCATTGTACCTGATCCGTACATGTGCTCTTGTATGTAGGCTGGTGTTTGTATTTGTCTATGGGGTCATCTGGGAGCAGGTTATTTTAGCGCTGAGGTTGGGCTAGTTTGGTGTGGTGGTAAGATTGGACTAAGTGGAAGTGGAGGAGAAGGTGGTGTGATAGGTGGTAGTGGAGGTATATTTGCATTAGATGGATCAATGCAGAGAGAAGAGTTGTTGATATGAGGAGTTGGATGTTGAACCTCATTAGTTGGCCGCATAGTCTGTAAGGGAAACACATTCTCATAAAATGCGACATCTCGAGAGTAAAACATGGTGTGATTGTCCAAATCATACAATTTAAATCCTTTAATTCCACTTCCACAGCCCAGAAATATGCATATTCGTGCTCAAGAGTGAAACTTGCCCAGTTTAGGCAGCATCACAGCATAACTAAGACACCCAAATACCTTCAAGTGGGCAAAGGTTGGCTTCTTGTTATGCAGAACTTCAAAAGGAGTCTTGTTGGACAAAACTGAGGAGGAAGTGATGTTAACCAGGTGCACAACATGAAGAATGCAGACACTCCAAAATTGAATGGGAAGAAAAGTATGGAATAGTAGAGCTTGGGCCACATCGATAATGTGCTGATATTTATGTTCAACACAGCCTTTTTTTGTGGCGTGTACGTACATATAGTCTCGCGTATGATTCCTCTCTATGTAAAGAAGGAATGCATAAAGAATTCTAACCTTTGATCAGAAGAAATCCTTTTAATCTTGGCTTGAAATTACATTTGTATTAACTTGAAGAAGTGTTCAAGATGAACAAAAACTCTTGATTTGGCCTTCAACAAATAAACCCATGTTGCTCTAAAGAAATCATCATCGATGGTGAGAAAACAATTATATCTATCATACGAGGTAACATCATAGGGACTCCAAACATCCACATAGATTAAATTAAAGCATTGAGTAGCTACATTAGTGCTTGATTGAAAAGGAAACCTCTTGTGTCTTGTAAGGTGACAAGTATCATAAGGAAAATCTGAACATACAGATATAGCAGGAAGCAGGACATAACTTCTTCAAAACTCGTAATTGAGAGCTAGGGAAATGTCCTAATCAGCAAAGCCAAAGGTCTAAAGTGTGAGGGATATAGCTGGTGGTGGTTGATGCTAGTATTCGTGTTGGTTGGCTAAGTATTTGTGGTAGGTAGTACAGATCATTAGGACTGAGTTCGGTGCGGTTTTGCAGTTTCGGTGTGTAAATGAGACACCGCACCACACATTTTAATTTCGAAAAATAAACACCGCACGGTTTGGAGTTTGGTGCAAAACCGCAGTTTGTGGTGTGATGCGGTGTGGGTGCGGTACGGTGCGGGTTCGGTTTGACACCGCCAAATTAGGGCCAAGTTCGCATGGGCCATTTTAGACTTTCGGTGGGCCCAAATATGAGAAAATTGGCTAATTTTATCAATTTTTTGGTCAGAAAATTCAGCCCACAAAATTCAACAAGCAAATTTGAAGTTCCAAGTTGAAAAAATGCAACAAGTTCACGAATGTTCAAAAAAAAAAATCAATATGTTCAACAAATTCATAGCAGGTCGTAACAACAATCCCCTGCTTCAACGAGTTCCCTTTCAAAAACACAAATTCAACAAGTTCCACCTAACAAGTTCACAAATGCATCCTTTCAAAAACACAAATTCAACAATCATCAAGATACACCCTCTAAGCACATCCTTCAGTCATCATCTTCAGCTTCAAATTCTTCCTCAAGTTCTGCAAAAACAAAGAATGAAATTAGAACTTAAATATCTAATATTCATGGTTAAGAAAATTATTTGGTTTTAAGTAGAACCAACCTTCAAGTATTTTGTCTTCATCCAATGGATCTTCTTCATCTTCATCATTTTTTTGTGGCCTAGTCCGCAACCAATTTTGAGCATACACCAAAGCTTGCACGGTTCTAGGCTTCAAGAAACTTCGGTGAGGGTCCAACACACGTCCACCTGTACTAAAAGCAGATTCCGAGGCAACAGTTGATACTGGAATTGATAGCACATCTCGTGCAATATCAGCCATGATCGGATACTTGACGGCATTAACCTTCCACCAATTCAAGATGTCAAAGCTGTCAGAATTTGCCTCTATCAAATCTTGTAAGTATTTGGCTAAACACGATATTTTGTCACTTGATTTATCCACCAGAATTTGCTTCTCCCATTCATCCCGAAATTTCAAATCTTCCATATCGTCATCATCACTGCCAACTTCATCATCTTCCATTACCACGTCGATTTGTACTGAGCTAGCAGAGGCAGTACTAGATTTACGATAACGCTCTTCATATTGCATATACAACTTAGGTAGCACTGCATCTACTTTATCGGCATATGCATTGGCATGTGCTTCTTCGTACAATTGTTCAAGCGAACGCCTAACATAAGTGCTCTTGTATCGACGATCCAAAATAACAGCAACATACAATAACCCATTAGTGGATTCAAACTTACCCCAATACTTGTTGAACTTCACTAACATCTTTGTTGCAATAGAGGCCAACATGCGATCACATGCAGAGATACGCCTCTCAAGTGCTCTTCGCATGAACACAAAATCATGAAAGAATTCATTGGAGGTGACACTTAAACTGCTAGAGAACTTCAGTGTAACATCATAAAATATCTTCAAAAATTTCAGTAAAGCTCTTGCATTTAGCCAATCATCTTTGTCGGGAGGCATAAGAACAATTTTTGTTGTTTCTAGATCTTCCTCATCCTCCGAATCATTTCTATCTTTGCTAGGATTAATAAAATATCCCAAAAATCTTCCATCATCTCTCTCTAAATGAGAAAAAGCTCTCTCATACTTCTCGGCAGCCTCTAGCATCAAATATGTAGAATTCCACCTTGTATCCACATCCGTAGACAACCCTTTCTTGCACTCTACATTTGAAGCTTTCACACAATCACCAAAAAATTTCAGCCTAGGTTCAGAACTAGTAACATACTTTATCGATTTTCGAATCTTCATAATAGATTCATTAATGTGTAGCATTCCACTTCGTACAACTAAATTCAGAATATGAGCACTACACCTCATATGCAAGTGGTCATGATTAGATATTACATTCTTCAATTTGTAGCTCGTGGATGATTTCAAATTGCGAATAGCTGAATCATTTGATGAAGCATTGTCAATTGTGATGGCTAGGATCTTTTCAATCCCCTACTCAATTAGGCACTGCTCAATACTATCTCCAATTGTCTCCCCTCTGTGATTGTCAATTTGACAGAAGTTCAAAATCCTCTTTTGATACTTCCAATCCTTGTCAATCCAATGTCCAGTTAAACACATGTAATTCTTTGTTTGGATTGACGTCCAAGTATCTGTTGTGAAACTCAACCTCTTACCCTTCAAAGATTTTTTCACCCTCATCATCTCATCAAAGTATATTTTCATGCAATCCTTAGCCACAGTTGTCCTATGTGGCATATCAAACCTAGAATTCATGTACTTGCTATAGCCAATGAATCCCTCACCTTCCACAATTTTGAAAGGCAACTCATCTTTGATAATCATCATCGCTAAATATTTGCGACCCCCTTCTTGAGTAAAGGAAACAGCTTTCAGCTTACCCCCTTGAGCCGGCGGATCAAACGACAAGGTACTTTGTCTCAAATCTTTCTTAAGAAGTTTGGTGCAAATATCCAGGTGATGTTTCAAAGCACTTGTTCCATTCCTCCTAGGATTACTTTTATATCTTTGACCACAATGGTTACAACTAGCTTTTTCCTGACCTTCCGGACAATCCGGAACTTCCGTGAAGTGATTCCATACTTCACTTATTTTCTTCTTCTTGCCTTCTCCCCTCTCCGTATTTAATTCAGTGAACTCCTTTCTTTTGGAAGACGAAGGAGGTTTGGAAGGGATCTTACCGGTTTCTTTATGTTGTCCAGTCGCTGTAGCATCACTGGGTCTTTCAACAGCTTCATTCTCTTCATTTTGTAATCCAACAACGTCATCACTTTGCCTGTAATAAGAAAAAAATAACAAATCAGCAATCCTAATTCACAAACTCATCGTATACTTCAACTAAATACCTGAATTAGTAAACAACATTACACTTTAGAGTTTTACCATATTGGGTATGTGCCTGTCGAACACGAGAAGGTGTGTAAGAGCTCCGAATTGCAAATTTCTATGATGACATTGACAAGACAAATTAGGTGTCAAATTAGAATCTAAATTATAGAACCATGTAGAACACAGTTCTTCATAGCATAGTCTCAAAATCAAGACAAACCAAGACAAATCTGAACCCAGACTTTTGAAGCGCACAAAATAATCCAAACCCATACTTTTATCGAACACCATTCTCGCACTACCCAAATCCCCACCTCGAGCGTCCAACCTGTCACGTGCTCAATAAAGGGGTCAATACCACATGGCTAGATACGTGGCTAGTCGTTAGCATTTCCTATTATCATCATCTATACTCTCTACTTCTTCTTCCTTCCTCGTACTATTCTATTATTCTCCACCTTTCCCATTAAATTCTCCCTTATAACACCCTAGATCGTTACACAACCCCAGCCCAAACTTTTATCAAACACATCGCCCCCAAGCCCAAGCTTCACCACATGAGATGACGAGAGAGAGAGAGAGAGAGAGAGTCGGGAGTTTTTACCTTAGGGTTTCTAAAAGACCTCTTGAGGACGACGCCAGAGAGAAAGAGAGAGTGGACGCCGACAGTTGGAGGGAATCACGGGGGAGGGAGTCGCGGCGGAGGGAGTCGGGAGTCAGGACTCGACTATCGGAAAGTCAGGACTCAGCTGTCGGGAGTCGGGAGAAAAATCGAGGAATGGGGAAGGGGGAGGTCGGGAGAGAAAGGAACTAGGGATATCAAAGGAGTTTTATATAACTTGTAAAACAACGTCGTTTTTGTGTTGAAATAACCCTAATATAAAACGACGTCGTTTTACATAATTGGTGCGGTGCGGTTTATGCGATGCGGTATAAAAGTCAAACCGAAGCCGTCCCGAATAGGTGCAATGCGGTTCAGCACATCGACACCGTATCAGATATGCGGTTTTCACTTTCTCGGTGTGGCGCAATTTGGTGTGGTGCGGTGTCGGGTTTTTGTCGGTTTAAAACTCACCCCTACAGATCATGTCTCTGCTCAGCAGTGCCAATCATCTTCTCCATGATAAGGTCCTGAATCACACAACCAGAGGCATCAAATGTGAGTGAAACAAGAAAGTCAATAGTCAACTGCCTGATGGAGATCAAATTGAAGTTAGAATTCTGGAACGTAAAGAACATTGAACAAGGACAGAGTTCTTGACAGCTTCACAGTTCCCACACGAGTTGCTCGAATCTAGGCCTTATTTGACAAAGTCACAAAAACTGGTGATATTGACTCTTAAGCAGTAAACCATTTCAAACTACAAGCCATATGAGTTGAGGCTCTAGAGACTAAAATCCAGTTATCATTATCAAAGGAAGTCTGATGTGGTCTCTGCATATTGTAGATGGAAAATATACGTGTATGCTAGTTTTTAGTGTAAATAACTTTAGAGGTACCAATAATATGGGACGCAGAAACATCAAGGGTTAAGCTCGATGACTTCATTCCAGCAATTCCTTGAGTCACAGTTTGTTGAATCATAGACATGATCCCCTGTATTTGCTCGCTACTGAAACCAAAGTTAGAACCAAATTCTCTGCTCTGATCATGATATGTTACTGCAACCATCTGATCTCTTTTTGACCTTGGTTCAAAGCCTCAAGGTGGAGTTTGAAACACTTGTCGATAGTGTGTCCCTCATTGCCACAGTTAGTACTGTCACGACCCTAATTTGGAGTCGGTGACCGGCGCTAGACCCTAATCCATTTACAAAATCAAATAAGTCTAGCCAGCCTCAAAACATATTTTGACTTTACAAAGTCTCATTCAAATACAATTTTTCTTTACATTTATCCCAGGATCAAATTGAATACGGTGGCTACGGAGCTGCTAGACAAAGAACCTGCAAAACTAGAGAGAGGGGGTGAGTGTTTTAGAACACTCTGTAAGCACATAGAATATAACATATCAGTTATGTCAAATACATGTGGGAGAGACATAACTTAACTATGTCCTACATCAAACCCAACCAATACAAACACACAAAAAACTAGGGCAAATTACTCTCACATCCATGTACTTTGGTCAGCCTCCCCCTAGGGTCCCTAGATTTTGGAAAATAATTTTCCCGTCCCTAAGTTTTGATGATAATAGACTCTCGGGTCCCTGGAGCCGGAATATTCTATATTCTCCGGCGAAGCCCCACTTGAAATGATCAAAATGCCCCTTACACTTAAAAAATAAAATAAAAATCTCTTTCCATCCCTTTACCTTCTCCCTCCCACTTCATCTTCTACCTCTCACCTTCAATCAAAATACAAACACAAACCTTCTTAGAAAATTAACCTTGAAACCCTATGACTTTAGACCAACTCCATAACCGCTCCATCTCCAAGCAGAGCATCTCCTTCATATCGTGGACTCCACCGCATCAACGGCTCTACCTGGTGAAAATGATGAGTTGAAGAAG
This sequence comes from Hypericum androsaemum, assembly GCA_963995505.1. Lineage (NCBI taxonomy): Eukaryota > Viridiplantae > Streptophyta > Magnoliopsida > Malpighiales > Hypericaceae > Hypericum > Hypericum androsaemum. Next base: position 6,028,711 of record OZ023196.1, read on the forward strand.
AGACACAGAGAAATCAATAAGCAGCTTCCAATTATGACAAAAAAAGTAGCTTTCAATTCCTTCTCGTCAGAGCTGAAGAAGAGACATAGAGAGGGAAGAACAAAAGCAAAAGCGAAGAAGGGAAGATAAGCAGCATAGGGACAGGGCCCCAACGGTCGAATCTTCTAGATCGAGTATGCCGCCAAGGCTATCGACAACAGAGGGTGGACCACCCTCCCACCATCTCCCTCTTCTCGTTCTTGTTTGATTTTTTTGCGGGATGAGAATTATGGTTAGGGTGGTGGATTAGAAGTAATCCTAGGGTTTTCAATTAGAGTTGTTTGTTGCTCGACGATGGTCACAATGGCGGCCTCTTCCGTGCTCCTCCCCGGACTCCCAATCCCGGCCTCCGAGAATGATGAGCCGATGCTGCCGCTACCAGTAGAGCACGAGTCATCCATGTCTTTTCCCAAAGCTTCTTTGGGGTTTGGCGATGGTAGGCGCGATGGGGATTTGATTGGTAGGAGAGAGAAGGGCTCTTTCATTCTGGCTGGTTCCCTTTTGATGGGAAATGTAGGAGACGGGATGGGAATTGGGTTTTTTAAGATCGAAATCAAAATTTAGGACTTTTTCTTGATTTGAATTTTTGGCTCAAACTGTCATGAATATGAAGTTTTCATTTGCTTGTTTCTCTCAAACCATAAAGCAATGTAGAACTTCACTGGAAAAACAATGGAGTTTCTTTAAGGGGGGACAACAATGGAGTTGCTTTGTTTTTTTTTTGGGTTTCGAGGTAGACTAGAGAAGAAGATGAAGTGAAGAAGATTTTTTTACAAAGGAGGGTATTTTGGTCATTTTAAGTGGGGGTTCGCCAGAGAATATGGAATATTCTAGCTCCAGGGACCCGAGAGTCTATTATCATCAAAACTTAGGGACGAAAAAATCATTTTTCAAAATCCAGGGACCCTAGGGGGAGGCTGATCAAAGTACAGGGATGTGAGGGTAATTTGCCCAAAAAACTAAGATAACAAGGACCATCTCGCAAGTCATCAAAGTAAGCACATATCAAACATAACCAGAATTTCAGATAGACCTTCACAAACATATAACACAAATCAGATGAACTTCAGATAAGTCTAGATAGTGTCACTCATACACCGACACAAGGATACCATATCTTAAAGGCGCCATCAGAAACCTACCCGCCGGCCAAATATATCATATCAGAATCCTTGTATTCTTAGTATATGTGCACATATGCCAATATCCCCGGTTGGTCACGGGTAGACCTCATCATCCGCCATCTCACAAATGACATATCAAATATTCCTAACACACGTAATATACATTGACCAAAATATATTAGCCACATAACCAAATTCATACCAAAATATCCTCATATCACGAATTGAGCAAAACAGCCCCAAATAGACCAACAAACCACAAACATCATCAAATTCTGTATAGACAAAAACTAATCATATAACCACTTCAAAGATAACTCATATGCATGATATGCACATAATTAAGGTCTGAAACATGCACATGCACCAAACAAACCAAAGTTGTCATGATCTATATGCTTACCCTAATGACGATCATTCGACGATTGCTTACTCCTCCATGCAATCATGCTTTCACTTTGGACCTTCGTTTAACTATCTTTCCAAGATTGTTTCCTTCATAAAGAACCTTGAGGTAGCAATCCCAATATAAAAAATGAGGTCATTTCCTCACTTCTCCAAGCAATTACTTCCAACAATTAAAAATAACCAACTATGGCACAAACGAGAATCAACATCTAAAATGGCTCAAAGCCACTAAAGTAACTCAATTTCTTTTACTCATTGGTCCGTACTTAAGTTATTCACATGTATATAATCTATATAACACTCTTTTATGACCAAAAGTTTATTTATTGATATGTTTTGTCAACCAAGTTAAATACCGAGTACAAGGCAATCCTAATCACTTCTTCTTCAGCAAGCAACCCATATAACTCAATATCACACAAAACTAAGTCCACATATTCATCAATACACTACTCCCCTGTTCTTTCATGATCGTACCAAGTCCATAAATAAATTTAGAAGTCCAAAGAACCACTTACCAATTCGTTATTCATGCACCGTCGTATTTCTGAAACTCGGCAGTCAATCAGTTTTGAAACAATGAATTCAGACTGATTTCTTTGTCAAAATTGGACAATAATATAGCTTTAGAAAGATATTTGAGTACTCTACAACTTTTATGTTTCATAAAAATTCTATTTCTAAACCGAAATATGCTTACCGATCACATCTTCTTCAATCAACTTAATTCCGAACCTAGCCAGTCAGTCCAACTTTCAATAGAGTTTTTAGGATGATTCTTTTAAACAGGGTATATAATATGCCATTAGAAAGCTTATTGAATCTTCTACAACTTGTAAGAAGAAACTAAAGTCTAATTCGGAGATTAAATAAGTTTACCAAGTACTTCTTCGGCCACCTACTCAATTGAATACTACAGTAATATGTCTGTAGTTCAAAACTGATTTTCTATTGATTCCTTGACCCAAAAAGAACATATGATATACCGTTAGAAATATCCTTAAGTCCTCTACAACTTTCTTGAAGATATGAAAGTCTAAATCGAAGGCAAACATCACTTACCAAGTCATTCTTTCTTTTCCCTACTTCTTCTCTTTCTTCTTGCTCTCTCTCTCCTCTCTCTCTTCTCCTTCAATTTTTTTTCTGGATAAGTTCGAAAATATCTAGCCTCCTTCTTTTTAGTTTTAGTTTATAAAAGAGAGTAGATAATTCTTCCATCACGTCTCACCTTTTTCACTCATTCTCACGAGTTTACAAGTGGCGAAGTAGGATTGGTTACTTGAAAAACATGGCCCAATCAGAAAGTGCCTGATTGCAGCTCCATTTTTACTATTGTCCCTTACTTTTTGTCAAAATTCATCAATAGATAAATTGTAGCCTTGTGTGTCTAGTTTCTGGATCATATTTATTTGTAATATTTAAAGTAAAATTGAGAAAGATATGCTCATTTAACTGAACAAAGATCATTCTATCTAAAATTATCCAACTAAATTCATAAAACTTGGAAATAATTTGACTAGGCTTGATCTAAATTACTAGCATGACAAATCCATGTCTTCCAAAGCTTATAAATCAATTTCTTCTCTTTTCATACCATTTTGAGTCATTTTATTTAGATTCTGGATAAATAACTTGTGATCAACTTCTCACATATATTCGGAACCCCCGAGGTAGTCTGATATACCAAGATGCATTCTTTCCATCTATCTTTGGCATTCTATTTACATAGCAATGTAATTCCAAATATTAATCTAATAGCTCAATATGACTAAGTATACTTCACTTAAGTCAAAAACATATGATTAACGAAGTAGAGTATTACAAGTACATATAGAATTCTTCGAACCAAACCTTCTACTGCTATTCTGGGCTGCAAAAACAGTTAGTGTAGCAGTATTCATGGACACCAAAGGTAGTTCCACCACTTTTCTTTCATGTATTAGTCGAGACATAATAGGCAAGAGTTACATCATCAAGATCTGAGTTCTAACAGTTAAAAAATTATCATTCAACCTAACGAGAAACCCTATTATTTGATCCTTATCTAAGTAATCAGCCATAAAGCAGTAGCTGAGCATGTCAAGTATGCATCAGGCTAGCATTGACAGGGAGGAATATGTAAAAATTGCAACAACTGATCCCAAAGATACTTATACTTTGTTATATACTCGTTAACAGAGAGTATGCCTTGAAAAAAATTAGAGGTCTCCTTTTTTAGGTTAGCAATCTTCATGAAATCACCTTTGCAAAAACTCTCCCTCAAGTGATCCCATATATCAGCTGCAGTGTCATACTAGAGAAGGTTATCACCAAGCTCTAGTTCAATAGATCACATAAGCAATATAATAACCAAGGTATTACACCTCTTCCAGGCCAAAAATAGAGGATCTACTCTCTCCAGGACCGCGATGCTTTGATTCTTGAATGGCAGCTTATTATTGGACTCTAGGGACTGTCCCATTGCACGAACCCAAGTATGATAGTTCTTCTCATTCAGTAGAGGTGTCACAAGCACCTCATTTGGACTTTCTCACGGGTGGACATGAAAAGGGTTGGTGAACTCACAAGTAGGAGCTTGATGTACTGAAACATCAACAGTAGTCTGCTGCACTAGAATCTCTGCCATAACGACAGATCTCAAAGTGCAGAAAGTGAAATTAAGAGCTTGAGCTCTGATACCATTAAAAAACTGAGCTTGCTCAATAATAGCGAAGCTCGAGGAAGAAGAAAATGGCAACGAGAGAAAAGGACAAAGTTGAGAGAATATTTTAGTTGTATTCATAGTTACAAAATAATGATGTACAGCTTAGGGATATTTTATACAGGGAATAGTGAGCTGGTTCTCCAGAATATTCCCAGTAACAAACTAACCAATTCTAGAAAAATAAATTTTGTCTATACAATAATTACAACATCATATCAAGATCAATCTTGGATCTTGTGCCAATGATTGCTGAGTTATCTCTATAGTGGCCTACGTATCTCCACTTTGTCTTCCTCCGTGTGGGCTTGTTTAGCTCTCCGGCCCATTACCTCTTTTCTCGTTATTTCAGGCCCAACCAGCTTCTTTCTTCTTCTCTGCTCTTCATCACCATGGTTGAGCTTGTGCTTGAAGTTCAACACACTGTATGTTTTTTCTAGACGTCCAGGGTCTGGTTCATAGTCTGCGAGGCACCAGGTTTGAAACAATTGTATCTCTGGTTCATAGTCTGCGAGGTACCAGGTTTGAAGCAATTGTATCCAATGGGTTAACCCGACAAGAAAGAAAAGTTTCAAAACTTTTAAAATAAGTGGGGGATTGTTGAAAATTTATGTTATTTCAAAATTTTAATGTATTTATTTTAAATAAATTGTGTAACTGTCGTATTTAAAATATTTTTAATTTACTATTACTTGAATTTATATAATTATTTTAAATAGTTTTAATGATTCCCTACTACATAATGCCATAGTATCATAAGTCAAGGAAGAGATGATAAACCTTTTAGCTTGACTCTTTGGTGTAGTGTAATTTGTTGTTGTAGTGGAAGAATGGGCCTCGTGCGCAAGAGTTGGATCGAGTTATGTATTTCGACAATTTTGCCCCATCCCCATGCGCGTACGATATAGACGCCTAACCAACTTTTTAAAATTTTTAGAAAAACTTGGAAATTTTAGTGGAAAATATGAAAAAAATATTTTGATCAGAGTTGTGATGTGGCACACTATAGTTATGACTATTTTACCCATTGGTTTAGCCCCCAGTATTGAACAAATCCTCCTAAGAAATGGCTACATGCTTAGGTAACTTATAACTAACAAGAATTCAACAATATGAGAGAACCTAGGAAAAGGCAAGCTAAAAGATTTTTCTCATCTTTTCAGTTTGTCTCATGCCAACGACGGTCTTATATAGTGGGGAACCATTAAAATTATTAAAATATTTACATAAGTTCATGTAATGGTAAATTATAAATAGTTATAAAAACAAAGTGTACGTCTTTTGCATAGTGTGTCTTTTGTTAGTTTTCTTATTCATTTCATAAAGTATTTTGCTATTTTATCTTAGTTTGGTCTTGAGAGTGGACATGTACATCTTGTCATGTTTTGTAGGAGTTTAGGAGCCGAATAGAGCGAGGAGCTGTTGACATTAGCATACACATCCTACCAAGCGTACACCAGTTTGTCCGATTTGGGGATGGATGCACATGCTAGGCGAGGAAGCTTACGAGGCATTCTACGATTGAACAAAGTGCCGATTGCTTTCTACCAAGTGTATGCCACTACTCGGGCTGCCACGTCATAAGTCACGACTTGTCACAGAATATTGACTTCATTGTTTAGTATTTTTTTTGGGGGCGATTGTAGCCTAGTGTTTTTTCCTATTGGAGGCCTCCTGCCACCTTAGGTTTTTTCATCCCAATGTTATATAAACCCCTATTAAGCCTAGGTCAAGTATCCAAATTTGAATTGAGTGGGGACTACTAAAAAGTTGTCCCCACGGAGGGGACTGATTTAGGGCTATTAGATCATTTTTAAAATTTTTTTTGATTTGATGGTCAATATCACACGAAGGGTATTTTTGACCTTTTTATTAAAATTCACTCTCCTAATTTTCATTACCCCCTCCCTTCCCTGTCTCGAGCCCCCCAAACCCACTATCTCTCTCTCTCGATCTAAAAGTCATCGGTGGCGCTGTCCGAAGAACAAAACCAACCAAAGTAAGCAGGCTCGGGGACGGACGACGACCGGAGCCAGAACCTTAACGAGCTCGATAAGGCGGCTTTGTCCCGGATGGAGGCCTCCACTTTGACATTTCGAGCAGCAGCCCTAAATGGCCTATGCCTACCCCAACCCTCGATCTTGACGAGGCCGCAACCGCAGCGCGTGAGCTACCCGAACCCAGTAAAATTTGCCCAACTACTTCGACACCCCTGAGCGCACGCTCTCGTACAGTCCGGTACCATTGTCAACAGAGAAACATGGCGAGGCGGTGACGGATTCAACGGCAACGGAGGGAACTGAAAGTTCCCCTATGGCGACGGCGGAGAGGAGGAAGCGATGGATGATTTCGACGGGTACATGGATGTTGTGATGATGGGTACATGAGATATTGATTTTCATATGTTGGGATATTGGTTTTCAGATGTTAGGATATTAATTTTCGTATGTTGGGATATTGGTTTTCAGATGTTGGGATATTGGTTTGCATGTGTAGCGATAGTAGTTTTTAATTAAAAAATATAATAATAGTAAATTTTAAAAATATTATTGGGATATTGGTTTTCGGATGGAAGTTGTGATGATGGGTACATGGGATATTGATTTTTGTATTTTGGGTTATTAGTTTTCAGATGTTAGGATATTGGTTTTCGTATGTTGGAATATTAGTTTTCGGATGTTAGGATATTGGTTTGCATGTGTAGCGATATTGGTTTTCGAATGTTGGGATAGTGGTTTTCGGATGTAGTGATATTGGTTTGCATGTGCAGCGATAGTAGTTTTCATATATAGTGATATTGGTTTTCATATGTAGTGATATTGGTTTGCATGTGTAGTGATATTTGTATAGTGGTTAGCATGTTTACAAATAGTGGTTTGTGTGTCGTCGTCCTCCGAATTTTAAAATATGGTCGGACCAAAATATAAGTGTAAAGGCATACCGAGTTTTGACCAAAAAATGGTTACCTTGTGAACCAAAGTTACCAAACTAAATTTGGTCCGACCAAATAGTCAGACCAAAAATCTGACCAACTTGGGACGGTTCACCCATATTTTTTTTAAAAAAAGTACATATATGGTCCGACCCGGCCTAATATTCATATTGGTTATATTCTAATATTTTTGATAAAAAATATAATATTTTTTAGGTATGTATGTGATTATATGTACAATTATACCTAGATATATATATATATATATATATATATATATATATATATATATATATATATATTATTTTTTTCAAATTAAAAAATTTGGTCTGACCGGTGGTCTGTCCGATCGGACTGGTTGACCTAGAGTATGACCCAAAATTCGAGTCGACTCCGGGTCGTATTTTGAAGACCATGGGTTTTCTTGAGTGGATAATTTTGAATATTGAAAGGAAGAAGAATGTGAAGAGTCAACCAATAGTAAGGTTTTGGGTTTAGAGAAACTAATTAATTATTCTTCTCTCCTTTGCTTTTGCTAATGTTTCAATATTACTCCTGAATATAAATTTGTTGTACAAATTATCCATTCACTCCCTTTAGTCCCTATGTGTAGGGACTACCCCTTGTCCCTATTGAATCGATGCCCCAAGTATCCGACTACACATTTATACATTTTACACACGCTTTTGAGGCTTTCTATTCTACTGGCTTTGAGACTTCACGATCAATCGGTGATTTATTTCCTTACTCTTTGTTTTCAATTATGCTTTTCATCTAGTTGTTTAGCGTAGTTACTATAGGTAGAGAGTAGTCTCCTTACTAAGTGTGATACCAGTGTAGCATAGTTGTTAGGCTAGATTACAGATTGAATATTTAGAGTAGTAGTTGTTAATTCGATGATAGTAATCCGTAGTTTAGCCTAATCACCTAGACTATGATCTAAGTTCTCACTGAGATGACGAGAGGTAAGCATGATTAACGGAAGAATTGATTAGCCCATCCTAATGTAGGCGAAGAGAGATCTCACTAACAAGGAGTGATTCTTAAGAAATGAACTTAATAATTGGAATCATGATTAATCGTAGTACTGTTTACTGCGAGAGCTGGATTAGTATCTACAATTAGGTCAAATTTCAATTTTGCTACGTAGATAGCAAGAGTAGTAAGTAGACACATAAAACAACTCTGGATACTAACTAGTACTTAATAAAATCCATAACTGACACTTCGCAATTCCTTAGGGTAACGTTCTAAGTTTTGCCATTGATAGAGCCACCGTATTACTTGCTGTTTTGTTTGTCATTTTTCCCTACAATCATTGCTTTCGTTGCGAACCAATTCGTCGTCATTAGTGTGTTAATCATGAACCTACTTACTCACTATACTATTTGATTAGAATAGGTAAACTGAAGTTAGTTTACCGCCTGTCAGTAACTTCGAGGCTTAGGTAAAATAGTAACGGTTGTGTTCCACTTATTTAAAATTGGATGTATTAGCACATTTTTATTTTTTCAAGCTAGATGTGCTTACAACACTAATAAGTGTAACAAATAGCAAGTGTAATTATTTGCTATTTAAGAATTTGTTCTTGGTAAGTACGATATACTTATAAAAAAAGAAAAGTATATTTTAATATCATGTGGTATCACATTTTTTTAATCAGATCAAACATGTTGAATTTATTTGATTTTTATCAGGCTATGGTCCTTGGGTTACTCGGGCAGCTTCCCATCCTATCTGGAATGCCACAATGCTTTTTTTTTTGTTTTGACGTGGCAAGTAATGGGCCATTCCATGATGAATCATCATCTCGGTTAAATAATAAAATCAATCCCAACCTTTTTAAATGTTTTTCAAAATCATCAGTATTCCTCATCATACCCATCGTCTTCATCCTACAATAAAGTATGCTTTCTGTTAAACTAATGTTGTTTGTCAGAAGTAGTGTACTTGATTAGGATCTTTAAGTCGGGGCAAGAGTTGGACACTTTCTCTGTAAGACGAGATTGCCCCGTATTCAGTGCTTACGGGCTGCGGCAATCGTCCCCAAGATACAACGACTAGGCTGCTTCCGAGTTCGTAGCGCAATGACCCTCGAAGCTTCAGGCGAACCTTGGATATTCAGAACTTTCTGAGATAGGGAGAGAGGAGAACGACTATCGCTAAGAATGAGTATGCAATGAGTGTTCGGAGTGATTTGCAAAGGAGGAGGAGAGGCCTATTTATAGGCTGCTGGATGGGAGGGAGGTATGCAGGCAGCCCGAAGAGTTGTGTCTGTTCGGATGGCAGTTAGACTGCCCATTCAGGCCCCTTTGCTAGCCAGATCGTGCCTCTTGCCCAAATTAAAGGCTCCTCGCAACAATGCATACGTGCACCACGAAGTGCGCGGGCGCGAGCGCGGGCCATCCTCGTATATATAGACAAACCCTAGCACATCACAGAATCTATCTAGGTCACCTAGAATTCCGAAACAAGAGTCTGAATATGATGCTATATTCATGAATGCCGATCCTTTCTCTTCGTGGTCCCGAGTTCTTCCTAGACAATCCTTCTTCATTTGCCCCATTTCTCTGCACTTAAAAGCAATTTTAACTGAACCTTCTTAACCCTGACTTAGATCCTCTTTCATCTCTACGATCATGGTTTCTCCTCAAAACTAGCCCTTCTCCTTATTCATCGCAGAGCTTCTTTCTTTGATGAACCGTCAATAGAGCACCTGTGGTATCCTTAACACCAATGTCTTTTTGTCCCAAGTCAGAGTTGTAACCAAACTCTAGTAGGAACCTGGCAAAGAATTCAAGAGCAACAATGTCTTATCCTCGTCCTCGAACTTCACATCGACACTATTCAAATCAATCACCAATTGATTGAAATCTTTGATGTGTTGACTTAAATATGAGCCCTCCATCATCTTAAGTCCGTACAAACTTTGCTTAAGATAAAGCTTGTATGATAACGACTTCGACATATGCCTGTGCTCAAATTTCTTCCAAACTCCAGCTAGTGACTCCTCATCCATGACATGATATATCAAATTATCTGCCAAGCATAAGCGAATCGTCGCCACCACCTTGGCCTCGAACTCTTTCCACTCTTGCTCCTCCATCTTCTCAGGCTTCTTCCCCAAGAGTGCGTTGACTATTCCTTATTGCACCAGCAGATCGTTGACGCATCTTTGATATAACCAGAAACTCGATGATCTATCAAACTTCACCAAGTCGAACTTCGCAACATGACCCATCATTCTCTTAGCTCTGATACCAATTGTTAGGAACCCAAGGAAATAATACAAATGACGACACAAAAAATAACGTGGTCCAGCCAACCGTCTATGTCCATGGAAAAAGAAGATTTTTTTAATGAGTTAAAGCCATACAAACTAGAGTAACATACCCTCATATATATATAGACAAAACCTAGCACATTACGGAACTTATCTAGAACATTTAAGAGTCTAAAACAAGAGTCTGAACAAAAAATAAAATTTTCCACCGAGTCACTTGACGGGCGTCAAGGCCCTGACGTCGGGTCCCCCAACACGCTCGTGGTCCTGGCTGGCGGCCAGCCCCCTGTCCAAAATTTCCTTTTCCTTTCTCGCCACTCCCAACACCAACTTCACACGTCCTTCTGTAGTTCGTCAACTCTCGTCTCGTGACATATTAATAGGTGTGAATGAGGACCCTACAATTGAGATGTAATGGTTCGCATAGGCGTTCAGGTTTATTTTATAGCATAGATAGATTCATTAGGAGTAATCTGGTGTTACTGACTTCAGCTACCATATAAAATGCGTGATTCGTGTTTATATTTAGTACTTGCGCATTGGGAAGATATGTGATGATGTCCGCATAATATGAATTGTACAAGTGGATGTCTTGTTAAGTTCTCTCTGTTATGGTTGTGTTCTGTTCTTGCTTCTTGTTATTTGAAATTGTAAAACTCTTTTGAAAGCTCGGGCTCGGTTTGGAGGTGTGAGCAATGGAATTCTCCCAAAATTACATCGTGGAATTTGTGATTTTTTTGGTAAGTAGATTTTATTAATCGTATTATTTACAACCTACTAAAGATGAAATTCTCTTTCACGAGGTTGCAACCGCCTACTCATTAGAACCCTATGCGATAAAATTTATTAGAAAAAAATTGTGTTAGAGAAAAAAAATACTTGAATAGAGTAAGTCTATCTATTGAAGTAACGCTATAGTTTTTTTTTTGGTAAATCGTTATTATCGCTATAGTTAAATTCCACCATGAACTACACCAATCTAAATACATAGATCCCCTCCGGGCTTAACAAACTACACCTGGGCCTTCCAATATAAAGTAACACCCAAAAACATTAGGTGGGCTCGAAGCCCATGCCCATTTAAAGCTCAGCCAACTACCCAAGTTATTTTCACACAAAAAAACTACCCAAGTTATTTTGTTGATGTTTCGTCGTTCGTTAAAGGAGATTTGAAACCTACCATTTCCAAGTTATTTTATTGCATAATGTGTTGTTGGACCTGAAGTAATTCTCGGAAGCTTATTTGAGAGTGGAATTGTACGATGTGTAGCAACCAAGGGAGTTACTACACGACCAATGGGAAAAGTGTCGAAAATATATTGGGACATGACCATGAAGGATTCCTTCACAGGCATTGTTGGGAAAATTGTCGGAAATATATCTTTAATCCATAATCCAATAAGATCTCATGCAAATTATTAAGATAAATTTAACATAGAAGCGTACATGAATTCATAGTAAAAAATCTGATCGTAGAAGACAGGTTGATATTTCAAATTAAGACGTGTCTCAGAAGATCTCTTTGATTTTCTAACCTAATCTCGAAAGGAAAAGTAATGTGTGACGTCACATCTAATCTTGGGACCATAATCCTTCTTTTACAAACTTATCAAAAAAATCCTTATTTTACAAGGGAAAAATCTTTATTTCTATAATTACCATTCTGCTCATAACAAAATTTTAAATTTACCTAATGTCTCTACACATTAAAGACCCAAACCTTATTAGATATATTAAAGCTCAAAGATTTATCTACATTTGATCACTTTTCAAATGGACTCAACTTAACCTAACAAATTTCACATATAATCCAACAGAAAGAACTACTTGTGTGTTTTCAACGCCTCAAATTCAGGTCATGACACTTGCTTTGCAAATTTGTATGTATAGTTCTTTTTTTCGGGAACAAAGTAACATTGACTTTCATTAAGGGGGAGAATCTAACATAAGCAAGTTTTCAATTTTCGGAGGCTGACAAGCCACCCAATTATCCGGAAGAATACCTAGTCTACACTTCTTGCTCAAATAATCTACAACACAATTGTCTGAGCGAGAGGTATATCTCAAAATATAAACATAAAGAGAATTAAAACCCCTTTTAATTCACAAGATTTTCTAAATGCCAACTCACATACGGGTCGGGGTCAGAAATCAGATAAAAAGTAACAAAATAGTCTGTCTCCACAATAGTCTTCCCCGAAGGGTTATCCCTAGCAATGCACGACAACGCCAAACTAATCGCCTTCAGTTCAGCTTCCATCGGAAAAGCAGCAGTGACGACTTCAGCCTTACCTCTAACAATGAGGTCAAAAGAGTTTCTAGCAACTGTGAAGATACCAGAAGAAGACGAGTCTTTCCATGACACATCAAAATTGTACTTCGTTTCTTCAACTCTCGGAGCGATCCATGAAGTGTTTTTGGACAAAATTGGGGTAGCCGCTCCCCTAGATGATGTGTTTTGTACGCATAGTTCATGGAAAACTTTGTTTAAATTATTAGAGTTTTTCAATTTTATATAAGTATATGTAATTTTATTAAAATATGTGCATATCACATAAGTGCAATCGTAGTATTTCCTTGTACAGCTATGAGTCTCATGTTTCACTAAAAACTCTACCACATCAAAATTTATTAGAAAAACACTGTAGTAAATAAAAGAGCACATATTATAATCGAGCACCAGTACCTTCGAGTTTTTGAACATTCCTCTCGCTTTACTCTCCTTTTTCCAACCTGTATGGCTCGTGAATCAAGTGTAAAAAAGGGTTTTCACGACACAAATAATATTGTAAGAGAGAAATGCAATAGCCCAAACACTCAAAAAAAATATGATTTCTCTCTCTTCCAAAAACTCTCCTAGGTGTGGAGCTTTCTTCCCTATATTTTTTAGGGTTCTTTCCATCTTTTCCAAATCCGCTACCTACCTTCCCTTATAACCACAATCGCCTCTCAACATTCACCCACCAACCTCTATTACCTCCTTCTATCCAAGCTCTCCTGGTTTGAGTTTCTTTTCCTCTTTCTACGTTCTCCCGGTGTTTCAAGGTCCGGTGATCAGATCTTGTGACTCTTTGGTAACTCTGCCCTTTCTGTGGTCGGTCAGTCACTTCTCAAGACTCAAAGCTTAGCCTCAGCTCAACCGAGAAGTCCAGTTAGGCGCTTAATCTTAACAGGTGCTCCCTCGACTATCCCGGCACCTCCCGCTCTGACATAACTGTCCTCGGGCCCGACCGTCACCTCTAGCACAACCCGCCTTCACCACAATCTCACCATACTTAAACCTCTGCACTCTGACCGCCACCGTCACAGCCTCTTCAGCTTCCGCTCGATCTCACCGCCGCTCTCCCAGGGTTGGTCCATCTGTATGTTAGTCTGAGCGGGCCTTTTATGGTTCCTGGGGAGGGGGGTGTTGGTCACCGTCGACCTCCCTTTGTTTAGCGTTCTCTAGTTAAGGCTTATTTTTACTTTGTCTTATATTCTTTGTTGCATGCATTTCTAGTGTTACTGTTGATCTTTTTTATCTTCTTAGTATGATTGCTATTCTTGTTGTGTTAACCCTTGAACCACCTATGTTTTGTGGTTTCGGGTTTATGTTTATTTTTATCTGCTTATACTTTTTCTTGGATCGACCTTGGCTTGATCCGAAATCCGTACGAATCTCAAAACCTTTTTAGTTGTGGCAGATGGATAAACTTATCTCAGTTGGACTCGTCCGACCTTGGCTCTCATTTACGTGTATCTCATATACATTCAAATGCCCACGAGGTTGCGTCTATGATGTAACCTTGTGGTTATTAGCCGTAGCTTATCTTAGCAATTTCTCCTCTTGGACGTTGTCTCTCGTAGCTTCTCATCTGCCCTTCGCTTCCACCAATGCCATTCTGTTACTTCCAGATTGATTTTCATTTCCTGTCTAGTATCTATGTTGTTGCAAAAGAAACCTAATGACTCTCCCGCCGCCTGACCCACCCAAAAAACTACCATCCTCACAGCCGGACACCGGCCAACCCCCTACCCCCGGCCAGTCTACTGTTCCCTCCCTTGGACCCTCACTGACCCCAGATACCTCTCTTATTTCGTAGCCCACCGCTGTGGAGGTAGAGAAGAGCTATGCCTTACCATCGGATCAATCTTGGGATGGACCAGCTATATCCTTCTATGACAAGTTAGTCGAGTCAGATATCCCAATTTCTGGATTGAGGCAGAAAATAGATTTATTTCAAGCCGGCCTAGTCTATTGTTTAGTAGCCACAAGAGGCGGTGACGAATCGGTTCCTGTACAACAGCTAGAGTATGATGACGAGGAGGATAGACCTGGATTTTTTGTCTATCCATTCTATCCTGGTGTGGCAGAGGTTATGATGTAGTGGATCATGGACTGACTATTTTGACCAGTTCGGGTACAACATATGAGAGGATGGCAGAGGATGACAACATCCCGGAGGAATAATGAAGGGGCGTTCATCTTTTCCTTCCTTTTTCCCTCTTTTTCTTTTATTTCATTTTATTTGTTATCTTATTTTAATGTCAAATAACAAAATAATGCTCTAAAATTACTGTGGAGCAGGTAGTTCCAATTTTTTGTTTGCTATCAAATCTATTTTGCAGGTATATAAGCCAGTGATACTAGCACTATTTGAGCCTCAAATCTCAGGAGCTATAGCTGATCGAGTCTATCGTCAGGTGGATTTTGCTAAAATGGATAGAGTTGAGTCTAATGGGAGAAGTGGAGGAATATGGGTCTTTTGGCATGACACTGCTACTCAAGTTGATTGTGTTGGTTAAAAATGACTTCTTTATTCATGCAGATATTCTTATAGACTAGCGCACTTTTTCCTTAACTATGGTATATGCTAGCCTACTGTCAGGGGAGAGACAGTACCTATGGGATTAGCTGTATGGATTGCATGGTTAACCCTTGGGTCCTCGAGGGGAATTTTAATGATATCGCGTCCCTTTCTAAATGCCAAGGGGGTCAGGTACTTTATCTCGACAGAATATATCCTTTTCTGATCAAATTAATGCACTTGGTCTTATTGATGTAGGCTATATAAGATCGAAGTTCAGGTGGGTTCGTGGTATGGAACTTACAATATGGGTGTCAAAAAGGTTAGACTGGATATTATGTAACAGCGAGTGGCGAGTTGGGTGCCCTGATACAACCGCTCACCACCTGGCGAGGCAAGGATCCGACCATTGCCCATTGATGATTCATTTACAACCGAGACTAGAGTCGGGTTTTTGGATAAGGCCGTTCTGCTTCTAGGCCGCTTGGATGCTTCACCAAGATTTTTCTCACTTTATATCCTCTCATTGGTTACATAATCAAACTGATATTGATACTTTGGCTTCTATAACACCGGAACTTCTCAGACGGAATAAGGAGGTTTTTGGTCACATCTTGAAGAGAAAGGAACATTGTAATGCTAGACTAGAGGAGGTGCAGCAGACTTTAGAGATTTGACCATCTACTAAACTCCTTAAATTATAGAGTAAGCTGCAGGGCGAGCTTGACACCATACAAGAGCAAAAGGCTGCAATTTGGTTTTAGAAATCCAGGGAAGTTTGGATTAATGATGGCGATCGGAACACAAGATTCTTTCATACCTTGACAGTTATTTAAAGACAGGGAAATCGGGTTCGGAGCCTCCTGGATGCTAGGGGGAGCGGACCTGGGACCAGGCTGAATTGTGAAATATGGCAATCAATCATTTCAGACATCTATATTCAGAGGAGAACGTAGACAAACAGGCTTTCCCTTATCAGAATGGTTTCCCTGAATTCCCTGTAGGACAAGTTGAGAAGCTTATTAGTCTAATTACCATGAGGGAAATTAAGAAAAATCTCTTCCAAACGGCTCCCTACAAGGCCCTTGGAGATGATAGATATTAGGCAGTTTTCTTCTGGCATTTCTGGGATGTGGTGCGGTATATTTCTAGATTCAAGAATTATTCAGGATATGAGTGCTACCAGCTGATTTGAATACCACCCTTATTACTCTTATCCCAAAGATTCCGAGTCCAGAGACCTTTGCTCACTTTTGACCGATTAGCCTGCGCTGGGTATTATACAAAATCATCACGAAGACCTTAGTGAATCGTCTGAAGCCCCTTCTAGATGGTATGGTTAGTCCTGTCCAATCTAGTTTCATTCCATTCAATGGTTCATAAGGAGGACCAGGTGGTACAGATAGTGATTAAGCTGGATTTAGAGAAGGCGTATGATCGATTAAGTTGGGCCTTTTTACAGGAGACGATTGAGCTGACTGGACTAACACCACCGTTTGTCGGATGGATTATGACATGTGTCTCAACACCTTCTATGCATATCCTCTGGAAAGGAGGTTAATTTGATACTTTTTTGCCTTCTCGGGGCATTCGACAGGGAGACCCTCTTTTACCTTATCTTTTTATCCTTTGTATAGAGCAATTGTCACATGCTATTGGACGTCTTATGCAGGAAGGGCGCTGGGCACCGGTGAAACTTACACGCCGTGCCCCACCTCTTTCCCATTTGATGTTTGCTAATAATTTAATTATTATGTACAGGGTTTCGATGGATCAGGCTATTCTCTTCCGCAAGCTTCTTGATGACTTTTGTGAAAACTCGGGACAAAAGTGAGTTTACGTAACTCCAAAGTTATAATGTCCTTTAATGTTGATGATAGATTGGCAGAAGTATCTTGGGATCCCTACGGCGGTGGCGCGTAATCGCCAACAGTCATACCATTATATATTGGATAGAATGAGCTTCAAATGGCAGGATGGAAGACTATGACTCTTAGTCTAGCTAGTCGCATTACACTTGCCCGCTCGGTAACATCGGCTATACCTTTCCACATTATGCAGACTGACATTCTTCCTGTGTTGATCTGTGCAGAGCTAGATAACGGTACCTGTGCTTTTATTTGGGGGTCTACAAATGAGAACCGAAGGCCCCACATAATCAATTGGCCTACTCTCTGCCTCCCGAAGGCAGCAGGAGGCTTAGAAATTTGACCTATACAAGGGACAAATATGACTTTATTTGCAAAAGTTATATTGCATCTTCTGCAGGCCCAGGATACTCTGTGGGCGCAAGTTCCACTTAGTAAGTATGGCAGGGACATACAGGTATAGAGATTATACAATTTGTGTCAGTAAGTTCACCTACGTGGCAGACATTTGTTAAAGCTAGGCATGCTTTGGTGACTGGCATGCGATAGAATGTGGGGAATGGGCTAAGAACTTCCTTTTGGTATGATGCTTGGCTCGAGCCATCCCTCCTTCGCAACCATCTCGTGGGTGACCTTCCACCATATGAGGTGGTTAAATGTGTGGCTAATTACTGGCATGCTACAGAGAGTTGGGATCTAACTGTTTTATTTGACTACTTGCAGGGACAGCAATTGGCATTGTTAGCTGCTACAGATATCTCAACCAGGCATGGGTCTCTGGATATTGTGTCTTGGGGACTCACATCAGATGGCCAAATCATGAGCGCTTTATGTGTCATGCGATGACGAGGCACCAATTACCAGTCCAAAGGGAGCTTCTTTAGTCAAAATTTTGGTCCTTAAAAGTGACTGAACGTGTTCGTGTTTTTACGTAGTTCTTCTGTCATGGCTGGTTAATGACGAATGCAGAGAGATTCTGGCAGCATCAGACAAACTGTAGCTCCTGCCTTAGATGTTCTAGTGGGGAAGAGTTACTGATGCACCTCTTTCGTGATTATAGGTATTCGAATGAGGTGTGGAGCACACTACTTCAGCATGGGCGGCCAAATTCCTGGGAGGTTGCAGACTACCGTGAGTGGATTCGAGCCAATATTTTGATGGATCGTCAGAATATCGAGGGCTGCTAAATTCTTGGGCGACTATTTTTGTTACTAAGTGTTGGTGGATCTAAAAATAGCAGAATGTCGTGGTCTTCCAGAATGGACATGTTCCCCCTCCTTATTATATCACAGGCACAGAAGTTTGCTCGAGTTGTCCTCAACCGAAATACTCCACTCCCTCCGAGCCGCGAGGTACTTATATCATGGACACGCCCACCTATTGATTTTGTTAAGCTGAATACAGATGGCGCATCAGCAGGCAATCCAAGGACATCAGGTGCTGGAGGAGTTATCCGTGATGCAGCAAGATATTGGCTTTGAGGTTTTTCCAAGGGCATCGGCTGCTGCAGTTCCCTTATTGCTGAGCCTTGGACTCTAGTTTTGGAACTTGAGTTGGCATGGGAGCGTGGTTATTGACAGGTGGGGGTAGAGGTCGATTTCTCCCTAGCTCTTTTATGTGTCGATCGTGACGTTGGCAAGGAACATCCACAGGTTAACCTGATCAGTCGGGCATGGGAGATGTTGAACCGAGACTGGACAATACTGCTTCATCATACTTTTAGAGAGGGTAACTGGCTAGCAGATGCCCTCTACCCTCTCTAAGTATGCTTGGACTATATGTTTTGATTATGTCCTATTTGATTTACCTTTCATCTTTTGTATTGATGCCTATTTTAAGGATATGAGACAATGTTAGACTTTCCATGATTAGAGACACTTGAGGGCACCAATCAAAATATTCAATAGTTGAGTAAGGACTATCAAGATGGTACAACACGAAATGGGGATGAAGCTATTTTTTTCTATGTTCCAATTCTTGATTCCTGTATCCTAGTTCGAGTAGATAATTCATCCCAATTTAGCAAGAAGGATCACATGGGATTGAAGGGCTCTCTAACCCTAGAATTCACTAAGAGAATACATGTGCACATGGCTGAGCATTATTCTTTCTGGAATCTTTCATTAGAAAGGGACTGTTGGCCTTTTCCATGTGATGAAGGTGTTTGTTCTGTACAGAGATGGAATAACAAAATGCTGATTGACTGGGGTACTGCTATTTTGAACCATAATCATTCAACAATAGCTTACCTTGGTGGTAATTGGGACAAGATATCTGCTGATAGAAGAGGCAATCACCCATGCTTTGATTCTGATAAAGATCATGTCCTCCCTACTTGGAAACACCAAGATGGTCATGTATTGGTTCAGATGAGAATCAAACAGAAACTTGCACACGAGTTTGGCTCAACCCCTAATAAGAAGCATCATTTTCACATGTAAATGGCACAACAAGGGAAGCAGCAACCGGGAGAGTGTCACCAAATGAGTAAAATGTTATAAGTCGCAAACAAGATACTTGTCAAATTCCAACTCTATCTGCTGAAGGTTACAGAACTACAGGGAAAGATGACATATCGGTTCATGTTCATTTCAGCCATGACTTGGGATACACAAAATCTCAACCCAAATCAGATTAGTGATAAGGGCAGAGCATTAGTGCATACCCGTAGTGTATCAGGCTCTTCAAAGGTGTACGATGCTCTTGATTTAATCTCAGGGGTGCTCGTCATGCACAGTAGGGTGAAAGCTTTGGCGCAGCAGATCAAAGCAACTCCACACAGTATTTCTTTAGAATATTGCTTGTCTTTCAAGAATTGCTATTTTTGTAGTTTCTTGGGGACAAGAAACTTAAGCGGTTGGGAATGTTATATGGCTGAATTGGGGTTGATATCCAAGGAATTTGGGTTAGGGTTTATAAGAGGGAATTGCAAAGTTTTTGGGAGAGGAAAGGTTAGAGCAAGTTTGATTGTGGTTGAAGAGGGATGAACTTGAAGTTGGTGTTAGATGGACTCAAGTTGAAGTCCAGTAGCCTAATTATCCATTTTCTTATTTTGGGCCATTATCTTGTTTATAGGCATTGTCTATTTTGTTTTTAGTGCAAGTCCAAAGGTAATTTGGTCTTTCCAGGCTAGCTAGCTCCAAAGGTAGTATAAGGCACTAGAGAAACGGAAAGCAAGTTTATGATGATGAATATTTGAAAATAGATTTCTGTTATGCAACCCCCATATTATATCTCTCTGTCTCTCTCGAATATTTCGGGTACAAGATTTTCTAAGCTTATTCTTCTTCCCTAAGCTTTCCGAATCTCGTACGTCAATCGGTTTCTCGAGCATCCAGCTCCTAGAACCCTTATCCTGACATCAAGTGGTATTAGAGCAGTCGACCCTCGGCTGTGAGATCCCTTGTACCTGTAACATGAAGAACGCTGCATTAATTGAGGAAATGGAAGATGACGAAGTGAGCGACGAGGTTGCGACTCTCATCATCGGTTACTTCCAGAAGATGAACAAAATCTTGGATGAAAGCTTTGGCGCAGCAGATCAAAGCAACTCCACACAATATTTCTCTAGAATATTGCTTCGCCTTCACGAACTGCTATTTTCGTAGTTTCTTGAGGACAAGAAACTTAAGCAGTGGGGATTGTTATATGGCTGAATTGGGGTTGATATCCAAGGAATTTGGGTTAGGGTACATAAAAGGGAATTGCAAAGTTTTTGGGAGAGGAAAGGTTGGAGCAAGTTTGATCGAGGTTGAAGAGGGAGGAACTTGAAGTTGGTGGTTGAAGCACACCAGCCCAATTATCTATTTCCTTATTTTGGGCCATTATCTTGTTTATAGGCCTTATCTATTTTGTTTTTAGTGCAAGTCCAAGTGCAATTTGGTCTTTCCAGACTAACTGGCTCCAAAGTTAGTATAAGGCATTACAAAAACGAAAAACAAATTTATGATGATGAATATTTGAAAACAGATTTTTGTTATTCCCCCTCCCCTTCTATTCTCTCTCTCTTTCTCTCTCGAATATTTTTGGTACAAGATTTTCGAAGCTTATTCTTCTTCCCTAAGCTTCACGGATCTTTTACGTCAATCGGTTGCTCGAGCATCTACCTCTTGGAATCCTTATCCCGACATCATACGTGCTCACCTGATTCATCGGAAGAAATGATTTGATCTAAGATTTTTTTTAGGTTTGCTTTTGGGAAAATCGAAAGATATATTTTTCAACGACATTAGGGCTGTACTTGAGTAGGGATACGGGTACCTCGCCATCATTTTCGCCTGTAATAAATAACTATCAAAAAAGATTTTTGATCGGGATTCGGGGTGTAATGGAGTGGGTGGTTAGTGGTAATTTTAGTGGGCCGAACTTGATGTTTTCTTATTTGCTGTACGTTGATCTGCGAATTGGGCTTAATTTTTTATGGGCTCAAGGAATTAATATAGTTTGAGTTTTAATATTTTTAAATCGGATATTCCAAATATCAATTATATTATCTGTATTCGTATTTGAGTCTGAAATATTTATTTTGGATAATCCGAATCCGAGTCTAAATTTAAAATTATCTGAGTCTGAATCCGAAAAATTTTGAATATCGGATACAAATATCAAATTTTTTTTCACCCTAAGTAAAATGATCAACAAAAGTGAAAAGGTAACCCTTTTCTTCTTTGCTAAGACCACCCACATCATCAAACCATCCAAACCAGTTCACGGAATAAACAATTAATTTCTCTCTCATCCATACCCAATCTAACCCAATCCAATTACTTATTTTTCTACCCACAGCAGCAAACAAGTTCACAGAATAAACAATTAATTTCTCTCTCATTCACATATTATCTACTATACTTTTTTGGAATACTAAATTAGATAAAAATACTCGAGGTACAAATGGAAGTCAGAAATGATAAATTACGAATACAAAAATTTTAAATTACAAATACATAAATTTTAAATTATATAATTAATTATCGTTCCCGAACTTTTGCCAAATATGCTCAATTAAATTACTTTTCAGAGCGTTATGAGCTTGTCTATTGCGAAGTTGTTCCCTAGTAGTCATGTAGGTGGATAGATTTCCGATGCGTTCAGTAGAGAACTGAAAATGTTCTTCATTGTCCTCTTCATTACAGAATTCGGCCGGATCATGATAACGGAGATATGTGTCTCATTCGTCCTCCACTATCATATTGTGCAATATGATGCAAGCCTTCATAATTCTTCCCATTAACTCCTTGTCCCAAAGAAGACATGGACGTTGAATGAATGCAAAACGAGCCTGTAGAACTCCAAAGGCTCGCTCCACATCTTTTCTAGCAGCCTCTTGATGTTGAGCGAATAACTTGATTTTAGGGTTATAGGAGATGTAATTGACTTGACAAATGCAGCTCATGTAGGATATATCCCATCAGTGAGATAATATGCCATATCATTTTGTCGACCGTTGACAACGTAACTCACTTTTGGTGCTCAGCCTTCCAAGACATCACTAAAAAAAAGAGATCGGTGCAGTACATTAATATCGTTGAGAGTACCGGGTGTTCCAAAGAATGCATGCCATATCCATAAGTCATATGATGCAATTGCTTCCAGAATAATTTTAGGCTTTCCGCTCCTTCCTGCATATTGCCCAGCCCATGCATTAGGACAATTTTTCCATTCCTAGTGCATACAGTCAATACTGCCTATCATGCCCGGGAATCCACATTGTTCTCCGACGTACAGAAGTCTTGCCAAATCTTGTACATTGGGCCTTCTTAGATACTCGTTCCCGAAACAGAAAATTATACCTTCTACGAACTTCATGAGAGCTTCCTGTGTTGTAGATGCACCCATTCTCAAGTATTCATCAACGACATCAGTAGATGTCCCATAAGCTAACACATTTATAGCTCCAGTACATTTCTGCAAGGCTGTCAGACCAAGGGTACCTGCAGCATTTGTTCTTTGTTGAAAATATTGGTCATTGGCACTAACCGCCTCCACGATACGAAGGAATAACGATCTTTGCATGCGAAACCTTCTCCGAAAGACCTCAGGTGAATACGTTGGCCTCTCAACAAAATAGTCATTCAGCAAGCGCTCCTCACCAACTCTTCATTCCCTGTTGACATATCGCCTTTGCCTTGAAGGTGGTGGGACTCCCTGGGTTAGACTAGGATTGACTACGAAGGCATCCTCGAGTAAGTGATCAATTTGTCAATTTTGTTCACTTCTTCGTGCTTCCCATTCATCAAATTTCCTGGTGAATGAAGCATTAGAACTTGAATCTGAATCTGATGTATTTTCACTAAGAGATATTTGTGATGAGATTTGATTCTATTGAATAATATTGAAAGGCTTTTCAGTATAATTAAGTTTGTTATGGTCACAAATATATATAGAATTATAGGCGTGGGTTGGATGTCAAAGGTGAAGTGACAAGACGATAGGTACGAGACAAATTACCATAATTATAGGCGTGGGTTGGATGCCAAAGGTGAAGTGACAAGACGATAGGTACGAGACAAATTACCATAATTACAGGTGTGGGTTGGATGCCAAAGGTGAAGTGACAAGACAATAGGTACGAGACAAATTACCATAATTACAGGCGTGGGTTGGATGCCAAAGGTGAAGTGACAACACAATAGGTACGGGATAAATTATATGAAATGAAAGACAGATTACATGAAATGAAAGACAGATTACATGAAATGAATGACAAATTACATGAAATGAAAGACAAATTACATGAATGGAAGAACAAATTACATGATATGATAAATTACTAATTAGTTTCCAAACACTCGAGACATTAGACAACGCTTCATCTCTTCATCTTCTGGGGATAAGTGTTGTTTCAAAATCAAAGCAGTTAACATGATTTTATCCAACTCCATATTCTTCATGGCCTCCTTTTTTTCATCTCGCTTGATTCTTTGTTGCTCCCTTTGTTGCTCCAGCTCCATTCTCTTCTTCAAAATTTCATTTTCATTATCTCTGGTTATTCTCAACGCACGAATTTCTGCTGCAACATCTTCAGAGGCCTTTCCTTTTTTTGGCAGCATCTCTACCCATAGGACGGGAGATTCTTGAAAATATGGTGATTGGATCTTCTGAGTTAGATGGGATTGAATAATCCTCTTCTTTGGTAGTCTTTGACCTCTTCGAGCTTCCACCACTTTCTATATCCTCCTCCTCGACATCAGGAGCCAAATATGTTGAACCGTGATCTCCTTCTTCAATTTGCCACTTGGGACATTTACACATAACTTCATTAAAAATAACAAGGTCAACAAATTTTTTGCCACCATTCTCTTCATAAAGTGTTTGAGCTTCGGTCTCAACATCGGCATCACTCATGCCGCTCCATTTTCGTTTGAGTGCTTCTCGGTATGCAGCAACCCACTTTGCTCCATTGGCATTAAGTCGTGTATAACGACCTTTAATTGCAGGCACGTTTCTTTCATGGATCTCTCCCAGATTTTCTGCTTGAGCATTATGGTACAAAGCACTCACTCGGGATCATAGCGAAGCACTCTTCTGATTTTTTCCAATAGTGTTGTCTTGGCTACAATAGGAGAAAGCTGACATTAGGGCAATGTCTTCTTTGACACTCCAATTACTTGGTGCAGACTTTTTTATTTTTTTCTCCCTAGCCCCATCGAAGGACCAATGTTGTGGCATATTTTGTGGGGGTTGGTGTTGGGAAAATGGAATTTGGGAAAGATTTGGCGATAATTGAGAGGTATAAAAAGGTTGAGAGTTTGGATAATCTCCAGAATTTAGATAGCCTGAAAGATTATAAGATTCAAATGATTGAAAATTTGGGAAATTAGGATCATTTGGATCCATAGTAGAAATAATATAACAGAGGAAATTAAAAAAAAAAGATTATGTAGTGAAAGAAGAGAGAATTTTAGATGGTGTATAAAAATATGTTAACATTGAACTCTATTTATAGAGATTTGAAAATTAATAATTTTTATTTTTTTAGTTTTGCTAAAAATAAGGTCTGTTTAGATAACCACGAAAATATTATCCCAAAATATCTATTTTTAACGAATAATATTATGTCAAGTGAAACTAAATAGATAAATAAATAAAAAGAAGCCAAGTGGTCGTTTTCCACTCGCGAGCGGCGATCGGGCAATCAAACCGATCGGCCACTCGCTCCCCATTTTCATTTATTTTTTTTATAATAAAAAAATGACCGATCGATCGGCCAAACCCACTGATGTGGGTGGTCTAAACTATTATTTTTTCTTGGGTTTCACTCTCTTACTCCTCAGAGAGTGACCCTTTTCTCTTTTTTTCTTTACGTAAAGCTATTCTTTTCTTTATTAAACTATGTTGTACTTGCACTATGATTTCAACACGTGGGTAATAAAAATTAGTAGATATTTTAACCTCTTATTTTCTACCCAAAAAATTTTATTTACCGAGACAAAAGTCACTTACCACTATATTTTTTTGGAAAGGAAAGACGGTACTATTTATTCCGTCGGTTCTTCTCGTTGACCTACCACTCTGCTTCACAAGAACGGTCCAAGTTCAGTAAAGTGGCAGACGGACAGACAAGTGAACCGATCAACAAAGACGAAAAGGTAACCCTTTTCTTCTTTGCTAAGCTATTCTTTTTATTTTTTTGGGTTTCACTCTGTTCCTCCATAAGAGACGCTCCTTGTGCGCATCGCTAATGAGACTTAAATTTCACTGAAGGGTTGAAGATTTAAGGCTGTCCTTTTATCTGGGTAAGTAACCCTTTTCGGTGCTTTAAGGGTTTTCCCTCGCAAAGTTGGTTCCTTTGGGTGTCTCTGAGTTGAGGTTTATTTTTGGTCTTTGGGGTTGTTGCAATTTGGTTTTCATTACAATTTGGAACTGGGTTTTTGGGTTCTTTTTTTTTTTTGCTCGGTTGGATGTTTTTGGTTAATTTTAAGGTGCTTATTGAGGTTTCTTGTGTTTTTTCCCAGTGTTTTCTCTTTGGCCAATCAACCAATTTGGAGATCCTACAAGCTAAAAATGAGGTAACATTACTGGTCTTCCATTCTGAACTCTTACATGTGTTGCAGCCCATTGTATTAAATTCCCTTTAATGGTTTCTTGTCGGGAGTGGAAGTTAATGGGATAAGGTACTGCTATTAATGGGCAAACATGGAGTCGAACCGTGATGGCAATCAAAATGTGGATAGCTTTCAAATAATGTTGGCACTTCCTTTTTAGCTTGACCTCCAGAGTATCTCAAGGTCACAAACTAAGTTCTTGACGATGATCGCATTTGCTTGCGTGCATCATTACAATGTTTGCGAAATTCTACTTTACTGTATCTACTTTAGGATGAGAACATGCAAATTAGGAACATTTTTTTCACCATCGACACCTCATGCCAACCTGGTTGTTCAGTAATATTGCAAACTCAAACTTGACGCATTGCGTCATCATTTTAGGAGTCTTGAACCTTAGTAATGGACTTTCGGCCTTCAATCTGCACTTGTTTCTTACTTTTTCCATGAGAGTAATGACACCTTTCGGAGGGACTGTTAGTATTCACTTGGCGTCGTTTCTTCTCTGATTTTGACATCATTCATTTTTATATTTCTATAAATATGCATTAGATCTTATGTGATCGAGTTTTTACTGCTATTTGCTGTTTTCCAGTCACATGATGCATGGAAATATGAGCGCATACAGTGTGTTGGACCGTACTCTTATGGATATACTCAAGGCAATCAATCCTTCACAGGAAGACTGGATGAAACGAGTTAAGTTAATTAAAGATCTAGAAGTGGTTGTCAGATCTTTGGAAAATCTTAGAGGTAAACCTTGATTTGTTGGATGAGCTCTTGTTGGCAGTGATTTAGTTCTAGCAATGCAACCCCAATATGATAAAGTATCTGTTTCTCGGAAAACATCCAGCCCTGAACATGAAACTGGCTGGACTAATTATTGTCAAGTAAATACCGAACTCTCGAGGAGGATATGTATGATGTATCTATTTTGGAGTTATTTTGATGACTGTATTTGTAAGTTTTTGCCCCAAGCAGCTCTTCAAGGAAAACCATTTTCACATATCTGTTTCTTTTCCAGTTAAATATAACTAAGCTAAGACAGAAATGTATCAAACTATTTATTTTCTTATTTATTTCTCCTTTTTTCATCCATCTTTACTTAGCACAAAGGTGGATGAACTAGAGTCAGGAATTAACTCCGACACTGGTATCTTCAGGTGCAACTGTGGAGCCATTTGGATCGTTTGTGTCAAATATGTTTAGTCGGTGGGGAGACCTAGATATATCTCTCATGTTTACCACTGGCTCTCATATATCATTTGCTGGAAAGAAGCGTAAACAAGCTATACTCGAGGAGTTACGTGTAGCTTTGAGGCGGCAAGGTGATTCTGCTCTGGACATTGGTCATCCATCCATAATACTCCTTGTGATAGTCATTCAATCACTTTTTTTTTCGTCAAACTCATCCTATTATGAATTATTTCTGCTTTTTGGTTGCTCTCGGTTACTTCAACTTTCTTAGATGTTGCCATGTAATCACTTGAAACTTTCTTACAAAAAGGAAATTACTGCTACATAGTCTCCAGTCCGTTCTTGAATCTATGCATTGGTAAACTTGGTCTGGTACTTTGTTTATGCGGGAGTAGGGCATTAGTTTTCAGCTAGCTATTGCTGATTACTGCATTGGCTGCTTCAAAAGGATGACTATTGATGCAACAAACAGTTTGCAACCTTATAGATCTGGCCAGTATAGCTACTAATTTTTCCGTCGCAATTTCAATGTGTAGGTGGATGGAGGAGACTCCAGTATATAGCAAATGCAAGGGTTCCCATCTTGAAATTGGAGTATGGTTACCCAGGCATCTCTTGTGATATTTCAATTGATAATCTACAGGGCCAGCTGAAATCTAAGTTCTTATATTGGATAAATACAATTGATGGACGTTTCCGTGATATGGTGTTATTGGTAATCATTGAGCAATCATATCCATTATGTTTTCGGAAAATCCGGTTGCTTTTTCTAGATATGACCCAATAGCTTGTGTTTACAGGTCAAGCAATGGACCAAAGCTCGGAACTTCAACAATCCTAAATCAGGGACTTTTAACTCATACTCCCTCAGTTTGCTTGTCCTCTTCCATTTCCAGGTGATTAACTTCCATCGCAATAATAACATTAAGAAATGATCTGTCCGACAATGAAGTGTAGTTTTACCCTTTGCTTCTTGACCTGCTAGTAACGCCTTTTCTCAATCATCTAATACCTGGACTTTTTTAAATTGCGACTTCCTGAGGTGAACTTGCATGATGAATGGTGGTCACTCAAATTTTGCATGCCTTGTTTGACTCTTATTGTTTCATCATTGGCAAATATTCCGATGATCGCTATGCGCACTGACAAATGTTAGCATGAAACCTCTACATCCTCGTAGCTTACAAATATGTGTGAGAGAAGCAAAGTAAGAATATATGCTTTTAATTGATACACTGAAACACAGTGAAGCATCAGAAACCAAGGTGGTAATAGAGCAATTTCAAACACTATAGCATGCGTTTTCTGAGTCGACGTCGTTTAATTCCTTGGCATTGCAATACTTTTCTGCAGACTTGTGTGCCTGCAATCTTGCCTCCTATTAGGGACATATATCCCGGAAATGCTGTTGACGATCTTATAGGTATATGTTCACTACAACCCGAAAGATATTATGTTTTGATGCTTTTTTTAGCCGCAGTAACTCATCTTAAAGGATGAAAATTTCAACTGATAATCATCTACGTTTTCTTTTACACAAAGAAATTCGAGCTTACTAATGAACGCTTGTTCTAACGGTACAAGGGAGGGGGATTTGGTTTGGAGTAATCAGGGTTCGAACCCTGGAGGTGGAACAAATTCTGCTTATAAAAAATGAAATTCTAGCTTCATTCTTCACCTTTTTGGTTATCACATGAAGCATCTTTTCTGAAGCCGTGGGTTTCAATGCTCGATTCAGGCGTGAGAAGCGAAGCGGAGACATATATTGAACAAACATGCCGTACTAACATTGCAAGATATCTATCGGATAAATCGAGAGTAATCAATCGAAGTTCGTTGGCCGAGCTCTTTACTTCATTCCTTGTTAAGGTCAGAGATCTTACTTTTGTTTTCTCTCGTGTTCCCCTTTGAGTGACACAATTCGAGTATATTTCATTCATTTACTGAACTGACTCAACAATGCTGCAGTTTTCAGATATAAACTTGAAGGCTGGTACGCTTGGAATTAGTCCCTTTACTGGACGATGGGAAAATATCAAAAGCAACACGAGATGGTTGCCCCGAACATATGCCTTATTCGTAAAGCTCTTTCTCCCCCTCTGTTGTACTTGCACTCGCAATCACATGCATTCATCTCCTTCCTAAAAGTCTTGTTGATTGCTTGAGCAGATTGAGGATCCCTTTGAGCAACCAGAAAATACCGCGAGGTCTGTTAGTGCTGGAAATCTGGGAAGGATATCTCAAGCATTTCAAGCAGCCTGCCAGACAACGTTCTCCTTCAGTAATCAAATTACTCTGCTCTGCTCTCTGGCTGGGCCTGAAGTATCATATCTCATCACTGGAACACCAGTTGGTATACCATCTGGGCACTATGTCAACGCTTATCCGCGAAGTAGCAAGGCTGGGAATACACATCCTGGCGGACAGCATCGGTTTTCAAAAGGAGGTGGAACAGACAATAGTTCATCGTTAAACAGAACGAAAGTCGGCTCAAATGGTTTGACTCGGAAGAATCAGGAGACTCGTCCTGTCATCCCGGCCAACCAAAGACAAGAAAGTCACCGTAACAATTCCGCAAAGGGTCAGGAGACTCGTCCTGCCATCCCGGCCAACCAAAGACAAGGTCACCGTAACAATTCTGCCAAGGACGAGTCAGCTCATCCGCAACAAAGCCAAGGCCAACAAATGTGGAGGCCAAAATCTGAGAAACGAAGCGACATTGTAAAACCGAACTCGGGCATTCATGATATTCCATCTTCATCGTCATCTTAAAGAGGGCGCGGTCATTTTGCTGTTGTCGTTGTCCATCAACGCTGTCGATCCTCGCTTCGAATTGTTTAGCCGGCTATTCATTGTACTCGAGGAACTTTACATTTATTGGCAGATGCCATATGCAGGAACAGAAACAACTTCTAAACGCTATAGTTCTGGTTCATTGAGAACAAGTGCATTATCCTCCTCTTTTGCATTCTCTTTCATCCCCCGTTACACGCGAGGAACAACGAACGAACCATAAAAAGCACTTTGGATCAAACAAATAGTTTATTGAAATAAGTCTGCAAAACAATCACTACAGCTTCGAAAGTTTGCCTATAAATCAGAAAGAATATGTGAAGAGAAAATTTTACATGTCATTAAGAGAGGCTTCTCGGTTACTTCAATATCGCTTTACAGTTGCTTCAGTCCAACTGATGCACATACATCTCTGAAGAAAAGTAACTTCTGTATCCAGGCTTCCCCATTCTTCCATATCTGCTTCGGAGAAATGGTTGAGCAATCCCCAAAGATCAAGAAAAGAGCATCCGCAGCAGTGCCGCAACCTGGAGCCCCAATAACTCTTTGGTCGAAGCTTACGCCTGGCGCTTGTTGGAGACACAATGTGTCTGCTCGATCTTATATTTACAGTTAGTTAAATCACAAAAAATATAAGTAACAACAGAATCTAATCGGTCAAGCATGCAAAAGCCGTTTGTCACATGTTAAGATCCTGTAACTTGCATGAGGACCCTCGGAAGTTTCACGCAGTGTGGCAACCCAGCCCAAGGCCTTTGCTACATCTTGAAGTTCCTCCATGACATCAATCGAGTCACGGATATAAACTCGACCACCCGGTCTTAGTATCCGGTCCATCTCGAGCATTATGGTTGACATGTTACATCTGATACAGAACAAACAATATGAATACAAATTATGGGCTAGTTGTAATTAGATTTCAAGTCAACCACTACCAAGAAGTTTTTGGAGGCCTACCTTTTCCTTTCAATTGAGAAGAGGCCAGCTGCATGCAAAAAATCATAGGTTCTGGGATACGTATCAAAGGCTTCACACCTACAGCATCCAATACAGATCAAAGAACATGTCATTACACACATCACAGCATAGGTGCCACACGCGAACAGAAGGTATAACCAATTCAACAGTCCATCAATGAAGTACAAAATATTACCAGTCATGCATAACTCCTAAAAGTCCGCGGTCATAGATAACAGGCAATGTGTTAGGGCCACTGACAGGAACCACATTCAGAACCCAAGCATCAATTCCCTGATCAATTAATGCAGCAGCAAACCTAACAGAACAATGAGACAGATTTGATGCCGAAGTCAACAATAAAGTTAATTGAGCTGCCAATAAAATATATATGCAGATGAAATACCCTCCAAAGCCAGCTCTCATGTCTAACACATTTCTAAGTTTCATCGTCTTCCAATGCCAAGCCCGCACATAGCCGCTTATGATATCCGCCCAATATTTTGTCTCGGCCTTGAATAGCTCTCTCCTGGATATGTATGCATCCATATGTATGCTCCGTAGCCTCTCAGGAGGTGTATGCAAACGGGCAGGCCACTCTGTAATATTTGCCCCATACCCATGCTCTGGCAGCCGAGTTATGCAGGGATTCAGATCAACATACCTATGGCATAGTTGGCAGAAATCTAATCAGTACAAACTCGAAAATTACAAGCAAATTACCAGACCAGCATCCATGTAAGACTTTCTTCTAGTTGGCTCAATGCAGTAAGCCAATACTAGATACCAAAAATGTTTAGCAAGTTTAACTACCGACTGGATGGTTTGTTGCTCTTGCTACCGCTTCTAAAATCTTACTAAGTGATTTAAAATTTATTTTTCCCATATTCTCCTGTGCTAGGTTCAGCTCTTGCATTCTTAGATATTCTAGCACAACCGTCTAGCTAGATCAGAGAGGACACTTCCCAAAAATGCCTCAGGGAACTGAGAGAACAGAAAACATACCAAACATTATCAGGGTCATCATTTGGATCACACAGAGGAGGTTTCACTCCTGCATCTCGGCTTAAATAGCAACTGTTGTTTAATGGCTTTTGCCATATTGCTATATATCCCTCCTTTTTAACAAGCATCCAGCAAAGTCGAGTAGTAAGGTTGAGCATTTCTGCAAACCAAACAATAGTTCCGTCAATCTAATTTCCTAAGGACATGATATATCACTAAGATAAGGATCTAGCCATATCTTGACAGGCAAGGATCTAGCCATATCTTGACAGAGTTCAATATGTGAGGCAGTCAAATTAAAGTATTCCAATGTCCTAAGGCAATAATCTTAAATGCTTAAGAATCTTCAGCAAAGGCAACATCATGATGTAACGTAATCAAGCTATTTTAACGCAGTTAGATGCTGAAAGAGTACAGGGTGAGATTTAAGGGTCAGCAGAGGTGAGACAACTCTAAGAAGGTTAGAATCAGAAGCTGGGAAGGATTCTGTTGCAAAGCAAGCAACTGTGAAATTTAAAGCACCTTCCCACTGTTCCTCCAGGAGTGCTTCATGCTTATAAACAGGTTGAGCAGCCCATGCAAAATATCCTCCAGCCCGAAGCATCCGATTGACCTCAAGAAGCAATATACCATCTATAAGATGAAGTTCATAAGATAAATCACAATTAGGATACCACATAACATGCTTCCATCTGACTTTTGCTGCAAGTATCATTTATTCCTGAAAAATAAGGTGAACACATATAAGAGTAGGCATACCGTCACGCATCCAATTGATTCTACATCTTGAGCAATGTATCACTTCAAAGGCTTGACTTGGATACAAAAGTCTGTGAGTTGCAAATGCAGCCACCATTGCAGGTACACCACGCTCAAGGGCAAATTGGATTTGGTTTTCATGTACGTCTTTGGGTGCTACTGACATGGTGAGGACATTCCGCGACAATAAATAGGCACCAAAACTTGCCACGCCACATCCGACATCCATGACAACTCGAGTATGCTTACCAAATGCAATTTCTGGAACCATCTACAGGATGTATAAGAGTGAAATTCAATCAGAGACAGAGAGCACAACAATAGATTAACCAGGATCGAAACTTGGATTGACTCTAAAAACAGACCTGAGAAATCTGATCCAAGTACTGATCTGCACCATGAATGAACTGTGTACCGCCACCAGGAAATCTAAACTTGTCCTTGTCCCTGGAAATCCAGTTCTGTCCACCTTTATCATCTACCAACCGTGAATGTGGGACATTGCTGAACCACACCTGCAACAAAAGTTACAAAACGAAAAACTCCCAGATAAGAAAATGAAGCTTCCATTACCTCTCTTTTTCACCAAGAGACAGTGATTACCCATCAATCAGATCCTAATAACGGAGGGCTCCACCTCAACAAGCATACCAACAACGAATATTCCATTTGTACTTCAAAATGGCAACTTCCCAACGAACATCACCGTCTACCCGCTTAACGAGTCCCTATAGTAGTTAACTTTCCACAAGTGTCAATTT
The DNA here is from genome assembly GCA_963995505.1 of Hypericum androsaemum. Lineage (NCBI taxonomy): Eukaryota > Viridiplantae > Streptophyta > Magnoliopsida > Malpighiales > Hypericaceae > Hypericum > Hypericum androsaemum. The sequence continues at coordinate 6,062,369 of OZ023196.1, forward strand.
CACCTACCAAAATCATCTCAACACCAAACTAACAAGCACAATGCAATGAAGTTCTGCCTCTACTCTTAAACCACCCAAAAACCATACATCATCCTAAATAAAAATCGAAACTTTTGTCCAAAAAACAATTTAAAAAACAACAGCTCACCTCATCGCGACTTTGAGGCCAAGGGATGGGCGGGCTGTACCCCTTGGGGGCGGGGACCAAGCAGTCTAACCCTTTCCCCTCCTCGGGGCAATGCCGCTCGAATCTCTCCCCTTTCTCCGTCGAATTCAGCCTCTTGATCGCCTCCGCGTTATCCAAGCACGGAATATACTCCCGCCTGCTCTCCGGACACATCCCAAACTTCGTAACCCTAATCCTATCCCCAACCCCCGCGGCCTCCGTGGCGTTCCCCCAGCTCTCCTCCTCCATCGCCGCCGCCGGATCCAGCTCCCCGACCTCGAAATCGTCGCTCATCCTCCCGGTCCCATCCACGATCCCAAACGACGCCGGCGGCGGTGGCGGAGCCGCCGCAACGGTCTCCGTGGCGTTGAGGTTGGGGGAGAGGGCGACGGCGGGGTTAGGGTTTCGGGAGGGGGCGGAGAAGAAGAGGAGGGAAGGGGAGATGAAGGAGGGGTTTGAGTCTGACCAGCGCTTGCCCATGTAGAAGAAGGTGACGGAGATCAGGACCAGCGCCGTTATCTTTAACGCCGTCGGGGTCTTGAGGAGCTCCGCATTGGTCGCTAGGGATTTCATCGTGGACGCGACGGCGCCGTTTCGCCGTGGGCGGAAGAGAAGAGTGTGTGTGTGTGAGTGATGTTGATGTGATGTGTGGAGGGTTAATCTCTGTGGTGGGGCCCCTTCCGGATCTGATGGGCTTTTTTTTCCATTTTTGGTAAAATCAGAATTAGGTATTTCGTTCATATCGAAAAGTTGGATAAGAAAACAGCTGGCTGTTGTACGGCTAGAGTTAGCAGCATCATGTGGGCTTTGGATGGAGTTGCAAATTCTTTGGTACCTATTGAGAAAAGGTTTGACATTGAGGAAGTAAGACCTGACCACGGATCGAATTTGAATTATAAATTTTTGAATTTAAATTAATTCAAAAAATGATTGGAGAAAATGTCCAAAAATTTGGGTTGACTGGTGCAAGAATATAACAGTCATTTTAAAAATAAAATAAGAAAAATTGATTGACGATATCTACTAGAGATCCGAAAATATAATAAAATTAAATGAGTGCTACACATTTCAAAAAATAAAAAGACCAAATCGTCTTCTTCTGTTTCTTCCATCTCTCCTTCCTTTCCAGACAAAAACGAAACACCCTCCTTCCTTCCATCTCTCTTCTCTTCTAGTCATCTCTCCTTTTTCTTTTATCTTTCTCCCTTGTCTATATAAATAATAAATACCCAATCCCCTCAAATACAAATTCCCCCAAATCCCTAGAAGGAGAATCCCCAATTAATCTATCCATCTCCTCACCGAAGCCGACGAAGAATTGGTCGTCCGCTAGGGTTTAGGAAGCCGCAAGATTGCCCTCCGCCTCCTCCTCCTCCACCTGGTACCCTCAAAGGTCCGATCTTTAACCGCCGCCCGACCCGGTCACGTCGATGAGATCATGGGCGACCTGGAGGCCGCTGCTTCGGGGAAGGACTCGTCGTCAAAGTCGGTCAACGAGACGGTGAACGGGTCCCACCAGTTCACGATCAAGGGGTACTCGCTCGCCAAGGGGATGGGCCCCGGGAAGTGCATCGCCAGCGACGTGTTCACCGTCGGGGGGTACGACTGGGCCATCTACTTCTACCCCGACGGGAAGAACCCCGAGGACAGCGCAATGTATGTTTCCGTCTTCATCGCGCTCGCCAGCGAGGGAACGGACGTCCGCGCCCTCTTCGAGCTAACACTTGTCGACCAGAGCGGCAAGGGCAAGCACAAGGTGCACAGCCACTTCGACCGCGCCCTCGACAGCGGGCCCTACACCCTCAAGTACCGCGGCAGCATGTGGTAACTGAATTTTTGGGAGCGAGCCTTTTCTAATGGTTGTTTGTTTTGTTTGGTTGCGAAATTGTATAGTTTCGTGCGTGTCTATGGATTTATTGATAGGGAAGAATTGTGTGGTGGTGCAATTGTGGCGTGGGATGGTTGTTCGTGTCTCTCCCGTCCGGCTGTGTGATGAATCCAGTATTGGAGCGCAGTTTTCGATCTTATCACCTTTCCTGTGTTATTCCTGTTGATTGGGGCTCTGATCTTGTTCTTAACTCACTTGCCCTTAGAAGTTTTGTTCCACTATTCATTGCAAAAAAGTGTTGTAATTGTTCCTACATGTTCTTACATGAGAAATGGGCGTTACATGTGCGGATCAATGACAGGCAGTCCCACACTATTGACTACTCCACAATTTTGTGTAGGATGGATATTCGCCTGAAGTGGCAATTTTATCCATGTATCATGTTGAGGGACGTACAGTTGTTCTTTTATGTTCCTGAAAACTGATCATATTTAGCATACATGTGTAGAGCACTCGTAGAAGAAACTGTTGGAAGGAGATCATATTTTACTGGAAGAGCTATTTTGGATTTTGTGCCCTGTCATTCCATTGTATTGTTCTGTTACTTACTAATCTTTTGTTGTTTGAATTTCATGTTTTGAGCGTTTGTACTCTTGAATAGGGTTGGCTTTCAGAAGATGGTTATGCTTGACATTTATTTGGCTATGCAAATGCTTTTCAGGGGTTACAAACGATTCTTCAGAAGAACAACGCTAGAAACTTCTGATTTTTTAAAGGATGATTGCCTAATCATGAACTGCACTGTTGGAGTTGTCAGAACTCGCTTAGAGGGACCTAAGCAGTATCGCATTCCCATTCCACCTTCGGATATGGGAAAGGGGCTTAAGGAATTATTGGAGACTGAAGTTGGGTGCGATGTTACGTTTCAGGTTGGTGATGAAACATTTAAGGCTCATAAATTGATTCTTGCTGCCCGTTCTCCTGTTTTCAGAGCCCAGTTCTTTGGACTTATTGGGGATCCTAACTTAGATAAAGTGGAAATCAAGGATGTCAACCCATCTATTTTCAAGGTAAGCCAGTTATCTCTTGTTACAGCAACATGCAATTATCTGATTGAAAAGAGAAAAGTTATTGGTCATAAGCCTGGCAGTCCTAGGGTTCTACCAATGCATATAAACTTGTTTTTTTTGTCCTAGGGTTCTACCAATGCATATAAACTTGTTTTTTCGTCCTCGATTTTGTTTTCATCTTTCCTTCTTTTAGTTGATAAACAAATTGGCACAGGCATGGTCCATAAGTCAATACAAATTGTTTCGAACAAAAAAAAAAGTGCCTTAGATTGGCTGGAGTTAGGTGTGAATTTCTTTATTTATTAGTTTGGTGTCATGTATCTACCATTTAGTATGCATAAAATTACAAGCTAGTTTGATATTAAAATCATGTGTATGATAATTCAATTGCTAGAAAAATGTTGAGTGGCAAGTCATTTCCCACTCTGTGTTTCAGGCAATGCTCCAGTTTATATACACCGATGAACTTCTCGATGTAAATATAGACACAAGTTCAAGTTCTAGTTGCACGTCTACAAATGTTATACAGCATTTGTTGGCTGCCTCGGACCTGTACAATTTAGATCGATTGAAACTGCTATGTGAATCAAAGTTGTGCGAAGAGCTAACTCCTGAAACAGTGGCAAGTACGCTTGCGTTGGCTGAGCAACATCAGTGTTCACAATTGAAGGGAATCTGTCTGAAATATGCCGCAGCTCCGGGAAACTTGGCAGGTGAAAATTAGTTATTCCCACTTCAGGGTGGTATGCATCTGTTTGCATCTCTTAGAATGGGGTGTGCCTTGAGCCATTATAATGCTTAGTTCTACAAGTTCAAGAATTTTACCGCTTTACGTTTAGCATTTGGCCTTCACAAGTTGGACTGAACTGGTATTGTTTCATTTAGGTAATACATGGTTATACTTTGTTTTCCAAGGTCATTATGCTAGTGTTTGTTGCACTAAAACCCTTGTTATAATCATTACTAGTGTCTTGCATTATTGCTATTCTGGTGGATAGTCACATTTGAGAAAGGATTTACAGAGAGGAGTGTGCATCTTTTGGTGGCTTACCATGAGAAAGGATATAGATAGAGAGCAGTGTGTGTGTGTGTACATATATTTCCCAGGGTTATATTATTTATGACTTTGGGATGCTAGGAGCCATATCCTTATTTATCTCATCTGTTGGCATAAAGGCTATCTTATTGTCCTTCTTGCGTTGTATTGGATCATCTGTGATTCTGCACTAGGGAGTGGTGGTTGTGGTAATATTAAGTAGAGACTTCGACCTCTCTTTTATCGTTTGCAGTCATTATGACTGTCTGTGGCAATATGTTTGCCAGATGATGTATTCTGTTTTGCTATTGCTTCTACGCTAGTTGAGAATCTCATAGCCTCCGTTCTTCTATAAGAGTTTGTCTTGTCACAATATAAATTTCGCTACAAGATGTATTTTTGGCATTGGATATTTGGTTATCTGATAATTAAATGCTACATGCTGTAGTTCTTAAAGTTTCCAAGATGCCATTCTGTTGATGGTATTTCTGGCATTGGATATTTGGTTATCTGATAATTGAATGCTACATGTCGTAGTTGTTAGTCATTTGATCCCAGGTTTCTTTTTGCAAATTTCGTATTTACCTCTGCATGATGTGCTAGGCTGGATCTACCAGCTGTTCAAGATTGCCTGTTCATGTGACACTATGCTGATGGTTTCGTCGGCGCTTTCTGGTGGGAAGTTGGAGCTTATTCTGTTGTGCTATTTGTTTCAGCTGTAATGCAATCTGAAGGATTCATACATTTGGAGGAGAGCGGCCCGTCACTGTTGTGTGAGTTGTTGAAGGCCTTTGCATCCGGGGACGAGAACTCGAGTCTGCAATCAGGCAGAAAGAGGAGTGGCAGCAGCATATATGGGTTAGATCTAGCACCTGACGGGGCTGCAGCAGAGTCCATAAACCCCAACAGCAGGCGAGTGAGAAGACGGTTTTAGCGGTGACTATCCGTGGTCGATGTGGGGGTGTGGTTAACATCTAGGCAGAGTTTCTGTTTGGAACAATATGTGAAGAGAATGTAAAAGTATAGCAAACAATTTTCCTTTTGGTCTTTCTAGTTATAGCTGTAGTTGACAGGATGCAGTGAACACTTGGTGGTGTAGTCTCCTTGTGCAAATCAACTCGTCTAATGTGAAAAGAAGTCTTGCTACTGTTTACTTTCTGTTCTTTTCATCTTGCAAATTTTACACCGGACAAGGATCTGAACCCCGAATCTCCTTGAATGTAAAAGATGTTATTGAGAGAGTTAGTCGGTCGGTCCGGAAGATTTTTTAATCTACATGATCGACAAAATGGAAGGCTCGCCACACGATCATGGGCCCTTTCCTGCTTCAAATCACATGGGCAAAGCCCTATAAGCCACATGATCATCGCCAATCTAAAATTTGATTGCTATCTAGATCACCCACCTTAAGAGTGGGACCCTAAATGATTAAGAACGTATCAATCATTTAGGACTTAGGAGGGCCCTAATTTGATTGGTTTGGCCCCAACAAATAATTGGGATGGTATAATATTTGAGGCCCAAAGACAAAGGCTCGTCAAGAGCATAAGCCTAACTTGTGACGGATCCGTACTTTATTGTTTGCTTAAAAAAACAAGTGGTTGGCATAATTCATCAATCTTTTTCTCCTAAGAGGTGTAAAAAATCGAACCGGACCCGTAGAGCAGAGTGGAGCACTCTCCGACCGAATCGTTTTTAGAAACACTAATACGATTACGACGGACCCGTTTACTATTTGTTCAATCTGAACTCTATCGCCCTACTCATAATCTTTGGGCCGGACTCTGTTCTTTGTGGGACATTGGGGTCATCCCACAGTAGGCAAAAGTCCAATCACAAAGGAGTGGATTTGATAATTTCAACGTGGTGGGGAAACGGATTCATTGAAATATCTTTTTTTTCTTCTTATACCACCCGGTATTCGGATGCCTGACCAATTAATTTAGGATTGATCTTTCTCAATAATTATTTATCACTAATGCATTCATATGAATTCGAATTTGAGATCTCTCGATTAAACTCGAATAACATTTCCAGTAATTGATCTAAGTGATTGTTTATATTCGTAGAAATATCTCTATCTATAAGTGAGATCTTTCTTCCGGGAGAACAGGAATCAGTAAGAAACCTAGGCCCTTCCTGAGAGGAAGCAATATGCCTAGGCTAAAAACAATAAATTGATGTTAAAGTAAACCATGCACTACCCAAAAAGAAATGACCAAGACCAAAACTAGGAAAAGAAGAAAATGGAAACAAGCCGTAGTATTCAAGTGGTAACAAGTTCGAATAAAAAATCGAGTTCAAAATCTAGAATAGTGTTCGAACTCTTTTTAAATATCGGGAAACAAACATTTGATAGTATTTTTTGTTTGTCACATTTAATTCCAATCCAGGGAGTAAGCTATCTTCACGATCATCCAGTTGCTGAAAATAACCAAACAGAGTAGATATTAATAAAGGACGGAAAAGTATATTCCATGTGCAAAAGGGCACTCACATCACATGCGCTAAAGAGGTTGTACCTAAAACAAGAAAGTAAAATCCACTAAAATATGCACCAAAAATTGTAACGACGAAACCCATAAAAGCTTCAATTCTTTTTCCAACTTTTTTTGGGCACTAGTATTTTGTCGGTACCATAACGAAAAAAGAAATAAAATTTCCTATTTAATTACGTATCACACGTCGAAGTTGAGATGATATCCGCTTTATTTGTAACTTGCTTTACATTTCAATAATGACCGATTATTCAGATATCCGAATATCAGTTTTTTTTTGCCACAATATATTCGAATACCAGTTGATATCAACCAAAAATCTACAACTCACACATTGATTCCTTTTAGTTCTGAACTGGACAAAATAAAAAAGGTAATACAAAACGTGTGCAGTCAATTGATGAATTTTAAATTGTTGATAATGTTGTCCATATTCTAAATACAGCTTTAATTTTTTTTATCACAGTATAAATATCTTAAAATTTACTCCAAAATGTCAATATTGAAACCACTCAAAAATGATTTAATTTACTCCAAAATGTCAATATTGAAACCACTCAAAAATGATTTAATTTACTCCAAAATGTCAATATTGAAACCACTCAAAAATGATTTTCCCTTTTTTCTGAAAAGAACCACTCGAAAAATATTAAAACCACTAAAAAATGATTTGCCTTTTTTTTCTGAAAAGAACCACTCGAAATGTTGTATGAACCATTAACACAATGATTGGCCTTCAGACGTCGGCTGCAACAATTGGTTGTGGTCCGCAGAAGCAATCACTTCCAGTGACGCTTCCCCGTGCTGCACACTCGGACACGTCTTCCCCATCGTAATCATTAGTCGTCGCCTGGACAACAGCCATCTGTCGACTTCCACAACCTGGTTTTTTTTTTGAAAAATATACTTAAGTATCCTATAGTTTGACGTATTCTGCATTTATGCCGTGTGGTTTGAAATTTCATTTCTAACCCTTCTGGTTTTGTTTGCTCGGACATGTCTCAGTCCCGGAAAGCCCGGGTAGCTACCAGGCCATTTGGTTGTCCACGTGGGTTCCACATTCCTCAAAACAATGTCGTTTAGTGTCCTATATGCACATTCCGTTGTTTAAGTCATCGATGACGTGGTGTATGACAAATTAACAAATTGGTCTCAAAATTTGAAATATGTCTTTAAAGACAACATCTTCCTCCCTCCTCCTAGCTTTTTTGTTTTTGACGAAACGTTCAATGAACCAATGTGTGACAAATTATCGATATCTCGCAACTGTCGGCCTCGGTAAAAATTTATTTCGTAAATCCATTCTCGCTGGGAAAAACAGGATAAAGAAAAAAAGAGCGCACTAACGATAATACTGCTAAAGCTCGGAGGCTTACGTGTTGTCCCTGATACATCTATGTCCCCAAACAAAATGTTCGATATTTTTTATGTTAGCCTAAAGATAAATATAATATAATAAAGATAACAGTAGTTTATAGATAAATATAATTTTTTGGAAGATAGACTGTGACCTAAGGGCAACCACGAATCGAATCGAATTGAATTCAAATTATAATTCGTCGAATTCAAATTATAAAATTATGATTCATATTCAATTCGTCTAAGGATGAATTCGAATACGAATTATTAACCGTCAAATTCGAATTGAATTCATTTGAATGCAAATTCTCTTTTAATTCAATTTTTTGAATTTTATAATATTTTTCTTGAATTTTAAAATTTCTAAACATTTTTGGTAAAAAATAAATGAAAGATTATAGAGTCTACGATGATGGGTTTGGGGTGGGTCTTGGGGTATCTAGGTTTTGTCATGCGGTATTAACGTGTGGGAAATCTCTTTGGTACTCTTTCCCTATCGTGAATTTTTCTACGATAGAATTTTAACGAGGCCCACGACGGCAACCTCGTAGTGAATACAGGAGGGTTAGAACATTTGGGGTCTTTTCTTTGTCTCTGGGTAGTGTAGGAAGGGTGCTATATAAGGGTTGTTATCTCAGCGGCTAGGGAGTTGTGTATTTGATGTACTATTTTTTGCTTAGTGAATAAAAGTCTACTTTTTTTATAAAAAAAAGATTATGCATAATGTACAAAATTAAGTTGCCTACGTATCTTTAAGTTCCAACAAATCAAAATCTACGTGAGGGGGACTCACACGACTAAAGAAGAACCATATTCTTCCCTCTTTTCAAATTTGATCCTATTTCTTTTATTATTTTATTAATTTTATATATATTTCAACAAATTGAATCAGAAATTTGATTCGATGAATAGATAAATTTGGGATATATGGATTTGGATTTGATCCGTCCAAGAACGAATTTGAATTCGGATTGGAATTCGTTAGAGCTGGTTTGAATCTGCATTGAATTTTCGACGGAATCGAATACAAATTCGATACCGAGATAGAATTCGTTAGAGTCAGTTTGAATCCAAATTGAATTTTTTACGATTCGAATCAAATTGAATCCGAATATAGTCACCCCTACTCTGACCGAGACATTATCAATTTTAAAGCCATTGGATACTTTTCAGAACTACCGCCCATTTTTTTTAAAATAAGTTCTTCACCATTCTTTTTTGGGATAAAGACACTTTAGTACCCCGTGTTATAGGATATAGATACTTTACACCCCGTGTTTTAAAAATATCCACAAAATTATCCTGTGTTTTAGAAAATCTAATTTTTTTAATAAGCAGAGCTGACATGGCACGCTGATATATCAATAACTTGATGACGTGGATAATTATTTAGTAAAAAAATTAAAAATCATGTAATTTTTCCCTTTCCCGAAACAAACGTTTGGTATTTCTTATTATTTAACTATTTTTTTCTTCCTTCCTCGTTCCCCCTTTCCATTTCCATTATGTTTAAGCTGTTATGAAAATCATTCATTCTGTATCGTTATAATCTTAACATCTCAACATTTTCATTTAAGCTGCCATTTAAAGTTCTTGAAATAACACCAAATGCACAACCGATTTCCAACTAAATCTGGGTTGTCGTCCTCGTCTCAGGATGTCCTTGCCTGGATCATCTATTTAGGGTTTCACGCGATTGGGACAGGACATGTTCTGGGTTTAAGGAGGTAGAGGGTGGATATGAATTCGATCGTATACACAAATAAAAAATAAAAGGAGTAGGTAAACTCCCATTTAATTCGGACGCTCAATTTGGGAACTAGGGCTCCTTTGGGTCCTTCGATTTGAAGACCTTTTAAGTCGTAATTCTTGTTGTAGGCTTCATCTTGTATGGGTTTTGAGATTCTGGTTCAAGAGGTGGTGATGGCTATTAACGACAGGGGGGAAGGAGAAGTGGGGAAGGAAGATTGAAGACGTGGTGATGGCTTTGGAGAAGATAGAAAGGAATGGGGAATACAGAGAGTTTTTTCGGGAAGGAGAAAAAAGTAGCATGATTTTTTTACTAAATAATTATCCACATCATCAAGTAATTGCCATGTGAGCATGCCATGTTTGCTATGATTATTAGAAAGTTAAATTTACTAAAACACAAGGTAGTTTGTTAGGTATTTTCAAAACACGGGTTGCAAACTGTCTATATCCTATAACACATTGTACTAAAGTGTCTTTATCCCTTCTTTTTTCTCCTCCCCTTCCCGAAAAGAAACGGGTTCAAATTCAGTGGAAACATGGGTAATCCCCACTGAAAGGGATAGGGGCAATATTGGAAATACAATAATTAAAATAATTAAAAAATATATCAGCAAAATAATACAAATTATGGAAATACAAGTATCGGAATATTGGTTTCCATCTTCTGGGATATTGGTTTTCATCTTCTATGCTATTGGTTTCATTCTACTATGATATTGGTTTCATTCTACTATGATATTGATTTCCATCTTCTATGTTATTGGTTTCATTCTACTATGATATTGGTTTCATTCTACTATGATATTGATTTCCATCTTCTCGGATATTGGTTTCATTCTTCTATGATATTTGTTTCATTCCACCGTGATATTGGTTTTCATCTTCTCCAATATTGGTATCCCATTATAAGTAAAAATGTATACCATTTGAATGTATTGGTTTCATTCTTCTCGAATATTGGTATCATCGTTCTAGGATATTGGTATTATTCTACTTTAATATTGGTGTCATTCATCTAGGAATTTTTTTATTCGAAAGAAGATATTACCCCTAATATAACGAGAACCCTAAACGATGACGAATAAGTACACCACGATCAACAAAATTGAAGGGACATAGATAGAGAGATTGAAGATCTAGAGACAGGTGAGCCGTATTGGACCAAATAAGCACACCACGACGTGGAATCTGGGTTCGAGCCTGTCGTTTTGGGGCGGCTAGCGGGGGAGAGCACCCGGAGAAGCTTGGACGTGGTGGATGGCAGATGGAGGATGGAGGATAAAAAGGGGGGGGGGGGGGGTTATATTTTTTTGGGAAAAGTCCACTTTCGTACCCTGTGGTATCGACTAAAATCACTTTAGTACCCTGTGGTAAAAAATCGATCAATCGAGTCATACTTATTCCAATTAACATCAAAAAGGGCCTCGGGCAGCTACCCGGAGCTGCCCGAACCTACCCGCCCGCTGCCCGGGCCACGTGGCCAGCCACGTCACCAAGAGGAGGAGGAGGAGGAGGAGGAGGAGGAGGAGGAGGAGGACGCGGGGAGGAGGAGGAGGGGGAGGAGGACGCGGGGAGGAGGAGGAGAGGAGGAGGGGGACACGGGGGAGGAGGAGGAGGAGAGGAGGAGGGGGAGGAGGACGCGGGGAGGAGGAGGAGAGGAGGAGGGGGACGCGAGGAGGAGGGGGATGCGGGGAGGAGGAGGACGCGGAGGAGGAGGGGGACGCGGGGAGGAGGAGGACGCGGGGAGGAGGAAGACGCGGAGGAGGAGGAGGACGCGGAGGAGGAGGGGGATGCGGGGAGGAGGAGGAGAGGAGGAGGAGGAGGAGGAGGAGGGGAGGAGGAGGAGGAGGAACGCGGAGGAGGAGGAGGACGCGGAGGAGGAGAGGGATGCGGGGAGGAGGAGGAGGAGGCGGAGGAGGAGGAGGAGGGGAGGAGGAGGAAAATCGGAGGGGAGAGGAATTGGTGACGTGGCTGGCCACATGGCCCGGGCAGCGGGCGGGTAGGTTCGGGCAGCTCCGAGCAGCTGCCCGAGGCCCTTTTTGATGTTAATTGGAATAAGTATGACTCGATTGATCGGTTTTTTACCACAGTGTACTAAAGTGATTTTGGTCGATACCACAAGGTACGAAAGTGGACTTTTCCCTATTTTTTTGTGTGGGATTATATAGAAAAAATGTGGAACCCTAATGAGTATGTTTGGATAAAAACTCTAAAATACCCTCAACAGATTCTGACCATCAGATCTGTAAAAAAAAAAATTGATCAAATCTAAAAACCCATATTTAGTCCATACCATGGGGATGATTTTTATGTAAAATCCAATTCCAAAAGCAAAAGGAACTCTCAAAACCTCTTTCCCCGTCTTTCCAGAAGCTGATTAGACCTAACCTTCCAGAAACTTCCGCTAAACCCAAACACCTGGCCAGAAATCGTCGAGGCAATCTAGGGGCCAGGAACCACGCCACGTGTCATATCCCACGTGACCATGCCACGTGGCATCCCGATTCCCCTGAAAATGATACGGCCCCCCCCATCCGCCTCCTACTCCCTTCTTAACTCCCAACAAACTCCCGAGCAAGAAAAAAACCCTATAAAAACCCATCTTTTCTTCCTTAAATTGGAAACATTTTTAGAGGGAGGGAGGATGAATGGGGAAGGAAGGGAAGTGGAGGAGGAGGAGAGAGAGAAGGGGAGGGTGGTGTACATGTGGGGGTACCTGCCCGGTGCACTGCCCCAGAGGTCGCCGATTCTGTCTCCGGTGGTCGTCCGGCCATTCGGCGGTGAGCCCTGGAGGGACGTCTCCGGGGGCGGTTGCGGCTTCGCTATGGCCATTTCTGGTATAAAGTTTCCTCCTTTTTGGTTACCCTTATCTCGAAATGTGGTTTCTTTGGATTGGTGTTCGAAAAGTTTCGAGCTTTAGGCTTCTCTGCTTGTTTGGTCGGAAAGTGTTTTGTGATTTTGGAATCTGGGTTGGATTGGGGTTTGAAGTTGAAAGCTTGGCCCTTTCTTCTAAGGAGCATTTTCTGCTCTGCTTCTAAGGCGTAAGACGATTTGACAGAGGTAGTGGGTTCAAATCCGGGCGAAGCTGTATTCAGATTGTGAAAAAATGTTGGAAGAGTGTAGTTTTGTATGATTGGTTGTTCATTGTCAAAGTTTTTACTCGTATACCATTTCTTTTGGAATGTGTTTGTTCTGGCCTCTTTATAGTTGGGGGCTCTTTTGTTGTTGGTTCTAATCAAGTCTAGTTATTGGCTAGAGAAGCTTTCTTCATAGTTGCTAAGTGTCTAACTGGGTTCTTTTTGGTTGAAAACATCTGGTTTGTGGACAATTATGAGCTGACTTATCCGGGGTAGGACGACAAAGCCGGAAAGCTCTCCTTATCGAGTTTTAAGGGATCAGTTATTGAAACTTTGATCTATTACTCTCTTTTTCCTTCTTGCTTTTTTTTTAAATTTTTTTGACACCATTCAACTTTTTCATGTTTAGATGCTGGAAAGCTTATTACTTGGGGCTCAGCGGACGATCTTGGTCAAAGCTATTTGACATCTGGGAAACATGGGGTAAGGGCTAGTAGAAGAAATTGAAGTCTGAAATAATTAGCATGTCTTGGTATCTGTACTCTTGATTGTGCAAATGAGTTACTTCTTCCAATTTCCTTGTCAAAGGAAATCCCTGAGCCTTTCCCTCTTCCAACAGAAGCTTCCATCTTCAAGGCCGAGGCTGGGTGGGCTCATTGTGTTGCAGCTACCGGTAATTCTTGATCACCTTAGATGCGTGTTTCATTTTGGAGTTTTCATTGGGTTGCGGTGCTTGGATTGATGGATTTTACTAGACTTGCTATTAAAATTTGTGCATAAAGCCACATCGACATCCTGAATGCAGATAAGGGAGAAGTTTACACTTGGGGCTGGAAAGAGTGTATACCCTCCGGGAAGATCATTGGTGACCTAACTTCAGCAGGTAGCTTGGAGAAGGATGCATTGGAACGTCAAAATCTTTTCCTTACAGATCAAGGTGATTTTAGTTTTCTTACATGCAGGAATGATCATATGAGGAGGGAAGATAACTTACAAGCACCGTCTTTTAGGCTAATCATGAGTAGTTTTGCAGTGAGCCCTCGTTCTCAAGGTTCAAGATCGAATGGAGGTAGTGCAACCTCGTCTGGTACTGATGGTAGAGTCCGAGATGAAGCCACGAAAAGGAGGAGGATAGCTTCAGCTAAACAGGCAGGTGAAAGCTCAACGTCTGGAGAAGAAACACTTTCAGCATTGCCGTGTCTGGTAACACTGAATCCAGGAATTAGAATAGTCGCAGTTGCTGCTGGTGGACGCCACAGTTTAGTATTGTCAGGTACCTTCCTTGAGAAACCGTTCTCCTCTCTTAAATTGTTTAGTTTACGCCTTTCTAAAATGGATCTCAGTCTAGCAGCATGAAGCAACTTGAAGATGTTTTATATGAAGCGAGACTAGCATTGACATGTGTTCCCACTATTTCAGACATGGGACAGGTGTGGGGTTGGGGTTATGGAGGTGAAGGGCAGCTTGGTTTGGGCTCTCGCATCAGAATGGTGTCTTCTCCTCATCCTATTCCTTGCATCGACTCTTCTTTCGGGAAAGATAGACCTTTTTCTCGGGGTACAATGACTTCTGAAGGGCAGGGCTATAGAGTCCCAGGAACTTATGTGAAGAGCATTGCATGTGGAGGTCGGCACAGTGCAGTGATAACAGGTGGGTGGTTGACTTTTGAAAACATCGGTTGACCTTCTCTGAGAAGATGGTTATGATTGCTTTATCATTCTGCGTAGGAGACTTAAGATATCCATGGTAGAAATAGTTAAGAGAAAAAATAGAAAATTCTTTAAGCTCTTTTAGACAGGGTCCTGACCACTACTTGTCCTTATTGTGAAATATCTTAGAACCTAGAAAACACCGGTTTGTGGAACGTTCAGATGTTAGATTTTTGGTTTATATTTAGATAGCCGCGTAATCAAAGAAATGTTTCTGAATTTGTCTAGATAGCCTTTCTTATGTCTGATTCTATTTGCAGATGCTGGAGCGTTACTTACTTTTGGCTGGGGACTCTATGGACAGGTTAGATGAATTGCAAATTTACCTATACTGAAATCACCACTGCATTTTTCTTTAGTGCTGCAGAGAATCGGGATGTAACAGATATCTTTTGTAGAATGTATTTCCAAGCGAATATGTAGGCCACGTTCAGGCATTTTATGCTCACGGTATCGTGTACTTGACATACCTCAAATTGAAACTTGAATGTTCAGTGCTTTCAGGAGAATATTAGCAGTTTGTTGATACTGGAGAAGGGGCAATAAGTATTTGTTTTTGTGGAAAGAATCAAACTAGGGTTATTATAGAGTGCTGCTGAATTCTCTAGACGAACCTTGTGATCTTCAATGCTGATCAAGGAAATAGAGATCACTAAAATTTTGGTTCAATTCCCTAGGCTGCCTCAGTGTTGTTAAATAACTGGTATAGCGGCGCTATACCGCTATTGTGTATCGGAAATTGGGGTTGCCGCTACGAAAGCCGGTACAGCATGTCGACTTCGCAACACGGGAAATATCACCGCTTTTTTGTTATTAGGCTATTAATCAGGAAGGATAATTACGGTAGGCCCTTAATTGACAAGGATATGAGCGTACCATGTCAACATTCTTTGTCAATGTCCCTTAGGATTCTGATGGAAAAACTTTCTTTCTAGTATGCTTCTGACTATCAGTGAAGTTTACCACGGCTCTTAGAGGTTATTGTACTTGATCCATTGCTTGCTAGTATCGATATAGTACTCCTATGCCAGGAGAACAAGGCTTAGATTTGCTTGGTTGTTCTTGTTGTTTGTAGTGGGGCTTCAAATATATGTTGGCAGTTATGCTCTTTTTAAAGTAATATGCCAAAATTTTCACAATGCGTCCTATCTTCGGCGTGCTTAAATTACCTGATTTTGGCTGTTCATGTCCCAATAAACATGTAGGTAAAGTAGATAATGCGGGAAGGAAAAGCCATGTTGATGTGAAGATGAAGATCAATCTTGAATGAGATAACTTATTTTCTAATTATTTAAATCTGTCTCTCTGTCATCTTCCTTATGCATCTGTTGCGAGTTTTGACTTGTTATAACAATGGAGTGAAATGGTTTTCATTTGGATTTTGAAGTGTGGCCAAGGAAGCACAGATGACGAGTTGAGCGCTACTTGTGTGTCTTCCTTGCTGGGCATTCAGATTGAGGCAGTTAGTGCAGGGCTCTGGCATACGGTCTGCCTTTCTGCTGATGGGGACGTCTATGCATTTGGGGGAAATCAGTTTGGACAGTTGGGAACTGGTGGTGATCAAGCGGAGGTACCGACACTCGACTGTTCTTCTGTCATCTTCTTGAAATAATGGTCATATTGAACTTCTTCAACTGTGCACATCTAGAATTAACAATAATGACTGCAAGTCAACCGAGAATTTGTGGTGGCGTTTCATCAGGAGTTTGTGCACACATCTCTTGTCTTGGTAAGAGCGTGTGTTCTTAGATAGTAAACGTGTAATATGTTGCAATTGTAAACCAGACTCTCCCGAGGCTATTAGAAGCTGCAAGTTTAGAAGACGAACATGCCAAAGTTGTTTCTTGCGGAGCTCGTCACACTGCTGTAATAACAGGTATATAATATACCCTGCATTTGTGTACTTCCCTTTTGTTTTCTGTTCCTTCATTATTAATCTAGCAGTGTGCGTGCTGTATCGTAGTGTTGAATGTTAGATCCGTTGTAAGAGCATTTAATGTTTGTTCTCCGGGCTCGAATCGGATGTATTTGGCGTCGCCTCTTTGGTGGTTGTACAAACTTGATGTCTAACTCTGTGTATGCTTCTTTGCAGAGGATGGGAAAGTGTTCTGCTGGGGTTGGAACAAGTACGGACAGGTACTTGCTTGCCGCGATATTTCTTTTGGTTTCCGAGCTCCTTGCATGGAAGCTCAACTCAAGTAGCTACAACTAGTTACTTGCACCTTTTGTGCTTCGTGTCACACTAGAATCAAGCTGTGTGCACTTGCACAATACTGACATCAGGATTCACGTTACAGCTTGGCCTGGGCGATGTGATCGACCGGAACGTCCCTTCGCGGGTTGCCATCGACGACGGAGCCGTCCCGAGAAACATAGCATGCGGATGGTGGCATACATTACTTTTGGCTGAATCACCTACCTGAAAAATGGACATGTGCGGTCTATGACATAGTTTTTGTTAGGCTAGGATCCATATCATCAGAGATCGCACAAGTTGTGTGTGTATGTAAATAACGTCAGCTTTAACTTGTTAGTTTTACCTGTTATTGAATGGGGAAATAGGATTGGCTCATCTACATGTACAAGATCATATGATTCGGCGTGAATTCAAGTGTCAATCCGACTAATTACGAGAACAAATGTACCAATTTGACGGCCATAAATAGAGGTTAGGTTTGTGTCAACTATTTTTTTTAACCAATAATTGAGTGGCTGATTGTGCTACAAAGGTGTTGGAGACAGATGAGAGTGGAAAAGCGAGGAGGTGGAAATATGTGAGATTAAACAGTACTTTCAAAGGTCGCGATTTACTTTCACCAACTCCAGAGGTGATTGATGCTCTGGCATTGGACATGCTCTAGGTTTTTGTTACCTGTTCTTGATTTTAAATTACGTTATTATGTTTCTCCTAAAAAATGTATAAACATTTTGCAGATATTATGTTTTTCTTTGTAGACTTAATATTTTGCAAGTCCAGATGAAAAAGATGGAGAGAGTGCGTAAGGTCAGAAGTTATTGAAACTTCTTTATCGAAGTAAAGAAGAAGAAGAAGCAAAGGCGCCTAAAGCTATTATAGCCGTTGCCAAGTTCTAGGCTCAACAAGTTCAGGCCCATCAAGTGAAGAAGCCCAGAGTCAAGCCTAAGAAGCAGCGGGATGCATCACGCGAGAAGCGCGTGTCACTAGCTCGCGTACACCCTGGCACAAAACACGAAGAAGAGCTGCTGCGCACTAGAGAACAAACCAATCATCAGAAATGATTGGTAGTGCGCAATTCGAGGAAGATATCCTAGAAAAACGTGGAGAATATTCCCTAACTAATTCTTATCCGTTTTACACCTAGCTAACAAATTTGTATATCTTTTTCTTTTCTTCTTTTAGTTAGTATATAACATAGGGCTGTAAATCAATTTATTCAAGTGAGTGAAGATACCATTTACCACAAGGCTTGGTCTCATCTTCTTCCTCCTCATGGAGCTCCCTTCCTCCTTCCTTAAATCTTTATATGGTATCAGAGTAAAACGCTCTTAAAACACTCTTTCGTAACCCTTTGAAAGGACACTAACCATGGCAGAAGTTTCTACTCAGACCGTCCTTGGCATGGTTCCTTCCTCCCGCATTCCATCTGGAGAGTTGTCTAACCCCTTCTATGTCCACCCTGGAGAGAGCCCAGGTGAGGTTCTTGTCACTCCATTGTTGAACGAGAAGAATTACCACTCATGGGCAAGAGCCATGAGTCAGTATTTGGAATCTAAGAACAAATTGGGTTTCGTTGATCGTAGCATTTCCATCCCAGCTAAGGATGATGTGTTGTTCGCTTCCTAGAAGCGTTGCAACACCTTGGTGATAAGGTGGTTGCTGCGTTCTGTGGAGCCTGAGCTAGGGGACAGCTTACTCTGGTTCGATTCTGCTGCTGAAGTTTGGGATCACTTGCTAGAACGCTTTGGAAGAGACAATTTTGTGAAGATTGCATATCTGAGAAGGCAGATCTCTAACTTCTCACAAGGTATACTCTCTGTCAATGAGTATTTTTTGAAATACAAGTCGCTCTGGGATCAATTAATACAATTTAGGCCTCTCCCAATGTGTCATTGTGTTCCTGATTCAACCACAATTTGCTCTGCTACTCAGCTGATGGCATATCATATAGATCGGGACAATATAATGAGTTTTCTGATAGGTTTGAATAACACTTTTGCTACCATAAGGACTCAAATTCTGATGATAGATCATATGCCATTAATGAATCGTGTTATGTATCTGGTCACACAACATGAGAGAACCTTTGTTGATCTTCCTGTTTTCACTAAAGCTGCAACACCTGCTGTCCTTATTGCTCGTGGAAGCTCTAAGCATTTTGGCAACAAAAGGCCCACTTGTACTCACTGTGGCAAAGAAGGTCACACCATTGACAAGTATTTTAGGTTGTATGGGTTCCCGCCAGGTTTTAAGCCATGACCTAGATGAGATCAGGTGGTAGCTACAGGAACCACCAATTCCTCCACTGATGGAGCTGGGCAATATGGGTTTAGTGCTCAACAAGTTCAGTGTCTCATGGCAATGATGCGGCAAACTCTGTCAGCTGCTTGACCTCCGGCTAATATGGTCCCTCACTCCTCGACTCAGAAGGCAGAGAGCCAGCCCAATGATGCAAAGGTTGCATGTGCAGGTACTTTCACTACTTATAATCTGCAGATGACAAATCAGAAATTGTTTAATAGGGATACTTGGATATTGGACTCTGGTGCCTCTACTCATGTCACTTGTAGCTTGAAGTGGTTCACCAAGAGCAGGCCAATTACACCAGTTTACATCATCCTTCCTAATGATACAAAGATCAAGCCCACACGTATTGGAACTGTCAAGTTTTCTCCCGAATTATTCCTCTTCAACATGTTGTTTGTGCCTGATTTCACATTCAATTTGGTGTCGATTAGCCAATTGA
Organism: Hypericum androsaemum; assembly: GCA_963995505.1. Classification (NCBI taxonomy): domain Eukaryota; kingdom Viridiplantae; phylum Streptophyta; class Magnoliopsida; order Malpighiales; family Hypericaceae; genus Hypericum; species Hypericum androsaemum. Next base: position 6,081,807 of record OZ023196.1, read on the forward strand.
CCAGTGATCTCCCTATATCCCTAACTTTCACATCTACAACTTGTGAAATACAAGACCTTACCAAGGCAAGGATGATTGGCACTGCTGAGAGACAAGATGGACTCTACCACCTCCACACCATACTAACTAAGCCAGTCAACCATGTTGCAGCCACTACATACCCACAGCTACATTTCTCATGATCTAGATCTATGGCATTGTAGACTAGGACACATACCTAGCTCTAAGTTGTCTGTTCTTAGATCCCTTTATCCTGCTATTTCTACTAGTATTTCAAAGCCATGCGATAGTTGTCACTATGCTAAACACAAACGGATTCCTTTTCCTGAAAGTTCTAATAGAGCAAAAAGTTGTTTTAACTTGCTTCATGCTGATGTCTGGGGCCCTATTTTGTTGTCTCTTATGATGCCTTTGCTTACTTTCTCACGATCGTAAATAATTGCTCTCGAGCAACTTGGGTGTATCTCCTTAGGAGCAAATCTGACGTAGCTTCTAACCTAGAAGGTTTCTGTTGCATGATCCATAACCAATTCCAAACTAGAATCAAGAGGATTAGATCCGATCAAGGAACTGAGTTCTCATGCACTCCTTCTTCTATTCTACGGGAATTGTGCATGAAACCTCTTGTGCGTACACGCCATAATAAAATGGTTGTGTTGAGAGGAAATATCAACACATATTGAATATAGCTCGTGCCCTCCGATTCCAGGCATATCTACCTATTCAATTCTGGAGTGCTTGCATCTTATATGCCGTGCATCTCATCAATCTCACACCAACCACTCTGTTAGGAGATAGAACACCATATGAGATTCTTTACCAAAAATTCCCTTCTCTGGCTCATCTCAAGGTTTTTGGTTGTCTTTGTTATGCATCCATGCTCCCTCGACTCAATAAGTTTGACCCTAGACCCAAAAAATGTGTCTTCCTAGGCTATTCTGATGGGATTAAAGGACATAGGGTCTATGAATTAGATTCTCATACTACTTTTTGTTCTAGGGATGTCGTATTTTATGAGAATATTTTTTTCTTTCAGACCATCTTACCAGATAACCATACACCAGCTGCAGAATACCCAATTCCTGGTACAATGACTCCATTGTGCTTTGATGAACCAGATAAAACTAATCCCATTCCCGACACAATGACCCCATTGTGCCCTGATGAACCAGATACAACTAATTCACTTTCTGGTACAATGACTCCATTGTGTTCTGATGAACCAGAAAATTCTCAGGCCAATCCTGACCCTATACTCCCACACCTCAGAAGATCAACCTGCACAAGATAGCCTCATACATATCTAGACTAGAATACCGATGTTCCTCGTCTTTCTCAGCAGTCTCAATCATCTCCTATGCGAGGTCCCCAGGTTCCAACTCTTGCTCTCAGGACACATTCACATCATATTGCTTCTGTGATGACTTCTGATTTTTATGGTCAATCTCACAGAGTTTTTGCTACTGCTATAGCCTCTGTGAGAGAGCCTGCCACTTTTGCAGAAGCTAACCATTATGATTGTTGGCAAGAAGCCATGAAGAAGGAACTAACTGCATTATATGAGAATGGCACATGGGAACTGGTTGTATTACCAAGTGGAAAGGAGACTATTGGCTGTCGATGGGTCTACAAGATTAAAAGAAATGTTGATGGGAGCATAGAGCGATACAAAGCGAGTTAGTGGCCAAAGGATACACTCAGACTTTTGGGATCGATTATATCGAAACTTTTTCTCCCGTTGTCAAGCTCACTTCTGTGCGAATGGTGCTCGCTATGGTTGCTAGTCAAAATTGGTTCCTTGAACAACTTGATGTCAATAATGCTTTCTTACATGGAGATCTTCATGAAGATGTCTACATGGACCTTCCCCCTGTAGTATACTCACACACCAACCAAGTTTGTAAGCTGAAGAAGTCATTGTATGGGCTTAAACAAGCTAGCAGACAGTGGTTCAAGAAGTTGACTTCTTTACTGATTCTGTTTGGTTTTGTTCAAGCACGATCAGATTATTCAATGTTCCTATTGCAGAGAACGGGATCCTTCACGTGTCTGCTTGTATATGTAGATGACATTATCATGGCGGGCAATGATCTACCACAGATTCAGGAGGTTTAAAGTTTCATCGACGATAAATTGAAGATCAAAGATTTGGGCACTCTCAAATTCTTCTTGGGTATGGAAGTGGTCCGATCAAGCAAGAGAATTCACCTCTGTTAACGACAATATGTTCTTGATCTGTTGCTAGATGCAGGTTTTGCAAACTGCAAACCAATGCGAAGTCCTATGGTCCACAATCAAAGACTCAAAGCTCGTGATGATACATCTGAGGCCTTGGAAGATCCAAGCTCTTATCAATGACTGATTGGGAAATTTCTCTACCTCACAAACACATGACCTGACATTTGTTATGCCACTCATCAGCTTTGTCAATACCTCAGCTCACCTCAGATTGTGCACAACAAAGCAGTGCATTGGATCTTCAGGTACATCAGGAACCATCCTCGTCTTGGATTATTTTTCCCCGCCCTTTCAAATCTGCGTTTATTTGCCTATTATGATGCTGATTGGGCGGGCTGCCCGGATACAAGGCGTTCTACAAATGGCTTTTGTGTATACCTTGGGAATGCCTTGGTCTCTTGGAAATCTAAAAAGCAGCACACAATCTCCAGAAGTTTCTCAGAGGCCAAATATAGAACACTCGCGTCCACAGGTTGTAAAATTCAATGGCTATCTTCCTTCTTGGATGATCTCAGAGTTCCAAGAACACAACCTGCCTCGATCTTCTGCGACAATAAATCTGCAATCCATATAGCAGAGAATCTGGTCTTCTACGAGCGGACCAAATGCATAGAGATTGATTATCATTTCATTCGCGAAAAGACCAACAATGGCTTGGTCAAGCTTTTCTACGTTCCTACGCTCCAACAAACTGCTGATATCATGACTAAGCCATTGATGCCTTCCCTCTTCATCAATCTTATTGCTAAGCTGGGCTTGATGAGTATCTCAAGTCCAGCTTGTGGGGGGATATCGAAACTTGTTGCTGAAGTTCATCGAAGTAAAGAAGAAGAAGAAGTAGAAGAAGCAAAGGCGTCTAAAGCTATTATAGCCGTTGCCAAGTTCTGGGCTCAATAAGTTTAGGTCCATCAAGTGAAGAAGCCCAGAGTCAAGCCTAAGAAGCAGCAGGACGCATCACGCGAGAAGCGCGTGTCACCAGCTCGCGTACACCCTGGCACAAAACACGAAGAAGAGCTGCTACGCACTAGAGAACAAACCAATCATCAGAAATGATTGGTAGTGCGCATTTCGAAGAAGATATCCCAGAAAACGTGGAGAATATTCCCTAGCTAATTCTTATCCGATTTGCACCTAGCTAACAAATTTGTATATCTTTTTCTTTTCTTCTTTTAGCTAGTATATAACATAGGACTGTAAATCAATTTATTCAAGTGAGTAAAGATACCATTTACCACAAAGCTTGGTCTCATCTTCTTCCTCCTCACAGAGCTCCCTTCCTCCTTCCTTAAATCTTTATAAAAGTGAGCATTAGCCAACGAAATTTAGGATTATCCCAAAATCTTCTGAGACTTAAAATTTTGATATATGAATTTTGGGTGTTCACATTAATATGCAAATTATAATAAAATTTATAATGCCTTATATAAACACACATATATTATTGGGCAAGCAACCAAAATAATCTATGGATACAGAATTATTTACTATGGTGGGTGAATTTCGATATTTTTTATAGTCACTAACCAAAAAGTTTACTATTAAAAACCTCTAACAACTATATATTTCACCGGTAGAGCCATGATTAATCATCAAGGTTCTGAAAGTACGAACAAGTTAGAGATAGACAAAGATCGTTACCTGCGGTTTATTAATCGATCATGGACTCCGGGACATATTCAAGTTCGATTTCTATATGCTGGAATTAGGATGATTATGATATGAGTAGGCTTTATAAGAACCTTATCATATTCTGGTTTTAGAAGTTGGATATTTTTCACTTTTGAATCCATGCATTTAGTCTCGGAGTATGTAAGTTCTCACACTTTAAATATTTTATTTAATGATACTTTTACACATACAGTTTAAATATAAATTTAAATAAAATCAAAATATTTCATAAATTACACATTAATATTTTATTTAAAAAATGCAAGTTTAGGTTAAATAATTCACCCATTACCTGGGGAGTGGATTGAGCACGGAGTGAAGGAATTGATTCCGGACGGTTTGGAGTGAAGGGGGACCGCAGTGGCAAGCGCAGTTATGTGATAATGGCATGTGTATTTGTGACAGTGGCAAGTCCCCGTTGATCATAATGGCGCGCGTAGTTTTTTTCATTTTGGTCCCCCATATTTTAGCATTTTTGCAAAAAGGTCACACTGGCATGCACAGTTATGTGATACTGGCATACGCAGTTATGTGATAATGGCATTTGTATCCGGTCTGTGTTTCTGCGTAACTTTTTTCATTTTGGTCTCCGTATTTTAGCGCGTTTGCAAAAAAGTCCCCGCGTGTCTTCACTCCGAACGGTTCGGAATCTGAGCATTCCGTGCCCAATCCATACCCCATTACCTGAACCTTGAGAAGGGTTGCTTGAGTCGAAGGAAACATGTCAAGTATCATTAGATAACCTTGAACCTAAATAATTTTATCCTTTAGTAAATCTTCTTGAATTTTCCCTTCCCTAATCGCCTCGCAACATGAAACTATATCGGTGGAAAACATGTTGACTAGATGGACTCTGACATATAATCAATCCCATATATATGCCAATATCTTTCTTCACCTCGTCTGGTGAATTAGATTTAGTCTATCTCGGGTGCGTTGGTGTAAAATGTATCTTTAACCTCGATGGAATTTTACCTTCACATAAAAAAGCAGAGTAGTGGCACCATTAACGACCACAATCAAAACTTTGTGACTATAAAGACTCTGTTTTGCGAAATAGATTAATAGAGAAGTCAAAGCTTCCTCCATTAACTTCCCTTAGAGGATAACTCATCGTGAACACTGGCTTCTTGGTGGTCTTCTCTCTCCTGGGCGAGGGAGGCGAGAGAGAGTGAGAGAGGGAGAGGGAGGTGGCGAGCGAGAGATGCGGTCCACGATAGAAGGGGGTGCTCCGAAACAATTTTGGGGAAGGGAGGGGTTAAATATTTGAGTTTTGAGATTTTTAATTAGGGTTTGAAAATTAAAATTTTTTAGCGTCAGCGCCATTTAGGATAGATAAATACGACATGTTGCTCAGTTAACCTTGAAAAAATTAGGTTGAAAAAATCAACTTTGATTAAAAATTATCATAAAAAATGTCACTTTCGAAAATCTCTCTCACCAAAAAATGGAAGAAATATGGAGTAATTAAGTGAACTTTTCCTTTTGATATATTCAACAATAATGGTTTCAATATTTTTCACTAGCGTACGATTCCCATACTTTTTTTTATTGAATTATTAATATAAAATATATGTATCTTATTTCCAAGAAAATGTCGCTACAAATAGTTTTATATAAGGAAGTTGAGACCATATATAACAAAACTACCAAGTATGCAAAGATAGAATGAAAAACAAGATAACTTCCTCTCGTAGTTGAGACGTAAGCAGCATTTCCATTAATCATCAGCAACCTTGAACCTCCTCTCTTAGTAAATCATCAAGAATTTTCCTTGCCCTTATCGCTTTAAGATTCGACAGTATAATCGGTGGATAACAGGTTAACTATATAATAGGAGTAATCATTGTGGTTAACAATATATATACGCCCACATATTTCTTCATTTTTTTAAAATAAAATGCATAACTTTATTAAATAAAAAAAACAAAATGTAACATTGAATACCATACCCCTAATAATATTCCAAGCTAGCGAGTAGTGAAGAGCAACTAAATCTCATCTATAATAGAAAACTACAACTACGGATTCAGGCATCTAATATGGGTGTCCAGATCTCTCCCTCACACTAAACTGTGCAAGGTTGTAACTGTATGTCTCTTAAAAAATACTATCACCGTAAAACCAAGTGGTTAAAACTAACAGCAGAAAAAAAGAGCACCAAAAATCACATTGATATTACATATCCTATGAAAATGAAAATATGGAAGGCTTGATTTGTCTCTTCCAGTATATCGCAGCAAAAAACCTGGTGCGTCATTCCAACATCGCTCTGCTTTGTGCTTTGACAAAGCTTCATCAACAACATTTCTTTCCCGAAAAATATGTGAGATCTAAACTAATTTTTTATACCCAAATCCGAATCTGAACTAAAAAATTCGGATAATTCAAATTTGAATAGTGAATTATCTGATTGTAAATCCAATTTTTTTTTCAAGTTCGGACATCAGATTAAATGCACACTTTTATGTGCAACTACGGCTTCTAGGTTCTTACTGTATTCTAAGGAGTTTGAGACTCTTTGAGTACATGGAATAAAATATATTTCTTTGAAAAAAATTATATTCAGAACGATAATGTGTAGGGTATGAGTAGATTCCATGAGTCCTCACTCGTACTCTAGTTTTTGGATCTGACTTGAGACCTTTTCTTACTTACTATAAAATTACAAACCGCAAAATATCAATTTATTTTGAAAAGTCTCGACGCGCTCATCAATCGCTCGGTGTGTTGTCATAAAGATAGTCACCAGGCGACCGGATTATAATGCGATTACAGATATGATTGAATGAGTTGTCGTGACGATATGGACGCTCAACAAGGCTCCGGGGATACCTGAGAACCTGTGCGTGCTTGTAAAGGATTTTCTCACAAGTGTTTGGCTGTTGATCCCGAGGAGAGGTGGAGTGCTAATGAGTTGCTTCGCCACACGTTTCTTGCTGAATCTTGTACTCCTTTTTGGTCGTCCCATCTAAGTACTCCTGGCTCCAATAATCACATATCACTCAATAAACACTTGATTTTCTTGTTCTTTGGTTGCAATCGTCACGTATCGATTATGACATTTAGCCTCTTGATACAAAGTGTAGCAGTATTTGATGAAAGTATAGAGTTCAAATCATCGCAAGATTTAATCACCGGTGAAAAATTCACCATTAGAAAATACGGTTCTCTTTGTGATATATTTTATTCTTCTTTATACTGGTTAATTAAAAGGCCATGATCTAAAAAAAAAGCCATATCACTTGTTTGAAAATGTAAACACGTTTCTTCAAACGAAAAGGATCATGAAATAACCTGTCATACTATGTTATAATATCAATATCTAATGTGAAATCGTTTTGTATTTTCAAGTTGTATACCAAAATGCGTTTCTTGTGCAATTATTTTTGCAGATTGTCCGATTCGCTTCAAGATCATGGTCTATTTAGGCTCATATTTATTGCAAGGCACCGCTTACCTGAAGGTTCCATGTTGTAATGCATTCAAAGAAATTTGCCTCCTTTTGCAGATTATTTGAACAATCAGACTAACCATTGTGCGGACATCATGTTCTATCACATCAACTTGTACGGGCACTATCCAGTTGGCCTATTTTTTGACAAGTGCTTGGAAGGGCCTAAAGGGCGCATGTAACTGAAATGTTAGGTTTGAATTTCTATTGGCATTTGGATGTAATAAAACCATATAATGGGATAATGAAATATTAATGAACATTTGGGGTGTCGATTGAAGAATTTTGAGATGATATTATTTTCATTGTACCTTCTTTTGGCACAAGAAATGGGATTTCGCTTCTGTTGATTTTTTGGGTTAAAACTAATTGATATTTATTGTGCCGACCAATTGAACTGTATATTTTAATGGTAGCAAAACTCATTCAATAAATATTTAACTTATGCACAAGTACTAGGGACTATTTACCCTTTATTCCATTCATATATTCTCGTCAATCATTTTTTATTTGTGCAGAAAGGTGTTAGTATGTTTTTTAGAAGTGAAATTTTACGCATATCTGTTGCGGGAATAAGTGAACAAGTAACCCGAGATGGATCCGGAGTGCTCGTCCCAAGGTCGGTCTATACTATGCTAAAGCTAGAGCTAGGTTACGGGCTACGCTAGGCTACGGAAAGGAAAAGCGATACAAGATAAGTAAAGTAGTTGTGTGTTGTGTTGTGGATGATCACCCAAATAATTTTCCGCCTTTAGGGCCAAAACGAACTCCAAAGAGCCCAAACCTCCTGCCTACCCGGACCAAAAAGGGCCTCTCGCCTTGAAGCCCAAGATGACCTCCACGTCCGGAACCTTCTTTCCGCTTTCAAACACAAGGCAGTACCTATCGCCTACCGCTTCCAAGCCGCTGAGCGCCTAAAATAGACCTGCCTTACCGCTAGAACCCTCTAGGCGGGCTAAGCCTTCCGCCCGCATGCCCCTTAGGCGGTATGTGCCTACCGCCTAGGTTCCCAAACTGGCGTCATCCACCCACTCGCACCAACAAGGCAGTATACCGCCTCCTGCCTTGAAGTGAACCGAGCTCCATCCTTTCCTCCTGCAGGCTCCTCGGCGGTATGTACCTATCGCCCATCAGTCTTAGATGGCTTGTGCTTACCACCTACGAGCCCAAATGGGCTTCCTACCACCCGGGCGCCTTCTGCTTACACATCGAAGGCGGTATGCCGCCTTGTAACAGGCTAGACGGCCTAATGGGCCATGCACCAACGAGCCTGGGTCACTCAACTTGGAGTATTAATTTCGTACTTCAACAATCTTCCCACCTTAGGCTTCCCACTGTTGACTCACGGACTGAAGTGTCCAACCCAGACACCCCACTTCAAAGGACAAAGCACACTCCGGGCTCCCGCCTCAAAGATCAAAGTGACCATCCGGGCTTCCGCTTTGTAGGTCGAATCAACCATCCGGCCTCTCGCATTGTAGGTCAAAGCACCTTATGGCCTCCCGCCTTGATGGCTAAAGTAACATCCGGGCTCTTGCCTCGAGGGCCAAAGCGTCCTTTTGCTTCCTGCCATGAGGACCAAAGCATTCTCCCGCTTTGACATTTATTTTTGACCTACTTCTACTTCGAATCTGAAGACATGATAAACTACAAAGTCGTAGATTTATATCTTACTTCGCAGAGCAACTTGAATTATCTCAATCCAAGCTCCGGATAGAAAGTTATGAGTATTTTACTGAGGAGAATCACCCAGGCGGGCAGGAAGCGGACAGAACCGTGCTTCCGCCTTGGTCTTGCAAGCGGGAAGCGGACCAAACTGGTTCAAAGTATACTCATCTTGAAGTAGATTTCTGACCATATTCCGCTTTAAATTTTAAAATATTGTAAAATACAAAGTTGTAGATATTTGTCTTGCCTTTTCATAGCTGAAAGAATTAGCTCAATCCAATATTCGAGTCAAAATCTACCACCGATTTACCAAAGTATGTCAGAACTCAAAGAGCAAGCTAATTCCAAGAGTTGGCACTTTGTTTAGTCCCGCTTTTGATCCAAATTAGGCAAGGTTCTTGAAAATAAAGTTGTAGATATATGTCTCTCCTTTCCATACCCGCAAGAATCTCCTCATTCCAACTGGTCACTTTGGGACCACATCGGTCATCGGTCATCCGGTCACTTTGAGATCACACCGGGTACCTCAAAATATGTTGACAATACCGATATTATTTTTGTACCTCAACAATGCCCCCCGCACGTTAATGGTTCGGTACGACCAAGCGAGAAGCGTTGACGTGGTCCTTAAAAATCCTCTTGTCTTGATGAACTTGTTGCGTCATAGGATCCTTCACCTCAGCTTTGGCGGTAGGAAGTTGCTTGGGGTACGGTGATGGTCACTTTCTCTTATGCACCTCCAGGAGGTCTAGGCCGTTGTCCTCAAAGACATAGCCGGCCGACTCATATGTGATAAAGTGTAGACCTCTAATTACCTTGTCACATTTCGTATCGCCTTACTCCTTGTAAGTAAGACGGAGGGCTTGCCCACCAGGTATGGCACTGATCGGCCATCGGGCTATAAGGACCTCCCATTTGGCCGAGCTAACATACCGGGAAAATTGATCATCTATGGTACTTCAGGCCACCCTTGTTAACACTATGAACCCGTCGTAGGAGACCACTTCAATGTAGCGTGTGGCCGACATGAATGGATGGGCATCGACCAACACGATCTCTACCTTTCCATCTAATTTCCATTGAATTAGACATTGGCGGTTGGAAGATGGGACTACCTGACTAGAACCGATCGAGTTTTTCCCCTTCTCGATAAAGTTGGTCATAGACGTGCTGATCGAGATCAATATCTCCATCTCGTCGCTTGAATTTTTGGAAAGTGAGTGAGGAGGGACGTTCACCACCCCGTTGTCCAAGAAGATTCTCTTGACTGACTCCCTGCTGATGTGAGCCGTGACGTAAATGAGCTTTATACACTCGCATCCCCCTCGAACAGCCTTTGCAATCGTGACGCTGCCATCATAGTCCCCCACCATAAGTACGGTTGAGCACGCCTCTCCTACTCGAGGGTCAATAAAGTTTCTTTCGATCACGTCAACCTTGAAGTGGCTTGGTTGGCTAGGTTCCAGTCCAAGGATAGCCGGTGTCATATTGATTTTCAGCTTGCTTAGAAAGTCTCCAAACTTGATGTACCTCATCTCAATGTCAACCGAGACCTCCTTTCCCTTACAGTCGATCCCGCCCTGCTGAGAGTAATCCTTCTTTGGGCAGATCTGGCTTCTCATTTTAGGTACCCACTTACGGATCAACTTCTCATGTAGATTAGTGAGTGCCTTAGGTTGGATCTCCCTAATATGCTTGAGGACATTTTCCTTCTTTTCCTTATCAGCTTTGACCTCCTTGGCCTGGTCTCGAGTCAAGGCTAAATAGTGTTTCACCCGTGGGCGAGCTAGGAGTGCCTTTCATTCCTCCAGTTTGGCCTTTTGTTCCACTAATTGCCCTTCGAGAAACTCGATGACTTGCTTCTGTCTCTGGACCTTTCTCTTAAGGCGATGCCTCTAGATCTTGTGAGGACGTCTTGCATTGGTGGCTTAGTGGTGACCTTATTATCTCCAAGTCGGTCGAAGGCGTACCGGCGTGGGTTAGACCCGTCTTGAAGGTCCACCTTGATATGGGGATGGCGGAGCTTCCATGCCTTATTGGCTTTCCTCGAATGGTAAAACTTCAGAGTCTTTGGGATGCCACCATCGGGTGGCCATCCTTGCCCCAAGAGTCTTGCTCTTTGGATTTTAAGGTCGACCTTCTCTCGCTCGGGACAATCGGCTCCCCTCATATGACAAAAGTTCTGGGCCTTTGGAATGCTGTTATCGGACGGCCTTCCGTGCCCCCCGAGTCTTGTCCACCGAGTCTTGGGGTCGGTCTTTATTTTCTTTGGGTCATCAGCTCTCCTAGAACAAAAGGACTTTTGAGCTTTTGGAACACCATTATCGGGTGGTCGTCCTTGCCCCTCGAGCCTTTCCCTCCAGGTCTGGGAGTCAGTTTTTGTTGGCTTTGGCCTCTCTCCTTTTTGGCTTCGTTAGATGCCCACTATAGCAACGAAAGTACTCACAGGGGGGGGGGGGGGGGTTGATTGCCGGTTGCCCCCTGAGACATTGATGTGAAGCAAAACCCTCAAATTGAGAGAGTTGAGGTTGTCCTTCCATCCCTTATTGTTGGGTAGATCCGAACACCAGTTGACGGTTGATGTCATCCTCATCGAGCTCTCCTTGTCGGTTGACGTCGTCCTCATTGAGCTCATCATCCTCATCGAGCTTTTCTTGTCAATTGACGTTATCCTCATCGAGCTTATCATCCTCATTGAGCTCTTCATATTGGTTGATGTCATCGTCATCGAGCTCGTCATCCTTATCGAGCTCTTCTTATTGGTTAAGGTCGTCATCATCAAACTCTTCTTGTCGGTTGACGTCATCCTCATCGAGCTTTTCTTGTTGGTTGGCGTCGTCATCATCGAGCTCGTCATCCTCATCAAGCTCTTCTTGTTGGTTGATGACATTTTCATAGAGCTCATCATCCTCATCGAGCTCTCCTTGTCTCCACATCACGAACTGAGGAGTCGGCTCCTGAGTAGGAAAGCTTGGGTCCATCTCCTCTTGCTCTAATATCACGTCATGAAGAGGTCGAGTCAGAATGTGAGCAACATCATGAAGCATCAGGTCGTTGTCAGCCGCCACCATCTCATATTGGCCAAAGGAATCTTCTTGTGTCTCCTCATGTATAGAGGACTCTTGCACCTCCAAGTAATTGGAAGCCAACCATGCATGGTGGATGTCGTCCTCGTCCAGCTCCATCTAACTTTACTACATGACCTGAGGGACCGGGGTAAGATTGGGAATCCTTGGTTCGAACAAGGGATCCGTGTGGATATCCCCTCTTTCAAGAGAGCTTTGGTCAGCCGAAACCCTATATGGGTATGGCTGGTCTTGGGTCAGCAGAGCTGATTGGTACCGGCTCGATTTACCTTGGACATTACTAGCCCCCATCCTGGCGGACTCATATTGTTCCAAGTAGTTCACTCCATGTCTCCCCATCCCCAAGTAAGGAGTTGTTTGGTATGGGGGATTCATAGGAGTTCTATGTTGTCGACCATAACCGAACACGTCTGGCGTTGGCGGTGTCATGGTGTAAGGCATATGACTGATCTATGGTTGTCTGAAAGCCGGTTGGATGGGTACAGCTTGTTCGGTGGATACGCTCATCCTTTGGTGTTGATTGATGACCACACGTGAGGATACCCCATAGTGCCTACAAGACTCCTCATAAAGCTTCCAAGCACGAAAAGCAGCACATGTCTCCAACGGGACGACAGGCATAAAGAACTCCATCGGGATAACATTTATCTCAATTGGCTCTTTCAAGAAAGCCGAGGTGGATAAATCTCGCCTCCATACATATGACTGGGAAATGGAAGGTATCGACTCCTTGTAAGGAACCGAAGTAATAAAGTAATTGGTCATCTTGGCCAGTAAAGGTTAGACTGCCTTCTCAGACACCCTCCTTAGTCCCACCGAGCGTGCCAAAAAAATGTTGCAGAAATAAGTGAATAAGTAACCCGAGACAGATCCGCAGTGGTCGTCCCAAAGTCAGTCTATACTATGATAAAGCTAGAGCTAGGCTACGGGCTACGCTAGGCTATGGAAAAGAAAAGCGATATAAGATAAGTAAAGTAGCTGTGTGTTGTGTTATGGATGATCGTCTCCATTGTCTGAGCTCCCTTTATATAGTACGTCTTGACTTAGCTCTATCCTTCCCGTGCAAGAAATCCCATCCCGAGTGAATATTTCATTTCCAAATCAACCCGGCTTAGAATAGGAAAATATAAACCATCTTTCTCATATGAACAGATCTCGTCTTCGATTAGGAATTTGCCGGTCGTGCCGACCAAGCAATTGTGTCCCAAAATCTTATTAAAATCTCAGAAATTCCGGCTCTACTTAGGAAAATATAAGCCACCTTGACCATCTCAAACCTTCCACGCAAAAACTCGTCTTAAGCCCGTCATCGCCTAAACAACTTTCCGCCTTTACGGCCAAAACGAACTCCAAAGAGCCCAAACCTCCTGCCTACCCAGACCAAAAAGGGTCTTTTGCCTTGAAGCCCACGATGACCTCCACGCCCAGAACCTTTTTTCCGCTTTCAAACACAAGGCGATACCTACCGCCTACCGCTTCCAAGCCACCGAGCGCCTAAAATGGACTTGCCTTACCGCTCGAACCCTCTAGGCGGGCTAAGCCTTCCGCCCGCAGGCCCCTAGGCGGTATGTGCCTATGGCCTGGGTTCTGAAACCGGTGCCATCCACCCGCTCGCACCAACAAGGCGGTATACCACCTCTTACCTTGAAGTGAACCGAGCTCCATCTTTTTCGCCTAGAGGCTCCTAGGCGGTATGTAACTACTGCCCATCAGTCCTAGGCGGCTCGTGCTTATCGCGTTCGAGCCCAAATGGGCTTCCTACCACTCGGGTGCCTTCCGCTTACACATCGAAGGTGGTATGCCGCTTCGTAACAGGCTCGACGGCCTAATGGGCCATGCACCAACGAGCCTGGGTCACTCAACTTGGAGTATTAATTTTGTACTTCAACAATCTTCCCACCTTAGGCTTCCCGCTGTTGACTCATGGACCGAAGTGTCCAACCCAGACACCCCACTTCAAATGACAAAGCACACTCCGGGCTCCCACCTCGAAGATCAAAGTGACCATCCGGGCTTCTGCCTTGTAGGTCGAAGCAACCATCCGGCCTCCCACCTTGTAGGTCAAAGTACCTTCCGGCCTCACACCTTGAAGGCCAAAGCGATATCCGGGCTCCCTCCTCGTAGGCCAAAGCGTCCTTTTGCTTCCCGCCATGAGGACCAAAGCATCCTCCCGCTTTGACCTACTTCCGCTTCGAATCTGAAGACACGATAAACTACAAAATTGTAGATTTGTATCTTGCTTCACAGAGCAACTTGAATCGTCTCAATCCAAGTTCCTGATTGAAATTTATGAGCATTTTAATGAGGAGCATCACCCAGATGGGCGGGAAGCGGACCGAACTGCGCTTCCGCCTTGGTCTTGCAAGCGGGAAGCAGACCGAACCGGTTCAAAGTATGCTCATCTTGAAGTAGATTTCTGACAACATTGCGCTTCGAATTGGAAAATATTGTAAATTACAAAGTTGTAGATATTTGTCTTGCCTTTCCATAGCCGAAAGAATCAGCTCAATCCAATATTCGAGTCAAAATCAACTGCCGATCTACCAAAGTCTGTCAGAAATCAAAGAGCAAGCTAATACCAAGAGTTGGCACTTTGTTTAGTCCCGCTTCTGATCCGAATTAGGCAAGGTTATTGAAAACAAAGTTGTAGATACATATCTCTCCTTTTCATACCCGCAAGAATCTCCTCATTCCAACCAGTCACTTTGGGACCACATCAGTCATCGGTCATCCGATCACTTTGAGATCACACCGGGTACCTCAAAATATGTTGACAATGTCGATATTATTTTTGTACCTCAACAATATCAAAAACGAAACCACAAATATCCGTCAAATTATTTATTGTTGCACTAAATTCGAATCCATTTTATTACTTTTTGCAATTTTTATGGAAATAAATAAATAACTAGAAGATTAAGCTTATATTTAATGTATCAAATTAAATTATCTGCGTATTTTTAGTTTCGAATAATCAATGCCACGTAGTTTTTTTTAACCGGTACATATATTATTAACAAAAAATAACTCACGCAATAATTGATCTATGAATTTGCTGACATCTACTTTACCATTTTGGGTGAATAGACAATTTATTTACATTAATTGGAATTCCATAATTGCCAATTCTTATTTTGATCTTGTATCTACCCACAATAAATATATTTCCTATTTTCGAGCGCCTAATTATTGCTTTCCATATTTGTTACATGTGCATGAGCCTATATATAGAACGGAACCAATTTATTTAAAACATACCCAATTCAATAACTAGTTTTAGAGATAGGAGTATTCATAATAAGCTTATTCAATGGCATCCCAGGCTGCAAGCTTTGTGCTCATATTGGTGGTAGCATGTGTTCTTAGTATTTCTTCTCTCTGGAGGTTCGCTGATGCTGACTCTGGCTTTCCAGAATCAGGTTCTCTTTTTGTGATGGATTTTCTTCTTCTTTATAACGGTTAATTACGAAACCATGATTTAAGACACTTATCTGATAATCTCAACACATTCTTAAAAAAAACGAACCACTTGATCAATCTTCTAATATGTGTCTTGTGTAATTCTTTTTGCAGATTGTCCGATTCACTTCAAGACCATGAACTATTCGGGTCTCATAAAAAATTGCAAGGCACCCGCTTACCCCAAGGTTCCATGTTGTAATGCATTCAAGAAGTTTGCATGTCCTTTTGCAGATTATTTGAACAATGTTTCCAACCACTGCGCCGATATCATGTTCTATTACATTAACTTTTATGGGCACTATCCAGTTGGTCTATTTTTCAACAAGTGCTTGGAAGGGCCCAAAGGGCTCGCATGTAACTGAAGTGTTAGGTTTAGATTTCTATTGGCATTTGAATGTAATAAAACCATATAATGGGATAATGGAATACTAATGGACATCTTTTAAGGTGTCGATTAAAGAATTGAGAAATTATTGTTAACTATACCTTCTGTTAGCACAAGAACTCAATTTTATTTTTGTTGATTTTTTAGTTAAAATCACATGATATTTATTGAGTCGATTAATCAAGATTCAAGCGACGTATGATATTTTAATGGTTGCAAAGTTCTTCTAATAAATTTTTATTATTTTTTTTCAAGAACTCAAACTCTATACTTTTTCGTATGGTATTCCCACAACCAATGAGCTGACATTACGTTAGAGTGAATTAAAATTTTTATAAAATGGCAAAGTTCTCTCAAAACTATTTAACACTATTGTGTTCACTAAGGGATTGAACTTTGTTTAACAAACTCAAGACTTCTTACTTAAATTATACTAACAATTTTGCCTATACATCTAAGTGATTGCTATTTATATTTTTGGTTAAAGTTCACTTTAGTATACTATTATTTTACCTTTTGATATACCACCACCTTGTAGTTTTTAATTTTGACGAGGTGACAGAGTTTATAACTTACTCACAACCAAATGATACATGATAACTCTAATTACTGGAGATATCATGTCATGTCGTCAATTTTATTTGTGCATCGTATCACCTCACTAGTTTTATTTATCTGACAAGTCACTTCACTAATTTGAAAAAAAGGAGGACAAACTCGGTAATATTCAAACTAGTGAAGCATGAGACATCGGTACAATTGACGACATGAAAGAATAACTCAAGTAATTGGAGTGAGCATTTGTGACTTAGTTGTTAATAAAGTAAAAACTCTTTCACCTAGTTAGCGAATTTAAAAACTACATGTAAAAGTGCAAATAAAGTGGACTTTAACCTATGTTTTGTCTCATTTGGTTGAGTTGGGTACCACTTCACCCAATTACTTGAAAATATTATTATTTTAATTTTAAAACTATTGAAACAAACTTGGTAAGAAATTTAATGACTTTTATTATGACAGACTCGATCCAGGGATTTGGCTTCTGCGAATTAATTACCTACTTCTGTACTTAATAATTTCTCAATTGATTTCATTATCCTAAATCCATACTTCCGAGTCCCGAGTGAAATTGGGGATTTAGATTCAGGGGGGACTACATAAAAGCCATCCCCATGGTATGGACTATATATTGACCCTTAGATTTGATCAAATTCTTTTTTATAGATCTGACGGCCAGAATCTGTTGAGGGTATTTTCGAGTTTTTACCCAAACATACTCATTAGGGTTCCACCATTTTCCTATATAATCTCAAAAAAAAAAATCATCAACCCCAAATCGGCATCGATCTAAACGCCAAAAATATAAAATCATCTCCCCAAATCGGCATCGATCTAAAATCATCTCCCCAAATCGACATCATCTCCCCGATCCCGATCCCCCCCTCCCCGATACTTCCCCTCCTCCCCCCCGGCTCCCCGATCCCGATCCTCCCCCTCCCCGATCCTTCCCCTCCTCCCCCCGGCTCCCCGATCCCGATCCCCTCCTCCCTCCCGGCTCCCCTCCCCGATCCGTCCCCTCCTCCCCCCCGGCTCCCCGATCCCGATCCCCCCCTCCCCGATCCTTCCCCTCCTCCCCCATGGCTCCCTGATCCCGATCCTTCCCCTCCTCCCCCCCAGCTCCCCGATCCCGATCCCCCCTCCCCCCGGCTCCTCGATCCCAATCCCTCCCCTCCTCCCCCCGGCTCCCCGATCCCAATCCCTCCCCTCCTCCCCCCCGGCTCCCCGATCCCGATCCCGATCCCTCCCCTCCTCCCCCCCCGGCTCCCCGATCCCGATCCTCCGCCCCCCTCCTCGATCCCGATCCTCCCCCCCTCCCCGATCCCAATCCCCCCCGCACCCTCCTCGATCCCGATCCCCCCCCACCCTCCCCGCCGCTCCCCCCGTCCCCCTCCCGCGTCCCCGTCCCCGCCCCACCCGCCCCCTCCCCCCCGCCGCTCCCCCCACCCCCTACTATTTTGTTTCTTCATGACCCATGGCGGAAGCGAGCTCCTCAGACCCGCGTTCCCTTTTGGCAGACGGTTGCTTCATTCTTAATTGAAGTGGTGTCGACTTATTTTATTGTTTCGATTAGGTTAATTACGGTGATTTTCTTTTCCTCTCTGTAATTGTATTCTTTGTGGGTGAAGGTGAGATTTGGATTGTTGGATCTATTTAGATTTGAACTTAGTGCTTAAAATTGCAGCAAAAATTTATAGATGAATGATACCAATATTAAAGTAGAATGACACCAATATCCTAGAACGATGATACCAATATTCGAGAAGAATGAAACCAATACATTCAAATGATATATATTTTCACTTATAATGGGATACCAATATCGGAGAAGATGAAAACCAATATCACGGTGGAATAAAACCAATATCATAGTAGGATGAAACCAATAACATAGTAGAATGAAACCAATATCATAGTAGAATGAAACCAATAACATAGAAGATGAAAACCAATATCATAGTAGAATGAAACCAATAGCATAGAAGATGGAAACTAATATCCGAGAAAATAAAAACCAATATTTTCATACTTGTATTTATTGCTGATATTTTTTTATTTATTTTAATTATTATATTTCCAATATTGCCCATGTCCCTTTCAGTGGGGATTACCCATGTCCCCACTGAATTTGAACCCTGAAATTGGAAGTTTGAAACGCACCGAGTTAATGCCACGAATATTTTTTTGGAAGTGAAGAAAAGCTTCCAAAGGTGAAAATAACAAAAATATGTCGTATAAAGATAGGAACAAAAAGAAGAAAGAGAATGTACTTCTTTGAACTTTTCTCTTCCTAACAGATTTGTTAGCAATGTTTTAAAAATTGCTGACCAATCGGACAACTATCTGGAATCAAATTTGGGTCGAGTTTTACCTAAAACTCAACCAACAGTTCGATTGGTCAAAATTCGGTTGGTCTGCCCGATTAGGTACTTTCTAGTGATCCGGTTCACCCGATTCACCCGGATCACAACAAACTTATTTTTTT
This sequence comes from Hypericum androsaemum, assembly GCA_963995505.1. Taxonomy (NCBI): domain Eukaryota; kingdom Viridiplantae; phylum Streptophyta; class Magnoliopsida; order Malpighiales; family Hypericaceae; genus Hypericum; species Hypericum androsaemum. The sequence goes on from OZ023196.1 coordinate 6,100,811, forward strand.
AACAATTCTTGATAATATGTCAACTAAGTTAAACGAATGGAATAATATGTCGAACAAGAAAATTTGCATAATCATCTTTTTGTACTTTTAGACTTGTTTAATTCATGTTTGAAGACTTTGTTTGGATAAATTGTATAACAAAGTTGCTAAATATGTGAACTTATCATTTTTAATGCTAAATTAAATTTATTAAACCTAATTTAATAATATTAATATAAAGTAGAAGTTTCGGTCGGACCGGCAGTCTGACTGGTCCGACCGGGCAAACTAGTAATTTTGAAAATTCTGGGTCGCCTTCCAAGTCCGTGTTAAAATCATTAGTTTAAAGACAATCACATCTGACGGTCCAAAATTTAGTCCCTACTTGGAGACAAATTTTATTTAGTCCCCACTCAATCCGATTTCCCAAAACCAAGAATGTCATTCTTGAATGAGCCAAAAAAAGGAAATGCTGCAACTGGTTGATTTCCTAAACAACTCTTCGTCCTCAATTGATCGAGACATTGAATTGCAAATTAAGGAGATCCAAACTTTTCTTTTATCCAAGATTAGGCAATAATATAGCGGATTAGCTAGCAAATACTGCAAGGATTGGAAATAGATTGGCGGACATGTTTATATTTTGTGATGGTAGTATCCTAGCTTGCGTGAGGAAAAAACTCACAAGCTTATAAGAGTAGATATAATGTGAGGTCTATTTCATGTATTTTTAGTCCTTCGTTTTCTCATATTATCGAAGTTTACTTGGAGGATATATCCTAATTTGATTTTATGACTTTGTTGATATGAGTTTGCATGCGGCTCAAATGAATGTTTTGGTTGCATTCGCCAGAAACGGGGACTCGACGGCCGGGACGGTACTCGCAGCCTCCGGGATGGTCCACAACGTCTTTTTCCTCCGGGGCCAAGGGCCGGTAGCGACCCTGTCCGCGGCCCACACACTCGTGTCCCTCTCGGGGTACTTTGTCTACCTCCCCACTGGCGGCTACTCCTGGTCCTTCTCGGCCAGCATCGCCTCCGTTAATGGCTTTGTCACCGGTGGCCTGGTCTGGTCCATCGTCGCTTATGGCCCCGTCGTGGTCGTCCTCTCCGTCGAGAACCCCGTGGTTTTTACGCTCCCCCCAGATTACGGGGCCACTGGCAATCAGGGAGACGCCGAAAATGAAGGCGCTGTGATGTTCCATCTGCCGGCGGCCAACGGTTCCCAGCCGGAAAATGGCAGTAGCTGAGGTGAGGTGAAGAAGAATTTGATTCAAGAAATTGTTCAAGATAGTTGGTTCAGTACAATTTTCAATATAGTTCATTACAATGTGGGAATATTTCTTTTATACCCCTGTCTGTTCATTTCAAATCTTTAATAGTCTTTCCATGTATGATCCGGAGAGTTCTGATTCTTTAGGGTTTATTCAGGTGTTTTTGTTAAACTTGGCGATGGAGGTTTATCAGTTTGATTGAAGTATTATAGAATATGTTCTCGAAAATAAAATATCCACCACGAAAATTTCGTGCAAATTTTTTGTCGGCGCATTCCCATTGAACACCACCGTTCCACCGTCGTCCAAGATGTCTGGACATTCCCGGTGTAGCCGGGGTATACCCTCGCCGAGCACGATGACCTAACTTCCATTTCCCTGGATTATGTTACAGGTAAATTATTCCATATGCATATTGGGTAATTATATATTTCGTACTTTAAGCTATGTTTATTCGGTTAAAATTATTTTTGCGTTCAAGCAAATGTCTGGAAATAAGAAACAACATCTTTGCAAAACAATTTTCCAACGAAAATATTGATCATTCCATATCAAGGTTCGATACCAAAAAGGTGGGGGAATTTTTTTAAGATAAATTTTTACACCAAATATATCTTGCCAAAGTTTAAACTCTAGACCTCTGTCAAATTTTATATATGCTACATCAAGGTAAAAAGGTGCATAATTAATAGTCTCAAATCATATTGCATTAGAAAAAATATGGATAGACCCATCGGTTGGATTTTCTAAATAAAATTTAACTCTAAGGAGGCCCATTTTCATGCTCAGGCCCATTCTCTCAAAGATAGCACGGCAATTAGACGTGGATCTTGAATGCCTACTCTATTCTGGATCTAGATCTAGGAGCCGTTGATTTTGACTAGATCTAGATCTGAATCATGTCCAGATCTTTATTTTTGAAAAGATAAAGTTACGGATATGAGACTATATGACCCTACCCAAAATTTTAAAATTATAAATATATATAACTAAAATTCTCAAAATTCCTAGCCCCCTCCGAAAGACCCTCCAACAAAATGTCCAAACTCTCATCAGATGTGTGACTCTTGTTTCGAATTCATCTATGAATCAATCAATAATTTTTTCTTTTTATTCTTTTGAATAATTAAATAAGTGATTTTTTTTGCATTGGGAAATGAGGTTGTAAAATAAGGTGATGAACCAATTACAAATCTAGTGAAAATATTTCATATATCAAATTTATTACGAATGTAGAGAAATTTTAAGTAATTCAACAATAATAAAAATTTCACAGTGTAATCTTCTTTGTTTTTTCTCAAGCATACACACAATAGGTATTTTTCATGTATTTGGTCTGTTACTTATTTTTATTGTCCATGGAAGTTTATCTATTCAATTATAAGTCAAAATTAGTTGTATTTAAATTACTCATTTAAATTATTGTGATTGATAACAACAATAAAATATTGGATACAAAAAAGATATTTGATTACACAAACGCGTGTACAACGAATTTTCTAAATGGTAATTTTGAGGCGACCAAATTCTCCACCCCTTACTGGCACTGTCACGCCGCCAGTGACAATGGCGGGGCACTCACAGGCTCCAGGGAGGATGGCACTCCTCCTTGTGCTATTGTGCCATTTGAATCAGATTTGGGATGGCCCGATTATGATTCCATTGCTCCTCCAACCTAGCCCATTGGCTAGGGTTTTGTCAAATGCCCTTCCTACAATCACTTATATGATCCCAAAGGTAGTTCCAGCAAGGTTGTCCGACGGTGCTCTTAAGCAGTCAGCGTCGTTCTCTTCCTCCCCTCCGATGGAGATTTTTGTCTCAGATTAAAGTGCTCCTCAGACTAGCTTCTTTTTCCTCTCCTGTCTCGTTTACAGATCTCTACCCTCCGTGTTTTGGTCACCCTTTTCAGGCATTGTACCTTGGAGACATAGAGGGTGTGGTTCTGTCAGGTGGAGGTATTGGTCATATTTTGGCTTTGATGTTGCAGACTGGTGATGTACGAGTCAGATTTCAGATTGGGGTTGACACGTTTCTGAATCCGTTGTCCTTTCAACCTAGTTATGAGGCTAAGGTTGTTTTCCATTCCAGTAGGGATCGATATCTCATATCAAATTGTTCTTCAGGCTAGCCTTTTTTCATCCCTATTCGAGTCTACAAATTTCTACCCTCCTGGTAGCGCCATTCCATGGAGACACAGAGGCCGTGGTCTTGTTTGTGGGAGGTATGTGCCTTTTCTTGGCTTTGATGACAGAGGCATGGGATGTACGAGTTGGAAGCACGGCTGTCACATTCTTCACGCTCTCATCTGTTATGGCAGCTACTTCCGGTTCTACGGCATCCAAGCAATATGGGCAGCTTACTTCATTAGAGACTACTCCGTCCAACAACAGGCCTTCTCCGGATCTCAACGCATCATCCATGATTGGAGGTGTTAGTCACTAGATACAGTAGCATACAACTCTAGTCTATTCGGATGGGTTAGCTTGAGTTGGTTACTAGTTATAGCAATGTGTTAGCTAGTTTAGTTCCTTGTTTAGGCCTTGAAATTTTTACGCTGTTTATTTTTATTTTTCACTTTTCTCATCTCCTTCTGTAAACGTGTTCTTTTCTTTATTAATAAAAGTTTCTAATTAGTAAAAAAATAATATTTGATTACATATTTATTTAGAATATGAGGATCAATTTTTTAAGGTAAAAGATTTTTAAATATTATGGAACCACGGGTCGATCCTCATCTTTCCCAGTATTTATGAAAGAGGATGAGAGCAAAGATCTATGTCCACCCTAAAAAAAGAGCGCAAGGATCTGGGTCCTATGGATTCTGCCCATTTTCATTCTCAGCCCACCAACACTCTCATTCTTCCCATATATTGTTTCTGAAAAGTAATTATAAGTAGTTGTACTATAAAAACCCATAAACCATTAATGATATTATTAAAAAATACGAGTAGCAATCTGTAATTTGTCAAAACCTGAAACTCTAGGGAAACCCTTGGGATATGCCTATATAAGTGTGATACCCTAAAATGATATGTTATGTCTAAAAATATTAAGTGATTTGATTGGTACTACCCATATCAACAAGGTGTACCTTCTTTTCTGGCATACATCTTGAGAGAACTCCAAGGTTAAACACGTTTGACCGGGAGTAGGATTAGGATAGGGGACCTCCTAGAAAGTTTTCCAGGAAGTGTGTGAGTGAGGACAAAACATGTTGAAAAAGACTCGTGTTAGTTTGTGGAGATAGTCGGTCAAATCACGGGGTGTTACATTTAGTATCAGAGCAAATACACTTCAGGAAGTGTGTGAGTGAGGACATCACATATTTAAGGAGGGGTATATGTGATACCCCAAAAATGATATGTTATGTCTGAAAGCCTTAAGTAATTTGATTGGTACTATCCATATCAACAATGTGCACCTTCTTTTCTGGCACATATCTTGAGAGAACTCCAAGGTTAAACGCGTTTGGCCGGGAGTAGGATTAGGATGGGTGACCTCCTGGAAAATTTTTCAGGAAGCGTGTGAGTGAGGACAAAATACGTTAGAAAAGACTCGTGTTGGTTTGTGGAGATAGTCGGTCAAATCACGGGGCGTTACAATAAGAATCGTGGAGGCTGGTTGTCCTTACCTCACCTAATTTTGTTTTCTCCCTACTCTAAGGTGGAATGAGAGAGGAGCTTGACGAAGAGGAACTAGGGAATGCGAACGACACAGTGCAAGGACTTTAGGTAAGAAGTTGTACCATTCTGATTCTTGTATTCTGGTTCATATGTAGAAACCCTAGATCGATTCTAACCCTATATGAACTTGTAAGACATTGAGGAGAATGTCGAGTAGTGACTAATAAGGGATTGGCGTCGAGGTTAGTTCAAATCTCAGTTTGTATAGATGATCCATAATCTGCTTGTATATGATGTGTATTCCATCCGTAGAGGATCCGTAACCTGCATGTATTTCTGTTTGTATCTTCATCCTGTGTATAATTTGTGGTTGTTGCGGGAATAAGTGAACAAGTAACTCGAGATAAATTTGGAGTGGTCGTCCCAAGGTCGGTATATACTATGCTAAAGCTAGAGCTATGCTACAGAAAGAAAAAGTAACAAGATAAGTAAAGTCGTTGTGTGTTGTGTTGTTGATGTCCGTTCTCTCGCTCGAGCCCTCCTTATATAGAGTGCCTTGACCTAACCTCCACACCTTCAGAATAGGAAATCCTAAACCACCTCCAAGATCTTCGGCTCAAAGTCTCAATCCCGAGAGATCCGCTTCAAGTTATTTGTTCCTAATATGACGGGATCTTCTCGGCTCTGTACAAGTCATCTTCCTTAAATGAGCAGATCCCGTCCTTGAATAGGAAGCTTTCAAAATGTGACAACCAAGCAATCGCGGCCTAAAGAGGAACTTACCAAGTCTTGCCAAATATTGAGAATCTCGGCTCAAGTTAGGGAAATATAGATCGTCTTGATCTTCTCGAATCTTCCACGCAAAATCTTGACTCAAGTCCGTCATCGCCCAAGACAATCTTCCTACCTTAGGCTTCCCACTGTTGACTCACGGACCGAAGTGTCCAACCCAGACACCCCACTTCAAAGGACAAAGCACACTCCGGGCTCCGGCCTCGAAGAACAAAGTGACCATCCGGGCTTCCGCTTTGTAGGTCGAATCAACCATCCGGCCTCCCGCCTTGTAGGTCAAAGCACCTTTTGGCCTCCCGCCTTAATGGCTATAGTAACATCCGGGCTCTCGCCTCGAGGGCCAAAGCGTCCTTTTGCTTCCTGCCATGAGGACCAAAGCATTCTCCCGCTTTGACATTTATTTTTGACCTACTTCTGCTTCGAATCTGAAGATATGATAAACTACAAAGTCGTAGATTTATATCTTACTTTGCAGAGCAACTTGAATCATCCTAATCCAAGCTCCAGATAGAAAGTTATGAGTATTTTACTGAGGAGAATCACCCAGGCGGACGGGAAGTAGACTTAACCGTGCTTCCGCCTTGGTCTTGCAAGCGGGAAGCGGACCGAACTCGTTCAAAGTATACTCATCTTGAAGTAGATTTCTGACCATATTCCGCTTTAAATTTGAAAATATTGTAAAATACAAAGTTGTAGATATTTGCCTTGCCTTTCCATAGCTGAAAGAATCAGCTCAATCCAATATTCGAGTCAAAATCTACCGCCGATCTACCAAAGTCTGTCAAAACTCAAATAGCAAGCTAATACCAAGAGTTGGCACTTTGTTTAGTCCCGCTTCTGATCCAAATTAGGCAAGGTTCTTGAAAATAAAGTTGTAGATATATGTCTCTCCTTTCCATACCCGCAAGAATCTCCTCATTCCAACTGGTCACTTTGGGACCACATCGGTCATCCGGTCACTTTGAGATCACACCGGGTACCTCAAAATATGTTGACAATACCGATATTATTTTTGTACCTCAACAATGCCCCCCGCACGTTAATGCTTCGGTACGACCAAGCGAGAAGCATTGACGTGGTGACGTGGTCCTTAAAAATCCTCTTGTCTTGATGAACTTGTTGCGTCATAGGATCCTTCACCTCAGCTTTGGCGGTAGGAAGTTGCTTGGGGTACGGTGATGGTCACTTTCTCTTATGCACCTCCAGGAGGTCTAGGCCGTTGTCCTCAAAGACATAGCCGGCCGACTCATATGTGACAAAGTGTAGACCTCTAATTACCTTGTCACCTTTCGTATCGCCTTACTCCTTGTAAGTAAGACGGAGGGCTTGCCCCCAGGTATGGCACTGATCGACCATTGGGCTATAAGGACCTCCCATTTGGCCGAGCTAACATACTGGGAAAATTGATCATCTATGGTACTCCAGGCCACCCTTGTTAACACTATAAACCCGTCGTAGGAGACCACTTCAATGTAGCGTGCGGCCGACATGAATGGATGGGCATCGACCAACACTATCTCCACCTTTCCATCTAATTTCCATTGAATTAGACATTGGCGGTTGGAAGATGGGACTACCTGACTAGAGCGGTATCATGGTGTAAGGCATATGACCGATCCATGGTTGTCTGAAAGCCGGTTGGATGGGTACAGCTTGTTCGGTAGATACGCTCATCCCTTGGTGTTGATTGATGACCACACGTGAGGATGCCCCATAGTGCCTACAAGACTCCTCATAAAGCTTCCGAGCACGAAAAGTAGCACATGTCTCTAACGGGATGACGGGCGTACAGAACTCCATCGGGACAACATTTATCTCAACAGGCTCTTTCAAAAAATCCGAGGTAGATAAATCCCGCCTTCATGCATATGACTGGGAAATGGAAGGTATCGACTCTTTGTAAGGAACCGAAGCAATAAAGTTATTGGTCATCTTGGCCAGTAAAGGTTAGACTGCCTTCTCAGACACCCTCCTTAGTCCCACCGAGCGTGCCAAAAAAATGTTGCAGAAATAAGTGAATAAGTAACCCGAGACAGATCCGGAGTGGTCATCCCAAAGTCAGTCTATACTATGCTAAAGCTAGAGCTAGGCTACGGGCTACGCTAGGCTACGGAAATGAAAAGCGATACAAGATAAGTAAAGTAGTTGTGTGTTGTGTTGTGGATGATCATCTCCGTTGCCTGAGCTCCCTATATTTAGTACGTCTTGACTTAGCTCTATCCTTCCCGTGCAAGAAATCCCATCCCGAGTGAATATTTCGTTTCCAAATTAACCTGGCTTAGAATAGGAAAATATAAACCATCTTCCTCATATGAACAGATCTCGTCTTCGATTAGGAATATGCCGGTCGTGCCGACCAAGCAATTGTGTCCCAAAATCTTATTAAAATCTCAGAAATCCCGGCTCTACTTAGGAAAATATAAGCCACCTTGACCATCTCAAACCTTCCACGCAAAAACTCGTCTTAAGCCCGTCATCGTCTAAACAACTTTTCACCTTTAGGGCCAAAACGAATTCCAAAGAGCCCAAACCTCCTGCCTACCCAGACCAAAAAGGGTCTCTCGCCTTGAAGCCCAAGATGACCTCCACGCCCGGAACCTTCTTTCCGCTTTCAAACATAAGGCGGTACCTACCGCCTACCGCTTCCAAGCCATCGAGCGCCTAAAATGGACCTGCCTTACCGCTCGAACCCTCTAGGCGGGCTAAGCCTTCCGCCCGCAGGCCCCTAGGCGGTATATGCCTACGGCCTGGGTTCTTGGATCATGATGACATAAATAGTTTCAGATCGGGGGTCATCGTACAACTTGCATATCAAATTAGCAATGTGACATGAAACGGAGATAAAACTAGTGAAACATGAGACATCGGTACAATTGACGACATGAAAGAATAACTCAAGTAATTGGAGTGAGCATTTGTGACTTAGTTGTTAATAAAGTAAAAACTCTTTCACCTAGTTAGCGAATTTAAAAACTACATGTAAAAGTGCAAATAAATTGGACTTTAACCTATGTTTTGTCTCATTTGGTTGAATTGGGTACCACTTCACCCAATTACTTGAAAATATTATTATTTTAATTTTAAAACTATTGAAACAAACTTGGTAAGAAATTTAATGACTTTTATTATGACAGACTCGATCCAGGGATTTGGCTTCTGCGAATTAATTACCTACTTCTGTAGTTAATAATTTCTCAATTGATTTCATTATCCTAAATCCATACTTCCGAGTCCCGAGTGAAATTGGAAGTTTGAAACGCACCGAGTTAATGCCACGAATATTTTTTTGGAAGTGAAGAAAAGCTTCCAAAGGTGAAAATAACAAAAATATGTCGTATAAAGATAGGAACAAAAAGAAGAAAGAGAATGTACTTCTTTGAACTTTTCTCTTCCTAATAGAGTTGTTAGCAATGTTTTAAAAATTGCTGACCAATCGGACAACTATCTGGAATCAAATTTGGGTCGAGTTTTACCTAAAACTCCACCAACAGTTCGACCGGTCAAAATTCGGTTGGTCGGCCTGATCAGGTACTTTCTGGTGACCCGGTTCACCCGATTCACCCGGATCACAACAAACTTATTTTTTTAACAATTCTTGATAATATGTCAACTAAGTTAAACGAATGGAATAATATGTCGAACAAGAAAATTTGCATAATCATCTTTTTGTACTTCTAGACTTGTTTAATTCATGTTTGAAGACTTTGTTTGGATAAATTATATAACAAAGTTGCTAAATATGTGAACTTATCATTTTTAATGCTAAATTAAATTTATTAAACCTAATTTAATAATATTAATATAAAGTAGAAGTTTTGGTCGGACCGGCAGTCTGACTGGTCAGACCAGGCAAACTAGTAATTTTGAAAATTCCGGGTCGCCTTCCAAGTCCGTGTTAATAGTCTCAAATCATATTGCATTAGAAAAAATATGGATAGACCCATCGGTTGGATTTTCTAAATAAAATTTAACTCTAAGGAGGCCCATTTTCATGCTCAGGCCCATTCTCTCAAAGCTAGCACGGCAATTAGACGTGGATCTTGAATGCCTACTCTATTCTGGATCTAGATCTAGGAGCCGTTGATTTTGGCTAGATCTAGATCTGAATCATGTCCAGATCTTTATTTTTGAAAAGATAAGGTTACGGATATGAGATTATATGACCCTACCCAAAATTTTAAAATTATAAATATATATAACTAAAATTCTCAAAATTCCTAGCCCCCTCCGAAAGACCCTCCAACAAAATGTCCAAACTCTCATCAGATGTGCAACTCTTGTTTCGAATTCATCTATGAATCAATCAATAATTTTTTCTTTTTATTCTTTTGAATAATTAAATAAGTGATTTTTTTTGCATTGGGAAATGAGGTTGTAAAATAAGGTGATGAACCAATTACAAATCTAGTGAAAATATTTCATATATCAAATTTATTACGAATGTAGAGAACTTTTAACTAATTCAACAATAATAAAAATTTCAGTGTAATCTTCTTTGTTTTTTCTCAAGCATACACACAATAGGTATTTTTCATGTATTTGGTCTGTTACTTATTTTTATTGTCCATGGAAGTTTATCTATTCACTTATAAGTCAAAATTAGTTGTATTTAAATTACTCATTTAAATTATTGTGATTGATAATAACAATAAAATATTGGATACAAAAAAGATATTTATTACACAAACGCGTGTACAACAAATTTTTTAAATGGCAATTTTGAGGCGACCAAATTCTCCACCCCTTTCTGGCACTGTCACGCCGCCAGTGACAATGGCGGGGCACTCACAGGCTCCAGGGAGGATGGCGCTCCTCCTTGTGCTATTGTGCCATATGATCCGGAGAGTTCTGATTCGTTAGGGTTTATTCAGGTGTTCTTGTTAAACTTGGCGACGGAGGTTTATCAGTTTGATTGAAGTATTATAGAATATGTTCTCTAAAATAAAATATCCACCACGAAAATTTCGTGCAAACTTTTTGTCGGCGCATTCCCATTGAACACCACCGTTCCACCGTCGTCCAAGATGTCTGGACATTCCCGGTGTAGCCGGGGTATACCCTCGCCGAGCACGATGACCTAACTTCCATTTCCCTGGATTATGTTACAGGTAAATTATTCCATATGCATATTGGGTAATTATATATTTCGTACTTTAAGCTATGTTTATTTGGTTAAAATTATTTTTGCGTTCAAGCAAATGTCTGGAAATAAGAAACAACATCTTTGCAAAACAATTTTCCAACGAAAATATTGATCATTCCATATCAAGGTTCGACACCAAAAAGGTAGGGGATTTTTTTTAAGATAAAATTTTACACCAAATATATCTTGCCAAAGTTTAAACTCTAGAACTCTGTCAAATTTTATATATGCTAGATCAAATACTCTTTGGCAAAAAGTGCATAATTAATAGTCTCAAATCATATTGCATTAGAAAAAATATGGCTAGACCCATCGGTTGGGTTTTCTAAATAAAATTTAACTCTAAGGAGGCCCATTTTCATGCTCAGGCCCGTTCTCTTAAACATAGCACTCAAGGACGACAATTAGACGTGGATCCTGAATGTCTATTCTATCTTAGATCTAGGTTTAGGAACTGTTGACTTTGACTACATCTAGATCTGAATTCTGTCCAGATTTTATTTTTGAAAAAATAAGGTTACGGATATGAGAATTTATGACCCTACCCAAAATTTTAAGATTATAAATATATATAACTAAAATTCTCAAAATTCCTAGCCCCCTCCGAAAGACCCTCCAACAAAACGTCCAAACTCTCATCAGATGTGCGACTCTTGTTTCGAATTCATCTATGAATCAATCAAGATCACACCGGGTAGCTCAAAATATGTTGTCAATACCGATATTATTTTTGTACCTCAACAATGCCCCCCGCACGTTAATGCTTCGGTACGACCAAGCGAGAAGCGTTGACGTGGTGACGTAGTCCTTAAAAATCCTCTTGTCTTGATGAACTTGTTGCGTATAGGATCCTTCACCTCAGCTTTGGCGGTAGGAAGTTGCTTGGGGTACGGTGATGGTCACTTTCTCTTATGCACCTCCAGGAGGTCTAGGCCGTTGTCCTCAAAGACATAGCCGGCCGACTCATATGTGACAAAGTGTAGACCTCTAATTACCTTGTCACCTTTCGTATCGCCTTACTCCTTGTAAGTAAGACGGAGGGCTTGCCCCCCAGGTATGGCACTGATCGACCATTGGGCTATAAGGACCTCCCATTTGGCCGAGCTAACATACTGGGAAAATTGATCATCTATGGTACTCCAGGCCACCCTTGTTAACACTATAAACCCGTCGTAGGAGACCACTTCAATGTAGCGTGCGGCCGACATGAATGGATGGGCATCGACCAACACGATCTCCACCTTTCCATCTAATTTCCATTGAATTAGACATTGGCGGTTGGAAGATGGGACTACCTGACTAGAGCAGATCGAGTTTTGCTCCTTCTCGATAAAGTTGGTCATGGACGTGCTGATCGAGATCAATATCTCCATCTCCTCGCTTGACTTTTTGGAAAGTGAGTGAGGAGGGACGTTCACCACCCCGTTGTCCAAGAAGATTCTCTTGACTGAATCCCTGCTGATGTGAGCCGTGACATAAATGAGCTTTATACACTCGCATCCCCCTCGGACGGCCTTTGCAATCGTGACGCTGCCATCAAAGTCCCCCACCAAAAGTATGGTTGAGCACGCCTCTCCTACTCGAGGGTCAATAAGGTTTCTTTCGATCACGTCAACCTTGAAGTGGCTTGGTTGGCCAGGTTCTAGTCCAAGGATAGCCAGTGTCATATTGATTTTCAGCTTGCTTAGAAACTCTACAAACTTGATGTACCTCATCTCAATGTCAACCGAGACCTCCTTTCCCTTACAGTCGATCCCGCCCTGCTGAGAGTAATCCTTCTTTGGGCGGATCCGGCTTCTCATTTTAGGTACCCACTTACGAATCAACTTCCCATGTAGATTAGTGAGTGCCTTAGGTCGGACCTCCCTAATATGCTTGAGGACATTTCCCTTCTTTTCCTTATCAGCTTTGACCTCCTTGGCCTGGTCTCGAGTCGAGGCTAAATAGTGTTTCACCCGTGGGCGTGCTAGGAGTGCCTTTCATTCCTCCAGTTTGGCCTTTTGTTCCACTAATTGCCCTTCGAGAAACTCGATGACTTGCTTCTGTCTCTGGACCTTTCTCTTAAGGCGACGCCTCTAGATCTTGGTGAGGACGTCTTGCATTGGTGGCTTAGTGGTGACCTTATTGTCTCCAAGTCGGTCGAAGGTGTACCGGCATGGGTTAGACCCGTCTTGAAGGTCCACCTTGATACGGGGATGGTGGAGCTTCCATGCCTTATTGGCTTTTCTCGAATGGTAAAACTTCTGAGTCTTTGGGATGCCTCCATTGGGTGGCCATCCTTGCCCCAAGAGTCTTGCTCTTTGGATTTTAAGGTCGACCTTCTCTTGCTCGGGATAATCGGCTCCCCTCATATGACAAAATTTCCGGGCCTTTGGAATGCTGTTATCGGGCAGCCTTCCGTGCCCCCCGAGTCTTATCCACCGAGTCTTGGTGTCGGTCTTTATTTTCTTTGGGTCATCAGCTCTCCTAGAACGAAAGGACTTTCGAGCTTTTGGGACACCATTATCGGGATGTCGTCCTTGCCCCTCGAGCCTTTCCCTCCAGGTCTGGGAGTCAGTTTTTGTTGGCTTTGGCCTCTCTCCTTTTTGGCTTCGTTAGATGCCCACCATAGCAACGAAAGTACTCGCGGGGGGATTGATTGCCCGTTGCCCCTTGAGATATTGATGTGAAGCCAAACCCTCAAATTGAGAGAGTTGAGGTTGTCTTTCCATGCCTTGTTGTTGGGTAGATCCGAACACCAGTTGACGGTTGATGTCATCCTCATCGAGCTCTCCTTGTCGATTGACATCGTCCTCATCGAGCTCATCATCCTCATCGAGCTCATTATCCTCATCGAGCTTTTCTTATTGATTGATGTCATCCTCATCGAGCTTATCATCCTCATTGAGCTCTTCATGTTGGTTGATGTCATCATCATCTAGCTCATCATCCTTATCGAGCTCTTCTTCTTGGTTAAGGTCGTCATCATCAAACTCTTCTTGTCGGTTGACATCATCCTCATCGAGCTCTTCTTATTGGTTGACATCGTCGTCATCGAGCTCGTCATCCTCATCAAGCTCTTCTTGTTGGTTGATGACATTTTCATAGAGCTCATCATCCTCATCGAGCTCTCCTTGTCTCCACATCACGAACTGAGGAGTCGGCTCCTGAGTAGGAAAGCTTGGGTCCATCTCCTCTTACTCTAATATCACGTCATGAAGAGGTCGAGTCAGAACGTGAGCAACATCATGAAGCATCAGGTCATTGTCAGCCGCCACCATCTCATATTGGCCAAAGGAATCTTCTTGTGTCTCCTCATGTATAGAGGACTTTTGCACCTCCGAGTAATTGGAAGCCAACCATGGATGGTGGATGTCGTCCTCGTCTAGCTCCATCTAACTTTACTGCATGACCTGAGGGACCAGGGTAAAATTGGGAATCCTTGGTTCGAACAAGGGATCCGTGTGGATATCCCGTCTTTCAAGAGAGCTTTGGTCAGCCAAAACCCTATATGGGTATGGCTAGTGTTGGGTCAGCAGAGCTGATTGGTACCGGCTCGATTCCCTTTGGACATTACTAGCCCCCATCCTGGCAGACTCATATTGTTCCAAGTAGTTCACTCCATGTCTCTCCATCCCCAAGTAAGGAGTTGTTTGGTATGGGGGATTCATAGGAGTTCTATGTTGTCGACCATAACTGAACACGTCTGGCATTGGCGGTGTCATGGTGTAAGGCATATGACCGATCCATGGTTGTCTGAAAGTCGGTTGGATGGGTACAGCTTGTTCGGTGGATACGCTCATCCCTTGGTGTTGATTGATGACCACACGTGAGGATGCCCTATAGTGCCTACAAGACTCCTCATAAAGCTTCCGAGCACGAAAAGTAGCACATGTCTCCAACGGGATGACGGGGGTACAGAACTCCATCGGGATAACATTTATCTCAACATGCTCTTTCAAAAAATCCGAGGTAGATAAATCCCGCCTCCATGCATATGACTGGGAAATGGAAGGTATCGACTCCTTGTAAGGAACCGAAGCAATAAAGTTATTGGTCATCTTGGCCAGTAAAGGTTAGACTGCCTTCTCAGACACCCTCCTTAGTCCCACCGAGCGTGCCAAAAAAATGTTACAGAAATAAGTGAATAAGTAACCCGAGACAGATCCGGAGTGGTCATCCCAAAGTCAGTCTATACTATGCTAAAGCTAGAGCTAGGCTACGTAAATGAAAAGCGATACAAGATAAGTAAAGTAGCTGTGTGTTGTGTTGTGGATGATCGTCTCTGTTGCCTGAGCTTCCTTTATTTAGTATGTCTTGACTTAGCTCTATCCTTCCCGTGCAAGAAATCCCATCCCGAGTGAATATTTCGTTTCCAAATCAACCCGGCTTAGAATAGGAAAATATAAACCATCTTCCTCATATGAACAGATCTCGTCTTCGATTAGGAATATGCCGGTCGTGCCGACCAAGCAATTGTGTCCCAAAATCTTATTAAAATCTCAGAAATCCCGGCTCTACTTAGGAAAATATAAGCCACCTTGACCATCTCAAACCTTCCACGCAAAAACTCGTCTTAAGCCCGTCATCGCCTAAACAACTTTTTGCCTTTAGGGCCAAAACGAACTCCAAAGAGCCCAAACCTCCTGCCTACCCAGACCAAAAAGGGTCTCTCGCCTTGAAGCCCAAGATGACCTCCACGCCCGGAACCTTCTTTCCGCTTTCAAACACAAGGCAGTACCTACCGCCTACCGCTTCCAAGCCCCCGAGCGCCTAAAATGGACCTGCCTTACCGCTCGAACCCTCTAGGCGGGCTAAGCCTTCTGCCCGCAGGCCCCTAGGCGGTATATGCCTACGGCCTGGGTTCTGAAACCGGTGCCATCCACCCGCTCGCACCAACAAGGCGGTATACCGCCTCCTGCCTTGAAGTGAACCGAGCTCCATCTTTTTCGCCCGCCGGCTCCTAGGCAGTATGTAACTATCGCCCATCAGTCCTAGGCGGCTCGTGCTTACCACGTTCGAGCCCAAATGGGCTTCCTACCACTCGGGCGCCTTCTGCTTACACATCGAAGGCAGTATGCTGCCTCGTAACAGGCTCGACGGCCTAATGGGCCATGCACCAACGAGCCTGGGTCACTCAACTTGGAGTATTAATTTTGTACTTCAACAATCTTCCCACCTTAGGCTTCCCACTGTTGACTCACGGACCGAAGTGTCCAACCCAGACACCCCACTTCAAAGGACAAAGCACACTCCGGGCTCCCGCCTCGAAGATCAAAGTGACCATCCGGGCTTCTGCCTTGTAGGTCGAAGCAACTATCCGGCCTCCCACCTTGTAGGTCAAAGTACCTTCCGGCCTCCCACCTTGAAGGCAAAAGCGATTTCTGGGCTCCCGCCTCGAGGGTCAAAGTGTCCTTTTGCTTCCCGCCATGAGGACCAAAGCATCCTCCCGCTTTGACCTATATTTTTGACATACTTCCGCTTCGAATCTGAAGACATGATAAACTACAAAATCGTAGATTTGTATCTTGCTTCGCAGAGCAACTTGAATCGTCTCAATCCAAGCTTCGGATTGAAATTTATGAGCATTTTAATGAGGAGCATCACCCAGATGGGCGGGAAGCGGACCGAACTGCGCTTCTGCCTTGGTCTTTTAAGCGGGAAGCGGACCGAACCAGTTCAAAGTATGCTCATCTTAAAGTAGATTTCTGACAATATTCCGCTTTGAATTGGAAAATATTGTAAACTACAAAGTTATAGATATTTGTCTTGCCATTCCATAGCCGAAAGAATCAGCTCAATCCAATGTTCGAGTCAAAATCTACTGCCGATCTACCAAAGTTTGTCAGAAATCAAAGAGCAAGCTAATACCAAGAGTTGGCACTTTGTTTAGTCCCGCTTCTGATCTGAATTAGGCAAGGTTCTTGAAAACAAAGTTGTAGATACATGTCTCTCCTTTTCATACCCGCAAGAATCTCCTCATTCCAACTGGTCACTTTGGGACCACATCGGTCATCCGGTCACTTTGAGATCACACCGGGTACCTCAAAATATGTTGACAATGCCGATATTATTTTTGTACCTCAACAATATAAAAAACGAAACCACAAATATCCGTCAAATTATGAATTGTTGCACTAAATTCGAATTCATTTTATTACTTTTTGCAATTTTTATGGAAATAAATAAATAACTAGAAGATTAAGCTTATATTTAATGTATCAAATTAAATTATCTGCGTATTTTTAGTTTCGAATAATCAATGCCACTTAGTTTTTTTTAACCGGTACATATATTATTAACAAAAAATAACTCACGCAATAATTGATCTATGAATTTGTTGACATCTACTTTACCATTTTGGGTGAATAGACAATTTATTTACATTAATTGGAATTCCATAATTGCCAATTCTTATTTTGATCTTGTATCTACCCACAATAAATATATTTCCTATTTTCGAGCGCCTAATTATTGCTTTCCATATTTGTTACATGTGCATGAGCCTATATATAGAACGGAACCAATTTATTTAAAACATACCCAATTCAATAACTAGTTTTAGAGATAGGAGTATTCATAATAAGCTTATTCAATGGCATCCCAGGCTGCAAGCTTTGTGCTCATATTGGTGGTAGCATGTGTTCTTAGTATTTCTTCTCTCTGGAGGTTCGCTGATGCTGACTCTGGTTTTCCAGAATCAGGTTCTCTTTTTGTGATGGGTTTTCTTCTTCTTTATAACGGTTAATTACGAAACCATGATTTAAGACACTTATCTGATAATCTCAACACATTCTAAAAAAAAATGAACCACTTGATCAATCTTCTAATATGTGTCTTGTGTAATTCTTTTTGCAGATTGTCCGATTCACTTCAAGACCATGAACTATTCGGGTCTCATAAAAAATTGCAAGGCACCCGCTTACCCCAAGGTTCCATGTTGTAATGCATTCAAGAAGTTTGCATGTCCTTTTGCAGATTATTTGAACAATGTTTCCAACCACTGCGCCGATATCATGTTCTATTACATTAACTTTTATGGGCACTATCCAGTTGGTCTATTTTTCAACAAGTGCTTGGAAGGGCCCAAAGGGCTCGCATGTAACTGAAGTGTTAGGTTTAGATTTCTATTGGCATTTGAATGTAATAAAACCATATAATGGGATAATGGAATACTAATGGACATCTTTTAAGGTGTCGATTAAAGAATTGAGAAATTATTGTTAACTATACCTTCTGTTAGCACAAGAACTCAATTTTATTTTTGTTAATTTTTTAGTTAAAATCACATGATATTTATTGAGTCGATTAATCAAGATTCAAGCGACGTATGATATTTTAATGATTGCAAAGTTCTTCTAATAAATTTTTAATATTTTTTTTCAAGAACTCAAACTCTATACTTTTTCGTATGGTATTCCCACAACCAATGAGCTGACTAATCCACGTTAGAGTGAATTAAAATCTTTATAAAATGGCAAAGTTCTCTCAAAACTATTTAACACTATTGTGTTCACTAAGGGATTGAACTTTGTTTAACAAACTCAAGACTTCTTAGTTAAATTATACTAACAATTTTGCATATACATCTAAGTGATTGCTATTTATATTTTTGGTTAAAGTTCACTTTAGTATACTATTATTTTACCTTTTGATATACCACCACCTTGTAGTTTTTAATTTTGACGAGGTGACAGAGTTTATAACTTACTCACAACCAAGTGATACATGATAACTCTAATTACTGGAGATATCATGTCATGTCGTCAATTTTATTTGTGCATCGTATCACCTCACTAGTTTTATTTATCTGATAAGTCACTTCACTAATTTGAAAAAAAGGAGGACAAACTCGGTAATATTCAAATTCAATCTTGGATCATGATGACATAAATAGTTTCAGATCGGGGGTCATCGTACAACTTGCAGATCAAATTAGCAATGTGACATGAAACGGAGATAAAACTAGTGAAGCATGAGACATCGGTACAATTGACGACATGAAAGAATAACTCAAGTAATTGGAGTGAGCATTTGTGACTTAGTTGTTAATAAAGTAAAAACTCTTTCACCTAGTTAGCGAATTTAAAAACTACATGTAAAAGTGCAAATAAAGTGGACTTTAACCTATGTTTTGTCTCATTTGGTTGAATTGGGTACCACTTCACCCAATTACTTGAAAATATTATTATTTTAATTTTAAAACTATTGAAACAAACTTGGTAAGAAATTTAATGACTTTTATTATGACAGACTCGATCCAGGGATTTGGCTTCTGCGAATTAATCACCTACTTCTGTACTTAATAATTTCTCAATTGATTTCATTATCCTAAATCCATACTTCCGAGTCCCGAGTGAAATTGGAAGTTTGAAACGCACCGAGTTAATGCCACGAATATTTTTTTGGAAGTGAAGAAAAGCTTCCAAAGGTGAAAATAACAAAAATATGTCGTATAAAGATAGGAACAAAAAGAAGAAAGAGAATGTACTTCTTTGAACTTTTCTCTTCCTAATAGAGTTGTTAGCAATGTTTTAAAAATTGCTGACCAATCGGACAACTATCTGGAATTAAATTTGGGTCGAGTTTTACCTAAAACTCAACCAACAGTTCGACCGGTCAAAATCCGGTTGGTCTGCCTGATCAGGTACTTTCTGGTGACCCGGTTCACCCGATTCACCCGGATCACAACAAACTTATTTTTTTAACAATTCTTGATAATATGTCAACTAAGTTAAACGAATGGAATAATATGTCGAACAAGAAAATTTGCATAATCATCTTTTTGTACTTCTAGACTTGTTTAATTCATGTTTGAAGACTTTGTTTGGATAAATTATATAACAAAGTTGCTAAATATGTGAACTTATCATTTTTAATGCTAAATTAAATTTATTAAACCTAATTTAATAATATTAATATAAATTAGAAGTTTTGGTCGGACCGGCAGTCTGACTGGTCCGACCAGGCAAACTAGTAATTTTGAAAATTCCGGGTCGCCTTCCAAGTCCGTGTTAAAATCATTAGTTTAAAGACAATCACATCTGACGGTCCAAAATTTAGTCCCTACTTGGAGACAAATTTTATTTAGTCCCCACTCAATCCGATTTCCCAAAACAAAAAATGTCATTCTTGAATGAGCCTAAAAGAGGAAATGCTGCAGCTGGTTGATTTCCTAAACAACTCTTCATCCTTAATTGATCGAGACATTGAATTGCAAATTAAGGAGATCCAAACTTCTCTTTTGTCTAGCATAATAAGTAAGATTGTTTATATCCAAGATTAGGCAATAATATAGCGGATTAGCTAGCAAATACTGCAAGGATTGGAAATAGATTGGCGGACATGCTTATATTTTGTGATGGTAGTATCCTAGCTTGCGTGAGGAAAAAACTCACAAGCTTATAAGAGTAGATATAATGTGAGGTCTATTTCATGTATTTTTAGTCCTTCGTTTTCTCATATTATCGAAGTTTACTTGGAGGATATATCCTAATTTGATTTTATGACTTTGTTGATATGAGTTTGCATGCGGCTCAAATGAATGTTTTGGTTGCATTCGCCAGAAACGGGGACTCGACGGCCGGGACGGTACTCGCCGCCTCCGGGATGGTCCACAACGTCTTTTTCCTCCGGGGCCAAGGGCCGGTAGCGACCCTGTCCGGGGCCCACACACTCGTGTCCCTCTCGGGGTACTTTGTCTACCTCCCCACTGGCGGCTACTCCTGGTCCTTCTCGGCCAGCATCGCCTCCGTTAATGGCTTTGTCACCGGTGGCCTGGTCTGGTCCATCGTCGCTTATGGCCCCGTCGTGGTCGTCCTCTCCGTCGAGAACCCCGTGGTTTTTACGCTCCCCCCAGATTACGGGGCCACTGGCAATCAGGGAGACGCCGAAAATGAAGGCGCTGTGATGTTCCATCTGCCGGCGGCCAACGGTTCCCAGCCGGAAAATGGCAGTAGCTGAGGTGAGGTGAAGAAGAATTTGATTCAAGAAATTGTTCAAGATAGTTGGTTCAGTACAATTTTCAATATAGTTCATTACAATGTGGGAATATTTCTTTTATACCCCTGTCTGTTCATTTCAAATCTTTAATAGTCTTTCCATGTATGATCCGGAGAGTTCTGATTCGTTAGGGTTTATTCAGGTGTTCTTGTTAAACTTGGCGATGGAGGTTTATCAGTTTGATTGAAGTATTATAGAATATGTTCTCGAAAATAAAATATCCACCACGAAAATTTCGTGCAAACTTTTTGTCGGCGCATTCCCATTGAACACCACCGTTCCACCGTCGTCCAAGATGTCTGGACATTCCCGGTGTAGCCGGGGTATACCCTCACCGAGCACGATGACCTAACTTCCATTTCCCTGGATTATGTTACAGGTAAATTATTCCATATGCATATTGGGTAATTATATATTTCGTACTTTAAGCTATGTTTATTTGGTTAAAATTATTTTTGCGTTCAAGCAAATGTCTGGAAATAAGAAACAACATCTTTGGAAAACAATTTTCCAACGAAAATATTGATCATTCCATATCAAGGTTCGATACCAAAAAGGTGGGGGAATTTTTTTAAGATAAATTTTTACACCAAATATATCTTGCCAAAGTTTAAACTCTAGACCTCTGTCAAATTTTATATATGCTACATCAAGGTAAAAAGGTGCATAATTAATAGTCTCAAATCATATTGCATTAGAAAAAATATGGCTAGACCCATCGGTTGGGTTTTCTAAATAAAATTTAACTCTAAGGAGGCCCATTTTCATGCTCAGGCCCATTCTCTCAAAGATAGCACGGCAATTAGACGTGGATCTTGAATGCCTACTCTATTCTGGATCTAGATCCAGGAGCCGTTGATTTTGGCTAGATCTAGATCTGAATCATGTCGAGATCTTTATTTTTGAAAAGATAAGGTTACGGATATGAGATTAAATGACCCTACCCAAAATTTTAAAATTATAAATATATATAACTAAAATTCTCAAAATTCCTAGCCCCCTCCGAAAGACCCTCCAACAAAATGTCCAAACTCTCATCAGATGTGCAACTCTTGTTTCGAATTCATCTATGAATCAATCAATAATTTTTTCTTTTTATTCTTTTGAATAATTAAATAAGTGATTTTTTTTGCATTGGGAAATGAGGTTGTAAAATAAGGTGATGAACCTATTACAAATCTAGTGAAAATATTTCATATATCAAATTTATTACGAATGTAGAGAACTTTTAACTAATTCAACAATAATAAAAATTTCAGTGTAATCTTCTTTGTTTTTTCTCAAGCATACACACAATAGGTATTTTTCATGTATTTGGTCTGTTACTTATTTTTATTGTCCATGGAAGTTTATCTATTCACTTATAAGTCAAAATTAGTTGTATTTAAATTACTCATTTAAATTATTGTGATTGATAATAACAATAAAATATTGGATACAAAAAAGATATTTATTACACAAACGCGTGTACAACAAATTTTTTAAATGGCAATTTTGAGGCGACCAAATTCTCCACCCCTTTCTGGCACTGTCACGCCGCCAGTGACAATGGCGGGGCACTCACAGGCTCCAGGGAGGATGGCGCTCCTCCTTGTGCTATTGTGCCATATGATCCAGAGAGTTCTGATTCGTTAGGGTTTATTCAGGTGTTCTTGTTAAACTTGGCGACGGAGGTTTATCAGTTTGATTGAAGTATTATAGAATATGTTCTCTAAAATAAAATATCCACCACGAAAATTTCGTGCAAACTTTTTGTCGGCGCATTCCCATTGAACACCACCGTTCCACCGTCGTCCAAGATGTCTGGACATTCCCGGTGTAGCCGGGGTATACCCTCGCCGAGCACGATGACCTAACTTCCATTTCCCTGGATTATGTTACAGGTAAATTATTCCATATGCATATTGGGTAATTATATATTTCGTACTTTAAGCTATGTTTATTTGGTTAAAATTATTTTTGCGTTCAAGCAAATGTCTTGAAATAAGAAACAACATCTTTGCAAAACAATTTTCCAACGAAAATATTGATCATTCCATATCAAGGTTCGACACCAAAAAGGTAGGGGATTTTTTTTAAGATAAAATTTTACACCAAATATATCTTGCCAAAGTTTAAACTCTAGAACTCTGTCAAATTTTATATATGCTAGATCAAATACTCTTTGGCAAAAAGTGCATAATTAATAGTCTCAAATCATATTGCATTAGAAAAAATATGGCTAGACCCATCGGTTGGGTTTTCTAAATAAAATTTAACTCTAAGGAGGCCCATTTTCATGCTCAGGCCCGTTCTCTTAAACATAGCACTCAAGGATGACAATTAGACGTGGATCCTGAATGTCTATTCTATCTTAGATCTAGGTTTAGGAACTGTTGACTTTGACTACATCTAGATCTGAATTCTGTCCAGATTTTATTTTTGAAAAAATAAGATTACGGATATGAGAATATATGACCCTACCCAAAATTTTAAGATTATAAATATATATAACTAAAATTCTCAAAATTCCTAGCCCCCTCCGAAAGACCCTCCAACAAAACGTCCAAACTCTTATCAGATGTGCGACTCTTGTTTCGAATTCATCTATGAATCAATCAAGATCACACCGGGTAGCTCAAAATATGTTGACAATACCGATATTATTTTTGTACCTCAACAATGCCCCCCGCACGTTAATGCTTCGGTACGACCAAGCGAGAAGCGTTGACGTGGTGACGTAGTCCTTAAAAATCCTCTTGTCTTGATGAACTTGTTGCGTATAGGATCCTTCACCTCAGCTTTGGCGGTAGGAAGTTGCTTGGGGTACGGTGATGGTCACTTTCTCTTATGCACCTCCAGGAGGTCTAGGCCGTTGTCCTCAAAGACATAGCCGGCCGACTCATATGTGACAAAGTGTAGACCTCTAATTACCTTGTCACCTTTCGTATCGCCTTACTCCTTGTAAGTAAGACGGAGGGCTTGCCCCCCAGGTATGGCACTGATCGACCATTGGGCTATAAGGACCTCCCATTTGGCCGAGCTAACATACTGGGAAAATTGATCATCTATGGTACTCCAGGCCACCCTTGTTAACACTATAAACCCGTCGTAGGAGACCACTTCAATGTAGCGTGCGGCCGACATGAATGGATGGGCATCGACCAACACGATCTCCACCTTTCCATCTAATTTCCATTGAATTAGACATTGGCGGTTGGAAGATGGGACTACCTGACTAGAGCAGATCGAGTTTTGCTCCTTCTCGATAAAGTTGGTCATGGACGTGCTGATCGAGATCAATATCTCCATCTCCTCGCTTGACTTTTTGGAAAGTGAGTGAGGAGGGACGTTCACCACCCCCTTGTCCAAGAAGATTCTCTTGACTGAATCCCTGCTGATGTGAGCCGTGACATAAATGAGCTTTATACACTCGCATCCCCCTCGGACGGCCTTTGCAATCGTGACGCTGCCATCAAAGTCCCCCACCAAAAGTATGGTTGAGCACGCCTCTCCTACTCGAGGGTCAATAAGGTTTCTTTCGATCACGTCAACCTTGAAGTGGCTTGGTTGGCCAGGTTCTAGTCCAAGGATAGCCAGTGTCATATTGATTTTTAGCTTGCTTAGAAACTCTCCAAACTTGATGTACCTCGTCTCAATGTCAACCGAGACCTCCTTTCCCTTACAGTCGATCCCGCCCTGCTGAGAGTAATCCTTCTTTGGGCGGATCCGGCTTCTCATTTTAGGTACCCACTTACGAATCAACTTCCCATGTAGATTAGTGAGTGCCTTAGGTCGGACCTCCCTAATATGCTTGAGGACATTTCCCTTCTTTTCCTTATCAGCTTTGACCTCCTTGGCCTGGTCTCGAGTCGAGGCTAAATAGTGTTTCACCCGTGGGCGTGCTAGGAGTGCCTTTCATTCCTCCAGTTTGGCCTTTTGTTCCACTAATTGCCCTTCGAGAAACTCGATGACTTGCTTCTGTCTCTGGACCTTTCTCTTAAGGCGACGCCTCTAGATCTTGGTGAGGACGTCTTGCATTGGTGGCTTAGTGGTGACCTTATTGTCTCCAAGTCGGTCGAAGGTGTACCGGCATGGGTTAGACCCGTCTTGAAGGTCCACCTTGATACGGGGATGGTGGAGCTTCCATGCCTTATTGGCTTTTCTCGAATGGTAAAACTTCTGAGTCTTTGGGATGCCTCCATTGGGTGGCCATCCTTGCCCCAAGAGTCTTGCTCTTAGGATTTTAAGGTCGACCTTCTCTTGCTCGGGATAATCGGCTCCCCTCATATGACAAAATTTCCGGGCATTTGGAATGCTGTTATCGGGCAGCCTTCCGTGCCCCCCGAGTCTTATCCACCGAGTCTTGGGGTCGGTCTTTATTTTCTTTGGGTCATCAGCTCTCCTAGAACGAAAGGACTTTCGAGCTTTTGGGACACCATTATCGGGATGTCGTCCTTGCCCCTCGAGCCTTTCCCTCCAGGTCTGGGAGTCAGTTTTTGTTGGCTTTGGCCTCTCTCCTTTTTGGCTTCGTTAGATGCCCACCATAGCAACGAAAGTACTCGCGGGGGGATTGATTGCCCGTTGCCCCTTGAGATATTGATGTGAAGCCAAACCCTCAAATTGAGAGAGTTGAGGTTGTCTTTCCATGCCTTGTTGTTGGGTAGATCCGAACACCAGTTGACGGTTGATGTCATCCTCATCGAGCTCTCCTTGTCGATTGACATCGTCCTCATCGAGCTCATCATCCTCATCGAGCTCATTATCCTCATCGAGCTTTTCTTATCGATTGATGTCATCCTCATCGAGCTTATCATCCTCATTGAGCTCTTCATGTTGGTTGATGTCATCATCATCTAGCTCATCATCCTTATCGAGCTCTTCTTCTTGGTTAAGGTCGTCATCATCAAACTCTTCTTGTCGGTTGACATCATCCTCATCGAGCTCTTCTTATTGGTTGACGTCGTCGTCATCGAGCTCGTCATCCTCATCAAGCTCTTCTTGTTGGTTGATGACATTTTCATAGAGCTCATCATCCTCATCGAGCTCTCCTTGTCTCCACATCACGAACTGAGGAGTCGGCTCCTGAGTAGGAAAGCTTGGGTCCATCTCCTCTTACTCTAATATCACGTCATGAAGAGGTCGAGTCAGAACGTGAGCAACATCATGAAGCATCAGGTCATTGTCAGCCGCCACCATCTCATATTGGCCAAAGGAATCTTCTTGTGTCTCCTCATGTATAGAGGACTTTTGCACCTCCGAGTAATTGGAAGCCAACCATGGATGGTGGATGTCGTCCTCGTCTAGCTCCATCTAACTTTACTGCATGACCTGAGGGACCAGGGTAAAATTGGGAATCCTTGGTTCGAACAAGGGATCCGTGTGGATATCCCGTCTTTCAAGAGAGCTTTGGTCAGCCAAAACCCTATATGGGTATGGCTAGTGTTGGGTCAGCAGAGCTGATTGGTACCGGCTCGATTCCCTTTGGACATTACTAGCCCCCATCCTGGCAGACTCATATTGTTCCAAGTAGTTCACTCCATGTCTCTCCATCCCCAAGTAAGGAGTTGTTTGGTATGGGGGATTCATAGGAGTTCTATGTTGTCGACCATAACTGAACACGTCTGGCATTGGCGGTGTCATGGTGTAAGGCATATGACCGATCCATGGTTGTCTGAAAGTCGGTTGGATGGGTACAGCTTGTTCGGTGGATACGCTCATCCCTTGGTGTTGATTGATGACCACACGTGAGGATGCCCCATAGTGCCTACAAGACTCCTCATAAAGCTTCCGAGCACGAAAAGTAGCACATGTCTCCAACGGGATGACGGGGGTACAGAACTCCATCGGGATAACATTTATCTCAACAGGCTCTTTCAAAAAATCCGAGGTAGATAAATCCCGCCTCCATGCATATGACTGGGAAATGGAAGGTATCGACTCCTTGTAAGGAACCGAAGCAATAAAGTTATTGGTCATCTTGGCCAGTAAAGGTTAGACTGCCTTCTCAGACACCCTCCTTAGTCCCACCGAGCGTGCCAAAAAAATGTTGCAGAAATAAGTGAATAAGTAACCCGAGACAGATCCGGAGTGGTCGTCCCAAAGCCAGTCTATACTATGCTAAAGCTAGAGCTAGGCTACGTAAATGAAAAGCGATACAAGATAAGTAAAGTAGCTGTGTGTTGTGTTGTGGATGATCGTCTCTGTTGCCTGAGCTTCCTTTATTTAGTATGTCTTGACTTAGCTCTATCCTTCCCGTGCAAGAAATCCCATCCCGAGTGAATATTTCGTTTCCAAATCAACCCGGCTTAGAATAGGAAAATATAAACCATCTTCCTCATATGAACAGATCTCGTCTTCGATTAGGAATATGCCGGTCGTGCCGACCAAGCAATTGTGTCCCAAAATCTTATTAAAATCTCAGAAATCCCGGCTCTACTTAGGAAAATATAAGCCACCTTGACCATCTCAAACCTTCCACGCAAAAACTCGTCTTAAGCCCGTCATCGCCTAAACAACTTTTTGCCTTTAGGGCCAAAACGAACTCCAAAGAGCCCAAACCTCCTGCCTACCCAGACCAAAAAGGGTCTCTCGCCTTGAAGCCCAAGATGACCTCCATGCCCGGAACCTTCTTTCCGCTTTCAAACACAAGGCAGTACCTACCGCCTACCGCTTCCAAGCCCCCGAGCGCCTAAAATGGACCTGCCTTACCGCTCGAACCCTCTAGGCGGGCTAAGCCTTCTGCCCGCAGGCCCCTAGGCGGTATATGCCTACGGCCTGGGTTCTGAAACCGGTGCCATCCACCCGCTCGCACCAACAAGGCGGTATACCGCCTCCTGCCTTGAAGTGAACCGAGCTCCATCTTTTTCGCCCGCCGGCTCCTAGGCGGTATGTAACTATCGCCCATCAGTCCTAGGCAGCTCGTGCTTACCACGTTCGAGCCCAAATGGGCTTCCTACCACTCGGGCGCCTTCTGCTTACACATCGAAGGCAGTATGCCGCCTCGTAACAGGCTCGACGGCCTAATGGGCCATGCACCAACGAGCCTGGGTCACTCAACTTGGAGTATTAATTTTGTACTTCAACAATCTTCCCACCTTAGGCTTCCCACTGTTGACTCACGGACCGAAGTGTCCAACCCAGACACCCCACTTCAAAGGACAAAGCACACTCCGGGCTCCCGCCTCGAAGATCAAAGTGACCATCCGGGCTTCTGCCTTGTAGGTCGAAGCAACTATCCGGCCTCCCACCTTGTAGGTCAAAGTACCTTCCGGCCTCCCACCTTGAAGGCAAAAGCGATTTCTGGGCTCCCGCCTCGAGGGCCAAAGTGTCCTTTTGCTTCCCGCCATGAGGACCAAAGCATCCTCCCGCTTTGACCTATATTTTTGACATACTTCCGCTTCGAATCTGAAGACATGATAAACTACAAAATCGTAGATTTGTATCTTGCTTCGCAGAGCAACTTGAATCGTCTCAATCCAAGCTTCGGATTGAAATTTATGAGCATTTTAATGAGGAGCATCACCCAGATGGGCGGGAAGCGGACCGAACTGCGCTTCTGCCTTGGTCTTGCAAGCGGGAAGCGGACCGAACCAGTTCAAAGTATGCTCATCTTAAAGTAGATTTCTGACAATATTCCGCTTTGAATTGGAAAATATTGTAAAGTACAAAGTTATAGATATTTGTCTTGCCATTCCATAGCCGAAAGAATCAGCTCAATCCAATGTTCGAGTCAAAATCTACTGCCGATCTACCAAAGTTTGTCAGAAATCAAAGAGCAAGCTAATACCAAGAGTTGGCACTTTGTTTAGTCCCGCTTCTGATCTGAATTAGGCAAGGTTCTTGAAAACAAAGTTGTAGATACATGTCTCTCCTTTTCATACCCGCAAGAATCTCCTCATTCCAACTGGTCACTTTGGGACCACATCGGTCATCCGGTCACTTTGAGATCACACCGGGTACCTCAAAATATGTTGACAATGCCGATATTATTTTTGTACCTCAACAATATAAAAAACGAAACCACAAATATCCGTCAAATTATGAATTGTTGCACTAAATTCGAATTCATTTTATTACTTTTTGCAATTTTTATGGAAATAAATAAATAACTAGAAGATTAAGCTTATATTTAATGTATCAAATTAAATTATCTGCGTATTTTTAGTTTCGAATAATCAATGCCACGTAGTTTTTTTTAACCGGTACATATATTACTAACAAAAAATAACTCACGCAATAATTGATCTATGAATTTGTTGACATCTACTTTACCATTTTGGGTGAATAGACAATTTATTTACATTAATTGGAATTCCATAATTGCCAATTCTTATTTTGATCTTGTATCTACCCACAATAAATATATTTCCTATTTTCGAGCGCCTAATTATTGCTTTCCATATTTGTTACATGTGCATGAGCCTATATATAGAACGGAACCAATTTATTTAAAACATACCCAATTCAATAACTAGTTTTAGAGATAGGAGTATTCATAATAAGCTTATTCAATGGCATCCCAGGCTGCAAGCTTTGTGCTCATATTGGTGGTAGCATGTGTTCTTAGTATTTCTTCTCTCTGGAGGTTCGCTGATGCTGACTCTGGTTTTCCAGAATCAGGTTCTCTTTTTGTGATGGATTTTCTTCTTCTTTATAACGGTTAATTACGAAACCATGATTTAAGACACTTATCTGATAATCTCAACACATTCTTAAAAAAAACGAACCACTTGATCAATCTTCTAATATGTGTCTTGTGTAATTCTTTTTGCAGATTGTCCGATTCACTTCAAGACCATGAACTATTCGGGTCTCATAAAAAATTGCAAGGCACCCGCTTACCCCAAGGTTCCATGTTGTAATGCATTCAAGAAGTTTGCATGTCCTTTTGCAGATTATTTGAACAATGTTTCCAACCACTGCGCCGATATCATGTTCTATTACATTAACTTTTATGGGCACTATCCAGTTGGTCTATTTTTCAACAAGTGCTTGGAAGGGCCCAAAGGGCTCGCATGTAACTGAAGTGTTAGGTTTAGATTTCTATTGGCATTTGAATGTAATAAAACCATATAATGGGATAATGGAATACTAATGGACATCTTTTAAGGTGTCGATTAAAGAATTGAGAAATTATTGTTAACTATACCTTCTGTTAGCACAAGAACTCAATTTTATTTTTGTTAATTTTTTAGTTAAAATCACATGATATTTATTGAGTCGATTAATCAAGATTCAAGCGACGTATGATATTTTAATGATTGCAAAGTTCTTCTAATAAATTTTTAATATTTTTTTTCAAGAACTCAAACTCTATACTTTTTCGTATGGTATTCCCACAACCAATGAGCTGACTAATCCACGTTAGAGTGAATTAAAATCTTTATAAAATGGCAAAGTTCTCTCAAAACTATTTAACACTATTGTGTTCACTAAGGGATTGAACTTTGTTTAACAAACTCAAGACTTCTTACTTAAATTATACTAACAATTTTGCCTATACATCTAAGTGATTGCTATTTATATTTTTGGTTAAAGTTCACTTTAGTATACTATTATTTTACCTTTTGATATACCACCACCTTGTAGTTTTTAATTTTGACGAGGTGACAGAGTTTATAACTTACTCACAACCAAGTGATACATGATAACTCTAATTACTGGAGATATCATGTCATGTCGTCAATTTTATTTGTGCATCGTATCACCTCACTAGTTTTATTTATCTGATAAGTCACTTCACTAATTTGAAAAAAAGGAGGACAAACTCGGTAATATTCAAATTCAATCTTGGATCATGATGACATAAATAGTTTCAGATCGGGGGTCATCGTACAACTTGCAGATCAAATTAGCAATGTGACATGAAACGGAGATAAAACTAGTGAAGCATGAGACATCGGTACAATTGACGACATGAAAGAATAACTCAAGTAATTGGAGTGAGCATTTGTGACTTAGTTGTTAATAAAGTAAAAACTCTTTCACCTAGTTAGCGAATTTAAAAACTACATGTAAAAGTGCAAATAAAGTGGACTTTAACCTATGTTTTGTCTCATTTGGTTGAATTGGGTACCACTTCACCCAATTACTTGAAAATATTATTATTTTAATTTTAAAACTATTGAAACAAACTTGGTAAGAAATTTAATGACTTTTATTATGACAGACTCGATCCAGGGATTTGGCTTCTGCGAATTAATCACCTACTTCTGTACTTAATAATTTCTCAATTGATTTCATTATCCTAAATCCATACTTCCGAGTCCCGAGTGAAATTGGAAGTTTGAAACGCACCGAGTTAATGCCACGAATATTTTTTTGGAAGTGAAGAAAAGCTTCCAAAGGTGAAAATAACAAAAATATGTCGTATAAAGATAGGAACAAAAAGAAGAAAGAGAATGTACTTCTTTGAACTTTTCTCTTCCTAATAGAGTTGTTAGCAATGTTTTAAAAATTGCTGACCAATCGGACAACTATCTGGAATCAAATTTGGGTCGAGTTTTACCTAAAACTCAACCAACAGTTCGATCGGTCAAAATTCGGTTGGTCTGCCCGATCAGGTACTTTCTAGTGATCCGGTTCACCCGATTCACCCGGATCACAACAAACTTATTTTTTTAACAATTCTTGATAATATGTCAACTAAGTTAAACGAATGGAATAATATGTCGAACAAGAAAATTTGCATAATCATCTTTTTGTACTTTTAGACTTGTTTAATTCATGTTTGAAGACTTTGTTTGGATAAATTGTATAACAAAGTTGCTAAATATGTGAACTTATCATTTTTAATGCTAAATTAAATTTATTAAACCTAATTTAATAATATTAATATAAAGTAGAAGTTTCGGTCGGACCGGCAGTCTGACTGGTCCGACCGGGCAAACTAGTAATTTTGAAAATTCTGGGTCGCCTTCCAAGTCCGTGTTAAAATCATTAGTTTAAAGACAATCACATCTGACGGTCCAAAATTTAGTCCCTACTTGGAGACAAATTTTTTTTAGTCCCCACTCAATCCGATTTCCCAAAACAAAAAATGTCATTCTTGAATGAGCCTAAAAGAGGAAATGCTGCAGCTGGTTGATTTCCTAAACAACTCTTCATCCTTAATTGATCGAGACATTGAATTGCAAATTAAGGAGATCCAAACTTCTCTTTTGTCTAGCATAATAAGTAAGATTGTTTATATCCAAGATTAGGCAATAATATAGCGGATTAGCTAGCAAATACTGCAAGGATTGGAAATAGATTGGCGGACATGCTTATATTTTGTGATGGTAGTATCCTAGCTTGCGTGAGGAAAAAACTCACAAGCTTATAAGAGTAGATATAATGTGAGGTCTATTTCATGTATTTTTAGTCCTTCGTTTTCTCATATTATCGAAGTTTACTTGGAGGATATATCCTAATTTGATTTTATGACTTTGTTGATATGAGTTTGCATGCGGCTCAAATGAATGTTTTGGTTGCATTCGCCAGAAACGGGGACTCGACGGCCGGGACGGTACTCGCCGCCTCCGGGATGGTCCACAACGTCTTTTTCCTCCGGGGCCAAGGGCCGGTAGCGACCCTGTCCGGGGCCCACACACTCGTGTCCCTCTCGGGGTACTTTGTCTACCTCCCCACTGGCGGCTACTCCTGGTCCTTCTCGGCCAGCATCGCCTCCGTTAATGGCTTTGTCACCGGTGGCCTGGTCTGGTCCATCGTCGCTTATGGCCCCGTCGTGGTCGTCCTCTCCGTCGAGAACCCCGTGGTTTTTACGCTCCCCCCAGATTACGGGGCCACTGGCAATCAGGGAGACGCCGAAAATGAAGGCGCTGTGATGTTCCATCTGCCGGCGGCCAACGGTTCCCAGCCGGAAAATGGCAGTAGCTGAGGTGAGGTGAAGAAGAATTTGATTCAAGAAATTGTTCAAGATAGTTGGTTCAGTACAATTTTCAATATAGTTCATTACAATGTGGGAATATTTCTTTTATACCCCTGTCTGTTCATTTCAAATCTTTAATAGTCTTTCCATGTATGATCCTTATTCAGGTGTTCTTGTTAAACTTGGCGATGGAGGTTTATCAGTTTGATTGAAGTATTATAGAATATGTTCTCGAAAATAAAATATCCACCACGAAAATTTCGTGCAAACTTTTTGTCGGCGCATTCCCATTGAACACCACCGTTCCACCGTCGTCCAAGATGTCTGGACATTCCCGGTGTAGCCGGGGTATACCCTCGCCGAGCACGATGACCTAACTTCCATTTCCCTGGATTATGTTACAGGTAAATTATTCCATATGCATATTGGGTAATTATATATTTCGTACTTTAAGCTATGTTTATTTGGTTAAAATTATTTTTGGGTTCAAGCAAATGTCTGGAAATAAGAAAGAACATCTTTAGAAAACAATTTTCCAACGAAAATATTGATCATTCCATATCAAGGTTTGATACCAAAAAGGTGGGGGAATTTTTTTAAGATAAATTTTTACACCAAATATATCTTGCCAAAGTTTAAACTCTAGACCTCTGTAAAATTTTATATATGCTACATCAAGGTAAAAAGGTGCATAATTAATAGTCTCAAATCATATTGCATTAGAAAAAATATGGATAGACCCATCGGTTGGGTTTTCTAAATAAAATTTAACTCTAAGGAGGCCCATTTTCATGCTCAGGCCCATTCTCTCAAAGATAGCATGGCAATTAGACGTGGATCTTGAATGCCTACTCTATTCTGGATCTAGATCTAGGAGCCGTTGATTTTGAATAGATCTAGATCTGAATCATATCCAGATCTTTATTTTTGAAAAGATAAGGTTACGGCTATGAGACTATATGACCCTACCCAAAATTTTAAAATTATAAATATATATAACTAAAATTCTCAAAATTCCTAGCCCCCTCCGAAAGACCCTCCAACAAAACGTCCAAACTCTCATCAGATGTGCGACTCTTGTTTCGAATTCATCTATGAATCAATCAATAATTTTTTCTTTTTATTCTTTTGAATAATTAAATAAGTGATTTTTTTTTGCATTGGGAAATGAGGTTGTAAAATAAAGTGATGAACCAATTACAAATCTAGTGAAAATATTTCATATATCAAATTTATTACGAATGTAGAGAAATTTTAACTAATTCAACAATAATAAAAATTTCACAGTGTAATCTTCTTTGTTTTTTCTCAAGCATACACACAATAGGTATTTTTCATGTATTTGGTCTGTTACTTATTTTTATTGTCCATGGAAGTTTATCTATTCACTTATAAGTCAAAATTAGTTGTATTTAAATTACTCATTTAAATTATTGTGATTGATAACAACAATAAAATATTGGATACAAAAAAGATATTTGATTACACAAACGAATGTACAACGAATTTTCTAAATGGCAATTTTGAGGCGACCAAATTCTCCACCCCTTTCTGGCACTGTCACACCGCCGGTGACCATGGCGAGGCACTCACAGGCTCCAGGGAGGATGGCGCTCCTCCTTGTGCTATTGTGCCATTTGAATCAGATTTAGGATGGCCCGATTATGATTCCATTGCTCCTCCAACCTAGCCCCTTGGCTAGGGTTTTGTCAAATGCCATTCCTACAATCACTTATGTGATCCCAAAGGTAGTTCCAGCAAGGTTGTCTGACGGTGCTCTTAAGCAGTCAGCGCCGTTCTCTTCCTCCCCTCCGATGGGGATTTTTGTCTCAGATTAAAGTGCTCCTCAGACTGGCTTCTTTTTCCTCTCCTGTCGCATTTACGGATCTCTACCCTCCGTGTTTTGGTCACCCTTTTCAGGCATTGTACCTTGGAGACATAGAGGGTGTGGTTCTGTCAGGTGGAGGTATTGGTCATATTTTGGCTTTGATGTTGCAGACTAGTGATGTACGAGTCAGATTTCAGATTGGGGTTGACACGTTTCTGAATCCGTTGTCCTTTCAACCTAGTTATGAGGCTAAGGTTGTTTTCCCTTCCAGTAGCGATCGATATCTCATATCAAAGTGTTCTTCAGGCTGGCCTTTTTTCATCCCTATTCGAGTCTACAAATTTCTACCCTCCTGGTAGCCCCATTCCATGGAGACACAGAGGCCGTGGTTTTGTTTGTGGGAGGTATGTGCCTTTTCTTGGCTTTGATGACAGAGGCATGGGATGTACGAGTTGGAAGCACGGCTGTCACATTCTTCACGCTCTCATCTGTTATGGCAGCTACTTCCGGTTCTGCGGCATCCAAGCAATATGGGCAGCTTACTTCATTAGAGACTACTCCGTCCAACAACAGGCCTTCTCCGGATCTCAACGCATCATCCATGATTGGAGGTGTTAGTCACTAGATACAGTAGCATACAACTCTAGTCTATTCGGATGGGTTAGCTTGAGTTGGTTACTAGTTATAGCAATGTGTTAGCTAGTTTAGTTCCTTGTTTAGGCCTTGAAATTTTTACGCTGTTTATTTTTATTTTTCACTTTTCTCATCTCCTTCTGTAAACGTGTTCTTTTCTTTATTAATAAAAGTTTCTAATTAGTAAAAAAATAATATTTGATTACATATTTATTTAGAATATGAGGATCAATTTTTTTAAGGTAAAAGATTTTTAAATATTATGGAACCACGGGTCGATCCTCATCTTTCCTAGTATTTATGAAAGTGGATAAGAGCAAAGATCTATGTCCACCCTCAAAAAAGAGCGCAAGGATCTGGGTCCTATGGATTCTCCCCATTTCCATTCTCAGCCCACCAACGCTCTCATTCTTCCCATATATTGTTTCTGAAAAGTAATTATAAGTAGTTGTACTATAAAAACCCATAAACCATTAATGATATTATTAAAAAATACGAGTAGCAATCTGTAATTTGTCAAAACCTGGAACTCAAGGGAAACCCTTGGGATATGCCTATATAAGTGTTATACCCTAAAATGATATGTTATGTCTAAAAATCTTAAGTGATTTGATTGGTACTATCCATATCAACAAGGTGTACCTTCTTTTCTGGCATACATCTTGAGAGAACTCCAAGGTTAAACTCGTTTGGCCGGGAGTAGGATTAGGATAGGTGACCTCCTAGAAAATTTTCCAGGAAGTGTGTGAGTGAGGACAAAACACGCTGAAAAAGACTCGTGTTAGTTTGTGGAGATAGTCGGTCAAATCACGGGGTGTTACATTTAGTATCAGAGCAAATACACTTCAGGAAGTGTGTGAGTGAGGACATTGCATATTTAAGGAGGGGTATATGTGATACCCCAAAAATGATATGTTATGTCTGAAAGCCTTAAGTAATTTGATTGGTACTATCCATATCAACAAGGTGCACCTTCTTTTCTGGCACATATCTTGAGAGAACTCCAAGGTTAAACGTGTTTGGCCGGGAGTAGGATTAGGATGGGTGACCTCCCGGAATGTTTTTCAGGAAGCGTGTGAGTGAGGACAAAATACGTTGGAAAAGACTCGTGTTGGTTTGTGGAGATAGTCGGTCAAATCACGGGAGGCTGGTTACAATAAGAATCGTGGAGGCTGGTTACAATAAGATAAATTTGGAGTGAACACCACCGTTCCACCGTCGTCCAAGATGTCTGGACATTCCCGGTGTAGCCGGGGTATACCCTCGCCGAGCACGATGACCTAACTTCCATTTCCCTGGATTATGTTACAGGTAAATTATTCCATATGCATATTGGGTAATTATATATTTCGTACTTTAAGCTATGTTTATTTGGTTAAAATTATTTTTGGGTTCAAGCAAATGTCTGGAAATAAGAATAATAAAAATTGGGAAATGAGGTTGTAAAATAAGGTGATAAACCAATTACAAATCTAGTGAAAATATTTCATATATCAAATTTATTACGAATGTAGAGAACTTTTAACTAATTCAACAATAATAAAAATTTCAGTGTAATCTTCTTTGTTTTTTCTCAAGCATACACACAATAGGTATTTTTCATGTATTTGGTCTGTTACTTATGTTTATTGTCCATGGAAGTTTATCTATTCACTTATAAGTCAAAATTAGTTGTATTTAAATTACTCATTTAAATTATTGTGATTGATAACAACAATAAAATATTGGATACAAAAAAGATATTTGATTACACAAACGCGTGTACAACAAATTTTCTAAATGGCAATTTTGAGGCGACCAAATTCTCCACCCCTTTCTGGCACTGTCACGCCGCCAGTGACAATGGCAGGGCACTCACAGGCTCCAGGGAGGATGGCGCTCCTCCTTGTGCTATTGTGCCATATGATTCGGAGAGTTCTGATTCGTTAGGGTTTATTCAGGTGTTCTTGTTAAACTTGGCGATGGAGGTTTATCAGTTTGATTGAAGTATTATAGAATATGTTCTCGAAAATAAAATATCCACCACGAAAATTTCGTGCAAACTTTTTGTCGGCGAATTCCCATTGAACACCACCGTTCCACCGTCGTCCAAGATGTCTGGACATTCCCGGTGTAGCCGGGGTATACCCTCGCCGAGCACGATGACCTAACTTCCATTTCCCTGGATTATGTTACAGGTAAATTATTCCATGTGCATATTGGGTAATTATATATTTCGTACTTTAAGCTATGTTTATTTGGTTAAAATTATTTTTGCGTTCAAGCAAATGTCTGGAAATAAGAAACAACATCTTTGGAAAACAATTTTCCAACGAAAATATTGATCATTCCATATCAAGGTTCGATACCAAAAAGGTAGGGGATTTTTTTTAAGATAAAATTTTACACCAAATATATCTTGCCAAAGTTTAAACTCTAGAACTCTGTCAAATTTTATATATGCTAGATCAAATACTCTTTGGCAAAAAGTGCATAATTAATAGTCTCAAATCATATTGCATTAGAAAAAATATGGCTAGACCCATCGGTTGGGTTTTCTAAATAAAATTTAACTCTAAGGAGGCCCATTTTCATGCTCAGGCCCGTTCTCTTAAACATAGCACTCAAGGATGACAATTAGACGTGGATCTTGAATGTCTATTCTATCTTAGATCTAGGTTTAGGAACTGTTGACTTTGACTAAATCTAGATCTGAATTCTGTCCAGATTTTATTTTTAAAAAAATAAGGTTACGGATATGAGAATATATGACCCTACCCAAAATTTTAAGATTATAAATATATATAACTAAAATTCTCAAAATTCCTAGCCCCCTCCGAAAGACCCTCCAACAAAACGTCCAAACTCTCATCAGATGTGCGACTCTTGTTTCGAATTCATCTATGAATCAATCAATAATTTTTTTCTTTTTATTCTTTTGAATAATTAAATAAGTGAATTTTTTTTGCATTGGGAAATGAGGTTGTAAAATAAGGTGATGAACCAATTACAAATCTAGTAAAAATATTTCATATATCAAGTTTATTACGAATGTGGAGAACTTTTAACTAATTCAACAATAATAAAAATTTCACAGTGTAATCTTCTTTGTTTTTGCTCAAGCATACACACAATAGGTATTTTTCATGTATTTGGTCTGTTACTTATTTTTATTGTCCATGAAAGTTTATCTATTCACTTATAAGTCAAAATTAGTTGTATTTAAATTACTTGTTTAAATTATTATGATTGATAACAACGATAAAATATTGGATACAAAAAAGATATTTGATTACACAAACGCGTGTACAACGAATTTTCCAAATGGCGATTTTGAGGCGACCAAATTCTCAACCCTTTTCTGGCACTGTCACGCCACCGGTGATCATAGTGGGGCACCCACAGGCTCCAGGGAGAATGGCACTCCTCCTTGTACTATTGTGCCACTTGAATCAGATTTGGGATGGCCCAATTATGATTCCATTGCTCCTCCAACCTAGCCCCTTGACTAGGGTTTTGTCAAATGCCCTTCCTACAATCACTTATGTGTTCCCAAAGGAAGTTCCAGCAAGGTTGTCCGACGGTGCTCTTATGCAGTCAGCGCCGTTCTCTTCCTCCTCTCCGATGGGATTTTTGTCTCGAATTAAAGTGCTCCTCAGACTGGACTCTTTTTCCTCCCATGTTGCGTCTACGGATCTCTACCCTCCGAGTTTTGGTCACCCTTTTCAGGCATTGTACCTTGGAGACATAGAGGGCGTGGTTCTGTCAGGTGGAGGTATTGGTCATATTTTGGCTTTGATGTTGCAGACTGGTGATGTACGAGTCAGATTTCAGATTGGGGTTGACACGTTTCTGAATCCGTTATCCTTTCAACCTAGTTATGAGGCTAAGGTTGTTTTCCCTTCCAGTAGGGATCGATATCTGATATCAAAGTGTTCTTCAGGCTGGCCTTTTTTCATCCCTCTTCGAGTCTACAAATTTCTACCCTCCTGGTAGCGCCATTCCATGGAGACACAGAGGCCGTGGTCTTGTTTGTGGGAGGTATGTGCCTTTTTTTGGCTTTGATGACAGAGGCATGGGATGTACGAGTTGGAAGCACGGCTGTCACATTCTTCACGCTCTCATCTGTTATGGCAGCTACTTCCGGTTCTGCGGCATCCAAGCAATATGGGCAGCTTGCTTTATTAGAGACTACTGCGTCTAACAACAGGTCTTCTCCGGATCTCAACGCATCATCCATGATTGGAGGTGTTAGTCACTAGATACAGTAGCATACAACTCTAGTCTATTCGGATGGGTTAGCTTGAGTTGGTTACTAGTTATAGCAGCGTGTTAGCTAGTTTAGTTTCTTGTTTAGGCCTTGAAATTTTTACGCTGTTTATTTTTATTTTTCACTTTTTTTATCTCCATCTGTAACGTGTTCTTTTCTTTATTAATAAAAGTTTCTAATTAGTAAAAAAAATATTTGATTACATATTTATTTAGAATATGAGGATCAATTTTTTTTAAGGTAAAAGATTTTTAAATATTATGGAACCACGGGTCGACCCTCATCTTTCCCAATATTTATGAAAGCGGATAAGAGCAAAGATCTATGTCCACCCTCAAAAAAGAACGCAAGGATCTGGGTACTATGGATTCTGCCCATTTCCATTCTCAGCCCACCAACACTCTCATTCTTCCCATATAAAAGGTAGATTGTTTCTGAAAAGTAATTATAAGTAGTTGTACTATAAAAACCCATAAACCATTAATGATATTATTAAAAAATACGAATAGCAATCTGTAATTTGTCAAAACCTGAAACTCTAGGAAAACCCTTGGGATATGCCTATATAAGTGTGATACCCTAAAATGATATGTTATGTCTGAAAGCCTTAAGTGATTTGATTGATACTATCCATATCAACAAGGTGTACCTTCTTTTGTGGCACACATCTTGAGAGAACTCCAAGGTTAAACGTGTTTGGCCAGGAGTAGGATTAGTATAGGTGACCTCCTGGAAAATTTTCCAGGAAGCGTATGAGTGAGGACAAAATACGCTGGAAAAGACTCGTGTTAGTTTGTGGAGATAGTCGGTCAAATCACGGGGCGTTATAATAAGAATCGTGGAGGCTGGTTGTCCTTACCTCACCTAATTTTGTTTTCTCCCTACTTTAAGGTGGAACGAGAGAGGAGCTTGATGAAGAGGAACTAGGGAATGCGAATGACACAGTGCAAGGACTTTAGGTAAGAAGTTGTACCATTCTGATTCTTGTATTCTAGTTCATATGTAGAAACCCTAGATCGATTCTAACCCTATATGAACTTGTAAGACATTGAGGAGAATGTCGAGTAGTGACTAATACGGGATTGGCGTCGAGGTTAGTTCAAATCTCAGTTTGTATATATGATCCATAATCTGCTTGTATATGATGTGTATTCCATCCATAGAGGATCTGTAACCTGCATGTATTTCTGTTTGTATCTTCATCCTGTGTATAATTTGTGGTTGTTGCGGGAATAAGTGAACAAGTAACCCGAGACAAATTCGGAGTGGTCATCCCAAGGTCGGTCTATACTATGCTAAAGCTAGAGCTAGGCTACGAAAAGAAAAAGAAACAAGATAAGTAAAGTAGTTGTATGTTGTGTTGTTGATGTCCGTTCTCTCGCCCGAGCCCTCCTTATATAGAGTGCCTTGACCTAACCTCCGCGCCTTCAGAATAGGAAATCCTAAACCGCCTCCAAGACCTTCGGCTCAAAGTCTCAATCCCGAGAGATCCGCTTCAAGTTATTTGTTCCTAATATGATGAGATCTTCTTGGCTCTGTACAAGTCATCTTCCTTAAATGAGCAGATCCCATCCTGGAATAGAAAGCTTTCAAAATGTGACAACCAAGCAATCGCGGCCTAAAGAGGAACTTACCAAGCTTGCCAAATATTGAGAATCTCGGCTCAAGTTAGGAAAATATAGATCGTCTTGACCTTCTCGAATCTCCCACGCAAAATCTTGACTCAAGTCCGTCATCGCCCAAGACGGACATCTCGTCAGGCCCAAAGTGAATCTTTAAATGGGCTCAAGCTAATGGCCTCCTCAACCAAAGTGGACCTATTCTCGGAATCGCCTTCCCACCTACGAAGGTCAAATGAGCTTCCCGCTCAGGTCCAAGTTGGCTTCTCGCTCGGCTTCTCGCCTTAGACTCCTCGCTCGTCTTCTCACCTTAGGCTTCCCACCTTAGGTTTCTCGCTCGGCTTCCCGCCTTATGCTTCTCGCTCGGCCTCTCGTCGTAGGCCTCTCACTCGGCCTCTCGCCGTAGGCCTCTCGCTCGACCTCTCGTCGTAGGCCTCTCACTCGGCCTCTCATCGTAGGCCTCTCGCGCGGCCTCTTGCCACTCGGCCTCTCGCTCGGCTCCTTGCTCAGCCTCTCGTCGTAGGCCTCTCACTTGGCTCCTCGCTCGTGCTTTCCACCGGCCTCTCACCTATGTGAGTGAGAAGAATTTCTCGATCGGACTCGCCTACGTGGGCGAAAGGAGCCTCTCGCCTGGGCTCACCAACATGAGCGAGAAGAGTCTCTCGCTCGGACTCGCCTACGTGGGCGAGAGGAGCCTCTCGCCCGGGCTCCACGTACCGATGAACCTGAGCCAATTCTCGCACAATCGGAGATAGATCGTCATCAATTCGAGACATTAATTTCGTGCTCCAAGTATTTCAGTCCATATCTACTCGTATTTCTGTCCTCATATGAATTGTATGCCCATACGTATTTATCTCTATATAAATGGTACACCGTACGTTATTCGTCCGTATGTATGGTGCATTCTGTTAGATGTATTGTCACTATTCGTGTCTCTACATGATTTGTATTCTACCATATTGCCATTTGTGTATAATTGATATTCTGTAATTATTTACGTCCGTATGTATTCTGTTATGAGTGTATACAATCCGTATGATTCTGCTTCGTATATAATTTGGAACTTTGATTTGTTCTGGTCAGGATAATCCTTAGGCTATTGTACTCGTACAATATTTTGTATGCTTTCCATACTCTACGTGAGGCTAGAGAATATATGTACATTGTGGTGAGAACTCTCTTTCGCTTATGTGCCCTATAGCATAAAATGAGAATTTATTGCGTCCCGAAGAATTCCAATAGTCATAACTACGAAATTTTGTCAGTGTTATCTTGTGTTTAATCTAAGTATTGTTGTTGCCCTGTAATGTTAAGTGTTTTGTTATGTTATGTGTTTTGTTTTGTTTTGTTAAATATTTCGGTTTGTTATGTATGTGTTGGGGAAGATCAAGAGTGAGAGCTAGAAGCAAGAACATGGCATCTACTAAGTTTAAGGTTTATTTTTTGATTTTGAGATTTGTTTGTAATTTTTGAAATAAATGGTGCCTTATGAAGATATTTAATATGTGACGATTGACATGATAGTTTTTATTAAAAAAATTAAAATCATGCATCCATGCATTTCGAGAGGTTGTGTTGCCGTGAGTTCAATTCTTTTCTGTTTGAAG
Source organism: Hypericum androsaemum (assembly GCA_963995505.1). Taxonomy (NCBI): domain Eukaryota; kingdom Viridiplantae; phylum Streptophyta; class Magnoliopsida; order Malpighiales; family Hypericaceae; genus Hypericum; species Hypericum androsaemum. Next base: position 6,143,393 of record OZ023196.1, read on the forward strand.
TTATTGGTGTATATCAATTCAAAAGTAATTTCACGATTTACAACAATCACCGCCACGCTGTGACGACGAGTTTTGAGGCAAAAATTATCATTTGAAAGTTACGGCTTTTATAAGATTTTACAACAATTTTTTAAGTGTTATTGTGTTGAATTTTTTATTGAGGTTGAAATTTCTGTACTACATTGACAAGGCGGATTTTTGAGGTCCGCTTGTAATAAATTGAAAGTATGCTGTTGAACCCACGGGGAACGGCGGCACCTAAGGGATATCTACAAGCTAGACTAGATTGGTTATGTTGTTTTTGGTTATTTTTTGTTGTTTTTGGTAATTTAGCTGATGAAAATCTAAAAGACTAGGAGGAAGCAACAATGGAGAAAGTCAGCAAGGCACTTTCCATGCTATCCTCTAAACTTGGCTTCTCATGGACATATTAACGCTTGTGGCGATCTTAGGTGAATCTAAAGTGTGTTGCTTCACATCACAAAGAAGGCTATCAGGTTACACGGCCTACCCATTGGACACCTCGCCTTGTGAGTTGTCAACCTCACGTAAGCTTGCCTGAGTGACGTAGGCACGTTATATTTATGTTTGTTAGATATTTATCTAGTTATTTTGGATTGACCATCCGAGGTCTATATCTATGATTTTATTATTATTTATGAGTTAATTAGGTGTTACAAGTTATTTAAGATTCTAGAATTAACCCTAGCTGAATATAAGAGTTGGTAGCTCATAGTTTTGAGATAGCTTAGATTTGATAATTGATATTTCATAACCGCAAAGTTTTTATTAAGAGAGTATTTCTCTTTCGTTGCGGCCGAGCCGTGTATTTCCAATCTCCTTTTCTTGATCCGAGCAGTGACACGCTCAACCTGTCCTTGATACAACCCTAGAGAGTTCGATCTAGTTCTATCAAGGCAGTTTCCGCATTAGATCTGTCATATCCCTTTATTTTAGTTTTTGCTTTCGCTACGCTACGTCAGGTGGTATCAGAACTTCGTTCATCCTGTTCGGAGTTCGATCTTGCTTGATGGTGTGTGTGTTGTTTTGAAAAAAAGAAGAAAAAGGCAGAAGACCGATTTAGGACTTTTTAGGGGAAAACCCACCAGGCGCTGCCGCCCCCTCTGCGTCCAAGGGGCCGCCGTGCACCACCAACCTGTCAACCATTGACCGTTCCCGCCGCCCGCACGAGATCGCTGACCGTCCCGCACCGCCGCCGTCCATCCGGAGATCCTGTAATCCACGGCCACCGTTCGAAGTTTAAGAAACCGACAAAGGGTTTCTGGACGAGACCTCCGCTCGAGCCATACTGATGCCGCCCGCAGCGAGTCCACCACCATACTAGCCCACCGGCATCGGAATCTCTGCTGCCGCCATCGGTGGTGATTTTCTGGTTTGATTTCCCCCCTTTTCAGAATTAGGGTTTGATTTGGGAAATTTGGACTGGACTGAAATTTGGCAGACTTTTGGGACTGGTTGTGTAGCTAGAAGAACTTGAAGTACGGTTTTGAAATTGTGGCAGAGTTTGCACTGATTTGGATATTTACCAGAAGGTAAACTTACAAACTGGTCTCTGAGATTTCAGAAGATTGCAGATTAGTCCTTTTGGGTTAGAATTAATGTGAGGAGCACAATTAATTGCAATATGGTTAACTTGTTTATTCCTACAGCGAGTGATATTCCTATTCTCGATAGAGGAATTCATAAACATGATTTCATCAATTGGCTTGTGAATATTGATTTATATTTCATCGTGAAAAGCTTTCGAAGTAAAGTGTCGAAATCTGTGCCATGCCCCTAAAGATGACCTTATTCATGTAATTCCGAACATCCCAACAAAGTTGACCCCTGAGATTCTATTGCGACCAAATCATTATCGACGTGGAGCATCATCATCTAACTTGTGTTGTTAATCAAATTTCTTTTGATCATTTTTTGGAAATACTTAACGCTTAACAAAACTTGGGGTTGGTCCGGAAAAAAAAATAAGCGGGGTGCTCAAAGGAAGATATTTTTCCCAAAGAAATTCCAAGAATTGGTGAGGTAGACCCACCGAGTATAAAAGCTTGAGATTTCAACTCATAATCCCCCTGCTTCTTAAATCTCCTCCTGAAAAAAAAAGCTAGGAAAAAGGTTCGCAGGACTAGTGAAATTGATCAAATCATTATACTTATAGACACGGTTTTTAATGATTGTCAAATCTGTAGACACGATTTTTAATTAAATCTGATGATCTAAATGAAATCTCATCCGTGTAGGGACAACTTTTATATTGTCCCACTCAATCTAAAACCTTAGGAAAAACCACAAAAAGAAGAAACTCCTCCGACTTAGGCATCACAGTCCACGTGGAGGCCGCCCAAGAATCCCGCCATGACGCAAGTTTTCTTGGAAGCTCCCCCATGGCACCGACATCTACCGGGCCATGATCGCATACGCCAGAAACGTGGCCCAAACGGCCGTCACGGTGCTCTCAGCCTCGGGGATGGTCCACAACGTCATTTTCCATGTAGTTGAGGTCCACGCCCTACCGAGTGAGTCTTTGATCAGAGAAGGCGTTCTTCGTTCAAGATAGTTAGTTCCATACAACGTGGCATATTACTATTTTAGTCTTATCCGTTCATTGGAAAATCTTTACAAGTCCGTCCATGTATGCTCCGGCGAGTTCCGATTGCCTCCCAATTCATTGGTTAGAATAAGAATTTAGGGACTGGAAATGGACAAGTAATGGCCAAGAGTGTCTTTCTTGAATGAGGCCTCTCCGTATTTTGTATTGAGCAGTACCTCGGCTTTCTTAATTTCTCTTTTGTTTTATATTAATTTGACTAATTTAAATATAAACCTAATAAAATTAACCGGATGGTGGCCACACTGCCTAAGAGCAGTCATCTCCGAAGTCGAGAGGTCGCTTAATGACAACCTCATAAAGTCATAAAACACGCGTCACTTGTTTGGGAGAAAGGGCTACTTTGAAATTGGTAAATATTAGGAAATAGTCCATCTTTAGTATTGTTGTATCACAAAACATATTTAAATATCCTATAATTTAAAATTCATCGGTTGAGTCTAACTTATATTGTATTAAACTAACTATCTTATCTTGAACAGATTAAAATCAATAAAAAAAGGGAAAAGTCCACTTTCGTACCCTGTGGTATCGACCAAAATCACTTTAGTACCCTGTGGTAAAAAACCGATCAATCGAGTCATACTTATTCCAATTAACATCAAAAAGGGCCTCGGGCAGCTGCCCAGAGCTGCCCGAACCTACCCGAGTGCTGCCCGGGCCACGTGGCCAGCCATGTCACCAATTTTGATGACGTGGCGCCACGTCACCAAGAGGAGGAGGAGGAGGCGGGGAGGAGGAGGGGGAGGAGGAGGAGGAGGAGGACGCGGGGAGGAGGAGGAGAGGAGGAGGGGGAGGAGGACGCGGGGAGGAGGAGGAGAGGAGGAGGGGGACGTGGGGGAGGAGGGGAACGCGGGGAGGAGGAGGAGGGGGGCGTGGGGAGGAGGAGGACGCGGGGAGGAGGAGGACGCGGAGGAGGAGGGCAACGTGGGGAGGAGGAGGAGGGGGACGCGGAGGAGGAGGAGGAGGAGGAGGACGCGGAGGAGGAGGAGGAGGAGGAGGACGCGGAGGAGGAGGGGGACGCGGGGAGGAGGAGGATGCGGAGGAGGAGGGGGATGCGGGGAGGAGGAGGAGAGGAGGAGGAGGAGGAGGAGGGGGACGCAGAGGAGGACTCGGAGGGGGACGCAGAGGAGGAGGAGGACGCGGGGAGGAGGAGGAGGAGGAGGAGGATGCGGGGAGGAGGAGGAGGAAAATCGGAGGAGGAGGGGAATTGGTGACGTGGCGCCACGTCATCAAAATTGGTGACGTGGCTGGCCACGTGGCCCAGGCAGCGCTCGGGTAGGTTCGGGCAGCTCCGGGCAGCTGCCCGAGGCCCTTTTTGATGTTAATTGGAATAAGTATGACTCGATTGATCGGTTTTTTACCACAGGGTACTAAAGTGATTTTGGTCGATACCATAGGGTACTAAAGTGGACTTTTCCCATAAAAAATGAACTTATTCTTCTATTGAATTGTTTATACACTTCAAATTCGAAAAAAAATCTTATAATATTAAAATTAAATTGTAAAATTTGATATTTCATAATTTTTTATTGAATGTTGATGTGTAATGTAGTAGATGTCTTGAATTTATTTAAATTTTATTCATAATTAATTTTTGATTAAAAATTATCAAAAAAAAGAACATTAAAAGGTTGAACCCTGCAATCCCTGAGTCTCCAAAAATGTAGGTTATAAATCTAACAATAAAATATTTGTTGGGTCAAAAGTAGGATATAGATCCTACTCAAAAAATTAGAATATAGATAAGGTTTTATCAACACCATACCTTACCCTATTCAACCCATTGCCATCTTTAATTATTAATCATTTACAAATTTTAGCTCGCGGTAATCAAAAGGAGGGGCAAGTGGGACTTAATTTAGGGGGCCAGGAAATCAATGGAAGCCCGAAACGGGTTGAAGAAAATGGGCCTGGTCCGAAACGGCCTGATGATGGAGAACATGGGCCAGGTTTCTCATAGGAATTAGGATGTTGAGCCTGGTCCAAATGGAAACAACAACATGGGCTCAAACAAGGTGGAAAATCGGCTTGGTAAAAAAACAGAAGGTGAAATCAATATCAGGAAAAGTACGAGGCCCAAAAAAAAAACTCAAAGCGAATGAAATCAAGATGCAGATCAACAAAGTCAACAAGGGGCTTGGCCCTCTCGAAAAGTTCTCCTCATGCGAGTTTGCTAGATGTCTAGAGATTCAACAGAAGATTATCACAAATTAACCTTAATATAAACCCTATCTAATTAGCTACTTTTTAGATAGGTTATTATCTTATAGTTCTCCTTAGACATTTGTGTGATTTAGGGTTCTTGGTGATTTTTGGAGTGTGAGGTGGTGGTTTTTTGGTGATGTTTTCTATTTTGTAATCCTAGTCAGCAATATAAAATGATGTGAAATATTTATATTCTATCTCATTTATGGAAAATGAAGTTATTGGTTAAATGGTGGTGGAATATTTGTAATCTATTTCATTTTTAATGACACACGGTGATAAAACGTTTTTAACCCTAAATTCTATTTTTTCAAAAAAAAGTGTAACATCTGAGTAGCAAGTCCAGATTCTAGGGCGGGGAACCTGAATCCCGCTCCGTATAAATACAAAGTTGTGAATTCTCCAGAATTTAATTCTTATGTCGTGAATTTGTGAAGTCTTTTTAAATATATGATCATACCAACGTGCGAACAAACACTTAAAAGGTATGCTATGGTATGCTCTAAAACACAATCAAAAGTTGATTGTAACTTGTTTCTATTCGTTACAGCATTATGATTTTATTATTATGTTAAGGTGGTGTCATCCTTCATTTAAATGGAAGTTTCATCGTTATCATTTAGTATATGGTTGTATCATTATACATTTTGGTTCCATTAACTGCGCACATCCATCATTCAATGTGGTTCCATCATTCGGTTAATATGGTTTTATCATTATATTATTATTAATATAATATGATTTCTATCATTAGGTAACACTAGTTTCATTATTGTGTGAAATTTTTTTTGAAATGAAAAAAATATAAAAAGAGCAATGCGGATAAACATTTGTGAATTGACCCAAATACTCGTGAAATATCTCATAAGTATCGTCTTTTCCAAAATCTCATAAAAATCGAATCCACTCATAAAGATCGAATCCACACCAGGTAATGTATTCGACTTCCTCTAAGCTTGTAGCATTCGTATCATAATTAGGTAAAGTGACACTTGTTGGACAAAAACGAGACTTTCCTGGCTTAATTTTCAAACTTTGATTGGGGTAGGAAACTGGAAAAAATGCTACTTTTTAAATTTCACACCATATTTCTAAATAGAATTTATCGATTTCGAATACCACAAATTCCAAAATAAACTGTCTATTTGTAAATAATTGGCTTCACCGTTATTTATCAAGGGGAGTGAAAAGAACCGTTGTTGCTTCATTTGAGATTGAATCAAGATATTTCTCGGATGCATGTCTCATGATTGCAGATTCTCTAGGACAGTATGGACTTTCCTTCTACCACGACCTCTTCAGGGCTTCTATACCGAGACTGATCTCCGCCTATAACTCTGGGCCAATTTTTCAGACACCACCATACCCACGGATGGCCCGCCGTGGGCAACGACCTTTGTGATGCTTGCTGGTGGTTATGGCGATGGAAGAGCGACTCTGCTTCCGGCTAGGGCACCCCCCCCCCCCCCCTTCCCTCATCACTTCACAAGCACAGAAATTTGCTCGTGTCCTTGCGGACCGAAATACTCCATTACCCCCTATCGTGAGATCCTAGTTTCCTGGCAGTGACCCACTGAGGGCTTCGTCAATCTCAATACAGATAGAGTTTCGATGGGCAATCCGGGTCCTGCTAGTTATGCGAGTTTCTAAGGGTATCAGGAGCTGTACCACCTTTGCTGCAGAGCTTTGAGCTTTGGACTTTGATCCTCAGACTTGAGATGATGTGAGATAAGGGGTTCTGACGGGTTCTGGTGGAGGTAGACTCGTCTCTGACCATCTTATGCGTTGGACGAGATGTTGATCGGGCTCACCTATTGGCGTCCCTGATCTCGAGAGCGCGGGAGCTGCTGGTATGGAGATGGGAGATTGATATCTAGCAAACATGGCGGGAGGGCAACTAGTTGGTGGACGCCCTCTCGAAGCACGCGCTGGAGATTTCGTATGTATGTTGTTTCTCATGTACCTTAAGACTCTTGTTTTGAGGTGTATCTCGATGATTTGCGGAGAGTTAGACTCCCATGTTGTACTCGTGCGGCCAGGAATGATTTACGGGAATCAGATTTCGAGGTTTCAACATTAAGGCGAGTCACTCTGACCTCGCAGAGGTGCTCTTTCTCTCTTACAGATTTTTTCACTGAATTTTTACCGTCTGAAAATTTTACTGAGGCTGACGGTCGCATTCTCGAAAGAAGGGATCTCATTTCTAAGGTTGATGATGAGGTGCCTTGTGGCCTTTTAGTTAGGAAGACCGGTTACCGTTAGGTTATTTTTGCTGATGTACTTGAATTTAATTTTTTGCATTTATACAGGAACATTACCCCATCTTTTATACCGAAAAAAGCAAGGTATTTCTTGTTCAAAGGACCTAACATAACTTATCAAAAAAAAAAGAACCTAAACAAGTTGGAGTAAAGTGCATTTTTCGTAGGATGAGGAAAAGTGGCCGAACTTTGACTTGCTACATTGTCAACCTCCCATTGTTGGGCAATTTTTGCTTTGACTTACGTAATTTATCTTTAATTTGGTGGAAACCCACATTGAAGCAATTCTACGAACCGGAAATAATTTTAGCATTTCTTGCTCGACAGGAACTCTGCATGTGACTTCTGACATGAAAACTTAATTTCCACCTCTAGTTTTTTTTAGAATTTTTAGTATTCAAATATTAATGTTCCAATTAATTCATATTCGAGTCGGGTAGGATTTTTGAAAAGTTGTAAATTTCTTCCAATAATTATCTAACACTGCATTCCTAAGGACTTGAACTTGAGACCTTTAGAATAATTCACTTGGTAATAAGACAATAGATTATACTTGTAATAAGCTACTTGGAATGTCTCAACTTCCTATTTAGTTATTGTCTAATATAATAGGATTCTAATTAGGAAGGAATTCTAGGGTTAGTCTCTTATGAATAGGAGGGTACTGTTAAGGAGTTCATTGGGTAAAGCACAATGGGTGCATTAGTGTAGGTAGGGAGAAATTGTGCATTAGTATAGGCAGGGAGAAGGGCTTGAGGCGGGTAGCCTCGCCATAGCCTATGTATCTATTGTATTTCATATAATAGTGAAAGATTGTCTATACCCCTGTGGAGTAGATCAGTTGACCGAACTACGTATACTGCGTGTCCTCAGTGTTCCTATTATTCTCCTATCTCTCTATTGTTGTGCATGGATCTATCGCAAGTATTTCTGCTGCCCTAACATAAGCTGTTTTTCGCATTTCTTATATTGGGACTAAATCAATAAATTCCTTAGATATACTCATATATGAAATTGTTTATTTATTTTATCAATATACTATACTTATACTTATGAGAATTAGTCCAAATGATAAATGATTTGAATTTAATTAAGAAGTTTTTAAATTTAAATCTTAGGAATGTAAAAAATATGGTCAAAAAACATTATGAATGTTCACATGCAATAGTGGGCAAGTTATATTCCTATATAATTAGGATATAAAAAATGTAAGAGATACTCATAGTTACAGCTTGAGCAAACTGTTGGTACTTTCATCTTTGCAGTGGCAACGTTATTTGGGATTGAATCTTAGATGAGGCCAGAATAAACTGTGTATTTTTAAACCCGAATTGCACGCCTATAAGCTTTTAGTCTTAACAGTAATGAAGTTCCCAAAATACAATGTTCGAACTTCGTGTTTAGTAGGAAACTACTAGCTAAATACCTTTCAAACTTTTTGTGGATGCAGAACTCTGACACTATTGAGTATGAAAAATGCTATGCTCTGAAAGGGGAGAGAAGAGAATAAGCTCTAGAAGTGTGAGTTGTAGTGATTTGGACTGAAGTCACGAACCTCTAACAGCCAAATCCGAGTTAATGGCAACTATAAATACCCCTATTAACTTTGCTATTACATGAGTGATGAATTTTTCATATTTACTTGACTGTTACTAGAAGAATTGACTGCCACCTTTAAATATAAATTCGCACATTTTTTAATCCAAAAAGTCAGCTTGCGGAAAGAAGAAGAAATATCTAGAAGGTGAATTTGTCCCAGCTCAAGCCTAAATATTTTTGGAGCAAAAAATGGAACGAGAAGTCCAGCCCGGGACCAAAAAGATAGACTGTGAAACTTGGAACAATTCTCACAAACTCACGAACTCGCAACGTGATATGCAACCCGTGGCTCACAGCCGGCACCCACGTCGGCACTCGAGCTCGAGCTCAAAAATTAAATTTTTTGCAAGTATTTTATATCGTTACGGAACTTTCTAAACGAGTTTCACATTGATCTCATAAATACCCATCGGTGTGACCATATTTTAACTATCTCAAATTTGCTCATTTAATCATTTAATGGTTATGTTTAATTATACATCTCTCTCTCATTAATTTCTTGGGTCCAAACCCAACACACTCAATTGTGTGTACAAACTCCAATTCTGCAACAGAAGATACGATTAGCAGAGGCCCATGAATAGAGTCCGAAAGTGGATACCAGAAATTCAACAACAACAAAATATACACTACTTTTGCCTGAGTACCATTCATCACAAGCTCCAGTAAGAAAACAATACGTCTTGCCTCTATATTAAGAGAGACAAAATTAAGGATATTAGAGTTCATCGCCCGAGGAATATGCTCTTTGAATATTCTCATTGCATGTACATGAGATGACCGAAATCGTTCTCGTTGTTATGCCATGTGATTCTCCCAGCAATTTATTCTCTCTGAGAAGAGTTTTCTTTTAAGAGGATTTGACTTTTATGTATATACAGTTTTGGTGCATCCTTATAAGTGATATCCACTATTTATAAGATATAATTGAATAACAACTAATTTAAGTGACATTCTTATAAGTGATATCCATATATAAGATTTGAATATCAAAAATTCAAATCTCTTACAACTTTTGCCAACTTTTGCTTATTCTCAGTGGTTTCCATGCAAGTCTCTCTTTTTCTATAACCTTCTGCTTTATTTGCAAATATCCACGGGCAAAAATTAATATAGTCGAGTGTTATCAAGTGTTGTCGATCATAATGTAAGAGGTGACTATCTAAATTCTATTGTTCCATTTGTAAAGTTCGAATTCCAGTCAAGTCTCTTACAATATTTATCGTATCCCGTTTGTTGTTCATTTATATTTTTATCTACTCTCTAGTATACCAGAGTAGAATATTGTTAGAGTATTTTTTTTCATTAATGTTTTTTATATCTGTGAAACTTACCAAAATCTCCTAAAAATTCTAAGTCACTTAACAATTTTAACCGAATCCATTATCACTTTTCTTTGGTTACAAGGAAAGTGTACTTCAAAAAAAAAAGTTGCAAGGAAAGTGTAAATAAAGCTAATTCCCCAAGCTTTGTACGTAGTAAATACACTGACATGTGAATTGGCAAGAAGCAACACTCACATGGTTGGCCGTCCACTCATACGGATGGCTAGCTTAGCAAGCTTCATGATTTTTATTCTTTTAATAGGCGCGAATTGTATTAAATTCGTCTCAATTTTATCTTAACAGTTGATACCACGTTATGCACAATCAATTACTGTTGGCTTCATAACTATTGGTTGTTAGAGCCATTATTCTGTCAATATTTAATTACTTTGTTTGCTATCAGTTGAGCAATCTATTACTTTCTTGAAATACCCCATAGTTGCAAATTTAAGTAAATCTCCAATTCACAACACCAATTATGTTACATGTTTCTTTCTCTAAATTTTATGGAAAAATTAATAATACAAATTTAATGTATATATCCATTCCACACATGGAAAAGATCCAAAAAACTTGAAGCAACGTGGAAATTTCCACCAAAACAAACAATCCGTATGGAAAAAAAGGCACGAGTTCCACCCCCTGAACCCTTCAAAAAAAATTTTGGTTTATTAACACTTTGTATCCAAGTCATCGGGCTGACTAATCCAAGTTCGAGCCGGATAAGATTTTTAAAATGTGGCAAAAGTCTCCTAACAAGTATTTAACACTGCTGCGTTCTCAATGACTCGAACCCGAGACCTTAGTTAAACTAGAACAACTCTCTCATCAGTTAATTTAAGTAGTTGTTGGTAAAAAAAAAAAAGGACCCTGAACCCTTCAACTTCAAGTTGAATTAAATCCAATCGTCTCTCTTTTCCAACAGAAGAACAGAGAGGGAAAAAAGCCCTTTCACATTGCTTAGCCAAATGGGGATTTTGTAACTTTCCTTATTTGACACACTTTATTAAAAATATATATATAATGCCACTTAATAATTAATTTTGGCCAACTCATGTTTTATCTTTATCTATAAATACCCCTGAACCAAAACAAAATTAGGCAGAGGAGAAAAAAAACACAAAAACCAAAACAAAAAAGAAAAATAAAAGAAAGCGAGCGAAACTCCTCTGAGTCGACTCGCTCTTATTTCCCGGGTTCTCCCTGACTCAGCACCGACTTCCTCGTCCAAGCTCTCTTCCACCTCGTCGTTCCTAAGGTAATTCCAACTACGAAACGTCGCCGTTTTTCGAAGCTTACAATGTGGGTACATGGTTTCCTGAAATCTCCGAATAAATTTTCCTTTTTTTTTCCATCAACCAAACTGCTTAAAGTTTGGATTTTGATGGTATATTCTATCTGGGTTTCTTCTATTTTAGAGGAACGTATTCGAAATTCCAACCCTTTGGTTCCTCTCGCGTGCGTTTCCCAGATCCGGGAAGCTACGGTTTCGTTTTTGGTTTCTTAATGTTTGTTATTTCTGGGATCTGTCTTTTGAACCCTTCCTTTCTCATGTTATTAACAATATTGTCGAAAGAATTACTTGTAATCTCGCTACCGCCCGCCTCGTCAAAACTTTTGATGCGGTAAAACCAGTGGGAATAAACCGCATCACAGAAAGAGTACCGTCAACAGCCAATAGCAGCTTGGAGTTGTGCTTAGTATGGCTGTTGTTACTGCAACTTTAGCTCAATACCTGGCTGCCCATGTTTGTTGATTTTTCTAGGAGTGTTCAAGACAAGTCTTTGACTTTTTTTCTGTTTTGAAGTCAATTGAGGCGTGCTTGGTAATAAATGGTGCGATTTGGTCATAAGTATTGGCTTTTTTTTTTGTGTTGGCTGTCTTCCATTGACGTGCTTGTTTCTTCGTGATGCTTGATCCAGCATCTTCAAATTGAGGTTTACTTGGTTCCTGTTTAGTCCCGGAACTTCTGCTATCGACCCGAATTGAGTTGTTTCCAACCCTTTTTGATTTACAGCAGAAGAAAGGAGTCTATCACTATGAAGGCCCTCATTCTTGTTGGAGGTTTCGGAACACGGTTGAGGCCATTGACACTCAGTGTCCCGAAGCCGCTTGTAGATTTCGCCAATAAGCCCATGATCCTACATCAGGTTCGAATTTCCAATCACGGCTTTACTAATAGCGTGTATTATTTGGATAGAATTTTGTCAATTTGGTTTAATCTGAATATATTGCATTTTGCAGATAGAGGCTCTTAAAGCAGTTGGAGTGACTGAAGTCGTTTTAGCTATCAACTATCAGCCAGAGGTACACGACGAGAACAAATTTCTTTAGTCGTAGGGATTAGTTAATATAGGTCTGTTAAGATGCTTACTGTCTTGCTTATCTATGCAGGTGATGTTGAATTTCTTGAAGGACTTTGAGGCAAAGCTTGGGATCACGATCAGTTGCTCACAGGAGACGGAGCCACTTGGAACTGCTGGTCCTCTAGCTTTGGCTAGGGACAAGCTTATCGATGGATCCGGTGAACCATTTTTTGTTCTCAACAGCGATGTGATCAGCGAGTATCCGTTCAAGGAAATAATTGATTTCCACAAAGCTCATGGAGGAGAAGCTTCCATCATGGTGACCAAGGTAATAAATTATTATTATTATTATTATTGAACTCTCTGCATCTTTTTGCATGTCTTTTTTGGATATCCAACTCGAAAATCACACAGTTGAATTGGTGAATATCTTCTGTGTTATGCTTCAGGTGGATGAGCCATCCAAATATGGTGTGGTGGTCATGGAAGAATCAACAGGGAGAGTTGAAAGATTTGTTGAAAAGCCAAAAATATTTGTGGGCAACAAAATTAATGCCGGAATTTATCTGCTGAACCCATCTGTGCTTGATCGCATTCAACTGAGACCCACATCAATCGAAAAGGAGGTTTTCCCGAAAATTGCAGCTGACAACAAGCTCTATGCGATGGTTCTTCCTGGGTTTTGGATGGACATTGGACAGCCGAGAGACTACATTACAGGCTTGAGGCTTTACTTGGATTCTCTGCGCAAAAAGTCTTCGTCCAAGCTGGCCGCTGGCTCTCACATTGTGGGCAATGTCTTGGTGGATGAGACTGCCACAATTGGAGAGGGATGCTTAATTGGACCTGATGTTGCAATAGGCCCTGGCTGTGTTGTTGAGGCAGGAGTTCGACTCTCTCGCTGCACTGTTATGCGTGGAGTTCGTATTAAGAAGCATTCTTGTGTCTCGAGCAGCATCATCGGCTGGCACTCCACGGTCGGTCAATGGGCTCGAGTGGAGAACATGACCATCCTAGGTGAAGACGTCCACGTCTGCGACGAGATTTACAGCAATGGGGGTGTGGTCTTACCCCACAAGGAGATCAAAACCAGCATTTTGAAGCCTGAGATAGTTATGTGAGGTTACCGGGGCCGAGCATTGTCGGACCCCCGAAGGAAACTACAGTCATAAGTAATCTATTGAGTCTCGTGTTGCATTTGACCTATTGTCATTCCAGAAAGTTGAGTTTGTTCCAAGTTTGAGCAAGTGTAAGAAAGGTGAAAGGTCGTTTTTCGTTTTTGTAAGGGGCAGCAATTTGTTTTTTTGCTCGAGAATGTGTATCTTTATTTGTGTACATAGAACAATAAGCTGTCATGAGATCTCATGTAATTTATCGTAATTGGTATTAGTGGGTGTATTTTTATTCTCAAGTCGAGTATTATCAAGCACTGTTATATGAATGATTCTTCTAATATTGTCTTTTACATTTGTAAAGTTGATTGTAAATAAATTCGAATCTCTTATTATTTGCACTTATCGGTCTAAGATTACTATACTGATATAAAGTGTCGGTGGCTCAAGTTTGTAGGCTTCCTCTCATTTGGCATAAGATACTACTGGCACATAAAGTCAAAACAAGCCACATGCTGATTAGCTTCTGAAGCTGCATGAATATGATGAACATGCTAATGGAAAAGATATCGGTATTAAATATTTGTTGGGAGATGTTGTCACTTTTAAAATATTATATTTGGCTCGAATTTGGATTAATTGAATACGCGTGGTATAAAAAACATTTATACACATCAATTGCCGCCCAGCAGCAGCCTCATTATAGAGATGATGGACCAGACCAGTGATACTTCCAGGCAAGGACAAGCAACTCCAGCCGGACATCGTTAATGCAGACACAAAAAGGCAATGTTGCAATTTATGTCTCCACGTGACCAAACAAATTATTTATTCTTTGGATTTTTTTTTTGGTAAGCTGCAGTTTTATTCTTGGATTTGAGAGAAGGTGCATCCGTTTTTTCCTTTTGTAAAAAGATTTAACGCATTAATAAAGGTGTATTTACGTCATTTAACCTATTGTATAAATAATATTGTCTATTGAAAATCAATTGAGTAATAATGATAGATGGATTTTATATTTATTGAGATAGCCGCCAACAAAACTATGTTAAAATACTACAAGAAATAAACGTCAGAATATTTTTCTGTCGACCATTGTTGTCGATTTTTCCCGCAAAATAACCAATTACAAAATAAGAACACATAATAATTATGTCCCAAGTTCCAACTACAATATTTAAGCCTTATTTAGCGGGTGTCACATCTTATAATTAATTGTATTTATGTCGGTTACAAAGTACAGTAAAATCCCTCTAAAGTGATATCGATGGGACCAGAGAAAAATATCACTTTAAAATATGTTATCATATACGAGAGATTTATGTTTTTGACTCCAAAATTATTAAAAATTACTTTTGGTCAATAAATACGTAAATACTAAAAATTATTTTTTATATTCAAGTCACCTAAAATCTCGACTTATAGCGTTATTTAAATGTAATATTTGATTGCGATATTTTTTAACAATAAGACGACGATAAAACAGAAAATTTGAAGATAGTTTTTTTTTGTTGGTAAAATTTAGGCGGGTTGACCTAAACCCGGGGCTCTATACGTCATTGGGTTTGTTTCCCTCCCAAACAAAGTTTTGCCATTTCTGTAATGGGTGGAAATTGACCTACCAACCCCTGAAATGAAGCAGGACCCATTACTGTTCTACCCACCTTACGTTGGTAATTTGAAGATAGTTTAGAATATGAATGGTGGTGTAAAATTTATCAAACAAGCAAGTCTGGCACAAATTGTATCTTAAAATATTTTTAATATTAATAAAATATGTAAAAATATATGTATTTATTCAAAAATATTACTTTATGCAAAAATTGATACCGAGATTTACCACTAACATCTTCTAAAAAAGTATTAGTTATCACGATAGAGGGGTTATTAAAAAATTTAAAATTAGTTTCGATTCGGGACCATGACTTTTTATCAATTTAAAGAGGTTATTACTTTCCATAAAATCACTTTATAGAAATTTTACTGTATAATACATGCGATTCTGGATTATCAGCCTCTTTAACATCTAAAAAAAGCCAGATACTAGTTCGAAGAAGGCACTAATTCTGAACACAGTTTGATATGAACTAAAACCTCTCTAAAAATATATTATTGAGATCAGAAAAAATATCAATTTAAAGAAATTATTACATAAAAAAAGTTTACATTTTTTCCTCCAAAAATATTAAAATTGAGTTTTGAGCAATAAATATGTAATTACCAAAAATTACTTTGTCTATATTCAAATTACCTATAATTTCGAATTATAGCATTTTTCAAATGCTAACTTTGACTGAGATATTTTCTTACAACGAGACGGTAATCACAATGATCATTTGAAAATAATTGAAAAGATGAATACTTATGTAAAATTTATGAAACAAGTAAATCTAGCATAAATTAGTATCTTATAATATTTTTTAAGATTTCTAAAATATGTAAAAGTGTATGTATTTATTCAAAAATATCACTTCATACGAAAATTGAGACCAATATTTAACACTAAAACTTTCTAAAAAAGTATTAGTTATTAAGATAGAGAAGTTATTAAATTTTAGTATTCATCCCGACTCGAAATCGAGACTTTTTATCAGCTTAAAGAGATTATCACTTTAGAGAGATTACTTTACAAATGTTGAAATAAATAGTACAATATTAAAACTTGAATTTAGTAGGGAGAGATTTATCATTATTTGATATTTTGTCCAACTCCAACATTATTAATCAAAAATTAATCAATCCACTAAAAGTTAATTTCTATAACATATCAAAACTCTCTTTTAAGAATTTGTGACTCCATATAACTTTTTGTAACCCATTTTCTCCAATTTTTTTATGTGCAGATAATATATTTTGACATTATCTCACCTTATTATAATTTATAATAATGCTCTAAAGATTTGATCGACTATTTTCACAGATATCACAAATTTTTTTCAAAGTGTTTTAGCCTCACTCATATGCACCCTGAGAAACTTTCCACGAGGTACACCTTGTTGATATGAATAGTACGATCAAATTATTTAAGTCTTTCTTAAAATATAATGTCGGGGTGTTGGCCAAGTTCGTTTAAGCTTAATATTTGACAGAAAATAAGTTGCACATTGTTAATATAGATAGTATAATCAAACCACTTAAGTATTTCTTAACATATGAGTTACTGCAATAGTGGGCATTTAGATTTGTTATGCAATGGTCTATCTAGGCCAATTGCATAGGAAGTTATTTAGGACTCAAGTAGCCAAAGGGTATCTAATCTAACGACACAAGGAGTGTACTAATTTAAGAATGTACGGGGTTCAAATCTTGGCATGGTGTAAAAATTTATCTTTTAGAAAAAAAGCTCGGGTAGTATATGTTTTGAATGCAAGATTGCGTATATGCAATCTTAATGCGATACACTCTTTCCCTATCTCATTTATTTTTTACACAGTTTTACCGAGGTAGGAATTATTGAGGCTGTGATTGCAACTTCTATAGATAAAATCTTGCATTCGGGGTAGGTCGGAGAGTTTTAAAATCTTGTTGTATATGTTTTGAATGCAAGATTGTGTATATGCAATGTAACGCGAGACGCTCTTTCTCTATCTATTTTTTTTCACACAATTTTACCGATGTAGGATTTTACTGAGGCTGTAATTGCAACTTCTAGAGAGAGAATCTTGCATTCGGGGTAGGTCAGAGGGTTTTGTAAATTTTTTTATATAAATAAAATTTACTCATAAAAAATATGAGTTTTTTTTAATGGCAAATATATGAGGCATTGCATTGCATCTACTCTCTGAATTTTCTCATCCAAAGACAATGCCTGTGCCAATTAGGGTACTAGTGGACATGAATGTGGTAGCTGGTCACACATTTTGAATTCCAACTTATTGCTTAAAAAATATGATCATCCTGTTCCAACCACAAGAAACTTTTTCCTGTTGAGACGTCAAAATCTACGACGACTTGACAGCAAGCAACCTAACTATCGTTTACTATGTTGACTTATCGTTGAATTGAATAATTAATCACCAAAATATCTTATTCTTTTGGCGATTGAATGTAGGAAATTCCGAGAAAAAACAGTCAGGTGAAACAGTTAATAAAATTTTATAATTATACTTCCATAATTTGGGCCGCTATTCTCTCATCACTCTACCAAAAATCTTCACTCCTAACTCCTAAGTGATCATTGCTAAAATAATTAATAGATAATCGCATTGTACCACGACAAGTTTTGAATTGTGAAGTTTAGGATGTGGTCAACTTTTGAAATTATGATTTTTATTTTGGCCAGCTTTAGGGCCTCTAAAATTTCGTGCTTTTTTCTAAAACTAAGTCGGTTGGTCTTCGAGCTTTAAAAAAAAAGTCGACTCGTATTAGAATATTTATTTGAGCAAATAATTAAGTTCAAGTGGGTCAGATCATTTTATTTTTTTAAGGGATGCATCCTTAAATGCACTATGGCAATGTGTAATAACACATAAATATGTTCTGTTGGAGGTTCTTTAATGCGAAACTACTTAATTAAATTTTGTGAGGATCTAAGCAGAAGTTGTTGAGAGGCTTTCAGGTCCAAGTCAACTTTGCTTTTGTTATAAATTATGGTGATAAGAAGAGTATTTCGTCTGTCTCTGGTTCACCGGGTAAAAGGTCCTCTGATTACAATTTTAAAGAAGCAAGATATTTAAAATTTTGGAAAAAAATCACTTTTGTAGTTTGACACTTTTTAAGAAAGTATCACATGATTTTTTTTTCCTATTTTGGTAGCAAAAGTTTTCCAAATTCATATTTTTTGAGATAAATTGATAACCATGATTACTCTTTTCCGGCTTGTGTTTGCATGTTTGACCAAATCAATGACAGTTCACATTTCTCTCTCATATCAACACTGACATAATTTCTAAAACTGTGAATTTGAGAAATATTTGTCACCAAAATAGACTAAAGTAAACCAGTAAACCACACAGTACTTTGTAAAAATTTGTTAAACCACATTATAATGAAGTAAACTTTATTCTAAAAAATTTGGTAAATTTAAAAAAAATCATTTTATTAAAAAAAATATTATGAAAATGTCATCCCTTATATAGAGTTTAGCTGTAATTATTAGTCATTTCGGGGGACTAGAAATAGGCATAAGAGGGTAACTATAAAAAAATGGTGCAGATGGAAAAAACAAAATAGCTCAAAGAGGTTCAGCCGTTGCTTTTCGAAGGTGTCGGTCAAATCGAGTTATTTGTTTGTTTGGTGTTACTGTTGGTAGTTTTTTGTGAAAAAAGTGTTCGAATATAAAGTATTGCGGATGTAGTGTCCACGTGGCACGGACGAAAAAAAAAGTCGGATCTTGGACCAAGATCCGACTTTTTTAGTCGGATGACCAAGATCCGACTTAAAAAATCGGATGACCAAGATCCGACAAAAAAAGTCGGATGACCAAGATCCGACATAAAAAGTCGGATCTTGGTAAAAGAGACATGACACGCGTTTGGCCTTGGTGGTAGAAGATGCCACTTTTTACTTGATGGTCATAGGTTCGATTCCAACTTCTTGCAATCTTGTTTTTAATTTTTACTATCCAACAGAAATATTATATTAAATAAATTAAATTATAAAAATTAGACAAGTTATTCTTGATAGCCAAATTGGTTTACATTGTGGTCTTTGGACCTAAGGTCATAGGTTCAATACTTAATTTTGAAAAATTTTTTATCACTTCGTTTTACCAAATCATTCACCATAATTTTTTATCACTTCGTATTCAGTAATATTTCAACACCGATCATTCACGAAGTGATTTAATATTCACCATAATTTTTAATATTCATCAATTTCATTTTAATATTAATATTCATCAATTTTTTAATATTCACCATATTAATTTTAAAAAATTATTTTAATATTAGTGAATTATTTAGTAAAATAAAGTGATAAAAAAATTCTCAAAGTCAAGTATTGAACTTGTGACCTTAAGTCCAAAGACCACACCTTAAACCAATTTGCCTATCAAAAATTACTTACCTAATTATTACAATTTAATTTATTTAATATAATATTTATGTTGGATAATAAAAATTAAAAGCAAGATTGCAAGAAGTTGGAATCGAACTTTTGACCATCAAATAAAAAGTGACACCTCCTACCACCAAGACCAAACACGTGTTTTGTCTTTTTTACCAAGATCCGACTTTTTATGTCGGATCTTGGTCATCCGACTAAAAAAGTCGGATCTTGGTAATCAGACTAAAAAAGTCGGATTTTGGTCCAAGATCCGACTTTTTTTTTCGTCCGTGCCACGTGGACACCACATCCGTAATACTTTATATTCGAACACTTTTTTCACAAAAAATTACCAACAGTAACACCAAACAGACAAAAAACCCGTCAAATCTTCTGAGGCAATGAATTAACAATTATGTGCATCCAAGTGTCCAACACAAGTTTTTCTTTATTGTAATTTGATCCAACGTCTACTTGCGGTCAGGAACTCGCACCAAATGATACCAAATGATAACAATTATGTGCAGACCTTCATTAAGGGCTCTGATACCAAATGATATATTTTAAGGACGGAATAATTGAAGGGAGGGATACTGGAACAATTTTTGATAAATGAAATTTTCAATCTGAACCTGGTTATAGACTATAATTCCCATTTCTCACTTCAAAATTTTATTTTTATTTTTTATAACACCTCGTATCCAAATACTTACTATGCCGACTAATCTATATTCGAATCGATAGAGCCTTTAAAAGGTTACAAATTTCTACCAACAAGTACTAAACACTGATGAGTTCCCAATGACTTGAATTCGAGATCTCTTAATTAAATTAGGATAACTCTCTTAACAATTGATCTAAGTACATGTTGGTGGTCATGTTAAGCCTGGTTTTCCGACTATAGTTTCTTATCATCCTCACTGGCAATCCTGTCATAATAAATTAAAATTAATCTATATTTTTTTAAAAATTAGAAAGATGAAAATCTGAAAATCAAAAGAAGAAAAAGAATTTAAAATTGACTAAAAAATTAGGAAACCCAAAATATAATACTCTAATTAAAACAGAACTAAATAAACTCTACTAACTACAATGAGATGAAGGAAAAATCAGATGACCGTTACGAAAAAAAAAAGGGTATATAGATGGGGACCAGATTTGGTCCCGAAAGCCCATTTTTAGGACTATCGTGGATGGCCTATTTAGTAGATCATTTTATCATAACTGAATAGACAATTTTACACGTCCAGAACCAAATCCAAACTTCATATAGATGACCGTAACGGAATTCCTCGCTCAACGAACGACCTGTCATCCACTTCGCCCTCCCCATGACAAGCTAAACCCCTCTCTAAAACCCTAGAAAAACGAAGAGAAGTACAAGAAGAAAAAAAACAGAGTCGAACCAAAAAGGAAGAAGAAATGTCGTTCTCATCAATTATCCGCAACTCAGCGAGCCGACTCGCGCGATTGGGCCGCCGGAGCCTCGTCTCCCGGCTCCCAGCCGCTCCGGCGTTGAGCCGCGGCGAGACTCTGGGCGTTGATAGGGCGCGTTTGGGTTGCCCTAATTGGGGGCGGGGATTCTGTTCCACCGCTGCTAGTACCCGAAGCCCGAGCTCCAACGAGTCGCTGCTTCGGGTTATCGAGACGGAGATCCACGTGGCCCAGGAAAGCGACTTCGATCAGGTAAAATAAGGGACAATGCGTTTACATTTGAAGAAATGAATGTCCTTTAGAAACATAGGCGCAATGTTAGTGTCCGAATATGTTATTCAGAGTCGAGTACGACTAGTGCGTGTTTTCGACCCGAGAAATGTGTCGCCTTGTGTTGTCTTTGTGGACTTCTGATCTCTTGCGTGCTGGTGATCTATCGAGCTTTGATGTGAATAAAATCGATTGGTTTGGATGTAGCTGTTCCGACCAAGTTGAGGGTTTTCCGTCTTTCGATTGGTTTGTGTTTATCGAGCTTGAATCAGTGTGTTAGTCTGTTAGATTACAGGGTTTAGGCCTCTTCTTTTAATGGCTGTTTTCGTAGGTTGAAGGGATTCCCGAAGGTTACCCTTTCAAGATTGATGACAACCCCGGGAAACAAACTATCACACTGACACGGGAGTATGACGGTGAGCAAGTAAAGGTTGAAGTATACATGCCTGATCTTGTTACAGGAGACGATAACGAGATAGATGATGACAAGGATGATGAGGACGATTCTAGTGAGAGGCCAACTCAATCTAACATCCCACTGTTTATCACCATTTCAAAAAAGAGTGGAACTACTTTAGAGTTCAGCTGTATTGCGTATGGTGATCGGATTGCGATTCAGAGCTTGGCAATTAACAACCCTGAAACTCCGGAAGAGCACACGGCATATGCAGGACCTGATTTTTCGTAAGCATACAGGCTACATGCATCTTTCATCCCAGCATTTGGTATACCCCAGCTTATCCATTTGTTCATGCTGTGTTTGCCTACCTTTTGCAGGGATTTGGATGACAAACTCCAGGTGGCTTTCCACAAGTATCTGGAGTTCAGAGGCGTAACACCGAGCATTACCAATTTCTTGCACGAGTACATGATTAACAAAGACAGCCGAGAGTATGTCGGATGGTTGAAGAACCTCAAGA
This sequence comes from Hypericum androsaemum, assembly GCA_963995505.1. Taxonomy (NCBI): domain Eukaryota; kingdom Viridiplantae; phylum Streptophyta; class Magnoliopsida; order Malpighiales; family Hypericaceae; genus Hypericum; species Hypericum androsaemum. The sequence goes on from OZ023196.1 coordinate 6,165,439, forward strand.
CGTTTATCGAAGCATAAACTCTTGCAAGATGATTCAGATAGGCAATCCAATGAAATCGAAGATGGTCGAAGAGTATCGAAGTTTGTGGAAGCATAGGCAGTTGCATATTTACATCTTTCTCTTTATATATGCTTCAAAACGATGATCAAGACCCATCAATCAACAATCCTTTCGTTTTCCTGCCGCAATTTGATTGAAGATTTCATGTAATGAACGAAGCAGTGCAACTGATTTGCCGGTACCGGAGAAATACACATTATTTCATATCAAGTGTTACACACATACATATAAACCATATAAACCATACCATGTCAAAGTATTACTTCATTCTGGAAATACTTGCAACACATATTAGGATAACAATTGTTTGAGTCAGTCTTGTAGAGACTTGTAAACCATCTCGCTGCCGTGCTGGGAAGGATGGATAAAAAAGAAAAACATCTCGGGATGGTCACACAGCGTGTACATCTTGGTGCCCGTAACATTGTCTACCATCCCGCATGCCACCACTGTATCCCCTCTGCAACATCCGCTGCTCGGATTCTTGTACCGTGGATCTTCTGCAAGTTATCAACACGCGTTGCTTTAGGTACGTGATGGAGATAAGGAATGATGTCGTTATCAATGGTTGTTAGGGTTCCCTCTACGTAGTCTTGTCGTCTTGTGTTATGCTTTCGAATTCACGACTCGAGGCTTTTTCGTTCATGTTAACAAGCTCCTCGCTGCATCAGTACGTAACCAAAATTACCCGACCTAAAAAAGAAGAAGGATATAATACAGTACCTGTTGTTCTTGCATGGTTGTCCATGACTTTGAGGAAACCATTCTATGTGTCGATGACCACAAAAGCTTGTTGTCTCTTGACCTGTTTGTTTAGTTTTTCCACAGCCAACCTTAAGAACCGGTTGTGTTTTTGCAAGCTTCGTTACGAGCTTGGTCGCAACTCTCAGGAAATGAAGAAAACTTGTTAGAATTAGCTGGGACGCATCCGGCTGGGACCATTTCCAAAACTGCCACCTTTGGTATTCCCATATCATAAATACTTTTGAGGTTTCTGGCCATTTCATGGATCACTCTTTTCATGAACATCCAGTTTTCCTACCATAATGCACAATTTTAGTTCGAAGCCGTATTAAATGTTACGTACCCGACTCGAACCTGTTTCTATAATTACTATACCTTAGGAGTGCGTGGAGTCTGTTGGAACTTTGAGTAATCGTTTCCTGATGTATGTACGAAAGCAATCGAGGAATTAAGATCAGCTTGGCTGTACCATTTTTCGTTGATTAGTGTCTTAATGTTATTAATTTGAAACGACAAGTCCCTATGGTTAAAAGTTTCGGGGAAAAGGCCGGATCCTCCATAGGCAAAGTTCATGCCACTCCTCAATTGTGATTTTTTTGTAACATTCCTCTTCTCATATTGTGCTGGAGTAGGTATTCCAAGATATGAAGCTAGAGTTGAAAAATTAAAGACAAGGTTTAGTGTATCTGTTGACTATACAGATAATCAGAAACATTAATCAAAAAATAAATTGAAAAACAATACAATTGAAGATGAAATCAGAAACATTTTTTAAAAATAAAAATTGTGACCATATTGAACTAACTGCCTTCGATTTCATCCTCTCTCGCATCCATATGAACATATCCCGAGCCCCTTTCACGATGACAAAAAAAAATTGGACAAAATGTGATGATTGATTGATTTTGAAAAGTAGTCGGTGTTAAATAGGGATGATAATTTGACACGAGGGTCTATCTAAATCTGATCCAAAGTATACAATACTCGTTGGATAATTCTGTTAGGATCTTTATTTTAAAAAAACATGGATATATATTTATACTATCGTGCCCGAATCAACTGTATTCACATTTTTGAGTATTTCTTGAGTATTGTGAACAATGAAGATTCATTTTAAAAGTAAGTGATTTTAAATGATACCGAATCACCCTTATCTTGCCCGGTATTTTAGGATCTAAATCTTATCTTTACTTTTAAAAGACAAGGTAAATATTTGTGTTGACACTCAAAAACATTAAAGATTGCCACCATAAAATTTGGAACCCAGACTATTAATTGCCGTTCCTACTATCAAATAATCCAATTATATAACGCTAATTCAACTTCTTTAACAAATGTAGAGCCAAGAAGCAAATACACGATTCCTTATTCCAGCCAAGAAGCAAATACTCACTAGCCAGACAACATACTATATGCGCCATAGCGTTGCTGTCGAAACACGAAGGCCGAATAATCCGAGCTCGAACGGAGGAAAGATGGGAAGGGACTCAAAAGATCAATACAAGGTACAATCAGACTGAACTACATCGCTAAAAGGTACGACGCCTCGATCCAGATCAGAAGGCGTTTCAAATGAACCTCTGATAACTGAACCACACAATCTACGGAGAAGAAGGTGACATACTCGAGACATGGACCGTCTTAGTTGTCACCCTCTTCTTCCTCCGGATCCTCCTATGGGGCGGTATCTCAATCCTCCCCAGCTTATACTGCTATATCCTTATGGGTATACGTGAGTCCTCTATCACCGTCGACAAATTGTCCGTTACCTCTAAGAAGCCTGAACGCAGAGCGAAAAAAACCTCGATCAACATTTGCACGGATCGAGTTCGAGTTGATAAACCAGGCTAACAAAGTCTTACCATCTGGTGGTTAGCAACCCTTCGACGCCAACAGGTCCTCGAGCCTGGATTCTGCTCGTACTTATTCCAACCTATTCAACAATCAAGGAGATTCTGGATCAATCAAGGCCTTTAAAAACTATGTCCAGAACTAAGGATGCAATATATATTACCTCAGCCCCGAGTCCAAAGCGAGCCCCATCACAGAACCTTGTGCTTGCATTGTGGAAAACAGCAGCACTGTACACAATTAAATAAGCTAGTCTCACAGATATGGAAAAGAAGCAAGACATTTGTCTTTTTCATACATACGAAGGCAACATTCATATCTCGTGATCATTTCATCAAAAGACAAGCCAACTTACCTATCTACCCGACGTAGAAAAGTTTCTGCAACCTTCAGGTCTTCTGATATAATACAATCAGTATGCCCACTGACCAAACAAGGGAGGGAAGAATAAGAAAAGCACATCTTTTTAAGACAAGGAAACTTGTGTGCATAGATAAACCGGCTTCCAACAAAGAAGTTAAAGCATGCCTTCCATGTTGATGTATATGATTGATGGCAGCATGGACATCATCAACGATTTCGACAGTACAAGCCAAAGAATTGTATTCATGATGGAATGAGTTCGTCTCTGGTATGTTCATTTCCTTGCTTGCTACGGGTCCCCCGTATAAAGCAACACCTATAGTAAAATGAAGGAGAAGGAATTAGCTAATCTCAATTTGTTACCAAGTAAGTCTTTCACCGTTATGGAAATCAACTTTTCATGATTGCAATTGGAAAGACCAGAAGATATTAGGTGAGACGATATGGGAAGACGTTTTGTCAGGCACCTCATCCCTGGCACAGAAACACTTGGCCACTCGGATCCTTTAGAAATTTGAGGAGATAACAACTTAAAAAAAAAACATTCTTGTTAAAATATTTATATCCAACCCAAAACCTTACGTGGGATTCTCCAACAATTGTAGCAGCACAACTTATAGCTTACACAAAAATGGTGCCCATTCATGGATAAGCAAGAAGATATTAGCAGCAAAAGTGAACCTTCTTGCCGAAGCTCAACCACAAGATCATTGAGTCCACCAGTCTGCACCAAATCCTTGTGTACAAGAAGCGTTTCCTGAGCATAGTAAAAGAAGTATTGAAAAAAAATCATGAACAAGCAGAGGTCACACCTTGAAAATTAGGCAACTATGGAGTAACTGCAGAAAGAGAGGACGAAGGTACTACCATTGCATTACAGGCAGCTGCATAATCTACTTTCGCATCAACAACTATGCGCTTTGCCATATCCATGTCAGCAGACTTGTCCAGGTACACATGGCAAATGCCATCTGCAGAGCGGAGAAGCATACTCACAACAAAGTTTATCATCATTACCAAATGAAAACGATTACAAACATTGTTCACCTACCCGCGTGGCCTAGAACTGGGATTTTGGTGGATTCCTTGATTTGAGTGACAAGTTTATTGCTTCCTCTTGGGATGACAAGATCAATAACATCATCAAGCTGGTGCAAGAGCAGAGCTTTTTTAGTCTTTAAGGAACAATTGCCTCCCTAACCTCATGTTTTACACCTACTTTATCTCAAAAAAAGTCCATTTACCTTAAGTAAACCAGGGATTTCCTCCCTTGAAGTTACTAGTCCAATAAGTTTCCCACCTACAGTGTCAGGAATGGCTTCTGTGATAACCTGTCACATAAGCAGGAGTAGAAAGATCAGAGACAATATTTTTGCAGTTATCAATCAAGAACTGGATGCTTTTATCTCATTTCATGCTTAGCAATCTTTGAAGAGACCTTGTGCAGAATTGCATTGGACCGCTTTGCCTCCTTTCCCCCTTTCAAGAGAAGACCATTACCACTCCGAATTGCCAAGGAAGCAATCTGTAATAACCAAGATCAAAACCAAACTGTCAAAAACAAAATCTATAGCATGAAAAGTTTTTAAAAAAAATGATATAGAAAAACATCCATAAATCAAGTCAGCAGAGAAAGCAAAAAAACAGACAGAACCCAATGGCACTACCACGCTAAACTTGAAATAACCATTCTTGGGAAATAACAGCAGAACATATGTATTTTCTTTATCGATCAACTAAGATGTGGATCTTCAACAAGATTGAGCATAAGATCCAGAGAGCACATTAATAAAAAATTTACTGAACAAAAAGAAACAATACTAGATAGTAAATCTTTATTAGTTTAACGTGAAGTATCTTCAAAAAAACCTGAACTTGAAGTATGGCGTATTAAGCAGCATGTAAAATTTCAAGGGCAAGAGCTATCAAACCTGCACTAGTGCATCAGGACGAGCCTCAAAAACGATCAGGAGGACGCCCAACGGCGATGACGTCTTATCCAAAATGAGTCTATCTGCTACCTGGATACATGAATATCAAGCAACCAAATTCACCTTAAAACTCAAAGGTAGTCTTGCATGAAACTAATCTGCATATTGAAAGAGTATTTATACTTAGGATGACTAATGCTCGATAACCGATTGTCAGGCAATCTATCCAAAAATTCTATCGTAAAAACAGCTGCAATGTTTACAAACCCAGTACGAGAATGAGGGTATGAAGACAAAAGAGTCTGAAAAATGTCTCACTTCAGTTCTCTTCAGGACACGACCAATTGGGTCATCCATGTTTGCCAGAACACGAATCGAGTTCGCAAGACTCCTTATCTGTCCCAGAGAAAACAGGTCAACATAGAATGGTATCTAACATAGATAAATCAGACTTCAAACAGCCAAAAGACGGATGAAAGTTACCTTTCCAGGCTTCAGAGCCAATCTTGCTATCAATGACTTTCCCAATCCAGACTGCTGAGCAGCAGCAACATCAGCTTCATTTTCAGCAATGATCAACTTTTCATTCACTTCTAGTGCATCAGCTATATCCAGCAAAATCTGCTTCCTATCTCCTGAAGATAAAGCCTGCAAAAAGTAGAAATTAAATTGCCATTGTTAAAATGATCATCCTACTGAACTAACAAAGAATTGTTTATCCCGAGATCTGGATCTCTCCATGTCAAAGCATAACAAAAAAGTAACATGATAACGTTACATGAGGGCATAAAGGGAGTCTACATATGAATTAGAGACCTTATATAACAATAATTACCTGAAGTCGCCGCGAACTTCCCCTGGCTGCAACTGCCATCTCTCGTGCCCCACTTTCTTTAACAGTAACCCACGAATGAGCATCTTGGTGGAAAAGAGTACCAACATTTTCTCCTTGAAGAACTTTTAATATGTTCCCAGCAGCAAACCCACTTCAATGACAAAATCCAACAAATTGAGCATTCAGTGGTTGAAGTATGCCTGAAGGGAAAAAACAAAATTCCTACACATACAAACTATATTTGCAGACAATGAAGAGCCAGTTATCTGCATTATCATCCAACACCACTCATCTTTTTAAGGGATAAGCAGCCTCGAGGAAGGCTTATATCGTTGAATAGAACAGAAGAAGAACATGCAATATGAAAGTTCTATTTACAGAGGCAGAACATAAAGTTTTCACTATTAGGTGAAAAACTTATCTAAAATTAACAGGAGGGAAAACAGGTCAAAATAATACAAGGCCATAGTCATGAAACTTCGGGTTTTACGAGGGAAAGGGCGGTCGAATCTTACGAAACAGTACAGCAGAGTGAGAAGAGTAAGTCATCAAGGGTGGCAGAGGAGACTGCCAAATACAGAAGCATACCTGGTTATAACAACTGGGACACCAGCATAAGCTGCATTGACAGCAGCTTTAACCTTGGCCGTCATGCCCCCTCTTCCTACCCTAGATTTGTCTCCGAACGTAATTTCAGTTTGATGCTTCTCCTTACTATACGTTTGAATCAGCCTTGACCTTGGGTCACTTGGAGGTCCACTATACAAACCCTCCACATCACTCAACAAAATAAGAAGGTCAGCTTTTAGCTCCAACGCCAGCAAAGCCGCTAAACTATCGTTATCCCAAAATATACCAGACGAATCCTGGAAAAAAAACAGAAGTTAGTACCCGGGAGAGACGAACAAAGCATTTTCATCATCCACCGGATAGAACAGAGACAAGAAATGTACCTCATATGGAGCCTCCCTTGTACTGACAGCATCATTTTCATTAAATATGGGAACAACCTTAGCACTCAACAGATTCTCAACACTCTGACTAACTTGCATTCTGAACTCTTTACCACGAAAATCATTATCCGTTACAAGAATCTGTCCCGCCTCCATATCCAACTGCACAATCAAAGCAATAAGTAGAAGAACATCATCATCAACCCCGCGAATAAGCGCGACGCCACGTCACTACAAGGCACGCACGCACCTGGCTGAACAACGTTTGGTACAGAGCCATGAGGCAGTTCTGGCCTACAGCCGCGCACGCCTTCCCATCCAGTTCAAACTGCAGATTCTGGAGATCCGCGAAGCTGCTGTTAACCAACTTCCGGTATCTGAGGCGTTGGCGGCCGAGGCCAACCGCGCCTGACGTCACCAGTATCACTTCGTACCCTTGGTAGTTCAACTCCTTAATCTATACATTATCCCCCAAACGCAACAAATATAACTAAACCAAAACAATTATAGCAAAAAATAATGGACGAAACAAACCTAAAACGTTTACACTAGACAAACTCTCTTGATTCTTATCTTTTGTGGTGACGTGTACTTCTGGTAGTCATGGTGTAATCTTTTTTCTCGGAGTAATATAACGCATACATTTCAAAAAAATTAATAGCAAAATAATAATAATAATATCGGAGGGAGATTACCTGTTCAACGAGGGCGCCTATTCTCCCAAGCGCTAACCTCCCGTCGTTTCTAGTTACAACCGCCGTCCCAACCTTCCCAAAGATAACACATCCAAAATAATAATTCAAAAATAATAATTAAAAGAGTAAATAATCGCAATGCGGGGGGAGGAGTAGCGGTTAGTGTTTCCGATTGATTAAGTAGTAATTAAGAAGATGATTATTACCTTGACGACGAGGCGCTTGACGTCCTTGACGAAAGCGCGGGAACAATCCATTGTCGTACTGAGTCGGACTCGGGACGAGGCGATAAGTAGGAGTACGAGTAGGAGGAGGAGGAGGAGCTTCTCTTTGAGGATTTCGGGTCTATTTTAATTTAATATATATAGGGGGAGAGTGGTCAAGTGTCAAATGAGTTGTAACTCAGTTGCACCCAGGCTTTCTAAATATCAAAAAAATTATCTTCCAAAAAAGCGGCCAAATGTAGTGTTGTTTATTGATTTGATGGCTATTAAATTAAATATCTGAAAATTTTGATTAATTATTTAACTCAAATTTAAATTACTTGATTTAGTAAATACGAAAACTAGTTTGGATACATGCGTGTGGGGATACGCTTTTCCGGTTTTCCGCGTTTCCCGTGCGCTTTCTCTCACTCCCGTGACTTTTTTGTTTTTTAGCAAATTCCTGAATTTAGTCACTCTTCCACATTATGGAAAACGATTTAAATTAACGGATAAGATAATTATTTTGAAAAATTCGAAATCTAAACCACCATTTTAAAGATATACTTTGATTCAAATTTAAATTGTTTTATGTAAAGGTCGAGAAGTAATCAGGCCAGTGATTAGTACATCGATCGATATTATTTGAATAAATTTATATTTGTAAACGCTCTAAATATCAGCAGTTTCAAAAAAAATTCAAGGGTAAAAAAGAATTTCAGGATCTAGCAGTCGCTGTTTCTTTGGAGAAAAATATATAATTCTTGCTATTAGTACTTAGTAGTATGCTCTACATGATCTTGAGGTAAAATATAAATCTTAAGTTACTTTTGTTTCGTTGTAGAAATATATTTTCTTATAAAATATTTGCACTAAAGAGAAGATTCAATTATGGTATAAGCCCACAAAACAATATGCTTATGAAAAGTAATGTTTTAGCTGGGAAGTACTTATTTTTAGCGGCGACTATTTTGTTTGAAACGTAAAAAGTAGAACTTATATTGATTTTTATAATCATTCATACGGCTAAGGGGAGGATTTTGTACTACTACTTCTAAATTATAACAAGTGTAGGTAAAATTTGTTAGTCAATCTACTGCACGGTTAATTAGTCTAGATATATATACAAATTGACACAAAAATTACCTAGAAAGAATAGTTTGAACCTCTAAAATGTGTGATAAATTGTCCCAATTAATTCAACAGTACTGAATTCGAACCGGCCAATAAAATATAATTCGGTTTTCGTTTAAGACATTAAAAGAAGCAGTCCTTAAATTAAATCCAGTAGGACACCTTATTATCCAGCGACGATTGTGTTTGCAGTGACAATCTTTTTGAAGACAATTTTTTTAAAGAAAATCTTTAGAGAGTTGGATATAATCAAATGTTTATCCAAATTTTAATTTTGGAGGGGATGAATCCAAAATTGAATAGATAATTGAGCCATCCTTCCGGCCAACGCCTCTCAAAATGTGGCCATTTACTTGGGTTTGACATGTGGCAAAACATTTTTCTTGTTCTCTAAAACTGCCCTGGGGGATTTAGAGGGGATAAGGGGAGTCCTCAAGTTTGGGGACTAAAAAGAGAGCTGGTGGTAATTTAGGTATTAATAAAATAATAAGGAGTAGTATTAGAAACTAAAAAAAAGCGCACAACAGATGCAAAAAATATTGAAAATTCAAAAAAGGATAATAAACAACCAATTAACTAAAAAGGCGTGAATGACTCTTTCAATTCCTAGAAAGAAGGACTCTCCATATTCTATATTTCGGTTGACAACCAAAAACCCTACTAGCTTCTTTTTTTTCCCTCTAAACTAAGAAAAAAGCGTACCTGCTCTTGAAAAATGACTTTCATTCCTGGGAAGGTACGTCTAGTATTTTTTATATATAAAAATTTCGTGTTGTAGTGATTAAGCTTTCCATCTTTGTTCGATTACATCTTGTTCATGCTAAAAATTAAACTTCGTAGCACTCTTGTTCATAATATTGGTTTTGTCGTGATTATTTTTTGATATTGGTTTTTCTACCAATATCATTGTACCCAAATCGGTTTTGATTTGTAAAGGGTCTCTCGTATTTTGTCTCTCGTGATATTGGTTTAAAGTTTAATGGTTATTGGTTTCTATTTTTTGTGACATTGGTTATTGGTTATTGGTGTAGCTGTATAGTTATTGGTTAGTATCACCAGTGACATTGGTTTTGGGGTGACCTTATAGTGATTTGCAGCTTTATAATACCTTTATTGACATTGGTTAGTACCTGTAGTGATTTTGGTTTATTGCTGTGCTGTAATTGATTTTTAACATCACTGATATTGGTTTAACGTTGATTTGATATTGGTTTGTAGCTTTATTGATATTGGTTTCTGGATGTATAGATATTGGTTTGGCGTTGATTTGATATTGGTTTGAAACAGTGTTGATATTGGTTTGTTGCCTTAATGTTATTGGTTTTTGGATGTATATATATTGGTTTGACATTGGTTTGTTGCTTTATTTATGTTGGTTTGTAGCTTTATTGACATTGGTTTTGCGATGTCGAGATATTGGTTTTGCGATGTCGAGATATTGGTTTTACGATTTGGGTACAATGATATTGGTTTTGCGATTTGGAAATATTAGTTTTGCAATTTAGAGATATTGGTTACGCGATGTGGAAATATTGGTTTTGCAATTTGGAGATGTTGGTTACCCGTTGTGGAAATATTGGTTTGGCGATTTGGAGACATTGGTTTTGCGATGTCGAGAAATTGGTTTTGATATTGGTTTTCAACAGTGTTGATATTGGTTTGTGACAGTGTTGATATTGTTTTGTAACTGTGTTGATACTGGTTGACGTTGTATTAATATTGGTTTGACGCTGTATAGGTATTGGTTTGTAGCTTTATTTATGTTGGTTTCTAGCTTCATTGACATTGGTTTTTGTATGTATAGATATTGGTTTGAAGATTTATTGATACCGGTTTGGATTAAATCTTGTTCAGAACGAAGCATGGATGGAATAACCGATAGTTCAGATTGTCAACATGACGATTGTAATCAACAAACTGGAGGTATAGTATCTTAATTGATCCTAGTATGGAGCTTCTTAATTATTGGTATGAACGATTGGTCTTATTGGTTTTGAACATTGTTAATATTGGTTTACAGCTTTATTAAAACTGGTTTGTAGTTTAGGTCATATTAGTTTTGAATTGTTTAGATGTTGGTTCTGCTTAATAGATATTGGTTTGCAAGAATTAATCTCGATTTTTATTTGCCCGTGAAGTTGAGGATATGGAGGAAAAGGAACGTTGGGAAAAAATAGAATTTCAATCAGTGGAAGAGGTGCATGATTTTTACTACACGTATGCACACAGAAAAGGATTCAGTGTGCGGAAAGATTATCATAAAAAGGGAAAAGTCAATGGTGAACAAACTAAGGAGATATACTACATTAGATTACTCTGCAACAAGGAAGGCCTTCGTAAGAAGTCTGATGAACCTAAATGAAAAAATGGTCGATCTTATCAACGGCTTGAGGAAAGAACAGATTGTGAAGCTATGATCCTCATCCACTATTCACCTGAAAGGTCAGTTTATTTCATAAAGGAATAGAATGTACATCACAATCATCAGCTAGTCCCAAGTGAGTTGACTTATATGTTAAGATCCAACCGAAAGATGAATCCAATGCAAGAACAAATTGCAAAAATGCATAATGAAGCTGGCATTAAGAATAGATCTTCCTACGAGGTAATGGCGATGGCTGCTGGTGGTGTTGAAAATCTTGGTTTCCTCCCAATAGATTTGAAGAACCATTTGGGAACACAACGCCAGAAGATGATGAAAATGGGTGAAGCTACATCACTGTAAGAATATTTCAGATAGCAAATATATTTTGGGCCGGCAAAAGGATGCGGATGGACTACAAGCTCTTTGGCGATGCAATTGCTTTTGACACCACTTATAGAACAAATAAGAACTATCGTCCAGTAGGTATCATTTTATTCTAATTCTTACTATTGGTTTGACAGAGATTTGATATTGGTTTTATATGGACATATTGTTGTTATTTCGTTTTGCAGCTCTTTTTGTAGGTTTCAATCACCATCGCATGATTTGTATTTTCGGAGCAGCTCTCTTGTTCGACGAGACAGCTATATCCTTTTAATGGTTATTCCGAACGTTCCTCGCTTGCATGGATAACAAGGCCCCGAAGACCATATTCACTGACCAAGACAACGCTATTGCTAAGGCATTGAGTTTGGAAATGAAAGGTACATAGCATGCTTTATGTACCTGACACATATTAGAGAACGCAAAGAAAAGGCTTAGTCAACTATTCACAAACGAAGTGTCTCAAGCATTCAAAATTCTGATCTATAATGTTGAAAATGAAGAAGAATTTGACTTTTACTGGAATAAGATGATTGAAGAGTGTTTCGAACCAGGAGGACACACATGGTTGAAATTTATACGTGAGTACCGAACACAATGGTCATCAGGATGGGTTAAGAAATATTTCACAACTGGTATGGTAACGACACAACTTGTCGAATCTTGTAACAGTAATGTACGCGGGTACTTGCAATCCGACTACAACCTCGTTGAGTTCTTCACCCATTTTAACAGCTTTGTTAATGGTAGAAGGCATGCAGAGAGGGAGGCAGATTTTGAAGCAATGAATAAGCTGCCAAACAATAGACACAGTACAAGCTCATTGGTTACGTCAGCAGAGGTATACACTCATAGAATGTTTTAGAAGTTCCAGCATGAGTATGAAGAATCTCTTCGCTACCAGATTGAACAAGTCCAGACTGACAGTCCTTTGACAGGTAAAAAAAATTGAATACTGGTATACATGTGAAATCGCAATGGATGTAATGTGAAATGATATTGGTTTACTTAACATTATTATTAGTATGCTACTTGTATTAGTATGCGACTATTTTTTAACCATTGTAATGCTACACTGTAGGGGACGCAACAAAATACTCAGTTTTCAAGCGTGGAGACGATTCAAATAAGAGTGATACAAGATTGGTAGAAATTCAGAAGAACAAAGTGCAACTTGCGTGTTCGTGCAGATTGTATGAAACCGTTAGAATTTTTAGCCGTCACATACTTAAGGTCATGACAACTCTTAGCAGCTTCATTGGTTATGATGAATTCAACATATTGCCTGAGAATTATGTGATGAAACGGTGGACAATAAAAGCAAAAGAGGGAATGGAGATAACTATGGATGAGCCTAAGCCAGAAAATACCTTTTTTGAAAACTACCAGTACTTAACGAAGAAGATGAATCATTTGGCAGCTATGGTTTCTATGGAACCAGAAGTTGTAAAAATTGTTGACGGCAATATTAACAGTATGATTAATCAATTCTCACGCTGTACCGTACAAGGTACAAGTCGTGAACATGAATTTATTAATCGTTACATGATTTATCAACATTCTTTTAATAAAATTTGAAACATTTAAATTTGCAGGTACTCCAACGCCGCAAGGACAACAAGTTGATGATTTCCAGATAACAAGCAAAGCATGGGGAAAGGTATAAAGAAACGCGTGAATCCGAACAAGTCAAGAAAGAGGTTGAAAAGCAGTAATGAGGTTGGTAGGGAAAAAGCAAAGGCAAAGCATCAGAAGACGAAACAGAAGCAACAAAATTATTGTACTGATGTCTCAAACCACCAGACAATACAAAATATAAATCCCATGGACATAGATTTGAATCGACCATTACAATATTTTTGAACATGTCTTAATATTTTAAAGACATTAAAATTGTCCGAGGTTTAACACCATGTTATTTATTAACCAATATCTCCAAAGTGAAATCAATATCTCGATATCGCAAAATCAAATATCACATAATCGGAAAACCAATATCTGCACGTCGCAAAACCAATATTTGGAAGCCACAAAACAAATATCTGCACGTCGCAAAAAAAAATATCTGCACGTCACAAAACCAATATCCCGTAATCGGAAAACCAATAACTGGAATTCGAAAAAATAATATAGAAAACCAATATCTCGACATCGCGTAACCAATATCTCGTAATCGGAAAACTAATATCTGCACGTTGCAAAACAAATATACGCAAGTCACAAAACTAATATCTGCATGTCGCAAAATCAATATCTCGATATCGCAAAACCAATGTCTCCAAATCGCCAAACCAATATTTCCACATCGCGTAACCAACATCTCCAAATTGCAAAACCAATATTTCCACATCGCGTAACCAATATCTCCAAATTGCAAAACCTATATTTCCACATCGCGTAACCAAAATCTTCAAATCGCAAAACCAATATCTCCAAATCATAAAACCAATATCTCGTAATCGCGAAACCAATATTTCCACATCGCGTAACCCATATCTCCAAATCGGAAAACCAATATCTCCAAATCGTAAAACCAAAATCTCTAAATCGCAAAACCAATAACTCCACATCACATAACCAATATCTCCAAATCGCAACACCACAAGTTAGAAACAAGTCAAGTATGAAACAAGTCAAAAAGAACCTAAAATCAAGTTTGAAACAAGTCAGAAATATCACTTATCATACAAAATAACATCCCCACCAAAGAACCTAAACAAGTCTGAAACAAATCTGTTTTCTAACCGAAAAATTACTACAATATAAGTTAAAATATATGGCAAGACCTCTATCCCTTAGACGACTTCCTTGATCTAGTATAAACCCTTTTCTTTCTTCCTTCATCCCACCGCAAAGCTTGAGTCAATACAGTCGGCAGCAGCAAATTATCCGGCTGTGCTATAAGTTCAACACAAATATTTTTTTTGAACATTGCCAACACATTGGAATCAGACCAATCTAATTCAGGGAAATCATGATCTACCCAAAAATGGGTGTAGTGCTCCACAAATTTACATGCGAAAATTCCACAACTAAAACCGTCCGGTTGTTTCGGACAATTATGTAGGACTTTTCATTCAAAATCCATACCATCATAACCTTTGATTTTTGCCATGAAAGGAGCAATGTAATCTTGTATCCTTAACCCAATACTTGACAAGACAGCAGCCCTATCGTCTCCAACATCCATACTATCCAAAATGTAACACCCTTTTGACAATGTGTCAATAACAAAGACACTGAAGTGTCGATCGTCACAATATGGAAAGATCCACTGCAACCAAAAAGCCAAAAAAATACATTCATCAACATGACTTTGTGTTAGAAAGATACTGATGTCCAAAATTTAGTCAAAATGGAAAACCAAGTATCACCGATTTACATATGGAATTTCAGAGACATAGCTCATAGCATACGGATATGACAATTCAACAGTACGTCGTAATTCGTCGCAGATCACTTTTCTTACTTCCTCGGCTTGTTGAGTTCCAACATCAGGAAATACGACCTTAAAATTGTCCCATACAGTAGAACAACGAGATGATGCATGTCAAAGAGATATTGAAATTGATTCGTTCTGGATAAGATTTATACCAATGTCACTTTTTAATTAAAAAATTTTTACTAAGGGTACAAACGCACATCAGAGAAGCTACAAAACACGATTGTTGAAGCGGCAAATCTATATTTGAAAAGCTTAAGCCAATATCACAGCAGGCTAAAACCGATATCACAAAAAGGTACAAACTAATATTAATAATGCAGAAAACCAATCATCTATAAAGATAAAAACCAATATCAGTTAAGCTACCAACCATTATCAATAAAGCTGTGAACCAATATCAACTCAGTTAAAAACCACAATCAATTTAGTCGCGAACCAATCTAAATACAACTCAAAACTAATATTAATATACCTCAAAATTGAAAATACATCGGGATAAAACAGGTATCCATAAAACTAATATCACTGCAGGGTTAAACCAATATCACTAAACAATATCCGGTAAAAACAATTTTAATAAAGAGGAAAACCAACATCAATACAGTCAAAAAACACTATCCGTTAAGCTAAAAACTATTTATCAATAAAGCTGTAAACCAATATCAATTCAGGTCATAACAAGAATAAATTCAGGTGTAAACCAATCTGAAAAGGGATCTATATTAAATTGTCCCCTACAGTATAGAACAACCACATGATGAATGTCAACGAGACAGGAATTTTAGTTCAACACATACTATAACCAACATAAATACTGGTTTAGAACGATATCAATACAGACTAACACAAAAATTCAGCGAATAATCAATGTCAATAATGACTTAAATCAACATCAATTCAGCAGATAACCAATATCAATATCAATTACAACCAATATGAATAAAATATCGCATATTAAAATGTTAGTTTAGTATAACTTATGAAGCAATAAGAAAATACTAACAATAGTTTCGATAGGGAACAAGATGCGATCAATATGTTGGTTCATATTATGAACCCGTCTTGCAATCCAGCGTGAATACGCATCAACAACCACCGAAGAAATCCATTTTCTCCCATGAAGGGTTGCAACGTCTTTCCGCATCACATACGAAGTCTGGTCAAAAATCATTAGCTCCCCACTGAAAAGTTAAAAAAAATACTACAGTATAAGAACTCTTGTTGTCTGGAAAAGGTAACTACTAAATATTATCATTAAAGTCATTGTTATAACTACTATATAAGAAATGACTTACGGTAATTCTTTTGCTTTTGATCTATCATTTGCATAGTTGGACAGGATGTTCTTTTGTGCAGCCATCAAAGATTGATAACAAGCCTTGGCAGCCTCCACCTTATCAGGTGTTATGCAAAGTCACGAGTAAACTGTGTGACTAGTGCACTGACGAAATTGCTACGATCCATAATCTGAAAATTATCATCATCATCCGCAATGTCTGCCCGCTTACCCCCTTTCGGCAAACGAACTTGCTTCCTCTTCTTTGGATTAGGATCCGTAAATGGAGTCCTCAAAACGTGGCTCACTCTGGTCCGCCTCTTAGGATCCACCACTTTGGTTTCAGCCTCTACCACAGACAAATCCTTGGAGCCATCAGTACTAGTGCCCGCGAGCTTATCTGCAAATGTGGCAACTTCAGCAAAGAAACTTGTATCACCACTTTGATTTATCAAAAGGCTAGATGTGTTGGCCAACTCCAATAAATCTGTTGTCACACATGGAACGAGAGACCACTTATCATGAGGTTCAATGTTCTCTGCTCCAACCTCCTCCTCATCTTCAGGAACAATGTTCGCCTTTGTCTTTTTATTCACGGGCTCATTTTCATCCTGTAGGCCCTTATCATCCTCCTCGATTGCATTTTCCTCGTTGTCTGAAAAATCATTCAGCCCATCCTATCATACAAACAAGAAGGAATGATTACAGCATCAGATGAAATGCATACAATATCAGTATCAATACAGAATTAAACCAATATCAATACAGATCTAAACCATAAACAATACAAAGCTAAACCAATAACAATACATACGTTAACCAATATCGTTATGAACTGAAACCAATAACACAAAAAATTAAAACCAATAATCTTACATAATGAAACCAATACCTATACATGTCCAAATCGATATCACTACAGACCTAAACCAATAACAACACAGAGCTAAACCAATAAGAATACATACGTTTACCCATATCAGTATAGGCTTAAACCAATAACACAATAGACTGAAACCAAAAAATGCACATAATTAAACCATTATCAATACATATTGTAATATCGACTAACGTGTAAACAATGAATATATACAACACAAAACTGAAAACTAATGTACTCCAATATCAATACCAAAAAAACTAATTTAAGATAAAGCTAATAATAAAGGGAAATGAGGTTTAAACTCAAAAAGTAGTTCACCCTTCCATGCGGTTCAATGTTCCCTACTACAATATCCTCATTCTTATCTTCAGGAACAATGTTCTTCTTTGCCTTTTTATTCACGGGCTCGATTTTATCATCCTCCTCAAATAACTTTTCCTCGTTGTCTGAAAAGTCATTCCGCCCATCCTATCATAGAACAAGAAGGAATGATTAAAGCAACAGATGAAATGCATACAATATCAGTATCAATACAGATTCAAACCAATATCAGTACAGGCTTAAACCAATAATAGTACGTCATGAAACCAATATCTGTACATGTCCAAACCAATATCACTACAGACCAGACCAATAACAAAAAGTATCTAAACCAATAACAATACATACGTTAACCAATATCAGTATAGAATGAAACCAATGACACTATACACTAAAACTAATAACCGTACATAATACAACACTAAAACCAATATCAGTACAGGCTCAAACCAATATCAATACAGATTTAAGCCCAATATCAGTACAGGCTCAAACCAATATCACTACATACCTAAACCAATAACAAAACAGAGTAAAACAATAACAAAATATACGTTAACCAATATCAGTATAGAATTAAACCAATGACACTATACACTAAAACTAATAACCGTACATAATACAGCACAAAAATTGATATTGAATTTAGTCCAATATCAATCCCAAAAAACTCAATATAAGATCAAGCTAATAATAAAGGGAAATGAGGTTTAAACTCACAAAGTCGTTCACCCTTCCATCTCCTTTGTCATCATTCCCCTCCTCATTGCTGTCTTCATCATCCATCTCCAGGATGCTCTCTTTCTTCATTCTCAGTTTATCCTCGACAAGTAATTTGGCCACATTAATCGAATCGTCTAAAGCTTTTCTCTTTTCATCTAAAGCATCTCGCTCCCGTAGGAGGCCGAAATGACTTGCATATAACTACAAAGCATAAAGGAAACACAATTTCAGCCTTCATTGATAATAAATCAGATCAAGTAGAAAAATAAATTATTAAGTACCTGGTTCAAAGACATATTGCGATAATCAGTACCGGCGGTGGCACTCGAAGAAGCACGAAAAAACTTTTTGCTTATGTATTTCTTGAAATAGTCTAACAAAGCATGGACATTGCAGCCCATTTTGACGAGTGTGCTGGTCTTAAAACACTTCAAACATCTCTCAAACTCAACATTCATACTATGAGCCACGAAATTCGGCCAATCATGTCTTGAAACCTGGGAGAGTTGTTCAAAATAAAACCAATATCTCCCTGATATGACCGACGAAGTTGGTGGCATGAGAAACACGGCTACAGCATATAGAAGGTAAACTGTAGCCCAGTCATAATCACTCAACTCATTCTTCCCTTTCCTATATAATGCCTCCTCTAACTTCTTCACCTTCAGAAAATGTTTATCGGTTGGCTCCAAACGCAATCTTGTAGCTCCTGTCTTAAACTTAACCTTTTCAACCGGAGTCAGCTTCTTTGCAAAAAAGATTTCCTCATTCCCAAAATCCAGCCCATAAATTCTTGTAACATGCTCAGCAGATAAAATAACCTTCTGCTTGACTTTACAAAATTTAACCACTTCCATCATGTCAATCGGATCAGGATCCTGGATAGTCAATTCCAAAAGAAAGCCAAAGCCAGCCTTTCTAATAAACCCACTTCTTTGATCCTTGGAAGCTTGTGAGGTTAGCTTATGCAAATACTCATTCACGTTTATTATCTTGCTGGGCTTGCAAAATAGCACACAACTATAACAACAGCAAAAATACAGCTTTTTATCAAGAACCAATATGATAATATGTCATTGAAAGTAATGAAATTCAAAACCAATATCTCAACAGCTGAAAACCAATATCAAATCAGCTACAAACCAATATCATCACATCATCTAAACATATATCAATACAGGTTCAAACGTATATCAACAACAGCGGAATACAAAAAATTATCTCTTATTTTCGGATTCATAATACCTAAATCTTCATCGATCCAATATCAGTACATCCAATGTACAACATTCAACCTAAAAACAAATCAAAAAATATTACCTTTTCCTTCTGAGGTTCAACCTCCGGCTTCATCTTCAAATTATTCTCCAATGAATGAAACCAATATCAACTCAGAGCCAAACCAGTAACAACTCAGAACGAAACCAATATCAACTCAGAGTCAAGCCAATATCAAGTCAAAACGAAACCATTATCTAATCAAAATGAAACCAGCTGAAACTCAGAATACAACCAATATGAACTCAGAATTAAACCATTTACAACTCGTAAAGAAACCAATGTCAACTCGGAATCGAAAGAGTAGCAACTCAGAACAAAACCAATATCAACTCAGATTTAAACCAATATCAAGTCAGAACGAAACCAATATCTACCCAAAAAGATACAAATATAAACTAATAAATCGGAAATTAGTACCTTTTTCTTCTTAGGGTCCATCTTCTCATCTCTAACGCTCTTCTCTGCAACGTTCTAATTCATCTTCAAATTTTTTGCCATTGAACTTTAATCATAACCGGCCAGCAAAAAAACAACAAATTAATACCCGAATACACAACTTGCATGTCCGAACATTACAAAATAACACGAGTTAACATAAAAGCACATATGAGAACTCCGCAACATCAACCAATGTACCTTTTATTTTTCCTTGATTCGGCTCGCTTCTGGCCAGGAAAGTAAAGAAGGGTGGTACACACCGAGGGTGCTGCTCGTAGAGGGCCGGCGGCAACAGTCGGTGGTGGTCGCGGAAAGTGGGGTCAATGTGGGTAGTGCTCACCTAATCAGGATTGGTACTGACAGAGGGTTTATGCTACTGCAATGACGGTTTCCTCCGAGCAGGCTCAAATTCTAATGCACCGACAGTTTACGCGCTCCTCACGCACAAAAAAAAACAAAGAAAAAGGGTAAAGTCCTTAGGAAAGTCAAAAAAGAAGGAGATGACTAGGAACCGCAAGCAAATCTTCTATAACTCAATCTGTAAAACTCTAGCCACCTATAGCATATCGTTTCGGAGTGAGAGGTGTGGGGGGTAACGTTTACCCGCAAATCCGTTGTTGCAATGGTCACGGACGGTGGTGCTCCGCTCAGTAATAGTGACGCTGGCGGGACGTGAGGTACGGGAAGACTGAGAGAAAATGGAGATAAGAGAGAGAAGGAGAGGAAGAGGAGAAAAAATGGGGAGAGAGGGAAAAATGGGTGGGAGGCCGCCACAATTTTCGAAGAAGTGGGAAAGGTGAATAGTCGGCCCTAATTTCTCTAGGAATTGGTATTTCAAATATTGAAAAAGACAAAAAAAACCCCTCAATAGTTTTTGACCATTAGATTAAATAATTAGGGAATTCTATCTAATCTAAGGGTCCAAATATGAGTCCCCACCTATGGACAACATTCTTTTAATCCCCACTCAATCCACTCTCCCGCCCTTGAGTCATTGTCGGATTCTATTTAAGTATTGACTCTTCATGCGGCGAGACGTCGTTGCATCTTTACTAGCTCGCCCACTTTGAAAGGCCAGAGCGACACATGGCACCGGAAAGAGGTGGACCTGGAAAATATTTTTGTACGAACATTTTATTATCTAGAATAAAAAAACCATTCACGGTTCATGTTCGCGGAAAAGACAGGGGGTTTGCTGCCAGGTGGCTAGTCCTGGAGAAAGAACACACAAGACAAAAGTGCGCAGCTAATAGGTCATGTGTGCGATCGCCGACAGGTGCACGATCCATGTGCATCCTAGGCCAGGTTTTATGGCAGTCGTATGATAACACCAGCAAATCACCGATGGACAAACGTAGACCTGGCCATGAATTGAATCCGATTCGTGATTCGATTCGATTCGATTCGTAAAAAATTCGATTCGATTCGACAATAATTCGATTCGTCAAAAATTCGATTCGAATTCGTCATGATAAGAATTGAATATGGTTCAAGTTTTTTGGAATTCGTAAAACCGGCGAATTCAATTCGAATTCGTTTTGAGAATTCGATTCGAGTTGAATTCGTATCGAATTCGATTCGAATTCGTATTGAATTCAAAAAAATCAAAAAATGGGGGGAGGGAGAAGCGCGCGGGCGGGGGGTTTGAATTTCGCTGACGCAAGCGATGACGTCAGCGCTTGCGTCAGCGATGATGTCAGCGCTTGCGTCAGCGTCAGGGGGCAAATTACCGTTTTTTTTCTGACCGTTTTTTTGTTACCGTTTTAATCCCCAGGTTACCGTTTTTTTTACTGTTGGTACATAAAATTTTTTTTTTTAATAAATTCAAAATTTCTTCCAAACTCTATAAATACCACCTCTTATTCTTCAAATTTTACACATTCCAATCTCAATTCTCTACTTCTCTTATTGAAAATTTGAGCTATATAAATTCTCCCTCAAGTTTACTAATTAGATATATTAGTCATATTTCTCATATAATTACTCATATTACTATATAATTATGTCATCAAGTAGAGCAAATAAGGGTAAGGAAAAACGTGTGGAACATCACGATTCTATTGAATCGGATTTTCCACCGATTTCTACTTATCCTATTCCGGAAGAAATGATGAACGTCCATGATGAAGCTCAACGGGAAAGTATTGATTCAATATTCAACAATCCACAAAAGGTAAAAAGATCACCTTCATTACTTTTTACTAAGCATTTCACAAAAATTTCTACCGGAGAAAAAGGTATCTTCAAAATTACATGTAATTATTGTAGTAAACAATATGAATTCAAAACCGGGAATGGATATGGTACTTATACTATTCATTTGAATACTAAACATCCACACGAAGTTGGTTTTGAAAAATCACAAACTCAATTATCTACTACACCTAATGTTTTATTTCATTACACCGATCAAAATAATAGAGAGGAATTAGCTAAATTAGTTGCTACCGAACATTTATCTTTTAGTTTTGGTGAAAAACTTAATTTTACAACTTATTGTCAAAATGCTTTAAAT
Organism: Hypericum androsaemum; assembly: GCA_963995505.1. Lineage (NCBI taxonomy): Eukaryota > Viridiplantae > Streptophyta > Magnoliopsida > Malpighiales > Hypericaceae > Hypericum > Hypericum androsaemum. The sequence goes on from OZ023196.1 coordinate 6,187,839, forward strand.
CCTAGTGCAAAAAAAGTTCCACGAAGTACATTAACACGATATGTAAAAGATTTATACAAAAAAAATAAAGAAAAATTACAAACTTTTTTCTTTGATTTTGATGGTCGAGTTTCTATATGTTGTGATATATGGAGTGATCATTGGCAAACACATTCATATTTTGGTGTTACATGTCATTGGATTGATAATAAATGGAATATACAAAAAAGAATAATTGCATATAGAGTTTTTGATGATAGTCACAGTGGGAATAATTGTTATAAAATGTTGCATACTATTTTACAAGAATATAATCTAGTTCAAAAAATATTTTCAATTTCTCTAGATAATGCAAGTTCTAATAATGTTATGGTTAAAGATTTAGAAATTCTTTGTACACGATTCGGAGGAAAATTTTTTCATATTAGATGTGCATGTCATATATTTAATCTTTGTACCCAAGATGGAATTAAAGCTTTAGACTTTACATTAGGACCAATTAAACAAGCACTTAATTTATTATGGGCTCGCCCAAAATTGCTAAAAGAATGGAAAAAATTTTGCAAATTAAACAACATGAAACCAAAACGTTTTCCACAAGATGTTCAACATCGTTGGAATTCGACTTATGAATTGTTAAAAGAAGCTCTTCCATACAAAGAACTTCTATGTAATTTTTTTGCATCTAATGATCAAACTAATAATATTGTGTTACAACCTCACCATTGGGACCTTGTAGAAAAACTAAATGAGCTTTTAGAATGTTTTAATTATGCTACACATCTTTTATCGGGTGTTTATTATCCTACATCTCATTTACTATTTTTAGAATGTTGTAATATATCGGAGGCAATATGTAGCGCTTATCAAGATTTTGCATTGTCATCATGCGTTTCAGAAATGGCTAACAAATGGTTAAAGTATTTTAGGGAGATTCCCCAACTTAATTTAATTGCAACCGTTTTTATGCCGAACATTAAAATTGATGGTTTACAAAATTTATTATATGCGTATTACACAAATTTGGAAATTTTTATGCAAGTTGCTAATCTAGAAGATCATGTTGTAATAATTACAAACAATGTAAAAAATTGTATTTTGGATTTAATGAATGAATATAGTATTAGGAATAATGCTTCTACATCTAATGAACCAACTCCCTCTCCCTCACAAGGTATAAAATTAAGTTTTACGGAAAGATTGTTAATGAAAAACCAAAAAAGACCCCGAGGAATAAGTTTAACCAATTCGGACCAAGGCGGAAAGACGACAACAAGAATTGGTCCGGGAAAATCCCGACCAACTATACGACCTCGATGATGCCACAACCGGTGAAAGCACAAACACATCCGACTAAGTGAGTTAGCTCCATAAAGGTAAGAGAACTACGTGGGCTTTGATTCCTTCGGAGCTAAGGATACGTAGACAACTTAATTTGGTACATTAAGTGCAAGCCCAATCTTTAGTTTATTTTTTTTCCCAAAAAATGTTAAACACTAATTCCTAATTTTTTTTAATATTTGAAACAAAACTCAAAGTTTTTAAATTTTTCAAAAAATATCAAAACTTTTTGAACTTTTTCGAAAATTTAGAGGTTTTAGAATTTTTTAATTAAGTATTAAAATTATAGAATTAATTCGAATTCGAATTCGAATTATAATTCGATTATAATTCGATTCTAATTCGATTCTAATTCGATTCTAATTCGAAAATTCATAATTCGTATTCGATTCGTCTTTTGAAGAATTGAATATGGTTTACTGTTTTGATAAATTCGAATTCGAATAAATTCGATTCGAATTCGTCTAAATTCGAACCGTGGTCAGGTCTAGACAAACGTCCTCGTGAGAAAAATTTGTAACAAGGTTGAAACGAAATTGAGAACCCATCCGGAGTGATTGTTTTTTACCGAGATATTGTCGGAACACGTGCACGGGCACGGGCACAGGCAAAACCATTTGGAAACACACATCATGTGAATCTTGGATCAATCAATTAGAATCGGTAAAAATAATAAAAATTTTGAATTTGGTTAAAGAGATTTTAAACTCAAAATTTTTAAATATAAAATATTATTAAGAGAGCTAGAACTAAGCAGGCTCCTATTTCATTTCAAATTGAATCAGTAACAAATATACATGATACATCTATGTTAACATACTATATCAAAAAATTATAGGTCTGATAAATTGCACGAGAATAAAGATAGAATCCCTCGTCGACACAAAGAATTCAGTAGACATTATAAATCGTGAGGGTTCGAGTCCCTTTTTTGGGAGATTGCATTTTCTTTTTATGCAAAACTGCCTATCAGCGTTTTAGGAATGATCTAAAATGAAATTCTTACAAATTTTCTCACCGTATCAACTCAATTAATAAGTAATAAGACTCTAAATATTATGGATACGTTTGTTATGTAGTACGGGACGGGGACAATGATTTTTGTCCATTTCTATGATTGGTACGACAAATGGCTTGAATAAAATTAAAAAATTGTCAAATTCTTATGTCAAATTCTTGTCCTATTTAATCCACACCAAAAAATATTTTTTTATCCCATTTAAATTCATTAACCTAAAAAATTAGTCCTAAAATAAGAATCAACTCATTCTATTTTTACCATATTACCCTTGATTTCTTATATTTATTTCTTCTTCCCTTATCTTATCTTTACACCATTCACCGACATCGACGGCTAAGTTCTCAAAATTTTAATTTTATGTATGTTCATGCAATTAAAATAAAAACTCAAAATTTGTAACAAAAAAGATAAAAATTCATTTATTTTGCATCTGATTCATGTGATTAATACTTTTATATTTTTGCATCCATGTTCATGCTAATATACTTGTATTTTTTTGTCATTTTTTTACTTTGGCTGCGGTAATCTAAGTTTGCTTTTTAATAGTCATTATAACGTAATTTCATTGATGAACTTTTGTCTAGTTTTTTATGTTCGGGACAAGTTTTTAATAGACCAATCAAACAGATGACTATTTGTTCAACACAATAGTTTATTTTGCGTGTTCATTATTTCTATCAATGTTTGATGATTTTTTTGGTTTCGAATTCAGTAGAGACTACATAAAAGATATCCATACAGATGGGACTAAATTTGGACCGTCACATTTGATTGTCTTTAAATCTGATGGTCAATAACCTATCAAGCGATATTGATTTGCATGTGAAGTGATATTGATTTGTATGTGACTGGTTTGCATATAAAATAATATTGGTTTGCATGTGACGTGATATTGGCTTGTATATGTAATGATATTGATTTGCATATAAAGGGTAAAAAATATCTATGGTCACTAAACTTTAACAACTTTTTGTCCATAGTCACTAAACTATTTTTTTATCCTTTATGGTAACTAAACTATACTACTTTGATCAGGTATGGTACTTCCGATCAGTTTTCACCGAAAACTTTCCCGGAAACAAACGTCATCATCTCCACTAACTTTTTTTTTTGAGAAATGCATCTCCACTAACTTAGTATGCTACTTTTAGCAATAAACAAAAGAAAGCAAACAAGAAAAAAATAGTTGGGAAACAGAGAGCAACAAAGATTAAATATCTTCTTTGTTCGATTAAATATTTTCTTGTCCGCGAAAAGTTGAGAAACACACAACGGCATCGATCGCTTTTTCCCTCTCTTCTCCGCCTCTTTCGTTATCAAGCTCATCAGTTATCTTCCCTCAAAAGCTCATCAGTTATCTGGGTTTCGGGTTGGCAAGTACACGGCGAATCCGCGGCGTCCGATTAGGCAACACAACGGGGAGATCAGGAGCGGTGCATTCTGGACCAAGAACCACCGGCCATGGGAAATGGTCCTTTGCAATTACGGTTTCCCATCCAATGTTTCTGCTCTCCAGGTTTCCAATTCCTTTCCTTTGACAGACCTGTGTGGTGGGCGCGTCGTACCCACTCGCCCGCTCAAACCCCTGGATTCCCCCTTCCTCCGACCACCCGCCGGGCGGCTCCTTCGCCTATCTTACCCTAACCTCGCTGCCCGGAGACTCCCTTCCTGCCAGTTCCCGAATGGCAATGGAATTTGCGGCGATCTAGAAGTGATAAGCTGAGTGGGCCCAGCGTAGTAGCTACTGTTCCTACCATTTTCGAGGCGCCGGAGGAGACTAAGGGAAGAAGAAGAAGAGGGTGAGGGAGGTGGAAGGGATTTAGCGGTTGGTTTATGGGGTTTGGTTTGGGATTAAGCTAAATTCCACTGAGAGAGGGTGGAGTTTCACAGTTTGTGGACGACGAAAGCGGAAGAGGGAGGTCTGGTCCAGGTCGGTGCACATCCGGGAAAGTTTTCGGTGAAAACTTATCGGAAGTACCATACCTGATCAAAGTAGTATAGTTTAGTTACCATAAAGGGTAAAAGAATAGTTTAGTGACCATGGACAAAAATTTGTTGAAGTTTAGTGACCATGTGTGTTTTTTACCCGCATATACAGTAATATTAAACTTGTCCCCACTGAATCCGACCCTTTTTTTTATGAAAAGATTTTGTTTTTGATACAATAATTTTTAGTTTAAGTGAGATGATCGTTTTTACTCTCTGTTAATTCTATCGAGTAATTCTATCAAGATAATATATAGAATGGAATTTCAAAATTCGAAAAACAAAAAACAAAAAATAAAATTTCCAAACTAATAAATACTCTCTTTTGTTGTCATAAAAGATAGTTTCGTATTTAACAAAATTACAAACTAGACTGTCACATGTACGAAACAGAGAACTTTACTGAATGTTCAGTCGTGAAATTACCAAACATAGAATAGAACAACTAGAACAAATAAGTCTGTCCCGTACTCGGAACCCGTAGCGGTAGAAACGAATTGGTCAAGAGAGTGGAAATGTATATTTATTTACAAAGTAGACGGCGAACATCTTTTACAAAAACAGAAGAAAAAAAAGATGGCATCAGCTTGGTGCATCATCTCCCACCATGGATCAAGCTTTTCAATTAAAAATGGCACCAAAGTATTGAGTGTGCCAGTAGAACAGAGTATACTCACTCATATCCCTCCTGCTGTCTCCGAAGACTCGAACTAATTCAGTTCCGCTATCGTCGATGTCTTCGACTAGCACACGCCTACGGTATGATGATCAGGGGAAGAACCAGGCCTTGAAGAAGATTGCTAAAGCCAATTGCAAGCAGAATGACGTTGCAAACACCATTGCAAAGTCACTGCCCTCTGTAAAGGATTTCAGGTTGAAGGCAACGAAACAAGCTGAATCAACACCAGCGGCGAGGATGAAAACCCAGCGCAGAAACTCGACAGGAATAAGCAACAGAAGCTGAAAACATTCCAGGGCATACGTGAGATAAGATACCGACAAAAATGATCCAAATGCACGAAAGTTTGATGGATGCTTACAGAGCTTGGGATGAAGATGAAGAGAGAGTATCCCCACAAGCACCAAAATCTGATTAGACTAGCATTTGATCCAAGATACTGAAGCAAGAAATAAAATGCTAGAGGAACCAAAATTGTGTAACCATACACGGACCAAACAGCCACGTTAAAATATCCCACGTCAAAGCTCCAAGAAGTGCTGCTGTCAGATCTTTTCTCCGTGAGATAGGTGGCGAGATTCCCAAACGAAGCAAGTACGAATATCAATGTTGTTGATATCCACACGAGTCCATATCTGTAACATGAAAAGTCTGCGTTGGCACTGTTTGGACTGATTTTAAGAAAGAAAATGTGGATCCAAAAGGCCAAGTCCACTTGTAGGACTGATTTCACGTCTATGTTCTACCAAATCCAAATAACACCAATTTTTCTACATTTCCATCTGCAGTTCTCCCATCAACCTACCATCTTTTCACAAAATTAGGTTCTCTGACCACATTAGGACTACGATTGGAAAGCTTGATATACTGTAAGTCGTATATCTGAGAAACTATAGGCACTAAAACTTGCAACAAAAAAATGAATTAGAATTAAATGGCGCAAAAGGGACCCTCCAAAGGCACATGCAATGCGCCACTTTCAAAGGCAACGAAGCTGGTAAAAGCAAGCTAAATGGTATATATTGGAACAATTGTACTTCTTCATTGGATAATTTCGTATGGCGAGACAGATTAAAGCAAACAGATCAGAAAAAAAAGGAGGGACAATGCAAAACTTACAGATCAGGGTTAGCATCAATCTTGCTGAAGAAATCTCCTCCAATGGGGTAAAAAGAACTGAGCAACCGGTTTATGACAACATCAGTGTCCACATTGAAATATGGAGAGTACGACGCAATACTAAACACTCCCCTCCAATTATTGGCAGGTTGTTGCTCAAAACCTTCTGCATTGACATAATGACAATCAAACCACATTTAAATGCATTCAACGAAGCTTAAACCCCAAAAACGACTGGCCTCCCCATTATACAAAAACAAAAAGTTGTGAAAGAAAATGCCAAGAGCTTATAATGTCATCAGCAAACAAAGAAGGTTTAGTAAATAATCAACGACGGCACTTTTTTTTCCAGATAAACCGCAAAAGCAGTTTTAAAGATTCATCAGTACTTTCAGAGTTCCAAATAGTAAATAACATCCCAAAGATCCCCAATCTCCATTTCTTTGAGTATAAATTTAAAACTGAATTCTTCCCACAAAATTAAGTGAAGATAGCAAAATTTCTAGGCCACCTTCCCACTTATTTAATCATCTTGTAGTACCCGAGGATTCACTAATTCCTGTTCAACAAAGGCACCTGTTAATGACCTCCTGCAAAATACTCCGATTAAGAACTTTCCATTTTAATAAACACACATTTCGGGCCATAACCTAGCCTCTTGCTATGATTAACTTAGCCTGCCATCTATGATTCTCAGGATTCACACTCGGGAATCGCATAAATCGAAAGCGGTTTCTTAACTCCATACCAGTTGGCGGACCCCCGATAGTCTGGTAACCCCGTCCGCTGCCACCTCCGGCCTTTCGATTCGGAGGGAACGTGTCCATACTAGCTTCAGGGACTGCACAAAGATCCGGATACCGATAAAACAACCTCCGCTAATGCGCAACTAAAATACATATAGAAACGCCTTTCCTTTTTACCTTCATAGCTCGTGGTAGCAGCAGCAGCAGTAGCCCTAGCTTTCTCTTCAGTAACCACCACAGCCTAGAATAAGGGGAGGTGGGAAAATGGAACAAATTATCCCAAAATATTAGCTCAGATTAAACAATAATTAAGCAATTTAATTAATCCATAGATAAGATAAGATCGATTCAATTAACTAATTGGATCCAAGAGAACCACCAAAAAGGGGAAATGGGAAGCTTACTGGTACTGAGCCAAGCAAATGGCTTGTAGGTAGGCCGGTGTAGGATTCGTCCATGGAAATCCCCACACAGGAACACTAGAGCTTCTTTCTTCGCTTCCTTTTTTTCCCTTGTTTCTTCGTCTATGGTTTTTTCTTGATGTACGGTGTCGTTTTAAGAGATGGGGAATAGGTTTGGTCGTGGTCGTGGTCGTGGTCGTGTCGTAGTTTAGAAGGAAGGCGCGCGATACGAGACTCGAGGAGGAAAAAGGTGGGAGAGGTCCATTAACTTTTAACGGATTTACAGAGTTGGATCCGGATCCGGATCCTACTTTAAGACGATAAAGGTAATGATCGATTTGGATCTAGATCCTACTTGTAAACTCGGTCGACAACTACCACACACACAGAAATAAATTATAATGCATATTAGAAGAAGTACTTATCTGTAATAATTAAAGATTTTATTAAAATAAAATAAATCATTATTTTTGTTGTTAGTTGAATTAGAATATTCAAAGGGTTAATATCATGGATCGAACTTGGATTTTGTTTTAACTTGGATTTAAAGGGTTAATAAGTCCATACCCAAAATCATGATTTTTGAAATCTGATCTAGATCCAGGTGCTTTTGAATTCGGTTCCGATCTACGGATCAATGATATCTAATACCCCTTTTTATATTAAATTTACGAAATTCTTTTGTGGAGTTAGTCAATGTATTAAACAAATAGGAATTACGACGGGCAGATCTGGGTAAAATTCATAGGACTCAGATCATTGTCTCTTTTTTAAAGGTGGATCTTGATCCTTGCCTTTATTCAAGGACAAATGTAGTTTAGAAGATTATGGGTATATATTTAATAAAAAAAATTTGTCCCCAATGATATTAACTAGTTTACCCCCACAATTGAAAAAAAGACAAAATTGTCTAAGGGTAAAATTGATACAACAAGATTTTAAGATATTTTTATTGGCCCACAAACTCCTAAAGGAAAGAACTTATTTGGCCTACCAATTACAACCACATTTTGCCCCCGTAGTATAAATTTTCTAGATCCGTCCCGACATTTATTTAAAAAAAAGAAGATTCGAGTAAGATATGCGTCCTAAAGTGCCGTGCAGGATAAGGTCAACCTGTGGGTCCATAATATTTAAAACTATTTTACCTTTTAAAAAAATCGAACCTCATAATATAAGTTAATATGTAATCGAATATCTTTTGAATCTAACATTCTAACACCGTCATCAATCACACATATTTTTTTTAAAATGAGTTATTGAAATGTAATTGGTTTTAACCTATAAGTGAATAGATAAAACTAGACAATAAAAAAAGTAATAGACGTGATACACGAAAAATACCTCATGACCGTACGTTTAAGCAAATAAAAAGAAGATTACATTGTGAATTTTTTGTCCATATTGAACTAGTTAAAGGTTCTCCACATTCTTAATAGATCTGATAAATGAAACATTTTCACCATATTCTTATTATGTTATCCTCCTTATCTTACAACATTTTTCTCCCCATCCAACGGAAAACATTCAATTATTTTAATTATTAAATAATATAAAAGAAAAATATATACATTGATGCATCGAAGAATTGAGTGCGAATCACACGACTAATGAAGGCGAAATTTATTTGGGGTTTTTGTTGGAGGGTCTTTCGGGGAATTTTGGTAGGGTCAAATATATTCATATTCATATCTTTATCTTTTTTAAAAATAAGAATTTGGATAGGATCAAAGTCTAGACCCGGTCAAAGTTAGCAAGTCGTAGTTCAATAGACCCAGGGCAACGTAAAGGATCTAAATCTAATTGTCATCCCATTTAACAAAATACATTATAATTTAGGTAAAAAACTATTTAAGTACTACTCTGTATTCTACGTGGTTTAAAATTATTTGACCAACTCATATACGTTTTTTTAGTTGACACAACACAATTTACATAATTGTTTTGGACAGAAATACTCCTTAATCTAATTTTTGAAAAAAATGGTTTGAATTTTTTTTAATAAGAAACTGAAAAATATGAAAACCCCCTCTCTCTGTCGTAATATTGTTTATATATTTAGAGGTGTTTTTGTCCAAAATTTGTCCCAATAGTTGGGTGTCGAATTAGAAATTTTTTTTATCACTCAGTCAAATATTTTTAAAGATTGTAACGCAGTAACGGTATGCAAAGCAGTCAAATCAGAAAATATTAAAGTTAATTTCACCTAGAATTTAACAATTAAAATATTTTAAATTTAAGAAAAAATTACTCTCAAGTCTTTCGGATGTGCTTAAATATACTCAAAAGTCCCTTTGTTTGCAAAATATACACTGACGTCCCTCTTGTTTGATTTTATTATTCTTTCGGGTCCCTTAATAAATTTTTTTATTTTTTTCATTGAAAAAAAATCGATGACATCATCTCTTCTTCTACCCATCTCTATCATCTTCTTCCTTAGATCTAAAATCAATTAAAATCAATTGCAACTTCACTTCCTTCTCTCTCCACTGTTCACACTTCTTATTTCCCAAACCCATCTTCTGGTATACCACCACCCGAAGGCGGTGCTTCATGGACGTCACCAGAAGATTCTCCTCCGTCGCCTTTAGCCGGTGCGACTTCAATACTCCTCTCAAGTTCCTGCTGCACGCACTTCTCCCATTGCAGAGTCTCCCTCGCTCTTTCCTCTCACTCTTGCTCTCTCTCGTTCTTCCCTCTCACTCTCACTCCCGCCGGTAAAGAGTTCCTCCTCCAACCTCGACCTCGTCAACAACCATCTCTGCCAGGTCGTTCTGCTGCAGCCTTCACAAGGGAAATGCCAGCGGGAGTGGCGGCACATGGGCCCACCACAAGCATCACGCGGTGAGGGGCAGCCTCACGAAGCTGTCGCCGTCCTGCTCGTCTGCACCCTCTCCTTGCTGCAGATTCCGGTGGGTGGCGGCCGTCTTCTGCGCCGAGATCTGACTGGCCAATTGAATGAGAAAAGGTTATAGTTGATCGGTTTCATTGGCTGCTTCAATTGATAGAAATATTCTGGTCAATTGGGTATTTAGGGTTTGATAAGATTGGAGATTTTTTGTTTTAGTTGGTGTGAATTAAGAATGTTCTAGTCAATTGGCAAATTTCTATTTTGTTTCAACATGTAGTCATTTTTTGTAATTGGTTTTTTAGGAGGAAGAAGAAGAGATGACATTAGCAGTTTTTTATTTTAAGAGTATTTTGGTCATTTTATTAACAAAAAAGAAAAAAAAACTGCTAACGTGCGCCATGGGCCTGAAAATATAATAAAAAAAAACTGCTAACGTGCGCCATGGGCCTGAAAATATAATAAAATCAAACAAGAGGGATGTCGGCGTGTATTTTACAAACATGGAAGACTTTTGAGTATATTTGAGCAAATCTGTGGGACTTGAGAGTAATTTTCTCTAAATTTAAAGAAAAAAGTTGATGATGCGACAATATTATAATCCAATCCCATAACTTTTTTTCGTTGCCGGAGGTTTCATTTTCTCTATCCCCAAATTAGAACTGCGCATCCATCAATCTAAGGGTAACTAGCGATCAACTAGCGCCCGATCGCTAACCCGCGCTCCTCCAGGTTTGTTTTTCCTTTTCTTTTTAATCTTAAAGCTTTCGCCTTTACGCTACTTATTATTATAAACTACTGTCTCTCTCTTTTAAAAAAAAATTAACTGCGGGTTTCGATGTGGGTTTTCTTTTTCTTTTCTATTTTTGTAGGTTTAGTTTCGGCCGAAGGAAATGGCGGGAAGAGCTCAAATCCCAACTAACAACTCTGCGCTGATTGCGATGATCGCTGATGAGGTGAGGATTTTCTCTGTGCTTTTTTGGTGTAATTAATTCGACTGGGCTTCCAATTCTAGGACGGGATTACCAAATCGCTAGTTGCGAGGAAGATGCTTGTTTATAATATAGAACATGATTGTTCCTGTTTACAACAGGATGTTGTTAGTTGCTAATGTCTTCGGAACAAACTGACGGTCAACTGAATTAAGTAGTCTGCGGTCAATTAAGTAAGGGGCTATAAGGATTTTCTGTGCTTTTTTGGTGTAATTAATTTGACTGGGCTTCCAATTTGAGGACGGGGTTAGTGTTTTCGATACCATTGAGATTACCAAATCGCTAATTGCAAGGAAGATGCTTGTTTAGAAGGGTAGAAAATTCACCGTTGTCTTAAAGTTTCGTGGTTCGATAAGGAGATTAAAACAGGGAGCATGGTTGGCCCTGTTTACAACAGGATGTTGTAAGTTGTTAATGGTTCCGGAACAAACTGGTATAGTTTGTGGTCAATTAAGTAAGGGGCTATGTGGTAAGTGCTATGCGGGTTTTTTTGTTTCTGTTATACCTGTTGCACAATTGGGTGTTCATTTCTATAGTCCATATCACGCTTTTTTTTTAATCTTGGAAAGGCTTAGAAACTACCTGGTTTGGTTCATGATCAATCAGTAGGCCGCCGTGAATGAATTGGTGTTTGGTGCGTTCGCTTTGCTTAATTTGTTTCATTCGGGAATGCTTAGAATTTCGTTATCGGCTTGGAGATGTTTGGTCGTGGGATAAGTTTTACTTGTATATCGTATGTGGAAAAACTCTTGCTTGATTTCATTTCCTTGCACCTCATGACATAGTGCATGAATGGCTTGCTCTGAGTATTCTTTCGTCATGCTTTCAACAGTATATCCTTTTTAGCCTCATGACGTAATTATTATCAATCTTCTAAAGATGCGATTGTCATTTTCTTCTCAGTCAGTCATTAACCTGGAAGTAGGTGAGATACTTGATTCTGACGGGCTAAATATATGCCATCTGTTATCACATTCCTTTTGGTATTTTGACCATATGAATGCATTTCAGCTACGGGCTGTGGATATAGCAGTTAAAAAGGAAAGATTCTGAATTTTGTGTGATCGGTTTATGTCCGTCCTTCATTTTTAACATCCATATGCAATGTGTGGTATACCTCAGTTTGGCTTGACATGACTCTCTCACTATTGGTTTTGTTTTGTCAGCTTGTAATAGTTTTGATTGATCCTGCAAAATGCTTTTAATTCCTTGCTTAGCTATAGGTGGTCCAGCAAAGTGGAAGTGTGAGATTTGAACCTTTCTGCCTTAACTTTGGCTTTTGTTGAGAGAATATCTTTCCTTGCGGTTTATGTAATTAATTTGCGCTGGGTGCGTTGTAACATGATTGGTTGTTTCTGCTTGACTCATTCGTTCCTCTTTGATTATTTAAAACAACTGGCCCCTTGTGTTTTTCTAATGGATTCTATGCTCCATGCAGGACACGGTCGTAGGGTTTTTGCTTGCGGGAGTTGGTAATGTTGACTTGAGAAGAAAGACAAATTACCTTATAGTGGACTCAAGTACGTGATTGGACTGTCCGTGCTTCCTATGCTTTCATGTCCACATAGACTGGTTTTTAACAAACTACACAGAGATTGGTTGAATTCATGGTTTTCGGACCTGGCTGATATTCGTTAGAAACTCGAGTCTTTTAGCTCTATACTATTAGCACTTCATACGATAACTCTTTGTTGTGCTATTCTTTTAATTCGTTGCACCTATATTTGAATTGCCATGGATTATGGGCAACGACAAGCAATGCTGTTCATTTGTAGTTTCAGTTTTTTTGAAGAATAAAACTGAAGTGCCTAAGATCATATCCCTGAGTACCATGCCACTTTTGACTGCTGATGGAAGAGTTTGATTTCACTTTTAGAAACAACTGTCAAACAAATTGAAGATGCATTCAAGGAGTTTACAACAAGGGATGATATTGCTGTGGTGTTGATTAGCCAATATGTAAGTTGTTTCTAATTTCCTTGCTATGTTCGCACATAATTAGCCATGAGTTCACATAACTTCTCTTGCATCCTTCTTGAGATTGACTAGTTGAAGGTGTCCTGCTGTTTCTTGAGACTTCTATGACCTTGTATGAGGCGATCGCTTGCTAATCTATTTTGACCGCATATAAAAAAGCACCATGATTTCGATTTTTCTTCACACGTTATCTATATAGGTCCATCTGTACAGTGGCTGAAGGATTCTTTTACAATCAATCATCTATACATTATCATAAATAATCATTTATAACCGCCAACGGCATATCCATAGATGCAATTTTGAGTTCAACAAGACGAGAACCAAATCACTACATGCTTCTTTCGGGGAAGAAAGTAGCGAAATGGTACTTGATCTGTGATCCCAACTTAAGAAATCTTCTCTAAACGGAACAAAAACACGTTTCATCTTTCTTTGTTCACTTATTTATGAAACTTCAATCCAAATTATATATTTTCTAACGTTTCATCTTTCTTTGTTCACTTATTTATGAGACTTCAATCCAAGTTATATATTTTCAATGTGCCCTCTTTTCAGGTTGCAAACATGATAAGGTTTCTGGTGGACAGCTACAATAAACCAGTTCCTGCAATTTTGGAGATCCCTTCAAAAGATCATCCCTACGATCCAGCTCAAGACTCGGTCTTGTCCCGAGTGAAGCACCTCTTCTCATCTGAATCAGTGGCATCCGGAAGGCGTTGATCATATTCCAAGGTTATCTTAGTTTCATATCTCGCGCCCCTTTAATTTTAGATTCCCTAAATTCGCCATTCTTCTCAAAGCCATTGTTATCTAGCAGCCGAAGTTGGCTCGAGAACCGGCGACTATTGGTTATCTGTGATGAATGAGATGGAACGAACAATGTGATTGTCAGAAACCTTATGGAGGAGAAAGAAAAAGGATGGTATAAACACCATTCACCAACAAAACTGTCGTTTTTTCTTTGTATTACATATAGAAATGTCATAAGCAACCAAATTCCTACTGCAGTTGATCTTGCAACTGTCGTCCGAGTCCTAAACGACACCAACTCACGCAATCACTCCCAATTAACAAAAAAGCTGATAATCAATTATCTAGTAAATTTCTTAATGGTGAAAGTTTACTGGTTTGGATGATTTGCAAGTCCTGAAGAAGTGTTGAGTTCCAACGGCCAGGTCTGGTGGCGCGCCCCTCCGCCATTGTTGTTGCTACCTATTTTGAAAATTTGCTTTCACCTTGTTGCAGGAAGGAAGCACAACTTTGTTGTTTGTTGTATTTCTTTGTTTTATGACCTTAGGCATTATCCTCGGGAGCGGAGGGAGGTGGGTTTAATTTTTTTTGTTTGATAATTAGGTATATTTTTTAATGTATGTCCTTACTAAAATTAGAAATCGATCCCACTAAAAAATTAATCAACCTAAAAATTAAAACCATAATGGTCAATTACGAATTTATCATATGTTAGTCGGGCCTAAAAAATTATGTTGCCCCCACTCTCTAAATTTTCTTTCTTCGCGGATAATTTATCCTGATGTGTTTCTTTAAGTGAAAGGCAGAGGAGGGTTCAATAGTGAATTTACAAAGGACGTTGTAAAACCAGTACCAGGTGTTGCTGGCATCGCTGGTGCAATGGTAGTTTATGGTGCTTTTGATGCTATAGTGAGTATAAAATGCACGAATCCATCTTTGTTCAAACATTGTCTAGAACTATTATGCAGGAACACGATTCAGTTTTTTGGTTTTAAGTCGTAAACATGTGTTGGGGCATGTTAACCTCCTTTGATCTGGGTTGGGCTGTGTATTTTATTTTTTAAGGGCAAAATTTTTGCAACGGTACATCAGCTAAGTTTCAAGACATATAAGGCAAGATTATCGGCACATCAAATTTTTATCTTTGAAATTAATGTGCCCTTATGTTTTCGTCTTTGAAACTGATGTGTCTTTGTGTTTTTGTCTTTAAAACTAGGGTTAAAGACAAGTACCATGTGTTATTAGAAATGGACACTTTGCACCCTGTGTTTTGAAAACACCCAAAAGAATACCTTGTGTTTATCTCCAACAACCATTTACAAATTTTCAGCAACCGGAGGTGATATGTCATCAACATGGCGATGATGTGGCCATGTTGAATCCAACGTGGATAAGTTGATGTTCATCGTGAAAGCAATGTTTTTTCAATTTTATCATTTAGATTAAAAGAGAGAGAAATAACGTGTAAAAAAATCCTTATCAAAGGATAAAAAATGAAATGCCCGAGCCCTAAAATGAGAAGAGAGATCTATGTCCAGAAATCCTCCCAAATTAAAAAATTGAAAAACCCTAATCAATCCAGAATTCTAAAACCCTGACGAAATTAACCCCAAATCCTTCTCTAATACAAATCTCCGGAATTACAAACCTCCACCAAACAAAGCTGCTTCAAGAGGGAAGCCAACCCCAAACCACAACCTGCTCCTTAACTCAAGCAAGCAACAAGCCAACAACAACTGAAAAAGGTAACTCAGTGGACAATTCAACCATGCTTCAACAATGAAAAATGGTAACTCAGTGAACAACTCGACCAAACTTCAACAATGGAAGACGGTGACTCAGTACACAGCCCCTCGTCCATGCCCGGATTCGTTGTTTTCGCCAATCCAATGAAGAGCAAGTGGAGGACTAGGATGGGAATATCGAGTTTCAACTGGTTTGAGAAGAAATGTTTAGATAAAATTCGAGATTACGAGAAGAAATTAGGGATAAGAGATTTGACATTTGTTTCATAAATAAAAGAGTCCGAAACATTTTTATTTATTTTTTACTTTATGAATCCCAATAGGCAACTTAAAAATGATGTGGGACATGCATTATCCACGTCATTGCCGGAAAGTTATGTCATTTAAGAAATGGTTGCCGAAGGTAGACACAAGGTACTTTTTTGGGTGTTTTTAAAACACAGGATGCAAAATGTCCATTTCCAATAACACAGGGTACTAAAGTATTTTTAACCCTTAAAACTAATGTATCCTTGTGTTTTTGTCTTTAAAAATGAGTGCACTTATAATTTTGTTTGATGTGCCCTTGAAAACTTTATCTAATATGTCTTGGAAATTTTTTAGTCTCATTTACCCTTTTTCTTACCTGATTATAATCGCAGGCAATAACAATTGTGAATTGTCGATTATATAATATTATATCTTAGTGCCTGTTTATTCCCTTCTTCCTTTTGCATGCATGAATGGTGTTTTGTGGCCTTGCTATGGTAGATTATTTTGGGTAGTTTCTGTTGATGCTTTGTTAGCCTACGCGTTGTTAAGAAATGAACCAATGTCGATCTGCAACCCTCTTCTTTTGTGCAATTAAGAATTCTCATTTAAAATCACCCATATAAGTTCTCTAATATTACAAATCGATGTATCTCTGTATTTTTATCTTTGAAAATTGATGTGTTTTTATAATTTTTTTGAAAACTAATTTGCCACTGTATTTTTACCTTTTAAAACTGATGTGTTATTGATCTTATCAGATATCCCGTTAATGTTGCCTGATATGCTGTTGCAATTTGCCTTATGTGCCGTTGTATGTTTTGAACGAATATTAGAATTTTTATTTTAGGGCTAAATTAAAAAATTTAGAAGAGACATCCCCAAATCCTAAACCCTAACGGCACAAGGAGCATACAAAATCATGGAGGTCTAGGATTCAAACTCTGGACTATGTAATAATGGTAGAATATTTACCATTCAAAAAAAAATATAAATAGTGCAAGGAAGAAGATGATTTTGTAACTTGATATAAAAAAGGTTTGCCCTTAAGTATTAAGCTTTTGGCAAAAATATCGAATATGAGCTAAACTTGAATATTAATACTTAAAAGTATTAAATTCAATCTGACACCAAGTTTTTTTTATCGGTGGTACAAAACCCACTTCACCCATACAAAATGTGTCTCATAACATTGAAATTTGACGTGCCCTTAGTTGTGCATAATATTATAAAAAATGTTGGTGCTTCTAGGATCCAACGGCACCCAATCCAACCCCTAGTATTTTAGAAATTAATTCTTGAAGAGCTTATTACAATCAAGAGCTTGTGAAGTTATATTCACTGGGATAATTTTGGTGTAAAAGTTTTGTCTGGTAGGTCGCCATCCAATTTCAAAAAGAAGAGCCAAATATCTCAAAATATTCAATCAATTTAAGATAACTCGTTGTTATATTAAATTTAGGATAACTAGTTTTTAAAATATTTGTTATAAATTATTTTATCTTTATGGTCAATCGTTATCCATTTTCCAAAAATAGAGCAAACTTCTAACAAATATAATAAATTTGGATAGTTAGTTTTTATATCAAATTATTATCTTGATAAGCATACAAAAAGAGAAGGTCCAAAATGTATCATGATCAACAAAAGATTAAACATAAATATTAAATGATAATAAAATTTGAATTTCTACGTCCTTAGATGGATCATTAAATATGTTGTTAGTGTCGAACAAAGTTATAACTATATTATACTTCCGAATTGAAATTATGTCAAAACTAGTCATAATTTTATTTGTTATTATACTCCCAAAATAAAACAAGTACATCACTTGTTGGAGATGGGTGGATTCAAAGATTATCGACGAAAACTCTTATTTAATTTTTTTAATTTCTATTTAAATAGAAATATTTTCTAACAAAAACAAAAGTCTTTATGTTTTCAATTCATTATTTTCTCATTTTTGGCATGTTGTTGCGAATCCTCTCCCTTTTATCATTAGAGCTCATAGGTTAAAGGAAACAAAGTTCCTAGTAAAAGGAAGTAAAATCAGTTAGCAAAAAGGAGCCAATACAGTTTGAGAGATAAAAATTAGGCACAAATGTTGTCACCACTTCCAGTCATTTGCATCAGTACATCTATTTTGTCATTGTTCTACATCCCGAGCAAAGCTGGCGTGTGGTTCTTTTTGGCGGTCTTGCCATAAAAAAGGAAGCGCACTTCATCAAAGTTTAGCTGCTTTTTCACATAGTAACCACCTGTTAAGATATTCTTCAGCTTCATATCAGCTCAAATACGGCGCAGTAGCTCCCTATCATCATGGCCTACCATTGTAATTAAATTTTTTCAAGTTCTAGTCTATGGTCACAAGCTAGGCGTGCTTTCTTTGGAATGGGTCAGGTCGAAATGAGTAATGAAAACGGACTTCCCCCTTACAGAGACAACTAGAGTCCATAAGTATTATTCTATTTTTTAAATAAAAAGTTAACGTATTTGTGTTATAGTATTATTTGATTTATCTATCATATATTTTTGTCAAAGGTCTTCAAAATGATATTGTGGCACAAGGTTTTACATTAATAAATAGTACGGATTCGAACATGGGCCAAGCTATCGCGTTACTTGCTAATGCTTTTCGTATGATATTCTACAGGTGTATTAAGAGAGTGATGGCGAAATAAAATTTATCCTCATCCAAATTTTAAAGTAGCTAGGCAATGTGCATCAACTTTTTTTAGAAATAAACTCTTAGATGGATCATTATATTAAATTGTAATATATATTAATATTCATACGCCCATAGATGGACCATTATAAATATCTTATTAGTGTCGAACTAAATTTTTTTACATCCCAACATAGTACATAATTGGTTAAAGGATAAATTACTGTAGTGTTCCTCGTGTCTGATAAAACATTCTCACATCCTCCGTCTTTGATTTTATTATACTTTTGAGACCATGGAGTTGGAATATTCTATTTTCTTTAGCGAAGGGCCACTTGAAAAGATAAAAATGCCCCTCCACTTAGAAAAAAAATATCTTTCTTTCTTTCTCCTACTTCATCTTCTTCATTCGCCTTCAACTAAAATAAAAATTCAGAATCAAAACTAATTAATGAGAATCAAAATAAAAAGAACCCTAATTTTGAATACTTCAATTTGAATTAGAAATCCCAATTAGAAAATTAGGGTTTTGAATTCAACAATATCGCTTGATAGCCGGGTCGAAATGACGTTCATGCCCAGGGAAATTCGAACGGTTAAGAATGGAGGAGAGAATGACGGCGGGGATGCTGACACACCGCAACGCTCTCCCAGCGTGATCGCCAGGCTAATGACTCTTGATGGACCTACAAATTACAACAATAGAAGTTATTTATTTCAAAGCTAGTCGTAATTTTATTTGTTATTCTATTGTTGAATTGTGTTAATTGTTACTCTTGATGGACCTAGAAATTACAACAATAGAAGTTATTCTAATAAAATAAAAGTGAAGGCTAGAGTTTACCAGTCTCCCATCATGTAAAAAACAAGTATATCACTTGTTGACGATGGAATGAATTCAACGATTATCGTAAGCATGAGTAATGGAAAAATATTTCCCCTTTACTAGAGTCCGTAAGTATTATTTATTTTTAATAATACGTTAGTATTAGTATGTGTATTATAGCAAAATATTATTTATCTATCATATATTTTTGTCAAAGATCTTGACAAAAGAGGATTACATTCCATATGGAATGTCAATTGGGAAAATGATAGCATAATATAATTTATCATCCAATTTTGTGATATATAATAAAATTTAATAGTGTAGGTAATTCACATCAATTTTTTATAGTAACAAAAATTTTGATGAGCTTATTTCAATCAAGAGCTTTTAGTCTCAGTAAAGAGTATTGAAGTACTCATATGGATCTATTCAATAATAAATATTCCAATGAGTACAATCTCACTAGCTAATAATTTATCATGCACATTATCCTTGGCGGGTGGTAATTTGGGTCGGCTCAAGGCCCAGGCTAGGCCACTCTGGTATAGGAAGAGAGAATATGGCCATGAAAACTAGGGCACACAAGACGAGCTAGGGTACAATTTTCAAATATTGTAGTTAGAGGAGAAGCAATGATAGGGAAGGACGGATGGTGATGTTTTAAGTATTTACGAGGATATGAAAAGGATTAAAGAATGTGAGAAGGGGATGGAGGAACATAATGGAAAACTTGGTGTTTAAATATGCAAAACAAGAAAATGAGGAATTAGTAGAGTGTATTTTAATAATAAATTATGAATTGAGCAAAGATCAATAAGTTGATCCATTATTTTTTACTGTTAGAGCTACGGAAAGGTCGCTACCCAGAGATTTTTTAAAATAGTAGCTATAGATACTTGACAGCTGGTTAGAGAGATAAATATGGCTTGGTTTGGAATATTAACTATTGGTAGATAAAAAATAATTTTTGGCAATATTATTGAGTAATTAATGATAAGTGATGAAAATAATTTATTATACCATATTGTTCATTATAAAAAATGTAACAATTGTTGATTGAGTTACCTAATCAGTTTCCCAATGAATTCGTAAGTTTTTTTTCTTGGGGAAATATTTATACTAGACCATCCAAAAAGTTGTTTGACGCACCAAGACAAACATGCATGAAAATCTACTGGTCTACTAGGTAGAGCAACTTAACCTACACTAGTCTACTAGTCACCGCCTCCTGTCATTTCCAATATTGCATCAATTATGTCATTGTTTTGCATCCCCAGCATAGCTGGTGTGTAGTCCGGTTTGATGCGCTTGCCATCAAACAGGAAGTGCACTTCACCAACTTGTAGTTGCTCACTCAGACAGTACAATGATAGGACAGATTTCAGGTTCATATCAGTTCTCATGTTGTACATTGACTCTGTCCTAGCCCATAATCAAAATTCTAATTCTTTCAGAATTCTACTCCATGGCCAAGGCCTGCTTTTCTTGGAATTGGTCCAGTAGAAATGAGTATCACTCTCTGACCTCCTTTCTTCTCTTAAACTCCTAGACAATTATTTAATGCAATATAAGTTATTCCAATCAACAGTGAGAACGAGTTCATGATAAAACCAAAGGCACGAGATTACCACTCTTTCATTATCCCCAAAATTAAAATAAGTATATCACTTGTTGGTGATGAATGGATTCAATTATTATAGTGTAAGTAAGAATAACAAAACTAGATTTTGTCTTTCAAAAATCATTTGATTTATCAAGAATCAAATAATAAGTGATATAGAGTTGTTTACGAAATCATAAGTGATATAGAACTGTTTACGAAATTATTTTCAAGAATCTCTAGCCTCCGATTAAAACCCAAGTCCTGCTTGTAGCCTGAAGCCTGGTGAAGGATGAAAATAATGCATTGGATGAGAACTCCGAAACCAGAATAGTCAGTGATCATCATTCTTGAAAAAATAAAAATGCATCAGGCTGGGGACACAGAATGTAAGACTAAAAATTCACTCTCCACAACCTTCTCTTTGCAATTATATAGGAAATGTCAACTATGAGAGTGATAAATGGATATAATTAATCCTAATTCATCTTTATGATATAAAATAAAATTTTAGAGTAATATAGGTAATTTTCATCAACTTTTTTAGAAATAAATCTTCTTGAGCTTTTTTCAGTCACGAGATTTTAAACAATCATTTATACGGAGCTTATTAAAATATTTCACTAAAGAGTGCCCAAGTACTCATTGGGATCTAATTTATAATAAATTATCCTAATTAGCACAACCTCACAAGCTAAAAATTTACCATGCAAATTTTCATGGTGTAAAAGTTGTGTCGGGTGGATTGCCATCCAATTTTCTAAAACTAGAGCCAAACTATCTCAACATATTCGATCAATTTAACATAGCTATATGGAATTATTTATCTTTATCGCCGTCCAATTTTCAAAAGGAGAGCAAAAATATTTTAAATATTCAATCAAATTAGGATAACTAGTTGTTATATGAAATTATTTTATCTTTAGGAACAACTGTCATAGATTTTTCAAAAACAAATTTATAACATAACTGTTAATCAATTTGGGAGGTTTAGTTTTTATATTGATTATTTATCTTGACAAGTATATAAAAAAAGGAGTTCCAAAATATGTCATAATTCAATTGAAGATTATTCTTAAACAAATAGTTATAATAAAATATTAAAATTCTCCCATCTTAGATGGATCATTAGAAATATGTTGTTAGTGTCAAACTAGTTATAACTATATTATACTCCTGAACTGACATAATGACAAAACTATTATAATTTTATTTGTTATGTTATAAGTGCAACTGATGAAGATGAACCCCCACCTCGAGTTGCAGTGGCGCAGACATCACTCGGGACAAGTGGAGGCGTTAAACCTTATCAATTGAAGTCAAGTCCCGACCTTACGCCTTTTGATCTCAATGAGGTAGTTGCATCATCTGAGGCTGCTCAAGAAACTGCCATGGTCACGGTTCAACTGGGTTATGATGGTGGGGATTCAGGTACCGCTCAACCCCTACCCCTAGTTGCAGTGGCAGAGATATCACCCGGGACAAGTGAAGGTATCAAACCTGATCAACTGAAGTCAAGTCCTGACCTTGTGCCTTTTGATCTCGAGGAGGCAGCTGTATCATCTGAGGCTGCTCAGGACACCAAGATAAAGGAGGACCCCGTGATCAAGGAAGCAGAAACTAACTCTCGGACTGTAGAGAAAGAAGTGGCAAGTGCTAAGGAAATTACTATTGCTAGAGGTTAAGATGTATTAATTTATATTAAGTCATGGTTAGGGTTAGTTTTATTTATATTATGTTCAAAACTTATTTAGCTTTCGAAGTAGTGATTGTCGTATATTGTTATTCTCTTTTAATTCATCTTAATTTCAATAGTTAAATCATATTAATTGTGGCTCTTGATGGAGTTAAGAATTTTACCTAGATTGTAGATACTATAGAAGTTGTTCCAATCAAAAGATGGAAATGATTCATGATAAAAAGTGAAGGCTTGAATTTACCGCTACCTCCTCATTCTAAAATTAAAACAAGTATATCGCTTGTTGCCGATGGAAGTAAAATTAATGAAACTGAATTTCACCTTCGTAAACAACTATTGTCCAGTAAAACATTATTTGATTTTTTAAAACAATAAGTTAATATTTTGTGTTATAGAATTATTTGATTTATCTATAAAATATTTTTGTCAAAGATTCTTGAAAATTATTTGTGGCACAAGGTATTACATTTACGACTCTATCGTGTTACAAGTGTATTTTTTTGCACGACATTATGCATGTGTAGAATCAACGATACAAAGATACTATATATGTGAGGGAATATCAATTTGGAGAGTAATAGCAGAATAAATTTATCATAATCCATCCGCACTCTTGATGAGCTTTTTTATTTAAAAGCTTTTAGTCTCAGTAACTTATATGGATCTCATTAATAAGTGATCTCATTAAAATCTTTCACTTTAGATCATCAAAGTACCTATTTAGATTTAATCAACAATAAACTATCCCAATGAGTACAATTTCAGAAGAAAAAAATTTACCATGCAAATTGTCATCGTGTAAATGTTGTGCTAGGTGGGTCGTCATCCATTTTCAAAAACTAGTGTCAAACTATCTCAAAATATTCAATCAATTTAAGATAACTAGTTATAATACAATTTTTTTTCTCTTTAGGGTGGATTGCCATCCAATTTTCAAACGCACAACCAACCTATTTTAGAATATTCAATCAATTTTGGATAATTAATTTTTATATAGAATTTTTTTATTTTTATGGTCAAGCGTCATCGATTTCCCAAAAATAGAGCAAATTTATAACATAATCTTTAATCAACTTGGGATAGTTCATTTTTATATTAAATTATATTGCTTGACAAACATACAAAAAGGGGAAGTCCAAAATGTTTCATGATCATTAGAAGATTAAACATAAATATTAAATTATAATAAAATCTTAATTCTCATATCCTTAGATGGATCACTATAAATATGTTGTTGGCATAGATTTAAGTTATACATTTATTATATTCCCGAATTGATATCATGTCAAAGCTAATCATAATTTTATTTGTTATTCTATGGTTGAATTGTGTTAATTGTGGCTCTTGATGGTTGTGAGAATTACACTTCCAATCAAAGGCAAGAACTAGTTCATGATAAAAGTGAAGGCTCGAGTTTACCACTCTTTCGTAATTACCAAAAATAAAACAAGTATATCACTAGTTGGCAATGGAATGGATTAACAATTATCATAAGAGTAATGCAACCGAATTTCACCTTTCAAAACAACTACAGTCCATAAATATTATTTAATTTTTTAAAAATAAGTTAGTGTTTGTATTCGCGTAATCACATTATTTGATTTATCTATCATATATTTTTGTCGTAGATTCTTGGAAACGATTTTGTGCCGTAAGATATTACATAAAAAAATAGTGCGGGACCAACCATGGGCCAAGTTATCACGTGACAAATAGATTCCTTTCGCATGCTATTTTGCAAGTGTAGAATCAATGGTACCAAAATACCTTATATGTGAAGAGAAGATTGCAATTCTATAAGGAATGTCAAATCTATGGTACTAATGATTTTATCTTCAGTAATGCTCAAACTGACCTACATAATTCTTTGATTTACTTACACTAGTCATTACATTGCCGAGAAAATCTAATCACAACACAAAATTAGAATAGCCCAAATGATGAAACACGTATTTTAGTGTCACCATTTTGTCTACCCCGATTTTTACCCTGATTCAGGAGTCTAAACATTTTTTCGGGAGACCTTGAGACTACTACACCATCGTTGTAATGCAATCCTACATACCAACATTTATTGACGCACAAGGATGGTTAGATTGGGACCATCAAATGCTCTACGGACATGATCAGTTATGATACCGAGAATATAACCTCCTTAGAGCTAAGATAGACAAAAAGGTAAAATGGAGAGAGACTGTTGTTTTCCTTGAAAAAAGAGACTTTGTTTTGGTCATAAATATTTTTGAAGCTAAAAAAATACGTTTAAAAATTTATCAACTGAAACATGTGGATACTCCAAAAAGGTTCACAATGCACTTTCTCTCTCTATTTTATAGAGAGAGATTTCTCTCCCTTCAGGGGAGTTTTGCCGCCTCTCCCCCTCCCGAGCAAGTTCTTGTAGATTCCAGCTCACCCAACAACCCACTTTCGATTTTTGGCCTCCATCCAGCTGAGTTTTTGACCTCGCCTCTGACAAGCTCAAATCTCCTCGTCCCAGGAGCCTTCTCGTCTTCCTTTTTGTGCTTTTCCCTGATCTCCACATAGAAGTGTTGGCAAAGAAAGCCATCTGAGAGGCAGAGGTTGACTATCAATTTCATCTCTCTCTGGGACTTTTTCGTCAGCTGAATTGCACGTATCCCTTGCTTTCACGTTCGAGTATTTTTTGTTTTGTCGTCATGATCGTTAGTGCATTCATAAAGCTGCTCAAACAAAGACTGGATCGGCTCACCAAACACCAACCAAGTCGTAACCATATTTCTTTCTTTCGAAATGCGTGTTGGCTAAAACAAGGGTTAGGTTAAACCGTCCTGAGGGATTGGTCTCTGTAGACGTCCCCTCCGATTTGGTGCCCAAATTTATGTGCTTTTTAATGCTTTCTTTGCTTTTTGTCTTTATCTTTTTCCTTCAGCTTTATGCTTTATTCGAGTGTTAGTAATGATATTTTATAGACTCGTGGCTATTTCGATCTTGGTTGGATTCGTCCCGCCTTTCTTCGAGTATGCGTGGGGTATAACAAACTGTGCATTGTTGGATCTTCGATGTAACCTTGTACTTGTTAGCTGATATTTTTGTCAGCAGTGGTTTAGATTGGCAATTCTCTTCTGAGTTGCTTCCGGCACTTGTTGTTGAGAACTTTGACATGGTTTCTTTCTCGTCAACGCTGCTTTTAATGTTCTTTAGCACTTTGATCAACCTTTGTTGTTCTATGTCTTTGTCTAGTTTTATCATCTATGTATTTGCTCTCAACCATGTAATCTTAATCTTGAATTTTCCAACGTAATATATGTAATGTAGTTTCCAAAAAAAACATGTGGATTATATGCACTCGAGCTGACATAGATACGTCAGATCGAGTATAAACCCGACGCTCGTAGTTGGAGTTATTGCATGATCAAATGCACTCAAGCTGACATAGATACGTCAGATCGAATGTAAACCCAAAGCTCATAGTTGGAGTTATTGCATGATGATTATATGCACTCGAGCTGACATTGATACATCATATCGAAAATTTGATTAATTAGTGCAATTTAATATTTCTCAAATTAACTAGATACATTACTTAAATGCCAAAAACACCATAATCTCACCCAACAATTATAAAATTGCCAAAGGATAAACCAGCATCCAGCTCCATGTAGCTGATCTTGAAAAGGCCATGTGGAAAAACTAATCCCCTTAAAAATTTATCACGAAAAATGTCACTTCTGAAAAATTGTCACTAAACAACAAAATAAAACATCGTAGCACTTAATTAAAAACACGTGAAATTACATAGTCATAAAGTAAATGTATCCCTGGATAATTTATAGTGCTAGAATTTTAATTTGTCAGTAAGAAGGTTATCTAGCGGAAAACTTTGGGAAAGAAATTATCAAGAATTTGAAAATATAGAGCTCACATGTCAAATTGAGTTCATAAAAGCCGGGCCTTATTACATATTCTCAAAATCGAGCACTCTTGAATCTTACTTAGGATTTGACTCGCTCGATCATTTTTTTTTATTCGTAAAACTTGAACCTTACTTAGGATGTGACTCACTCAATCATATTTTTTTCCACTCGTAAAACTTGAACCCAAAATCTCCTTAAATCAAAAACCTAATCAATCAATTACTATTTGAATTCTCACATTAGTCAGTATCTGCCGGCTGCAATTAATGGTGAGCAAATCAACGAGTAAAAAGACTTCATTGGCATATCAAAGATGAAACAAAAGGGTGAACTAAAATGGATCTAGCAGAGCATCTATGACTGAGAATTGAAGCAGTCGGAAACGTGAAATTTGTTGACGGACGAGTCGGATTTGGTAATTTGATACTATTCATTTACAGGCTACAAAGCACAGAGAAGAATTTGTCCAACAATACTACATCAGTACAAATACAAGGAAGCCGCGCAGCAGTTTTATGAACCTGGGTAATCCTGGTCGACTGAAAGCGAGTTACAGCTCGCTGTAGTTGCGCCAAACTGCACGGAATTCCTCTCGGAACGTGTTGAGCCGTGCCTTTAGATTAGGCGTTCTGATACTTGCATGGAGAATGATAACTGCAAACCAAGAAACATGAGGGATGCACCCAAAAATGACAGAGGCGGGTAATCCGTTAATGCAGGATAACAGCAGAACTTACCCAGGAGGGAGATGGCAAGTGCCCAACAAACATATAACAAATATCCAGAAGTGAACCACAAGACCAAACCAACTGCAAACAGAAAGAAATTGCAAAGAGAAGTAGAAGCATTAAACTTGGCATACTTTTGTACACACCCGAAGGACCAAGAAGGAGTATTTACCAGCTGAGAATAAGCCGACAAACATTATGCGAGGTCGTCCACAAATATACACTGAGTTTTTGGCCGAAGGGCGACCACGAATAACAGGCCTGCATAAAATCGTCCCGCATTGTAAGCAAGCACCATCTCGAGATCAAACTCCATCACACATACAAAAAGCTCAAGCAACTACTAACATGTGCGGAGGTCTCATCTTAGCTGCCAAATGGGGAGAGAGCTTCCTCACCGTTCTAGTTACCTTCTCACTGAAAGTAGCCGCGAAACTGCAACACGCAGCATTACACAATCCATGCCCCCCTCAATAAATCCATCATTATGTTCGTATGGAAGACGGGAAATCGAGCGCAAGCAAGACGGTACCTGTCGTTGAGGAAAGCCACAGCGAGGGCAACCAAAAGCGCGGCCACAGCAGCCACGGGTCTCATGACGCATGCCACGACTGAAAGAAACACACAACAAGGAAAACAGAAATCCAAAATTAGGGCTAAATCTCCCATTTTCGGCTCCAAATTAGGGATCTAGAGTTTAGGGCTAACCAAGAGCAAGCACCAGCAAGATGAAGTAGTTGGTCCTGTAGCTGCATCCACAAAACAATGATCAGAAAAAGAGGAACAAATTAATTAATTAATTAGGGTTTAGGGGAATCAAAGAGAGGTTAGTTACTAGTAGAGGTTGCATTTGAGGCGGCTGGTCCATTTGGGGAAGGAACGAGGGAGCTCGAACTTGGCGACCATCTCCGTCACGTGCCGCGGTGGGACCGACCACTCGACTTCCCTCAGCGCCCCCACCAACTCCTCCACTGTCACGCTCCCCCAATCCATCACCGGCGCCGTTTAGGGATGCAGCAAAAGTAAAGGTTTCAGAAGCTACAGAAAAAAACGGCGTCGTTTTAGGAGAACGGACGATGAGTTTTGTTGTAAGATCTTCGCAATTGTCACGGCGACGTATAGGACTAGGAAGAGGGAACCAAAGATTATAGATAGTTCCTTGTGAATGTTCTTAACAGGTAGGCTAAAAAATTAAAATTAATGTCTGAGCCCGGGTTCGAACCGGGGACCTTTAGTGTGTGAGACTAACGTGATAACCAACTACACCACCCAGACCAGATGTTTATGAATTCCATTATTATATATTTAATAATTAGTGTCTGTCAGTTTTTGCCCTTTTTATCCTTTTTTTAAGGGGAGTTTTTAAGTTTTCCAACACCCACTTAACCAGTTACTTCAAGTTCGACGCTGTTAGAATTTTCGGAGTGTGATATTTACCTATTAATGTTATATTCTTAATGAATCAAATTCCAAAGGCATAAAGGATAAATAGCATTTTACACTATTTCATAAAGTTTAATTAAGAATCTATAGTAAAAAATAGATCATATAATATCCTATACTTTCAATTTTGGACCATATAATACCTTATTATCAATTTTGGTGACATGTCATCCTTTAAATTACATCCACATTATCATAATTACATCTGGATTTTTTTTTGTTTCATAAGAAACTATTTAACACTTTTAAAAAATTATTTGATTTTTATTCTATTTTATTTCAATTTAAAGGTTTATATGTTACTTAGTTATTTTAAAGTATTTTGTGAATTATTTTCATAAGTTTTTTTTTTCAACTTAGGTTACTTCAAAATTACAGAATTTATGGATTTTTAAATATTTTTTGATTATTTTACATTTTATGTGAAAATTAATGTTTAGTCTAACATAACCGTTTGCTAGTTTAGGATAGTCTTTTGTTCAGGTGAGGTAATCAAAATCAAAATAAGAGATTAGTTCGTCCGGTTCCGGTAGGAAGAGAGAGAGAGATCTGAGATCGCCTGCGACGATGTCCACGCCTCACCTCGCCGCCTGCCTCCTCACCGCCCTCCTAATCGCCGTCCACTCTCACGCCTCCTCCTCCCCCTACCTCTCGCCGACCACCTTCCACCCCAACTACCAAAACATGCTCCGTTCCTTCCGTATTTACGCTTATACCCTCCCCCTAACCGCCACCGACTCTTCCTCCCCCTCCGCCTCCTTCACCTCCCTCCTCCTGAGCTCCCCCTTCCTCACCCGCGACCCGGAAGAGGCCCACCTCTTCTTCCTCCCTGTCCCCGCCCTCCCCACGCGCTCCCTCGCGCGTGCCGTCAAGGACCTCCGCGCCTCCCTCCCCTTCTGGAACCGCACCCTCGGTGCCGACCACTTCTACTTCTCCGCCTCCGGCCTCGGCTTCGAGTCCGATCGCAACCTCGTCGAGCTCAAGAAGAACTCCGTCCAGCTCTCCCCCTTCCCGGCCCCCGCCGGCCGCTTCATCCCCCACAAGGATCTCGCCCTCCCCCCGCACTCGCCCTCCCACGCGCCGCCGTACTCCAACCGCACCCGGCCGAACCTCTGCCACGCCCTCTCGGCGATGGAGAACGACGCCGGCTGCCTCGAGGCGGCGAACCTGGCGGGGAGCGAGTTCTGCGTGTTCAGGTACGGAGAGGACTTCACGCGCCTCGCCCACGCGCTGGGAGCGGGGTGCGTCCCCGTGGTGGTGACGGAGCGGCCGATCCAGGATCTGCCGCTGATGGACGTGGTGCGGTGGGAGGAGATCGCATTGTTCGTAAGGCCCGGGGAGGGGCTGAGAGGCGTCCTGGAGCGGGCGCGTGAGGGAGGCGCGTGCGGGAGGATGAGAAGGCTTGGGGTGGAGGCGAGCCGGCATTTTGTGTGGAACGATCCGCCGCAGCAATACGATGCGTTTTACATGGTCATGTATCAGCTTTGGCTTAGGCGCCACACCATTCGATACGCTCGAAGAGAATTCATGTAGATAGTACTTTCCTAATTTTTATTTTTATTTATTTTTCCAGTTTAATGCCTCTTTCAATCTCATCAACACGAGGGTATCTTTTGGATGAATTAGGTTGTAACCTGTTTTACAAGTAATATAATTCTATCTACTTAAAATATATATATATATATATATATATATATATATATATATATATATATAAAGATGCAATGCTCAAGTGCTAATTTTTTTTCTCAACCATTATTCACAAACTAAGGTGCATTTTCCCATGGTCAGTTTCCAGCTTCAGATAGCTCGTGAACATTATTTTTAATAAATGTGAACCAACCGGTTGGATCATTGACCAATGGCTGGACCAATTGTTTACCCAATTGAATTTACCAATTTAAATCTAGATAACGAAAAAACTAATTTATGGAATTTGTTAGATTGAAAATGATTAAATTAATATTTTAGTACTTATAAATGATAAATTTTACAACAAGTATTAAAGATTATTTAATATTTTAATACTAAATATAATTATTCTTAAAAAATATTGATCGGGACCTGAATTGCGGAATGAGTCACTCTCCAAATCGCTTGTGTGAATTGTGAGGCCTCGTAGGTACGAAGGAAACGAGACAGAAGAGGGTAGGTTGGGATTGCGAAAATGGAACTGCAGAGGTCCTACGAACACCAAACACACCAACATTTGTTTGAAAGTATTTTTCAGAATGATTTTAGTTATTATGATAGATAGATTATTGAATTTAACATAGATTTTGATGTTGAAAAAAAATTATATATATTTAGAAAAATTATCTTTGTATTAAAATTTCAAGACAATAGATATGTAGATTTTCTACAATTATAAACAAGTTTATTATTCTTCCAACAAAAATGTGGGAATCTCAATACGCTATCTCAAACGAACCATTTCGTGTCGAAGTTTGTTTGTATGAGCTTTGCTAATGCCAAGGAGACACATGCTTTGATATCATTTTAGATTTTAGTTACTACATAAATCAAATTTTAAGACAATAAATACGTAGATTTTTCACACTTCTAATTTCATAAATACATTATAATTAAATAACATTTGACCTAATGACAGACACAAAATTTTTAGTGTAAAAATTAGATTAAAAAAGGTACATTGACAAACCAAAAGGTCCAACCATTGTTCTAATTTAGTAAAAAAAATAAATATAAAATTCAAACTTAGATTTATCATTCCCGGAGTTTTGATGACAAAATACTCCAACAGTACCAACAGGCAACAACAGAAGAGAACGAAATTTTCTACCGAAAAAACAGAAGAGAACAAACCAGCGGTTATCTCTCTCTCTCTCTCTCTCCCTCTCTCGCGCTCTCTCGCTGTGTGCTTTAGTTTCACTCAAAACCCCCAAGTTTGAACCTCTCATCTCCTATCTATCCCCAGCTCGTCTTCTCTTCCCTTATCCAAGGAAAAAGGCACGAGAAGTTAAAGTACACATGGCGGGAGGGGAAACGTCGCCGTACGACGAGGCCATGGACGCCCTGTCGTCGCTGATCACGAAACGCAGCCGCGCTGACAAGACCAACAAGGGCCACCGTTTCGACTTGCTCTTCGATTACCTCAAGGTAATAAACTAGTATAATGTAACATATTTATGTCGTCGTGTTATCTCTGCCATGCATATATCCGCGGGTCAGGCTAGCGGAACGACTAATCCAGAGTCGAGTAGAGATAATTAAGTATAACTGATCGAGCTAGGCATTGGCTATTCCGGATTTGCAGATTCTGGAACTGGACGAGGCTGTTGCGAAGATGAAGATAATCCACGTGGCTGGGACTAAAGGAAAGGTTCGTTCTATATTCTGTTTGGCTCTAACTAATGACGGTTTTTTTTTTGTTTTTCCTGTTTATAATATTGTTTTTTTTGTTCCTGATGTTATGAGTGAAGGGATCAACGTGCACATTTACGGAATCCATACTCCGGAACTGCGGATTCCGCACTGGACTCTTCACTTCTCCTCACCTAATCGATGTCCGAGAAAGGTTTCGCTTAAACGGGTCAGTTCTCAACACCGCGGTCGAACCGGTGTGGATGAGTGAGTTTGTGCATTGCATCCGACTGTTAGTTCTTCGTGTCTGAGCTGATCACTCGAAACTCGCTTCTGCAAATACAAAACAATGTCAGTGTTCGTCCGAACTTGATTGTTTCGATTTTTGTGGTTCCTGGCTCAGTGAAGACATATGCAAGGAGAAATTTCTGGCATACTTCTGGTGGTGTTACCATAAATTAAAGGTAATGTTGTTGCTCCCAAGTCTGCTTTCTGCTTCCTTCTGTGTTGCTATGGAACTGACATTTTTTCACTGTCGAACTTTCTGATATCTGTTTTCGAGTGACGCATTCCCGTCTTGCTCTTTTGATGCCACTGAGCTCTCTGGTCCGGACTAAAGTTATTCTCGTGATATCAGGAAAACGTTGCTGAGGATGTGCCAATGCCAACTTTCTTCCGCTTTATTGCCCTGCTTGCATTCAAGATATTTGCAGATGAGCAGGTTTGGCGCGGATAATTTCTGTTACCATTATATGTTGATTCGGAATGCAACCATTCCCCGCTCTTATATATAATGTTTATCAATTAGTATTAAGTCTCATGCAGGTCGATGTTGCTATTTTGGAGGTTGGACTTGGCGGAAGATTTGACGCGACTAATGTGGTGTGGATAATTGTTGTTCTCTATAGTGTTTTAAGTTAAACTTGTTAACCACCACTAGCAAGCATCCTTCATTTTTCAGGTTCAAGCACCTGTTGTCTGTGGAATAGCTTCCCTCGGGTATGACCATATGGAGATTCTTGGTCAGTTTTTTATTTTCTACGACTAGTTGATTGCTATGTGAGTAATAGCTGCTTATGATTCTCGACTTGTCAAATGGCCCTCAACGATGGCACTTTGTTTTTTTTTAATTAAAAAAAAAACTTCTTGCCTTGGTCCAATGACACTTCGGCTCAAATACATTTGCACATAGGAAACGAAACAAACGGGGTGAATGAAAATCTTCTTTGCGTATAGTGTGCACTTTTCCTATTGTTCAATGTTTTTGTCGATCAAATACTACTTGTTTTGGTATGATGGTTTATCTTTTCGTGTTGTTAGATTCCTTACCTTCATTAGATTCTCTAATCAGGAAACACTCTTGGACAAATTGCTGGTGAAAAGGCTGGTATATTTAAGGTGTTCATCGTCGATACTCCTCTTTAAAGAATAAATAAGTTTCATTGTTTCTTGATTTTGCCTCACATATTTTTGCTTCCTCTTCCAGGATGGTGTTCCAGCCTTTACAGTTGCTCAACCTGAGGAAGCAATGTCTGTGCTTGAGCAGAAGGCTACCAAGTTAAATGTAAGCTGCCTTTTTAAGGAACTATCCATATAATTAGAAAGCTGCTTGCTGTATTGTATTGAAGTTAACATGATGTTATATACTCAAGAATCAGTTTCTCCGACAGTCGTGAGACATTTCTTTTCTGGATCAAAGCAAAGCCTAGTTCATTTCTCCATTCCATTGCTTTTTCGCTTGGAGTATGCTTATTCCCCGTCTCTGATATGGCAAGAATTGCTGAACTATTGCACTTCTCAAGATTTTCCAAACAATTATAAGCTAGTTAGGTACAAACAAGAGATTGTTAGGTTGTTCTTGCCTTGTCAGTTTTAGTTATGATTTTCCTTTCAGGTAGATCTTCGAGTAGCGCCACCATTAGATGCCGAATTATTGAATGGCCACAAGTTAGGACTTGAAGGAGACCACCAGTATGTGAATGCTGGTCTTGCTATTGCACTCTCTTCTCTTTGGCTCCAAAGGACTGGCCACTGTGATGTCATTAATTTAGGAGACACTGTAAGTATTTGGATTTTGTAAATCTGGTCTGGACTTTGTATAATCTTGATTCCTGATGACAATCATATGTGCATTTCAGAGCGTACTTCCCCAGGAATTTGTAAGGGGCCTAACAATGGCCAGTATGCAAGGGCGTGCACAGATTGTCCACGATCAATTTACCGACTCTGAAAGTCATGGAGATCTTGTGTTTTATTTGGATGGAGCCCATAGTCCTGAAAGTATGGATGTTTGTGCAAAGTGGTTTTCTCTTGCCATTAAGGGAGCATGTCAGAATGGTGATTCCAATAATACACCGATGGGTGGTCTTGTGTCTGAAAGACGTCACAGCCACCTTGACAAAAGGCCAAGACAGAATCTGATGCAGGTATATGGGAGAATCTAAATCTTGTTTATCCAAGTGATTCAATTGCATTGCTATTGATAATTTGATTCAGGAAGCTGAAATCAGATAGCTTGAGAGAAGAAGCCAGAAGACAGATGGTTTAGCTTGGTCAAAAGCAGTCGATCTTCTTTAAAAATATTTGGAAATTCTAAGAGCATAATGGAATTTAGTCAGAAGTCACAAGAACTAAAGGCAATATCTTCTGCATTTGCTGGATTATGTGCCATTTTACCTAGACGAATTGACAAATCATTATCACATATCCCAAAACGATGTTTTCTTGGTTTGTTGTCGTCTTATTAAGAGACACTTGCATAATTACCAAATGGCATTTGGCCTAGCGGTACAAGGTGTATTACGATTTGATGGAGGTCCAGGGTTCAAACTCTGGCAAGGTCTAACTGTTGGTGTAAAAAAATTTACCTTTACAAAAAAAAACTTGCATAATTTGGTTGAAACAGGTGATAGTGCCATGTTACTGAAAGTCTGCTGAGAATTTATACTCGGTCCAAATTTGAGGCAAATCATAGACACTTTCTGCTGTATTCCAAATATTCTAAACTAAAACCTTGATTCACAGAAATCTATTAGATTCTTCTGTCCATGTTAATTATAAAAAGTTCATACAGCGGTTTCCATTTACTTGTGCTCTCTCTGAAATTTAGGTCTTGGTTTCTTAGACTTGACAAGGGTTTGAATCAAATGAAGCTGATGGAACAAGCTCATCAGTTCTTATGATTTGCAGATACTGTTGTTCAATTGCATGAATGTACGAGACCCTCACGAGCTTTTGCCACGTCTAGTGAATACATGTGCCAGCCATGGTAAGTGCTCTTGAAGTAACAATAGCTTTTATTGTGGCCTTCCATTAGTGTTTTCATTAGTGATCAGAATGCATTTTTAGGTACTTAATTAACAAGTCTCTGAGATTACGGCTACATTTCATGACCAGTGACTTGCTATCTTCTGTTCTAAGGATTCGTCCAAGAGACTTACTAAATGGATTGCGGTTTCAGGTGTCCACTTCAACAAAGCACTCTTTGTACCGAATATATCCGTATATTACAAAGTTGGGGCTCCTACTTCATTAACGAATGATCCTCAAGTGGATCTGTCATGGCAGTTCTCTATTCAGAAAATATTTGAGAACCTGGTCCAGGGCTCCAAAGGTACATCTTGCAGTAACTTGACCATTTCTGTTGGAGAGAATCCCACATCGGAAGTTATAAGTAGATTGGATTGGACCTGTTTATAAGTGTGGATGATCCACCTACTCACTACCTTAAGGTTTTTGGTAGGATATGAAAATTACTATAATTTCTTGGTTCACGATTTATGCATGCCTAAAGACATTCTTTCGGGTTGTCCTTTTAACGAATAGATCATAATTGCTTTCATCGATTCATAGTTGACTCCGACCAGTAAAACAGAACTTTTCCGCTGTCCGCTTCGAAGAACATTAATGTATGTTTTCAATTACATGGTCTTGACAGGAGGTTGTGAAGCCAAGAATATCGATGCTCCTTGCCAAGTAGTTAAAGATAGTGCAGGAATGAGTATGTGGACTTCTGAAAATAGTATAGTCTTCCCATCTCTTCCATTGGCCATTAAATGGCTCCGCGACAGAGCGCAGCAGAACCACGCCCTTCAGCTTCAGGTACTTTTTAACGTCTTAAGAACATTGTTGCCAAACTATCAGGCATGTTCTTAGCTAAATGATAGCAACTTCCTCATCAGGTTCTTGTGACTGGCTCATTGCATCTAGTTGGTGATGTGTTGAGATTGATCAAGAGGTGAGTTTTAGCAAAGGTTAAACTCTCAGATGACGAGCGCTTTGCTTATATATCGCGCGCCAGTTACGATGGACCGGATAAAAGTTCGAACAAAGACAAATCTTGGCCATTACCATTCGCATTCTTGAAGCTGAAAAGGTCTGCAAACATCTTCTGGTTCAGTTTGTGTATCAGCAACAGCTGCCAAATCCAATTCTTTTCGAGAATCAAATGTTTTTCTTAGCATAACAATTTTGCGAATTGAATACACCGATGCGCTGTTAGGCTGCACTTTCCCACACCTATTACCATTGAATTCTTTGCACACATTACCATTAGCTATCTGGGGTCAATCAAAATGTAAAAAAAAAAAACCAAGAAGTAGGCACTGGTCTCACCTTCCTTCAGCTACAGCTGTTGCATACAAGATCGATCTTTTTCTCGCGATTTTGAGAAGAAACGAGTTACAAAGTCTCGAGGGCAAAACTTATATGCAACTCTGGCCATCAGTGAACAACAACATTAAGAAGCGTAAAATCCTTCAAGAGTTCATGTATATGTACATGTTCAAGACCATCTGAAGCCTGTCAGGCCGAAACGAATGCACCCTCTGTAATGGTTTCTCAATCCAATCACCTGCCACCATAAAATGGGAACCAATCTGCCTAGAACCAAATTAACCATAAACCACACAGTTTCTACGAGCCTTGAGGGGGAATGCCAAATGCTAAAAGAAGCATTAACCTACGAAGTTCTCAAAGTAATTGGCGAAGCTCTTGGTTTTCTTTACGAAGAGACTTGATTTCTTTCATCATCTCAGCCTGGTTTTCTAGGATTGATCTCATCGCAGCAGAGAATTCCATCTGTCAAATGTTTAAAACGGCTTCAAGTTTTATTCCCTAACATTAGAAGAGAACTTCACTGTATCAATACCATAGTCTTACCTCCTGCATATGAAACTGCCTCAAAAATTCAATATGAAGGTTCCTTATATCTTCGTGTACAGATTTCTGGAATGAATTGTCTCTTTCCTCGAGTGTGCGTTGGAGAAGCTGGAGCATAAAGGAACTTCCTTGTGGCTCAGACGGAAGGGCTTTATGCAATAGCGGTGTTCCCCCCTGTGAACATGACACAAATAAGTCCAGCAAAATCAAGCATAGAACATGCTCTAAGCTATCATTATCTTTTAAACATCTAATCGCATAAACCAAGAGAAGACTTTGTTCTTCAAAAAGCAATCATATCAACTGGCAGAGATGTCAAAAGCCACAAACAAGGATCAATAGACATACATTCATCGCTGGAAGGACTGGTTCTGGCACACTTGACAAATCAGATCTTGATAACACGCTGCTACTGATTTCCTCTCTGGTTTCAGCTCCAGTCTTCTTTACTTTTGGAGACCCAACGGACACTAACGCTCCATCACTGAAAGCAGAAGCGGCACCTATTCTCTCAGCATACGACCTACGAGGCAGGGTTAAAGATCCTGGTGCCTCAGAGTTTGTAAATGCTGTGAAGCCTCTTGTTCCAAGGGATGGAGACATGGAACTCGAGGAATTCTGTTCTGAAAATCCCACTGGGTTCTCCGGATTAGAAAACCACTCCTTGTTTTGCAGACTAGAAATGAACTGTGTATTACTTGCCAGAGAGCTTAGATTTGTTTGACTCAACGAAGCAGGTTGTTCTTGTAAATTAGATAACATTGACACTGATGTTAGAGTTGCTGAGGTTAACGTCCCAAAACGTGATGGTAAATTGACGGACTGGCGTAGGTTGGCATATCTATCAGATAATCTCTCACCTCCCCACGCTTCTGGCGGAGTGACAGAATCATCACCTTTGGAAGAAGGAGAGGGAGAAGTAACTCCCAGTGGAGCAAAGGATGGCGTATTATCATCCTAGAAAAAGCATAAATATGAGATCAGCAAAGGAAGATCCGTATTTCTGAATCAACTAATCTACAAGATAAAGTCACAAAATTGCCCAAAAACACCACCTATCAACACGAAGGATAACCTGAGAACAAATTTCATATTTTGCTTATTGTTCATTAACTCTTGAACTAATAAATAAATGGACAAATATATCAATTCCTAGAAAAATACATTCAAAGAGAAAAAGAATAACACATTTCACATTTTTAGCAACATATTACCAAATGACAAGCTAAGGCCATAGAAAATGTGCGTTTGTGCTTTTGACAGCATTGATTAAAAAATTTCACATAATTGAAAATGAAAGATGACAGACCTGTCTAGAGGTTGAACCTGATTTCCAATCAGAAATTGGGTGATCTTTTGTACTGTCGTCAGAAAATGGAAATCGCCTAATGGACGATGGGAACAAGGAGGAAGGCTTCTTATCAATCGATAGATTTTCTCTTTTCAAACCATCATGGTCACCCCATAATTTGTCAAGGGATGGTGTGATAGGTTGAACTTCAACAACAGGGGAGAACACGTCCATATCATCCCGAAGATTGTAACCAGGTCGGCGAGGATTTAATCTCGCCAATGATCCACCTGGCCGGAGATGGCTGCGAAACGGCGTTTCCTCTGCTGTATATGTCAGGACAGAAGGTCCACTAGTTGCGGGAACGGATGGCACTTCTGTATTAGAACCTAACCGGCCAAAATTTCTAGAACCAGATATGGCTGTGGACAAGGAAACGCTCGATGAAGCAACAGAAGGAAGAGGATCAGGCATAACTACAGAATCATCAGCAGAACCTCCCAGAAGAGCCATCTCAGAACTGCAGTTCTCATTCACAACAGTTGGCTTTGATCTTTGCCAGCATAAGCTTGTAACGGCCTGAGAAATGATACTGACAGGTGAGCTAGATGCAATTTACAGACTATAACAGAAAATCTGAGCAAAAACCTTTTAACGAGCAATGCAAAATGTGAAGCAGACCTTTCATGGAATTGTTACGTTCACGGAATCATTAACTTACAAATTTATTTTAACAATAAATCCTCCTGATGGATAAAACATGTAAATGGAGGCATAACAATACCAATCATGATTAATATAGCTTCAGAAGAATCAATGACAAACATCATATCAATAAGTAAGCATTGTGTTGCCGATTTTATGATTTTGCAATATCTTCATGTTGTTGAACAAAAGTTTGTAGGATGAAAAATCAGTAAAGGCCAACGAGAGGGGAAACTTTGGGCAAGACTTCAACCATCCTAATAATCCCATCCACCAATTAACTTAAAATTCTCTTTTCTTTCCTTTCATTTTCCATCCACCCATTTCCATTATACGACTAGCTTGCCAAGCATAAAGTAGAAGAAAGAAAGAACTACCACTGAAACCATAAACATTCAGAAAGAGCAGCCTAGTAAGGAAACGATATTCAACAGTAGTTATCAATATCCTAAAAATAAAAACATTCAGAAATCCCTATGAAACCATAAACAAACATTACAATCTCATTCATCCAAAGAAAACTTCCACTGAAAATATATTAGAGATGACTGAAGCAAACCTCTGAGTTGCTGTAAGCACGAAGTACAGTTACAGGCTGTGGCTTTCCTCGAATATCGTAGAAAACTACACGACCAACACCAGTTCCACAAGCCAGAACCAAACCATCATCTCTATATGCGAGGGAGGAAAATGGTGCCTCATAAGATATACAGGATGAGGGCCTTCTGGACCCCGTATCATATGTATATAACTTCTTGTCCAGTCCAACACTTGCCACTGTCTGCAACAAGAAGATAGCAACCACAAAGTAAGGCTTCCTGATTATACAGAAAAAAGAAGATGAATCCTTCTTAAGAAAATGCGTAAGTATTTCAAAATGAAGTAATGCACATGAGACCTTGTCACTTGAAGGCGAAAAGCTAATACCAGCTGTTGGTGCAGAATGCGGCTTTGACCAAGAAATCTGCAAGGGTAAATGCAAAAGTTATAAAGCGCCAATCAAAACCATGAAAATGGGCCCCAGTAAGAAAAGTAGAAACGGATGCAAGATTTTCTTTCATGCTGACTCGGGTACACAGTAAATAAATGAGACGGTGGAAAGAAAATTTTGGAACATCTCTGAGGCTAAATTGAAGAATGGCCTAGTTCATTGAATAGGGAAATTGCATTACAGGACAGACGAATCCGGCTGTCCCAATTGGCATCTCCAGTATTTTGAAACCTCGGAAACTACATCTAAAGAGTACCTTGGGAGTGCGACCTGTGGTATCCCATAAGTGTATAGAGCCGTCATCACCAGAAGTCACCAAAAGGTGTCGGCTCATGCGTGAATAATCAAGCACCCTCAGTACCTGGTCTTAAGATCCACAAAAGAACAATTAGCTTATAAATGACACACCACATTCACCAAAAGTGCTGCTGTAATAGAAGAAAACTAAACAACCTGTTGATTGGGGTCTTTCAGTTCCGCGGCTCTTGCACCGGAGGCCAAATTGTGAAGAATGAGGTCCCCACTTAGACTGACAGAAGCCAAGTGTTCGTCCTTGCAATTATACATAGCCCCAGTTATGGTGCTAGTATGCCCCTTTAACCACTTGATGCAACGTTTCCTCTGCAAGTCCCAGATTCTCACGACTTGACCACTACCGCCTGAGCATATATATCTAGATCCCTTGTTACTAAAATTGATAGCCAGTATGGATTCCTGCATTCCAAAAAGCGAAATAAAACCAATGCTACAACCAAGATAACTGTTGAATAGACCGAGGCTACCAGATAAACTAAACAAAACCAGGTCCCCAATCAAATGCGAAACAAGTTTCCAGATCGATACTCATGCGACGAGCGACTAACATTCAGGAGAACAAAGAGTGGCTCTAATTCGGATACCTTCTCAACTCGAAAACCCCTAACTTGATCACATTCATCCACAACGTAACTCACAGACTTGCAACACTCGAAGAGCACAAAATCTGCACCTCGCCAACTACAGTCGGTTACCCTCCCACGGCTAATTCGGATGGATAATTGGACGGAAACTCGAATAAGCAAGGTCAAATTCAACAGCCATAAGTCAGTTACCTCAAAGTTATCTCCACTATCCGTCCCGGCGAGCGGAATGGTCCCCATGCTCTTCCCATTCTTCCTCCACATCGAGATCCTCTTGTCCTCCCCCGCACTCGCCACCACCAAATCTGCAATTCCCCCAATTTCAAAAAAACTAAATAATTTCAAAAACCTAAGCGAAAAAACCTCATAAACCCTAGCGAAGCAAATTAGGCAAACAAAAGGGTGAAGCGAGAGATGAGTTAGGGGTAGGCGAGTCGGGGCGACTCACTGGTGTGGTTCCACTTGACCGAGTTGACCAGGGAACCGGGAGAAGGGGAATAGCTGAGCACGCAGGGGTCCCCCGTGGGGCCCACCGCCACGTCGAACAGCTTCACGGTGTCGCCGCCGCTCGCCGCCAGTAGCGACATTGATGGATCCGCCATGTTCATTGCTTCCTCTGATCTCTGAATTTTTGCTTTATTAAAAAAAAGGAAGAAAATGAGGAATTCTTTTTTTTATAATTAGTTTGGTGGTAAAGGGGATAATTGGGATCGGGGATTCTGGAGGAGAAGAGTCGTTAATTTTTTTGAAAATGGGTGGGGGAAATAAGTGGGCGCCTTTATTTGTTGCTTTTAATTATTACTGTTTGTTCTCTTTCCTTTTTCTAAATTTTTTCATAATCTTTTCTTCGCTTTATATTTTTATTTAATACTGGATCGACTAATCTATGTGGAAGAAAAAAAATCTATCAAATATTTAAACTAATCAGCACTTCCGTAAAGTAATTTTATTCTATTATATATTCATAGCAAATATATATTATTGATAAAATTGTTTATTATTGTTAACTCACAAAATAATATATTGGTAAAAGTATACCTTAGTACTCTGTAGTTTCACGCATTCCACATTTAGGGTATGTGGTTTAAAGTTTCAGATTTGGTCCCTATGGATGTATTTTTTCGAACATGTATCAGTCCCGAGTAGTCCGAGTAGGTGCCCGGCCATTTGGCAATCCACGTTGGCTCCACATCATCCAAAACGATGCCGTTTGGCATCCCACGTGGACATCACAACTTATAAGTTGTTGCTGAGGTGGCATGTGGAAAATTACCAAATCAGTCCCAATTTTGTCTCTTCTCATATCACGATTTAAATATAGGAAACTCTTCCCATTCTCTCTCTAGACCCCACTCCAACCCCTCATCTTCCTTACCCTCTCTCCAGCCCCATTCCCTTCCCTGACTTCGCTCGCCACCCTTCCCTGACATCGCTCGCCTCCCTTCCCTGATTTTGCTCTCCTCCCTCTAAAACCTAATCGAAAGACGACTGCTGAGGTATAATATGGAGTTTGCTGAGGTTTTTTGCCACTCTAGGGTTTGCTGGGGTGATTGATATGGGTTTTTTGCAACTCTAGGGTTTCCAGAAGTTGTTTGATATGGTTTGTTTTACTCGACTATTGTTGATTTCAGGTTGTAATGGATGAGCGGATTTGCATTCGCTACCATTTTGGTAAAAATTTGGTGGATGAAGGAGGTTCGAAATATCAACGAGGTGATCACTTTAAGACGAATTTTGGGTATGACATTGATAGGTTTTGTATCTGGAATATTCGTAACTTTTATCGTGATATCTTAGATGAACGAGATGCGAATATGGTATAAGCAGAGCGACGGTGGCTTCGTGGAGGTTTTGGAGGATAGGCAAGTTGTGGATATGATTAATGGTGAAAAGGACAAGGATTTTGTTGTTATGTTCGCCGTTGAACAAGGAGATAATATTGCTAGCGCTGAAGTTTTAAAAGCAAGGTTAGAGGCTCAATTGTTAAAGGACGATGATGACCGACATGAAGAGATTCGTGGTCTAGTTCATGAAGACAATTGGGGTGAAGATAGTACATGTGTAATTCGTTTGGATGGTGAAAGTATGTCATCTGATGAAAGCAATGACGAAGATTATATGCAACCAAATGAGGAGGTTCATGTGGATGTATTTGAAGATGATGGTAATATGGTGGATGAGGAGGTTCCTGTGGAAGCCGAGGATGATAATAAAGAACTTGGTATCGATGATGATGACTGGTTAATTATGTGTGACACTGAGTTGATGGACGTCAGATGATGATGGCAGTATTGATTACCCGTAGTACAATGAGGAGATGTCACAAACTGGTGTGAAGTTGACTCTTGGGATGAAGTTCAAATCTGTTGTACCTTTGAGGAAGGCATTGAAAGAACAGTTTATAAGCAATGTGGCTGAATTTGTGTATAAGAAGAACAATAGAGAGAGAGTGAGTGTGGAATATAAAGTCATCAATTGCGGGTTTAGAATCCATGCTTCTGAGATCAATGATGAAGGCGTGTTCCAGATCAAGATATGGTCTAGCACTTATTGTGTTAATTAAATGTGACTTCAAGGGTTTGCAAGAAGCAATGAATCAGCTAATGCCCGACTTGGAGCATCATATATGTGTAAAACACTTGTACGAGAACTTCAAAGTAACATTCAAGAGTCAAGAATACAAGGTATTATTCATATCCCATGTGGCTTGCTGCTTGATGATGATATGACATTTCGAGTTGATTATAAATGTATTCCATTTGATGGGTTGATATGAACTACTATGACTTGCTGCATTAACTGGGAGTATAACAAAATGGAAGTTCTACATGGATCAGACGAAGAAACTAGCCATGGGCGAGGAAGCTGTAAATTTTTTGATGAAGAACGACCCATGTTGTTGGACAAGAAGTCATTTTAGTACCCATTGCAAGACAGATCTCGTTGTGACCAACATTAGCGAGACCTTCGATTCGACGATAGCCAGTGGGAGAGACAAACCCTTCTTATCTATATTGGAATGGATCATGGGGAAGCTAATGAAGAAAATATATGAGAGGCAAATCACGTATGGCCGAATATGATGGCAGGTATTGTCTAAACATTGTGAAGAATTTCGAACACAACAAATT
This sequence comes from Hypericum androsaemum, assembly GCA_963995505.1. Classification (NCBI taxonomy): domain Eukaryota; kingdom Viridiplantae; phylum Streptophyta; class Magnoliopsida; order Malpighiales; family Hypericaceae; genus Hypericum; species Hypericum androsaemum. Next base: position 6,232,033 of record OZ023196.1, read on the forward strand.
GGCTTCTGGTAATTGTTTTACAACTTCAGGGGGACATTTCAAATTTAAAGTGGAATGTGGTGGAACTTCTACTGTGGTGGATGTTAATGTGAAGACTTGCACTTGCTGAATGTTGGAACTTACGAGTATACCGTGTAAACATGCTATTACTGCTATTAATGATTGTCGACTAAAACCAGAGGGCTTCGTTGATGACTATTATACCAAGGCTGTTTACATGTAAGTTTACAAGTACCATATTGAACCACTGCTAAGTTAAGATGAGCGACCAGTGACAGAAGAACAAGAAGTGCATCCTCCTTTGATTTTTTTTAATTACAGAACCTTTTATTAATCAAGAAAAAGAAAAAGTTATTGAAGGGGATGAGAAAAAAGAGGAAAAGGGAAAAGAAACTAAATAACTTAAATGACATAAATAGATAACTAAACTAGCTAAACATGCTGCCATAATTATTAATCCTACTCAAGCAACCCACAAGACGGGAACTCAAGAGTAGTATATTACTCTGAAAGGTAACCATCGGCCAGAACATGTCAAAGATAGTAATCATTAGCGTATGGCTCCGACCAACGCAAATCCTCTCCAGTGTAAGAGGCCCTAACCCTCTTCGCATGTATCCTCTCGAACCTGGCCATGACGCGTTCCACATATGTTTCAGCTGTCGTATCCGACATCATCGAAAGCTCATCAACATCGGAATTGCCATTGTCAGTCGTCCATCTCGATTCATAAGAACCATACCCATCTCCTGGGTTAAAAGAAAATCCAACTACTTTGTTCACCACATAAGCCCCCTCATTTGCAACCGTGGCAAAACTGGATGTGGGTGGAGAGTAATTATGAACTTTCGAACTCGTCTCCTCATATCCAAGATCACTTCTAATTTTAGGACCTAGAGGAACCATAACTTGCAAATTCGTCTCAACATTAGAGACTTCCACTCGGTCAAAAGTAGGAACCAACATCAAAGCTTTTAAAACATCCCCTTCCTTCCAAAAATCGTCAACCAAAATGCTTTCGACAACCGCAACATTCAACGTAACAGACGTAGAAATGTGATTCAACTCACAAGTAGCTTTTCGGCACCAAATCTTCTTACCATTAACTAAACCGACCTTGCTACCATCATCTTCTCTACCTTGGACCTTTTCTTGATCCGCTTTCTTGCCTCCTGACTCAGATTGGAGAAGAGCCGCAAATTATTGAACACCAGAAGTCGGAGGAGGCTTGGTGGTGGAAGTAGAGGGGGCTGTCTTGTGCGATGTGAGCGAAGGGTACGGGATAGCTTTGTTCCCAATTTATACATCGCCTGTCTCAGCGGGCAAAACCAAGATGTGACCATCGTCTGTCACAAGCGGAACCACGCCCTCCGTGCCTTCATTGTACGACACCTGAAAAGGGTAACCGTATATGAAGGGAAGAGATCCGTGGCATCACTGAATGGGAAAGAGGAGGCCGGCCTGAAATTCCATGTGAGCCGCCGAGATAGTAGAGGGGGTGGAGGCTGGCAATATCTGTGCAATACCGGGGGTCTGTGTTGGAGCCGCTTGGGAGACCACCGGGGTGATCTTTGGAAGGGCGGCGAACTGAACCCTAGCGACGAGGCTAGGTTGAAGAAGAGTCAGTTTCAGGAACAGAGCAATCCGAGTGTGATTAAGGTGAAATGATTGTACAGGGAGGAGTGTCATCCTCCTCGGAGCCTGTGGGTGCCCTGCCAAAGTCATCGACAATGGGGCAGGGCTGGCGGCCAAGCCAAGAATCAGAGGAGCTGGGAGTCACCTCAAAATTACCTAGGGAGAGAGAGAGAGCGGCTATATGCATCCTCCTTTGATTTCAACTGGTTGCCCGAAAAAGAAGAGAAGAAGGCAAGCGAATGAACCTCAGAATAAAAATGGCAAAGTAACTAGAGTTGGGGGTGCACCGCCGCTGTTACGGGTGAGACATCATGGCAAAGAAGAAAATAACTTAGATTAGAAAAGAAATTGCATAGTAATGAAGCTTCGGCAAACAACACTAAAATATCTTCCTCGGTTATTTTACTTAATCAAATTATCTTTGATTATTCAATTCTTATAGATATGATTACTAATACACAAAGCCTTTTTTATAGAGAAAGGAGAGGAAAGCAACAATTCAGGGAAGTCAGCAATCAGTAACTAGGAGATTAACAGTTCAAGGAAGTCAGCAATCAGCAAGTAGGAGATCAACATTTGAAGGAAGTCAGCAATCAGCAATTAGGCCATAACCATCTGAATATTACAAATTGTTTGGGCTGTTTGGACATGTTTGGGGCATTTTGGACATGTGTTGGACTGTCGGCTAGTTAAGTTAGACTTGCATTTTGGACATATTTTGGATTGTTGGCTAGTTAAGTTAGACTTGTATTTTGGACATATTTAGGATTGTCGGCTAGTTGGACATGTTATAGACTTTGGTTATGTTTTGGATAAAGACATGTGTATCTTGGATATGTTTGGTTGTTCCCCATCTGTCATTGTGTTGGATGTGGACAAACAATTTGGTGAAGTATAAGAGACTTCGTTTTACAACACACCAATTAGTTCTGAATCTCACAATAAATTGGAGTAAAAGAATCCACATTAGTTCAACAACTCACAATCCACATAACAAACATTCTAATTAATTGAACAAAATTACAAACAAACTAACTAAAATGATAAATATTAGATAACGACGATAGCGATGACATTTCTCTTGGCTCTTGAGTAATGCTAACTCCATAGGACAATCATTCTATTTTGCCTTGCGAAGATCAACTTGTAGTTCATTGACACATTACACAAGTATCTTACAAGGTGGTGGATCAACCCATTAGAAGAAATTGCACATTTTCTTACCACACTCATTATATTGACCACAACCAAAGAATCATCTTCCCACATTTTGGTTGGTTCTTGCCATTTGCATAGTTGATCTAACACCACATCCACAAAATATGAGCTTCGAATTCTGCAATTCAATAGATTGAGAACTACTACTCATTTTGTCGAGATTTGTGGAGGCTCGGGAGAGAAGCAACTTCGTGGAAGGAAGGAAGCATCAGCTGCATGGACGCTGCGTAGAAGGCAGGGAGTACCTTGCGTGCTTCAGGGACGATGAGCAACAGCTTGAGGGATGGGTTCCGCTTCAGGGACGGCGAGCACCATCTTGAGGGATGGATTTTAGGGATCCTGTTTACGTTGGAGGAAGAAGATAAAAAATTGGTGGTCTTGATAATTTAGGGCACTTTATTAAGTATTATATAGAGTTTTTAAAAAAATATAAAAAAATAGGACTAATTTAGTAATTTACCACATGTCACGTCAGCAACAACTTATAAATTGTGATGTCAATGTGGGACTCCAAACGGTGTCATTTTGGGTGATGTGGAACCAACGTGGATTGCCAAATGGCCAGGCACAGACCCGGGCTGCTCAGGACCGAGATATGTCACGAAAAAATAACCACATGGACCAAATCTGAAACTTTAAACCATATACCCTAAAAGTGGAATGCGTGAAACTACATGATACTAAAGTATACTTATACCTAATATATATTAGTGAGAATTGGCTCCGACTCCCAACTATTATAATATGTACTCAAGTGATTGACGCTCATTAAGCTTTACTACTAAGGCTTCTTTTTTAACAAATTAAAATCTCTCATGGGATGAGAACCACATCCAATAGATTGGGACAAACTGAACACAAACGAAGCAATGAAAACGAGCTTGAACAATGCACCAACAAGTGGACTATTAAGAGGCTAAGATAGAAGCTAGATCAACATTTTTACAAGACGAGTTGCACAAGAGTTATGCCTGAACTCTGAGGAGGCACCCTCGGTGGACTACAACTGCGCAAAACAAAGAACATAGGAGAATCGTATTTGAAGTTGACTCTGCCTCGTAGCTGATTATATTCAACCATCAGCACCAACACTCTGATCGTGCTCTTCCTTTGTTGTGAAGATCCTCCATACAGTATTTCAGAGAAACAAAAAGTTATGAGGACTATTTAGTCAATATTGACTTTGTTGTGCAGGTCGGACCTATGTTGTTAAGAGACATCAGTCACACACCTTTTCCACATTTTATTATAATAGGTTTAGTATTGAAGTAATAATAACTAAGGGAATATTTTCCTCTTTCATGACAAAAAAAATCAAATTTGTTCGAAACTTAATCAGATTAAACTTAACTTTAAAAAGGAGTTATGTATGTCAAGCACCAATAAGTAAATTTTTACCATTTTAATCAATCATACCATGTAACTTCAAATTTAAAATTAAACAAATTCAAACTTGTTAATGATCTTTATCATCTATGGATCTCTTCGAACAAGACAATAATCAACTTACCCTCTGCTGGCAAAAGTCGGCCGACGTGTTTCTTTTTTAGGTCATGAGCATCTGCAGTGGATAAACACTATTTTTAGCTAATACAATAAAATTTAGGGCAAAATAATGATAGGTCCCTGTTGTTTGAAGAAATTAATGAATCAGGACAAACATGTATTAGTTACTCCCTCATCTTTGAAAAATCTACTGATTAGTCCCTTCTAAGTAACTTTTCAGCATTTTTTTCAAAATTCCTATTATATCCCTTACTCCACCTAGCTTCATCGCTGTGCACACCTCCCCCTCTTTTCGTCAAAAGGAAACCTATGTGCATCGCTTCAATCTAACAGCCACCTCCTATCCAAATATCAAAACCACAGCCACCTCAAATTCTCAACTTCATTTCACTGTTCTCTCTCTCTCTCTATCTTCCACCGAAAACCCATTTTCTCTTATACATCACTTCATCTTTCCAAAAAAATTAACTTAATGAATAATTAATCCTTAATGGCCATCAAAGATTAAATGTGTTAGTTGTTCCACGTTTAAGGTCGTAAGCCTACTGTAGTATTGGTTGGTTTATTTGTCTTTTCTTTTGGCCGTTAGAAATTATTGGCCAACGGGAAAGGAGGGAGGTCTGTGTGGGTGTGGCAGAGGTCTCCTTCCCTAAAGAGGGGAGGTTTTTTGATAAAAGAAAATTAGTACTTTTTCAGAAAGTCCAACCTGTAGAACGGGATGGACGGAGGGGAAAATCATTGTTGATTAGAGGGGATGGACGGAGGGGAAAATCGTTGTTGAATTGAGGGGATGGACGAGAGGTCTCCTTAAAGAAAAAAGGTTTGGAGAGAGAAGGGTGGACTTAGGGGTATAACAGGAATTTGGAAAAAAAAAGCTGAAAAGCTTGCTAGAAAATAGATGTGGGGACTGATTAGTTGATTTTTCAAAGATGGTGGATTAATTAATACATGTTTGTCCTAATTCATTAATTTCTTCAAACAACAGGGACCTATCACTATTTTACCCTAAAATTTATTGTAAAGTGATCTTCTATAAATTGATAACCACTATAAATTAATAAAAAGTCTTGGTTCTAAGATGGACCACTGTTAAAATTTAATAACTCCTAGCTAATAGTTTTTCAATAAAATTCGTGTTAAATCTCGGTCTCAATTTTTACATAAAATAATATTTTTTTAATAAATATAAATATTTTTACATGCTTTACAAATTCGAAAAATATTTAAAGATACTGTTTGTAATATATTTGCTTGTTTGATAAATTTTATATCATCATTCATCTTCTCAATTATTTTCAAATTTTTCTTGTGATCGTTGTCTTAGTTTAAGAAAATATCTCAACCAAGTGTAGTATTTGTAAAACACTATTAGCCAAAAATTTTGACGAAACATAGACAAAATAAGTTTTTTGGTTTACATATTTATTGCTAAAAAATTCAATGTTCATACTTTATTTAAAAAAAATGTAAACCTCTCTTATGTAATAATCCTCTAAAGTGATATTTTTTGTGGTCAAAACGATATCACTTAGAGAAATTGCTTCCATGTATACTTGTTTGATAAAAATATCAACCATCTTGTTCTTTTGAGACATGGATATCAACCATCATCATCTGTCAAATGGCTTTTGGCCTAGTGGTACAACGCATAGCACGATTTGACGGAGGCACATAATTGAAATCCTAACAAATTGTAAATTTTGGTGTAAATATTTTATCTTTAAAAAAATAGAGTAAAATAGTCACAAGTCTCTGTTGTTTATAGAAATTGATTAATAAGGACATGTTAGTATTGATTAGTTCCTGATATTTTAAAAATTAATTGATTAGTCCCTAAACTATATTCCGGTAACTTTTTCCGACGAGATATTTTTTAATGTGGCAAAATATCCTTATGTTTACCCCAAAATTACAAGATTAACATTTAAGTCTAAAACATTCCATCTCCATGAACTTCGTTAAGCATCTTTAAGAAAATATATTCTAAAACCCTAAAAAAAGAAAAAGCGATGGAACCTAGATCCCGATATGCTAGTTTGCCTTTCATTCCGTCTATATCATCACAAATTCCTTGCTCAGCTTCCTCTTTGTGGCATTGTTCTCAATAAATAGGACTAACACTAAAATGGTTAAGAGCACGAGAAAGTTAGAGAAAATAGAGGGTGGTCGGCTTTATTTGGAATCATCAAGCTGCTCTTCTTCATCGCTCTTTTTTTAGGGTTTTAGAATAAAGGATGTGTAATTGGAGGTCATGGGGATGGAATGTCTTTAACTTAAATGTCAATCTTGTAATTTTGAGGTAAAAGTGACAAAAATAAGACTTAGGGACTAATCAATTAATTTTTAAAATAGCAGGAGGACTGATCAATACTTGCATATCCTTATTAATCAATTTCTTCAAATAACATGTATAAAACTATTTGCCAAAAAAATATCAACCATCACGTACCCCACATAAACCATATTAAATATACTTTCACGTTTTTTTATTAGTAAATGTTTACACTACCATTTCAGCTATGCTTCATTTAGGATATTATTTACGTTTTAAGTTCTATTCTTGCATCTCTTTTCATTTTAATCCAATATATTTCTTTTTCGATGGCAAACCGTCCATATTCTCGACAAATCAATGACCCCGAAATTAGCAAGAATAAAGTCCTCAATGAGCTTGGAACTAATTGGCCGCACCATCAAAGTCAACAGGACGGACTAGCCCATTGAAGGTCTCCAAAGTTGACCAAACAAGAATAAAACAACACAGAACCATAGTCATTGGATAGAAATGAACAATGTTGTTCTGGATGATGTTTAGACAGTTCTGACAGAGAATTCCATCTGTCAAATGTTTAAAACGGTTCCAAGTTGTATTCCCTAACATTATAAGAGAACTTCACTGTATCAATACCGTAGTCTTACTTCCTGCATATGAAACTGTCTCAAAATTTTAATATGATGGTTCCTCATATCTTTGTGTACAGATTTCTGGAATGAATTGAGTGTTTTCTCGAGCGTGCGTTGGAAAAGCTGGAGGGTAAAGGAACTTCCTTGTGGCTCAGACGGAAGGGCTTTATGCAATAGTGATGTTCCCCCCTGTCAACATGACACAAATGAGCCCAGCAACCACATATGCTTGGCAAGACCGATCTAAGTTATTCATAACAATGAACATTCAAATCGCACATTCAATCATACAGCCAATATCAGTTATCCATAACAATGAACATTCAAATCAAGACGCACTCACATGGAAGAACAGAAATAACAATTACACACTGAACAAAGCAGAACACGTACAACAAATACTAGACACTCCGAAGTTAACATAAATGTTGGGATGGCGAAAAATAGGAAAGATTTATTTCCTATTCCTATTCTGACTAGGTTTTGGACTCCTAATCTGACCTAGATAGGTTTGTATCTATATAAAGACATGTTACCCTAGATTTTTTGTATGGCTTTGTGGCTCGAAAACTCATCAATAAAAGTTCTCCTTTCTCTCCGTGGATGTAGGCATTAGGCCGAACCACGTTATCTCTTGTGTCCGTGTTCTTTGCGCGTTTTATTCTCTGGTTGCTGAATTCATAACAAGTGGTATCAGAGCTAAGGTTGGAGGATATCGGATCACGGCGCAAAGTTTGCTCTTGTGAAGTTTGATGGTTCATTGAATTTCGGGTTATGGCAAAGGCATGTCAGGGATCTCCTCGTGCAGCAAGGGATGGTTATCGCACTCTTGGAGAAGAAGTCTGAGAAGATGGAGGAACAAGAGTGTGAAGAGTTGGAGGCTAAGGCAGTAGCGAAGATTCGCTTGTGCTTGGCGGATGATGAGGAGCCACCAGCTGGGTTGTGGAAGAGGATCCAGGTCGGAGTCAAAGAAGTTCAATGGAAGTGGTTTCAAGTGCGGAGAAGGGTACATGAAGGAGACTATCCAGGATGAACTAGGGATCAAGACAACGAGGAGTGATTGGCATCCACAACTATGGCCACATATTCAGATGGGTCAGATGGTGACTGGCTTTCTGTCTTATCAAGTTCAATGCATCCTGGTAATCTCTTTTCATTAGGGACCTTGGATTATAACAGTGATAGTTATAAAGGTATACTAATAAAGGTGGAGAAGGATGCGATGGTAGGGATGAAGGGTGAAAGAAAATACCTACAAGTTAGTGAGGCACATTATTGTAGATGGAGTCACATCAATGGGTCTGAAGGAGTTGGCAAAAGCTCAGGTCATATGAGGTTGGTTCGTATGAGAGAGCAAAGGCTTGACATGAATGGTTTGAGTAGAGTTGAGATTCGCAGAGACATGGATAGCGAGCTATGGTTGTTTCGTGGAGGCATGGTTGGCAAGCCATGGTTGTCTCGGAGAAGCATTGTTAGCTTGGCCCCGCTATGGTTATCTAAAGAGAAGTGCACGTCAAAGGTGTTGGGTAGGTTTTGCATGGGGAATGCGAAGCCGTTGTTAATACTACGCACAGATCGGGTATCTCACTCAAGGCCGAATGATGGAGTTCGAGACATGTCGAGGGTTCTACTTGGTAGAACAAAAGGTTGCCCTTTGTATGCTATGACATGTAGCATTGGTTTGAGGCAAGAAGGTCCAGCGAAAAAGTAGTTCGAGGTTGCGGAGCATGGAGCTGACCGAAAAATAGAGGGCGTATCTATTGGTCGCAAGGTTGCTTCAGCAGATGGACTTGCTAGTTGGGGTTCAATAGAGATTGGAGGAAATAGGCCAAACAAGCTCAAAAGCTCGAGTTTGGGGACTGGCTCCAAGTGATTGAACAAAATGTGAAGAGAAAGTTGAGATGGTCTTATTGATACAGTTATCTATGGTCCGAGATGGAGTCTGTGGATTCGGATTGGTTTTGCAAGATCTCATGGTTCTTCATGGGGCGGTGTTTTGTCAAGGTGGAGTTTGTTGAAATTCGGGTGAAGCTTCATGGTTCTTCCACGAGATGATTTCTCGCCAAGGTAGAGATTGTTGGGATGGCGAGAAATAGGAAAGATTTATTTCCCATTCCTATTCTGACTAGGTTTTGGATTCCTAATCTGACCTAGATAGGTTACTTGTACACCAAGGGTTTGTATCTATATAAAGACATGTTACCCTAGGTTTTTTGTATGGCTTTGTGGCTCAAAAATTTATCAATAAAAGTTCTCCTTTCTCTCCGTGGATGTAGGCATTAGGCCGAACCACGTTATCTCTTGTGTCCGTGTTCTTTGCGCGTTTTGTTCTCTGGTTGCTGAATTCATAACAATAAATGATATTCTCGTGGGACACAGATAAATACCCTTCCATTCTCGCCATATCCCCACCACGAGACCAGACAAACAGAGACGGGATTCATGTGAGGCATATGTAAATACCTTTTCATTCCTGCAAAACGGTTCTCATGCTCCCCGTCCATTCTATTACACACCCTGTAGCCCTTTTACACGGTGTGTATAAAATATGGGACCCCAAAGCGTAGGATCCATCCCGCATATAAGAATAGAAACAGAAATCTGATACAACTATACTGACACAAAAATCAAAATCAGAAGTCGGAAATCATATTGAAACTATAACATCGAAGAGAACATTGAATCCAAGGACATAAAACAAACAGAGAGATGGGACATAAATATTATTGCAAACCACAAAACTATAGGCCGGCGATACTAATCACAAAAATCCAACTTAGAATATATATTTTGCACATCGTGCTCAATCGTGTTATGCGCAAGGTTCCTACCCAATTCATTATCTATATGATCACAGCATGGCAATATTATATTCATATATATATTTTATACGAGTCTGATATGAATATGAAAAGTACTCATATGATGATTTCAAGTGCCAATCTGACCAAGTGAGAGAGCACAGACAAAGCGCTTCAAGTCACAACTTAATGGGCTGATTTCCAAGCTTACATCGGAGAGTTGGGCCCAAGCAAATTTATTAAAGTCCATGGACCAAGAGCCACGAAATTCAGCTGAGTTTATGACCTTAATACAAGTTCTAGAAGGTCCTTTCAGCAGCAAAGATCTTGAAGATTCATTCTCTTTGATTTGGGCATTCTATTTAGGAACTTTATTTCAGCCATTAGTTTTGATTAGGAAGTTATATTCCAACAACTCTTGGCTTATTTAGCTTGTTTGTCACGTTTGTAGCCTTCCTAAAAGGCAGAGATTTGTTTCCTTTTTAGTTTCCCTTTCAGCCAGATTTCTATTCCTTTTTAGGGGATGTTTGCTTAGGAATCTCTTTGTAATATTGAGCCTATTTATAGAGGCTTATGCAATGAGAAGAGGAAGAATATTTTGATCAAAAAACGTGAGCAAGTCTCTCCCTTGGTTCTACGGAACTTCTCGAACACAGCGGAGCGATTCCGTAGAGTTCACCATCGACTTATCAAGCGGAGCATCATCACCGTTTGTGGCGTCATCAACATATCAAGGTTCTTTGTTTCAACTCAAGCAGCGGGTCGCGGTCGTAATGCCAAGGTTCTTGTTTGGTTGTGAGCATCGGGTCGAGATCTCCATCACAAACTGATCTAGAATGATCTGGGATTTCAACACTTCGTGGACGGGTCTCGTGCATCATTGACGGAGTTCGTATCAGAGTCTTATACCAGGATATTATATAAAACTACACCTAAATATCCAGATTCTAAAAGTGAAGAACACCATAGTTAATTATCTACTGTCCATGTTCAACCTTTACATTTACAAGCGTGAGTGCTTCTTATTATAATATATATATATATATATATATATATATATATATATATATATATATATATAAGTGGCATCTTCCTGGAACAAAGAAAACTAACACACATCCAAAAGCGAATATATATATTCACGTAGCATAAACCAATACATTCAATCCTCAAGTAACCTAAATAGATAGTTATGCGAAATTAGAGTAACCCGAGTATATACTATACTCTTCGGAAATCATGCGAATCCAGAGGCGCAAGTCCAATAAAATCCTTGAAGATGAAGATGATTAAATCTGAAATCCCTCTCAATCACCCCGACTTCGTGCCTCAAGAACTGACTCTAAGAAATACAGGACGAGCCCGGGCGTGAGGAGGACTTCCCAAATGTTTGTGCCCCACGAATGACGGCTTCTGCCCCTTTTAAATAGGCGTGTGTAACCCTAGCTCCTAGGTCAAATTTGGTGGTAAATTACATGACACTACCTGGTAAATTACCCAATGATTCTAAAAGTTTTTACACATCACCTAGCATGTTTTATGGTTATTACAGGATGAGAACCACTTCCAATAGATTGGGTCAAACTGAACACAGACGAAGTAATGAAGACGATCACAAACAACGAGACAACTGGTGAACTTTACAAGGCAAAGGCAGAAACAAGATCAATGGCTTCGCAAGCAATCCGGAGAGTTGCACGAGCATTATGCCTGAACTCTAAGGATGCACCCTCCGTGGACTACAAATGCGCAAAACAAAAGACATAGGGGATCCTTAAACGAGAATGGGATGTGAAGATCCACCATACAATTTTTATCGAGAAGCAAAAAGTTGTGCGGACTATTTAGTCAATATTGGCTTTTGATATGCCAATCCGACCTTTGTTGTTAAGAGACATTAATTACACACCTTTTTCACGTTTTATTGTAATAGGTTTATTAATGTGGTAATAATAACTGCGGGACTATTTAGTCCCTCTTTCACGACATAAAATATAAAGTTTCAAATCTCAAATTTAACTTTAAAAATTGAGTTATGTATGTCAAAGACCAAGAAGTAATGTTTTACCATTTTCTATCGATTGAACTCGAACCCAAATCAACCACATTTCGATGCCATGTAATTTCAGATTTAAAATTAAACAAATTCAAAATTGTTAATGATCTTTATCATCCACAGTTCTCTTCGAACAAGACAGAAGTCAACCTACCCTTTGCAGGGAAAAACCGGCCGACATGTTTCTTTTTTACAGTTTATGACCATCTCCGGTGGATGAACAATCTTTCTAGGCCAATAATTCGCTTCATTGTATACTCGTCTGATAAAAATGTCAACCATTTCTCTTTTTTTGGGAAGAATGCTCTTTTGATACACAAATATCACCCATCTCGTACCCTGCGCCATACATAAACCGTATTAGATATACTTTAATTTTTTTATAAGTAAATTTTTGCCATTTCTACTAGGCTTCGTTTAGGATCTTATTTAGGCTTTAAGTTCTATACTTGCATCTCTTTTCATTTTAATCCACCACATGTCTTTTTCGATGGCAAACTGTCCATATTCATGACAAATCAATGACCCCCCATTAGCAAGAATCAAGTCCTCAACGAGCTTGGAACTAATTGGCCGTACCATCAAAGTATACGGGACGGACTAGCCCATTGAAGGTCTCCGAAGTTGACCAAACAAGAACAAAACAACACAGAACCTCAGCTAGTTTCTCAAGGACTGTCAATCTTCAGGAATACTCGATACGTAATTCGCCGGATGGTGCGACTTCTGATGCCAGAGTAGCCGCATACAAGATCAAACAGTTCCGGCAGATACAACGTTCAGGCGTTGCAGCCAGGTGTAATAATATTACCTGCAGGAAGAAGTCTGCAAAGAGATAGCAACCTAACAGCCACCAGAACCTTGCATCCGGATACTAGAACGAGCAACAAACCAAAAACCAACCATAAGATCAAACAGGTCAAGGATATCCAGTGACATGAGATGGCGTCAGATGAGAACGAGCTAGAATGAATATGCAAATAGATGAACAGCGGCAAGCTTAAACTGGAAAGTCTTCAAGGAGACGTCCCCGTGTGCCCTTGAGGACATCAGGCCAGAAAAAATTCGTTTAGGATCTGCAGCTTTCCGAGCAGCAGCTTTGCCTGATCATCCACTTTCTGTAATCAGACACTAACTCAATAGTAGTTAACCTTTCTTCCACCAGCGTTAAGTTAGATAAAAGAGCAAAGTGCAAACAAGCTAGAACAAAGAGGCTGAAGACAGACTAATCGCACTGGTAGACACTTCATGCACTTAAATTAGGCAATGGACACGAGTTCTGGTAACAAGAAAAAGGATAATATCCCAACAATTAGACAAACACAACAACGCGTGGGCACTGTAACTGGCCAATTTGTCAATAGATGATATGCCAACGCATCAATATGACAAATGTAATCCGATCCCAAATCCCAAAAATCTCGAAATGACTTCAAGAGGTTGATGCTAATCTAAAAACACGCATTTGAATCACCCAACAACCAGATACCTGTACAGAAACTGCCAGAGAAACAAACAGCACCCAACACAGTCCTTCATACATGTAAAGGGATGCCTTCATCGTGCCCAAAATGGATTACATAGACTGAGCTTCCATCTCAAGAGTCGGAAGATCTACTTGTCACCTTCGCCCAGAATCCTTCAAATTCAGCAAATCTGTGCACGAAAAGAGCATCGTCCTAAGAGCATTCTTGTAACAGTTTAATCCATCAACTTCTATTTCTGAGATAAAGAAACTAATATCCACTAATCTATTCAATGTCAAGTTGTATCACGAAATTATCACCAACAATGTTCTTAGTACAACTTGCTTAGACATTGTATCTTTCTCTCTTTTTTTCAGATGTACATAGGAATCAAATGCGCTGATGGATTACACCAGGGTCCAGGACATCAGTCTCATGGCCAACAAATTAGTTTTCCATAGTACTGAAATAGGAAAAATATTCATCATCATGATAATCAAAGTCATGGTTGAATCTAGCCACCCTATGGTATATTGGATGCAACATGAATTGTAAAAGTGGTCAATGGAGACAATTAACATCTGGGATGAGGAGGGAGAAGGGAACAAATAAAACAGTAGCAAATTAAAGGAAAAAAAGAAGGAAGAGGATGAAGATCCCTCGGCTTTTCGCCTAATGATCCACCTGTGGGACACAAGGAAACAAAGTTGGGGAATGGGTTCCTCAAACCCTTTTCCGCTAACAATTAGTATTTTTAGCAAAAAGGGGGAGCATCTCGTTCCCACCACTTGTTCATGTGCAGGTTTCGGACTACTAAATTTATCGTCATCGGGATCTCTCCATTTTCAACAGAAACAAATTATTAATATAGACAAAAAAAGAGGCAAGAGAGTCTGAGGAGAAGATGTCATTGCCATACTGTCTCCCAGATCATTTTAGGATTCTGTTTCTTGGGGCTAATGGAGCAGGCTATGTGTACCGTGATTAGTGGACCTTACTTCCGGAAAAAATATGGTGTTGCGGTAGGTTTTGATATGCACATAATTATTTCTACCAGCTGAATGATAGGTACCAATAAGATATTAGTTAAAAATTTGGGGAAAATACTCAAGTCCCTAAGGTTTGACATAATGAACTGGAGTTCCAATCCTTAGTATATTAGTCTCTAAGCTTTGAAAAATCGAACTCGTTAGTTCATGGAACCAAATTTTATCTTAACTGCAGTTAACTTGCCACTTGGGATTACCAAAATACGTGCTACTCACTTTAATCCTAAACTATAATAAAAAACTCATCTCCATCCAAAATTGCAGTTGAGATAACAATTAGTTCAAGGGACTAACGGGTTCGATTTTTCAAAACTTAGGAACTAATATACTAACAATTGGACCTCCCAGAACATTATGTCAAACCTTAGAGACTTCCGAGTATTTTCCCCTTAAAATTTTGTATGGTCAATAGGCTACATGCCCCTATCCATGTTAATCTCTCCTTTACTATTTACTGAATGGAATTGATCTTTAATCAAATTTCATGAATAAAGTAGATACCAAGAAGTGAATCTTATACAAGTTTGCATAGCATTTGATTTTGCATTGTTGCTATATGTATACATGATGATGCATATTAGAGGAAAAATAGATAAAATGAAAAGGTTTTGTTTCCCAACCTAATTTCAAACATTACACATAAAACGCCAAGAATTCAGCAATAACCGCACTCTCATGGCTCAGTTTCCTTTCCTTCATTTTCTTTTCCTACCATGGGAATTAATGGAAACCAACATGGAAGAGTAAAATAGGGTAGAAACAGAAACATGAAACACCAATGCCCACATGAGACCAACCAACCCCCAATACCCAATGGAAAAATGCAAAACAATAAGACCGACAGAAATTATCTACTGCAATGGGAGGTTTACTTTTCTGAATTTATGGGAAGCTAGAGATGGATCACACACCGTCATGTCTTTAAATATTGTGGGAGTCCACACCTATCATGTCTCATCACATTTTGTGTGACAAGTTGAACTTGGTTTTCTTCTCTGCGGGCTTCAAAATTTGAAATGAGCACATCAGATTCTCGTCGACACTCATCATTGCACCAGCATTGTCAAATTCCCCACAATAGTTAGGCGCCGAGAAGATAGTGACAAGTCGCCTGTCGGCAAAGAACTCGTACCCATCTTCCACAACCTAAACCACAGAAACGCTTGTTAATTCCAGAAAACAAACAAATGAAAACCAGCCATCAAAAACAACAAAGTCTAAAGCTCATTGACCTGATGCGCACGACACACAAGGTCCAAATCATGCTTGGCCAAAAATTCTGACACCTTGTCAGGACCAAAAGTGTAAGAAACTCCTCTATCATTCATTCCCCATCCCTTCACATCCCTTCCAGGATCCGACCACAGCAAATCACAGAGCAAGCCAGTATCGGGGATGGTCGTTGGCCGAGGCAAATTTCTAATTTCATCCAAGTGGGTAAGATCGGGGGAAAGGCCACCATGCATGCACAATATCTTGTCGTCTATAAGAGCGGCAACTGGGAGACAATTGAAACACTCAGTGAAGGACTTCCACAACCTCACATTAAACCGCCTTTTGCATTCGTCATAAAACCCATATATCCGATTAATGGAGGCGCATTCATGGTTCCCTCTAAGGAGGAAGAAGTTCTCCGGATACTTAACCTTGTAAGCAAGCAGAAGGCAGATGGTCTCCAAGCTCTGCTTGCCACGGTCAACGTAATCACCTAGGAACAAATAATTTGCGTCGGGCGGAAACCCTCCGTACTCGAAAAGCCTAAGCAAATCGCTATATTGCCCGTGAATGTCGCCTGAAACACAATGCAAACAGTTTCGAACTCGAAGGTGTAACAAATTCTACTTATTTAGCAAATTCAATTCCACCGTCCGTACAATGTACAAAACAGAACATCAGTTAACCAATCAACAAATTCAATTGGGCGTACGGACCACAGATTTTGATGGGAGCTTCGAGCTCGAGGAGGTTGGGCTGTTGCGCGAAGATATCGCGGGAGGCCGTGCATAGCTTCTTGATCTCCGCCTCCGACAGCTGGACCTGCTTCCCCGGCCGCGCCGACCGAACCTCCGTCAGCCGCCGGATGATGTCGTCCAGCACCCCCGGGTCCAACTGCCCCTCCGCTCCTCCTCCTCCTCCTTGCGTCGCCATCGCCCCAACCACCCGCGCCCCGACGATCCTCTCTCTCTCTCTCCGCCTCCGATCGTCAAAAAGCGCGTCGTCCTTTTTAACGGTCCTTGAGGGGATAAACCCTAGTA
Source organism: Hypericum androsaemum (assembly GCA_963995505.1). Taxonomy (NCBI): domain Eukaryota; kingdom Viridiplantae; phylum Streptophyta; class Magnoliopsida; order Malpighiales; family Hypericaceae; genus Hypericum; species Hypericum androsaemum. Next base: position 6,248,923 of record OZ023196.1, read on the forward strand.
ATTGGGGGAGCGGGGGCGAGCATGAGGTGGGAACAAAAGCGAGGCGCGTGGAAATACTTTTCTTGAACTGCGCGTTATTATTGTTTCTGATTTGAGAATTCGGAATTGTCGCTTGAATTTTTTTATGGTTTGATATCTTATATATTTACAACGTCTCGTACTATTGCGTTACAGATTTTTTGGCGAATTGTTCAATTCAAGTGACTACATTTTCTGATGTATATAAGAACAAATCGGTAGATGACCAAAATTAAAATTTTTCTTTTGAAAAATTATGTTATTGTTATTGTTATTAGTAAATATTCACGCGCGATACGAATATTATTTTGTTTCAAAATTTGCAAAACAAATGGTTGAATGATTTTCTTTTTTAAGCTGTACAAAAATAAAAAAAGAACAGGGTCCGGGGTTCTTGGGGTCGAGATCCATGGTCGGGGGATTTGGAGTCGGGGGTTGGGGGTCCGGTGGTCCGAAGGTCTAGGGTTCGTAGTCTGGGGTCCGTGGGTTTGGCGTTGGGGGGTCCGGGTTCCAGGGTTCGATGGTCCTGGGATTTGGGATCCGGAGTTCGGTGGTCCGGGTCGGGGTCGGGGTTCGAGGGGGGGTCTGGTGGTCCAATGGTTCAGGGGTTCAACGGTCTGTGATCCGGAGTTCGGGGGTCCAGGGGTCTGTGGTCCGGGGGTCCAAGGTCCCGTGGTCCGGGGGGTCCAAGGTCCCGTGGTCCATGGTCATAAGAACTTCTTTCGTGAGTATTATTCTAGCAAAGATGTACGCGCGATGCGAGTGTTATTCTGTTTCAAAACTCGCAAACATATCGTTTATTAATTTTTTTTTAATTGTACATGAATAATATGCTCTCTTACATATTTAATTACACTATTTTCTTTTTTGATTTACCTAACTAGTCATAGGAACTTCTTGTACACGATATTTTTTATAAATATTTTTTGATTTAAGACGGCATAAGAACTTCTTTGTACACTACCTTTTTTTGTAAACGTTCCAACTTTTGGTGACAATTTTTAACCGGGGTTAAGTTGTCTTACCTACATGATATTTCCACATAAATACCATGTCATATTTCTGTCCTTGGTAGCGATGACATGGCAAACTAAGAACAAACCCAAATCTAAAAGAATTCTAAGTTTCAAAATTTTGGAGTACCAAATCCCAAATTGAAACCAAAATAATTCATAATAAAAAAGCGGGTTAGAGAGTTTTTAAAATTATGGTAAAAATTGAATTTTTAGTTTGTCACGTCAACGTAACCTAGGAGAGAGAACTATAGTTTGACGGTGACATAGAAGATAAACTAACTCTGGTAAAATTTTGTCACCAAAATTGTCAATTTAGGAAACCAATCATTGAAATAGAAAAAATAAAACTACAAAATATTAAATTAAAAAATACAAAACTACAGAATATTAAAATGAACTTTTATAATTCAGGAAAAGACTTGTGTTCGCGTGATATGGATAAGGTCCAATTATTTCCCTACCAAAGTTTGGATCTATTACCAAACGCAGTGCAATATAAAATCAAATACCGGTAATATAATTATTAATTACCATAAAACTATTTCCAAAATCACATTTCAAAAGGGAAAATTTGCACGCTATTTTCAATTTTAAGACGCCCGACGTTCCACACACTTTATTGTTCTGATCCTCCCTCCATTTTCCCCTACTATATAAACCACCACCACCACCCCGCCCACCCCCCCTTCTTTTTGCCTCCAAAAAAACAAACCTAATAAACCCACCTAAAATTTTTTTTTTTGACATTTTCACGACACCAAATCACCTAAATTTTTTTTATTATAGTAAGAAGATTGTACTTGATGTTCTCATTTTTATCTTGATTAATTAAAACTTAATTAGTAAATTAATAACAAATATTATTTAGGAAACCTCTTTATATAATTTTTTAGTTATATTTCATTCTCGACTATTTCATTGCATTCAAAGTTTTGGAATCATCCTCTAAAACTGTAAAAAATATTAAAATTTGTTCTTACTATTTGTTAATTAATAACACTCTCAGTCAATTTTTTTTTCGTCAATCTCGATGCTAGTAGAAAGCCAATAGCTTTACTATTCTCATGTTTCCCATTCGTGCCTTAAAAAAAACATCTCCTACAAATATCTATCCCGAATATCTAAATAATAAATTAAACTGTACAAAAATTTGGCACCAAAATATGAAATATCTTGGTTAACGCCTACCGGCCGCAACCGGTCAAGTTCCCCTCCCTCCGCCTCCACCTAAAAAAGGATCCCCAGAGCCAGATCTTATATCCTGCTTAGTTACTCCCTGTACTTTAATTATCCTTTCCTCCCCCTGTATTAATTAAATTAAAAGCAGTAATCCATTATCTCTCTCTCCATCTTTTCCTCCCGTTGGTCTTCCCCCTTTCTCTTCTTCTTCTCCTTTCCAAAAAAAAAACCGCAAAGGAGAAGAGCTACCAGCTACACTTTTAGACCTCGACCGCTCCCTAGGGTTTAATGCTCCGCGCCTTCCGCTTCGAGCCGAGATCTCTTCTTCGGAGTCGTTATTCGAGGAGAAGTGGAGTGAAGCGGCGTCGTTTTTGGTTTGATTTCGCGGCCGTGTGTTTGTTGCAGGAAAATATGCGGATGTCCCTGGCGGAGAAGGGATGGGACAGGCTGGTGAGGGCGACGCTGAGGAGGGAGGCGATTGGAGGGGCCGCCCTAGGGGACTCGCCGGCGGTGGCATCGAGATGACGAAAAGCAATGTTAAGGAGGGTAATTTAGACATTTTCGGAGCGTCGGACCAACCAAAAAAAGAAAGTTTATATTATTATTATTATAGTAAGATTTATCACTATAATTTTTTAATAGAATTAAATTTTATTACAAAATTTATTATTTACAAATACTAAAATATGTATATAGTCACTTTTGATCGAACAAAACAAAAGTGATCTGGAATGATCAGTCCAACTACCATCCAGTACAAAAATGATCGGGCTTCGGTACCAGATTACTGTCTAACAGGTCAAACTGTATTTTTTTAAATAATCATCTAAAGAAAAATAAATTTATAGGAAATAATCATCTAAAATTCTTACCTATCGAAGGGAAATCTGAGAAAAGACGAATCACGAGTTTAGAGTTAAATAGACGAAAGTTTCTATTTATATAACACTTACTGAGAAGTTTACTGCAATTGATAAATGAATAACTCTACGTTGATAAATTACACAAATAAAGTAAAACTGGATAAATTTAAGTTGATTGCTATTGTTTCGATTATGAAAAATTGAAGTTTATCTTATAAGTCAAGATTTAAAACCTAATTCACCTCTTCTTGTATTGCTTTTAGGCCTACACAAACTGTCGAATCCAATATCCTGGACTCCAAGCGGTGACTCTTACCCCTAAATAACTGGATTAACTTGTTATGGAGTTTAGTATACTATTTATGTCAAATAACAAGGTAATAAACATTTAAATCAATCACAGTGACCTCGAATTCCGATCTTTGAAAATGCAATAGTAGAATTCAATGTTATATATCTTGCATCTACTTAAATTTAAATTAGTCACTGAAATTTTATAAAATTTTTATTTTAACTAATTGAAATTCAATTTCTACCTACTAAAATTTGTAACACTCTAACAAATTTTTTAGTTCCACTTTAAGAAAGAAACAAAGTTTTTTATCAATTGAAATAAATATGTTTGATTGGTGGCAAAATTTAATGAAGCGGAATAGAAAAAAGAGAATCACAATTGGTGGCAAAATTTAATGAAGCGGAATAGAAAAAAGAGAATCACAACCCAATTTGCAGTGGTAACCCAATTTGGCCTCATTATTGGAGGCAAAGCTGCCGTGGCTCCTGTTGCTTCCCCCTGTTGGAACAAATAATAGTAAATTACGGTATATGAAGTATAAGCATTATAAAAGAGAAGGGTGAGAGTATGCTCACGATCGCACTTTGCGCTAAGTGTGTAATACGTCGTCTTCAAGATAGTGACTTTCAGATTGAATCCTGGACGATGCCACAATTTAACATTGTGTCCTTAAACTCTCATTACCCGCTTATATGCTTCAGACCTTTGTGGGTAAGAGAGTTCCCAAGGTACAACGCATCACGTGAACGAAAAGAAGCACTTTCATACACCTTTTCGAACATTTAGTGGTGTAGAACTCTGACTCTTATGAATGTAAAAAATGCTATGCTAAGGAGGGAGATGTTGAGAGCTCAAGGAAGAGTATGAGATTCAGGTAATTTGGAATGAAGGAGGAGGGCTCCTTTTATAGGAAGCCTAGGCCTCCAACATTCAAATCGGTATTAACTCTGGCCATTAACTATCCCGTTAACTAGGTGAGTGAATGGGTGGTTACTAGACCATAAAAATCATATATTAACTTGGCCGTTAATCTCATTAACTTGGCCCGAATTTAATTTTAAAATTTTAAAATTTAAATTCAAAAGCCAACAATGAGAAGAAGGTTTTAGAGCGTGGGTTTGTCCAAGAGGAAGCCCAACAGATTTTGGGCCGAGAATCGCTTCAACAGGTCCCGCCCAACTCTAAGAAGATAAAGTCCTGGAACCTGGAATAATTTTCACAAACCCACAATCCTGTAACCCGCAACCATACCACCTTGAAGCCAATTTTTATTCACACCGAGAATTAGTTTTTCCTGCAAATATTTTATATCATTTACGAAGCTTAGTCAAAGAGCTTCGCATTGATCTCACAAACACTCAAAACCAATTGGTGTGACCTCTAATTAAATTAGCTCAAAGTGGCCCACTAATTACTTAGTTATTATATTTAATTAGGAATTTTTTTCTAATTAAATACTTGGGCCCAAAGCCCAATACACTCACTTGTATTGGGCCATCTCTTCCATGGTTATTAAACCAATTCTCCAACAATCCCCCACATGAATGTAAAATGGCTTATATGACATGAGTCTACCAATGCTACATGCAACTTGGAGTTCTGCAAGAATTTGTTGCATCAGAAAATGTGGTTGAAAGCCTTAAACCTTCCTTAGTAAAATACCTTCGGATATACTTGCCAACCAGTGGACGCGATGTCTTGAACTGTTCAACATGTTATGTATACCAAGACAAAGGTACTCACACAATTCCTTCTCAAACCACTACTCGGTTCTTTCATTGTTGTCCATTTTGCCCTTGGACTGCCTTGAAAACTTCATCAAATGCTCTAGAGATTTAGCCCTTAACTCATCTCATAGAAGCTGCTCTTTCACATTCGATATAGGTGGTCTCTTATAAGGAGTATCCTGCCATACCCCACTTATATATACTCGAAGTATAAGGATCATTAAAAGCTTAAAAGCTTAACCTTCCCATGGACAGGTCTATCACTCTTTCATCATAGGAATAGGTAGCAAACTCAATATCCCGAGTGCTTTGTTCGACCCTAGCGTCAAAATTTGTTTGTCCCATTAAACCTACAGATCGGGGTTTACAATCCAGGTTGGGTTGCCATCATAGGTTTAGGCCATTTTGTGGACTTTAATTTCATTTCCCTCGATGATACTTCCAATTGGTCTCTCGTTAGACCTTTAGTTAACAGATCCACTATGTTCTCTTTTGACTTTACGTAGTCTAAAGATATCACACCCGTTCTCAACAACGTTCTTACAGATTTATGTCTACGACGTATATGTCTAGACTTTCTATTATACACATTATGTTGTGCTCTTCCAATAGCTGACTAATTATCACAGTGCACGCTAATAGGAGGCACTAGTTTTGACCACATTGGGATGTCCTCCAAGAAACTTCGGAGCCAATCCGCCTCTTCAGCTGCTAGATCCAACGCTATGAATTCTGATTCCATAGTTGATCTAGCAATGCAAGTTTGTTTGCATAATCTCTATGAGACAGTTGCTCCTCCAATTGTAAATATGTATCCGCTCATGGATTTTATATTCTTAGAGTTTGAGATTCAGTTCGCGTCTAGATACCGTTCCAGAACAACTGGATGTCTCATATAGTGCAATCCATAGTTAGCAGTGTACCTTAGGTATCTAAGGACTCTAACTATCGCTTTCCAATGTTCATCATTAGAATTACTCGTATATCTCAATAATATATTTACCGAGTTTGTAATATCTACAGTACATGAGGTACATTAGACTACCTATAACTCTAGAATAATCTAGTTGTCGCACACTTTTTCTACTATTCTTGCAGAGACTTGACATCACTTCCATAGGAGTTCTCGCAATTATATTGCTATCCTTATCAAATTTGTCAAGTACCTTTTCGACATAGTGACCTTGAGAAAGCGCATAATCTTCTGAAGTCTTGGTGATTTTCATCCCAAGTAATACATAAGCTTTTTTCAAGTCTTTCATATCAAAATTTTGCGACAATATTCTCTTGGTAATTTTGATAGTATCATTATTACCCACGATCAACATATCATCCATGTAGAGACATACTATCACATAGTCTTTATTGTCTCTTTTCAGGTAGATACATTTATCACACTGGTTTATCTGAAACCCGTTTGACAGCATTATACTATCAAACTTTTTGTGCCATTGCATAGGTGCTTATTTCAATCCATACAAGGATTTTACAAATTTACATACCTCATGTTCTTTACCCAGAACTACAAATCTTTCAGGTTGTTCCATGTAAATGTCCTCTTCCAAATCTCCATTAAAGAAGATGGAGCATACGTGTCAAAATGATCAACACCCTCAATTTGCTTATAGCCTTTAACTACAAGTCTAGCCCTGTACTTATCCACAGTACCATCCGGCTTTATCTTCATCTTAAAGATCCACTTGTGGCCTAGTGATTTACTACTCGGAGGTAGATCCACTAGTTCTCAAGTATGACTATGCAAGATAGACTCTATCTTACTATTTATTGCTTCCTTCCAAAGAGTAGAGTCTGTAGAAAGACATTGCCTCTTTGTAGGTTACTGGATCTTTCTCTAAAAGATTCTGTAGAAAGACATTGCCTCTTTGTAGGTTACTGGATCTTTCTCTAAAAGATAAGTTAGAAAATTCGATCCGAAGGATTTTTTTTTCCTTGTCCTTTTCTCACATCTAGGTTTTCCAACTTCATCTCGAGGTTCCTCTCCCCCCCCCCCCCCCCCCCCTCCCCCCCCCCCCCCCCCCCCCCCCTTCCCACATTGCTCCCACTTTAGTCAGCTTGACTCTCTGATTGAGCTTTGTGAGAAAAGATTCTCTCAAACAACGAAGCATCCCTAGCTTCAAAGATAGTATTCACGTGGACATCAGAGTTGTCTGACTTGTGTAATAGGAATTAGTATGTAACACTATCTTGTGCATAATCAATAAAACACACAATCCACCGTCTTGGATCCTATCCTTATCCTTTTAGGAGGTGGGATTGGAACCTTAGCAAGACATTCCCAAATCCTTAAGAATTTGTAGCTAGGTGCATGACCTTTCCATAATTCGTAAGGTGTTTTATCTAACTTTTGTGCGGTACTCTATTGAGACTCGAATCCAGATTAATCTGTTTCATTGAATAAACAGATCAAAAAGATAGGAAATGAAGAAAGAAAGTTCACGTGTTAAGATCAAGAAAGAAAGAGGGTAACCCAGCTTTTTTTATTTATATTTTCTTCAACTAAACAGAAAGTAAATTGCTAACTTAATCAGAGTTTTCGACTTCGAATTTGCAGCCACATTAATACTTGGCAATCAGAAAGTAAAATGCTAACTTAATCAGTGGACGTTTCGATACTGTGTGATTTCATCAAGAAAAAAAATTCCAGCTTTTTTAATTTTATATTGTCTTCAACGTGCAGATTATGTGGTGGGTGCCATCGTGACATTGGTTATGGCAATTATTTAGGATGCATGGGAAAGTTTTTCCATCCAGATTGCTTTCGCTACCACTCCTGTGGTTATACGATTACTGAGAACGAGGTAAATTTTGGTACAATATTCCACTCCTTATGTCGCTAGGCTGAATGTCCTTTGGTACACTATGTCTTACTGTTTGCCATTGAAAATGATTGGAATAAGTACCATTTAAATCCTGTAGTTTACACAGATTTTGCGATATGATCATGAGGTTTAGAAACGACTTTTTTGGTAGTTGTGATTTCACCTTTTTTGCGTTAGAGGTTCGGGGGCAAAAATTAGCTCCGAACCTAGAAACGATGCCTTTTTAAGGATGATGTGGCATGCCACGTCAGACTTTTTTTACCGGTTGGCAACGTGAGTTGGCACGAGTTAAATATTATTTTTAATCCCTTATCTTTTTATAATTTTTCAAATTGCCCCTTTCTTCTTCTTCTTCTTCCCCTCCTCCCCTCTTCGTCGTCTTCTTCTTCTTCCCCTCCTCCCCTCAATAATCTGTACAAATTCTGTAAATGTTAAAATGCACTAAAACTATCAACTCCAGGAAGAAAAATAAAAATTTCCAAAGGTCATCCACGAAGACGAGCCACCACCGGTCCACATGGAATACGAACTATAAAACAAGGGCAAAACATTTGCTTTAATTGGTTCCCCATATCACTAAGTTTCAAGGGAGCAATAGCATTCTTCTACTTCCTCAAATGCTATAAAACAAGGGCAAAACCCAGAAGTGGCGCCGCCCGCCGCCCATATCGCCGCCCCCGCGACCAAAACAAGCAGCCTAAAAAAATGGAGTCGTCGCCGATGAGCAAGCTCCCACAGGACCCGCCTTCTCCTCCCTCACTCTCCGGTAGATCGCCATCTGCCGCTCCGTCATGAGGGGAGGAGGGGAAGAAGAAGAAGACGACGAAGAGGGGAGGAGGGGAAGAAGAAGAAGAAGAAAGGGGCAATTTGAAAAATTATAAAAAGATAAGGGATTAAAAATGATATTTAACTCGTGCCAACTCACGTTGCCAACCGGTAAAAAAAGTCTAACGTGGCATGCCACATCATCCTTAAAACGGTGTCGTTTCTAGGTTCGGAGCTAATTTTTGCTCCCGAACCTCTAACGCAAAAAAGGTGAAACCACAACTACCAAAAAAGTCATTTCTAAACATCAGAATCTTATCGCAAAATCCGTGTAAACCACAAGATTCAAATGGTACTTATCCCAAAATGATTTGATCTATTCTGCTATCTTCCACGCTTACTTCTAAGACAACACAATTCGCGTCGAGGCGAAAATGAATTGTCGGAAATTATGGCTTAAAAATTTACTTTCAAAAAAGTAAAAAAAGACTGTTTCTGCCACTTCTTTTAACTTTGTTTTTCTCTGTTGATTCTAGTTCTCTTTGTCAGGAAAAGACCCGTATCACAAGTCCTGCTTCAAAGAGTTGACTCACCCGAAATGTGAAGTCTGCCTTCAATTTGTAAGTATCTTTCCACCCTTCTGAACACGCAGCGCAACTCTAAACCCGCGGAGGGAGCTTGAGAAGACGCTTATAATTCATTTGACTTCTGCAGATCCCGACGAATGCAACTGGTTTGATCGAGTTTCGGTGTCATCCGTTTTGGTCCCAGAAGTACTGTCCCTCACACGAGTACGACAGCACAGCCCGATGCTGCAGTTGCGAACGCCTCGAGGTACGTATTTCATCGTGTAGTCTTTTGAGGAACACGCGGGCGCTATTCGCTTATGGGGTCAGCCGGCCTTTTTCGACATGTTCTCCATCATCTTGTTCTGTGTTGTTTTGGTCCTGAAAGTCATGGAATGCAAGATACTATTCTCTGGGAGATGGACGGAGCTTATGTCTGGAGTGCATGGAATCATCTATTATGGACACCGGTGATTGCCAACCTCTTTACCATGCAATAAGGGACTTCTATGAAGGAATGAACATGAAGTTAGATCAACAAATACCGATGCTTCTAGTGGAAAGACAAGCACTTAATGAAGCTAGAGTTAGCGAGAAAACTGTAAGAAATTAGCCCACCATTTGTTGTTTTATCTTGTGATTTTACCTAAATTTATATATAGTCTTCATATATGCTCTTGTCAGGGCTACCATCACATGCCTGATACGAGAGGCCTCTGCTTGTCTGAGGAGCAGACAGTTACCAGTGTAAGAGGCCGACAATTTCGAGCTGCTTTGCATTAACCCACAATCAGTCCCATTGTACTCACTCGTGTTTTAATTGATATCAAATCTAGATCTTGAAACGGCCTACGCTCGGTGGCCGCCAGTTGGTTGGACTGAGAACACAGCCTCAAAAACTGACGAGGAAGTGCGAGGTTACGGCTATTCTTGTACTCTATGGCCTTCCAAGGTATGCACCATCTGCATACTGCAGCAAGTTTTTGCTGCTGCGATATAGAAGGATAGGTGAAAGTAATCCCAACAATTCACTGATGACGTTAACCAATTTCTATACTTGATTACTATTGCCGGATGCAGATTACTTACAGGCGCTATACTTGCACAGGAGTTGATGCACGGATGGTTGCGCCTGAAAGGTAGGCTGACTATGTGAGTTCAGTTGTCAAGCTTGTAACAGGTTCCATGCATCTATTTCCATCAAGTTTCTTTTATGTGACAATGCAGGTTACAGAAACTTGAGCCCTGATGTGGAAGAAGGCATCTGTCAAATGCTTTCATACATGTGGTTAGAATCAGAAGTCTTGCCGGGATCAAGGGGGATGCCGTCTAGTTCAACAGCCTCGCCGTCCTCTTCCACTTCGTCTTCAAAGAAAGGATGGAAGTCCGGTGTTGAAAACAAGCTCGGCGAATTTTTCATGCATCAGATAGCGCACGACGCCTCCCCTGCTTATGGAGAAGGATTCAGAGCTGCAAATGCTGCGGTGAACAAGTACGGTTTGCGCCGTACCCTAGACCACATCAGACTCACCGGAAGTTTCCCTGAATAACAAAAATTATACCAAGTTTGATTAAATCACATCTGGTTTTACCACCTTTGGAGAACTGTATGCAACGGCAATACGTCGAGTTTACCGCAAAAGAGTCCTGTGATGATGATGAATGAGGACCATGAGTCTTCAAATAAGATAATATTTGACGCTTCTCTTTCTGTTCTTGGAGACTATAAAAAAAAAACTTACCCAGTAACAAATGCAACTAAAACATTCGACTACTGTATATAAGAAATACGAAGAATGAAGAAAATGCTGCTGAAAATGAAATGCTCAAGAGATCAGATACCAATGTTTTCAAATGATGAATACCGATTCGGACGTTCGTGTAGATACCAAAATTTGGCAATCGCGTATTTACATAGTGCAACATTAATCTTGCAAAAATTGAACCTGTAAACTAGCAGCCAGGCTAATGGAAGGGAATAACTTTGACTAAATCACATCTAGATATATAGTCAAACAGCTTAACTAACCATCTAACTTGAGTCATCACAACTCCTGAGAGTAAGTTTGTACTTGGCAGTGACCTCCGATAGAAGTAATTTCAATGTCTCACAAGTCATGAAGCAAATTCCAACACCAGGCACAACTTTGTAGTATAGACCACGAAAGCCCCCTGCCAAAAGCATAAGAAAGTAGAATTACAAACTTGCAGCTTAAGAATAAAAGGCAATAAATAATACAGCTGTTGGAGGATGACTTCAGCAGACAGATCATTGGTCTGCAGGACAACAACGAAGCCCTAACTCCCTCGCCAGCGGGGCGGTGAAGGTCTTGCTTAGGGCGAGCAGCTGCGACGCCGTCCCGATCCTCGGCGGTTGATCTAAGGGAGCGTTTGGCTGCTTGGAATTGAGTCCTCCTCCTCCTTCCACCACCACGCCCACCCTCGCATCCGTCTGCATCTCTCTCCCGATCCTCGGCGGTTATATTTTTTGAATTTCTTTTTTGTTTTGTTTTTGAGTTTAGAGTTAGAACAGACGAAAGTTTCTAGGGGAAATTACTAATAGCTCCTGGTGTTTGGTCTATTCGGTGCTTACCTCTTGTCTTTTGGAAATCGATTAAAAATTTTCCATAGTTTGGCAAAAGTGTACCCTGGGACTCCTGAAGCCAGAATCAAAATTTTTCTCCGACAAAGTCCCACGCGAAATGACAAAAATATTCTCCTCTTTTATACCCTTACACAAAATATAAAAAAAACAAAAGTCACATGCATCTCCCCTCTTCGTCAACCTTTAACATGAACACAAAAGTCAAGAAATTAAAAAAATATAACAGTCATCTGCATCTCCCCTATTCTTTCTCCATGGAAATCGAAGCCTTAAAATCCACAAAGACAATGACCTGGGTTTAGCGTATCCATGGAAATCCTTGATAAATTAATTCCAGGCCAAAATCAAAAATTGAAGCCATTAACGCTAGCAACGATGACGATGACCTATGACGAAGCCCGCTCCTCCGGTTGTCTTCTCCTACAAAGCCTCTACGACGAAGCCCGCTCCTCCGGTTGTCTTCTCCAACGAAGCCCACTCAAATCTCCTACGACGAAACCTACTCCAAGCCTACGAGATCTAGAACAGTGGGTAAAGTTAGGGTTCTTTGTTTTGTCAGGTGGGTAAAGTTTGGGTCTTTAGGTTCTTTGCTTTAGGAGAGATTACGATTAGATTTTTTGTAAGCTTTGGAGCAGATTTTTGGCGGATCTCAAGCTTTGTAATTGATTTTAATTTAAATTGATTATTGAAGTTATGCTTTGAGTTTTAATTAAAGTTGAAGCTTTAGATTTGTTGTTTGGTTTGGTTTGGTGTGAGAGAAAGTTGGTGACGAGGTTGGTGATGAAGGAGGAGAGATGCATATGACTTTTGTTTTTTTAATTTTGTGTAAGGGTATAAAAGAGGAGGGTATTTTTGTCTTTTCATGTGGGACTTCGCCAGAGAAAAATTCCGATTCCGATTTCAGAGGCCCCAAGGTACACTTTTGCTAAACTATGGAGAGTTTTTAATCAATTTCCAAAAAACAGGAGGTGATCACCAAATAGACCAAATACAAGGGGCTATTAGTAATTTTCCCAAGTTTCTATCTATATACCACTTACTGAGAAGTTCACTGCAATTGATAAAAGGAAAAGTCCACTTAAGTACCTTGTAGTATCGCAAAAAATCAAGTCAGTACTATGTAGTTTAAAACGTATCAATTGAGTCAAACTTATTCCAATTAAAATCAATTAGAGGTCCGGGCAGTTACCCCGACCCTCCTGGACCTTGCCCGGACCCTGCCCGGCCAACTGGACTCCCACCTCAGCTTAATCTGATGACGTGGCTGTCATCTCTCCTCCTTCCCCCTCTCCCCCCCCATCTTCTCTCTCCTCAGTCTCTCCCAACCCAAACGACACTGTAGAACCACCCCTCACCCGCCCCGAGCTCCCTAAACACAGAAATAAGAACAGCGGCGTCCTCCTCTCTCGGCCATGAATTGTTTCCTTGACACGGACAACAACAAGAGGTCAATGCAGGACACCGAACAAGGCTTGACGAAGTTATAGTGATGATTTGTGACGGTTAACAGCAAGGATTTCTGAATGGTGGTGTTCGTGGATTATTCTTTGCTTCTGTGGCCATTTTTGCTCTAGGAAGATGGTTCGGAGGTCGTGTTTGGGGAGATGGAAGGGGTACAACAGGCGAAGAGAAGACGTGAGGTGGGCCCCAAGGGAGGAGAGAGAGAGGGTACCGGAGATCGGGTTGGGATTGGAAGGGTCGGAAGAGACGGTGTCGTGGACAGCGGTGAGGAAATCTTCTCAATGACTGGCCTCGCCACCGCCCAGTCCATGGCCTCCCCCACCGGGAATATTCACCACTCCAATGCCGCCCGGAACTGCCTTGAGGTTCTCCCTGACTCCCGGCGCCGGCCTGAGGCCACTTCTAAAGACTCCTCCCTCTCCCTCATGGAGCTCACCAGCAACGCCCTCGATGGCGCTTGCGCTTGATGCCTTCGGGAATGACATGATCGCATGAGCCCCTCTGAGGACGGAGCGCGATGGGTTCTTGGGGTGGATCGGGCACGGGGCAACGAGTCCGAGCCCAGACGGGAGGGGGACTCTGGTGGGGAGCCTGAAGGCGGACGTGACAGTGTGCAAGGAAGGGGGAGGGTTTGAGTTGGAGGGGAAGAGGGAGGAGATGGTGAAGTTGTTGGAGAGAGAGTGAAGAGAGAGAGAGAGAGAATGGGAAGAAGAAGAGAGGGGAAGAGGAGAGAGAGAGAGTAGGTGTACAAGTGGTGCCACGTCATCAGATAAATCTGACGTGGCTGGTTTACGTAGCCGGTCAGGGTTCGGGCAAGACGGGTAGGGTCCGGGCAGCTGCCCGGGCCTCTAATTGATTTTAGTTGGAATAAGTTTGACTCAATTGATACGTTTTAAAACACAGGGTACTGACTTGATTTTTCTCGATACCACAGGGTACTTAAGTGGACTTTTCCCATTGATAAATGAATAACTATAAGTTGATAAATTACACCAATAAAGTAAAACTGGATAAATTTAATTTTTTTAGGGGATAAATTTAAGTTGATTGCAAGTGTTTCGATTATGAAAAATTAAAGTTTATCTCATAAGTCAAAAGATTTAAAACCTAATTCACCTCTTCTTGTATTGCTTTTAGGCCTACACAAGCTTTCGGATCCAATTTACTGGACTCCAACTGGAGTGACTCTTACCCCTAAAATAACTAGACTAACTTGTGAGTTTAGTATACTAATTTATGTCAAATAACAACTTACCAAATATTTAAATCAATCACATTATTCTAACTTAATTAAGTGGTCTCAAATTCTTATCTTTGAAAATGCAACAGTGGGATTTAACGTTGTACATCTTGCATCTACTTAAATTTAAATTAGTCACTAAAACTTTACAAAATTTTCATTTTAACTAATTAAAATTCAATTTGTACCGAATAAAATTTGTAACACTCTACCAAAATTTTTAGTTCCACTTCAAGAAAGAATCAAATTTTTTTAGCAATTGAATTAAATATGTTTGATTGATGGCAAAATTTAATGGAGCCGAATAGAAAAAAGAGAATCTCAACTCTATTAGTAGTGGTAACCCAATTTGGCCTCATCATTGGAGGCGAAGCTGCCCTGGCTCCCGCTGCTTCCCGATTAGTGGAGATCAAGACCATCAAGGTGGCGTTAGTAGAGATCACCAACTGTTTTGCTGCAGCGAGCAACTGATTGTCTTATTGATTTTCGTTTGGCTCATGTCCTCAATTCGTATGTGAATTGACATTTAGAAAATTTTGTTACTGAATTTAAACGTGATTTGCAGGTTGTTCTTTATTATATTTTGAGCTATACTTTTCATTCAAACAATCGTGTAACTTATTGTTTGAATAAGATGTGTACTATCTTTTCGGGCAACTTGGTGGCATGTAATCCACCAGAAATTGGGAATTTGCATGTTATCCTCCTTAATTAAGTATATGGTACTTTGTTTCTCAAAAAAAAAAATCGCAGTGGTAAGCCACTAAATTCCGAGGCCCACAAAAGATATTCCTTTATATTTCTCCACTCCAGGCCCACCATAGGAAAACGAGAGGAGTAGCCGATGTGGCACTTTTCAATCAGGTTTTGACAAACTTAGTGGGGGCATTTATCCTCTTTCCACCCACAACTCTTTTCCATTTTGCCCGACAAAGCAAATCCCTCCAGAGAAGTCAAAATCCACTTTCTCGTTTGCTCTTTATACGTATTTAGTTCGCTTAGGAAATTAAGATCATAACGAAACATCAGGAAGTTTTTAAGACACGAAAAACACGGATAAAAGATAGTTCAATATGTAAGTCAATTACAATGAATTCGAGAATTGTTTTTCAAATTTCATAACTCTCAATTAGACACAGAAGTCTATTTAGGAGTAAGTATTGAGTTCTGACTCAAAATATTTTAAATATCCAACAAATTCGAAGGGTAAAAATTCAGTTTATTTGAAAATTAGGGATAATTTTTTTTTGCTGCCCTTTTGTCATTTTGAGATATCCGAATACCGGGTACTTCACACGAAAATTACAAAAATATTAACTTTCTTAGCATGACTAATCTCATTTTTTTAGAATACTTTGTACGGCAGTTGAAATATTTGAAACATCACAACCATCAATTGGACCAATTGACATTAATAGATATTGGTTCGAGCATTATGCGTCATTGTTGAAGACTATTGGAGCAGGAGTGGTTCAATGAGGTGAAACAGTCCTATAGTGACAGAATAATGCATCAGATTCTACATTAGCTTAGAGTGAACAACATTATACTTTTCCTCATGTTTTGAGAAGTAGAGACTTTTCACCATTAAACTAAAGTGTTTGATACATTTTTGCAAGAGGGTTCAAACCATGATCTCTTTAATCATCCATAAATTTACTTTTTTGGCAATAGCCAATAAATTTTAGTTGTGTAATTGGTTATTAGTTATTTCAATTTTCTTAAACAACATGTCCAGTTGAAACATTGTTAATATGAATGAAACAAACCTTAGACAACTTTTGGTATAATTATTTGTGGGATTATTTTGAAATGTGTACTAAATAGATAGCGTTTATCATTGTTGTGCTCTTATGCCAAAGTATCTAGTACCTGTCCTTCGACACAGTTGGTGTAAATAACGTTGACAACTTTTCTGAAAGATAATACAATTTTATTTACTCAATGAGATGATCCCCACCTGTGAACTGACAATGAAAAAAGGCTTGTCCAAAAGCAAAAAACTATATAACAAGTGGGAGTGGGGAGGGGAGGGGAGGGGGGTGAACCATCTGCGGTTCTCTTCTCCTTTAAGAGGATTCCAAAGAAACCAACTCTCTCCACCCTCACTTTATTTCCCTTCCGCCTCGCTATCAAAATTCTCTCCCAGCCAGCCATGTACGTACATTTATAATTTTATATTGAACCCTAAACTTGTATCGATTCATATTACGCGGGTTTGAGACATGTACGTACATCTCGCACACTTCCTCCTCTCCTTTCCAAAAACCCTTTTTCCTCCCTTGTTTCTATTCCATTTCCCTCTCTCTCTCCCCCCCCTCAAGCCAAGAATCTCTCCCTCTCTCTCGCTTATTAATGTTTGCTCACAAGATTCCTTTCTTTTTTCCAATCCCATTGATCAACTTTTTCGCCTTTCCCCTCGAGGCTTTGTTTATATAAAACGAGGCCCCTCCATTTGCGTTGCTCTTCCCCCTCCTCTCCCCGACCCGAACCGGAGAGCTTCTTCCACCACCAACCTCAACGAGGAGAAGAAGACGACGACGACCAAGGAGAAGGAGGATTTCTTACTATTGGAAAGGCGTCCAGCTGCGGTTTTAGTGTGTAAATATTTACATATTAAGAGCTAGCTGGTCAAGCTTCAAAAGTCAACATGGCGCGTCCTTCTGGGGTCAACAACCACATCGCCAACCCTTGTTTTTACGGTACCTACCGACGTTGTTTCTTTGCTTCCCCCCTACTCTGCTTTCCTTCGTGGCAAAAGTCTAGGCTCACCATTGTTAAAAAATGTTGAACCCAGTGACAAATTGACTTATCAATATTTAAATAATTTTTTTGATAAAAATACCCTCCGTTATAATTAAGAAAAAAAATTTGTTTTAAAGTTTTTTTGAGAAATAAATCAAAATGAAAAAAAATCTTTTTCTCTCAAAATATTTTTTATATAGTTTTTCCATATTTTTTCAACCTTTTTATTTAATATACTCTGTGTATTTTTGTCAAAAATATTTATTTAAATAATGGGGTGTCAACTTGAGAAATTTTTATTATGCAAATATGCAACTCGATCAAACTAAATTGACTTTTACTTTACAACAATACCCTCCCTTGTTCCCATGCCGACTTCCTTCTATTGCAGCTCCAATCTATTTATATTGCGTAATTATTATTTTATACTTTTTGATTAGGGCAAGAATATCTACATCTTATTAAGGCAATAGCTAATTGGAGTTTAATTCTATATAAAACAACCTATTACTCTTTTACGGAATATTTATATTTTATTACGTTTCCTAAAACGAGACCAATTGGTAGTGTTTGCTAGTCCGGGTTAGCTCATAATTTTTTTTGACCCCTCCGAATAATCACTGTCAATTGGTTGTGATTCTAGTTTTACGTGGAATGATTTGTTCACATGTAGCATTTCTTTGTGTGGGGTTGGGGGTGGTGGCTATACGGTGGTAAAACAGGGGACTTTGTTTCTTCGTACGCAGAGAGGAAGTCTCGTTTCATGAAATGGCTGAGCAAGCTTTTCAAGAGTGGACACCGCCGTGGAGGTAGCAGCGGGGGAGGCGGCGGCAGCAGCCGCAATGGCAGCGGCCGCTACCGTCCCCAGCTCGTTGAGCATGCTCCATCCAGATCTCAGGTACAATTTTTTAATTTCTCTTTGATTCGATTTACTTTTATTTTGATTAAGCTTTTTCTCTCTTTTAACCACCTCCGTTGGGAGGGAATAATATCATCTCCATGATCCCAATTTGTTGCAACTATATATTATCAAATGGATTCGTTTCATTTGTGATCGCATTTTCTAAGTGGTGCCTGAAAAAGTTGGCTCTAACGTGACAAGGTTCCACGGAAGTGTGGATTTAGTACTAATGGTGTGGATTAATTCGGTGATCACATGTTAAGTTATGCTTTTTCTTTCCATAAAGACATTGTCATTGCTAGCATCATCGGATGTAGATTCTTTGAAGCTTAATTTGGAATATTTTTTGAATAGTAACAAGCATATGACCAATGTGACAAAAGGGAAAAAAAAGTGTCAACAACTTTAAGGAGGGTAATAATTGGCAACTTAGGATACTGTCTATTTTTCCGAAAAATATTTTTCAGTTTCAAATAAATATCGAGAAATACTTTTTCTAATGAAAAAAATGGATTAATTATGAAAAAAAAGTAAAAAATTGAGAAAGTTATTTTTTGTGAGAAATTTTTTCGGCATATCTATGGTTTAAGATTTGAATCGTGTTCTTACTTAAAATCTAATTCTTTTTTTTTATCACTTATGAGAAACTCATTTTCTGATAAACAAGCAAATAATAAAATTTCAAGAAAAAAGTATAGGTGGTTTAAAAATGACCAAAATAATCTTCTTGTGGTTTCATAAAACCATGAAAATTTGCGAAACCGTTTTGGTCATTTTTAAACTACAAAATTATGAAGTGCAAAATCGCCAAACTATTTTGAAATGGACTTTTCCCTAATTCCACTTGGTTTTAATATAGGATGACCGCTCGAGAGCAGGACGAGAGGAGGAAGTGGACGAATCTCCTTGGCTTTCTGGGAATTATAAGAAACCTGGTGGTTAGTCCAATCCCCTTCCTTAGCTTCATCTGTGTTCTATCTATCCTGGTACTTAGAACCTCTACATGTTCAGGATATAGATTGAGAACGGAGGATGATGATCAGCAGGACACCCTTAATCCTCCTTATGTCGCCCCTCCTTATGGCCCCAGCCAATATTACAATGGAATGTCTAGGTAAGAGTTTCGTGCTTGTAGACAAAGTTTCTCAATTAGAGAGCGAGAACGTAAGAATGCTAACTTAACTAGAGTTTTTGGGTTCGAAATGATATGTTACAGCAACATTAAAACTTGATAAGGAAAATTTTGTCCTAATTTCGGCAGACTCGAATCTAAATTAATTTTTCTGATTGAATAAATAGATAAAAAATAAAGAAAGAAAGTTCACGTGTTAGGATCAAGAAAGAAAGAGGATAACTCAGCTTTTTTTACTTTATATTTTCTTCAACTAAAACAGAAGATAAAATGCTAACTTAAACCAGAGTTTTCGACTTCGAATTTGCAGCCACATTAATACTTGGCAAGGAGATCCCTGCCACCCGTGTCGCCTTTTTTTTAATCTAATTTGAATCCGGATTGAAAAATCCAGTGGACATCTGGCTAGTGTTATTTCATCAAGAAAAAAATTCCAGCTTTTTATTTTATATTGTCTTCAACGTGCAGATTTTGTGGTGGGTGCCATCGTGACATTGGATATGGCAATTATTTAGGATGCATGGGAAAATTTTTCCATCCAGATTGCTTCCGTTGCTACTCCTGTGGTTATCCAATTACCGAGAACGAGGTAGATTTTGGTACAATATGTACACTGTCTTACTGTTTGCCATTGAAAATAATTTGATCTATACTGCTATCTTCCACGCTTACTTCTAAGACAACACAATTAGCGTCGAGGCGAAAATGAATGGTCGAAAATCATGGCTTAAAATTTTACTTTTAAAAAAGTGAAAAAGACTGTTTCTACCACTTCTTTTAACTTTGTTTTTCTCTGTTGATTCTAGTTCTCTTTGTCAGGAAAAGACCCGTATCACAAGTCCTGCTTCAAAGAGTTGACTCACCCGAAATGTGAAGTCTGCCTTCAATTTGTAAGTATCTTTCCACCCTTCCGAACACACAGCGCAACTCTAAACCCGCGGAGGAAGCTTGAGCGCAACTCTAAACCCGCGGAGGAAGCTTGAGAAGACGCTTATGATTCATTTGACTTCTGTAGATCCCGACGAATGCAGTTGGTTTGATCGAGTACCGGTGTCATCCGTTTTGGTCCCAGAAGTACTGTCCCTCACACGAGTACGACAGCACAGCCCGATGCTGCAGTTGCGAACGCCTCGAGGTACGTATTTCATCGTGTAGTCTTCTGAGGAACACGCGGGCGTTGTTCGCTTATGGGGTCAGCCGGCCTTTTCGACATGTTCTTCATCATCTTGTTTTGTGTTGTTTTGGTCCTGAAAGTCATGGAATGCAAGATACTTTTCTCTGGGAGATGGACGGGGCTTATGTCTGGAGTGCATGGAATCATCTATTATGGACACCGGTGATTGCCAACCTCTTTACCATGCAATAAGGGACTTCTATGAAGGAATGAACATGAAGCTAGATCAACAAATACCGATGCTTCTAGTGGAAAGACAAGCACTTAATGAAGCTAGAGTTAGCGAGAAAACTGTAAGAAATTAGCCCACCATTTGTTGTTTTATCTTGTGATTTTACCTAAATCTTCATATATGCTCTTGTCAGGGCTACCATCACATGCCTGAAACGAGAGGCCTCTGCTTGTCTGAGGAGCAGACAGTTACCAGTGTAAGAGGCCGACAATTTCGAGCTGCTTTGCATTAACCCAACATCAATCCCATTGTACTCACTCGTGTTTTAATTGATGTCAAATCTAGATCTTGAAACGGCCTACGTTCGGTGGCCGCCAGTTGGTTGGACTGAGAACACAACATCAAAAACTGACGAGGATGTGCGAGGTTACGGCTATTCTTGTACTCTATGGCCTTCCAAGGTATGCACCATCTGCATACTGCAGCAAGTTTTTCCTGCTGCGATATAGAAGGATAGTTGAAAGTAATACCAACAATTCACTGATGACGTTAACAGATTTCACTTGGTTACTATTGCCGGATGCAGATTACTTACAGGCGCTATACTTGCACACGAGTTGATGCACGGATGGTTGCGCCTCAAAGGTATACTGGCTATGTGAGTTCTGTTGGCAAGCTTGTGACAGGTTCTATGCATCTATTTCCATCAAGTTTCTTTTATGTGACAATGCAGGTTTCAGAAACTTGAGCCCTGATGTGGAAGAAGGTATCTGTCAAATGCTTTCATACATGTGGTTAGAATCAGAAGTCTTGCCAGGTTCAAGGGGGATGCCGTCTACCTCAACAGCCTCGTCGTCCTCCTCCACTTCGTCTTCAAAGAAAGGATGGAAGTCCGGTGTCGAAAACAAGCTTGGTAAATTTTTCATGCATCAGATAGCCCACGACGCCTCCCCTGCTTACGGAGAAGGATTCAGAGCTGCAAATACTGCAGTGAACAAGTACGGTTTGCGCCGAACCCTAGACCACATCAGACTCACCGGAAGTTTCCCTGAATAACAAAACTATACCAAGTTTGATTAAATCGCATCTGGTTTTACCACCTTTCGAGCACTGTATGCAACGGCAATACGTCGAGTTTACCACAAAAGAGTCCTCTGATGATGATGAATGAGGACCATGAGTCTTCTTCAAATAAGATAATATTTGACGCTTCTATTTGTATTCTTGGAGGCTATAAATAAAAACTTACCCATTAACAAATGCAACTAAAACATTCGACTATATAAGAAATGCGAAGAATGAAGAAAATGCTGCTGAAATGCTCAAGAGATCAGATACCAATGTTTTCAAATGATGAATACCGATTCCGACGTTGGTGTAGATACCAAAAATTGGCTATTACCTATTTACATTGTGCAAAATTAATCTTGCAAAAATTTAACCTGTAAACTAGCAGCCAGGCTGAATACCATGGGCTAATGGAAGGGAATAACTTGTAGATATATAGTCAAACAGCTTAACTAACCATCTAACATCAGTCATCACAACTCCTGAGAGAAGTTTGTACCAGCTATAACTTGGCGGTGACCTCCGATAGAAGTAATTTCAATGTCTCGTAAGTCATGAAGCAAATTCCAACACCAGGCACAACTTTGTAGTATTCAGGCATAATGCCTCTGTATAGACCGCAAAAGCCCTCGGTTTGGATGATGTGCTTAAAAGTTCCAGAAAGCCCTGTTGTATAAACACGAGCTCGCCCACCTGCTCCTTCCAACTGCTTTCTTCGTCGAACAAGATCAAGAGGGAAGGTTGCTACAAGTTACACAGTAGCAGGTTAGTCAAAAATACTAAGAAACATAGGTAACATTTTCCTACTGATGGTCTAAATGATTAAAATCTTGAAATAACCAGGCTAGTTGCTACTACCTGACTTGAAAGTTAGACAACAAGTAGAAGCAACTGTAAACAGACAAAACTTGAAGCGGGTTTTCCAATAGCATGACAACATGATTTTGGTATCAGACATATAGCCAGAAGTAATCTCAACAAGCTACAATGTCACTTACCAGTCCTGCTCACCAAGGGGGTGTTTTTATGGAAGCTTCCAGTGCAGTTCTGCTCAAGCTTAGTGTTGCATGGTTTTCAACACAAGCAACAGACTGTCTACAAACTGGAGAAATGACAAGTCTATGAAAAACTGCAAGGTTTTGATTCTACCTTGCAGCCTGATCACAACCTTATGTTTAAAAAAATTCCCGGCAACTCTGTAGTGCATTCGAAGGTGAAAGTTAAATTCATTGGCTAATCCACCTCTGACAAAGTGATTCCTCCCTCTGCAAGCCTTGATTCTTTTGAGCAACTTACAGACACCAGGTATACCATTAGTAAGGGAATCCTGGTGCGAAGCAAACCTCAAAAAGAATAGCTCTCAAGTTAGAGACCACAAGAAACAGTGCTGCTTCGCTAACCCCCTCTACTATACTATGGATTGGTGATGCACGAGAGAGCTAACACATGGAAGAAACATCAGGGTAATTGACTGAATGCATGATAACCTCTGCGGTTCAAGTTAAAATGCAAGGAAACATCATTTTCATTGATTTCCTTACTAATTTCTCAAATGTAAGACACAAAATAACTCCTTTCAGGTCTCAGTCTCTAGTGTCAGTCTGGTTAGATTCTTAAACGCAGAGTCTGCCACCAGAGCCTGCTTCTCTGCAAGAAAGTCATTGTAAACAGCTACAAGAATCAACTTCTTGGCACATGAGCAGTTACAACAGATCATAAGTAGCTTAAGCAAAAGCTGCACTAGAACTGCCGATTGGTGCGTAAGCCTGCCGGAAGGGTTAAAGTCACAAATGATTTCACTTCTCAGACAGTGTTAGGAAGCAAAACTAACTGACAGGATGCAAGCAGCTAATGTGAAAAGTATGATCCACAAGCGACCGTTTGGGATGATAAAATAGCTGATTGTTTTGACTTGCTTGATGGGCTCATCTTGAGATATGCCGAATAACTCAAAAAGTAAGTTTTCTAGGATTTCAACACTGCAGGGCTTGGATGACTCACCCGTAGAGGATACCATGCCAGAAAGACTACCACAGGCTAAACTCACAGCAACAGTGGGATCATGGGGCCTGCCAAAAGCATAAGAATGTAGAATTACAAACTTGCAGCTTAAGAAGAAAAGGAAATAATACAGCTATTGGAGGATGACTTCAGCAGCAGATCACCTGCGGGATTGCCAAAAAGATCGCAATGTCTCGTATACTGTGAAGCTGATTGCTATGCTTGGACCAACACCCTAAATCAGTATCCCAAAAGGATCAGGTACATAACAAAGAACTCCAACAGACATTCCTACACAACTACTTCACTGCAACAAGCTTACCAACAACGTCGCACCGAGCCCCTTGTAGAAACCAAAGACACTCTCCTCGCTCCTAATCGTTCGTAGCGCATGCCAAATACCGCGGTAGTATAAAACATTGGTCTGCA
This sequence comes from Hypericum androsaemum, assembly GCA_963995505.1. Lineage (NCBI taxonomy): Eukaryota > Viridiplantae > Streptophyta > Magnoliopsida > Malpighiales > Hypericaceae > Hypericum > Hypericum androsaemum. Next base: position 6,273,120 of record OZ023196.1, read on the forward strand.
GGACAACAACGTACATTACAAATCCGTAACCTGCAAGCTGGAATCCGACGCTCACTCACCTGTGCAGCAAGGCGCGTTCGAACGAGATCCAACGGGTACGTAGCAGTCGCTGCCGTGATCCCCGCCATCCCGCCCCCAACGAAATGCACCAGGTGGTCGCCACCAACAATCGCGCCCTCCGCGCTGCTATCGAGTCCGGGGATCATATGCAACCACTAAAAACCAACAACAACAAAACATCAGACTCCAATCCGACACAAATAAAAAAAATAAAGAAATATTCGTATTTTTGGGGACCTTCTTGTAGTGGTCGTAGGCGTAGAAGTTAATCGCCGAGTAAGGCAAGCGGTGGACGATAGTGACGAGATTGCCCTTCCAGAAAGCCCTAACTCCCTCCTCCCTCGCGATCCGGGACGCCTCCCCCCACACGCTCGCCCTCGCCGCCACGTCAGCGCGCATCATCCCCTCCAGCTGGAAGAGGATCGTCAGCCGCGCCAGCGGGGCGGTGAAGGTCTTGCTTAGGGCGCCGGCCACGCCGCCGGCGAGCAGCTGCGACGCCGTCCCGATCCTCGGCGGTTGATCTAAGGGAGCGTTTTGCTGCTTGGAATTGAGCGCTCCTCCTCCTCCTCCTCCTTCCACCACCACGCCCACCCTCGCCTCCGTCTGCATCTCTCTCCCGATCCTCGTCGGTTATATTTTTTGAAATTTTTTTATATTTCTTTTTCCCTTTTTGTTTCGGCTTAGGAGGTCTGTTGTTGAGGGTTGTTCCTATTCGAAAAGGCTGAAACTGTGTCGTTTTGTTTGTGTGAGTTGCGTAAGGCAGAAGCAAGCACCGCCTCTTGCTGGCTTTGGAACCCCTGCGCCTCCCAAAGTAGATAACTTCAGTTAGCAAACAAGATTATTACAACATACTGAAATCTAAAATGTCAATTTTTTTCATAATTTTAAAAAATACGATCTCACCAGTCGGACTACGAATCACGTGCTGAAGCGGGAGCGATCGAACTGCTCAAATTCTGATCCGATCGAATGGTTTTTGCGCTCGTACTAACCCTCAGAATTTTGCCCAAACACACAATTGCAAATCTAAGAATTTTCGTGGCCCGTGGAGGTTGAGACATGAAGCCGTGGAGGGGAGTGGGGGGGCAGGTGGAGGAGGAGACAGCAAGATGGGGAAGCCGTGACCCAAGGGAGACGATGGAGAATGTAGCTCACCAGAAAGAGAGAGAGAGAGATTGGGAGGAGGAGGCTGGAAGACGATCGAGCTAACCAAAAAATTTGTGGGCTATAGTGTAATGGTTTATAGGAATCTATTTTGTTAAGAATATTATCATGGTTTATAGGAATTTATTTTGCTAGGAATCTATTAGTTGTTTGGGAAAATTACTCTCTAGCCCTTCGGATTTGTTTAAATATACTCAAAAGTCTCCCTTGTTTGTAAAATATACATCAACGTCCCTCTAGTTTGCTTTTATTATACTTTCGGTTCCCTGGCGCACGTTAGCCTTTTTTTCATTTTTGTCATTGAAAAGACTATCATACCCCTGGAATAACAAAAAGAAATCACCGATCATCTCCTACCTCCTCTCTGGTGTCGTCTCTGCCAACCTCAAGGCCCAGGAGCTCAAACCCGCAACTTCAACTTCTCCCAACCGGCCCAACATCGAATCGATCCCTGCTCCTTGTTTGGAATTTCTTGGTTTGGAATTCCTCATGAAAAACCCAGGAAACCCACCGACGATGACGACTCCTCTGGCGAGGACGGGATCTGACGGCGTTCCTCTCATTCCTCTTCGGGACCACTCGCTTCTTGGCCATCGCCAGCTCTGTCGAGTCATGTGCCCGAACCAAACACCCTGGCGACGTAGCATCAGATCAAAGTCACCGATGGAGTCCAAGATCTAAACAAGTGTAGAGAGAGAAAATCAAGAGAGAGAGATGCCCGGATGTGGCTGGTCAACAGACATAATATTTATGTCGAGCTTAACGGCGGCTTCGTGCTAATAAATAAGACGACGTCTGAGGGAGGCGGCGGCGGCGTTCCACTCATAGAAGCTGAAGGGTTCGAGCTCCCCACTCACAGTTGCCCACCATCGTGGAAGGGTTTGTAGGATTCGTCATCGTTGGTAATTTTCATTGGAGATGAGCGATGGGGGAGGGGAGAGCAGAACGGGTAGAGGAAGAGGAGCAAGGAGGAGGATGGTCGTGGTTCTCTTCCTCGGTGCCGGCTCCAGCATCGGAACGGTCGCCGTCGACGAGAAGGGTCCTGTCGAGAGGTAAGAGATGAACCATTTTAACTTTTCAAGGGTATTTTTGTCATTTCTATGATAAAAATACAAAAAAGAGCCGCTGACGTCAGCTAGGGACCCGAAAGTATAATAAAAGCAAACTAGAGAAACGTCGACATGTATTTTGCAAACAGGAGAAATTTTTGAGTATATTTAAATAAAGTCGAGAGACTAGAGAGTAGTTTCTCCTAGTTCTTTTTGGTTGAGGTTGGTTTTTGTTTGAGGTTGAAAAAAGTAGGAGGGGTGAAGAGATAAGACAGAGATAGGGAGATTGGGTGGAGGAGGTTGTAAGACAATGGAATTTTTAGTTTTTTTTAAGTTGGATTGTGGGCCAGAGATAAAAGGGATGAAAATGAGCTTTGTTTATGTTTTATAGTAGATGGGCTTTGTTCATGTTTTGTAATAGATGGGCTTTACAACTTGTTTATTTTCTTACCTATATTATATACTATATATAAATTTAAAATATTTTATTAAAATAAAAGATCTGGTTCGACCGGTCAGACGATCTGAAAAATGGACCAAATCTGGGTCGTACCAAATTTCGTATTTTAGAACTATAATTTTTTTCCAATATGTTATATGAGAATCTCAAGTGTACAAAATTGGTCTGAAGAGGATGACACACTGATAAAGTCAAAGTATATTCAAAACTTGATCACATGAGCTTTGTTTGAGAGAATGTGTTATGATTATCATATTACTTTGTACAAGTGTGGTAAATTTATTTGTATATGTCAAAGATTAACCAAACCAACTCACGTTCCTATATTTTAGTTTGAATATAAAAATTTTGGCACGGTATCAAAATATGTTGATTTATGACTCATTGTGTTCACATCAATTATAGTTTGATGACACGAAAGACAAAATTAAATTCGTGCAAACTTTGGTCCAATGTGATTGCGAGTTTGTTTGATGGCCCTCTTCCCCTCTTCTCCAACATCCATCCATCACCCTCCAGATTTCTCAGTTTTTTTTCAAGGTTTTAAGTTCCTTTCTGGAGGCACTTCTCTGTTTTTCGGCCAGCAACTTAAAGATCTAAATTTTCTTAGTCACTCACTCGCCGGCTCACTGTCTCCGCCATAGCCATCCACCAGCATCTTCCACCTCTCGGTCTATACTACCCTCCACCGCGTCTGAGGCTTTCTCGGGCGGTGATCGAAGGGGTTGGTAACTGTAGACCTCCCCTCCAGGTTGCTGTCCATTTTGGTTGTGCTTTTCTCATATTATGTTTGTGCTTTCTCTTTTCAGCTTTATCCTTTATCCGGGTGCTAGTGTTTATCTTTTACAGGCTTGTGGCTATTTCGATCTTGGTTGGATTCGTCCGGCCTCTCTTCGGGTATGTTTGAGGTATAACAAAAGTCTCTCCGGGAACACCTGTTCTAGCTGCCATTTGGGTCAGCAGTGTTTAAGTATGACTGTTCTGTTTGAACGCTGCCATGGTCTCTTTCTCATCCACGATGCCTTCGAGGAAAACTTGCACTGTATCATTTCGTTGTTGTATTTCTATTTCTATCATTTACTTTCATATTTGTATATTTGCTTTCATCCATTGTATGACTACTTCTTAATTAATGTATGGTTTTAAGCCACTTTTATTTTTAAAAAACTCATAGCATTAATGTGGGTTTGTTAGATGAAATGGTACGACTTGACAATAATTTGTCATGGACTATTTGGTGCAAAAAGGCTTGCATAACATGTCCACCAATTTTTATTGCTGAAATTTGTCCGATGACATATTTAAATAAAAAGATCATCATACTTTATTATCATATTGACCTTACCTTATTACTTTTTTTTTCATATATCTTTTTCTTTTTTATTATGCATCTTCCAATTTTTATTATATTCATCATATATTATAAAATGTACTAATGTTATCAAAATATATATACACACAACCAAAATAGATTATGTTTCATTAAACCTATATAACACACCCTTAAAATTTTAGATGAGCGTAAGATCAGTTATAGCTGTGTCGGGCTCTCTCTCGGTCTACTGACCAGGAGAACCCTCTCTTTAAATTGCCCGGGTTGTGGATCCTCGCCGGAGGTAGATGGTAGGGAACAATTTTGTATTTTGTTTTTCTTTTCTTTGTTAATGAAGTTTTTTTTCTGTCAAAAAAGAAATTTTGGACTTTTTATTTAATTCTAATATTAAATAAAATGCCACATTACTTGACTAACATTTTTTAACATGATACTTTTTTACGTTAAACCATAAGGTATTAACAGATAGTTTCGCCTTTACTTAATTATCTTTTCGATGGTTCTCAGGTCTCTAATACGATTCCTTTCATAAGCAACAAAAGAGTAAGCTTCTAATGCAGAGTATTCCACCTCTAGAACATGACTCACATGATTAAAAGGCGGATTAATTAAGAACACCCAAGTTGAAGTCCTCCCTGTCATAAAAATATAAGCTAGAGATCTTTAAGACGGGATCGACAATGCTTGTCTCTGATAATTCCCAGGTTGACGTGTTGGGTCATGTCCATTGGCATAGGCCATGCCATGTCCAGCCCATTATTGTGGCGAAGGCCCAATGCCAATGACACCTCGTTGTTTCCACTAGAACTAGTGTTGTAGCTGCTCAAGGAGACCTTGCAAGACATCTCCCCTACTGGTTCCTGCGGCTTCTTGTAAGCACCAGGAAGTTCACTCCTGTGGCGTTTGTTCGCTTGTTGTTCATGGCATTGGTTCCAACTATTGGTCTGAGGAAGTCCGTCCTCGCGGAAGCTCGAGGGCGCGACGGGGAGAGAGTTGTGGATGATAGTAGTAGACTGCTGCTGCAGTTGCATTTGTGCTTGCTGAGATTCCAGCATGTGCACTTCTTCCACCATTGGCTTCCATAATCTAACTCTCGCGTTGATGAACCAATTGGATACCTGCATAATGAGCAGCATGTGATTGAAATTACACTGGACGGCCGAGTTCGGATCACTCTTCGAAGTCAAATTAATCACCTGAGTTCTTGACAAACCAGTCTGCTGTGCCAAACTTTGCTTTTCCGAGTCTGTAGGGTACCTGTTTCGGATCATGCAGTATTAACCGTTACACCAATGAACACAATACCATTATTTGCGCTAATGAATGTCAACTTGAAACCGAATGCCTCACACGTAAACGTCCTACTTACGGATGGAGGAAGTGCTCGAACAGCCATGTCTTGAGCACGGCGACTGCCTGATCGGGCAGACCTCGCTGAGATCGCCAGACTGGATTCTGCAAGAGCCTCATGGTGACAGCAGAATCCCCGTTTTCGAGGGAACGATGATCAGCGCCCCGAGGTCTAGCAGGTTTATCATTTGCAGTGATTTTGGTTGTAGACAGGATTTGGTCCAAAAGGGCATTCTTCAAGCAAGTGAAGTACTTTGAGACAACCTTAACTGCACAACTAATGTAAGGTGCTGTATTTCCAAGTCCAGCTACAGATCTAAATGAGACCAGAACTGACTGCAATTGTTGCCAATAGAGCTTGTACCTCCTGTACATCTGTTTAAAAGAAACATTAAATATTTCTTTCAACATGCTAAGGGTACTTGGGACTGACATAAAATGTTGCGACTAGTAAATAATTATGAATTAAGCACATTAGTTACCAATTACAATGGGCAAAATCCGAAAATGATCTATGTTATCAAGATCTAGACTTATTGAATCCATATAATTGTCGGGTTTGGTAATGAATCCATATTCAGATCCTCTAGATTCGGGTAGGATTCAAGTCCAATTCAACGAACTATATGATAAATAATACCTTTGGAGTGTAAATTTTACATTCTAACTGGACTCTTATCTCCTACAAATTTATTTTCAGCCTACTTTTATATTTCAATTAGAATATTGGTTAACTTTGTTCTTTATCTTACCTACCCCATGGATGTCCACTCCATGGGCAATCAAATGAATACTAACAAAATAGCAAATACATGATACTCTTTCTTTTGATATAAACAATATACATGATAATTTAAATAAATTGCGAAGTTATATCATTCTCCTGTGTTCGACTGCTTCACTACCATCCCGTGGCTTTATGACCATCTGAAGCAAAGTTCAGTCCCAGCACAGATATGGCAGAGAGAAAATTTGGACAAACAAATAAAACCTAACACAACAAAACAAGTAACAGTGACAATGATTAAATGTGACAAGACAATACATTGTCTTTTTAATCTTTTGCCGTGCTTTTACTAAATTACAATCAGACACACATCTTTTCCCAAGATACTTGGTTCCTTTGGCAGTACAATCAAATCGAATCAACATAAAAAAATCTTCAATTGGAGAAAGAAGAAACGCTAACATCAAGATTCCCCATCCACCCATGTTTGCAATTCTGGGTTTTTTTCGTGTCGTTGAATTTATGGTGGACAAACTCTTTTAGATATTATCAAACAATGTCTTGCAATATTTTAAAAAAGGGGAAGGGAGAACAAATCGATTTACTTTGTGGGCCATTAGTTCGATTTATCTCACCAGTTGAACAGATAATCATACTAATTTTTTTTCAGAAATTCATAATTTATCACTTATAAGTAATAAAACCTTAATTTATATATTTTCATTTAACAAAACTAAAAAAAATAGTTTTTTGTTTTGGTCAATTGCACATGGACCAGCGTGTGCAACCAGACTGGATAGATCCGCGGTCAACTACGTTGACACCTAGCCAACGGCCTTTCGAATTTTGGTATAAAAACGATTAACCATCAATATCGGGTCGCTTTTGGACATCCTCCAAAAAGAAGACCAGACAACAAATATAATTTTGCGTTCGCTTTTGGACAATCTGAATGCATCTTCAAATTGTTTTTTTTTGTTCGTGACCCGTAAAAGTGCTAGACCTATTTATAGTTAACTCTTCTAATAATATATATTTTTTACGGTTAACACTTAACAGTTAACACAAGCAATTCCTTTTTTATATACAGTAAAAAAAAGTTACCTCGTCCAGCATCAAAACCAGCTTAGAGCTCTCTCCCATTCCATCGCTGGACCCACCAACATTATAAGCACCCGTTACGCCCTCCAACAAATCCAGAGGAGGAACCTCCTCCAAGCTCTTGCAATTCCCACCACAAGTGCCCTCCAGAACCTCTTGAGCTGGTCCCAGGAACTTGGAGCTCCCAAGTATGGAGGAATACCCGGTGAATGGACCCAGTGGGACCAGGCTCAGCCTCACTTGGTCACTGCTGCTCTGCTTCATGAAGGAGTCTTGTAGATGCCTAGGAGGAGGAGGAGACAAGGACAAGTTGTTGGAGGAAAGTCTAAGCTTGTTCCTCAGGTTTTGTTGTGGGACATGGGAGGAGGGTTCAAAGTCTTGGTCCATCCAGCAAGTTTAAGTGGTTCTTATTTGTAGGCTCCTTCTCTTTTTCTCTTTTCCTTTTGGAGTTCAGGAGAGGGTTGATGGTGATTGATGAGGGAGGGAGGCTTTTTCATGTGGTGATATAGTCATCAAAGCTCTTTTCTGGTCTTTGTGTAGTTGTAGTGGAGCAGTGGAGAAGTACTTGCTCAGAGTGGTACAGAGATTTGATGTGATTGGTGAGGGAAACTCTTTTTCTTTTATTGGTACTACTAATTTTTTTGAGAGGCATCGGTACTACTACATTGGTCATGAGGTCGATTTTTTTAAGAAATTAAATACTAGTGTAATATTAAATAGGAAAAATTGCATAAAATATAGGGAAAAGTACATTTAAGTACCATGTAGTTTCAGAAATTATCACTTGGGTACCTTATAGTTTTAGAACCGTAAAAAAGGTCCAACTTATTTCAATGTTTGTCACGGACCGGTCCCGAGTTCCGGTTCACAATTTTTTGGAAAAATGCGGTGTATTAACGCCTACGTGGAACACCATGTGGTGGTGAATGTGATTACTCAATGATGATGTGGTATGGATAAATTATAAAATAGTACATAATTTTTTTACTCTCAAATCTTCTCTCTCCTCCCTCTCGCCTTCGCTCCCGTGGAAATTTCTCCTCTCCTTTTTGTGCCTAGGTCATCTTCAACCTCCAGAAAAACCCATTGAAGCTTGCTCCTTCCCTTCAAAAAATTCTAACCGAAAAATACCCATATCTCCTTTTTCACACAACAAATAGTAAAATAATCAATTAAAGGAAAATGCATCAAGTACATAGAACTCATTAAACCCCTCTCAAATCAAGTTCGGAAGCTCCGGTTGAGCTTGTTCCACTCATTCAACTCTGTTGACGAACTCGATGAAGATGACGTCGTTGACCCCCAGCCGTCGGATAGCTCCCCAGACACGTCCCCGCTCTCCACGTTTTCCTTCTTCGCAACTGATACGAATCTGCCACTATCGTTCTTCCCCTTCTTCTTTATGAGGTAAGATCTGGCTCCCACCGCAGCCACCACCGCAATGGACCCCACAATCCTCTCTGCCGCCACCTCCTCGTCCATCCTCTCGAACGCCCTCTGCAAATGGCGCAGTCGACGCCTTTGCCACCCTTGCCCTATCGTGCCCGTCGTACACCCCGAAGAAGTCGTACGCCTCTACCCTGCCCCCGCGCGTGCCTCGACCATTTTGCCCAAATTGCCAAAATTCCCAATCTTCTCTCGAGGAACCCTAACCTGGATTTCCTTTGATTCTTCCATCAAATCCACCACGTAACACTAGTGCTGAAGCTAGAACAAAAAGAACGCAGATAATTATGGTTATGAGCTTAAATTTATTAGATTTTCCCTTCCTTCTCTTTTGATGCTATCATGGTAGGAATACTTCCAGGAAAGTAATTGACGAAGGAATGGGTTTTTTCTTCTCTTTTGGATTTTCCCTTCTCAATGTTGACAACGATGATAGGCATAGAAGCTGCTCCGGTATGGCTCTACTGATGTTATTTTGTGCAAGATGAGTTTGAAGCAAATTCCCCAGGAGGAAGAGAGAGAGAGAGGAGGAGGAGAAGGAGAAGAAGAAGGAGAGAGAGGAAGATGATGGATGGAAAGAATGAGAGAAGGAGGGTTTTTTTTGAAAAATTATAAAAAATTGTACTAATTTGTTAATTTACATATTGCCATGTCAATAACGACTAATCCGGGTCACCGCCACATGGCATTCCACGTAGGCATTCAAACGACGCCGTTTGTCCAAACATTTTTGAACCGGACCAATGGACCTGTCCGTGACAAACATTAAAATAAGTTGGACTTTTTTTATGATTCTGAAATCGTAAGGTACCCAAGTGATAATCGCTAAAACTACAGGCTACTTAAATGTACTTTTTCCTAAAATAAATTGTCAAGTTGCAAAGGAGGAAAATAAATCAAATCTCTTAGGCTACCCACAACAACAACCCATCCCAGCTTAGGTCATGGAGTAAATTTTAATTTTTTTCTCATCTATTCTCAACCCAATCTAATTAAATATTTACTACCCATAACAACAACTCATCCTAACCTAGGTCACAGAATAAATAATTAATTTCTCTCTCCTCCACATATTAATCCACTATATTTTTCATTTATATAAATTTATAACAAGTACACAGAAATGATTAATTCGTAATACGAATTAAGAAATGATTTAAAATTTTAATTAAAACTAACAAAATTAAAATTATATTAGTTGCAATTTAAAATTAGTACTATATAAATCTGGTTACAAATACATGGCTTAAATGATAAATTACAAATACGAAAGGAATTATTAAAAAATTAAATTGGATTGCCAAATATGCTCAATCAAATCATTTCTAAGAGCGTTATGAGCTTCTCTATTGCGAAGTTGTTCCCTAGCAGACATATGTTTGATAGGCTTCTGATGCGTTCAGTAGAGAATTGAAAATATTTTTCATCATCCCCTCCTTATTCTTCATTTGTTCTTCTTATAGGTTTGTCATTGACGAATTCTATCGGATCATAATAATGGAGGTATGTGTCACGTTCATCCTCTATTATCATATTGCACATTAAATCTTGTAGAACCCCAAATAAATCTTTCTCATTAAATCTTTGTCCCACAGAAGACATGGGTGTTTAATGAATGCAAAACAAGCTTGTAGAACCCCAAATACTCGCTCCACATCCTTTCTAGCAGCCTCTTGATGCTCAGCGAATAACTTATGCTTTTGGATTGTTGGAGATGTAATCGACTTGAAAATGCAGTCCATGAAGGATATATCCCATCAGTGAGATAATATGCCATATTACTTTGGCGACCGTTATCAATGTAATCCATTTTTGGTGCTCGGCCTTCCAAAATATCACTAAAAATAGGAGATCGGTGAAGTATATTAATATCATTGCATGTACCTGGTGTTCGAAAGAAAGCATGCCATATCCATAAGTCATATGATACAACCGCCTCCAAAATTATTGTTGCCTTTCTACTCCTTCCTGCATATTGACCAGCCCATACAGTAGGACAATTTTTCTATTCTTAGTGCATGCAGTCAATACTCCCTATCATGACTGGGAATCCACGTTGCTCCCCAACATAGAGTAGTCTTGCCAAATCTTGTTCATTAGGCCTTCTCAGGTACTCGTTAACGAAGTAGAAAATGACAGCTTCTACGAACTTTATGAGAGCAAACCGTGTTGTAGATGCACCAATTCTCAAGTATTCATCAACGACATCAATAGCTGTCCATATGCTAACACCCGTATGGCTGCAGTACATTTCTGCAGTGCTGAAACACCTTGTCTACTTGTAGCATCTGGCCTTTGTTGAAAATATTTATCAGAAGCACTAATCGCATCTACGATATGAATGAATAACGGTCTTTGTATGCGAAACCTGCGTCGGAACATCTCTGGTGGATAAGTTGGACTACTGACAAAATAGTCCTTCATCAACCATTCCTCACCAACTTCACATTCCCTATTAATATATTGCCTTCGTCGCTGGGGAGTTTGATTCACGAACGTATCATTGAGTAGACGATCAATTTATTGGTAGTGTTGACGGGATCGAGTCACCCATTCAGAAAATTCTACGGCGAGTGCATCATCAGAACTAGAGTCAGAACTTGACTCAACTGATGTGCTTTCACTATAAGATATGTTGGTGAAGTATGATAAGGAAGGATGTTGGGTATGTTTAAGTACGATTGTCACTTAAATATATATAGCAAAGTTGGGGAGGAATGGAATCCAAAATTGATTTGACCAGTGAGGGGCTACGGGACAATTTACTTTAATTGAGAGGAATGGGATTCAAAGTTTATTTGACCAGTGAGGGGCTACGGGACAATTTACTTTAATTGCGAGGAATGTGATCCAAAGTTGATTTGACCAGTGAGGGGCTACAGGACATTACTTTATAAAATTAAAGACAAATTACATGAACCTGGTCTTACATAAAATTGGGAGAAAATTAAAGACAAATTATATGAACCTGGTCTTACATGAAATTGGGAGAAAATTAAAGATAAATTACATGAACCTGGTCTTACATGAAATTGGGAGGAAATTAAAGATAAATTATATTCAAAAATATTTTCACTGATTTCCAAACACAATTGACATTGGGTAGTATTTCATGTCTTCTTCTTCGGGGGAACAATGCTCTTTCCCAAGCAATGTGTTCAACATGAGTCGATTCAACTGCTCGGTCTTCATTTGTGCCTTTTCATTGTCACGTTCCTTTTTCTGTTTTTCTCGTTATGCTCTTTTTTGTTCTCGTTCCACCCTTTGTTGCTCGACATCGAGTCTCTTGGTCATAACTTCAATTTCAGCCTCTCTGGTGATCTGCAATGTACGAAGTTTTATAACAAAATCATTATTAGTCGTAGATGCGGAAGTCTTACCTTTTCCTTTCTTTTTTTGGCAGCATCTCTACTAATAGGACAGAAAATTGCTCAAGATGCACTAGTTGGAGTTTCTGGGTTAGTGAAGATTGAATAATCCTCTTCTTCGGTAGTTCTTGTTCTTTTGAAACTTCCACCACTGTCTACATGCTCCTATTCATTCACCAGAGAGAAATATGTTGAATCGTCACTGTCTGGGAAAATTTTCTATTTGGAAAATTGACTCATGTCTTCATTAAATACAACCAAGTCATTAAAAAATTTTTTGACGTCACCTTCAAAAATCACATGAGCTTCTCCGTTTTCGATGGTATACTTCTTTGTAGCAACTCATCCACTTATTTGTATTTGCATTGATTCGTTTCTAACGACCTTTAATTGATAAAATATTTCTTTCATAGATCTCACAGGGATTTTCCAACCGAGCTACCTCAAACAGTTCTGCCACTTGATTCCAGACAGAATTTAAAGTCTGATCTTTCCCAGCGACGCTATCTTGGCTAACGAATATCCAAGATGACATGAGGGCAATGTCTTCTTTAACACTCCAACTAGTTGGTTTCGCCTTTACAGTCCCTTTGTTAATAGGCTCATTCTGAAACAGAGGTCGTGGCAAATTTGGGCTTATTTGGTGTTGGTATGGAGAAATTTGAGAAAGATTAGGTGATAACTGAGAGTTATAAATAGGGTGACTATAAGAAAACTCTCCTGAATTTGGATAAGATGGAGGATAATAAAAAGAACCATATGGTTGATAATTTGGAGGATTAGAATCATTAGGATCCATAGTCGAATTTTTTTAAAGAGAGTGGGTAATTAAGGAAGAGACTAAAATGTAGTGAAAGAAGAGAGAATTTAAGAGATTGTGATGAAAATATATCAACATTGGGCTCTATTTATAGAGAATTGAAAAATACAAATTTTATATTATTTACAATATTTTTGTCATAAATTAACTTGAATTATCAAAGCCACAAAATTAATATCCATAAAAATTATTTTGAACCAATTAAATTGTACCAAGTGTTAGTAAATAGATAGAATAGGTAAAAAAAAAGGGCCACGTCGGCCACGAGCGACCGCGTGGCAGGATCGGCCAACTGCTCCTGCACGCGAGCGCTCGGCTTTTCTTTTCCTTTTTTTTCCTTCTTCTTGGCCTTTTGTTTTGATCGATCGGCCAAAACCCACCATTGTGGGTAGCCTTAGGCGGCAGCTCTCGGCTTTGGTTGATTGGGCAGTTGTTTTATCTCCATGTATTAGGTATTTTGGATACCAGATATTTTAGATTTTCACATAATTTTTAGGTATTTCGAGATTTGTTATCATAGGAGAATTTTTCAGGATATGTCTATGTGGAGACCTGTATCTTTGGTACTCATGACGTGTTAACTTAGATATATCTCTTAGATTTTTGCCTTTGTAGAATCCCGTACCTCTGGTACTCTTGGTGTGATCTTTTTTCTTAGAGTAGTACAAATTATACCCTTCAAAAAAAAAGTAAAGAACCTAATCTAAGAGACTTATAAGCACAATCTACAACTTGGTTTTGTAAATTTCCAGTTAGACCAAGTTTACATAGGAGCAAGAATTTAAATTCATCCCTATGTTCCTTGATAAGATTCTCAATTTGCAATTGATTTATGTTGAAGGTGCAAGGCGACAGTCAATTTCTAGGATAACTTGCGACCTGCTATAGTTGGTGTGCACCAACTCAAGGGCAAGTTGTATTGCCCGAATTTTAGCTTCGAGGGGGAAGAAGTGTGATGAGTGAAATCTGACCATTTAGCACCTAGCTTTCAGGGTTTCTAACAACAGATGCCCGAAATTTTAATTTCTAGCCTGAGGATATTTTTATAATTTTTATTAATATTACTTGACATATTATCCATTTGTGTAGTATCAGCAAGTCAATTTCACATCATTAGTGTCGCATCAACAAAAATTAAAATTCATATGAGAAGAGGGTATAAATATTTTTGATAAATACACATGTAACTAAAATAAATATTTTCATAACAAAAAGTGCAAAGTGTCAATTTCATATAAAGGTACTAAAGTGTCTTTATCCTATGTTAAATGGAAAAGTTCGTAAAGAGTAATATACCAAGCTCTCCTAAAGTTGATGTGTCTAGTTTTTGTTGATACTCCTAATATATTGATATTTACTCACTAATTTAGATCAAAGTCGTGTATGGTATTTGATAGGTAATATTTTATCATAAATTTTAACAAATATTTAACAGTATAGTAAAATATTTAACCATTCTATCAAAATTTTTTACCCCTAACAGACTCCAGATTAGCAGTTTTCACAACCTGTCCAGGATTGAGTCTTGTGATTTGACAGTGGACTTAAAAAATTACATACAGACACTTTACGCCCAATCATTTCGGATATTGTTTGCATCCTCTGTCTTACCGCGGCAGCTCGCACAGAGTTAACTGATTCTTACTCTTTAGATACCGTCATTGTTTCTTCTCTGTGATACTCTATAAAGTGATATCATCTCTAAATTGATAAAAAGTCTCGGTCCCAAATCGATACTAGTATTAAAATTTGATTACCCCTATATTGTAATGGCTATATTTTTCCCAGAAAATTTTAGTGTTTTTCTATAAGGTATATTTATTTATTGACACCAATTTACAATGCGCCGAAAAGCAAGACCCATAGCCCAAATCGGTAAGAGGCCATAACCAATTGAGAACCACCCCCTAGGACCTCAGTGCAAAGAGCACGAGGTTACAAAGCAGTAAGTCATCTCATCCTAAGAGCATCAGTAGTCGTACTACACCAAAGACAGGGGCCTGCCAGATTAGTTCGCCGGAAGAATAGAGAGGAAGAAGTCCCGTTGTGAATCATCTTTGAAGATGCCAGACTAGAAAGACCATTCATAAAAGCTTCGATGAGCAGCGACCAATACATAACCCAGATCGGCAACCACGTTTTGAAACACCACCTTGTTACAGTGGAGCCATAAACACCAGCAACAGGTAACGAATTAGGTGAACCAGGCCTTCCTCTAGCGCTTCCCCCTCATGAGAATTATCATCATTCTTCCTCTTTAAATCGTCGTAAAATGATCATTCTAATTGTTATCTTATTGTAACAAAAATATATCAATTGAGTGTCAGTAGATATCAAATTTTTTGATAATTTGAATATAGATAAAGAAATAACTACAATTTATCAATTTTTTGTTGAATATAAACTAAGTAATTTTTTAGTATTTCAAGGCTGAATTTTTATTTTTATTCGTTTCAAAGTTAAAAAATGTAAATCTCTCTTATGCGAAACTTTCTAAAATGATATTTTTCTCCTAAGAGAAATTTTTTGGTTAGTGATGTGATTGAATTTAGGGGAAAGGAGATAAACATTTTCTTTAATATATCAATCAGATTTTTATCTCTTCCAAATTTTCTATTAGGAGTTAAAAGTAATAATACTGAATATTTTTAAAATATTATTCCTTCCTTTTTTTCTATTTCAAATCAATCAAATTATTATTTTATCATAAATTACTCACACGCATTCGTTGTTTTTCCCTTTTATTATTTTTTAGGTAAAAACAATCTGAATCACAAAAGAGAATCAACCGAGAGCGATATTCTTGAATAGGAACTGTAATTAATAAAACTTCTCAATGCAGACCAAGAACGACGTAAGCAATATTCGTCCTTCCACAAACATCATCTTGCTTGCATATGAAGCAAACATATATATTTCAATTCTCCCAACGCAAAAACAATATCAGTGCGTTTTAAAAATGTGATCCGATTAGTTGAACCACAATCCAATATTAAGATTCATTTTTATACCAATACTCAGAAGGCGGTTGGATAGTACATGGTCGAACTATGAATCATTAGATCGATAAAAAAATGACTTTTGAAAAATAACAAGTCTGATCAACAAATCCTTTCACCAAAGTAAAAAGTCTGAACAAATCTCAAAACCCACAAAGTAAAAATCCGAAGCAAAAGTTAGCTCCATCGTCTCATAAACTATTAAAGTCTTGCATCTTTCTAATGGAAAACGAAGGAACGACTACGGAAGAGTGAGATCTTGAGAGCCTCGCTGGTCCGACCAAGATCATCACAATGCCCTCGGAAACCGAATTAGCTTCCGACGAAGCCCGCTAGAACAGCTCTGTTGCGAGTTGCCTTCCCTTGCTTCTCCCCTCCTTCGCCACACCATTTCTCAACTTAAGCTAGTTGGAAGGCTGACTTGATCTTCTGAATCGTGGAGCAAACAAGGGCGTTGACAGTCCGAAACGATTCAGTAGTGACCTGAGCCAAAGGGCGCCTGTTCATCAATATTTGGAACCCGACAGTGAGGAGCGATGCATCAGTGGTGATGACCGGGCTACCAATATCAGATGAAGAATCAGGAGTGATTGCGAAGCCTGAGGGTAAGAGTCGGACGTGGTTCGAATCTCCCCCATCCACGACGAATCCGATGGACGGTAAATCCACCGGAGCATACACCAGCATCGAGCCAGAGACATCAGTCCAAGTCTCTTGTAGTATCAACATGGTGTCTTCATTCAGAGCATCACCAGGACCCTAGAATATATAAAGAAGATAACCGACGGGTCGAATGGGTAACATATATGGTAATGGACGGATTTGGGATTACTTACGGTTGAACAAAGAACAGAGACACGATTTCCTGTGCCCTGGCCGCTGGGAACTTGTACAAGTTCCTGCACCGATTGTTGGTAATACGTGAGATTTGGGCAGATACGAAATCTAGAGAATCTGCAGAAGTTGCTGCAGAATTTGACAGCTGATTGCTGCATAATTCTGCAGCGTGATTTCTCCATCAGATCAAGGCGTTTAAGGCAAGAGATGATCCGATCCTATTCCTGGCTATATTGTGCGTTAAGAGACAGCTACAACTAACCGTTGGACGCTGGAATCAAGGGATTTGATTAGCTCGAATATGGACACTCGGACAGCTGTGTACAAACCTGTACTTTTCTTGTATAGCTGCAGTTTACCATTTCTAACTTATATAGCCGTTGTAAAGTTCATGTATAAATGTAACCTCACAGAAACAATGTAGACACAAGCAAGTAATACAAATTCTCATTCCAAATTACATGGTATCAGAGCCCCTCTAAATGGAAGGACAAAATCGATCCGCACAAAGTAATGCTGCTGCAGACTCTGCAGCAAATACTTTCCAGTCTTCTCAGGGCTTAAGAAGGTTTAGTACAGCTGAGTTTGAATCTAATATCAGTCTCAAACTATCCTCTGTTCCTCTGAGTTCACACAATTACCTCTCATGGGCCAAGGCAATATCCAGAAATCTCAACAGCAAAGGGATGTTGGGGTTCATCCATGGAAAAATACTAGCACCTGCCCCTGAAGATGAAGCATTCGCAGAATGGGAGGCCAATGATCAACTGGTAACAACCTGGATCTTAAACTCCTTAGATTCTAAAATATATGATATTTTTTCTATGGCTAACAATGCCAGAGAACTCTGGAATTCTATAAAAGGGATGTTTGGCCAACAAAATAACATTTATAGAATCTTTGAGCTCAAAAAGAGCATATCAGAAATAAAGCAAGGAGAAATATCGTTCACTGAATATTTAGAAAAATTGAAAGTCATGTGGGATGAACTAGCATTATATAGACCTCCCACTTCTGATATGGTCATCATGCAGAAAAGAATGGAACATGATAGGATATTTGAGATGCTCTCAGGGGTCAAACCCGAGTTTGAATCAATTCATTCTCAACTGCTAATTGGCTCAGAGTTGCCCTCCTTAGAGAATATCTGTTCTAAAATTCAACAAGAGGAAACTAGGAGAAAGATCATGATATCTTCTAGGGAGGAAAACTCTGAAGCTAGTGCCTGCTATGTTAGAAATGATGGAAAATACAAATCCTCTTTCAAAACTAACACTAGAGGAAGAGAAAACTTCAAGAATAATGAAAGCAGAACTCAACTCTTTTATGAGCATTGCAAGAGGACAGGGCACACCAAAGATAGGTGTTGGTTCCTGTATCCTCATCTGAGAAATGCAAAAGAAAAGGTTGCTGTAGGTACTAAAGAAAAGAAGTTCGCCCAAGCTCATAATGTCAGTTTCGAACCAACACTGACTCCCATCGAGCAACTTGCCAACCAACTGCTGCAGCATATCAACAAAGGACTTGGTGGTGTAACTTCTACAACAACCAAGCCAGACCCTACTCCACCTGCTATCCCAGGTAACCATCAGTTTATATCTTTTTCAAATATTGGACTTAATAAATCTGATTGGATTATAGACTCGGGAGCCAACCATCATATGACATTTGATCCAAATGATATGCATAACTTGAGAAAATCAGAAAATAACCCAGTAGTTAGAGTGGCAGATGGATCATGTGTAGACATTACAGGAGTAGGGACAAAAGAATTCCTCTCAAACCAACATGCTTCTGAGGTCCTTCTAGTACCCAAATTTGCTGCCAAACTTATGTCCATAAGTAAAATAACGAACCAACTGCAGTGTAGGGTCATTTTCGAACCTAATCAGGTTATTTTTCAGGACATGAAAACTCTGAAGCAGATTGGTAGAAGAACTCAAAGAAATGGACTATATGTGCTTGAAGAGAATTCAATTGCCTTGACAAGTAATAAAAATTCAGCAGATCTCAGCAAGTTGTGGCATCTTAGACTAGGCCATCCCTCTAATAATGTATTAAAATTAGTTGATCCTATGCTAAATATAGATGAAACTGATTGTGAAAGTTGCAAGCTAGCTAAGCACAGTAGATCTCTATTTCAATTGTCAAGTACTATTTATAACGAGCATTTTGATTTAGTGCACTCAGACTTGTGGACTGCTCCTCAAACATCTCATGATGGATTCAAGTATTTCATTAGTTTTATTGACCATCATTCTAGAACAACGTGGTTATATCTTCTTAGAGCTAAAATTGAAGTTCCTAAAGAGTTTCATGAGTTCAAAAACATGGTCAATAATCAATTTAACAAGAGCATAAAAATATTCAGAACTGATAATGGCTCAGAATATTCAAAGGACTTCATCACAGACATAAAGAACTCGGGCATAATTTACCAAACCTCTTGCACTTACACTCCTCAGCAAAATGGTGTAGCTGAGAGAAAAAATAGATATTTACTTAAAGTTGCTCGTGCTATTAGATTCGAAATGAAAGTGCCTAAATACTACTGGTCGGATGCTGTCCTAACCGCATGTTACCTGATAAATAGAACTCCAAGCAAGGTCATTGATTTTAAGTCTCCCTTGGAAGTTCTCTTAAAGAAACAGATTGTTATGACTCACCTAAGAGTGTTTGGTTGTGTATGTTATGTACATATCCCCTCTCAGAAGCGGGACAAACTGGATCCTAGATCAGAAAGGTGTATATTTCTAGGATACTCAACTGTATCAAAAGGCTATAAATATTTTAATCCTAGAACCAAGTAAAGATTTGTGTCTAGAGATGTTCATTTTTTGGAAAATATTTCATATTACACTAATGATTCTAATGTGAGAGAGGAGAATGAATTTTAGGGGGAGCAGCTGACAGAGCATGATCCATCTCCCATCAAAGATCAACAAGAAAGTCCTGACAACACTCTGCAGACTTCGAGCAGACCAGTGCAGCAGATTTAGCCTGCTGCATCGAGTCCACCAGGTAATACAGTGAATAGAAGAGATGTACATACTGATAACCATTTGGTTAATACTAAACAGGAAAGTTGTTGTGACTCCACATCAACAACATATACAGAAGAAACTGACAGATTACAGCCGACCAACTCTGAAGAACATCAAGTTCAAGAACAGCAAATCTGCCCTGAAAGAGCATCAGATTGTAGTGATCCTCCAAGTGAAGGATCAGATAACATAATCACTCTCAGGAAGTCAGTAAGAACTCTCAAACCCTCTGTAAAACTGAAGGACTTCCAGGTATATGCCTCTAAACTATACCCTATTGACAAGTATATCTCTTATCATCCTGTCTCCTCTAAATAATTAAAGTACCTAAGCAAGATAGATCGGAATAATGACCCAACTAGGTTCGAAGATGCTATAAAATTAGAAGTTTGGAGGCAAGCTATGAGAGAGGAACTTGATGCACTCGATAAGAACCAAACATGGAGTATAGCTAACTCATGGGATAGAATGTCCCATGGACTCCTGAAGCTATTGTTGCTCAAGTACTCGAACAACAATTTCGGTGCTATAGGCAACCGAACAGAAGCTGAAGCATTTATGACAACGCCAATCGGTTCCCGAGGGTTATGTACACTCTTACTAACCAGGATCCTCAGATTTTGATCAAGATTCTCGACTTCTAGCTTCTCCCACTTGCACCGCAGAGAACCACAGATCCCTGCTATCCACCACTCGATGCGCCAGCTTCAACATGCTCTTCCTAGCTTCCATATTCAAGACTGTAAGGAGATGACACACGTCAGACATTTGAACGAGTGAATAAGCAAAAGCAAGGGTCAGAGATAAAGATATCAAAGACTTCTATGATCATCACTGGGAATAGTATTCGACAGAGGAGCCAAACACTCGTAGCGTCGCTGCAGGGTCGCGAGCCACCTGCGTGCTCCGAAACCTCTTTCAGAGCAGAGAACGCATCGGAACATTTGATGGACTCCATTTTCGTTGTATTCTGAATGTTTGATCCGTTGTTCGTCAGAGTGGTGTACTTGATTTTGGATCTACGGCAGTCGAGGCAAGTGTTGGACACTTTCTCCGTAAGACGATATTGCCCCGTATATTTCAGTGCGGTACGGGCTTCGACAATCATCCCCAAGATACAACAACTGTTTAGGGCATTTCAAAGAACGTTGTACACGTATCTCGAAACTTTTGGACGAACCCTTATATACCCAGAACTTTCAGACTTTTTGTAAGTGAAGAAAGGGGGAGAGAAGAAGACAACAATGCTATATAGAATGCAATTGCTGCTGGGATGAGGATAATGGCAAGAGGGCAGGCTTATTTATAGGCTAGAGGAGGCAGGAAGGCAGCCACCCCGAAGGGACGCATCCGCTCGACCAGCAGGCTGGCTAGTTACGCTCGTGGCTCTTCGGTGGCTTCTGGATCCTTCTAGGCGCGCCCAGGCTGCGCTGGCGCCCTTTCGCGAGGGATCTCGCACCCTTTCGGCCTTCTGGAAGTCTCCTGCACATTCCTGCCCATCGTGCCTCTTCAATGGCCAACCTGAAGGTGCTCGCAGCTCCTCGTCACTCCGGTAGCTGCACAGCTCTCTCCAGACCCGGGCAAAATACTTAAGGCTCCTCCAGCTCCTCGCGACGATGTGCACGTGCGAAGTGCCAAGTGCGTCATAAAGTGCCCATTGCGACCTGCATCCAATACGCCATGCGCACACGCACGTGCTCGTGCTCATTCTCGTGCTCGTGCTCGTGCTCGTGCTCGTGCTCGGACGGTACTTCGCACCGTCCTCGCAGCTAGCGGTGTGTCAGCCTTTTGAGTAGTCAATCAAGTTGAGAGGTAAGGAGAGGAATTCCTTATAAACAAGGAAATCCTCCTTGCTCTAATCAATGTGGTACACATTCCTTAAATTGACTTTGGGCCTTCCACTTGGGCCTTTTCAATTTGGGCCAAATGTATTAAATATGTATTCAACCCAACAATCCCCCACATGAATGATGATTAATGTATGCAGACTCTAATCGAAAGTTCTGACGTGTTATTATTGCATCTAGACAGGTAGCTTGTGGCTTTGAACCTTCTATAGTAATATGTTATCGGATTTACTCGCTGCTCGGTGAACTCTTGAACCGTCAGCTTTTGGCATAAATCAAGACAATAACATTTACACAATAATAACCCTAGTATATTTGAGTTCTCACGTTGTGTCAGTTTCGGCCATGGACCGTATCTTGGATTCATACGTGTTTTTTTTCCCATTTGAAGTGGCCTCACTTCACACTTCCCATCAGGAGTATCCTGCTACACTCCACCTTTATCAAAGTATAGGAATTATTAAAAGCGTAATGCTTAACCTTACCACACCGCTGCAGGCTAACATCTGGGCAGCTTCTGAGAATGAGATTGGTTCCAGGTGATTAACTGAACCCTCCATAACTTAGTTATCTCATTGAACCAAGTTTGTGGGATCTCCACTCATCATGGTTGAGTTACCGCTATGGACGTTCTTTAGTGTGTGGATTTTAGTCTCATTCCCCTTACTGCATTGTACATTTTATCTCTATTGATTCCTTTCGTAAAAGGATCAGCTAAGTTGTCCTTGGACTTTACGTAATTAATGGTGATCACCCCACTAGAGATCAACTGTCTAATGGTATTGTGTCTCCGACGGATATGTTGAGACTTTCCATTGTACAATGCACTTTGTGCTCTCCCGATTGTAGACATGCTATCACAATGTATCAATACGGGAGGTACCGGTTTGCTCCAGCACGGAATATCTTCTAGGAAGTTTCTGAGCCATGCAGCTTCTTCCCCAGCTTTGTCTAATGCTATAAACTTCAACTCCATAGTGGATTGAGCTATGCACGTTTGTTTAGAGGACTTCCAAGACACAGCTCCTCCTTCTATGGTGAATACGTATCCACTTGTGGATTTGGAGTCCTTAGTGTCTGATATCCAGTTTACGTCACTGTATCTTTCTAATACAGTTGGATATTTAGCATAATGTATTCCATGGTTTATGGTATGTTTAAAATACCGCAAAACTCTTTCCAGAGCTAGCCAGTGATCCTTCCCTGGATTACTTGTGAATCTACTAAGCTTACTAAGTGAGTACGCAATATCAGGACGTGTGCAGTTTGTTAAATACATCAAGCTCCCCATAATTTGCGCATACCTCAGTTGAGATACTGGGTCCCCTCGATTCTTGGCTAAGTGTAGATTCAAATCTACTGGAGTCTTAACCGGAGGTTTGTCAAAAGCTTCAAATTTCTTGAGTACGCTCTCCACGTAGTGGGATTGTGTCAAGATAATTTCGTCAGCTTTCCTAGAAATTTTTATTCCTAGTATGACATCTGCCAGACCCATATCTTTCATGTCAAAGTGGTTCTTTAACATGTTCTTAGTTTTTACAATAACCTCTTTATTGCTTCCCGTAATTAGTAAATCATCTACGTAGAGACATACAATTACGTAAGCTTCAGGTGTGCCCTTAATGTAAACATATTTATCGTACTCATTGATCTTAAATCCATTTGACAGCATCGTTCTGTCAAATTTCTCGTGCCACTGTTTCGGCACTTGTTTTAGCCTGTATAGTGACTTGACTAGTCGACACACTTTATGCTCTTGACCGGGAGCCACAAACCCTTCAGGTTGCTTTATGTATATCTCCTCTTCTAGTTCTCCATTTAGGAAAGCTGTTTTTACATCCATTTGATGGATCTCGAGGTTATAGAGTGCTGCAACAGCTATGAGTACTCTAATTGATGTGATTCTTGTGACCGGTGAATACGTGTCAAAGAAATCATATCCCTCCTTCTGTTTGAACCCCTTAGCTACCAATCGAGCTTTGTACTTGTCGATTGATCCATCAGCTTTGTATTTCCTTTTTAGGATTTACCTGCATCCCAAAGGTTTACAGCCCGGTGGGAGATCCACGATTTCCCATGTGTAGTTTTGCATAATAGATTCTATCTCACTATTGATAGCTTCCTTCCAGAGAGGAGCATCTGGACTGGACAATGCCTCTTGGATTATCCTGGGTTCATCTTCTAATGCGTAGGTCAGATAATCCGGACCAAAGGATTTGGTTACCGTTGTCTGTTTACTACGTCTAGGTTCATCATCTTCCTGATTTGACCCTTGCGTAGTCTCGTGAGCCCTTTTCTTTGGACTTCCTTCCTTTCTTTCCTTATTAGGAAAGCTATTCTCAAAGAATGTTGCGTTCCTTGATTCTATGACCATTCTTGCGTTTACCTCAGGATTTTCAGATTTATGCACCAAAAATCGATAAGCACTGCTATTTTGTGCATATCCGATAAAGATGCAATCAATGGTCTTGGGTCCTATTCTCACTTGCTTAGGCTTTGGTACTTCGAGCTTTGCTAGGCACCCCCACACTTTAAGATAACCGTAGGAAGGCTTTCTTCCTTTCCATAGTTCATATGGGATTTTATCCCTTTTCTTGTGTGGTAATTTGTTTAGAATGTGGTTAGCTAAGAGCACAGCTTCCCCCCACATGTTCTGGGGTAAGCCCGAGCTAATCAACATAGTGTTCATCATCTCCTTAAGAGTTTGATTTTTGCGTTCAGCTACGCCATTTCATTGAGGTGAGTATGGAGCAGTCGTTTGATGAATAATCCCATGTTCTTGACAGAGTTCATCAAACGGAGCTACATATTCTCCCCCTCGATCACTTCGGATCATTTTGATTTTCACACTGAGTTGATTTTTAACCTCATTCTTATATCTCTTAAAGGCATTAAGAGCTTCGTCTTTGCCCTTTAGGAGATATATGTAACAGTATCTCGTGCAATCATCGATAAACGTGATGAAGTATTTCTTCCCGCCTTTAGTTTGCACGTGTTTCATATCGCAAGTGTCTGTATGAATTAACTCTAAAGGCGTAGTACTTCTTTCCACTGAATGGAAAGGTGCTTTGGTCATTTTAGCCTCCACACATACTTCACATTTATCGGATGGGTTGAACTCTAGATTTGGTAATAATTTTAAACTTACTAACTTTCTTAGCGAGTTTAAATTTACGTGTCCTAATCTACCATGCCATAAATTAGAACACTCGGCCAAGTAAGAAGAAGCGTTAACTTTATTTTTACCATTAAAGGTGCGATGTACAGTTATTACATTCATCTTAAACAGCCCCCTCTCTAGATAACCCTTTCCTATGAATTGACCCGCTTTGGTCAGTACAAACTTATCAGCCTCAAATACAAGCTTAAGACCGGCTTTGCTTAACAGTGAGCCAGAAACTAAATTCTTGCGGATGTCCAGGACATGCAGCACGTCCTTGAGGGTCAGCTTCTTTCTTGAGGTCAGCTTCAGGACCACCTTACCCAGACCGACGATCTTGGATGTTGCAGAGTTTCCCATGAATAGCTTTCGGCCGGTGATCGGGATATAGCTCGAGAATATCTCATTGTCCGAGCAGATGTGGTGGATAGCTCCTGTGTCCATGAACCACTCTCTCGGATTGTCCACCAGGTTGGCTTCAAACACCACGACTGACAGATCCATCTGGGACAAGTCTTCAGCCAGGTTAGCCTTTCCTTGGTCGTCCTTCTTCCGCTGGCGACAGTCCTTAGCCATGTGTCCGGGTTTGCCGCAGTTGTAGCAGTCGCCCTTGATCTTCTTATTCTTTTCTTCTTGGGCTCTTACTTCTCATGCTTATCCCCGGACTTCTTCCTCTTCTTGCCACCTTTTTCCTCGGCGAGGTGCACGGTGGTCTCAGAGTTGGCCTTGCCTTGCTTGACTTCGGACTTTCGGTTGTCTTCCTCGATCCTAAGTCTCACGATCAGGTCTTCTAGGCCCATGTCCTTCCTCTTGTGCTTGAGGTAGCTCTTGAAGTCCTTCCAGAGCGGGGGGAGCTTCTCGATCATCGCAGCTACTTGGAAGGACTCTCTGAGTTGCATCTCTTCAGCTTGGATCTCGTGAAGGATCAGCTGCAACTCCTGCACTTGGTCGATGACCTTCTTGGAGTCCACCATCTTGAAGTCGGGGAATCGTCCGACGATGAATTTCTTCGTCCCGGCATCCTCCATTTTGTACTTCTTCTTAAGTGAACTCCACAGCTCCTTAGCAGTCTTGGCTTCCGCGTAGACATTGTAGAGCATGTCGTCTAGTCCATTCAGGATGTAGTTCTGGCATAGGAAGTCGCTATGACTCCACGCATCGAGGGCGTTGATCTTCTGTTGATCTGCCTCATTTTCCGCCACCTTCGGAGCCTCTTCCTTCAAGAATCGGACCAGGTTGAGCGTCGTCAGATAGAACAACATCTTCTGTTTCTATCTCTTGAACTCGGTACTGTTGAACTTGGTCGGCCTTTTGGCGTGGACAGTTCCCGGGACCGGTGCTGAGCTTGTCGATGCCATCTTCAAGTACACAATCTCGTCTTACGATTATTGTTCGTCGAAGTGGTGTACTTGATTTGGATCTACGGCAGTCGAGGCAAGTGTTGGACAGTTTCTCCGTAAGATGAGATTGCCCCGTATATTTCAGTGCGGTACAGGCTTCGGCAATCGTCCCCAAGATACAACGACTGTTTAGGGCATTTCCAAGAACGTTGCACACGTATCTCAAAACTTTCGGGCGAACCCTTATATACCCAGAACTTTTGGACTCTTTGTAAGTGAAGAACGGGGGAGAGAAGAAGACAACAATGCTATGGAGAATGCAATTGCTGCTGGGATGAGGATAATGGCAAGGGGGCAGGCCTATTTATAAGCTGGAGGAGGCAGGAAGGAGGCTGGCTGGCTGCGCTCGTGGCCCTTCGGTGGCTTCTGGATCCTTCCAGGCGCGCCCAGGCTACGCTGGCGCCCTTTCGCGAGGGATCTCGCACCCCTTCGGCCTTCTGGAAGTCTCCTGCACATTCCTACCCGTCGTGCCTCTTCGGTGGCCAACCTGAAGGTGCTCGCAGCTCCTCGTCACTCCGGTAGCTGCGCAGCTCTCTCCGAACCCGGGCAAAATACTTAAAGCTCCTCCAGACGATGCGCACGTGCGAAGTACCAAGTGCGCCACAAAATGCCCATTGCGATGGCGCGTGCTCGGACGGCGCTTCGTACCGTTCTCGCAGCTAGCGGTGGGTCAGTCTTTTGGGTAGTCAATCAAGTTGAGAGGTAAGGAGAATAATTCCTTATAAACAAGGAAATCTCCTTACTCTAATCAATGTGGTACACATTCCTTAACTTGACTTTGGGCCTTTCAATTGCGCCTTTCCAATTTGGGCCAAATGCATTAAATATGTATTCAACCCAACACGATTCAGGTAACCTGGCAACATCCATCGGGCATTCCTTGAATAATGCAGCCCGAAGGAAGCTTTCGACATGTTGCCAATGAGGGAAGCATATTCTCGTTTTCATGGATAGAAATGTCAACCACAACCCACACATTCTCAGACAATTGCCTGCAGAAGCGCAAGAAGTCCGCTTTGCGCAACGGGACCAATGGCGAAACAACTTGATACTCGGCATTCACCTAGAAAAAAGAATCCTTCCATGAGACAAAGCTTATATTTGAAGAGCAAAACAAGGGGAGATAGAACATCATATCATACCCATTGTAAGATATTATTCCTAGCTCCACCCTCACCATCTCCGATTATACGAGTGGAGGCGGCTCGACCAACAATCCCGGGAAACATATCCACGAACTTCTCCTGCATGCCAAAGGGTTTACACGGTCTCACCAAAACTGGACGGTATTTTTGTCTAAAAGATTCTCAATAATGTGGAAAATTGTTTGTATAATACCATGTTCAGAAGGGTGTCCACTAGGGCCAAATTGTTGACAGATACTAAACCGGTCTCTCTCGTAGCCTCAGTGAGGGAGTAGCCGGTTCTTGTACCAATACAAGGAGCAAATGTCCTTGTGTATTTCTCTTGGTAAAGGATCTCAACCCCATCCAAAGTCTTCATCCAAAGTGGAAAGCTAATCTGAGCCTTCCTCATGAGTTCATCCATGGCTTGCATTGCGAGAGCAACAAGTGCAGACTTGTCACACTTTGCTTCAAATCCTTGACCAACTATTGTAATAATATCATTTCTCCCCATATCCTTGTACCTAATGAAAAAAAGAAGCTACCGTTTTCGAGAGATTGAGTGAGAGACAGGTATTGAAAGAGGGCAGAGCACTCCCCCACTTACAAAAAAAATATATGACATAAGAAATAGATAGAGACGAGGGAAAGAAACTAGGAGAAAAAAGTCAACCTTATTACTCCCTAATGTCAACACTCACTCCCATTTTAAAGAAGACGACTTCTCGAAAAAAACACACAAAATTATTGTCCCAAAAAACCCGCAAAGATTAATACGAGTAGGTCCTATTAGTAAAATTTATGAATTTTTTTAAGCACAATTTGGTTCACTCTTATTAAAAATATTACATTAGAAGAATGATGTCTTAAATAGGATCCAACCAGATCCAACAATATTTAACTGTAAAAAATCGATATAAATTTTAACTCAAAGATTAGCACAAGTTGGTTCAGATTAGCGAAAAGATTGAATTATTTTAAATATATTTTTGTTCAATCCTTATTAATAAAAGATACACTAAAAGAATGATTCTTTAAATAAGATCCAACCATATCGATAGTTTTCAACTGAAAAAAATTGATATAATTTTTAACACAAAGATTAATACGAGTTAATCTGATTAGTAAAAGATTAAAAAATCTTAAATATTTTTTGGTTCAATCCTTATTAATTAAGAAATTACATTATCCGTGAAAAAAGAGACAAAGATCCAGTTGACTCATTTCCTCCATCCTAAGATGGGGAAGTTAGAACAAAGAGTCCAGCAAAATGGGGGTTGGATTTGGTACTGGACATGTAAAACGCGTCAGGATCGTCCTAGAGGATAAAATGGTCTACACAGTTATGATAAAATAGTTTATCCGATTATGATAAAATGGTCTACTCAGTTATGATAAAATAATTTTACGGGAACTGTCCCGGTATAAAGAGGTTGGATAAAATGGTCTACTCAGTTATGATAATATGGTCTACCCGGTTATAATAAAATGATCTACCCAATTATGATAAAATAGTTTCACGGGGATAGTTCTGGATAAACTCGGACCATCCCGGATAAAGGAGTTGGATAAAATGGTCCGCACGGTTATGATAAAATGGTCTACTCGGTTATGATAAAATAGTCTACTCGATTATGATAAAATGATCTACCAAATGAGTCATCCAGAACCTTCTTCGAAACGAACTTCCAGGACCAAATCTTGTCTCAGCAAAACCATGTAAAAATTTGTCTACAAGGCAAAAAGAACCTTAGAAACCCTAAAAGAAGAAAGACATTTTTTATGGGACAACAACTGAGCTTAGCTTCTATTTTCAGGTACAAAAGAGGACCTTAAATTAAAGCACAAAATAACTAAAAGTTCACGATCTTCAAAAAAATAATTAATAATTAAATAATAAAAAATTAGCATTATTTTTTCATATTATTTTTCAAATTAATTTGAGTGCTAAAATATCCCCAAATATAATTACTGAATTGTCATTTGACCAAAAACAAAAATCTATAGTCTCAAAATCCACCTGTCCTATACAAATCGAAAGAAATTACCTATTCAGAAAGATCGAGATCCCAACAAGGTGATCGTGATGCATGATGGATAATTGTACGAGGATTTGACCATAAAACATGTATATAATAATTATCGATAAAAAATGTAGGAAAAAGTCCACTTTAGTACCCTGTGGTATCGCCCAAAATCACTTTAGTACCCTGTGGTAAAAAATTGACCAATCGAGTCATACTTATTCTAATTAACATCAAAAAGGTCCTCGGACAGCTGCCCGGAGCTGCCCAGACCCGCCCGGAGCCTGCCCGAACTACGTGGCCAGCCACGCCACCAAAACTTGATGACGTGGCGCCACGTGGACATCCATCTTCTTCCCTCTCTTCCTCTCCTCCTCCTCCTCCTCCTCCTCCTCCTCCTCCTCGTCCTCGTCCTCCTCCTCCTCCTCCTCCTCTTCTCCTCGTCCTCCTCCTCCGCCTCCTCCTCCTCGTCCTCCTCCTCCTTCTCCACTTCGTCCTCCTCCTCCTCCACTTCGTCCTCCTCCTCTGCCTCCTCCTCCTCCTCCTTCTCCTCCTCTGCCTCCTCTTCGTCCTCCTCCTCTTCTCCTCCTCCTCCTCCTTCTCCTCCTCCGCCTCCTCTCCTCCTCCTCCGCCTCCTCCTCCTCCTCCTCTTCTCCTTCTCCTCCTCCTCCTCCACGTGGCGCCACGTCATCAAGTTTTGGTGACGTGGCTGGCCACGTAGTCCGGGCAGGGTCCGGGCGGGTCCGGGGAGCTCCGGGCAGCTGCCCGAGGACCTTTTTGATGTTAATTGGAATAAGTATGACTCGATTGGTCAGTTTTTTACCACAGGGTACTAAAGTGATTTTGGGCGATACTACAGAGTACTAAAGTAGACTTTTCCCAAAAATGTATATAATTCCAAGTAATATAAGAAAAATAGAAAATCAAATACAGAACACTCTAGCATAAAAATGGTATAAAATGAAAACAATATATATACCAATTGATTCTTCATTTTTGTTCACAATAATATTTTGAAAAGAGATCTTGTGAAGACTTTTCCTTAAGAAAACAGAGGTAGGTTTACCTTATCTCTCTTAATTCCTTCCTCTGTCTATCTGAGTAAATTTTTTGAACTGGGCAGGAATGAATGTATGTGAATAAGGAAAAGAAAGTCCCATGGTATATATATTATATTTTTTTTTGAGGGTATATATATTATATAGACAAGTACATATATGGAAGGTGAGTGGGACCCACCTGATAGACCCGATTTTCTCAGCGACTATTTTGAATTATACTAAAAACGTTACAACATAAATGCATTTTTCGGGATTAAATTTGTAACTTTTACTTAAGATATAATAATTATTTAGTAATTGATCTAAATACTTGTTAGTGATTAAATAAAAAATTATATATATGGTAGTTTGTATATACAGAAGGTAAATAAATTCAAACTGTACGTGGTGAGCAATCTGTATAATACCAAACATCTAATCGAGTTTCGTGGCGAGAGAACACTATTTATGATTATAAATAAAATAAAAATAGTCATATGTCTCTAATGTCCGAAGAAATTGATTAATCAGTACAGACTAATATTAATTAATCTTTAATTTTTTAAATTAATTGATTAGTCCCTAAAGTCATATTCCGACAACTTTATAATCTTCATATCCATACCAAAATCATAAGGCAATGCATTGGTGAATTTTTCACACTTATAAACAAAATCGCCAGTTTTGCATTTAGCAATATGAGATTCTCAACACGTCCCCTCAAACGAGACTTATCGAGCCGAAGTTTGCACGCATTTTGACTTCACCAACGCGCAATGAAATGAGGATCGTGTGATGACAACAATGGGCACATGATCAACCCACTATGATACCATGTTATTATCTCTGTATCTAACCCAAAATTTTAACGTAATAAATTGATGATTTTTTGCATTTATAAACATACCACCCCTCTTGTGTTAAGCAATGTGATATTCTAAATAATATGGTCATCTAGTTTGAAGAAAAAATTGATAGGCCCGAGTGATATATAATTCCAGATAGCAATAGATAGGATACGAATATTATAATTTGAGAGTTGGACTCATACCATAATATTGATCTTAGAAATTTTTTATTATTAGAGAAATACTCTTACTCCTAGGGTTTGCAATGTCTATTCATTCTGCAGTGTTCGACCCCTGATTTTCTGATATAAAATTTTAATTTTACAAATAAAATTTACTTTAATTTAAGACATTTGATACACTGCATATAAACATTCATTAAAATTAAGACATCTCGAGTTAGAGCCATTGGGAACAGACCAATGTTAAATACTTGTTAAATAACTTTGTTATCTTTCAAAAATCTCACCTGACTCGAATCTCGAATAACAGGTTCGGTATGTATCCAGACACGGTATAAAAAAACATATGTTTGATGGCAACACATGTTGGTCCAATATCAATTAGCTGCATCTTATAACATGGAGTTTGTTTTCCTTTATTTTTCCGAACTCTAAGGTTAAGCGTGGTTGGCCTGGAACAATTTTAGTGTGGGTGACCTCCTGAGAAATTTTTCTATATGCGTGTGACTGAGGACAAAATATGCTGAAAAAGGCTCGTGTTGGTCTGTGAAGATAGTCGGTCAGATCACGGGACATTACAAGTAGTATCAGAGCAAGACCTCGGCCACAGTGTAGTTCGGGGACTAACCAAGCTGAAGCTGGTGGACATGTGACCCTCAGGGCCTAGAAGGCGGGGAGTGATCAACAATATGAGCGACTCCTAGCAAATATTCTAGGTGAAGGGAGACATGTATAAACTATTTTCACACCCAAAAAATGAGAGATTCCGGGATTGTTCTATGTGGCGCGACGAGGACGTCGCATATTTAAGGAAGGATGAATGTCATATAACGTTAATGTGTTCAGAAAGCTTTAAGTGATTTAATTTGTACTATCCCCTATAAACAAGTTGCACCTTCTTTTGTGACAAACATCTTGAGATAACTCTAAGGTTAAATGCACTTGGCCTAGGGAAATTTCAGGATGGGTGACCTCCTAAGAAGTTTCAAGATACTCTTAGAGTTTTGATTAAGTGCATATCATAATTTAGTTAGATTAGTTAGATAAGGCTAACTATATAGCGCACAGGTACTAAACTCAGTTATCGAGAGTGCTAGAGTATGTTAGTCATGTAAAAGGATAAGTCTAGTATATTGAGAGAATAGTCATATATCACGTCTAATCTTGGTTAAGTATTAGGTGAGTGACTTAGTTCATTGACTTAGTTTATTTGGCTTTAAAGTCATTAATGATATATCTTAATATTTCTCTAGTCGGTTTGAAATTCACATTTCAACTCGGGAGAAATTAGTTTTATGACTTTAGTTGCTGAGTAAATTATAAGTTTAGTTCTTGTCATTAGCTTAAGTGACTTAATTAAGTTAAGCTTGATATGATTAATTGACTAGATGATTATCCCAAGGGCAAGTTCACATTTGAACCTCGCCGAAACCAAGGAAAAAAGATGATTGAAGCTTTTGTCCAGCGAACAAGTCTGATCATAATGCTTAGGTAATTTGGTGGTTATAGAAGTCTTTCATCTGCCTAAAATAGTAAATTTAGGAAGATATTTTTATCTAATCTCGGCAGTCAATGAGGAAGAAAAATATGGCTAAGAATTATTGTCCGATGAACAAATAATTAAATTTGAGATTATGTTTAACTAATATAACCCAATACAATAGAGAAGATAAGAGTGATTTTTGTCTTTGTTGTACAAGTTTTATAGATCGAATAGTCTCCAAAAATTATAAAGGTCAATTCACCTAAGCTTGGAAAAAGTGTTGATAGCCTGGGCTGGCAATCAACCTTTCTCCCCAACGGCTACATCCGACGTGGACTTAAAGGAGAGAAGTTTGTGAAGACTTGTTTGGCATGCAAGTTCAAGCAAAGAAGGAAGGAGCCATGATCCTACAAATAGACGATGAAGGCAAAGAAGAAAGTGACTCTCTTGGTGTTCAACTATTCAAAGAAACAAATCAAAAACGAAGAGCTGAATACACACATTCAAAGAAAGAAGCCGAGATCAAGTTTGTAAAGTGACTCTCTTGCTACTTTTCGCATAAACTTGTTGACTAGTTACGCTGAGGAGGAACAAGCAAGACCTATAACATGTATGGGGAATATGGAGGATCCGCAACCGGGTTGTTTTCGCTTCGACGACGGGAGTTGATGCACTTCAGGAGATGGGGAGAGCCGTCCCTTTTTGCCTGGATTATTTCGAGGCCACCGACCTGCTCGAACCTCGCCAGACTTGAGTAATTATAAGGGATTCCACGGGTGGTTTTCTTCATGCATGTATTCTGCATATGTCCAACACCTAACTTTGTTTGAAGCTTTTGACCTATTGCACACAATGAAGTTGGCTGCTTCGCTAGGGTTATCACAGGGCGTCTTTGAATCGGATTGCCAACTTGTAATCTTGGCTATGTTGAGGATGCATGTGGATCGAAGTGACTTATCGGTAATACTCCAGGATTGCTAAGTTGTTAATCCCGACCTTCCAGGGGTGCAAGTTCCAGTTTGTCCGGCGTACCACAAACCAGGCAGCTCACCTGCTCGCGAAGCATGATTTGGACCTGGGCGAATAATGTCGTTTGCTTCTCCTCACCTCCGACATTCCTTCAGCATGTTCTGCTTACGAACGCGGGCTAATAGACTACCGCCATCGATCCCTTCCTTGGTCTTGTGTTTTCCCCTTTTTGTTTTTATTTTGCTTTTTAGGAGTTGGGTACGTTTCGAAGAGTAGAATTTTGTGTAATGCAGTGTCAACGTTAGACGCTCTTTTTTCTTCTTTAATTTTTTTTCCACAGGGTTTTACTATTGCAGGTTTCTTATAGAGGTTGCGGCTGCACCTAGACCTGGCCATGAATTGAATTTGATTCGTGATTCTATTCGTTAAAAATTTGATTCGATTCGTCAATAATTCGATTCGTAAAAAATTCGATTCGAATTCGTCATAAAACGAATTGAATACGGTTCAAGATATTTATAATTTGCAAAACCGGCAAATTTAATTTGAATTCGATTCGAAAATTTGATTCGAGTTAAATTCGATTCAAATTCATGTACATATAATAATAATATATGTTAAAAAAATTCAAATAAAATAGGGAGATTTGAGAGAGAAAAATTCGGTTATAATTTAATTATAATTCGGTTATAATTCGATTCGAATTCGATTATAATTCGATTCGAATTCAAAAATTTATAATTCGTATTCGATTCGTCTTGTGAAGAATTGAATATGGTTTAATGTTTTGATGAATTCGAATTCGAATAAATTCGATTCAAATTTGTCCAAATTCGAACCGTAGTCAGATCTATCTGCACCCCGTGTACTCTGCATGGAGAATTCTACACCTTCGTTGGTTAGGACTTGGGGGTTAGGTCACCTTAGCAGTATAGGCGTCCTGCATGCTTTTAGTATATACGTCCTCTTCTGCCTTTTAGTCGTGTTAGTTGTTGGGTCTGTTTTGAACGCTTGTCTTTGGTTTTGATATTTGCTGAAACTTAAAGTACCGAGTATTCCTAAAAAAGAAGAAAGAACTTATTTTATTTGAAGAAGATAGATGAACTTAATCTTTGAAAATATTGTTTAACACATGGTAACTGCACTTTCTAATTAAATACTATAAAAACCTGCAAAAGTCTTGCGCGGCCCATGTACATTACGTGACCAAAATATAACAAATGATGTCTTCGATGTCAATCTAACAAGTTTAAACATTTTAGCGAAATGTCTAACCTGCGCATCGACCGACTTTGTCGATGTTACAATGAAAAGAATTCGAATATGCTATTTTTCCGGTGAGCCCGTTTGGCACTTGAGCCAACTTTCAAATATCAAAGCATCAACTAAGTAGAACAACATGTTCGGCTATTCGTGTTACCGGATAGATTAGCCACATTAATAGTAGTCCCATGCGGTAGCCCAGTAGAATTAGCAGCCTCCTGAGCGGCTAAGGCTTTCTTGCTAATGATGTGGTATATGTCCAACAAGATTGTTTGGAAGGCATTCTCGACGTTGACAGCCTCGAGCGCCGACGTTTCCAAGAACGAAAGGCCCTCCTTTTCGGCCAGCATCCGCGCGTCGTCGGATGAGACCGCCCTGAGGTGGTTCAAGTCGGACTTGTTCCCGGCCATCATGATAACAATGTTGGAGTCTGCATGGTCTCTTAGCTCGCGGAGCCACCTCAGGACATTGTCAAATGTTTGCCTCTTGGTTATGTCATATACCAAAAGTGCACCAACGGCACCTCTGTAATATGCACTTGTGATTGCCCTATACCTTTCTTGCCCTGCGGTGTCCCAAATTTGTGCCTTGACCGTTTTTCCTTCTACCTGCATTAATATTAAATTTTAACAAATAAACCGTAAAAATGTGTTGATAATAATTTTGTTCAGAAGCAGTGTGCCTCATTCTTTTATCAGACAGGCAAAAATATATTTATTACGCCAAAAAAGTTTAAAAGAAACTAAACCAAATGTTGAGGAAGAACCCAAAGGAATATTGCATGTTACTTAATTCCTTATTTTGTTGTAAGAGACTGCAGATCTAACATTGGTTGATTTCTTATAGATCCAACAGATAAAACACAAGGAAAATATTCATTTATTTCGCTCCACTAACTCATAAAACCTTTAAAAATCAACTCTAGAGACATAATATCTATTTTTTGAAAAATAGAAATTTATTCCAAATCTAAAAAATATATCATGAAACAAAGTTTATTCTATACAACATACGATCACATAAAAACATCAATCACACGTACATACAAGTAGCATGCTTATAGGCTTAATATCTACTTAACAACAAGAAATCGAAATCGTCAATCCCTAATCAGAAACAATATTAATTGGAATAAAAAATACATTAAATAAAACAAACCTGGAGAGTCCTTGTAGCGAATTCAACACCAATGGTGGACTTGGATTCCAAGCAGAACTCGTTGCGTGTGAACCTCGAGAGAATGTTTGATTTACCAACTCCAGAATCTCCAATCAAAACTATCTTGAAGAGGTAATCGTACACATGATCCACCTTATATGCCATTATGTAATTAATTTATTTATTTTTCGACGCTTTCCTTTGTTATCTTTCACTTCCTTACCCTTTTATATGCTCCATTTTCAAATTTGAACGAAGAAGAAGAAGAAAAAGAAGAGAAGTTAATTTGCATAAGAAGATGGATAAATGGAATTGGTGGCAATTAGTATTTGACCAATTCTTTGGTTGGAGTGGAAAGAGAAAGGAAGCGGGGGGAATGGTGGATTTGCACTTAAAACGGCCCCACAACCGTGGAGTGGCGAACGGCGACACCTGGTTCAATTGGAACACTTGGGCTTCCGGCCATCTCGGGAATGGGCCTTTTAAAGTTCGTAACTGAAATTTAAAAAAATGCGATGTGATCGACAGTCTAATCATCAAATCACCATCTGAAATTTAGAGCAAGTTGCTTAGATCTTAAAATTTGGAGAATAATTGGACTAGTTGATTGGACCGACTGGTTAACCTGGTTCAAACCAATTTTTTTGAAAATATTTTTATTTTGAGACTTTTGTTAAATTGAAAATGATTAAAATAAAATAAACATTAACAAACTTCTCCGCGCAAAGAGAACCCAAGAGAGAGAACATGGGTTCCATAAGTTTTGGATCCACTCTAGGGGACGCAACTTTAAGTCCTCTCAAAGTCAACGTACCAAATGAAGAAGTCATCTCCTTATTGAAGCACCAAACATGTTATCCACTGAAAACAATTCGGTGGTACAATTATTTTATTGTTGACTTTTTTGTAAGTATTTTGTTCTTTATTTTATTGTACACTAAACTGAAATAACTTCACGAAAAAAAAAATACACAAAAAACGAAATAAGTTGCCTATGTGAAATTCTGTTGATTCTTATACAACTATATACACTCGGGGATGGCCAGGGATAGGGGTATTATTGTCATTTATTGTCAATTACAAGGAAAAAAAATAAAGGAGATGTTGAGAAATAAGATCGAAACGAGTAAAACACGAGATACAAGAATTACGTGAAACCCCAAGACGGGGAGAAAACCACGGGCAAAGGAGAGTCGTCCACTATGTGAGTCCAATCGGTTACAAGGCCTCCGTGAGGGTTCTCTTTACCTCACAACTCTCAACTAGTACAAATAAGACCTAGGCATAGGCCGTATATATATAGGAGACTAGTACTCTATTCTGATCAGGAAATAGAGCCCTACTCTAATTAGGAATTTGGAACAATCCCTAACAAATCTCCACCTTAGACCAAATTCTATGACTCCAACTTCAATGCGACTCCACCTTCACCATCAGCCCCTAAGGGCAATCATCATCAAGCACGAACACTTACTAAGTCCAAGCAATGCTCGAACTTAGCACCAGAAAGTGGCTTCGTCAACATGTCTGCAGGATTGTCCTTTGTACCCACCTTGCTCACAATAATATCACCTTGAGCAACATGCTCCCGAATGAAGTGGTACCTCACATTAATGTGCTTTGTCCTCTCATGATACATAGCATCCCTCGTGAGATGGATAGCACTTTGACTATCACAGTACACTGTACCGACCTGCAGCTTCTCACAGATTTCACTGAAGAAATCTTTCAACCAGATAGCCTCCTTCACACCTTCAGTTATAGCCATGTACTCTGCCTCATTGGTAGACAATGCCACTGTGGCCTGTAGACAAGCTCTCCAACTGATAGCACATCCTCCAAGAGTGAAGACATATCTAAATAAGGATCTGAACTTATCAAGATCTCCAGCATAATCTGAATCAATAACACTAATAACTCCATCACTGGTGTATCCAAACTGTAGACACACGCCCTTGGTACCCTTCAAGTACCTCATAATCTACTCCACTGCTCTCCAATGACCTTCTCCAGGATTTGCCATAAACCTGCTAACAACACTCACAGCATAGGCCAAATCCGGGCGTGTGAAAACTATAGCATACATCAGAGAACCAACAACATTGAAGTATGGAACACCAGACATGTAATGGACCTCAGCAGCTGACTGTGGAGATAAAGCAGACGAAAGCTGCAAATATGTACCAAGAAGAGTACTCATAGGATTACCAGTCATATCAAACCTGTTAAGTACCTTTTCAATGTAACTCTCCTGGCTCAGAAATAATTTCCTTGCTCCTCTATCTCTGGCAATATCCATGCCAAGAATCTTCTTAGTAGAACCCAAATCTTTTATCTCAAACTCGCTACTCAACAGAGCTTTGAGCTTCCTCACCTCTCCTTTGTCACTTGCAGCAATTAATATGTCATCCACATACAGGAGCAAATACACTTGGAAACCGTTGCGTAGCCTTTTCAGGTAAACACAACTATCATAATTGCTCCTCTCATAACCATGAGAAATCATAAAGGAATCAAACCTTTTATACCACTGCCTCGGAGACTGCTTAAGGCCATACAGGGACTTCTTCAACAAGCACACATGGTCTTCTTTGCCTTCAACATGAAAACTCTCAGGCTGTGCCATATAAATCTGCTCCTCAAGCTCTCCATTCAAGAAAGCTATCTTCACATCAAGCTGTTCAAGCTCCAAATCCTGCATAGCGACAATACCAAGAAGAGAATGAATCGAGGTATGCTTCACAACTGGTGAAAACACCTCATTAAAATCCACACCAAGAATCTGACTATATCCTCTAGCCACTAGCCTAGCCTTGTATCTAGGCTCTTCAACTCCAGGTATACCATCCTTCTTCTTGAATACCCACTTGCAACTGACAACCTTCTTATCCTTAGGCAGCTTAGTAATTTCCCAAGTCTTATTCTTGTGAAGAGATTCTATCTCTTCCTCTATAGCAACCAACTATCTATCAGAGTCTTTCGACTTCAAAGCATCTGAGTAACTAGATAGTTCTTCACAGCTATCAACTTCTTCTGCCATATTCAGGGCAAAAGCAATAATATCAGCCTCACCCAACTTCTGTAGAGGCCTGATAGTTCTTCTGGGCCTGTCTCTAGCAATAGAATATGTTGGCTCCCTCTCTACTGTGCCAACATTCTCAACTTCATCAGACAACCCACCATGAGTAAGACCATGGCAATCAACATCACGGAAGGAACTCGCTTCTGGATCAGCATCAAACTCCATCTGCACTTTTGACTTTTGCAAGTCCACACTTGGAGCACTCAGAACACCAGGTGAAGAAATATCCTCCCTCTTACTCAGCATGTCTGTCTCTTTAAAAATAACATTCCTACTCAACAAGACCTTAGACAGCTCGGGACACCATAACTTGTATCCCTTCACTCTAGAAGCATAGCCAAGGAAGATACATTTCACATATCTTGGCTCTAACTTGCCATTATTCACATGAGCATAGGTAGGATACCCAAATATCTTCAAATCAGCATAATTAGGAGGATTTCCAGACCACAATTCTTCAGGTACCTTGCCATCAAGTGATGCATGAGCTGAACAATTGACAAGGTGACAGGCAGTGGAAGCAGCTTCAGCCCAAAACGACTTAGGCAAACCAGCATTTGACAGCATACAATAAACTTTCTCCAATAAAGTTCTGTTCATTCTTTCAGCGACTCCATTCTGTTGAGGCGTACCAGAGATTGTCTTATGCCTGACAATACCCTCATTCTTGCAGAACTCATCAAATCGACTAGAGCAAAACTCTAATCCATTGTCTGTGCAGAGATGATTGACATCTCTCCCAGTCTGCTTTTCAATCATAGTCTTTCACTGCTTAAAAATGACAAAGACATGATCCTTGCTCTTCAAGAAGAACGCCGACACCTTCCTCGAATAATCATCAATAATAGTCAGCATATACTTGGAATCATTCTTTGTTACAACTTGAGACGGTCCCCAAAGATCAGAATGAACATAGTTAAGTTTTTCCTTTGTAGTGTGCACACCTTTCTGAAAACTAACTTTCTTCTGCTTGCCAAACACACAATGCTCACAAAATTCCAGCTTTCCAATACCCTGTCCACATAATAATCCTCTCCTATTTAGCTCGGTCATGCCTTTCTCACTCATGTGCCCAAGTCGTATATGCCACAATGAGGTATTCTCAGAATCTGTCAACGAGCCAGATGCAGCAGCAGCAGCCCTGTAACTGTAGAACCCTGCAAAACATACAGATTTCCAACCTCCTTCTTGGCCTTCATATGCACTAATGAGTTCTTACTCACACGAAGAACTCCACCTTCTCCGGTATACTTGTACCCCAATGTATCAAGAGTACTCAGCGAAATCAAGTTCCGCTTTAAATCAGGGATATGCCTCACATTCGTCAAGGTTCGAATGACACCATCATGCATCTTGATCTTCACTGTGCCAATACCAACAACCTTGCAGAAAAAATTATTTCCCATGAGAACATTACCCTCCGCACGTTCATATGTTGAAAACCAGTCCCGGATGGGACACATATGAAACGTACAAGCAGAATCAAGGACCCAAGCAGCATCAACTTTAGACTTTCCATCAATCACAGACAAAAGGTCTCCATCAGATTCTTCTTTCTGAGTGGTATTGGTAACACTAGCACTGCCGCTATCAGAACTTTCTCCTTTCGGAGCACTGGACTTTTCGCCCTTCTTCTTGTTCTTCAACTCCGGACAGAACTATTTAATATGCCCAACCTTATGACAGTTGAAACAAGTCTTATCCTTGTGCCTTGACCTTGATTTGCTTCTATTCTTCTTCCTCGAACCAGACTTAGCATTCCTCTCCTCAGACCTCCCTCTCACGACCAAGCCAGTCCCTTGGTTATTTTCAGAGAAACTCACAGTATGCTTATCAATTCTCTCTTTCTCCAAGAGCGAATCATGAACATCATCCCAACTCAGAGTATCATGGTTGAACAACAGAGTATCTCTGAATTGCTGATAAGAAGCAGGCAACGAGCACAATAACAATAAAGCAAGATCTTCATCATCATATTTTACATCCAGAGTTCTAAGATCAGCCACTATATCCTTAAATTCATTAAGATGGTCGTGAGCAGGCTAATCTTCTTGCATCCGGATAGAAAATAGTCATTGCTTCAAGCACAGTTTGTTGGTCAAACTTTTAGGCATGCACAACTTTTTAAGCTTTGCCCATAATGAGGAAGCTATTGTCTCCTTCAACACGTCCCGCAAAATATCATCTGACAGATGCAACTGGATTTGACTCATAGCCTTACGATTCTTTGGCGCCTTCATCGCAGCATCCCAACTCGAAGGCATCGACTTTTCATCAAGTAGAGTCTCATCCAGCTCTAAATGTGTCAGAATAGCGCGCATCTTGACCTGCCACAAAGAAAAATTAGTTTTCTTCGTCAACTGAGGAATCTCGTACTTCATCGAAGTCATCCTGAAACCACTCGAACCAAGAAATCAGCCCAAAATCGGTTAGAAAACTAAAATCAGCCAAAATAGTTGACTTTTGGTCAACCAGTCAAACAGTTGACAAAGTCAACTCGAAAATTAGGATTTT
Organism: Hypericum androsaemum; assembly: GCA_963995505.1. Taxonomy (NCBI): domain Eukaryota; kingdom Viridiplantae; phylum Streptophyta; class Magnoliopsida; order Malpighiales; family Hypericaceae; genus Hypericum; species Hypericum androsaemum. The sequence goes on from OZ023196.1 coordinate 6,314,972, forward strand.
TCAACCCAAATCTCTCACAGGCGGCGGCTGACCCTTTTCTCCTCCTCCACGGCGACGGGTTCAATGGTGGTGGCTCCAAGGGGTGGTCGGCACGTGGGCGGCGGCGACTCCAAGGGTTTTAAAACCCTAAATCCCGATTTTCCCCCAAATTGGTTACTGTTCACGTTTTTTTTTCAATACTCGAAACTCAAATCCGGCTTTGATACCAATTGTTGAGAAATAAGATCGAAACGAGTAAAACACGAGACACAAGATTTACGTGGAAACCCCAAGACGGGGAGAAAGCCACGGGCAAAGGAGAGTCGTCCACTATGTGAGTCCAATCGGTTACAAGGCCTCCGTGAGGGTTCTCTTTACCTCACAACTCTCAACTAGTACAAATAAGACCTAGGCATAGGCCGTATATATATAGGAGACTAGTACTCTATTCTGATCAGGAAATAGAGCCCTACTCTAATTAGAAATTTGGAACAATCCCTAACAGGAGAGATGTAGTGCTTGAGATCGCGCGCATCATTTTTTTGGTTGGGGGTTGGTGTTCATGCATTTCATCCCATTTTGGTATTTGGGATGAATCTTATAATTTATTTTTTAATAAAAATATTTTTTAATTAATTATTTAACTTTCTTATAATAAGTATTTTTAATAATCGGATATATCATTCGATATAATTGAGTATACAATTTGATATAATCGGGTATACCATTTGATATAATCAGGCATACTATTTTAACATATCTTCGATTAAATTCTTCTAAAAAAATCACAATTGAGATATCAAATTAATTATTTAACACGATATAACATTTGACATAACCGGGTATACCATTTGACATAACTGAGTATACCATTTGACATAGCCGGACATACCACTATATATTAATTAATTAATTTTTTATTATAAGTATTATTAAATATTATTTAAGATTATTATACATATTCGAGTATATCATTTGATATAATTGGGCATACCATTTGATATTAGTGGACATGCCATTTGATATAATCGAGTATATTAGTGGACAAACCACTTTATCATAATTGTGCGACCATTCGATCATAGTCGATCAAACCTTTTGATCGTGACATAACAAACTATTTGATCATAACATGATAAACTATTTATCATAACACGATAAACTATTGTATCATAACATGATAACCCATTGTATCGTAATTATGTGAACCAATGTATCATAACATGATAAACCATTGTATCGTAATTGTGCAAACCATTGTATCATAACATAATAAACTATTGTATCATAACATGATAAACCATTATATGATAACATGATAAACTATTCAATATATAAATACAATTTGCAGCATAAAAATTAGACAAAAATGAATCAGCATCAACCACTTCTCCATCCAATTTACTTTCAATTCAGTAGCCAAAATTCTACACAACCAAATTCCAAACATTTGCAAAATTAAACATCCGAAATCAAATAAGTTCAATAAATTTACAAAATCCAAACACGAAAAACCGATCAGCAGCAAACAAATTTCAAATTCTACCACTGCTTCGTCTTCTCCTCGGTTTCCCTCTGGCAGGGGCTCTACCTGCGGTGTGATCTAAGATCGCCCGTGGTCGGCGTCATCTCCTTCCCCGACATCTACTGAGCACCGGCCTAATCTCCACCGACGACCATGCTCCTCACATTCCTTCTTGGCAGCCACTTTCCAGAGTAGATCAATCGAATCAGTCTCAACTTCCAGCTCCGGGGCAGAATCTATGGTTCAGAAGTAAGGAACGAAGGAGAGAGGAGTGGGCGGCAGAGCAGGGAAGGAGTTCGATGGAGGCGTTGCAAGGAGCGGAGAAGGAGCGATCGCCGGCGATGGCATCATCCTCGGTTGTTCCCTGAATTTTTTTGTGCAATCGGTTTACTGGATCTTTTGTTCAAATGGTTTCTTGGTTCTTGGTTTGGAGAAGAGAGAGAGTGACAAGGAGAAAAGAGGGAGAGATGGAGGGAGGAAAGAGAAAATATGGTAAAAGACACTAATACCCCGGATGAATCTTAACCGTCAGAACTTGCACATTATTTAATAAATTAATATAATAACTCTTATTTCTTCCGGGATGGGCCTGACTAAATTTGTACCGTGAGAACTAAAAAATCCACTCCCTGTACACTCACACGCAAATTGAAAGGTGCCGCCCCGGATGAATCTCCTTTTTCTGATTTTTTTGTTTATTTTTTACAACAAAAAATGTGGACAGTAGTAATTAACGCTTTGTGTTAATGTCACGGGAGAAAAAAATAGTTGTTAAATATAAAAAGAAAAAGTTTACTTTAGTAACTTGTGGTATCACTGATTATCACTTGGATACCTTGTAGTTCTAAAATGTTAAATCAGGTCCAACTTATTCTAATTTTTTTACTAACAGGTCCATTGGTCCGGTTCAGAATATTTTGGCGAACATCGTCATTTTGATGCCTACGTGGAGTGTCACGTGATAGTGACTCGGATTACTCGTTGTTGACGTGGCAGTGGAAAAATTACCAATTTTTTATAATTAAAAAAAAATCATATTTCTCCTCCTCTCATTCTTTCGTCCCAGCTTCCTCCTCCTACTCCTCCTCTCTCTCTCTTCTCCACTTTCCATGAAAAAATGAGCACTCAACTTTTGAACCTTAGCCCAAGGAATCTAGAAAATATTATAGGAAGAGTAAACTGGCCATTTTTAGCTAATTCGTGAAACCCAATTCTGAATCTTCCTAAGGTAATGGTCTTCTCCCGCTCCCTTGACAAGCTCTCCGCCCGTGCCCTCGTCACCGCCTCCACCACTGCAGGCTCCTTCATGTCTCAGGCTGCCTTTGCCGCCAGCGCCCAGGTTGACAAATCTGTTCGGGAGGTTATCGCCACTAAGAAGAGTGCCCGCAATGCCCTTAACAAGCTCGCCGTCCTTGTCGCCGCTGCCAACAGTAACACCGGCGCCTCTGACACCCTCCCTGACAACTGACTCTCCGGGTGTGTACTTCTTCTTGTAGATGTTGTTCTCAGGTGGCGATGGGGGCCATTTTTCCCGACGATTTTGCTCACTGCGCAACTTGACGGTAGGGAAGGAGATGAATATCTAAACATGCTTAATAACATAATTATGTAAATTTCATTCTGCATTTAATCAACGCTTTTGTTGTAGTCATCGCGTTATCATTCTCTCACCCGAAAGACTCATGTTCAAGTTCAGCCTATGTAATGTATTTTATTTTTTTTTTGTAATTTGGTACTTTATCCATCGCCATGTTAGCAACAACTAATCCGTGTCACCGCTACGTGGCATTCCACATAGGCGTCAAAACGATGCTATTTCCCAAAAATTTCTGAACGGACCAATGGACCTGTTAGTGATAAAATTAGAATAAGTTGGACATGTTTTAACGTTTTAGAACCACAAGATACCCAAGTGATAATCGGTGATACCACATGGTACTAAAGTAAACTTTTTCCTTAACTACCAAAAAAAGTAAACTTTTACCTTTAAAAAAAGAGATAATTACTCTCAGGACCCCAGGGTATAGTCAAATAGACTCTGAGGACCCTGTAGTTTTTTTACTAATTACTGAATCCCTGTAGTTTGGTTATTATTATACATTCCGCTCCTTGGCTGATGTCAGCATTTTTTTCTTCCTTTTTTTGTCATAGAAATGACCAAAATGCTCCTCCCAATGTGAAGGAAGATGAATTAGATACCCTTCACACACACACAAAAAACCATCTTCTTTCCGGGCATCTTCTTCATCTTCCTCCTCCTTCTTTCTTGAATAAAAAATTTTCAATTAAAAACTAAAATCAACTAGAAGCTAAACCTAAAAGAGCATGGCAACTCAACAAAAAAAAACAAGCGGCGGAACATGACTAATTAATTGGAACGACGTTTTGTGTAGCTTTTTGTGTGGCGGAACAACTGAAGAGCAAGTCAAGTATAGCTTTTTGGGTTTTCGATGGGGGAGGCCAAGATCTGAAAAGCAAAGTGATTAATTAATTAATTGGAACGACGTTTTGTAACCCGGAAGGTAAGGACGTGGTCGGCGGCCATCAGTGAGGACGATTGGAAGGAAGAGCTTCCGATGGCGGTTCTCCTTGAGAGCACCGTCCCGCCGCAGAGAGCAATAAATCTGCAATTTTTTCAAATCTGGGCAGCTCCCGAACGAGTTCGAGAGCGCCGACCAAGCCGCAAGAGACAGGCGAGTTTGAGGCGGCGTGGCTTCCGGACGACCTCAGCGGAAGGATGCGGGCAACGCTTGGAGGTCTCCTCGGAGAAGAAGATGAAGGGCATACTTTGATTTTTTTTAGTGGGAGGGGCATTTTGGTCATTTCTATGATAAAAAAAGGAAGAAAAAAATGCTGACATCAGCCAGGGAGCGGAATGTATAATAATAACCAAACTACAGGGGCTCAGTAATTAGTATGAAAACTACAGGGTCCTCAGAGTCTATTTGACTATACCCTGAGGTCCTGAGAGTAATTATCTCTTAAAAAAATTATTGAGATTATCATGTTGCTAGTTACAATAGTGGCAAACTTGTTTATAAGTCTTAAAAATCCATTAACCTACATCCTTAAAATTTTGAGTTAGATATAAATATTCTAATATGGTATCAAAGCAGATTAATTATGTGCCCAATATTGTCCTCGCACAATTTTCATTTCATCACACATTAAAAATCCAATTCTAAGACATTGAAAAGTTTAATTAATCTTCTAATAATCAGAAAAAATTCACTTTCTAATTATATTAGACCGACAATGACTTACCTTATATTGGAAAAAATTGTGAAATGTAACTCATCAAAATCCTATGACACTACATTAGTTGTATTTATGTTTTTCAATTGAAATATTATTATTTTTATATATATATATATATATATATATATGTCTTAGCCCTTTCAAATATCTAAAGGAAGGAACATGGTTTCGACCCAAAAAGAACGGAATCCACATGGTTCTTACGGAAAGGAAGGTATTTGGGGGCAAAATAATATATTAACTGGTAATCAATGGAATATTTTATCTAATTAAGCTTTGACAATTAGCTGGAAGCAGAAATATATATCTATGTATATGAATTGTCACAGATGCAGGCGAATTATATTTGTTCTTTATACGGGATTAAAAGGTTAAAGTATGCGAGGAAAGTCCTAAAACGTCCTCTGGTTTATTGTATAAATACATGTTACGGAGTTTATTAGCTGCACAACAATGGCGCCCAAAATGTCCCCTCTATTGTGCCATATCTCCTTCAGTCTCTTCTTCTATTTATTTGTTGGCAATGCGTTTCCAGATGTTGGTCGTAAGGCATGTTCTTCTAAGATATCTCTTTGTTATTCTTTTTACGTATATAAATTTTCTCTGACTAATAAGATAGTCAAAAGAATATTTCTGTCGATAAATAGAACTCATATGTAACTCTTTTCTTTTTGTGCGTGAAATAGTGCAAACCAACATATTTAATAAGTTTTATCTCTCTGTGAGAAAAAAGTGATCCAGTCGCACATTTTACTACCTTGTTACGACTTCATTAGACCATAATGTACTACAACTAACATACAACTTTAATGTGCTAACATAGGCTTTTTTTTGTGTAGATATTCCTGTATTCTATGTAGTTGTTCTCGTGATAATTATTAGTGGCTAAAATTATTTCCTGAGCAAATTCCAGTGTAATTATTCTATTTCACTGAATTGATTTATTTTCTTTTATTGCAGTCATATGTGGTGTACATGGGTGATATGAGAAAAGATGTAATTCCCAAGAAATCTAAGCACTTAGAGATGATACGAAACCACGTTGGCAGGTAAATTAAAACATTCTACATGCGTACATGTAGTTGTTTTTTTTAAAAATAAATTGTATATCTAATTTAAGATATCTGTTGCACTTGAGAATAGAATATAAGTGTACCTAGTAAAACCGGATTAATTTTTTTGTCACCGAAATGAAATATATTACAACTCTCCTAAGATCTCCAGAGCAGAAGTTTTAGAGGGTCATACAAGTAATAAAATGATTAAAGCTTTAACTATGAGATTGTAGGAATAAGACTAAATCTTGATTACAAAGAGCACATCAATTATTTCAGCACGTGGTAGAGAATGGAATGAATAAAAGATTCGTTATTGCTTTTAATTCCATTGGGTTAATTGGCAATTTATAGTTTTCATAAATCGTAACCGGTGCGGCCAAGAGCAAAGAAGCTGAACATTAAATTCGTCAATTGCAGAGATTATCCTGTCAAAGACATACTCCATCACTTCGGGAGAACATTCAATGGATTTGTTGCAAAGTTCACCGACGCCGAGGCAAAAAAGATTTCAGGTTTGTAATTCGAAATTAGACTGAATTTTTAATCCTAATAAATAGAATTTTTTACTCCTTAAAATTCCTACCTTATTTCAAAATTTCAAGATCCGCTTACTTTTTATCGCTTGATTTAAATCTCGAAAATACTAATACTGTGTATCTACTTAAACTTGCAGCTATCTCTGGTGTGGTTTCGGTGTTTCCTAATAAAAAGAAGCAACTACACACCACAAGATCATGGGACTTCTTGGGATTTTCCCAAACAGTTGGGAGGACTACTTATGAAACTGACGTCATTATTGGCGTCATTGATTCTGGGATCTGGCCTGAGTCTGAAAGCTTCAAGGATAAAGGACTTGGCCCAGCTCCTACAAAATGCCAAGGGACATGTCAATACTCTCAAAATTTCACTTGCAACAAGTAACTATTTTCTTCCCCTTCTCTCATTCCACAATATATTTTTGTGCCGAGATCTCATGACATATATGATACAATTCTTATAAATTCAGGAATGTTGACTACCGTGTAGGATTTGTTTATAAATATAAATTTTTTTATACTCATTGTTTTAAGGTTTAGGTTGGATACGAAGATTCTAACATGCATGTCAATTACACTTTTGTCCTAAAAGCTTAGCTGGATCTAGACCCGAAAAATCTTAAGACCCGTTAACTTTGATCGAATCAAATACGAATTTTTAAAATAATATATATTAATTATTACACTTAATACAAAATTCCCAATCTCAAATCACTTAACTCTTAATTTCTTTTAATTTACTTGTTTGATTTATTTATATTGACTTATTTTAGGGAATGAATAAATTAGATTCACATTTTCGAGTGTTTCATTGTTATTGCGGACAATCAAGTAGAGGTTTACTTTTTTAAAATTAAATAATTTTAAATGATACGGATTCGGAGGTCGCATTGATCATGATATTTTAGGACCCACGTCCTATCCCGATAATTATTTTTAAAGAAGATAAGAATGATGATTTGGATCCATCCTTAAAATAAATAAATATACGAGTCCTATGGATTCTACTCAAATTACACCCATTGCCATTCTTAACCTGAAGGGGGTTGATCCCGTGCTCCGATGGACGGCGTTGGGCGTGTTGAGAAAAAGCCAACTAAAGTTTTGGGTGTTAGTTTGTGGTTTATGTTGTGTCGGTGTTTATCTTGTGCACTTGACATGCCCTGTACAGTCCTTGTACGTATATTTTTCGGTGTTAATATAATTCCCCACAGGAAAATAATAGGAGCAAGATACTATCGTAGCGACGGAGAGTTTCCTATAGATGATTTTCGATCTCCCAGAGACAATGTTGGTCACGGAACACAGCAGCGGGACAGGCGGTCCAAACGGCAAGCCTCTATGGGCTCGCCGCAGGCACAGCCCGTGGAGCCGTCCCGTCGGCTAGAATAGCAGTATACAAAGTATGCTGGTCGGATGGTTGTTCGGACGCCGATATTCTATCAGCATTCGACGACGCCATTGCGGATGGTGTGGACATTATCTCTATTTCGGTCGGAGGCAATGATGTTATCGATTATTTCTAGATCGGATCGTTTCATGCGATGAAAGATGGGATACTGACATCAACATCTGCGGGGAATAGTGGCCCTGGACTTGGAACCGCTACAAACATCGCGCCGTGGTTTATTTCTGTCGCAGCAAGTACCATTGACAGGAAGTTCCTAGCCACGGTGTTGCTGGGAAACAACAAAACATACAAGGTAAAGTTTTGGAAATATTTTAGAATCTAATATCAAATGATGCCGAATGTTTCGAGCCAATTTCGGACTTGTGGATGAACATTTTTCGGCAATACCGTTGGGCTCCCGATCTAGACATCGTTGATACACAAGTAAAATTAATGATGTGACATGATACATGTGATAGTTCAAATGACTAGGATTAACTAGTATTATTTAGTTATTAGTCAAGTAAAATTTTAATTACCTGATCAAATAATTTAGAACAACAAAAAAGTGGTGCCTAAAACGCAAAACTACTAATCTTTAACCAAATAGATATTGGTAAGAAAACCCGTGGGGCAGTACTGTGGATTGTTTCTTTTTGTATCTTGTGTAGGGTCTTTCAATCAATACCGAGGGTCTCAACAATGTTATGTATCCTCTAATTCATGGGGCAGATGCGCCGGCCAGAAAAGTTAGTAGTTCTGTCTCCAGGTACGCAATTTCCCTTTTATTTCTTTTTTTATCCTCTGATTTCCCGTTTGGGGACGATGGGGCCTGCAGCATCATGCTACAGGTCCGACGTGCGCTCTAACACGAGTTTGTTAGGAATATTTTTGTGAAAAAAGTTATCAAAACTTAGACGGACCATAACTTTTGATTCATTTGAAATTTTTGTTATTATAATATATTTTTTGAAAAAGAAATTTAAAGATCTATACAAATTACGGCTTTACCTTTTAAAAATTGATGTACCGTTAGGGATGTGCCATTGGGATTGTATGCCATTGTGATGTGTCATTGTAAAATTTTGATGTGCCGATGAAAAAATTATGTGCTGCTAGGATGATGTGTTGTTGGGATGATGTGCCGTTGAAAAAATTATGTGTCGTTGGGATGTACTGTTTGGTTGATATGTTGTTGGGATGATGTGTCATTGGGAATGATGTGCCGTTGGATATCCCCATGTTGCCCGAATGGTACTGCTGAGGGGTCAGCAGCCCCAAATCCAACCCACGATTGGGGCTAGATTCGGGACAGACAACGCGTGTCAGGGGTATTTTTGTAAAAAAACTATTAAAACTTTGATGGACTATAATTTTAACTTGTTTGAAATTTTTGCTATTATAATATTTTTTTGGAAAGGAAATTTAACAATCTACACAAATTACGATTTTGTCTTTATAAAATCGATGTGCCGTTGGGAATGTACCGTTGGGATGATGTGCAGTTGGAAAGATTATGTGTAGTTGGGATGATGTGCCAATTGATGTGCCGTTGGGATGATGTGCCATTGGATGTCCTCATGTTGCATGAATGGTACTCCTGAGGGATCAGCAACACCGAATCTAACTCGTTACAAATTGGCTGTTTCCACCGCTTGTAAAAGACAAAACCCTTAACACTCCCTCAAGAGTCAAGATACTCCAAAACATACAAGAAAACACAATGGTTTTTGGTCTGAGCGGACATTTTTTTAATAAATAGTTATTTTTTTAAAAATAAGTTATTAAAATTTTTTTTTTGGGAAATTTGGTGTAGACCTATTAGTTCAACCTGATAAACCAGTTGGTCTCACTGATTAAACTAGTATTCTATAGCTCAACCGATCTCCGAGTTTTTGCATAACAATTATCCGGTATTGGAGCCTGGTCGGAGTGGGACTAGTGAGACCGCTGGTCTTAAAATTGAGAAAACATACAAGACCCTTAAGATATTTTAAACCCATATACATTTCCCATCCTTTTCGATCATAAAATTTGGATCAGATGTTAACTTAGTAAAAATCAACAAGTCTTGGACATATCAAATCCATGTCCGAGCAGAATCTCACGATCCTAATCTATTTATCATCCCTAATGACGTTTTCAGGTACTGCTGGGCCAACACATTAGATCCGAAACGAGTGAAAGGCAAAATTGTTATGTGTGACACTGTCTTGGCGCCCTCAGGACCAGCCCAAGCCGGTGCGGTTGGTGCGGTGTACCGATCCAATGACTTGAGAGATACGGCGTATTCTGCTTCCATGCCTCAATCTCATGTTAGCCTGGCCGACGGAACAAAAATAATATCCTACATAAATTCAACAAGGTACATGCTCAATTTTTTATAATGCATTTACAAGACCTAATACTTGTTTATAAGTATAAAAAATTACCTATCGAACATTGTATAAAGGGGATTGATCTCGTGATTATTGTTATTTTCAAACGACAATGTTTTATCGCATTTCAGCCTGAGAAGACATGTCGAAATTATCACATTACTAATTACAAGGTTTGTTTATAAGCGTAGAAAATTATGTTTTACAATATATAAGCTAGACTCGATTTCACTGCAGAAATGCAACTGCAACAATATACAAGTCTCATCAGACAAAGGGAAGTTCGGCCCCCAACGTGGCCGAGTTTTCGTCAAGGGGTCCAAGCTTAATTACATTGGACCTTATCAAGGTAAACTATTTGCTCCACTTCAGCCCATCGTAAATGTCAGAATAACAAAGCCGAAAGTGGAAAACTTTGTTTTTGTTGTTTTTACACAATTTAATGTTTAAATTCAAAATTCCATACCCACCCAAGTATAAAGACATTGTGGGTGACTAATCTTGAACCCAAACCTGGAGGGCAAATGGCTAGTTATTCCCTTCTGTGGTATTTCGAATTCGAACTTTCTGAGTCACCAAATTTATAGGGCTAGTTGTGCTTGGCTCTATACTAGTTGTTGCCTGTGGATACGATGAAGAATTGACTCTCGATATATATATATATATATATATATATCCTTAGTCATAGTAATATAAGCACAAAAAATAAACTCGAGGTGTAACTTCGCCTATAATTTATGTGTCCATGATCTTCACATATTATAGTAATAATTTTCCTGCAGAAGTACAATTTTTTGACTGTTTAAACTTCTATGTTTATGCTTACGTTGCAATTTTTGGCAGCCGGATATTTCTGCGCCAGGAGTTGACATTCTCGCGGCGTGGTCTCGAGTCGCTCCCGTATCGCAAACATTAGGAGATCAAAGATTAGTGCCGTATAATATAATCTCAGGAACATCTATGGCTTGCCCTCATGTCACTGGGGTTGCAGCCTACGTGAAGTCGTATCACCCTACTTGGTCTCCTTCTGCTATCAAGTCAGCACTCATGACAACCGGTAAGTCCCGATTACACATTTCATAATTTATCATATTGAGACCGGAATTCGTTACGCTCTCCGAATTTTACATATAAACGACCCGGGATGTTTCTAAGTTGGCAGTCGAACCACATTTTTAAAAATATTGATTTCCTTATTGCAGCTTCCGGAATGAGTTCAAAAAAGACTCGTGAAGCCGAATTTGCATTCGGTGCGGGACATGTAAATCCTCTAAAGGCCATAGATCCGGGCTTGGTTTATGATTTGGAGCCGACTGATTACATCAAATACTTGTGCGGGCAAGGGTATGACATGTACGATTTGCAGCAAATTACGGGCGAATTCAGTAGATGTTCGGATACAGGCTCGTCGAACATCTGGGACCTAAACTACCCTTCCTTTGGCCTCTCAACTTCTGGTAATAAGACGTTCGTTAGCCGTGTTTTCTCGAGGACATTGACCAACGTCGGATCGCCGAGGAGCAGATATAACGGCACGGTGGTTCCCGCTGTAAAAGGACTTAAGATTCGAGTGACTCCGAAAATCCTAAATTTCAGCTCTGTGGGCCAGAAACTCTCTTTTAAGCTAACAATTGAAGGTAATATAACTAGCTTGGCCTCCACGTCTCTGGTTTGGACAGACGGTGTTCACCATGTTAGAAGCCCTATCACCGTGTTTCGTCTGTCGTCTTAAGATCTTCAATTTTGGCAAATGATGTAATAAATATTAGCAGAAGAAGCACATGTCGGATTTATCAATCGATCGTTTGAAATTTGTGAGATTTTTGTGTTTCTTTGTTACACATTGTTTAAATAAAGCTTTGCTTAAGAAAAGGACTTGCTCGCGGTCATTAAATTGAACCCAACAATCTTCTACTTGACATTATTTCTCTTGCTTTCAAAAAAATCAGGCGAGCACATCGAACCACTAGTCCTACCCATTATGATACTCATGTATAATTTCTATAAGCAACACAAAATCTTAAAACAATCTATTGATATATTTTTAACACTTATAAAAAAATTTGTTACATTTGCCGGTAGCACTATAGTAAATCTCAACATAGCCAACACGAATCTTTTCTTACCTTTCTAATATGCGTTTCTACCTCTCTCACCACATTTGCATCTTTTCTAGGTAGAGACTTTTTAACAAAAATTGTTATTGATGTTGATAAGTTGTCAAGTTAGCTACTTCACCTGCTCTCCATGAGCAACATGGTGCATTTTAATTTTTATGTTTTGTAGTATCATGGAGCCTTGAATAAAAATCTAAATTTACCGAAAAAAAGAACACAACTTCCTAATGTGCCTAAGAGACCCATATCTATATCTTTTGAGGACAGACCCAGATTTTTATAGTTAAAAAAAAAATAAGAATCCGGGTTAACTTTGTTAGAATTTTATATCCAACACTTGTAAATTGGGCCCAACAACTTTTCACTTTTGATATGAGATTCTCCACCAAGCCTCCTCAAAAGAAGTTTATCGAAGTAAAGTTTGCACGAGCTTGACACTATCTCTCGTACTTTTTAAGGGGTTGTACGAGCACAAAGAGCCAATACCATGTTAGCATCTTCATATCCAACCCAAAGTCTTAAGACAATGGATAGATGAAATTTTCATACTCATCGATTGTGTTCCAATAACTTTCCACTTCCGATGTAAAATTCTTCAACAAGATGAACGTTCTAACATAATGGGCAGTATCAGCACACCACCATGTTTAATATACAAATGATCTTGAGCATCCAAAAAGTGGAGATAATCATCACTGATCCTAGAAAACAACCTCTTTCCCAAGCTTTTCATTGTAGTATCATGAAGCTATACAAGAATGTGTTCAACTTTTTCCCAAGAAGTTGTGCAAGTCGATTGGTTCTCTCTTTAGCCTGGTATTCGGTCATCTTAGTTTCTTTATCAGGTCAAGATAACTTATTCGGTTAAACATCCTTCCGACTGAATGCGAACCTGGACCTGTCACAAAAATTTTGTAAAATTAAACCCTTCATTTGTTAGTCGCTGACTACATGGGACAGCATGACAAACCATACTCTTAGACATCTGGTTCAACCGTAGTGCAGGAGAAAGCTTTTCCGCAAATGTAGATCCCTTCCTACAGAACCAAACATAAGAGCAATTTGGAATAAGGAACGACACGGCATGACCAAAGAGTTTACAGAAACCAAAACACGAAGCTTTATTCAGACAGTATTCATCACGATTCACGACTGATACTTCTCATCTATCGAGAACAAGGTATGGTGCATTCATAGGAAAATACAAAAGATATTCACCCAAAAATATCCAGACCTAGTAGCATTTAATATTAAGCCCATTTGGACCACCTCTCATGGCCTCAAGGCTGTCCCGGGAAAAGATCGCTACGTGAAGACAAAGGCACAAATATGATAGACCCCACCACAATCGCCTGCTTACTATTTGGGAGCATATGAGTCCCACTAGCATATCACAAGAAAGATGCCAGGAAGTTGTTAGCCGGCTCATAATATTCTTTATTCTTTTTTTTTCTTTTGCTTACACATGTATAGTTTTGATTATATATTTTGTACGCTTATACAGAAAAAGTAAGTAAGAGAAAATGAGGATAATTTTTCTTCCCAACTGGGTCTTCTTCTTCCTTGCATCCTTACTCTCTTTTCACCCTTAAATCTTGATCCAAAGCTTCGATTCTCCAAATATTGACATGGTATCAGAGTAGACAAACTAGATCTACACTTACTAAACCCCAAGATCAGCCATGGCTTTGACTCCCGAAGAAACCACCCCTTCCTCTTGAACCACGGACGAAACTAGTCCATATTACTTCCACTCTAGCGAGACACCAACTCTGGTTCTTGTTTCACCCCTGCTCAATGGCTCTAACTTCTACTCATGGAGCAAGTCCATGCTCCTCACCCTGGGATGCAAAAATAAGGATCAATTCATTGATGATTCTGTCAAGCCACCGCATCGCAGTGATGCTCAGTTCTCGGCCTGGAAGAGATCCAACAACATGGTCCTCAATTGGATCATCCGATCTGTGGAACCATCTATTGCCCAGTCACTGCATCGATTCGAGAACGCTGGACATGCTTGGAGTAACCTCAAATAGAGGTTTGGGCATGGTGATGCCGTGCAGATCAGCAACCTTTTGAAAGAGATTCACAGTTTCCATCAAGGTGCGTTGTCTGTTACAAATTACTTTACCCAGTTTCAAACTCTTTGGGACCAACTAGAAGAGCTACAGCCTATACCAAGCTGTGAATGTGCCAAGAAGGAAGATGAAGATCTTGATGAAACATGTGAGGCCATTCGTACTGTTAGAGGTTATTATGACACTAATCAGATTATTCGTTTTCCTAAGGGGCTAAATGATAATTATGCTAGTGTCAGATCACAGATTTTGTTAAGTGATCCCCTGCCTTCGTTGACCCGAGCTCTTTACTTGGCTCATCAACATGAACAGCAGTCCTTGTTACCTGCACAAGCTGCTCCTATGACTCACGGATCTGTTCAAGAATCTAGCACTTTTGCTGCTCAGGGGGCTGGTAATTATAAGAGAAATTGGAATCCCAGTTGGAACTCGAATGGTAAGAAGCCTCAATGCACTTATCAAAGACTTCGCATTTATCTGAAGCAAGAATTGTATTTGTTGTATTTCTGAACGGGGATATGCGTACCCTTGGTGCTTGAGCCTAGCTGTCTCTTCTGCTTCGCTTAAGAACTTCTATTTCTCAAAATGCATTTCCATGGGTGATGGCCTCTCATTTGGGCCATTTCTTGTCCTGCACCACAATGAGGTTTCCTGATGTTGGTTTCTTGCAGGACAAAGGTGTTCTCCTTACAACTTATGATATTGTCCGTACCAGTTTCAAATCACTGAAAGGGTATGATAACTCTGTCGATGACGAAAAGGATGGTTTCACTTGGGATTATATGTTTCTTGATGAGGTATTTATACCTGCATTTTCTCTGTTTGTTGTGATTTTTACTCTCCCTTTTATATCTTTAACATCATCAGCAGCTCTGTTATTACAGAGATAAATCTATATCAGAGGAATTCGGAATACTTGCTGCTTCTGTATCGTACGGAATGCAACAACCGGGGTGCATTTGCAGTGTCCGAAGTCTATATATTAAGTCCTCTTGCTTTTTCTGAGAGAAGTGTAGCTTCTTTAGCTATACTGGCACCTGTGTGGGAGTTGGACTTTTTGGAACAAAAACAAATGCAAATGGATCTATTTGACACCCTTATACTGATTTTACCAAATCATATTATCTGTAAGGGCCATTCTCTGATGGCATGTTAAGTTACTATAGAGACAGAATTTGTAGGTCATAATGCATCAAATCCCAGTATTACAATTTAATCACTCTCGACCGAGCTACTATCTTGCTGGATGTGGAGATGTAATAGACATAAGACAGAATTATATATGCCTGCGGGTGACTAGGAAACCACTCAATTTGAAGAAGTCAAATGCATGTGTTGGACTGTAGGGCTTAGGGCCAGACCATTTGCGGTGAATAAGCTACTCTTTGTGAAACTATTGACAAACCTGTTTCCATGAGATGCTTTTAAACAAGATAGATTATGGAATAATTTAACTCTTTGTTATAGTTTGCAAGAAGGGTTTGCTTGGCCGCTCATAAGACTTTGCGATTTTGGAAGTTATATATTTATAACAGTTGTTCAAAAAATTTACAGGGGCATCTTATAAAAAACCCATGTACACAAAGGGCCAGAAGTTTGCTTGAGATACCTAGTGTTCATCGCATTATCATTAGTGGAACACCAATTCAGAATAATCTTGAGGTACCACTTCCTCTACGTATAGCATGCGGGTCCTCTATGCACATCAACATGTGCATAAGTTAAATATAAGCTACTTCATTTCTGTTTCCTCAACAGGAACTTTGGGCTCTGTTCGGCTTTTGTTGCCCTGGACTACTTGGTGATATCATGTGGTAAATTCATTTTTTGTATTATTTTAAAGTGTACTTTGTCTCTGTGTTGTTTGGTTGCCTAAAATTTGACTTAACTTTCAGTTTTAAGGAAAAATATGAGGACTACATCCTTTGGGGGAATGAAAAAAAGGGCTTCTGATAGGGAGAAGCGCATTGGTTCAGCTGATGCAAAGGTTTGAATGTCGATATCTGAGCTCACTGCTTTTATTCAAGCATGTGATGTTGATTAGATGGAAACATCAGAGAATGACTTATGCCTTACCTACAAGCATGTCTATCATGTGCATTGCATGTGAAATAGATAATTTTCTTGTCAATTGAGTTGGTCTTTCGAGCGTTTCTGCTGGTTGAGAGAAATGCATGATATCATATTTGCTTTATAAAGCTATGAGTAATTGGATTGAGCAGCTTGAAAATAACATTTCGACTTTAGATTTAGAAGTATCATACTTCAACTACATTGATGATTCTTTATAACTGCTTTATTCTGTATTGTCTATGCACCTGGATATTCATGATTCCATTTCCATGATTACTTTGCAGTCTGAGAAGTTGTCTCTGTATTTAATTACATCATGAGATTCTTATCTAGCTTTGTTTTTAACTTTTTTTCTTTTGCTACATTGATTTAACATGATTTTTAATTCTGGAAGCTACTACATCTGTAGGATAAGATTTGTAATCAAATATCTCTTCTTTCTCAATATTGGTTTGAAGTATTTAAGGAGGACAGTGATGCCAAGGATTCTAAACTTTCCAAAAAGAATGAGATCGTTGTGTGGCTAAGACTAACTGAATGTCAGGTCAACTTTGGTGTTTTTGCAGTTGATTCAATTTCATAGCTAACCCGCTTTGGTAATTTCTAAATTAAGGTGGAATCTATGTCCTTGGTTGTAGAGACAACACTATGTAGCCTACTTGAAGAGTGAGCCTGTGTCATCTGCATTTGGTGGTTCCCCATTAGCTGCGCTCACGGTATCTTATTTTCATTTTAACTGTTAACTGTTCTATTCAAGCGATTTGCTTATAGAGTTGTTCCTATTCAAATATTTATATTTCTTTTTTCTCAAGTACAGTCCATCATAATTGTGACATACTGCAAACCATATACTAATATTTAAGTTCTTCAAGCCACTGAACAGAACTCCTTGTGCTGTCTTCCCCTTGTCATTTTTATGTACAAGCCAATCAGCTAGGTCCATTTTGTATATGCTTCTCTCTTATGATATTTAAGTATATTAAGTACTTGAATCGACTGAAAACAACTTTTTACCGTGTCTTTGTCTTCTAGTCTCTTTTGATGCAGACGCCAACCAGTTGGTTCGATTTTGTTTCATTTCACCTCAATTATCCGTTTGGTAGTCCAATTTTCATCTGTTTTGGTGTAACTCACTTCCCTTCCACTAAATTAACACTACTGATGCTACTGCAATTATTATTTCATTGTTTTCACTTGGAGCAGATACTGAAGAAAATATGTGATCACCCACTTCTCTTGACAGAGAGAGCAGCTAAACATGTATTAGAAGGAATGGACAAGATACTGAAGCAGAAAGGTGCTAGTCTGGCAAGAAAAATGGCAATGAATATAGCTGATTCCGCTGATAAAGATGCTTTTCAGGAAAAGCATGATAGTGTTTCGTGCAAGATATCTTTTATAATGTCACTCTTGGTGAGAGTCCAAGCCTCTGGCTGTCTTATTCTTTCGCCCATCCCTGCTGATAAACATTTGTTTTAATGGTGATTGCCAGTAGGATAATTTAATTCCACAAGGGCATTGCATTCTCATCTTCTCACAAACTCGGAAGATGCTGAATATTATACAGGTTGGTTTCATTCACTAACTTGTAAGTTCTACCATTGGAACCTAATGAATCTGGAAACGATGACTCACCAAATATTGCTAATTCTACAGTTTACATATCAGAGCTGAGTAGTTGTCAAAGTTATCTTTAATTTCTCAATCTAATTCCTTGCTAAACAGCTCTCTTGCTTCTTATGAAGCCAAGTGAATTTTTCTGATCTTTTTCTGCGTTTGTTCTTGTTCGTCGCAACTTGAATCTTTCACATACTATCTGTTCGTGGATTGTTGTTTTGCACAGGCTTCCCTATTATCAAATGGTTATAACTTTCTACGTATTGATGGTACAACTAAAGCTAGTGACAGAGTAAAATTTGTTAACGTAAGTGCCTTGCATCATGATTTGGGTAATTTATTAAAATATCTAAAATTTGGCGATAAACTTGAATAATAGTTCTTTTAGGACTTCCAAGAAGGTTTCGAGGCCCCAATATTTCTCCTAACATCAAAAGTTGGTGGCCTTGGCCTTACGCTGACAAGAGCAGATCGGGTCATTGTGGTAGATCCTGCTTGGAACCCAAGGTGGATGTCTTTTGCTTGTATTGAGAAAGATTGCAAATTCCGAGTAAGTAATGTTGCATTTATCAACAGATTCTTTCAGCAGGTTTTAATTTTTTCACACTGCATAGTTGGTGTGGGCAAAATTCCTCTCCATTAAAATGCTGAATAGTTTCCACATTGTTAGTTGTAACATGGAATCAGAGTCGATTGCTCCTACGACCGTGACTCATTGTTTTCCTCTCACGATCTTCCCTAAGTGTGTGCAAACTTCGGCCCGACAGTCTTCGGTTGAGGAGGCATGTTGAGATTACGACTAGTGTGTTGACCTTGTTTATAAGTGAAGATGGGCAATGAAAATACTTTCTACAGCAAAAAATCTACTAGTCAGTGCTTCTGGTGCCATATAGTTTCTCTCAGACAGGATAATTCTCTTTGCTTTTTAAGAAACATCTCTTCTCTTTCTGTTCATCATTTGCTCATCGTGAAGATTGTCACTGTCACATATCATCGGAAAGGAAGCTACAGAAAATGCAAGTGTTTCTGGTGTATTTATAGATTCCCAGGATGATGTGATTTTGTTTTATTCTTCCTTTAGACGCTAGTTTCATGTCATTTTTAACAATGTTTATTTTTTCTAACATGTATGTGCATGCTATTGTACTCATGACAGCACTGACAATCAAAGTGTTGATCGCGCTTATCGAATTGGGCAAACGAAGGACGTCATTGTCTATAGATTAATGACATGTGGAACTGTTGAAGAAAAGATATACAGGCAACAGGTAAATGCCCTCTTCTTGTTTTCCAGTGTTCCAATTTAATTGTTTTGAATTTGAAGAGTTTATACAGATCTTCTAGCATCCCATAACCTGCTCTCTGCCTTTGTCCAACAAATGTTCTAGTTCATTTTTGGACAAGCAGCCTGTGTCTAACGCCAGCAATTTTTTCTTTTTAAATTTCATGGTTAGATCTTTAAAGGTGGGCTCTTCAAATCTGCCACAGAGCACAAAGAACAAATTCGATACTTTAGCCAGGAGGCAGGTTCACCTCGATGAATACTGGTACGAGCAGCGGTGCTACGAAGGTTGTAGCGGTGCGCGGTGGGACTCGAAGGCTTCTTGTCTTTTCATCCTCGCGCCGTCTTGATGAACTACGATAAAACTAAATAAATGTAAATAACTTGTTCTTATTTCTTGGCTGAATAAACCCTAGGCATCGTGGCATTATATAACCAAACGATTATATCGGAATAGGAAAATACCTATTAGGACTTGACTACTGAATTGGAAAATGCTACTAATAAAATAGAAAATACCAATAAAGATAAATAGACTCCTAAATAAGACTCTTCATACGTAACATTTCCCGTGCCTTCGCGAGACAGCTCGTCCTCGAGCTGGCAATCCGAATATGCGTGCTAGCCCGGCTCGTCGGTGTCATTGATCGTCCCAACCCCGTCCACCCAGTCCTCAGCCTCAATGTAGAAAAGGCGCTGACAGCGATGTCCTCGCACATACTTCTCGTCGCAATGATAGCACAACCCCTTTCGCTCTCGATCAGCTCTCTCCGTCGGAGACATACGACGGATAGTTGGTTCCGACGAGTTATTCGCAGTCGCGACGCTTCCCGACGAGGGTGCAGTAGTCTTGGCAAGTGTAGTCGGTAGATTAACAATACCCATCCGGCGCTCATAGGCTCGGGCCAGGCTCATAGCATCTTGAAGGTCGACTGAATTTTGGAGCTCGACATCAGTGCGGAGCGGGTTGGGAAGTCCGGACATAAACAGATCGACTTCTTGTGCTGTCATGAGAGGATCTACTCGGCAAATCAGGGCAAGGAATTGCTCCTGATATTGATCTACCAACCCTTGACAAGTTAATTTGGCTAGCTCGCCCATCAGGTTGGTTCGGGATGGTGGTCCAAATCTTTGGTGGCATAAGTCGACAAAAGCTGCCCATGACGGCGTTTCTGAATGTCGTTCCAACTGGTAGAACCATTGTTGCGCAGTGCCAGCCATATGGAACGAGGCTAGATAGACTTTGTCATCCTCTGCTGTGCGTTGGCCTCGGAAGAATTGTTTGCACCGGTTAATCCACGCTAAGGGGTCCTCCTTGCCATCGAACTTGGGAAACTCCAATTTGTAGTACTTCGGAACGCTTGTTCCCCTGCTCGAATTAAACGAATTCGAATTAGGGTTTCAAAATCAGCCCCTATCTTCTCTTCCTTCCTCCGGATAATAATTTGCGTTTCGAGCATATCCCCGCTCCTTATTGTTATTCCGATAAGGCGGTGTCTGAACATCTCGAGACTCTGCGAAATGATTATCGGCTGGTTGATGCCCCGAGTAATCACGCGGGTTCCCGTTGCCACCGTAAGGCGGCGGCTGCCGTACCCTAGCAGAGTTGGTACCCGGTCGGTACCCATAAGTCCCAGGCTGTGGGCCAGCTTCCCTCCGAGGTGCTGGTGTTTGCGCAGACGCACAAACAGCTGCGTGAGAGCCCGCTGGTGTATTATCCGCTGGCAGCAGTGGGTTCACCTGAACCCAAGTCGACGCCTGGACTCCGGCTGGACATGGTCCTGGCGGCGGGGGAGGAGCCCAGGACTGGGCATGGTCGGCCATCGGTGGGGTCTCGACAACAGTGGTGAGATCTGGGCATTAGCGGTCGTCGGTGGTGGAGTCCAAGCCGGACCTTGGGTTTCTGTCAGGGGAGGTCCCGACGATGGCGAAAGTGGCTGCAGAGCCCAAGTCAACGTCTGGGTTGCTTTGGGGTTAGTTCTCGACAGCGGGAAGGCGGGTGACGCCACCAGAGGTGGCAAAGTTGGCTGCACATGGGCTTGCTCCGAGAGTGGTCCCGCCGGTGGTAGGGAAGGCTGACCAAGGTTGCCCTTCAGATTTGCTTCAACGGCCATCAGACGCTTCCCCAAGCCTCCGATCTGCACGGTGACCTTCTCCAGGGCTGCTAGGATCTGGGCGAGTGTGGCAGTCTCGCTGGAGAAGTCGTCGGAGTTGTCGCCGGAGCTCGACATGGCAGCGGACAGCGGTGGCTCTGATACCAAATTGGTACGAACTGCGGTCATACGTAACAAGACAATGATTCTCTTTCAATCAAGATTGATGTTGCTTGTTGATTCTCTTTTTAAAACGATATGGTTTCTCTAGGATCGGCGGAAGCTGTTCAGCCTTCCAAAGCAAGGTTTCGATATATCAGTGACGCAACAGCAGCTTCACGAGGAACATGACAGCCAGCATAAAATGTATGTCGCGAATATGTGCTTCGCATAAGTAGACAGATCAAAGAAATGCATCGTGAGTTTTGTTTCATAGGAAGAAGAATCTTAGGCATAATGAACTTATTCACTTCTTCCTTTTCCAGGAATGAGTCCTTGGAACGACATATAAAGTTCCTGGAGACAATAGGTATAGCCGGAGTGAGTCATCATAACTTGGTCTTCTCAAAGTCGGCACCTGTACAGGCTGTGACAGAAGATGAAGCAGAAGAGATAAGGTTATAATTCCTTTCCCTTCAGAAAATGGTAGTTATACCAAGTATATTTCTGGTGTATATGATGTGTCGGATCTTTCTGTACTTCTTCCATCTGTCACGGGTCAGCCGATCTGTTCATTCTGCTATGTGCCTGATATTTTGATCTTTCTGTAATGCATCCAAGTGCATTTTTGCTTATTTCCTTTTATTTTCTTTATTCTACAATTTAACGATTTATGTATTGCTTTCATTGTATAATACATACGATACATTTATACTCATTTACACAGGAAACAATTGCACCGACGAAGGAGGGAATCAAGGAGCACAATCGAAGATCAGTTGTGGCTGCAGTAGTCGGCGAGGATCAGCTGTAGCAGTTGGAAAGAATCCTTGGTGGCAATCACTAGCTCGCTGGTAAGGATTCTAACATGGTATCAGAGCCTAAAATCTCTAAAGATTCTCTCCTTTTTTACACTAAACCAATATGTTTGCCCACCAAACTCCTGCTCTCCCGAATCATTTTGCTCCATTTTGCTTACATTATTCAAAAACCTATTTTTGCCAATTACATCTTATGCCGGCTTGGATTGAGTTGATGCTACTTGGTCACGCTATGGTTCATCCGTTGAGATTACTACATCACTAGCTGCGAGTGTGGTGGACTAGTTTATAATTGTAAAATATCTACATACTTACTTAACTTAAGCTTTTGGGTATGGCCCCCCATTGAAAGCACGAGAGGCAATGTCAAGTGCGTGCAAACTTCAGCCCAATGGGCTTCGTTTTAGAGGGCATGTTGGAGAGAATCCAACATCGGAAGTGGCAAGTAGGATGGGCTGGTTTATAAGTGTGAAAGATTCTCCTACTCACTACCTTAAGATTTTGGTTAGGATTTAGAAATTCCTATAGTTTGCACGGGCTTGACATTGCCTCTCGTGCTTTCAAAGCGGGGTCGTACGAATTGGTCTCGTTACAGCAATTGGCTCTGATACCATATACGAATTTTCATATCCTGTCCGAAACCTTAAGGCAATGAGTAAGGGGATCTTCCACGCTTATAAATCAACCTAACCCACTTGTAACTTCTGATGGGGGATTCTCTCCAACACTTCGGTCATACCCAACTGCACTGAATGTGAACACACACTCTCAATCTGAAGTACTCCTTGTGGTATTAGGAAGGGGAAAAATATCTAGAGGCTCCAGTAGGGCAATGTGGTCCACGGTTTTCAGTAGAATGGCCACCACTACTTGAGGTTCGTCTGCCGTAGCATTCCCCCTACAGCCACCCGTACGAGAGCCAAAATTGGCAAAGAGAACCAAATCAGTTGTGACGGCAGCAGATCTGCGAAGGTTAATTTTCTTCGTTGAGAGGAAAGGCTTGTAGATCCTTGAGGGAAATTGGTTCATGACAAGCTTCAATAGCTCAGGAAAATGGTCAATAATCATCATCGAGGCTGTTCAGGATGCTCTCGACTAAATATTCATCTGTAATAGATTGACCAAATTCTCCCGGTTGGTCGGTGATGGCTTTGGCACGCAGGAGATAGGAGTCAATTGACTCGGAGCCTTTCAGCAGATCATAGAGAGAGGTCTTTAGGCACTTGGCAGATTGGCCAACAATTAATCTCGTCAGAGCAATAGCTCTGAAACCATGTAATGGAATCAATTGATTCATTAGTTGATTCATATGATACATTTATACTCACTTATGTAGGAATCAATTGCAACAACGAAGGAGAGAATCAAGGAATAAAATCCGAGATCAGCTGTCAGAGAGGATCAATAGTTGGCGAAGATCAGCAGAGATAGTTGGCGAGAATCATATACAGCAATCACCAGCTGGTTGGTAAGGAGAATTGAGATTTCCTCATCATACAATACCATCTTACATCACTTCTATTTTAAATGTCAATATTTGGAGAATCGTAGCTTTGGATCAAGGTTTAATGGTGAAAAGAGAGTAAGGATGCAAGGAAGAAGAAGACCCAGTTGGGAGGAAAAATTATCCTCATTTTCTCTTACTTACTTTCTCTGTACAAGCGTACAAAATATATAACCAAAACTATACATGTGTAAGCAAAAGATAAAAAAATAAAGAATATTATGAGCTGGCTAACAACTTCCTGGCATCTTCCTTGTGGTAGGCTAGTGGAACCCATATGCTCCCAATTAGTAAGCAGGCGATTGTGGTGGGGTCCACTATATTTTTGCCTTTGTCTTCGCGTAGCAATCTTTTCCCGGGACAGCCTTGAGGCCCATTTGACGTTGAGCCCATGAGAGGTGGTCCAAATGGGCTTAATACCCCCCCCCCCCCCCCCCCCCCCCCCCCCCCCCCAAAAAAAACAAGCTGGAATGTGGGGATCACACATTCCAAGCTTGAGAATAAGTTCTTGATGGCGAGAGGAGGACAACCCCTTTGTGAATACATCTGCGAGCTGAAGATCGGTGGGGACATGAAATGTCTTTAGAAGCCCACGTTGAATCTTCTCTCGAAAACATGGCAGTCCACTTCAATGTGCTTGGTGCGCTCGTGAAATACCGGGTTTTTGGCGATGTAGATGGCGCTTTGATTGTCGCAAAACAACAAGGCAGGACCTGTGTTGGGCACTCGAAAATCATCAAGTATGTAACGTAACCACTGAATTTCTTTTGTGATAGAGGCCATGGAGCAGTACTCTGCCTCCGAAGACGAGCAAGACATGGTATCTTGCTTCTTGCAATGCCAGGAAATAAGGGAGTCACCCAAGAAAATAGAAAAACCCGTGAGTGATCTGCGACATGTAGGACAACCAGCATAATCACTGTCACAATAGGCTTTAAGTTGAGAATTAGATGTTGCAGAGTAGAAGAGGTCTGCACCAAGACAGCTTTTGAGATACTTAAGGATGCGATGAGCCGCCTTGAGGTAAGCATCAGTGGGACAAGAAAGGAATTGACTCAGCTGTTGCACAGCATAAGTGATGGCTGGACGAGTTTGGTGAGGTAAATGAGACGGCCAATAAGACGTCTGTAGGTGAGGACGTGATCACCTCATCTAGATCAAGGTCCCTATCATCATCATCGTCGAGAATTGGTCCATCATCTAATGGAACTCCTAAAGTAGGTTCAAGCTTGAGGTTCATTTATGCAGGAGTAGTAACTGGTTTACATCCCAGAAAACCAGAATCACAGAGAAGCTCAAGGGTATATTTTCGTTGACAGACATGCAAACCAGAGGAATTCTGAGCAATCTCTAATTCAAGGAAATATTTAAGATGACCAAAGTCTTTAATCCTCAAGTTTTGGTGTAGAAAAATCTTGACAGCATCAATTGCAGAGATATCAACTCCAGCCAACACGATATCATCAACATATACAAGAAGAATGGTGAATTGAGAATCTTCACCCTTGGTGAAGAGAGAGTGATTTGAGGAAGACTGACGAAAACCAAAAGTGAGTAGGAGTGAGCTCAGCTTGACAAACCATTGACGACTGGCTTGTTTCAAGCCATAAAGAGACTTTCGGAGGCGACAGACCATCCCACGATGCGTGGGGTCAAGCAAGAGACCAGGAGGAGGTTCCATATATACCTCCTCTAACAAATCACCATTCAAAAAGGCATTATTAACATCAAGTTGGTGCATATGCCAGTGATTCTGAGCAGCAAGGGCAAGGAGAGTTCGCACAGTGGTTAACTTGGCCACTGGTTAGAAGGTATCCAAAAAATCAATGCCAAAAGCCTGTGTATAGCCTTTGGCAACCAGCCTGGCTTTATGTCTCTCTACTGTCCCATCTGTATTATGCTTTACTTTGAACACTCACTTATATTTAACTGCCTTCTTCCCTGTAGGTAATGGTACTAGTTCCCAAGTTTGGTTTGAATGTAGAGCATCAAGTTCATCTGCCATGGCTTTAGTCCAACAATCATGTTTAATGGCTTCAGTGTAGGTTTTTGGTTCTAAGGCAGCAAGGACACTTAAGGAAAAAGATCTATGAGCAGCAGAAAAATGATCAAGACAGAAAAAAGATGTAAGAGGATTGAAGAATATCGACTTGTCCGGATGATGAGTTGGTATGAATACCTGAATTACAGATGTAATCTGTTAAACGGGCTGGAGGATTACGAGTCCTCTCTGACCTTCTGACGGGAACCTCAACAAAGGGGTGGAGCAGGCAATGGGGAAGGTAATTCTGCAGATGGAGGTGTAGGTGGTAGAAGGTGATGTGGTGAGGTTGGAATCTGATCGGGAGGGTCAGGGAACTCGACTAATAAGTCAGTGATGGGACTAGCAGAGGGAAGGACAAGATCAGATGGCAAGTATGGTTGGAATGTAGTCTGGTTATAAAAATGTTGGTTTTGAAAAGGAAAAATATTCTCATAAAAGATGACTTCCCTTGAAAAAATAATTTCATGTGTGGAGAGATTGTAAAGTTTATAACCCTTAATCTGGGTAAATATGCCAAGAAATAAAAAAGGTACAAATCTTGGTTCAAATTTCGATCTCCCAGCAGCAAGAGTTGAAGCATAACATAGGCAACCAAATACCTTAATATGTCTCAGTTTAGGTGGCTGGTTATGCAGAACTTCAAAAGGAGTTTTGTGCTTTAAAACAGTCGATGGTGCTCTATTAATGAGGTATGTAGCATGAACAATACAATCGCTCCAGAAAACCAGAGGTAAATGTGCCTGTATGCAGATTGATCTAGCTACATTGAGAATATGCTGATGTTTTCTTTCTACTCGCCCATTTTGTTGGGGAGTTTGCACACAAGAAAGCTCATGACGAATGCCAGTTTTAACAAAGAAATCAGTCATGTAAAACTCTTTTCCTTGGTCACTACGAATGCACTTAACTTTACAAGAAAATTGTCTTTTAATCATGATGTTCAATGAGATGGCGTGCTTCTCCTTTTTTTGCATTAAATATGTCCATAAAGCTCGACTGTGATCATCAATAATAGTTAGAAAATAGGAATAGCCATCATAAGAGGGAATGATATATTTGCCCCAAATGTCAATGTGAATAAGATCAAAGTTTTGCATTTCTGTTGTTTCACTAATTGGAAAGGGAAGATGCCTATGTTTGGCTAAATGACAGACTTCACAGGGTATAGGTACTAGGGTGTCTATGGTTGGTTCAAACTATTTCATGGACTGCAATTTTGAAGTAGGTAGGTGTCCTAACCTGCTATGCCATAGTGCTAAATCATTATGAATAAGCTGAAGGCTTGCCATGGTTTTAGGATGTTGTGATGGTCTGTGTAGAAGGTAGAGTCCCTTGGTCAAATCAGCTTTACCAATTATCTTCCGGGTAGTAAGGTCCTAGATAAAACACGAATCAGCTGTAAAGTGAGCCACACACGAAGAGGATTTGAGCAATTGACTGATAGACAAGAGATTGAAGGTAAAATGAGGGACATGAAGCACGTTTCTGAGAATTAAAAATTTAGAAAGTTGGACAGTTCCTATATGATTAGCATGTACTCTAGAACCTGTGGGTAAGAGGATATGTGTGTCACTTAAAATCTGAAAATCGAGGAACAAATCAAGAGAACAACAAATATGATCTGTGGTTCCACTATCAACAATCCAAGTCTGATTAGTAAAGGAAGAAAAGGACCTTATAAGAGAAGTGATAACTCTACCTGATGTGGAGGGAATGACAGATGAGGTAGAGTGAACCTGATGAGAGTGACTAAATAAACTACCTGGAGATGGCTTGGTATTACCAGAGGGGAGGGTGGATTGTTGTAGGATGGACATGAGGCTAGAACATTGCTCTGCCCTCAAACACAACTTAGAGAGTTCCTGAGAAATCTCAGTTGTACCTCGTCGAGAATTAGGAGTTATCACATTGGCCATTCGTGGGTTAGCTTGATACCCTGGATCTCGAGTGGGAGATCTAAACTCAAAACCAGGTAGGTAACCATATTTCTTATAGTACTTATCAACAGTATGACCAAAGAGGTTGCAAAATTATCAAACACCTTGGTAATTACATTGTCACGGACTGCACTAGGACATCCAAAACAACATAGAATGCACCAGAACAGTTCCGAAACTGAAAGCTAAGAATCACATATAAAACCTGAAGGATGTCCTGCAACTCGGACCCACGAGCTTTTGCCGAAGTCCCAAAGTATCTACAAACAGAAATGGCGGTTGTAAGGTTACCGAAAAAACACAAAATGACCACTCGAAAACCGAAAGAGAAAGGCCCTCACTCACTCTCTAGTCATTCCAGAAAGACCAACAATTGACAATTCTCTGATCCAATGAGAGAGCAGGGTTTTGGGGGCCACGACTAATGCCCTTCTGATCAACCTTGAATGGAACAATCCAGCCAAAAACCCGCAAATCTGCGAAAAAAAAAACTGCAGAAGCTCAACTAGACAGAACCAATTTATGTAAGAGAATTGGCAAGAACTGCATTGTCTTCCTCAAACCCATATCGTCTCCTAGAATTCCACCCTTCCCCTGACAATGCAATGACCAAAGCCATCGCAGCCCTTCGCGCTGATGAGGATAACATCTTCGCGATCTTGCCGGGCAGCTTGAAGGTAGAAACTGGTCCACTCAAAGTAAGGTAATCTTCTTCCACTGATGAAGAAGACGAATCCTTGCACTTTTGTCACTGGAAACTTGGTAATCGTCGCCTTCCTCCTCCTCTTCATCTCTCAAATTACAAGGAAGTGACCGCCCAGCTCAGGTGCCATTTTTGGGTTTCCCTTTGTTCTGCATGTGCCAAGTTTTATTGTTACTTTGTACCCTAGCTTTTTTTTTGGGAAATAGCGGTAGGAATGGCGATGGATAGGGTAGAGTATTGGTAGGACCATGCTCATATCTTAGTCTGGAGAGTTGGACTCATATCCTACCTTCGGCTCTCGAAAAATTTTATTATTAGACTCATATTCTTACCCTCAGGGTCCGCAGGGTCTAAATGCAAGATAAAAAGTCACTTAAGTCGATAAATGTAAACAGCTAAAAAGACATAAAAAGAGGCGGATCACAACTTAATCAAACTTCGAGATTCCAAATGCATAACAACTAAAAAAACATAAAAAATTATAGGTTCCATTATTTTTGGAAGAAGATAAAAAGTCATTCGTGTTAATAAATATAAACAAAAATTCTGAGCTAGTAGCGCCTGAGCTAGAAATTCAAGCAAAAAGGAGGCAGATCACAACTTAATCAAGCTTTGAAGTTTCATTCTTCAAAATGTCTTCAAGCTGGTTCCGTAATACAATAATCATATAATAAATATGTGAAGATTAAGGTCTAATTAGGGTTTATTTAGTGTATAATTAAGGTAGAGTATACAGTAGGGTAAAAAAGTAAGGGTAGGTTATAAATTCATAGGATTTATATCCTACCCTAGACTTCATCTCTAAAAGTGGACCCATACCCATAATCATACCCTACGCTAGACCCAGTCAAAATTAATAGACCCTCGACCCACAAGATAAGGGTAGGATCTGACCCACGGGGTATGGGTATTTCTGCCATCCGTAAATAGTGGGGTCAAACCCCTATATAAATACGAAAAGTAAAAATACAAGTACATCAGAAAAGTACCCTACCCATAACCCAAACTCCTACTTAGAGGGTCGTGCAATACCTCATCCTGATGAATACTACTACTGGCCTCAGAAAAAAGATTTCCTCTCTCGAGGTTGCAGCCGTCGGCCTTAGTAAAATCCTCTCGATGAAAAATCCGGTGGAAAAAACTCGCAAGAGAGAAAGAGCACATTGGCAAGGTCAGAGTAACCCGCCTTGACGTTGATATCGCAAAAACTGATCCCCGTAAATCATCACTGGCCATACGAGTACAACGAGGGAGGCTAACTCCCTGGAAATCATCGAGATATACCTCAAAACAAGAGCCTAAGGGTACATTAGAAATAACATAATCATATGAGATCTCCAGAGGGTGTTTGGAGAGAGCATCTGCCACACGGTTGCCATCTCGCCTGGTATGTATGACATCGATCTCCCAGCTCCTCGTCAGCAACTCCCACGCTCTTAAGATCAAGGTCGACAATGGGTGAGCTCTGTCACCGTCTCGTCCAATGCATAGAATGGCCAGAGCCGAGTCAACCTCCACCTGGACCCGCCAAAAACTCCTCTCCCAAGTCAGCTTAAATCTGAGGACTAAAACCCAAAGCTCCACAGCCAAGGACATACAACTACCAATGCCCTTAGCAAAATTAGATAACCAAAGACCATAAGTTACTAACAATACCACCAGCACTGGCAAGACCCGAGTTGTCTGTTGAAGCTCCATCCGCATTAAGCTTAATAAAGCCCTCCACGGGTCACTACTAAGACACTAGAATCTCACGACGGGGGGGATGGGGTGGGGGTGGTGGGGTAATAGAGTATTCCAGTCTGCCAGGACACGAGCAAATCTCGTACTTGTAAAGTGATAAGGGAAAGGGGTGCCCCGAGGTGGCACCAGGCTGAAAGGCAGAGTCACTCTGCCTTCGTCATAACTACCAATAAGCAGTCACGAAGGTTGTTGCCCATGGTGGGCCGTCCATAAGTTTGGTGGTGTCTGAAATATTAGCCCATAGCCACCGACGAGGATCAGTCTCAGTGCAGAAGTCATGTGGTGGTTGTGGAAGAAGTGAAGCCCACACCATTCTAGAGAACCTGCAATCATGAGATATATGCAATAAAGACTCAGCCTCAGTACCACATCTCGGACGCGCATCAACCTCCATAAAGTGCCTCAATGCCTGCTCTGCGTTTGCCATCAACCTGTAATGGCAAACAACCAAATGAAAAATTGCATCTCTCAGAAACCCGTAAAGCCCAAATTCGGGTCCAGATCGGGTCAGCAGGCGGCATCTCCATATCCCTGCACAAAACTCTATACTTAGACTAAGTCGAGAATCATCCATCCTGAGTGAAATACTTTGCTCATGGTCGTGAGTTATATCTTACCCATATTTTGTGGGTCTAGTTGACTATAACTGTGTATAGGATATGGTATAGGTAGAGTTTGGGGTATGATATGAATGATATAGACCCATGCATTTTATCATTATGCGGGAATAAGGGTTACAAGAACGTGAAATAAATTCGAGACGGATTCAGAGTGGTCATCTCAAGAGCAATCTAATGAATCGTGGTTATGATGTGCAAAATAAAGAATAGAAATGAATTTGGAAGACGGTAGCTTTATTGCGGAAATTAAATAAAAATAAACGCAAAGGAACAATGCAACAGAGATAAGAGATGGAGAGCTTTGGGTTTTTTTATGTGATTTGTGGTCTTGCTAATCCTAATTTCGGTTTATGCTTATATACAAAAACACATCCAACCCCGACCTACTAGCTAAGGCTGTATTTTAGTCGGACTTGATGACTCAAAGTTCATCTTTATCTCTATGCCAATCATAATCAAATTCT
The DNA here is from genome assembly GCA_963995505.1 of Hypericum androsaemum. NCBI lineage: Eukaryota > Viridiplantae > Streptophyta > Magnoliopsida > Malpighiales > Hypericaceae > Hypericum > Hypericum androsaemum. The sequence goes on from OZ023196.1 coordinate 6,346,351, forward strand.
ATCAACTTCATGAAGTCTATCTTCATCAACCTTCAATGCTCATCCAAACTTCCTCAAGCCTACCATCATCAGGTCTCCTTTTGCTTTAGGTCACATCAAACTTCATCCTACTCCGACCTCTCTAAAGAGTTTACATTTGAGAAGAACTCTTGACAACGTCGTATACCCAACTAACTCCAAAGCATGGGGACCAAACTTGAAATCATATCTTCAACCCGGGTGCAGGACACCTCGTGCGAGTATTATCCACACCAAGGTGTGGAAACCTTGTCACTCCTTTATGGGCTTAGGTTACTTTACCGGCTCCCAGGGCACGTGCTACCCTCTTGGCGCCCAAAGCATGGAGGGCACAGAGAGCTCCAAGAGCGCCGAGGGTGCGGGTTTTTTGTGCAACACCTTTGGGCTAGGAAGCGAGCCCCCCGTGCAATGCCTCGAGGTAATATATACGTAGACACTAACGAAGTGGATTTTTGGTCCAATAAAGAGTAAGTAGAGTTGTCGTACCCATAGGGAGAGGGATCTAGGCCACCTATTCGATTCGCAAGTTAGTCTAGGATAATTTGTAAGATAAGTGGTATGGTGTCTAATTACGAAGGGAAGATATGAACAACCTAAACTATTATAGACAAACTTAGGTAGCCAAGAATAGAAATAGTGGGTAAGGCAACCACTTGAATACAACCTCCTAACTAGATTTTTCTTGGGTTCAAGCAGCCCACTCGTTGGTTACCTCAACTTGTGAGTTGTCAACCTCACTCAAGCTTACCTGAGTCACCAACTCTAGCCCTCGATCCTACTCGTCAATTCACCACCCTAAGTACAACTAGGATCTACCCTTCGCTGTCACATACTTCAGATTCCCTCTAGTCAATTAGTTGGTTAGCTCCATGGCTCCCTTTTATGGTCAAGTCCTTCGAGTTTCCACTAGATCAGTTAGCTAAATCATAGGTCCTCAATGATTCCCTCCCGGGAGATTAGAGCTTGGTCTAGTGTATAACACTACCACTCCCCTCTCGAGGTTTTTAGGTGTATTTAAATCCTAATCCTGTATGACCCAACTAAAAGTATTAAGTTTATTGACTAATACACCCATTAAAACTAAAAGCCTATTCAAAACCTAGATCGTTGGGAGCATCCAAGAGCACCCAACCCACACATAACTACACATACATCCACAAACTCAAACTCAACATCAATAAAGTCAAAGCTATAAAGAGAGGATTTAGAAAACCTCAATGTAGTCTTCAAGCCTCCTCCTTCTTTCAACATTCCTAGCTTGCTTCTTAAGAGAGATATATATATATATATATATACACACAAACATGTGGCTAACCTAAAGGTCCAGTCACCCAAATGTCTAGACAAAGTAAATGGGAGGCCTAAAAGGGTGTTTATAGGCCCCCCCATAAAATCCTAAAAGAGCTAGGATGAGTAAGTTAAAATGGTCATTTTTTGGCCCGTCCTAGATTCATTTTCATACCCGTCGTTCGGTGGAAAATCTGCCAGGCAGTGCCCCTGCTGGCTATTTGATGCGCAATAAAGATGCTCATTTTGGGCCACCTTCTACTCCGAATTGGACTTCGACTATTATAAAATGTAGATATTCGACTTAGCTTTCCAATAACACCTCACTTGTCGTCATGTGATGCTTGAGACTTCCTCATTTTGGTCTCATCTCCTTAAGACTTCCTCCGTGTTTGCTCTGAATGGTCCCGAACCGCTCCAAATACCTCAAAAAGACCAAAAACACAATAATTGAGTCCATCCAAGGCAAACAAACCTATAAATGGACAAAAAGACTTAAGACTCGAGGGCTTTAGACATAAAAATCCACAAAAATGATCCATAAATGACATGGTGAATTGAGCATTTTTCACGCTCATTAGACACCTTCCGTTCCCTTGGAACATCCATACATGTATTCACAACCTTACCTCAACCAAGCACATATGCCCTTGACAAGAACTCCCAGCAACGCCGCATGATCAACCAACACCCATGCACTCGATACAGACGTGAGTGTTCGTTGTACGCCCTTGCCCTAGGGTGTGAAGTTCCTCTTGTGCACCCAGTGCACGGGATTTTCCACGCCCACGAGGCAGGGCACGAGTTTTTTTTGCGACCACGTGGTAGGTTGCAAATGGTTTTTTCTTGACCACGAGGTAGGGCACGGACTTCAATTGGTATTTTGACCCCCTTTCCTTTCAAATCTGAAGATGTCATAAAGAACAAAATTTTAGATCTCTGTCTTATCTTTTTATAGCCGAAATAATCAACTCAATTTGATGTCCAAGTCAAAGATATGATTAATCTACCAAAGCTCAATAATTCTTGACGAGGCAATCAACACCAAAATTGGAAGCCTTGTTTTGACCGTCTTTCAAGCCAAATTATGCAATGCCTCTGAGACACTAAATTTGAGATGCAAGTCTTAGCTATCCATTGATGTAAGAGCCACCTCATTCCGAGGTTGGTATCAAAATTTACGACTGATTCACCAAGGATGGGTGTGGCTGCCAGTCATGATTGACCAAAGCTGACAATGGGCGCGGCCGTAGGTACGAACTGCATGGACATATACCTTGAGCTAAGTCTCTCCTCCAATGACGTGGAACTCAACATGGACTTCATGCCAGGCCTCACCTCCATGAGTATGGACTTCAAACTAAGCCTCACCTTCATAGACGTAGACCTCGTGCCAAGCCTCACCTCCATAGACATGGAATACTTATACTAACACTATCCTATTTGGATTCTAGTTAGACCTTACTCAAAAATTTGAGGTACATATACTGATAATATACCAATTATTTAATAGCTAGGGTTAGCACAATTACCCATAACTTGAATCAAATTTCACTAGTACTCCATGAGTCTACAAACTGAATTACGGGTAGGATATGTGATGTGCAGGAGGTAGGAGTGATCAAGAATTGAATCCGATTCATTTTGATTCGCAAAAAACTTGATTTGAGTTTGTCCGAAGATGAATCCAATATGATTTAAGATATTTCCAATTTGTTGATTCAATGATTTACCCAGTTACGATTCAATAGTTGTGGGCTTTATTCATTTTGCTCCCTCCCCGTGTTTCAGCATTTTTGTAAAAAAATTCTAGGTGTCTTACAATAAAAATCCTCCAGCACTGTACTGGAATAGATCTCCAGGATCAAATCCGGTCCCCTGGACTCGCGCACGTATGTTGGTATACCACATCAATTGATGCTTCAGAAATGTTCATGCCAATCGTCAATGAGAAAGTTCAAAACAGGCTTACTGACCAAGTCATTATTAACTCGGGCCAGCACGGAAAGGTTTCATGAGAGCCTTAATCTTTGCGATACCCAAAGCTCGTGTTTCCTTTTAATACATGGGACCTCATGGTAATTCTTGTGGGCCCTCTACCCAATTCCATTTACAGGATATATTTTTGGCCACTAGAGCAATGGTGTAATCTGTAACTACTTGGATGCTTTAGTTGCTACTTGGTGTACCGTGTAACTAGAGTGAACTTGAGTGGTTTGATTGCTGTCTGTGCAATCGACTCTTCCTGTTTTTACTTGTAATTATCATGGTAATTAATAATACTATATATTTTTCAAAAAAATAGTATATGTTATTGAGATAGTTGAATTTCTTTTGATATTTTTAAAAAATATTTAATGCTTAATAACATTATTGGTGTAGTGAACAAGGCAATTTTTTTTGCAGGTAATAAAATTAGGAGTAAATTATTCTCAGGTTCCTAGGGTTTAGTCAACCTAACTCTAGCGTACTTTGGTTTTTAGAAATGATTTTTAGCTCGGCCAGGTTGAATCTAGTCCGGAAGAAGATTTCGATTGTCTGCTTTTAAAATTCAACAACCCTAATTTTATCCTAGTTTAGATTTCTAATTCGAATTATGTTAGAGATGTCGAGAAATTAAAGAGGAAACGATTTGTGGGCTTGTTTCCTATTCTATTCGGACTAGCTTTTGGACTCCTAATTTGACCTAGATAGCTTACTTGATGTACAAGGGTTTGCCTCTATATAAAGGCATGTTACCCTAAGATTTTGTATAGCTTTGTGACTCGGATCCATCAATAAAAGTTCTCTTTTCTCGCCGTGGACGTAGGCACTAGACCGTGTTCTTTGCGCATTTTATTCTCTAATTGCTGAATTCATAACAATTGGTATCAGAGCTTGGGTTGGAGGATGACGGACGACGCGAAGTTTGCTCTTGTGAAGTTCGATGGTTCTTCAAATTTTGGGTAATGGCAAAGGCGTGTCAAGGATCTCCTCGTGCAACAAGGGATGGTCATCGCGCTCTCGGAGAAGAAGCCCGAGAAGATGGAGGAGCAAGAGTGGAAGGAGATGGGGGCCAAGGCGGTGACGATAATTTGCTTGTGCTTGGCGGATGATGTGATGTATCACGTCATGGATGAGGAGTCACCAGCTGAGGTATGGAAGAAATTGGAGGCAAGGTATATGTCTAAGTCTTTGTCGAACAAGTTTTATTTTAAGCAAAGATTGTACGGGCTCAAGATGAAGGAGGGCTCGGATTTGAGCCAACACATTAATGGTTTTAGTCAACTTGTGAGCAACTTGAGAAAGGTTGATGTGAAGTTCGAGGAAGAAGACAAGGTATTGTTGCTGCTGAATTATTTACTTGGCTCCTACGAAAATTTGGTTACAACTCTAACTTGGGGGAAGGAGTCCCTGGTGTTGGAAGATATCACAAGTGCTCATCTAGGGTTTCATCAAAGAAGGAAAATTGGCGATGAACAAGCAGGAGGGCTAGTTATGAGGGGTAGCCATGGTGATCGTAGTGGAGCAAAAGACGGGAAGGAATCCAAGTCGTGGTCAAGGAGGTTCAAAGAAAATTGCTTCGAGTGCAGAGAAAAAGGGCACGTAAAGAAAGATTGTCCAAAAAGAACTCGGGATCGCGAGGAAAAAAGATCAGGTTCCGTGAATGTGGCCTCACATTCGGACGGGTCAGATGGTGATCTTCTTTCTGTTTTGTCAAGTCCAAAGCATTCTGATTCCTAGATTTTGGATAGCGCTTGCTCTTTCCATATGACGCCCAAGAGAGGGTGGTTCGACACCTACAAGTTCGTTGATTCAGGTATGGTGACTATGGGTGATGGTTCTACTTGCAGAATTGCTGGCATAGGTGATATCCAAATCAAGATGTGAGATGGTGTTGAGAGAAAATTGTGTGGGGTTAGGCATGTTCCAAAGTTGAAGAGGAATTTGATCTTGTTAGGAGCCTTAGATTATAGTGGGTACAACTATAATGTTGTAGGCGGGCTAATAGAGGTGGAGAAGGATGCTGTGGTGGTAATGAAGGGTGAAAAGAATGCTAGGAACACCTATAGATTAGTGGGGAACACAGTTGTAGGTTGATTCACATCGTTGGGTTCCGATAGAGGAAAGAAAAGCTCTTGTGTGATGAAGCGAAAGCTTGAAATGAATGGTTTGAGTGGAGTTGGGATTCGCGGAGACAAAGCTAGCAAGTTCCCGCTATGGTTGTCTAAAGAGACGTGCATGTCAAAAGTGTTAGGTAGGTTTTGCATAGGGAATGCAAAGCCATTAGTAGCACCACGGGCAAATTGGGTATCTCACTCAAGGCTGAACGGTGGAGTTCGTGGCATGTCGAGGGTTCTACTTGGTAGAACAAAAGGTTGCCCTTTGTATGCTATGGCATGTAGCATTGGTATGAGGCAAGAAGGTCCAGCGGAGAAGCAGTTCGAGTGATATGAATCAGATCTGCAAGAAGCCATAATTATTTAATAATTCGATTTTGAGTTTCAAAGTCTATTTAGGAAGTTAACTATTTGTTAATTTCATTTTACATGAGTTCTATTCTGTTTAGGAAGTTACAAAAAAAGATAATTTTATTTTATTAGGAGTTCTAGTCTGTTTAGGAATTCAATTATGAGATAATCACGTTTTTTATTATTCCTAGTAGGATTAGAGTTATTTTCCTTTTTAGTTTCCCTTTTTAAGTCATATTTATCTAGTTAGAAGTTATATTTAATTAGGAATCTCTTTGTAACAATCTGCCTATATATAAAGGCTTTATCAATGAGAATGAGGAGAATAATTTGAGTAAAAAAAACGTGGGCTTTGCTCTCTTGGTTCTTCGGAACTGTTCGAACACAGCAGAGGGATTCCGTTCGTTCACCTTCGACTTATCAAGCGGATCTACATCACCGTTTGTGGCGTCCTCATCAAATCAAGGTTCTTGTTTCCCTACAGCAGCGGGTCGAGGTTGTTCATATCGAGGTTCTTGCAAAGGTGCAAACAACGGGTCAAGATTTTCATCAATCTGAACGTAGATAGATCCGGCTTTCGCGTGGATCCGTAACGAGATTCACATCAGTTGGTATCAGAGCTTAGGCTCTACTTCAGATCATCTATCTTTAAATTTTATTTTTGTTTTCATTAGTTTTCAATTATTGTTCTTATTTTATTCTGAGTTGGAGAAAGAAAAAAAAATAAAAAAAAGAGGAAAAAAATTCCGAAAAAAAAGAAAGATAGAGAAGAAGGCAGCCAAGAAAAGAAGAAGAAAGAAGGCTAAAAAAAATCAAAAAAAAAAGAAAAGAAAAGTTGAAAGTAGAAAAAAAAAAGAATCTGCAAGAATGTCTTATAACTACTCAAGAAGATCCTTTGAAGGTGTTGCGCCATTGGTTGGTGATCCACACACGTTTATGGACGCCCTTCTTAGTGGGATGAGGCATATAATGAGAACGGAGGTCAAGAAGCTCAGCGAAAAGGTGGACCAGATAGTGTGCAAACAAGAGAGGATACGTGATGTTCCTAATGTCTGTAGCGGAAGACAAATTCAACAAAGGAGGATGAGGGTCAAAGATGAGAAGAATTCAGGAGCTAATTTTGTTGGAGAAGTCAATGGAAAGAGGGAGAACACCATTAACACTAAGCACGACATTGAGGGGAAGGTATGTAGTTCTGACGATTTGGAGGTTACACCTGAAGTGATTGTTGAAGAAGAGGTTTTGACATGGGAGGAATTTGGTGAATATTCTATTGACTTGTTTGATGGAGAATGTTTTGATGAGCATACCATGTCACTTCTTTATTTAAGGAATTTGTTCAATGAATCAGAAGTTGTGGAAGTTGTTCATATGAAGAAGTGCTCAACTGCTATTGATGGTGAACAAGAAGAACTTGTTGTTTTAGTTGACAAGGAAGATGTCCAACCCATATCTTACATGTCTCCTGATTTACATGTTGAACATATTGACTTCTTAGATGTGGACAAGTTTAATTATGTTGGAGGTTCATCGTTGATCAACATCTGTAATAGTTTGAAGTTCAAAGAAAGGCTTAAACGGATTAGTAGGGCTTTTGCTTTTGAGTTGGAGATGACTTCAGATTCTTTAAGATCGAAGTACTTGTTCTATTGGAAAGGAAGGTATCAAGTGCAGCCACGATGTTCAAAGAGTTCATCTTGCACCAGCATGGTTGTGAGTTGCTACTGTCGTGGTTATAGAAGGGAGTATGTCTCATAAATGTTGTATAACCGCTATAGCTCGCATTTAGTAGCTTACCATATAATGATATTATGATAGTGGACTTTAAGTTGAGATTACTTATGTTGTGCACCTTATATTATTCTATTAACTAATATTCGAGCCTAGTGGGAGAATGTAAGCATTATTTATTAATTCTATTAAAGAGGCTCTCATAGAGTTGGACTCTATTAATGATATAAGAGTCCTATTATGATTATGGTTATTAGTTTAATCTCAACCTTCCCAATGGACGCTTGATGGATGCGCCCGATTGATTCTAGGTATATAGCTTGGTCCTCTCTCTCCCTATAAAAAGATGCTAATACTATCCATCAGTGAGTGTCACTAAACGATAGGAAAGAGAGAGAAACCAAGCTATGACTACAGCGAGGATTGCGACTACGTGGACAACAAAATTTCTCTTCATCAACCAATCCGGTACGCTTCCGCTTATTATTAATGTAATTAGGTATACACTCAGGTCAAAATCATTAATGAACAAAGCTTTTCTCTCTAGATTGGTATGGGACATCAGTTATCATTTAGCAGGGTAATATACGGTTTTCAGGTTCTTTACTCAAGAAGGTCAACTGCAAAGGTATGTGAATATTATGATGATTTTTGAGCATCGACAATTCATGTGGTTGGTAGTAATTCATCTGCTCTATTCTGGCTGGACAATTTATTTGGTTATGTCCTCGTTAATCAACTCGAGGTCTCGGAGCATCTGCATAGGTTCTTTAAACAACCTATTTTGGCCTACTGGAACAGTGGATATGGAAATTTCGTAAGAATTTTATCGAGAAGTTTTGTGACATTGTCAAAGATATTTTGTCATATCATATCGGGACTGCAGATTGTGATACTGTCATATGGCCACACTCAGCGAATGGAAAAATCTCCTCCAAGATGGCGTATCACGAAGCTAGGACAGCGTTTCTTAAGGTGAAGTGGGATAGTTGGATTTGGGCATCATATATTCTATCGAGAAGATCAATCACAATTTGGAGGGCGCTCCACGGAAGGCTCCCCACTGTGGAAAACTTGCAATGAAGGGGTTTCATAGGTCTTTTAGTGTGTCCATTATGTAAGAGCGACGTGGAAACTTTAGATTATCTGCTTGCTACCTGTTCTTTCTCCATGCAGGTCTGGTCTCATGTATTTAAGATGTTTACTGTACCGGTCCGACCTCAGCAAGCATTTTGGAATCATACGTGATGGTGATGCAGCAACACTTCAGCCCACAAGTTCAAGCTTTGTGGAGGCGACAATAGTTACAAGTGTTTGGGTTCTTTGGCAAGTGCGTAATGAAATAATATTCAAGGGTTGGTATTGGCACAAATTAGAGTACTGTTACAAGAGGCAGATTCTATAAGCAATGGCGATATGTTCAATACTCAAGATGATCTGTTGAGACTTTATGCTATAGGGGTGCCAGGAAGGCACCAGCAATCAAAGAGGTATGATGGCATTGTCCTTTGTCGGGCTGGATGAAATGCAACGCTGATGGAAGTGCAAGAGGTTCACAATACAGAGTAGTGATGATGGATATTTTTAGGAACTCAAGAGGTTTTTTGAAAGAATGTTTTGTAAAATACTAGGGTGTTTTTTATGCTTTTGAGGTTGAGCTTTCCGTAGCACTAATGGCAGGGGATCAACAAAGTTATGGTTGGAAATAGACTCGATGTGTGTGTTTACTTTGTTCAGAGATAGGCGACAAGTGGTGCCAAGGAAGTGTAGGAATTGGTGGATAGGTGATAAGTGGTGCCATGGAAGTATAAGAATTGGTGGATACAGGTTCAAAGTCATCTGACGAACATAGAATTATGTGTTTTGCATATTTACTGGGAAGGAAATGTTGTAGTCGATTTGTTGAATAAGGTGATAGTAGATGGATGGTGGCACTCGGCAAGTGGGCAACTGCTTTGACACATTGGATGGAACATTTCTCACCTCTCTTTTTTCAGATTTGCATAATCAATAATTACATGTGTTGCCTTGAGATTTTTTGTATTATTTTTTTAGGTACTATATGGAAGACACTCGCATCACTAGTATCGCTACTTTTGCGAGAAATGCTTGCTGCCTATTTTGGAGCACGGTTGGTGGGATGAGGAGGCGCTGGTCCACCACTGCGGTTGATGCACGGACACTATCGCTTACTATTGTGCGGTTCCGTTTGATGTTTTACAGGTATGTCCATTAATAATGATGTGGTGGGTATTGATTTTGGCACAACTTAATGGCAGGTTGGTTATGGCTACTTTCTGGGTTAAAAGATGGCTATTTGTGGGTTCAGTGAAGTGATCTGCCTATGCCACATTGATGTTTCATATGTGATAGGCTCTCACATTAATAACAGGATGTTGGTACTCTTTTTTCCTGTCGTTAGGTGACTAATGATTTTTTAAGAGGCCCCCGGCTACAGCCACATATAATAGGTGTGTGAGTCACAGATGTGTGTTCCTCGAGGTTGGAGGATGGGACGGATCCCTTACATTAGACGGTCTGCTTGCTGGGCTCTTGTTTAGTAGTTGGCCTCCCAAACTTCTGGATTGTGGGGTCAGCTGAGATAGATGACAGGCAACGTCTTCTTGGCCTGAAGATTGGGAGCGTCACTCTCACTATCCCACCTGTGGGTTCAGCAGATATAGATTATAGGATGGTCGGGTTCTCTTCTGGTCTATTGATCAGAAGATCCCACCTCCTTGACGGCCCAGGTTGTAGGCCCAGTGGGAGGTAGGTCGTAGGGAATAATTTATATTTTGGTCTTTCTTTTCATTTATTTATAAAATTCTTTTTCTATAAAAAAAAGAATGGAAACATGAGATAAGATACCCTAAATTGGGAAATTTTTTATTTAGAAAAAATGATTGAATTAATTAAAATCAAGTAGATTAACTCATAGGAAAGGATTAAAAAATGGGACAGAATTTGGGCCTAACAAACATAATTCAGTACCAATCTGATTCACAAATGGATCGGACACAAAAGTGTAATATATTCGAAAAGCAGGGACGAAACCGGCCAAGAAAAAAGAGATGGCATGCGCATAGACCTGGCCATGAATTGAATCTGATTCGTTTCAATTCGTGAAAAATTTGATTCGATTCGACAATAATTCGATTCATCAAAAAGTTCAATTTGAATTCGTTATGATAAGAATTGAATACGGTTCAAGATTTTTGTAATTCGTCAAACCGGCGAATTCAATTCGAATTCATTTTGAGAATTCGATTCGAGTTGAATTCGTATCGAGTTGAATTCGTATCGAATTCCATTCAAATTCGTTAAAAAAAATCAAAAAAGGGGGGGAGGGGCGCGCGGGCGAGAGGAGTTTGAATTTCGCTGACGTCAGCGCTTGCGTCAGCACTTGCGTCAGCGTCAGGGGCAAATTATAATTTTTTTCTTACCATTTTTTTGTTACCGTTTTAATCCCCAGGTTACCTTTTTTTTACTGTTTGTACTTTAAAATTATTTTTTTATAAATTCAAAATTTCTTCCAAACTCTATAAATATCACCTCTTATTCTTCAAATTTTACACATTCCAATCTCAATTCTCTACTTCTCTTATTGAAAATTTGAGCTATATAAATTCTTCCCCAAGTTTACTAATTAGATATATTAGTCATATTTCTCATATAATTACTCATATTACTATATAATTATGTCATCAAGTAGAACAAATAAGGGTAACGAAAAGCGTGTGGAACATCACGATTCTATTGAATCGGATTTTTCACCGATTTCTACTTATTCTATTCCGGAAGAAATGATGAACGTCCATGATGAAGCTCAACGGAAAAGTGTTGATTCAATATTCAACAATCCACAAAAGGTAAAAAGATCACCTTCAATACTTTTTACTAAGCATTTCATAAAAAATTTTACTGGAGAAAAAGGTATCTTCAAAATTACATGTAATTATTGTGGTAAACAATATGAATTCAAAACCGGGAATGGATATGGTATTTATACTATTCATTTGAATACTAAACATCCACACGAAGTTGGTTTTGAAAAATCACAAACTCAATTATCTACTACACCTAATATTTTATTTCATTACACCGATCAAAATAATAGAGAGGAATTAGCTAAATTCGTTGCTACCAAACATTTATCTTTTAGTTTTGGTAAAAAACTTAATTTTACAACTTATTGTCAAAGTGCTTTAAATTCTAGTGCAAAAAAAGTTCCACGAAGTACATTAACACGATATGTAAAAGATTTATACAAGAAAAATAAAGAAAAATTACAAACTTTTTTCTTTGATTGTGATGGTCGAGTTTCTATATGTTGTGATATATGGAGTGATTATTGGCAAACACATTCATATTTTGGTGTTACATGTCATTGGATTGATAATAAATAGAATATACAAAAAAGAATAATTGCATATAGAGTTTTTGATGATAGTCATAGTGGGAATAATTGTTATAAAATATTGTATACTATTTTACAAGAATATAATATAGTTCAAAAAATATTTTCAATTTCTTTAGATAATGCAAGTTCTAATAATGTTATGGTTAAAGATTTAGAAATTCTTTGTACATGATTCGGAGAAATTTTTTTTCATATTAGATGTGCATGTCATATATTTAATCTTTGTACCCAAGATGAAATTAAAGCTTTAGACTCTACATTAGGACCAATTAAATAAGCACTTAATTTATTATGGGCTCGCCCAAAATTGCTAAAAGATTGGAAATTTTTTTGCAAATTAAACAACATGAAACCAAAACGTTTTTCACAAGATGTTCAACATCGTTGGAATTCGACTTATGAATTCTTAAAAGAAGCTCTTCCATACAAAGAACTTCTATGTAATTTTTTTTGCATCTAATGATCAAACTAATAATATTATGTTACAACCTTACCATTGAGACCTTGTAGAAAAACTAAATGATCTTTTAGAATGTTTTAATTATGCTACACATCTTTTATCGGGTGTTTATTATCCTAAATCATGCGTTTCAGAAATGGCTAACAAATGGTTAAAGTATTTCAAGGAGATTCCCCAACTTAATTTAATTACAACCATTTTTATGCCGAACATTAAAATTGATGGTTTACAAAATTTATTATATGCGTATTACACAAATTTGGAAATTTTTTTGCAAGTTCTTAATCTAGAAGATCATGTTGTAATAATTACAAACAATGTAAAAAAAGATATTTTGGATTTAATGAGTGAATATAGTATTAGAAATAATGCTTATACATCTAATGAACCAACTCCCTCTCCCTCACAAGGTGAAAAATTAAGTTTTACGGAAAGATTGTTAATGAAAAAAAAGACCCCGAGGAATAAGTTTAACCAATTCGGAATTTGACTTATATCTTAACACACAATTTGATATTCCATTTGTCAAACCTTCTAGTTTTGCTTTATTAGAATGGTGGAACAACCATGTAGAACAATTTCCGGTTATGTCAATTGTTGCAAAAGAATTGCTTGCTTGTCCGATTTCGACGGTTGCCGTGGAACAAGCATTTAGTGCAGGAGGTAATATTTTGGATGAACACCGGTACTCAATGACACCGCAATCTTTGGAGGCAGAAGCATTGGTCGCCGATTGGACCAAGGCAGAAAGACGACAACAAGAATTGGTCTGGGAAAATCCCGACCAACTATACGACCTCGATGATGCCACAACCGGTAAAAGCACAAACACATCCGACTAGGTGAGTTAGCTCCATAAAGGTAAGAGAACTACGTGGGCTTTGATTCCTTCGGAGCTAAGGATACGTAGGCAACTTAATTTGGTACATTAAGTGCAAGTTCAATCTTTAGTTTATTTTTTTCCCAAAAAATGTTAAACACTAATTCCTAATTTTTTTAATATTTGAAGCAAAAATCAAAATTTTTAAACTTTACAAAAATATTCAAAATATCCAAAAAAAATTAGAGGTTTTAGAATTTTTAATTAAGTATTAAAATTATAGAATTAATTCAAATTCGATTATAATTCGATTCTAATTCAAAAATTCATAATTCGTATTCGATTCGTCTTTTGAAGAATTGAATATGGTTTAATATTTTGATAAATTCGAATTTGAATAAATTCGATTCGAATTCGTCCAAATTCAAACCGTGGTCAGGTCTACATGCGCATCAAAAAATGTTATGCCGGTAATGAGTAAATTGTATGTCGCGTAACAATAAAATGATATACCTTGTCATGAAAAAATGGTATGCCATGTACAACTTTTGTACTATATCATTTAATTAATTATTTAGTTTTTTATTATAAGTATTTTTACATACCATTTGATATAATTGAGAATACCATTTGATATAATCAGACATACCATTTGATATAATTGGACATACTATTTGACATAATCTGACATACAATGCAATATAATTGAGCATACCATTTAACATAACTGAACATAACATTCGAAATAATTAACATATCATTTGAAATAACAGGGCAAACCATTTGATATAATTGGACATGCCAATTTTTTTAGATTCAAAAAAGGACATGGTCCCAAACCCACCACGCAAGCAGCCTTCTTTGTTATGCCTTTAATTTTCAATCCTTTTCCTTCGTCAATCGAAGGTAAAACCTAACCTCATTCCCACCAAACGGGTTTGGATTGGGTACGGAGTGAAGGAATTGATTCCGCAATGTTTGGACTGAAGGAGGACCGCAGCGGTAAGCGCAGGTATATGACAATAGCAAACGCAGTTATGTGATAATGGCAAGTGCAGTTATGTGATAATGTCATTTGTTTTTGTGAAAACGGCAAGTCTCCGTTGATGATAATGGCACGCATAGTTTTTTTTATTTTGGTGCCCCATATTTTCACATTTTTGCAAAAAGGTCACACTAGCATGCACTGTTTTATGATACTGGCGTACGCAGTTATGTGATACTGGCATGCGCAGTTATGTGATAATGACATTTGTATCCGGCCTGTGTTTGTACATGACTTTTTTTATTTTGATTCTCATATTTTAGCGCATTTGTAAAAAAGTCTCCGCGTTTCTTCATTCCAAATGGTTCGGAATAGTGGCATTCCGTACCCAATCCATACCCCGAGATCGCATGGATATTTTTGTACCCTATCTTCAAAATTCTAGGGCTCACTCTCTCCCCTTTCGTCTCTCCTTTTCCTCCTTCAGTTTCCTATCTTATAACGCTATTAAAGCACCAGTAGATTTCAATTAGTTGATTCTCTCTTTTCGCTTCGTATTCGGGTTGGGTTTTGTGACGGGAGGGAGATTTGGGTTTTAGGGTTTTGTCTTTCGCCGACATGTCTACTGGGAAGCACGGCGGCTACTGCGATTATGAGTTGAGGGATTGGGAATCCAATGTCAAGGTTTCCAAAACACCCAACATAAATCTAGACCATTAAATTTTTGCATATGATTTAAACAATTGATTCATTAATTCTCTTTTCATCTAGATTGATCTTGAATCACTTTTCAAGTTAGGACCCAATCCACTTCCTTAAATAATTCTATTAAATAAAGTACATTGTACCGAAGAAACCGGAAGGATGGATTTTTTTTTTTACAGGATGTTAAAAAAAAGTTTTTCACCAATTTGGTGTTGGTCAGAGCAAGGCCATATATAGCCGTTTCGTAACACAAAAAAATGGCAGAATTCTGGCATTCTGTACATGAAAATGGTAAAAAAAATACCGTTCTCTAGTATAAGCTGCGACTCATAAATATTTGCCTCGAACTTCGTAAACGCCTTGGCTCCAACTTGGCTTAAATCACCTTGTTAATAATTTATATTATTAGGGATTGTGGATAGAGATAATTTTATGGTAAATCTACGGAAGGCCAAAACTTTGACCCCTGACGTTATTAAAATATCTTGGATAATTTATTTTATGGTAAATCTCAGGAAGGCCAAATCTCAGAAGGGCAAAACTTTTGTCCTTGGAGATCGTGGAATGTAAGCTAAGATGGAGCTAAATCATTTACAAAATTCGGGGCGAATTATTGTGAGTCACAGCTTATACTGGAGAACTCTATTTGTTTACCATTTTCATGCACAAAATGCCAGACTTTTCTATGTTTTTCTGGTGATACGAAACACTATATTGACCATTCTCTAATAGACACTAGATTGGTAAAAAAATTTCAAGAACACCAGATTGCTGAAAGACTTTTTTTCTAGCACTGCAGGAAAAAGAGCAGGATGGCTGTGGAGAAATACTTTCCGACTTCTGAGGCTAACATTGACATTCATAGTTTTTCGGGAAGAGAGATTGCAGCTACAAATACTTGTGTCTTTTAGTGTTTAGAGATGATGATGTGTGTTAATGTTCCAGTCTTCTCGGAACTTGATAAGAAAATTATCAATGGAACAACCTCATAAAAAACTTCTAAGAAGTTTTAAAGAATAGAATGCCCATCTATTGTTTTCAAAAAATGACCCAAAAATTGACCCGATATTTGGACCAATCTCTGGGTCGACCAAGTGAACTAGTTCGACCATAAGTTGGGCCGGAACGTTTTAGTTTTTTAAATATTTTAATTTATATATATAGGCAACTAATGTCGAAACCATTAAAGGTCTTTTTTACCTCTCTCTCAAAACCCCACATTCAAGTTTCCTTTAATGTCCCTTTCTCCTGTCCTTTACAGAAACAGAATCAAAGAGGAGGGAGACAAGCAACTTGGAGATCTTCAGGGAGGAGGATGGAGAGCAATGGTTGTCGACCTGTACCGCTTCTAATTAACATGCAAAGATAATATTCAAGCAATTACCAGTTACCGCTTCGATAATTAATTGAATCAACACTTGGGAGAGGCAAAGCTTGTGATGGTGAACAGGGGAAAGCGAGTCAAGGAAAGAGGCGAGGGTGTTCTCGGAAGATCCAGGAAGAAGTTGCTGCTGCTGCTGTTGTTGGTGCGTCCTTCCTCTGCCGCTTTCCCAAAATTAGGGTTTTTGTTGGGCCTTAGGGCGGCGCCGTTTCCGTTCCCGGCTCGCTGTTGCCTCAGGTCGCCGAAGGAAGAAAGGATGGTGATGGAGCTCGATTTTGCTGCTTGGAGGTGGGGGTTTTTTTAGGCAAAGAAGAGGAAACACATGATGTGGGGAGAGTGAACCCTTCTGTTTTTTTTTTTCTTTTTTCCCACTCAGTTGAGTTTAGGTTTTTTTTTGGTTTTTTGGCCGAGATTCTGATTTATCCTGGCTCAAACCTAACAAACTGAAATTTTTTGGGTCAATTTTCTTATTCGACTACTTGGTCCGACCAAAATTTGTCCGGTTCCTTAGGTTCCCATCACAATTTCTGGGCCGGTAATTTGGGTGATTTAAAGTTCGACCAGTCAGACCATCGGTCGGACCACATCTTAAAAACAATGTGCGCCACAGAATAAATGTAAAGTAAGATAATAAAAAATTATTTTTTCACTTTCCTAATATCTGTAAATTATTAAATACACCTTATGGTTGTAAAGAAAAATGACGTTATTCAATATATATACCCTAGTTAAACTAGTTAAATTTAAAACGTTTTAGAGAATTCAAATTATTTATGAATTCGGACAACTCTTATTGTTATAAGAATATTTGTAGTGTTCATATCCATGTTGTCGGCTACATCTAAAATTGGTTCAAAAAGCGTAATTAGAATCAATTTCCTGAATCCTCAAGGAATAGTCCATTTCCTGAATCCTCAAGGAATAGTCCAAGAAATTCGGAGTTATTATAAAGCCAGCCAATTGGCTTCCTCAAATACTTCAAAAATAAATCCTAAATCCGAACCCAACTAAAATAATGAATCCTTCCCCTACTACAATCTTGGCTACTTACTGCTATAAATATGCCTAATCGATCAAAACTAATGTCAAATTCAAGTCTTTAGCTAGAGTCTTTAATTCTCCCCTCAAAGCACTAACGATGATGAAACCTTCCACTTTTTTCCTTCTGATCGTTCTCTTGGTAGTATCTCTACCAACCACCATCGCCCAAAATTCCACCCTTCCTTCTTCGTGTGCAAACTACAAGTTCTCCAATAGCAAAACGTTTTCCTCGTGCAACGACCTGCCCAACTTCAATGCCTCCCTCCACTGGAACTACCATGCCTCTTCCTCGACAAAGGACACCGTGCTCGTAGATATCGCGTACAGAGAAGCGGCCTAACCGGGAGGCGGTGGGTTGCATGGGCCATCAAACCTAGTGGCACTTGCATGGTGGGCTGCCAGGCGCTCGTTGCCATCCCGATGGCCGATGGGAGCGTGCATGCGTACACATCCATTGTGGCAAGCTATGCCACGAGCCTACAACCAGGGGAACTAAGCTTCCCGGTCTACAACATATCCACAACGCACGAGAACAATGAGATCACCATCTTTGCGACCCTTCGACTTCCTCTCGCGAAGGGTAATAGCACGTCTCATATGGTGAACCATGTGTGGCAAGACGGCCCTCTCCACGGAGACACCCCGATGGCCCACGACCTTTCCCCTAAGAGTCCAAATATGAAATCTTTTGGTACGCTTGATTTCCTCTCTGGAAAGGTTGTCACGTCTACTAGCGAGACTATCACGACAAGAACCCAGATCAAGTATGCGCATTCTGTCATGAACGTCGTGAGCTGGGGGTTGATGATGCCTGTAGGCACGGTTGTTGCTAGGTACATGAAGGCAGCTGGCCCGATGTGGTTCCACTTCCACCGGGGATGCCAGGTTGTCCGTTCGGTCATCGGATCACAGGCTTCTCTATGGGTGCCTACATGGCGGTGAAGTACGGCATTGTTTCGACCGTGGCTCGAGTCCACATGGGCGTCGGTGTGGCCCTCGTAGTCCTCGTGGCTTCCCAGGTCGGGGTTGGAGTTCAACTGGTTCCATTACTTGGTCGGGTACTCGACGATTCTTCTTAGTGTGGGGAATATCTTCCTAGGTTCCATATACTTGAGGCTGCAAGAATCTGGATGGATGCCTCCATTGGTGTGGTAGGGTTCATTGGGATTATTGCATTGGTTTTGGAACTCTATCATCGATGTAGCTGCTTCAAGGTTGCTGATAATGTTGCTGAATCGCCTATGAATCAGGTCTAGCTTTTTCAAGTTGGAGTCCGAGGATCTTATTTTATTTTATTTTAGAGGTTATTTTTCCGTTGGTTTATAGACGAGGTTTAATGTTTCGGGGCCGGTTATTTCGTTTTGTGATTATTTTTTGTCAGATTTCGTTTTGTGACTTTAATATAGTGATACTGGGGTAATTAGATAGAATTGTTGCACATATATATGTATGAGAAAATTTGTCCAATTTCTACACAAGTATCTTGGGGTTTAAAACCATTAATCGAGTAAATATTTTTAATGTTAAACAGCTAGAGGATTTGTGTGAATCCAAGATCGTCAAGCAGTAAGAACGTAACCGATCGCATTGAAATTCACAGAGATACCTTTTATTTTATCCGATTAAACATAGATTGATTAATTTAATCGTTAAATCATAAGCTTAAATTAGAATTAATCGAAGTATCTAATTGAACATGATTTGGAATTCTAAGCTAATAAGGATTGGATCAAGACTCGAAATTTGGGCAAGTACAATGAGATGGGATAAATCAATCTTTTGTCTTCCAAAATCGTCACTGAAATTCTGTTGACCGGGGTCTAACCATTGACATGGTTTAGAATTGTAAGGTCCTAATGACAAGTCCCTTCACAAAATTTACAATGAAACACGAGACGAATCGAATTTAAATTATAAAAATTATTATTCATATTTAAATTATTCAAAAATAAATTCGAATACGAATTTTAAGCTATCAATTCGCATTGAATTTATTTTTATTTTTTTGTTTATTTAATTTTTTTTACTTTTCTGTGAAATTACTTTCTCAAAGTTCGTCACTTGATCTTAAATAGGATAAAGGAGAATCGGTAGAAAATCTGTAAAGACATATTATGTAACAAATAATATGACTAATTATGTAATTAATAATATGACTAATGCTTATAGAGATAAAACAATCAATAGAGAGATTAGGGAATTAGAAAATTGAGATTGAATTATTTTAATTTTGAAGAATGAAAGGGGTAGAGTGAAATTTTTTAAGTTTCAATTTCCCCATTTCCCTCTCAATTTGATCCTATTTCATTTTTACATACTTCGCTGGATTGTTCGGGCAAATTGAATCATATATTTGATTCGCCAAAAAAATTTGGTGAATTGTCAAATTTGGATGTATGTATTCGGATTTGATTCGTCCAAGGACGAATCCAAATTTAGATTTGTTCAAGTCGGTTCAAATTTAAATTAATTTTTTGATGAATTAAATATGAATCTTGGTCACCTACAGGGGTGAACAAATGGACCGAACCGGACTGATCCGAAACGAATCATAATAACCGAGAATTATTTAAGAAAAAATATGAGATCCGGACCAGACTATTTGCTGATTGGTTCTGGACGAGAATCAAATTTATTTTTTTGGTTTGGTCTGGATTCGAACCCAAATACCCAAAAGTTTTAAAAATAAATAAAACTGGATGCTTATGAAATTGAGAAAAACAACAAGAGATGGTAAAGTGGCCGAGAAGAGAGATGTCAATTAGGATTTGACATTTAGATTTATTGTTTGAGGATGCCGAGTACTCATAAATTGTTTATCATTGTACTGTATAAGAAAAAATATATATTGGTTGTGTGACCTTATCACACTTGGACCTTTTTATCCTTATCTCAAAAAATTTTGGTTTGGTCCAGTTCTCTATAATTCTTGTCAAAAAGATCTGAACCAGATCCGAGAACTATTTTTAAAAAAAACAAAGTACCGATCCGGATCAATTCTTTTTAGTTTTGATTCTGGACCGAATTTTTTAGTTTAGTTCGGTTTGGTTATGTGATTCTTGGTTTTTTTCAAACCCCTTGTCACCCACGATGAACCCCACCCGTGCAGCCCTGATAAAATAATATGGGCGGCATATATTGAAGAAAAGTACAGAGCAAGGTCACTAGGAAGAACTTGCTATGCTGAAAGGCCAACTCATCCAGTGTTAAGAGAGCTGAAACAAGTCTAGGATGGGAACTTAACAAATAAAGTGGGAAATTTTTTGGATCGCGATCGATGGACGGCTTCTTACAAGAGAGACACACTGATCAGAATGGGAAGTCTAAACTATCAGGATTGCCTGCGCCCACTTTGTAGAACAGAGGATGAAACGATGCACATCTCTCTCCTTCTCCATTACCACTTTGCCAACAGAATCTGGTCTTATTTTGCAAATCTAGTATGGGTGCATGGTGCGTTCCCATCTCGTGGGCGGCATCTTTGGACAGTTGGTCCATTGTGGTGTGTGGAATTCTTTTGAGAAAGATATGGTTTGCAGTTTTTGAGGTCATAAATCGGAGCATATGATATCATAGAAACAAGGTCATTTTTGAAGAAGAAATACCACACGTCAAAAATGTTAATAAATCGAGTGATCTACCAAGAGCGGGAATGACTAGAATTGCCAATGGTTGGACTCTGCTTAGGGACCTATGCAATCAGGACCTTATTTTGTACCTAGAATTGCCAATGTCTAATTAATCTGAATTATTACGCCTTCGTGTAGTTATTTGGATTAATTTACCTAGGCTGTTATAGAGGTGTTGGGGATAAAAATGTAAGAACATCAAGAACGATCTTGCGACGGCCCAGAGTGCTCATCCCAAGGTCGGTCTAATGCTTAAGGAACAAAGGTGGCCGAAGCCGGGACTACTACCTATTTAACTAAACTAAGATAAAAGTCAGAGCTTGAGAGAAATTTTGTGTGTTATGATTTGTGGATGTCCCTCTGCCTTGCCTCGAGCCTTACTTATATAGAGAAGAAAAGTGACCCGTCCTCCCTCCTAAGCTGTCTTGGAGTAGGACTCGAAAACCTTGAAGTCTATCCTAAGCCATGCCTTATCTTTATCTGAATCAGATTTGAAGACCGCGAAGCCTATCCGATTTGTCCGAACTTATCTTGCCCTTCCCGGAGTCTATCCATATCTCATGAGAGTTTGGGTACGTCCGGCCTCTTTTAAGGATATTTTTAATAGAATACATCCCAAACTTGGTCTATTTGAGCCCTCATCTATCCCAAGTCTCTTGCGATGACCCAAGCTGGCCCGATTTGGTGATGATCCGGGGTGCACAAGGCCCGCGATGACTCAAGTTGTCTGAAACCTGTGACGATCCAAGTAAGCGAGGCCTGTGATAACCTGCGATGATTCAGTCTTGTAGAAGTCTACGAGCATTTGAGAACACCGAGCCTAATTTGATCCTGTGATGATCCAAGGACATCGAGCCCGACCCGATACCACGATGATCAGGGGGCTATTCGAGGCTCGCAACGAATGGGGCTATTTAGTTCTTTCTTAGTTTTGGGCCAAGCAATCCTGCGGTGATTTGGGCTGAGTTATCCTGCAATGATCTGATGCAAACCTGCCTATGCACGATCTGAGAAGGGTCGGTTCCACAGTGACCCAGGGTCAAGGAATCCACGACGCTCCAATGTGGTTGAATCCCACTATGATTCAAGAGGACAAAACCGGTGACCATCCCACGAGACAAAACCCGCAATCTTCGAAGGGGACAAAACCAGAGACCATCCCAAGAGACTAAACCCATGACCATCCAAGGTGGGTTAACTTCAAACAGATGTTTGACTACTTTTCACTCCGAATTAGAAAAGGCCATTAGCCAAAAAGTTGTAGATCCATGTCTTAGCTTTCAACAAAAATTTGAATCCCATCAATCGAAAGCCCGAGTCAAAAGATATGGTCATTTTACCATTGGGCGATGATCCACCCCTAGCAAAGTGGCAATGATCCACCTAGAGTGAATTTGTGACGATCCGCGTAGGTGACTTCCAACAGATTTTTGACCTCTTTAAGCTCCAAATTAGAGAGAGTCATAAACTATAAAGTTATAGATCTCTGTCTTAACTTTCTGTAGCAATTTTAAACATCTCAATCCAAGGTCTGAGCAAGAAGATACTTCCATTTTACCATTGGGCGATGATCCACCCCGAGCAAAGTGGCGAAGATCCACCTAGGGTGAATTGGTGATGATTCGCCTGGGGTAAGTTCCAATGAATTTTGAAGCTCTTTAAGGTACGAATTCGAGAAAGCCTAAACTACAAAGTTGTAGGCCTATCTCTTAGCTTTCGATAACTATAAGAATAATCTCAATGCAAGGTCTGAGTCAAAATATATTAGCAATTTACCAACATCTCATGGTCCCCAATGAGAAAACAAGGACCGAGAATCAAAGCCTCTTTTTGACCATCTTCTTTGCAGAATTAAGTAATGCCTTAGAAATATGAAATGGATATCTACCTCTCATATTCCAGAAGAAGAAGGAATCACTTCATTCTGATGCTCGAGCACCATGCCATAGTCAATTTACTAACGATGGGTTCTTTGAGAAATCTCCTATAAGCCAACGAGCGCTCGACCTTTCCAAAAGAGTGACCATACTTAAGCAAGGCCTTCCATCCCTAACAACTGTCTGACCTGGCCTGGGAGAGTTCCACCTTACTTGAGACTGAGGGTACCAAAGATAACTTATAGCCAGGGGTACCTAGGTGCCTTACCCTTAGGGTACCCAATGTGATTCAAGGATGGGGGTATTAAGGTTGAGGGTACCCAAGCTGATTTGAGTATACCCAGCTAATGCAAGTTGCCGTTAAAGTCCTGGTACTTTAATGATTGCCCTAGTCGACCATGAGCTCCCAACACGTTATTTTTGCACTTCAACATGAGGTTAGGGGTTTTTGGAAAGTAGAATAATGTATACGTGTTGCTATCAACAGTACTCTTTCCCAGACAAGATTTTTTCCCATTGGGGTTTAACTTGTTAGGATTTTGACGAGGTCGATAGCCACAACCTAGAAAGAAAGAATTCACTAAGACCGCTGTGATATCTGTACATACAAGGATCTATCAAGATCAAACCTGGGTGAATTGGTGTTGAGGTTGCCCTGCAAGGTGGGCACGTGCTTGTTGATGATAATTGTTGGCGTCGAGGTTCCTTCTCGCTTGCCCAGGTCGTTCTTATAGTCGGGTTTCTTTTAGGCTACTGGCAAATGTGGCTAATTTTTGAGTCGGGAGCACTTTTGGGGGATATCTGTGGATCTTGGGTTGGGTTGATAAGGGGATATCCAGGGTTTTTAAAAAATGCAAACCAACCGCTGGTCCGACCGGACAGACTGCAAATAAGGCATTTGGGTGTACTGGTTGTAGTGCATTTGGATTGGGCACAGAGTGTTGGGATTCGCTTTGTACCTCATGGGAGCGAATCTGAGCCGTTGATTGACTCTAGAAAGGCGCAAAGGAGTTCCAACAGTGGCGCGCGAAGCAGGGTATAAAGGTAATTATGATAGGTGAAAACGTGTGTATAGCTTGGAAAAGAAGAGAGTTGTGACGGGACCCACAAGGGAGTAATTTTTCCATAACTTGCATTTTTTTTTTCTTTTCCAATAAATGCTCTCTTTTTATGTCTACCATTTAATTTTTTTTGAAGCATATGCAATTTTTTTCGAAGCACATTTGTTTTTTTCCGTCTTTCCAATAAATGTTTAAATAGCATGCCCGGTTGCTATTAAATGACATACCCGATTATAATAAAATAACATACCCAGTTATGAATAATTTATTTAAATGACATACCCGGTTACAATTAAACGGCATATTTCGATAAAAAAGGCACAAACTGTTATGATTAAATGGCACAAACTGTTATGTTTAAATGGCATGTCCGGTTACGATTAAATGGCATGCCCAGTTACAATAAATGGCATGTCCGGTTACGATTAAATAGCATGCCCAGTTACAATAAATGACATACTCAGTTATGAATAATTAATTAAATGGCATGCCCGGTTATGATAAAATGGCATACCCAGTTATCATAAAATGGCATACCCGATTTTGATAAAAAGACATGCCCGGTTAAGATTAAATGTCATGTATGGTTACAAAAAAGGCATGAACTTTCATGATTAAATGGCATGAACTATTACATTGTAATGACATGCCCGGTTACGATTAAATCGCATGCCCGTTACAATAAACAGCATACCCGATTATGAATAATTAATTAAATGGCATACCCAGTTACGATAAAATGGCATTCCCATTTCGATAAAAAGACATACCCGGTTACGATTAAATGGCATGTTTGGTTACAAAAAAGGCACAAACTTTCATGATTAAATGGCACGAATTATTACGTCAAAATAGCATGCTTAGTTATAATGTAGAATAATTTATTAAAAAATATAATATTTAATAAAACTATAATAAAAAATTAGTTAATTAAATAATATATTAGTTTGATTCACTATGGTTTATCAATATTGAACTAATTGCAAATAATTCTCTTAAAAAAATTAACTGCTAATAAACTAACAAGTTAAAAAAAGGTTGAATGTTCAAAAAAAATTAAAGGTTCAATAATTCGTACACTTAATGCTTGACATGGAATATGACACATCCATTTAAAGTTTACCATGGAATATGACACATTCATTTAATACCTCCTTCCTTCTTGCCACACACTCGGAACCCTTTGTTTTATACTTTTTTGCCCTTTCTCGTGTGGCACGGAATAATTGGATTCCCTGGTAAGGACGCCCACCTTACGAGCTGGATAAAATTTGGTCGGATTGGGCTTGGGTCAAAATTTTGACTCAGATTACCTGGTCTGACCCAATTTTGCAAAACCCAACCAAAAAAATTAAAAAATATAGACGATGCACTCAATTTTTCTAAATCATCACAAAATAAACTAAATCAACAAAGAAAATTACACTAGAGATGGAATAAATTGGCTGACATTTTGAGAATATGGATTTTAAACCTATTATTTAATTTATATATTATTTTAAAATAAGAAAAAATATATCAAAAAATATCCGATCCGATGACCGGTCTGGCTAGTTGACTCAATGGTCGAACCAAAATTCAAGGTGACCTCCGGATCATTTTTGAAAATCTTGGGGATATCAACGAATGTAATTATTAATATATATTAGTATATTTTAATTAAAAAAATTTATCGATAAAAAAATAAGGGGTTGTTGGGGGTGTAAATATTACTTATTATGAATAACAAATCTCAAAATATCAAAAAAAATTTAGAAGTAAAGTTAAAATATAAATGAGACAATAAGGAAAAATAAAATAAGAGTCTAGTGGAATTTTTGGAATTCCCAATAAAAAAAAAGATAAAGTTCTATTTAGATGTTACTATCTCAACCAGAACTTAAACGTTTTTAGACAATTCAAATTTGTTACTATTTTGAATAAGAATATTTCTCAAGTTCAGGCAATGTTCTTATCCATGTCGTCTACTCCGGTTTTGGATTGGGTACGGAGTGAGAAAATTGATTCTGAACGGTTTGGAGTGAAGGGGGACCGCAGCAACAAGCGCAAGTATGTGATAATGGCAAGTGCAGTTATGTGATAATGACATTTGTTTTGTGCAAACGGCAAGTCCCCGATGATGATAATGGTACGCGTAATTTTTTTTCATTTTGGTCCTCCGTATTTTAGCATTTTTTCAAAAAGATCACACTAGCATGTGTAGTTATGTGATACTGGTATGTGCAGTTATGTGATAATGGCATTTATATCCGGCCTGTGTTTGTGCTTTTCTTTTTTCATTTTGGTCCCTATATTTTAGCGCGCTTGTAAAAAAGTTCCCACGTGTCTTCATTCCAAACGATTCAGAATAGTGATATTCCGTACCCAATCCAACCCCGTCTACTCCGGCTAAACTTGATGAAAAGGGCAAATAAGAATCAATTTCCTGAATCCTAAAAGAATAGTCCAAGAAATTTGGAGTTAATTAAAAACTTAATAAATCGACTTCCTCTAATACTTAAAAAATAAACCATCCTAAATCCTAAACCAACTCAAATTCTGAATCTAACTCCCACTACAATCATGGCTACTAACTGCTATAAATATGCTTAATCGATCAAAACTAAAGTCAAACACAACAAAAAATCTGAATTCTCCCCTCAAAGCACCAACGACGATGAAATCTTCCACTTTTGTCCTTCTGATCATTCTGTTGGTAGTATCCCTGCCAACCACCATCGCCCGAAATTCAACCCTTCCTTCTTCGTGTGCAAGCTACATGTTCTCCAATGGCAAACAGTTTTTGTCGTGCAACGACCTGCCCAACTTCAACGCCCCCCTCTACTGGAACTACTATGCTTCCTCTTCCTCGACAAAGGACACCGTGCTCGTCCGTACTGCGTACAGGAAAAGTGGGCTAACCGAGAAGTGGTGGGTCGTGCCAGGCGCTCATTGCCATCCCAAGGGCCAATGGGAGCCTGCATGCGTACACATCTCTCGTGGCAAGCTATGCCACGAGCCTACAACCGGGAGAACTAATCTTCCCGGTCTATGACATATCTGCCATGCACGAGAACCCAGATCAAGTACGTGCATTCGATTATGAACGTCGAGATCTGGAGATTGATGATGCCTACAGGCACGGTTGTCGCTAGGTGCAATATAGCAGCTGGCCTGGTACGATTCTACGTGCACCGGGGATGCCAGGTTATCGGTTCGGGATCACAGGCTTCTCTACGGTGCCTATATGGCGGTGAAGTACGACATTGTTTCGACCATGGCTCGAACCCACATGGGCGTCAATGTGGCCCTCATCGTGCTCGTGGCTTCCCAGGTTGGGGTTGGAGCTTTCGCTCGGCCTGAGAAGGAGAGCGAGAGGAGAAAGTACTTCAACTGGTTCCATTACTTGGTTGGTACTCGACGATTCTTCTCAGTGTGGGGAATATCTTCCTAGGGTTCCATATACTTGAGACCATTGGGATCAAAATATGTCAAACAAAAAAATTAATGATCAGAATCACGATCGCAATGAAGAGCAGAGATCCCGACCAAAGTACTGAAAGGAAGAGACCATTGGGATCAAAATATGCCAAACAAAAAAATTATCTTGACCGGATGACTTCAGTGGTAGACCTTAGAGTTCAATAAAACCAAACTATAGGGTTAAACTTTTGATTTCGACACAAGAGGGGCTAAAATAATAATTTAAGCAAATCCAAGGAGTCTTTGGGCAATTTGCCCTTAAAATTATGAGATAAAAAAGCTTCATGTATCTACTTTGTTGTTGATTTGCTTTGGTATTTTTTTGTACTAATTTCTTCATAATATGAGACTAGTAAAGGACTCTTGCATTTTCCTCCTCCCCTACCCAGGCTTTAATGGTCAATGGTCAAACTTGCATTATTGAAGCTTGGGAACCTGACCTTTTTTTAAAGTAAAGACAGAGATGTATTAAGCTGACAAATCCGAGTTCAACAATACAGACAGATCAGATGGGTGATTAACAATCCAATCAAAAGGAAGAGTATTCAACATACACTTTCTACAAACCCAATCAACGACAACATCCTGGGCTCTAGGAACATGTAACATAGAACAAATTTTTTTTAAGAATCAAAATGGCAAAGAGGACAAAGTTTGTCTAAGATTTAACACTAAGAATTCCACCTCCTAATCAACTTGTGGCAACGGATCACACAAGAACAGATATGAGACACGGGAATCAGTCTCAATGAGTGAACTGGAGTCCTTATAGCATGAAATCGCCAGCGATAAAGCAAGCTCAATTGCCTTCGACTCAGTCTCCAAAGGAAAACTAGCAGCTACACGGCACGACTGACCATGCACAAGATGGCCCTCCAGCATTTCTCGCAACTGCAGCCATGTCAAAAAAAGGAGAACATTCACTCCAAGACGCTTTGCAGTTGAATTTCATAACACCTATTTCAGGAGCACGCCATGAAGTTTGCGGAATAACAAGATCAATAGTAGGTTGAGGTCTATTGACCTAAAGATATTCAGAGTATAAATCATAAGCCAGATTAGCTGTCACACATGGATCAATAGGAGTACCCTCAAAGATATACTTATTTCTGGCATTTCAAATACCCAACACGTGTACAGAGCTAGCAAGATCAAATTCTTAGAGCCCGGGATATGCAGAATAGAAAAAAAAAATACTCTAACCACTTACAGGTTGAGAACCTGACCCAGTAGACTAGAAATTGAAAAAAATGAAACGGAAAAGGGCCATTTTTTTATTTCTTTGTTAACAAATAATAATTGATCAAAATTATAAGAGATTTAGATTTATTAAAAAATGTTAGGATGATTTAAATTATAAGAGACTTAATTTTTGTCAACTTTCAAAATTTTTAACTCTAACTCTAATTTTAATTAAAGACGTAGTAATATTCGTAATCTAAACATAAAATATATAATTAGGAAAATCAAAATCAAATAACTTTGAGGAAATTCAGATGGCATATTCCCTGCCCAATTGGATCCTCCACTACCTGCTCTTTTTCCGTCCACTGCCTTGATTTGGGTGCAGTTTAAATTCGGACTTCTCATTTCCATGGAACTCCACTTGACACGAAACCGGTTTCAATTAAAAAAATTAAGAAAATGTCCATTTTAGTACCATATAATATCACAAAAATTCACTTTAGTACTCTGTGGTAAAAAATTTATCAATCAAGTCAGACCGCAGCTAATTAACATCAATTAGGTTCACAGGCAACTGCCCGACCTGTCCGGACCCTGCCCAGCCACGTGGACGAGCCACATCAGCATTTGTTGATGATGTGGTACCACGTGGACCCTTCTTCCCCATCCCCTCTCTCTCTCTCGTCGCTGACGTCACACCCGATTCCAACCAAATCGATTCATCCCCTTCGTCTTGTCCCGCTATCGCATCGAATTCGTCCCCTCCGACATCGCAATGGAATTTGTCCCCTTTGTACCCAAATGGAATTCGTGGTATAGAACTACCAGATGACGGTGGTGCATCTGGATTTGCTTTTACATCCTGTTTGGAACCAATTCCGACAGGAAAAGAATTCCATTTCTAATTCCTAATAGTAATGGAAAAGAATCACTTTCTTGTTTTCTTGTTTGGAACCATAAGTTAAATTTTGGGAATTGATTTGAAATATTACATAAATACCCTTATAATTAGACCAACTTGCAATAAACAAAACCATCTCACAATTCACAATCACCACATTAGAACTGGTACTATAAGGAGCAACTTCCAAGACTGATATTATCCATGAAGATTGTGTTCTGCATGTCCGTCTTCTTTGGTACTAGTACAATAAAGAGCAGCATTTGGTATTTGCTCAATACTTGTCAACAAAGATTCAACAAGTGATCTGCTTTGAGCAAAATTATCCTAGAGTCTGAA
Source organism: Hypericum androsaemum (assembly GCA_963995505.1). Taxonomy (NCBI): domain Eukaryota; kingdom Viridiplantae; phylum Streptophyta; class Magnoliopsida; order Malpighiales; family Hypericaceae; genus Hypericum; species Hypericum androsaemum. The sequence continues at coordinate 6,376,104 of OZ023196.1, forward strand.
GAATTTCTCTACTGAATGATGCTGGTCATCTGATTTGGCAGATAGAAGCTCGTAATATGCACTGCACAAGAGAAGGTCAGAGTGAATATGTTATATTGTTTCTTGCACTTAAGGCACATATAAACCTAACTGGTTTATATCTATGATTAGGTCAGCTTCGGAACATACATGTTCTCTGTTAGCAACGAGCCAAAATCATTACTAGACCATCACAATATCATAAAAGTTAAATCCATATCAGAATTATCACCAAAACAAACCAAACTGAGAATGAGACGACCAGCACAAAACATCGTTACCATCGAAAAGCACATAAATTTGAGCCGAAGTGATAAAGATTCCAGCTTCGACATAACAACAATACACATCTACAATTACAGAAGGACCCAACAAAATCTGAAATAGAATCAAAACCCACATGATATTAATAATCATTCTCAGAGAACATCATGAGTAGAAGAAGTCCATACACTGTCTTTGAAGCTCCCTTGCAAAGAATTTCATTGTACTGTACAAACTGAGATGCCACATCGTTAAGACCAAACAACAATTCTACCATTCACCAAACTAAAAAAAAACTCCAGCTCTCTTCCCCATCACTAGACCTCAACCCAAAAGACCCAGAAACCAAAAACCAAAAAGATTCACCCTTTAACACTTATGACTTAAAAAAGATGAAATCTTTGCATAAAAAGAGATTGAGACAAAGTAGCAGACCAGGGCAATTGAGGAGACGAGGGCATAAACAAGAAAAATCCAGATCGACATTAAACAAGAAAAATCTAGATTGTTAAACTAAGAAACTCATATCATTAAACCAAAAAAAAACTCAAATTCTTAACCTAAAAAAACTCAGATTGTACAAGTATCGAGATAGAGAGATTACCAGACGAAAGAGGAGGCCGTGAACGGGAGAGGAGGGCTCTAGGGCTCCATGCCGAGATGAGCTCGAGGAAGAAGAAGGAAGAGGAGATGAACTCGGGAAAATGAAGAGGAGGCCGAGGAGAGGTTCTAGTCGTTGCAAGTATTAAGGTTGAGTATATAAGCAAGGGTATAATAAATATTTTACTATCAAATCTGGTTTAGTCCCTTACAAATCTGACCTAATTTAAAAAAAATTCTAAATTCGGACTTTTAAACAAAATAGAAATTCTTTTCCGAAAATATTTGGTTCCAAATAGACTAAATTTTTTAAAACTCTGGAAAAGAGTTCCATTTCTTATTTTTTAGACTTTCCAAACAGGCATAAGGAAACCCAATTTCACAAACCCTGTTTCGCAGCCAACAAATCGATAAGGAACCCAGTTTAACAAAGCCTACAAAGGAAATCAGAAAGAAGAGGAATAAAGGAAAATAGATTGTGCTTCTTCTTGGTCTTGGTAAACTCAAAGGGTTTTGACTAACGCCGGTAGTGGGGGCTGACCTGCTGGGCCAACTCGTCGCTTACTTTTTAACCTCGACCCCCACGCTCTTCATCCTTCTCTCGTCGTCGGCGAGTCCTCTTCCCGACAAAATCAAATTGCAATCTAAATTGCCACTGCCGGTGGACTAATCCGGTGTTTCCCCTCTCTAAACCTTCTCCCCACTTTTCTCCAAGTACATAGCTTCCAGAATTCTAATTATCACTCTTCTTCTTCTTTTTTTTGCCTATTAGGCCATTGAAGACGAGGAGAGGAGGCCGTAATGGTGGTGACGGAAGACGCGATCGCGGTGGGCCATGCGATCACTGGTACCGCCCGCACTGGAACTCTGCTACCCATCGTACACGGAAGCGGTTTGTCTTTCTACAGACCACCCTTGTCCAAGTCCCAGCCAAACCGGGCCTTGCACACCTGTCCTAACCTTGAGAAATGACATTGTCTTGATGAAGATATATGGGTGATGATGCAAGAGGAAGCCAGGTCTGATGTTGACCAGGAGCCAATCCTCTCAGGTTACTACTTCACTTCAATCTGTTGGATAATCTGGTCGAAGAGAACGAAAAAATTAATCCGAGTCGTATAGAAGACGTTGTACTTAAGAACTAATTCACCAAAGATTCCAGTTCTCCAGGATAAAATGGATCCTTTCAAGATTAACTTGAGTAACTAAACTAACAAGGACAGTATTAGAGAATAACCAAGGAAAGACAAAGTAGAGATTATCTCATCTCTTTTCTTTGTCTCATGCCATATGGCCTTATTTAGTAGAAAATAATTAAAACTCATTAAATCATTTACATAAATTCACGTAACGTAAAATTAAAAATAGTTTTAAATACGACCGTTATGTAAATTTATTTGGATTAAGTACATTAAAACTTTTGAAATACCAAATTTTCTAACAATCTCCCACTATTTTAAAAGTTTGAAAACTTTTCTTCCTTCCTGGATTAACCCTGTGAGTCTAAGTGCATCGGCGCTGGTGTCTTGCAGACTATGAACTAGTCGTTAGACGTGTAAGGAAAGTATACAGTGTCATGATGAAGTTATTTTAACTTCTATGAATCATGAACACTATAGTATATACCTGAACCCTATAAAACACACATCAACTCTACAATTCTTGTCGTTGTCGTTATTTCGCGTTAAATCGGCCATGCACACGGCTGGATTTCATGAGTGCTCTCGAGAGTATGCCAAATCTCATGCAAGCGGCTCCACTCGACACCCATATAGGTGACCTCATCAAGTATATATTGCACTTTATACACCACCATTTTTAAGGACTATGATATCATTAAAAGCTTTAAGTTTAACCTCTTACAATGCAATCTAGTATTCTTTCACACATATCATAGGAAGAGACTAAAATAGTACTAGATTGATTAACTCATGACTTGTTATCGTATGAACCTTCTTCATGTGATCTCCAATCACAAAGGTTGGGCTCTCATCATCGTTAATCTAGCAATTAACTTAAGTCTCATTCCCCTCAATGTTTACAGATCCTTTTTCATAAGGTTATGTTGGAGGATTGACCATATCTACTCTGACTTCACACATTCAATAAAATATTTTATCTCATAGTAGTACTACTCAACACATATTATATTAACCAAATATATTAGTTTTGCCATTGAAAGGTTTGTTTTCAGCTATGGCTATCGCCTTTTATTGGCAATCTCAATTCATCAACACTAATAGTGTCGGCTTTATTCTTAATAGAATATTCTTACAAAATTCACAACTATAATAAACATTCACTTCATAGTAATCACTTGACAACCTTAAGACATCAACATTAACAATGTTGGCTTCATTCCCAAAAAATAAATTAACCACTCGAATTTATTAATGATCAACTCTAGAACTATATAAACTTCTTGTTTCATAGTTGTTTTTGCTACTATGGCTTCTTTGGTCAATCTCCACACAACCGCATCATTTCCAAGGTGCCTACAAAACCATTGAATTATTTATCTCATTTGAATCAAAAATTTAATCAACATCATTGTATTTTTTCAATACAATGCATATCCACAATACATGATATCTCTATATATTTTATTTAATTTAATCAGCCGTACAATTTAATATAACTGTTTGTACTATTTAATATAACGAGCATATAGTTTGATATAACTAGGCATACTATTTAATTTAACTGGACATACCATTTAATATATTCTGACATACCATTTAATTTAATCGGTCCTACCATTTAATATAATAGGTCATACCATTTAATATAGCCGGACATACTATTTAATATATTCGGGTGTACCATTTAATTTAACCAGACATACCATTTAATATAACCGGTCGTACTATTTAATATAACTGGACATACTATTTAATATATTCGGGTGTACCATTGTATGATAACATGATAAATCATTGTATTATAAATGTGTAAACTGTTTTATCATAACATGATAACCCATTGTATCGTAACTGTGCAAACCATTGTATCGTAACATGATAAACTTTTGTATCGTAAGTGTTCAAACCGTTGTATCACAACAAAATAAACTATTATATCATATCATGATAAACCATTGTATCATAATATAATAAACTATTGTATCATAACATGTTAAACTATTGTATCATAACATGTTAAACCATTGTATCAAAACAAGTGAACGGCGTTTATGGAGTAATTGATAAACGGAGTGAGGAGAGCGGGGTGAACTTGATGGTGCAGACGACGAGGAGCCGGGAGAATCAGGGGTACTCGTGGAACAATCTAGAAGCTTTCTCGTACACCTTCAAGCCGGCAATCAGTCATGCGATGAGTGATCGGGGAGATCTAGACCACCAGCGTTGAGGACCACCGTCAGATCTTCGTCGCCATCGGCACCGTCAGACCATCGGCGTCGACCTGCTCCTCTTGGTTTGTTTAGGTTGAGAGGGGGAGGAGAGATAAAGGGAGAAAGGAGAGACAGGCTGGTGAGTGGTGACGGTTTAGGTTGAGAGGGAAGAGGAGAGAGAAAGGGAGAAGGGGAAGAGAAGAAAAAGATGAAAATAACCCATTAAATTTTAATCTTTGGATCTACTTTGTTTTTATTTAGAACAATCTAATGGCTCACATATAATCCAGATTGATCCTGATCGATTTTGAACATCCAGACCAAATCCATTCCCTGAGATTACGCCTCGTCTAAATTTCACAGCCATCTTAATTCTCACAAGAAAGAACAAAAATGTCCTAAACTGTTGACAACGGAACATTAAACAATAGATTTAATCTAAGGAGGTACTTGTATACTGGGTAACATTTGGATTGGTGATGGCGCGAAGGTTGGCACAGGGTCAGTGGTCTTGAAGGAGGTTCCCGACAGGACCACCGCGGTTGGAAACCCCGCTCGGTTGATTGGTGGCAAGGAGAATCCTATCAAGCTTGACAAGATTCCTAATTTCACCATGGACCATACTTCGGATATTCGCGACTGGTCTGATTATGTTATATAGAGGTAGGAATAGGATCATTTATTTACCTTTATGATCATATTAGTCTTGCTTCTGGAATAAGAGATGACTCTGTTATTGGAAAATGTAAAAAGTTGTGCAAGTGATCACATATATGATAAGCATTCTGCTCGTAATTTGTTCTCATACATTCATCATATTAGTTGTTGGTCCTCGAGTTTCAGAGTGTAGTGTTTTTTATGATCATATTAATCTCGCTTCTGCAGAAGAGATCCCGAATAATTCCTCTAGCAGATGCTTGTCATCTGACGGATTAGAAAAAGTTTAGGAAGTGATCACAGATATGATTAGCATTCTGCTTTTGTGTTAATCATTTCCATCGTTCTCTTTAGTGGGAGGATGAGGGTTGAACATCTCTAGAAAGATCTCTTCGGAGGCTGTAGATTCCGTCTGCTATCATTTTCACATACAACGACTAATCATGAGTCTGCATGGCCGACCCTAGAATAAACATGCAAGTTCCACTTCTTCAGTAACCTGTCCAAGCCTACAAGTCAGTAAAAAGGTACTCGCTCACCCTCTCTTTTTGATCTCCTCGGCGCCATTTCTTATTTATTTATTTTATTTTTATCAGATTTTCCTGCTCCGGCTCCTTGAAAATGCCGGAAATTGCTTTATTCAATCAGTTTTCGGAAAAAATTATATTTAATCTAGCTTGGATTTGAATTTTCCCCGTGCGACTGGCATAGTTTCTACTGTGAGGACAAATAAATATTAATAAAATATTGTTTCGTTTGCTTATATGCTTACCTTTCTCGGAGTTTAAGGTAAGCTGATTTGAATTGAAGAGTACAGAGAAAAGATTAAAAAAAAGGAAAAGAAAAAGAAAATGCTGGTTTGAATTTGTGCTTTTACCTTCCACTGTTTACTTTCAATTTAGCTTGATTTATGCTCGTAACCAAAAGCCTTTTTCTTGTTGTCTTTTAATTCATTTAAAGAGGATTTGAATTCATTTAAGGAGCAACCAACCATGGGGTCTAGGCGTCCTCCGGTGCACCCACACGAACTGAAAATTCATAACAAGGGAGAGGGAGACGATAGAGTTTTCAAAACTTGCACTTGAGATCAACTTCTTCTTCTTCCACCCTTGTCATCCTCACCTTCTGTAGCGACTTCCAAGTGTAGAACCAACTCCTTGTGTCAAATCTGTAAGATACCTTCCTCGCTCACTTGGACAACATGTGGTTGTGAACGATGCAATTTTCATCTTCACAAGACTTGCCTTGACTATCTACCTCAAACAGTGACAACCAATCTTGGTTCCGAAATATCCGCTTGGATTCTGAAAACAATTGGGGAAGATTGTATGGACTGTCACAAACATATCGGTCCGAATTTGGTTTTCCGTAGAGCTGGAGTGACAAAAGAGAGACGCTTGTAAGTTGTTGTCTTGTACGCAGACTGATTGACGAGTCTTGTTTTAAAATTCCAAGAGTCATCAACCATTTCTTTCATCCATGCCCTCACCTCAAGCTTATATTTTCTCATCCATCTTCAACTTGTAATGCATGTCTCCTAAGCCCCAAACATTTTTCTTATCACTGCGATAGCTGTGACTTCTTCTTGTGTTTGGTTGTGCCCAACTTCCCCAATTACCTCCCTGTCATGAAAATGAAGCCAACCAGCTGGTTGTTCAGCATTTCTGCCATTGGCACCCCTTGAAGCTCTTTCCGATCGCACAAGACACCAGAAACCACATATGCAACTTATGTGAAAGATTTTGTTCTGAACCATTTTACAGTTGCATCAAGCTGTGTCAGTTCTACCTCCACAAGTCCTGCATGTATTCTTTACCTCACAAGATAACTTTTAAGAATTTAGCAACTAGAGAACAAACGCGCAAAGAACACGAATACAAGATATAACTTGGTTCGGCCTAATGCCTACGTACAAGGAGAGAAAGGAGAATTTTTATTGATAGATCCAAGTCAAAAAACCATACAAAACTCTTGGGTAACTGGTACGACCCGCGGTGCTACGCAGGTTGTACGAGTGCGCGGTGGGACTTGGAGGCTTTTGGCCTTTCCGTCCTCGCGCCGTCTTGTTAGAATAGTGATAAACGAACGAACTAAGAGACTTTTTTATTGATTTCTGAATGAATCAACCCTAAGGGAAGCTTGGCATTATATAGCCAATACGCAACCAACTAAACAGGAATACCAATGCTTAAAGAAATAGGAATGCTAATGCGAAAAGGAAACAGAGTTTGAATAGGAAAAATGCTAACTGAAAGGAAGGTTCCTAATGAAGTCTCATAACAATAAGGAGTCCTAAGCCGAGGATGTCTTCAGAGTCAGCTTCCGCTTCTGCTGATATGTTTTGCCCCACATGACATCACCCCCCTCCTCGCGAAGTAGCTCGTCCTCGAGCTGAAAGTCAGGGTAACGCTGGCGAAAGTCCACCAGAGGCTCCCACGAAGCGTCGGCTGCTGTCGAGCCCAGCCACTGAATCAGAACATATAGAACATCCCGACGACGAGCAATGCACAACACCTTCTCCGGAACAGACATGGCTCGACCATGAAGAGTGGGCGGTAATGCTGGCGGCGCAAGAGGGGGCACACCATGGAATTTTTTCAAAAGACCCACGTGAAACACATTATGTATGCGAGTGCCCGCCGGAAGAATGAGGTGATAAGCCACAGAACCCACCTTAGCAGCAATCTGATAAGGCCCGTAATACCGCGGCCCGAGTTTGCCCGATACCCGACCCAGAAGAGAGGCAGCTTGATGGTGAAGGAGTCGGAGCCAAACCCACTCCCCAACCTCATAATGTATCTCACGATGATGAGCATCGTAGTGGCGTTTCGCATACTGCTGAGCCTGAAGGAGGCGGTCCCGAACCTCGTGAAGAAATTCATCCCTGCGGCAGAGTGAGTCATCCATAGCCGCAACACGAGCCACCTCAGGAGAATAAGATACCAGAGAAGGTGGGGCACGACCATCGATAACTTGAAAAGGCGTGGACCGGAGCGCATAGTGAAACGAAGTGTTGTAACAATACTCCGCCCAAGGCAACCATGTGAGCCAATCCTTCGGTCGATCCCCTGTGAGGCAACGGAGATACATAGCGATCACTTTGTTAACAACTTCAGATTGACCATCGGACTGGGGGTGGAAAGCCGAGCTCAAATGGAGGCGGACACCAGACATCCGGAACAGGTCTTGCCAAAATTTGCTTGTGAACACCGTGTCGCGATCACTGACAATAGAATTGGGCAACCCATGAAGGCGAACCACCCCATCAAAGAAAGAGCGAGCAACGGAAGTTGCCGTATAGGGGTGCCCCAAAGGAATAAAATGAGCGTATTTTGAGAATCGATCCACCACAGTGAAAATGACAGACTTGCCATGCACCTTAGGGAGGCCTTCTATGAAATCCATTGCGATGTCCGCCCAAACCTGAGAAGGGACCTCCAAAGACTGAAGTAACCCTGCTGGGTGCAAATGCTCCATTTTGTTCCACTGGAATGTGGGATAAGCACGAACCAAGTCCTGACGAAGGCGGTGAAGTGTCTTCTGGATGCCCTCATGACCAGTAGAGTGAGCTTCGTGGAGGATGGTGGCTAAGACAGCCGATGATTCCGGTACAAACACGCACCGGCCAAAAAGAACTAGACCATCCGCAACCTGCCAAGGGGGACCGAGCTCGCTGGCCAAAATGCGATCCCGAAGAGTGGTGAGATCCGAGTTGCTATGCAACTCCTGACGCAAGTCCTAAAAAACTTGAAATGTTGGCCTAGAGTCGCGACAGGATAAGGCATCTGCCACGACATTGAGGCATCCCAGACGGTATTCAACCTGAAAATCATAGCCAATGAGCTTACTAACCCACTGATGTTGCAGAATAGTTGAGAGGCGTTGGTCTAGTAAGAATTTCAGACTATAGTGGTCAGTCCGAACTGTAAATGGGCCCCCCCATAAGTAAGGCCGCCAATGATGAACGGCATGTACCAAGCCAATAAGCTCGCGCTCATATGCGGCCAACTTGGCATGTCGAGCAGCAATGGGCTTACTGAAGAAAGCCAACGGACCCGCGCCCTGGTGAAGGATGGCACCAAACTTGGACCCTGAGGCTTCACATTCAACTAAAAAAGGCTTAGTAAAATCGGGAAGCTGGAGGACATGAGCTGTGGAAAGGGCTTGCTTGAGAGTGGTGAATGCCTGTTCCACTTTCGCGGACCACTAAAAAGCTTCCTTGCAAAGCAGCTTGGTAAGAGGTGCGGCTATCAAGCCAAAGTCCTTTATAAACTTGCGATAGTAGCCCGCCAGTCCTAGAAAACCCTGTAACCCACGAGCCGCCCAAGGTGTCAGCCAGGAAGCAATCGAATGCACCTTCTCCGTGTTCATAGCGACTCCCTCAGCCGAGATTATGTGTCCAAGATAAGCCACGGAAGTAGAACCAAAGGAACATTTGGACTTCTTGAGGAATAGCTGATGTTGGCGCATCACATTGAACATTATACGAACATGCTGCAAATGTTCGAACCACGAGGGGCTGTAGATTAGATTATTGTCAAAGAAGACGAGCACAAATTGCCGTAGGAATGGCCGTAGGACATAGTTCATGAGAGCCTGAAATGTTGCTGGGGCGTTAGTCAACCCGAAAGGCATGACTAAGAACTCGAAATGCCCGTGGTGAGTACGAAATGCCATCTTCTTGACATCCTCGGAGTGCAGACGGACTTGATGGTAACTGGAATGTAGATCCAGTTTTGTAAAGAAGTGGGATCCCTTGAGCTCGTCAAGCAACTCATCGACCACAGGAATCGGAAACTTTTCCTTGATTGTTTGCTCGTTGAGAGCTCGATAATCTACGCAGAACTGCCAAGTTCCATCCTACTTCTTCACGAGCAATACCGGTGAAGAGAATTCAGAGTTGCTCTCCCTGATAATTCCTTGTTAGAGCATTGCCTCGCATTGTCGCTCAAGGTCATCTTTTTGTAGCTGGGGATAGCGATATGGGCAAACTGCTACTGGCGCAGACCCCGGAAGGAGAGGTATCTGGTGAGACCGATTATGGTCGGGTTGCAACCCTGTCAGCTCGGTGAAAAGGCCTTCAAACTCAGAAAGTATTGTCTCCATAAGCGAGCTATCAGGTCCTTGTATGGAATGCAGGCGTAGAGCTGAAGAAGCAATCCCGGTCCATGTAATTAGACGATCCTCCCGCCAGTAGGTCATGCAGAGGTCGTCGAAGTTCCATAAAATAAGACCGAGTGTCCGTAACCATTGGATACCAAGAACCACATCAAAGCCTCCGAGTGGAATCGTGTAACAGTCCACCTCGAAGGTCTCAGATCTGATCTGTATAGGAACCGCGCGAGACAAGCCACCGCTAGCCACCTGATCCCCGTTGGCCACAGAGACTTGAAGACCTGGTCGAGGCTCCACGTGCAACCCTGTGCGTGCAGCTACTCCTTCACCGAGGAAATTATGTGTAGAGCCAGAGTCCAAAAGTGCCATGAACTTGACGGACCCTATATGGACGTGTAACTGCATAGTGTCCCCCGAACGGATACCTGTGATGGTATGGAGGAAGACCACGGGTGAGCCAGCTGGATGTACACTCTCCTCCTCAATGCCCTCGTCCTCATCGTAGTCATTCAAGTCAATATAGAACAGTCGTTGACAACGATGCCCCCGAACGTATTGCTCATCACAATTAAAACACAATCTTTGTTTTCGTCGGTCCGCAATTTCAGCTATAGATAGACGACGCGGGGCCACACCTGCTGCCCCTTGGCTTGTCGCATTTGTTATCGCTGGTGAGCGGGAGGTAGGAAGAATAGAAACTGATGGTCGGTTGCATCCTTGGCTTCGTGGGATGGCTCGAGCCGTGGTGACTAGTCGGTCAGTTGGTTTTGACCTGCGCTCGTATGCCCGAGTGTGGCTCATAGCATGTTGTAGGTCGAAGGGGTTGAGCAACTCAACATCGGTCCTGAGTGGATCAGGGAGCCCGGATGTGAAAATATCCACTTGTTGTACTGTCGTGAGTGGTTCTACTCGGTAAAGGAGAGAAAGGAACTGGTACTGATACAGCTCCTCCGATCTTGGAAAGGGAAGTTTGATGAGCTCGCCTAATAGGTTGCTCCTGGATGGAGGGCCGAAACATTGATGACAAAGGTCAATAAAATCCGGCCATGATGTAGTTCCTAAATCGCGCTATAACTGGTAGAACCATTGTTGAGCTACTCCAGTTAGGTGAAAGGATGCCAGCCAGACTTTATCATGCTCCGGGATATGCTGACCTCGAAAGAAGTATTCGCTTCTGTTGATCCGGGCCAGGGGATCTTCCTTGCCATCATAAGTTGGGAACTCTAGTTTATAATACCTTGGGACCCCTGCGCCTCTTGCCTGAGAATGATCGTTAGTGGATTATCGATGGGCGGGATTTGGATCTTCCTCGATAGAGTCCTCCTCGGCTGGGTACCTTGTATGAGCACGATTCCCGGTACTTGAATGATATTGGGATGGCAATCGGGAATTTGTTGGGTTACCACAGTAACGATAACCTCGGAAAGCTGGCTGTGAAAATCCCCTATCGTTCTGTGAAGCAGGGTTGCGATACCCAGTCCTCACCGGAATCTCATCGGGGTATTGGTCGTCCTCTGGGTAACGCGAGGGTGGTGGTGGGTGGTCGCCAGAAGTCGGACCTGCGCCCCTCCTGGCGGCTGGGTTTGTTAGTCCATCCGATGGAGTCTGGGCTTGGGGTGGAGGAGGTGGTGGTGCCGGGCAGCTGCCAATTCTGCCCTTCAGTCTGGTTTCGACAGCCTGTAATCGCTGTCCCATGCCCCCGACTTCAGCGGTAAGTTTTTCCATGGCCAGAAGCAATTGGGCGAGAGTTGCACCCCCCTTTCCTTCGTCGCTGGGGTTTGTAGGGTTGGACATGGTGGGTGTCGTGCTAGCTCCTGATACCAAATTGGTACGACCCGCAGTGCTACGCAGGTTGTACGAGTGTGCGGTGGGACTTGGAGGCTTTTGGCCTTTCTGTCCTCGCACCGTCTTGTTAGAACAGTGATAAACGAACGAACTAAAAGACTTCTTTATTGATTTCTGAATGAATCAACCCTAAAGGAAGCTTGGCATTATATAGCCAATACGCAACCAACTAAACAGGAATACCAATGCTTAAAGAAATAGGAATGCTAATGCGAAAAGGAAACAGAGTTTGAATAGGAAAAATGCTAACTGAAAGGAAGGTTCCTAATGAAGTCTCATAACGACAAGGAGTTCTAAGCCGAGGATGTCTTCGGAGTCAGCTTCCGCTTCTGCTGATATATTTTGCCCCACATGACAGTAACAGGCCTTTATGTAGAGGCAAACCTTGTACATCAAATAAGCTATCTAGGTCGAATTAGGAGTCTGAAATAAAACAGAAAAATAATTCCTCTTTTACTTATTTTCTCGCCAAACTCAACAATCTTCACCTTGGCGAGAAATCATCTCGTGGATGAACTATGAAGTTCTATTCGAACTTCAACAAAAACTCCATCTTGACGAAACACTGCCCCATGTAGAGTGAGATCTTGCAAGACCAATCTGACTCTACCGATTCTACCTCGAACCGTAGATATACCGCCATCAATAAGACCATCTCAACTTTCTCACTACCGTTGTTCAATCACTTGGAGCCATCCCCCAAGCTCGAGCTTCCGAGTTTTCTTGGCGTCTTTCCTCCAACCTCCATTAAATCTCAACTAGTAAGTCTACTTGCCAAAGCAACCTTGCGACCAATAGATGTGCCCTCTATTTTTCGGTCAACCCCATGCTTCGTAACCTCGGACTACTTTTTTGTTGGACCTTCTTACCTCAAACCAATGCTACGTGCCATAGCATACAAAAGGTAACCTTTTGTTTAACTAAGTAGAACCTTCAACATGCCACGAACTCTACCATTCGACCTTGAGTGAGATACCTAATTTGCCATGGTGCTATCAACAGCTTCGCATTCTCCATGCAAAACCTACCCAACACTTTTGACGTGCACGTACCTTTAGACAACCATAGCGAGAACTTGCTAACTTTGTCTCTACGAATCCCAACTCCACTAAAAACATTCATGTCAAGCCTCTGCTCCATCATACAAGAGCATTCCCCCTCTCTATCAGAACACAATGAGGTAACTCTACCTACAACCGTGTTCCACACTAACCTCTAGGTGTTCATAGCATCCCTTTCACCCTTCATCACCACCACAACATCCTTCTCCATCTCCATTAGTCCACTTACAACCTTATAATTGTACCCACTATAATCCAAGGCTCCTAATGAGATTAAATTTCTCTCCAACTTTGGAACATGCCTAACCCCACATAATTTCTTCTCAATACCATCCCACATCTTAATCCGGATATCACCTATGCCAGCAATTCTACAAGTAGAACCATCACCCATAGTCACTATACATGAATCAACGAACTTATAGGTGTCGAACCACCCTTTCTTGGGTGTCATGTGAAAGGAACAAACTCTATCCAAAATCCAAGAATCAAAATGATTTGGACTTGAAAAAATAGAAAGAACATCACTATCTGACCTATCCGAATATGAGACCACATTTATGGAACCCGATCCTTTGCCCTCGCGGTCCCAAGTTCTGCTCGAACAATCCTTCTTCACGTGCCCTTTTTCTCCACACTCGAAGCAATTTCCTTTGAACCTCCTTGACCTCGTCCTGGATCCTCTTTCATCTTCATTACGACCACCACAACTACCGCTCACAACTAGCCCTTCCATTTGTTTATCGCCAATTTTTTTCCTTTGATGAAACCCTAGCAGAGCACATGTGATATCTTCTAACACCAGGGACTCCTTCCCCCAAGTTAGAGTTGTAACTAAATTTTTGTACGAGCTAGGTAAAACATTTTGCAGCAACAATGCCTTGTCTTCTTCCTCGAACTTTAGATCAACCTTTCTCAAGTCGCTCACAAGTTGACTAAAACTATTAATATGTTGGCTCAAATTCGGGCCCTCCTTTTTGAGCCTGTACAATCTTTGGTTAAGATAAAGCTTGTTCAAAAAAGACTTAGACATATACCTTGCCTCCAATTTTCTCCATATCTCAGCTGGTGATTCCTCATCCATGATGTGATACATCACATCGTCTGCCAAGCACAAGCGAATTGTCGCCACTGCCTTGGCCTCCATCTCCTTCCGCTCTTGCTCCTCCATCTTCTCGGGCTTCTTCTCCGAGAGCGCGATGACTATTCCTTGTTGCACGAGGAGATCCTTGACACGCCTTTTCCATAACTTAAAATTTGATGAACCATCGAACTTCACCAAAGCAAACTTTGTACTGTGATCTAACATCCTCCAACCTTAGCTCTTGATACCACTTGTTAAAAATTTAGCAACTAGAGAACAAACGCGCAAAGAACACGGACACAAGATATAACGTGGTTCGGCCTAATGCCTACGTCCACTAAGAGAAAGGAGAATTTTTATTGATGGATCCAAGTCCCAAAGCCATACAAAATTCTTGAGTAACATGCCTTTATATAGAGACAAACCCTTGTACATCAAGTAATCTATCTAGGTCGAATGAGGAGTCCAAAACAAAATAGGAAAATAATTCCTCTTTTGCTTATTTCCTTGCCAAACTCAACAACAACCCATCTCCTTCTTAAACCAACAGTTGTTCTACTTCATATTTCTTCTTTTTAGTGTACAACTTGCAACCGTCAGCTTTCAGGGTTGACCTTTTATTCCAAGGAATGCAAGTGCAAGTTCTGTATCAAATATGTCTTGTGGCCGGAGAATCTATTTCATTGACATCAATTGAGTCTCTGTGAAATCAGAATAGAAGACAAAAGACGAACATGCTTTTTGTGTAAGGAACTCTTCCTCGCTTGAGTTTGTGCTACAAATGTACAGAGTGTGCTCTATTTTTTCACAAATAGTGTGCTGAATTACCTGTGGAACTTAAGCATCCGATTCATCCGCAACACTATCTTACTCTGACATATAGATCTTTTTCAGATCCGCATCAAATTATGACATGTAACTTAATGTCTCAAAAATCTTTCACGGAGATTGCCTCTCTTTGAGTGGGTCTACAGGTGTCACCATTACGATTTTCAATTAGACACTCGATGTGCTTCTTGTCTGCCAACTCTGGAGTACAAAGGACACAACCACCATCTTTGTGTGGTGGTCAACATGCATGGCAACAGAAATTGCCAAACATGTAGCAAATCCTGCGAAGGCACTTGTACAATTCATTGTGCAGATAAAAAATGCGAGTTCAATCTTCATCTTCAATGTGGTCCGTTACCTTTTATGCTCAAGCATGTTTGTCATGTTCATTCTCTCGTATTAAAAGTCTACTACGTTGAGGACAACGTATCGGATGAGTTTGTTTGTCACATTTGTGAAGAAGAACGTGATTCACGGCTTAAATAGGAAAGATAAAAAGGTGAATAATTAATATGATTTATCTATTGTTTATCGAAATAAATTAAGCCCGTTAGTTAAGACTAACTAAATAATTAAGGCCTCATAAATTCAGCGAAATAATTACGCTAGTTAGGCTAATTATATATTTTTTCCGTACTCTCTAATTTTTCTTTTGTTGAGCATAACGTCTTTTAAATTCAAATCACTAAAATGAAAAAGTACCCAAATTTCTCTTTAATTGGATTTCAATTTTTCTTGCCACCATAGATGCACTAATAGAAAAAATAAATGCATGATCCAATATATACAGTTTTTAAAATTTATACACTTTCAAAAATTATGACATGCCCAAATAATTCATTATCTCTGTTAAATTAAATTAATTTTTATTTTATTGGTCTAATTCTTGTTTCTTACTAATTCAGAAAAATAATTGCCCTATGTATTTAGGCTAATTATACTTTTTTCATAACCTTTTTATTTTCCCTATTTAACCTTTTTGTGGCATTAATTGTCCAACTTTTGGGGTGGCTAAATAAAGAGCCGTTTTTTAAAACAAAAAAGGGCCATGGCGACCAAAAATAGGAGTAATTATAGAGAGAGGGTTTAGGAGGGAGTTGAATAAGGATTATCCTTAAAAAGAGAGAGTTTAATACGAGGGAGTTAAATAGAAAAACCCTTGCATATTCCCGGAGAGCTCCCTCCTTCAAAGTTTGAAACCAAGAAATGAGTATACATTAGACCCCACACTGCCAATGCATAAGGGATATGTTGCATCCTTTTTTTTAGATTAATTTTTGGGACATTATTTGAGATTAAATTTGTCTCCTTTATTAATGGGTGTATCTTCTCAATTGATATCTTTCTTGATGAATTTAAATCTACTCAAAACCTTATTTTGTTACTGGCTAAGTTTCGTTAATTGCTAAGTTTCGAGGAGGGATGGTGGGATTGGGTTTTCTAATTAATCGATGGAGCTTGAATCTGATTATAGAAGTCGAAGATGATGTATAAACGAGACTGTTCAAAGATAAAAAATGATTCAAAAGTTGAACATGATGAATTTTTAATGAAGGTTGAAAGTTGAAGGAGAATTTTTATTTTTTATTTGAAAGGTATAATTATCATTTAAAAATTACGTTGACCGGATGACATCAGCGAGGTGTCTTATAATTTAATAAAAGCAAACTAGGAGAGCCAAATTTTCTATTTCAAAACAAGAGAAACTAAAATAGTAATTTAAATAAACTCCAGAATGTTTAGAGCAATTTGCCCATAAATCAAATATGGTGAATTTTATTTTTGACGTTGTTGGGAGTTGTGGTGAGAACTAGGGAATTGGAGATCACCAGTTCATTGGCGGTCGCCAGTGGACAGCTATAGAATGTGCATGTATCAGGGAACTGGCGACAGCCAATTGACAGGTGACCAGCACTCATCGTAGAAGTTATTTTCATGTTTAAACTTGGATAATATTTTGAACTTCTAGGATGACCTAGATAGGTTTTGTGGCTTGTAAGGATTTGTCTAATATATAAAGGCATCTTATCCTAATTTATATATAGTTTTGTGCTCGGATCTCATCAATAAAAATTATCCTTCTCTCCATGGACGTAAGTATTTGGCCGAACCACGTAATTTCTTATATTCGTGTTGTTGTTTTTTTGTGTTGATTCTATCCTGTTTACTAGTCTGCAATTTATTAAAAACAATCAGGTCCCTAAGCACTAATTAGAGTATTACATTCAGAATAGCTGGTTACTCTAACAAAAGTAGCATTAACATATTACTGAAAACATTTAATTACATAATTATTTGTTTACGCCAACAAAAATAATCCATTTTTAAACGAGATTCGGCAGCAAACCGAATATCTCACCATCTGTCATGCTCGATATTAGGTTGTGATAATTTACAAACTCGTCGTAAATAGTGGAGTCGCATCCATAGTCTTCCACTGATCTCTGAGAAGATGGTTCGAATCAGTACCGAAGCATATCAACTTAATTAATGTGCCATAATTAGTTAGCATGGAATTAATAGTTGCAATTAACAAGGTTTCGGTACTGATGGGAGTGCAAGTAACGAAACACGTTTCTCCTCCATCTACATAACAAGGTTCTATAAATTGCAGGGAATTATTAACCGTAGCATAATTTTTTTTGGATAAATAAAATTGTATTCATCCAGAAAAATACTCACCATCAAAAGCAAGTAGTTACATTTGTTATTGATTACATCGCCTGTAAATATCTTTCGACATTAATCTCCTACAAAAATACACTAATCGTAGCAATAATTACCATCTGATGATCATCGCATGTCGCAAGCACACCCAATGGTGGCAGCTGAGGTACCGTCAGCATCTTACCTTCCAACTCATCGTACTCCCGTGTGGCTCTCTCGAATTGGAACAAGTCAGTGTTGAAAAAATTTGTTCCTCCGCCTACGAGGGGTGGCATATTTGCACGGAATTGATAGTTCCAGGTGCATTTTGCTGCAAATTTTGTCCGGTTTCAATCCGGATTAGTTGTTAGAATTTTTATATCCAACCTAAAATTTTAAAGTAATAGATTGATGAATTTTTACACTTATAAACTTGTCCCCACTCTTACACTAAGCAATAGCAATGTGATTGTCAACATCACATCACTCTGGTACATGTGATTTCCATCAAACGATGTAGCGGTAGATACGTGTTGGCAGAGCTCTTGTGATCGAGTTCCAATCTGAATTCAGAGACAAACCAGAACAATAAATCTGGGTGGGGGAAGAAATGTATTTAATATTCATGAAAATCTAAGTTTCAAGTAGTTAGTATTATTACCGTCTATTGGTGATGATTAAAACCAAGACCATTGTGATCTTGAAGATGATAGGATGAGTGTTGTGCTGTGTTTCATTCCACCTTCATCGTCTTCTTCTTCAACGGACAGAGCACGTAATACCCTTAAAGTCACAAAGGCAGTACTCCTTCATCAACCAGCCACCATGTTTTTTTTTGGTCGGTTAACATATGTATATAAATGAGGTAATATTTACAGCCAAACGGCAGCTTCCGGACAAAAGAGGGAAGCAAACCAGAAAGCCAAAGGAAGAAACGACCACCCAGAAAACATGACCCACAACCGGAATCAAGGCCCAAACAAAACAAACCCAATCTCCTACGAAGGTGTAGAAGAGTCCAAGAAGAGGAGGAGATCTTGATAACCTATGTCACTTGTCGAATTCGCCCACAGGATCCATTCATTAACAAAAACTTGTTCTTCAAAAATAGCTGATCAATACCAAGTCTCCTTTTTTCGCGTGGCTGAGTCACCATTTCCCATCTAACATGGGAAGCCTCCTGGAATTTCTCACCGCACAACCAAAGAAAATGCCTTAGTTTCTTCTCAATAGTATATAAGACACCAGTCGGAATCTTGTAGATTGACTGGAAGTAGATCGGAAGGCAGGAGAGCAACGACCTAATCAAAGTGACTCAGCCACGAAAAGACAAAAGTTATCTTTCCAAGAGGCCAACCTCTTGTCAATCGCGTCAATAACAGGCTTCCAGAAACAAATCCTCCTCATGTTGCATCCTACAGGAAAACCAAGGTATTTTAACAGAAGAGTGCCCCAATTGCAACCCCAAATTTCGATTGAGTTGGTGAGTGCAGCTTCTGAAACATTCACACTACAAAACGAGAACTTTTCGGCATTCACCTCCAGACCCGAGGCAAGGCCAAAGAGGATGACGATGTGGTGAAGATTTGAAAGACTTTCTTCATAATTCACCGAAAAGAGGAGCGTGTCATCCGCAAACTGTAACAAATGATGTGAAACCCTATTCAAAAGTTGGACACCTTTAACCAACTGTAAATGGGCCACTTTCTGAATCAAAACACGCAGCTTTCCGGCGCGATGATGAACAAAAAGGGGAAAAAGCAGGTCACCCTGCCTGAGGCCGCGATGGATCTTTAACAAACTAGTAGGAGAGTCGTTGACTAAAATCAACGCTGAGGCATTTCTGATATAGCCCCCAACCCAGCTCCTCCAATTTACACCAAAACTTATTGCGAGAAGAGTGTCGTCGAGGCAGTCCCAGTCAAGGCAATCGAAAGCTTTCTTAAAGTCAAGCTTAAGGAGGACGCCTTCTTGCTTAGAGTTTTTCAGGTAGCCAATAACCTCGTTGGTAGTCATAATGCAGTCCACAATGTTCCTTCCCGAAATAAAAGCAGCCTGTTCGTTACCCACCACCTCATTGACAACCATTTTGATTCCATTAGCCAAAACCTTAGCCACCACCTTGTACAGACAGCCAATAAGACTTATGAGCCTATACTTATCCATAAGAGGCTTTCCAGAGGCTTTGGAGATGAGAGTAAGGAAAGAGGATGCCACATTGTCATGCAGCCTACGCGTGAGGAAAAAGTCTTGACAAAAACTAGCACGTCATTCTTGATAATGTTCCAATCGCCCTTGAGAAAATTGAAATTAAAACCGCCTGGACCAGGTGCATTGTCCCCAGAACAACTCCACACAGCACCTTTGATCTCCTCACTCGAAGGGACCTCATCGAGTTAAGCCACCTACGAGGCAGTGAATTTACGAAAAAGGCTAGGAGGAAGACGGGACCTGATCCTATGCCTGGCAGCAAACTAACTCACAAAGTGATTCCTAATTTCAGCCTTGATAGCAGGAGGGTCATAAGAAAGAGAGTTGTTGATCCTGATGCACCCAATAAAATTGCAAGTCCTTCTGATCGAGGTCGAAACGTGGAAGAACTTAGGAGCATCTTCTCCACGGTCTCCTCGTGTCCAGGTACCGCCACTCGGACCGATCTTGAGGTTTCTGCCATCGCGCTTGAGCTTCTTAAGTGTTAGAGATTATTCCAAATTCTTAATTAGAGTATGGCTCTATTTCCTGATCAGAATAGAGTACTAGTCTCCTATATATATACGGCCTATGCCTAGGTCTTATTTGTACTAGTCAAGAGTTGTAAGGTAGAGAGAACCCTCACGGAGGTCTTGTAACCGATTGGACTCACATAGTGGATGACTCTACTTTGCCCGCAGTTTTCTCCCCGTCTTGGGGTTTCCACGTAATTCTTGTGTCTCGTGTTTTACTCGTTTCGATCTTATTTCTCAATAATTGGTATCAGAGCCAGATCTGAGTATACGAGTATTTGACATACGAAAAAAAAATGTGAACAGTAACCAATTTGGGGAAAATCGGGATTTAGAGTTTTGAAACCCTTTGGAGCCACTGCCGCTCGGAGAGAGCCGCCCATCCGTCCAGCCTGCAGCAGCTCGTCGCCGACTTGGAGAAGGAGACTCTCCACCGCCGCTGCTGAGAAGAGAAGAGAAACCGCCATTCATCGCGGAGAGACGAGGTAGAGAGAGAGCTCGGAGAGAGCTGCCCATCGCCGATGCTGCTGCCGCCCGTCGCCGCTGCTGCTCGCCGTTGTCCCTTCTGGCCGCCGAGAAGAGAGGAGAAGAAACGGCAGAAAGAAAAAAAATTGGGAGAGAGAAAGAGGGAGTTTTGGGCTGAAAAAAAACACTATTCCCGAGTTGACTTGGTCAATAGTTTGACTGGTTGACCAAAAATCAACTGTTTTTTTGGCTAATTTTGGTTTTCTAACCTGTTTTGAGCAGATTTTTTGGTTCGAGTAGTTTCAGGATGACTTCGATGAAGTACGAGATTCCTTAGTTGACGAGAAAAACTAATTTTTTTTTGTGGCAGGTCAAGATGCGCGCTATTCTGACACATTTAGTGCTGGATGAGACTCTACTTGATGAGAAGTCGGTGCCTTCGAGTTAGGATGCTGCGATGAAGGCGTCAAAAAATCGTAAGGCTGTGAGTCAGATCCAGTTGCATCTGTCAGATGATATTTTGCGGGACGTATTGAAGGAGACAACAGTTTTCTCATTATGGGCAAAGCTTGAAAAGTTGTGCATGCCCAAGAGTTTGACCAACAAACTGTGCTTGAAGCAACGACTGTTTTCTATCCGGATGCAAGAAGATAAGTCTGTTCACGACCACCTTAATGAATTTAAGGATATAGTGGCTGACCTTAGAACTCTGGATGTGAAGTATGATGATGAAGATCTTGCTTTATTGTTATTGTGCTCGTTGCCTGCTTCTTATCAGCAATTCAGAGATACTCTGTTGTTCAGCCAGGATACTCTGAGTTGGGATGATGTTCATGATTCGCTCTTGGAGAAAGAGAGAATTGATAAGCACACTGTGAGTTCCTCTGAAAATAGCCAAGGGACCGGCTTGGTCGTGAAAGAGAGGTCTGAGGAGAGGAATGCTAAGTCTGGTTTGAGGAAGAAGAGCAGAAGCAAATCAAGGTCAAGGCACAAGGATAAGACTTGTTTCAATTGTCATAAGGTTGGGCATATTAAATGGTTCTGTCCGGAGTTGAAGAACAAGAAGAAGGGCAAAATTTCCAGTGCTCCGAAAGGAGAAAGTTCTGATAGCGGCAGTGCTAGTATTGCCACCACCACTCAGAAAGAAGAACCTGATGGAGACCTTTTGTCTGTGATTGATGGGAAGTCTAAAATTGATGCTGCTTGGGTCCTTGATTCTGCTTGTACGTTTCATATGTGTCCCATCCGGGACTGGTTTTTAACATATGAACGTGCGGAGGAAAATATTCTCATGGAAAATAATTTTGTCTGCAAGGTTGTTGGTATTGGCACGGTGAAGATCAAGATGCATGATGGTGTCATTGGAACCTTGACGAATGTGAGATATATCCCTGAGCTGAAGCGAAACTTGATTTCGTTGAGTACCCTTGATACACTGGGGTACAAGTACACAGGAGAAGGTGGAGTTTTTCGTGTGAGTAAGAACTCATTAGTGCATATGAAGGCCAAGAAAGAGGTTGAAAATCTGAATGTTTTGCAGGGTTCTACAGTTACAGGGACTGCTGCTGCTGCATCTGGCTCACTGACAGATTCTGAGAATACCTCATTGTGGCATATGCGACTTGGCCACATAAGTAAGAAAGGCATGACCGAGCTAAATAGGAGAGGATTATTAAGTGGACAGGGTATTGGGAAGCTGGAATTTTGTGAGCACTGTGTTTTTGGCAAGCAGAAGAAAGTCAGTTTTCAGAAAGGTGTGCACACTACAAAGGAAAAACTTGACTATGTTCATTCTGATCTTTGGGGACCATCTCAAGTTGTAACAAAGAATAGTTCCAAGTATATGCTAACTATTATTGATGATTATTCGAGGAAGGAGTGGGCGTTCTTCTTGAAGAGCAAGGATCATGTCTTTGTCACTTTCAAGCAGTGGAAGACTATGATTGAGAAGCAGACTGGGAGAGATGTCAAGCATCTCCACACAGACAATGGATTGGAGTTTTGCTCTAGTTAGTTTGATGAGTTCTGCAAGAATGAGGGTATTATCAGGCATAAGACAATCTCTGGTACACCTCAACAGAATGGAGTTGCTGAAAGAATGAACAGAACTTTGTTGGAAAAAGTTCGTTGTATGCTGTCAAATGCTGGTTTGCCTAAGTCATTTTGGGCTGAAGCTACTTCCACTGCCTGTCACCTTGTCAATCTTTCACCTCATGCATCACTTGATGGCAAGGTACCTGAAGAATTATGGTCTGGAAATCCTCCTAATTATGCTGTTATGAAGATATTTGGGTGTCCTGCCTATGCTCATGTGAATAATGGCAAGGTAGAGCCAAGATCTGTGAAGTGTATCTTCCTTGGCTATGCTTCTGGAGTGAAGGGATACAAGTTGTGGTGTCCCAAGCTGTCTAAGGTCTTATTGAGTAAGAATATTATTTTCAAAGAGACAGACATGCTGAGTAAGAGGGAGGATGTTTCTTCACCTGGTATTCTGAGTGTTCCAAGTGTGGACTTGCAAAAGTCAAAAGTGCAGGTGGAGTTTGATGCTGATCCAGAAGCAAGTTTGATAGGAATCCTCCCACCACAATAAGGACACTAAAAGACCAAGTTCAAGTGCCAAATGGACCACTCACAAGAGCGAGAGCCAAGAAGTTTCAAGCTGAGTTCAATGCCTTAATTCAAGAAATTTGGGCTCAAGCCAATCTGTTGAAGCCCATTGGTGACCCAGAAGCTAATAAGAAGCCCATAAACATTGTTAAGGCTGTTTAGGAAGTTAATTATATCTTGATTTCATTTTTAGGAGTTCTAGAATATCTAGGAAGTCAGATGTTTGTTAATTCCAAATTTTTAGGAGTATGCCAAATTTTTAGGAGTTATAGTCTATCTAGGAAGTCCCTTATGAGATAATTTCATTTTTGGAAGTTTAAATTAGTTTAGGATACTATAATTTTGTTTTGAGCATATCTCAATTCGAATTAGGAGTCTCTAAACTTTGCCTATTTATAAAGGCACAAACAGAATAAGGAGACACTTTCTTTTGGCTGAATAAAATTTCGTGAGTTGTTGACTCCTTTTTGGTTCTTGCGGGCTGATTAGTTCTTGCACGAACGACCACTTATCAAACGGTTCATCCACCACCGTTTGTGGCGTATTCGATTTAAGATCGAGGTTCTTGTTTCCCTACAGCAGTGGGTCAAGGTTATTCAATACCGAGGTTCTTGCAGAGGCATAAACAACGGGTTGAGATCTCCATCATTTTGAACGTAGAAGATCCGGCTTTCGCGTGGATCCGTAACAAGATTCACATCAGTTGGTATCAGAGCTTAGGCTCTACTTCAGACCTATCTATCTTTGAATTTTCGTTTGTTTATGTTAGTATTCAGATTAGAGAGTTAGTAGTTCATTATCTGATTGTTTCTTAGTTACAGAAAAAAAAAGAAAAAAAAAGAAAAGAAGGGTTGTTGCAGCAGCCAAGAAAAGAAAAGAACTCAAAAGAAAAGGAAAAGAAGTCCAAAAAGAAAGGAAAGTTAATAGAAGGATTGTTGAAGCGTAGACCAGATTTTTTTTTGCAATATTGCAACTTTGTTATTTTAGATCATTCCCGTGCTGAAAGAACCATTGCTTCATTAGATCTTGTTGATAGAGACATCTACTGTGTTTGAATTGGTCCCAACAGATCCAAGAGAGTAGTCAACGAGTGGAAAAAGGCAAGAGTGGTAAGATAATTAGAGTGAATAAGAGCCAATTGTTGAGTGAAACACGAGAGAATTGAGAGCATCACATCCTTGAGTGTAAACAGGTGAGGGAGAGAATTGGTGAGGTCCATTGTTTATCTAACCTTGTTTTCTTGCAGCAATATGTCTCACAATGATGAAAGGAGTGGAGAAGGTACTTTAGGCAATGCTGATCAAAAGGTGTTTGTGGAATCTTTGTTGGGGCAGTTTAGACAACTAATGAGGGCGGAGATAGAGCCGTTGCAAGTGAGAATAGATGAGTTGGAGAATTCACGTACCGGGCAGCCACAAAGAGCCTCTACTGCACGAGGAGGAAGAGTGCCACCTAGGGAAGGAAGGGGTGGAGACGAGGCAGATTTTGGTGTCTATGAAGAAGATGATAGCGGTTCTGCCATTGGTAGTAGGAGGAATGAACGACATCCTAGAGATGTTAGGCATATGGGTGATGACAACTTGGGAAGTATCAAGTTGAAGATCCCATCGTTTAAAGGATGGTCTGATCCAGAAGCGTACCTCGAGTGGGAGAAGAAGATTGAATTTATTTTTGATTGCCACAACTGTTCTGAAGCAAAGAAGGTAAAGCTTGCTGTGACTGAGTTTTCTGATTATGCTATTACTTGGTGGGATCAATTTGTTACAAGCAGGAGACGGTATGGAGAACGACCAATTGAAACATGGGAAGAGATGAAAGTGGTGATGAGAAAACGATTTGTTCCTAGTCATTACTATCGAGAGCTGTATAAGAAGTTACAAGGACTTCGACAAGGGAATATGAGTGTGGAGGATTACTATAAGGAGATGGAGATTGCCATGATTCGAGCCAATGTTGAGGAAGATCGAGAAGCCATTATGGCTAGGTTTCTGTGTGGATTAAACCCTGAGATTCAAGATAAGGTGGAGTTACAACACTATGTAGAGTTGGAAGATATGGTGCACAAGGCAATCAAAGTGGAGAAATAATCAAAGAAGATGGGAGTTTCACGAGCAACATCTGGTGCTTCTTCTTGGAAGCCAAACTATGGAAAGAAGTTGGACAAGTCACAAGCGTCCAAAATGGAGCAAAAGATGGAGAGAACCAATAGCACTCCACAACAAAAGATGGAAGCCTCTATTTCCAGGAATCGTGATATTAAGTGTTTTAAGTGTCAGGGAAGAGGGCACATCGCAAGTCAATGTCCTAACAAGCAAATCATGGTGATGCGAGATAATGGAGAAGTCGAAACTGATAAGGAAGATTCAGACAATGATAGCATGCCCTCATTGGAGGACGTTTCAGAGGAGGAGTTTGTAGCTCCGGATTTATTGACTTTGGTGACTAGGAGAGCTTTGAGCTTGCAGGCAAAAGAAGTTGACGACGTTGTACAACGGGAGAACATCTTCCATTCAAGGTGCTATGTCAAGGACAAGGTCTGTAGTGTCATTATTGATGGGGAAAGTTGTACTAATGTTGCAAGCACTACAATGGTGGAAAAATTAGGGTTGCTCATGAAGAAGAACCCTAGGCCATACAAGCTACAATGGCTGAATGATAGTGGAGAAATAAGGGTGGAAAGGCAAGTGTTAGTGGCATTTCAGATTGGCAAGTATGAAGATGAGGTGTTATGTGATGTAGTGCCAATGCAAGCTGAACACTTGTTGCTTGGAAGGCCATGGCAGTTTGATAGACGAGTGATGCATAATGGCTTCACCAACAAGTACTCTTTTGTACTTAACCGACGAGTAGTCACTCTTGTGCCATTGACACCACAGCAAGTCTTTGAAGATCAATTGAAATTGTAAAAGGAAAGTGATGAGAAAAGAAAAATAGAACAAAAGAAAAGAATTGAAAGGAAAAAAGAAGCCAAAAAAAAGGAAGGAAAAACGACCAATGAGAAAAATGATGTGAGAACTGGAAAGAAAGATGGTGAAAGAATAAACGAAGCCGAAAAAGTTGAAGGAAAAATGACCAATGAGAGAAAATATGAGGGTCTGAAAAAGAGTTATTATGCCGGAGTGAGTGATATCAAGCAAGCTTGTCTTTCAAAATAGCCAATGATTGTACTTAGGTACAAAGAGGCACTTTTGAACACTAACGAATTAGATCATGCTTTGCAAGTATCGTTGTTACTCTTTTGCAGGAGTTTGAAGATGTCTTTCCCGAGGAATTACCTCCGGGATTACCACCAATCCGAGGAATTGAACATCAAATTGACTTTGTTCTAGGAGCTACAATTCCGAATCGTCCAGCCTATAGGAGCAACCCTGAGGAGACAAAAGAGCTTGCACGACAAGTAAATGAGTTGTTAGGGAAGGGGTATGTGAGAAAAAGCATGAGTCCTTGCGCTGTTCCAATTTTACTTGTACCGAAGAAAGATGGAATATGAAGAATGTGTGTTGATTGTCGATCCATCAACAATATAACGATAAAGTATCGTCATCCTATTCCTCGTTTAGATGATATGTTAGATGAGCTGCATGGATCTTGTATGTTTTCTAAGATTGATTTGAAAAGTGGTTATCATCAGATTAGAATGAAAGAAGGAGACGAGTGGAAAACTGCCTTTAAAACAAAATATGGTTTATATGAATGAATGGTCATGCCTTTTGGATTGTATATTGCTCCTAGCACATTTATAAGACTTATCAATCATGTTTTGCGTCCATTTATTGGCAGATTTGTTGTCGTTTATTTTGATGATATACTGATTTATAGCAAAAGCTTGGAAGATCATGTAGTACATTTGAAATCTGTTCTAGATGCACTTAGAAAAGATCAGTTATTTGCCAATATGAAGAAGTGTACTTTTTGCACAAACAAGCTTGTGTTCTTGGGATTTGTTGTTAGTGCAGAAGGTATACAGGTCGATGAAGAGAAGGTACGTGCAATCCAAGAGTGGCCAAGTCCCACAAGTGTTGCTAATGTTCAGAGTTTTCATGGACTAGCTAGCTTCTACCGAAGATTAGTGAAAGACTTCAGTAGCATAGCTGCACCACTTACTGAAGTGATCAAGAAGAATGTCAGATTTCGATGGGGAGAAGAACAAGAAAAGGTGTTTCAGCTAATTAAAGAGAAGTTGACAAATGCACCTTTATTGTCTTTACCTAACTTTTCTAAGGCATTTGAGGTTGAATGTGATGCTTCAGGTGTTGGTATCGGCGCTGTTCTTATGCAAGAAGGACGACCAATTGCTTACTTTAGCGAAAAACTAAGTGGGGCAGCCTTAAACTACCCAACGTATGACAAGGAGTTGTACGCATTGGTTCGAACTTTGAAAATATGGCAACATTACCTATGGCCTAAGGAATTCGTGATTCACACTAACCATGAGTCATTGAAACACTTGAAGGGTCAGTACAAGCTAAACAAAAGGCATGCATGTTGGGTGGAGTTCATTGAGACATTTCCGTACGTCATTCGATATAAGCAAGGTAAGGAAAATGTGGTAGCTGATGCACTTTCTCAAAGGTACGCATTAATTTCTACTCTTGATGCAAAATTGCTTGGTTTTGAGCACATTAAGGAACTATATGCTGATGATAGTGACTTTTCTGAGTTGTACAAAGATTCTGAGAAAATTGCATCTGGTAAATTCTTTAGGTATGAAGGGTTCTTATTTCGAAAAAATAAGTTATGTGTGCCTAATTGTTCGTTGAGAGAGTTGTTAGTGCAAGAATCCCATGGTGGGGGCTTAATGGGTCATTTTGGAGTTGCAAAGACTCTGACGATTTTGCAGGAACACTTCTATTGGCCACACATGAAGCGTGACGTCGAGCAAATATGTGGCAGATGCATCACATGTAGGCAAGCTAAGTCAAAAGTTCAGCCCCACGGTTTGTATACCCCTCTACCTATTCCTAGTGAGCCTTGGATTGACATTTCTATGGATTTTGTGTTAGGTCTGCCTAGGACTAAACGTGGGAGAGATTCTATTTTTGTGGTTGTGGATAGATTTTCCAAGATGGCACATTTTATTCCATGTCATAAAACTGATGATGCTTCGCATATTGCTGATTTGTTCTTTAGAGAGGTCGTGAGACTACATGGCATGCCTAGAACGATTATTTCAGATAGAGATACTAAGTTCTTGAGCTATTTCAGGAAGACTTTGTGGTGTAAGTTAGGCACTAAGCTATTGTTTTCTACTACTTGTCATCCACAAACTGATGGTCAAACGGAAGTCGTAAATAGGACTTTGTCTACTTTGTTAAGGGCACTCATTAAGCAAAACATTAAAACTTGGGAAGATTGTTTGCCACATGTTGAGTTTGCTTATAACCGGTCTGTTCATTCTGCTACTCAATTCTCACCGTTTGAACTTGTGTATGGATTTAACCCTTTAACTCCTTTGGATTTAAGCCCTTTGCCTTCAACTGAGTATGTTAAGTTAGATGGAAAGAAGAAGGCTGATTTTGTCAAGCAGCTGCATGAGAAGGCTAGGTTGAACATCGAGCGTTGAACTGAGCAGTATGCAAAACAAGCAAACAAGGGACGGCATAAGGTGGTCTTTAAACCTGGTGATTGGGTCTGGTTGCATATGAGGAAGGAACGTTTTCCAGTGCATCGATGTTCCAAGTTGCTACCACGAAGAGATGGTCCCTTTCAAGTTCTCGAACGCCTCAACGACAATGCTTACAAACTTGATTTACTTGGTGAGTATAATGTAAGTGCAACTTTCAATATTTCTGACTTAAGCCCGTTTGATGTAGGTGATGATTTCAGGACAAATCCTTTTCAAGAGGAGGGGAATGATAGGAATCCTCCCACCACAATAAGGACACCAAAAGACCAAGTTCAAGTGCCAAACGGACCACTCAGAAGAGCAAGAGCCAAGAAGTTTCAAGCTGAGTTAAATGCCTTAATTCAAGAAATTTGGGCTCAAGCCAATCTGTTGAAACCCATTGGTGACCCAGAAGCTAATAAGAAGCCCATAAACATTGTTAAGGCTGTTTAGGAAGTTAATTATATATTGATTTCATTTTTAGGAGTTCTAGAATATCTAGGAAGTCAGATGTTTGTTAATTCTGAATTTTTAGGAGTATCCCGAATTTTTAGGAGTTATAGTCTATCTAGGAAGTCCCTTATGAGATAATTTCATTTTTGGAAGTTTAAATTAGTTTAGGATACTATAATTTCATTTTGAGCATATCTCAATTCGAATTAGGAGTCTCTAAACTTTGCCTATTTATAAAGGCACAAACAGAATAAGGAGACACTTTCTTTTGGCTGAATAAAATTTCGTGAGTTGTTGACTCCTTTTTGGTTCTTGCGGGCTGATTAGTTCTTGCACGAACGACCACTTATCAAACGGTTCATCCACCACCGTTTGTGGCGTATTCGATTTAAGATCGAGGTTCTTTTTTCCCTACAGCAGCGGGTCAAGGTTATTCAATACCGAGGTTCTTGCAGAGGCGTAAACAACGGGTTGAGATCTCCATTATTCTGAACGTAGAAGATCTGGCTTCCGCGTGGATCTGTAACAAGATTCACATCAAAGTTCCTTCCGTGATGTTGATTGCCATGGTCCTACTCATGGTGGGTTGTCCGATGAAGCTGAGAATGTTGGCAGAGTTGAGAGGGAACCAGCGTATTCTATTGCTAGAGACAGGCCCAGAAGAATTATCAGGCCTCCACAGAAGTTGGATGTGGCTGATATTATTGCTTTTTCCCTGAATGTGGCAGAAGAAATTGATAGCTGTGAAGAACCGTCTAGTTACTCAGATGCTGTGAAGTCGAAAGACTCTCCTAGATGGTTGATTGCTATGGAGGAAGAGATGGAATCTCTTCACAAGAACAAGACTTGGGAGATTACTAAGCTGCCTAAGGATAAGAAGGTTGTCAGCTGCAAGTGGGTATTCAAGAAGAAGGATGGTATACCTAGATACAAGGCTAGGCTAGTGGCTAGAGGATATAGTCAGATTCCTGGTGTGGACTTTAATGAGGTATTTTCACCAGTTGTGAAGCATACCTCGATTCATTCTCTTCTTGGTATTGTTGCTATGTAGGATTTGGAACAGCTTGATGTGAAGATAGCTTTCTTGAATGGAGAGCTTGAGGAGCGGATTTATATGGCACAGCCTGAGGGTTTTTATGTTGAAGGCAAAGAAGACCATGTGTGCTTGTTGAAGAAGTCCATGTATGGCCTTAAGCAGTCTCCGAGGCAGTGGTGTAAAAGGTTTGATTCTTTTATTATTTCTCATGGTTATGAGAGGAGCAAGTATGATAGTTGTATTTATCTGAAAAGGCTACGCGATGGTTCCCAAGTGTATTTGCTCCTGTATGTGGATGACATGTTAATTACTGCCAGTGACAAAGGAGAGGTGAGAAAGCTCAAAGCTCTGTTGAGTAGCGCATTTGAGATGAAAGATTTGGGTCCAGCTAAGAAGATTCTTGGTATGGAGATTGCCAGAGATAGAGGAGCAAGGAAGTTATTTCTGAGTTAGGAGAGTTACATTGAATAGGTACTTGACAGGTTTGATGTGACTGATAATCCTGTGAGTACTCATCTTGGTACACATGTCTGGTGTTCTATACTCCAATGCTATTTGTTCTCTGATGTTTGCTATGGTTTGCCGTGATACCCTCACCTTTCTACCAAATTGGTCACAACATAATAAGGTTGGTTTTGGAAGGGTTTAGGCTTAGTCCGTCATTATTCGGTAAAATAGGCATAACTTCCTCATCCGGACTCCACATTAGGTGATTCTAATTTGTGTGGATTCATAACACCTAGATCTATAACTTTGTTCTTTTAGTTTTGTGATTTATGAAATAACTTGGCCTGGCCGAAACAAATCAAGAATTTACGGTGCTTTGATATAGGTCTGATTTTGTCAGTATTGGAAATATTTGTTATGTAATTTCATTTAAGTTAACCTCAATTTTAAATTTACTCTTCAATTTCGTGATTAGCTATATTATGTTCGGTAAATTAGGTAAAATATATTTAGTTGTATAGTGAGAAGATTTGTAAATAAAAGTGAGACGG
Source organism: Hypericum androsaemum (assembly GCA_963995505.1). NCBI lineage: Eukaryota > Viridiplantae > Streptophyta > Magnoliopsida > Malpighiales > Hypericaceae > Hypericum > Hypericum androsaemum. The sequence goes on from OZ023196.1 coordinate 6,407,464, forward strand.
ATTAAGAACTAGTAGAATTATAGCTTGTAGAGTTGGATAAGAGTAAAAAAAAAAGGGGAAACGTGGCAATACAAGAAGAAAGTGAATAGGTGGTAAATTGGGATAACCATGAATAGAAGTATTGAAACGTGGTGGATTAAGAAGGTGACAGCGAACAATGGTAAAGTCAATTAAATATATTAGGCTGGTGGAAACCAAAAGAGAGTGGAACTGATATAAATTATAAGGTTTAAAGTTCCTCGGCAAACCACAAAAGAAAGAGAAAATGCATACAATAGAGAAGCTTAGACTTTGAAGACGATAATGGAAATCAACAGGTAAAAGCAGAGCATCAGAGGCCTTCGGGATTACTACAACCTCTAGAGATTCCAATTTGGAAGTGGGAGCGGATAACAATGGATTTGTTAGTAGGGCTTCCAACTACCTCAAGAGGTTATGATGCAGTGTGGGTTATTGTAGACAGATTGACAAAATCTTCACATTTCCTACCAATAAAGAGTACATATGATGCAAGTAGGTTTGCTCAGATATTTATGGATGAAATTATTCGCCTTCATGGTGTACCAGTTTTAATTGTATCTGATCGTGGAACTCATTTTACATCAAAGTTTTGGGGGCAATTTCAGGAGGCTATGGGAACTCATTTGGATTTGAGTACGGCCTTTCATCCTCAAACAGATGGCCAGTCTGAGCGTGTTATTCAGATATTGGAAGATATGATGCGAACTTGTGTCATTGATTTTGGAGGAAGTTGGGATCGTTATTTGCCATTGATGGAGTTTGCTTATAATAATAGCTACCAGTCAAGTATCAAGATGGCTCCATATGAAGCTTTGTATGGACGAAAATGTAGATCTCATTTATGTTGGAATGAAGTTGGTGAGAAATAACTATTGGGTAATGACTTAGTACAAGAAACTAATGAGAAGATACAGTTGATTCGACAAAGGCTGGAAACAGCCCAGAGTCGGCAAAAGTCATACTCAGATAAGAGACGAAAGGATATTGAGTTTGATGTGGGACTACATGTTTTCCTCAAGGTTTCACCTATGAAGGGAACAATGAGGTTCGGAAGAAGGGGCAAACTCAGTCCTAGATATATCGGCCCATTTGAGATTTTGGAGCGAGTTGGACCAGTGGCATACCGATTGGCTTTGCCACCATCTTTGTCACATATTCATCCAGTGTTCCATATCTCCATGCTTAAGCGATACTTGCATGATCCTGCTCATATTTTGGAGCCACAAATAGTGGAGATAAGTGGAGATTTGACATATCAGGAGAATCCAATAAGAATTTTGGATCGTGAAGTTAGGAAGCTTCGGAATAGAGAACTTCCGATGGTCAAGATTGAATGGGAAAATCGTTCTTTGGCTGAGGCAACTTGAGAAATGGAGGGAGAAATGAAAACCAAGTACCCACATCTATTTGTATGACAAGTAAGTTAACCTTCCATTATGCAAATTCGGGGACCGAATTTTATAAGGAGGGGATAATGTGATACCCTCACCTTTCTACCAAATTGGTTACAACATAATAAGGTTGGTTTTGGAAGGGTTTAGGCTTAGTCCGTCATAATTCGATAAAATAGGCATAACTTCCTCATCCGGACTCCAAATTAGGTGATTCTAATTTGTGTGGATTCATAACACCTAGATCTATAACTTTGTTCTTTTAATTATGTGATTTATAAAATAACTTGGCCTGGCCGAAATAAATCAAGAATTTACGGTGCTTTCATATAGGTCTGATTTTGTCAGTATTGGAAATATTTGTTATGTAATTTTATTTAAGTTAACCTCAATTTTAAATTTACTATTCAATTTCGTGATTAGCTATATTATGTTCGGTAAATTAGGTAAAGTATATTTAGTTGTATAGTGAGAAGATTTGTAAATAAAAGTGAGATGGATTAAGAACTAGTTGAATTAAGACGGATTAAGAGTTGGATAAGAGTAAAAAAAAAAGGGGAAACGTGGCAATACAAGAAGAAAGTGAATAGGTGGTAAATTGGGATAACCATGAATAGAAGTAAAGAAACGTGGTGGATTAAGAAGGTGACAGCGAACAATGGTAAAGTCAATTACATATATTAGGCTGGTGGAAATCCAAAAGAGAGTGGAACTGATATAAATTATAAGGTTTAAAGTTCCTCGGCAAACCACAAAAGAAAGAGAAAATGCATACAATAGAGAAGCTTAGACTTTGAAGACGATAATGGAAATTAACATTAAAAGGTAAGTAATTGAATGCTTTAAAATTGATATAGTGGATCGACATAATAGAAGAGTAGACATTTTAGTTAGAAATCAATATGAGGTATGATAAATAAATAAGAGCATGGCCTTGTGTGTATTTACAGAAGGTACAAGGTATCTAACTCTTATGAACTAGTGAATGAATTAGGATTTCCAAAGTTGTAATTGTATAAAAGAAATTGAACAATATAATAGAAATCAGTTGCGATATCATGAAATATACCTAAAAGAGAGTATAGTTGGAATTGGAAATAAGTTAAACTAAATTTATTTACGTTAGAAGCATTTGTCATATTTTAGAATCTTGTTGAATCGAGATAGAACTAAGATCGGTCTTAATTAAGGGAATGAGAAGTTGAAGAAATATACTTGTTAATCAAAGAAAGGAAAAAAAAAAGAAGAAGCCAAGAAACCAAAAAATAATTAGAAAGAAATGAAGGTGATGTATTTTGTATAATTCATAAGGATTAGATAAGTATTTCTGGTGCCAAAAATTGCAAATTAAGAAATGAAGTTTTACGTTTCCTAATATCTATTTACATATTAAAGAGGGTGGTAATGATAGTGGTTAATTATTCTTTTGACTAGTTAACCGACGTTTTGAATCCAAGTGCCACGAGTTGTAAAACGAAGCAAGGAGCTTCTCTTTGAATAGTTTGAGCAACCATTGTCTAGTAAGTGGATATTCTTTGTAACATGTGTTTAGTTAACTATACGTGGGTGATGTGCTTTATTTGGCGTACTTTTGAATGATATGAAATATGGTATTGGGTTTGGTTTTGGTCTATTTGATATTTGAAGTTGCTTTTGGATTGTCTGTGTATGTATGTGAATTTTGAAAAGTTTGGTATGTGATTTGTGTGATGGCGGATGATGAGGTCTACCCGTGACCAACCGGGGATGTTGGCATATGTGCACATGTACTGAGGATACATTGGATATGTATACGATATGATATTTGGCCAGCGGGGTTGGTTTCTGATGGTGCCTTTAAGATATGGTATCCTCGTGTCGGAGTGGGAGTGACACTATCTAGACCTATCTGAAGTTCATCCGAATTCTGTTATATGTTCTGTGAAAGTCTATCTGAAATTCTGATTACATGTGATACGTGAATTCTTTGATGACCTTATCTGTGAAGTGGTCTTTTGTTGTCTTAGTTGTGTGTTAGTATTTGGTCGGGTTTGATGGGAACGACTGGTTGGTTAAATACATGTTACTTATAATATTTACTTACTAAGTATTTCAAAGCACTTATCCCTTACTTCAATCCATAGGTGAAAAGATTTGAGCAGTGGTTTGCATCTGGAGAAGCTTTTCATCAGAGTTCAGCCCGTTGTCTTTCTTTCTCGGGCTACGTTCAAAGGTCTCCGGATGGTCTTTATTTTTGTAATCTAGGTCGCTCCATTGTACATATTTGTTGGTCCTTGACGGATGACCTTAGATTAATGTTAATATGTAATATATGTGTAAATTTGTGCTTATGTTTTTAAAAGAATGAGTTTGATGATATGACGTTGGAGATGTGTACTCCAATGCCTACCAGGTTTTGGACATGATAATTATGTTTGCTTGAAGAAACAATGTTGTAAAAAAAAATGTTTTGACAATCCTGGTAATAAGAATGATGTATTATGATTTGAGGCTTGCTAAGTTGTGGTCTATTATATTAAGTTTGACATGATCTAGCGCCGGTCACCGACCACGAATTTGGGTCGTGCACACGTCCGGATTTGGCCTATGCTGTAAGTGTCGTTAGCAGGTTTATGGAAAATCCTTGAGAAGGTCATTGGAGAGCAGTGGAGAGGATTATGAGGTACTTGAAGGGTACCAAGGGCGTGTGTCTACAGTTTGGACGCACCAGTGATGGAGTTGTTGGTTTCATTGATTCAGATTATGCTAGAGATCTTGATAAGCTCAGATCCTTATCTGGATATGTCTTCACTCTTGGAGGATGTGCTATCAGTTGAAGAGCTTGTCTACAGGCCACAGTGGCGTTGTCTACCACTGAGGCGGAGTATTTGGCTATAACTAAAGGTGTGAAGGAGGCTATCTGGTTGAAAGGTTTCTTCAGTAAAATCTATGAGAAGCTGCAGGGTAGTACGGTGTACTGAGATAGTCAAAGTGCTATCCATCTCACGAGGGATGCTATTTATCATGAGAGGACAAAGCACATTAATGTGAGGTACCACTTCATTCGGGAGCATGTTGCTCAAGGTGACATTGTTGTGAGCAAGGTGGGTACAAAGGACAACCCTGCAAACATGTTGACGAAGTCACTTTCTGGTACTAAGTTCGAGCATTGTTTGGACTTGGTAGGTGTTCGTGCTTGATGCTGATAGCCCTTAGGGGCTGGTGGTGAAGGTGGAGAAACGTTGAAGTTGGAGTCATAGAATTTGGTCCAAGGTAGAAATTTGTTAGGGATTGTTCCAAATTCCTAATTAGAGTATGACTCTATTTCCTGATCAGAATAGAGTACTAGTCTCCTATATATATACGGCCTATGCCTAGGTCTTATTTGTACTAGTCGAGAGTTGTGAGGTAGAGAGAACCCTCACGGAGGCCTTGTAACCGATTGGACTCACATAGTGGACGACTCTCCTTTGCCCGTGGTTTTCTCCCCGTCTTGGGGTTTCCACGTAATTCTTGTGTCTCGTGTTTTACTCGTTTCGATCTTATTTCTCAACATTAAGGTTAGTGAAAAAATACGGATACTCCTCGTCCGGGTTCATGTCAGGTCGCCCGTATATTTCCCATATTTGTTTGTAAGAAGATAGAGGAGAGGGTGAGAAGCTCAAGCCTTTATCCGTAGATGTAGGGAGATATGGACGTAAAGAGAAGCCTGTGTAACTTATCTAACCATTCAACTTTAAATTTCAATTAAACTGTCAACCTAAAAAAAATTTCCTCTACTATAATATTTGAACTAGTTAATTTCGTTTTGAATCATGTATTACTTCTTCAAAATGTCGACAGATCACATTGTTCCAAAATAATTTTTACAAAAAATAAACTGGCCTTACCTTTCAAAAAAATAATAAAAGTTGACCTTGCATCGATCCTCTCCGGATGGTTTGGAAAAAAATTACAATACCAAGAGTAGAGATGAACTATTATTTTGTTTGCAATTCAGTCAAAGGGTACGTACCTTAGGAAGTGAGAATTATGGTCTGACTTCTGAGGCTGATAGTGGTATTCCCACTTTATTATGTGGGAATTGGGAAGAGGAGTAGTTTCAGGTGCAGAGGAATGTGGTCTTTCAGGTGTTTCAATGGCTTGGTGAAGAAGTAGAGTTTATATAGTTTTTCGAGTGAATAGGTCAGTTTTAGATTAAAGTTCCTACATTCATGGAGACTTGTACTACTAGTTATCTTAATAAGGACCATAACATTTAACCACTTTTTTAAAATTTTATTTATTAAAAAAATAATCGTCAAAATAGCATATTTATCATTGTTATATTATCTGGGGCTACGATTGGATCCAGAATAGTAATATTCTGAACTGTTTGGAGTTAAGAGGTGTAGGAGGGGCAAAACAGAAATTTGTTATACACGCAGGGACAAACTCGAAAAAATTTTAATTTCAAAAAAGAGCTCGATAAATAAGGGAAAGAACAGATTTGAGAAGACGATCTCATAACTGCCATTCTAATTCAAAATAGAGAAATGATCGACGGTGATAACATGTTATGATATGTGATGTTGGCAACTATTGTTATATCACAATGGCATGAAGAAAAATTTGAATTTTTTTGCCAGCACTGATTGATTTGAAGATGCGCGAGAATTTTACTATTCATATGCACACCATTTTCATGTGCGAATTGATTATCAAAAAAGAGAAATGATCGACGGTGAGCCCATTGATAAATATCTTTACATCATATATCTTTGCAACAAAGAGGGGACACGAAAGAAATATAATCCCTTACAATCCTTGACGAAGAAACGAAAATATGACCAGAGAGAAGAAAGAGTTGAATGTATGGCCATGATAAGTATCCATTATTCTGAATAGAGATCAACAATCACAAGCTTCATTCGCATCATTCGCATATATATTGAGATCAAACATATCTGTTAATCCACTCCAACAAAAAATAGCTCTGATGAATAACGACGCTGGTATCAAGCTCAGATCATCATATGAATTGATGGCAATGTGGCTGGAGGTAAGGAACACCTGAGTATTTTACTTGTAGATCTGAAAAATTATCTGGGAAGTTGAAGGCAAAAGAGCATGAAGGCAGTTGAAGCTATTGCCCTGCTTGAGTATTTCAGAAATGAGGCATCCCAAAATCTACTTTTTACTATGAGATAGAAGTAGACAACGAGGAGAAGATCGCGAACATTTTTTGTGCTGACAAAAGGATGAGAACGGACTACAAATAATTTGATGATGCCATATGCTTTGATACAACGTATAGGACAAACAAGAATTATTGTCCATTTGGTATGACATACTCATATTTCTCTGTTTTGTATATCCATACATGAATTCTAATCAGTGTTATAGTCTGTAAATGTGATAACGGCACGTCCTGTTATGTGATAACGGCATGACATGTTATGTGATAATGGCACGACTTATTTTGTAATAATGGCATGACATGTTATGTGATAATGGCACGACTTATTTTGTAATAATGGCATGACATGTTAAGTGATAATGGCACATCCTGTATATGATAATGGCACGACATGTTATGTGATAATGATACGACATATAATGTCATAATGGCACGTTCTGTTATGTGATAATAGCACATCCTATTTTGTGATAATGGCACGGCATCAGGGTGATAATGGCACTTACGGTGATGTGATAACGGCATGACCTATAATCATGCTTCTTGTTGAATTGTGCAGCCCTATTTGTCGGATACAACAACCATCATGTAAGCAACATTTTCAGAGTAGCACTGTTATTCGATGAGACCACGGAGTCTTTCAAATGGATAACAAAGCTCCGCAAACAATATTCACTGACCAAGATGCTGTAATTACCGCGGACATCAAATTGGAGATGCAAGGTACATACCATTGTCTATGTACGTGGCATATATTAGAGAATGCAAAGAAGAATCTCAGTCATTTATACACAAACACGGTAGCCCAAGCTTTCAATTATATGATATACGAAGTAGATGATGAAAATGAATTCAATCATGCATGGACAACTATGATGGAAGAGTGTTTCAAACCAGAAGGGCACAAATGGCTACTTTGGATACATGGTTCACGGCAGAAATGGTCATCTACTTGGGTAAAGCAACACTTTACTGCTGGTATGGTGATAATGCAATTAGTTGAATCATTCAACAGTATAATAAGGGTGCATTTGCAATCAGACTACAACCTTATTAAATTTTTCACGCATTTCAACAACCTGCTTGATGATAGAAGGGCAAAGGAAGTAAGTGCAGACTTTGCATGCAAGGACATGAAGCACAAGAACAAGTACGTAGGCAGCTCAATAACAAAGTCAGCAAAAGTTTATACACATTGCATGTTTGACAAATTCAAGGAACAATATCATCAATCTTTAGAATATAAGTGTCGCGACCCGGAAATGGAAGCGACAAGGTCCGGGGTATTAATTACTCCGAAAGGCATCATATTATTATTAAGAATGAGACCATTATTTAAAATAAAAATCCAAACATCCAAAGGGAATCAAACGTTCAAACATTCAGAAATACGAAGAACTAGTAAAAATTGGATGATCTGAAACTCGTGATGATGCATGCATGCAGATGAATCTCCTAATCCCATTCCTGGATCCCCCCTGGACGATCTGAAACACATACAGCTAGAGTGAGTTTATAAACCCAGTAAGTGGAACGAAATAAATCGACAAGTTAGTTACGGAAAGACGGATTTCATATTGCAAAATGAGGAGCCCCTTAACCATCTATCTAGCCAACTACACAAACATAAATTCGAACACAACATATTCATAGCGGTATCCCCTATCCGACTATCCTATCCGACTACATATCATAACTTAACAGAACTTATAGAACTTACAGAAATCCAGACAGAAGTATATCACACGGTCTCAACATAATACGGATCAGATCCGCACAGATTTTCCTAAAAGTATAAAGATCGGCTTAAGCCAAATCCCAAATTGAAGACATATGTGTTCCAGCCTGGGACGTAGTTCGTCTCAGGAAACAAAACTCCTCGATCTACGAGATAACGAAATTTCCACTTACCTTATGTTGCTCAGAGGAACCCTAACCCACCGATCTATCCGGAACTCCCTCGAATCCAACTCGTCCTCGCACAGCTTCGTCCTCACCTTCACAGAGAAAGGAAATTCGTATGGGTATTTAGGCTGACCGAATGGGCGGCCTATAGGCCTAGTTATATAGGCTTTCGAGGCTACCAAAAACCCTAGTCTGCCCACCAAAAACCCTAATCCGCCCCTAGTTACCCTAATTATGGAAAATTACCTTTTGTTCCCCTAAACTTTATAGGGCTCTCACTTTAGTTTACCAATTCTTACATTCTTCCCCCCTTAAAATAAAGTTTGTCCTCAAACTTACTTGTGCATTCGAAGAGGTAGGGGTATTTCTCCTTCATCTTAGAGCTCAATTCCCAAGTGACTTCCCTCTCTGTGTGGTTACTCCATTGTACCTTGACATATTCAATTGTCCTTTTGCGAAGTTGTTGGAGTTTGACGTCGATAATTCGCAAAGGTGCTTCCACATAGCTCACATCCGGACGAATTTCTGATGGGATATCTTGTACCACCTGCCCCTCCCTTGGGATGTATTTTCGTAGCATGGACACATGGAACACATCATGTACCCCAGACAGGATCGGCGGTAAGGCCAGCCGATAAGCTAACTTCCCTATCCGTTGGATTACGTCAAATGGTCTGATGTATCGTGGACTCCAAATCTTCGAATTCCCTTAGTAGGGGATACCTTCAGAAATACATGATCTCCAACCTCGAATTCTATCTCTCTGCGATGCTGATTAGCAAACTTCTTCTGCCGGTCTTGAGCCGCTTGCATTCGGCTTCGTATCATTGGTACCTTGTTAGTTAGTTCCCTAAACATCTCTGGACCCAAAGTTTCCTTCTCTCCTATCTCATTCCAACTGATGGGCGATCGACACTTTCTGCCGTAAAGGGCCTCATATGGAGCCATTCCAATACTTGCTTGGAAGCTATTGTTATAGGCGAATTCCACCAATGGCAGATGTCCCTCCTAGTTTCCCCCAAAATCTAACACACAAGCTCTCAGCAAATCTTCTAGTGTCTGAATTGTCCGTTCCGATCGTCCGTCTGTCTGTGGGTGAAAAGCTGTACTGAATTGTAATTTTGTCCCCATTGCCTTCTGTATGCTGCCCCAGAACTTAGATAAAAATCTAGTGTCTCAATCGGAAGTGATACTCACCGGGATCCCATGTAGTCGTACTATTTCCCTTATGTACAATTCTGCCATTTGCTCAATAGAAATACCTATCTTGTATGCTAGAAAGTGAGCTGACTTGGTGAGGCGATCGACCACTACCCACACCGCATCCTTACCTTGAAGGTTCTTTGGTAGTCCTGTCACAAAGTCCATTGTAATCTTCTCCCACTTCCATTCTGGAATCTCTAAGGGTTGCAGAGGGCCGGCTGGTCGTTGATGTTCTGCCTTGACCAATTGACACACCATACAACTGGCTACATAATCTGCTATCTCTTTCTTCATACCAGACCACCAAAAATCTAGCTTGAGATCTTGGTACATTTTAGTCCCTCCTGGATGCCCTGCATAGCGGGCGGTATGGGCCTCTTCGAATATTTTATGCTTAAATTCTTCGGCTGCTGGAACACATATCATGTTCTGGTAATACAGATTATTGTCGGCTCTGATGCGGAAATGTTCTAGTTCTCCTCGTTCGACTTGCCGTCTAAGAGAAATAAGTGTTGCATCCTTGCGTTGTCCTTCGCCTAATTGAATTCGAAGTGTGGGTTCTAGTTCCATACTTGCCACTAGGCCATTTGGATATTCAGAGTCTTCCAGCCCCAGACTTCTCAGCTGACATATCAATCCCTCTTGTGTCGTAAGGAATTCACCCGTTTGATTCTTTCTGCTAAGGGCATCCGCTACCACGTTAGCTTTTCCTGGGTGATAGTGGATCCCAATATCATAATCTTTGATCAATTCTAGCCACCTTCGCTGTCTCATATTCAATTCCTTCTGTGTAAAAATGTATTTTAAGCTCTTGCGATCTGTGTACATCTCACATCGGATCCCATAGAGGTAATGTCTCCATACCTTAAGCGCATGTACCACTGCTGCTAATTCCAGATCATGGGTAGGGTAATTCTTCTCGTAAGGCTTAAGTTGTCGTGATGCATAGGCGATCACCTTGTCCCCTTGCATAAGTACACATCCCAACCCATTTCTTGAAGCATCACTATAAACAACATAATCCTTCCCCTCGCTAGGTTGGGCTAGTATGGGTGCTGTCACTAATCTCTTCTTCAATTCCTGGAAGCTTTGCTCACATTCTTCACTCCATGCAAATTTTACTCCTTTCTGGGTCAACTTGGTTAATGGAGTAGCTATACCGGAGAACCCTTTCACAAAACGTCGGTAGTAACCTGCCAATCCCACGAAGCTGCGTACTTCTGACATAGTACCTGGTTGCTTCCATCCTACCACCGTATCGATTTTGCTGGGGTCCACAGATACTTCTTCTTCGGACAAGACGTGTCCAAGGAATGCAACTTTCTCAAGCCAAAAGTCACACTTCTTCAGCTTGGCGTATAACTTTTCCTTTCGCAATATTTGCAAAACTATCCTCAGATGTTCCTCATGTGCCTCCTTACTTGGCGAATATACCAGAATATCATCAATGAACACCACCACACATATATCCAGGTATGGGCGGAAGGTTTGATTCATTAGATCCATGAACTTTGCCGGAGAATTGGTCAATCCAAAGGGCATCACCAGGAACTCATAATGTCCATACCTAGTGTGAAAAGCTGTCATATGCACATCTTCCCCCCTAATCTTCAATTGATGATAACCCGAGCGTAGGTCTATTTTGGAGAACACATGCGCCCCTTTCAGCTGATCAAACAGATCTTCAATTCTGGGTAGGGGGTACCTGTTCTTAATGGTGAGTTTATTTAGCTCCCGATAATTGACACACATCCTCATAGAGCCGTCTTTCTTCTTTACGAATAACACTGGTGCTCCCCATGGTGAAACACTTGGTCTGATGAATCCCTTTTCTAGTAGGTCCACTAGTTGTATTTTTAGCTCCTTTAGTTCCGCTGGGGCCATGCGATAAGGCGCCTTGGATACCGGTCTCGCTCCAGGGCTGAGCTTGATTTGGAATTCTACTTCACGATCTGGTGGTATCCCTTGTATTTCCTCTGGGAATACATCTGGAAAGTCTCTAGCAATATGGATCTGATCTAAAGGAGTCCCATTCCGCACATCCTTTGTAGTAGCTAGGTAGGCTATTGCATCGTTGTGCACCAATTTCCTTGCTTCCACAGCTGAAATTATTGTTAAGGGAGTTTTGGCATTGACGTCTGTAAATATGAACTCTTCCTTTCCTGGGGGTCGAAAGATCACCGACTTACACCTGCAATCAATACAGGCGTGCTGTCTTGCCAGCCAATCCATTCCCAGGATAACGTCGAAGCCCATCATCCCCATGACTCGGAAATACCTCTTGAGTTGCTGACCACTTATAAGGATTTCGCAGTCGCAACCCTGGTCCACAAGGATGGTCTTCCCCAAGGGAGTGGTAACTGCCAACTCCTCTTCACATCTATTTGTCGACAATTTATGTGTTCTCACAAAGTGATTAGCGATGAAAGAATGGGTTGCTCCAGAATCAAACAAGGTATTTGCAGGAAATCCAGCTACCAAGAATTTACCTGCGATCGAGTCCTATACTTAAAATGGAATTCTCCTAGCGATACTAGTGACACATGTAACTTAATTGTGTGGAGATTTACCTGTCACCACATCTCCATGTTGCCCAGCTTCTAATTGGTTGAGGGTGTACACTCGTGCCTGAGCTCTAGGTGGTGGCGGCAGCTTCCCCCCTACAGGGGCGATGCGACCACTGGGGTTTGTTACTGTTGGAGCCCGTGCACGCATTTCAGGGCAAGTGGCCAGTAGATGCCCCATCTTCCCGCACTTAAAGCATGCTCCAGAAATCCACCTAAAAAAATGTGGGTTAATCTCCCACTTGTAATCAAATTCTCCTCTCCTAGTTGGTCAAAGGAATACTATATTCACCTGCATTGCTCCTGGGTGTGACCTGAAAGATTGCATCTCTCGCACCACGGACCAAAGTTCCTAGCAGAAGACGATGGATTGTAGGGTCTCTTAGTTGGTTCCGAATAATAATTCCCTCCATCCGGCCCCACCTTCCTCTTTGTATGTTCCTTCTCTGCCTTCTTTTGACAGAACTTCAAATTTTGTTCAATCACCAGTGCCCTGTGGAGTACATCCGAATAGGTAGGTAGGAGGAAAGGCACCACTAGATTCCTGATGTCATCTGTAAGCCCATCCTCGAACCTTCTAGCTCGGGTATCTTCGTCTAGCGCAGCCGCCGACTTGAAGATCGCGAGCCTAGAAAATTCTCGATCATACTCCGTCACCATCAGGTTCCCTTGCACTAACTAGTCGAACTCTCGTGCCTTTTCTCTCCTCCTGGCTGGCGAAATAAAGTGGCCCCTGAAGTCTCTCAGGAAATCTTCCCAGCCATACACTTCCACCTCTGCTACCTCTCCTGTCCTCTCTCCGATCCTCTCTCCGGTCCTCCCATCCTGACGAATCCTATCCTGCGTTTCCCACCATCTACGGGCGTCGCCTTGCAGTACATAGGCAGCGTACTTCACCTTTTGTGCGACCTGGGTGTTAGCAATCTCAAAGGCCTTCTCTATCTCGACCACCCAATCTTCTACCTGAATTGGGTCTTCCGAACCATCAAAAGGGGGTGGCTTAACCCTCAAGAATTCCCGATAACCCCCAGCGGTGGGTTGCGATTGGGGTGCAGGCTGTGGCGTAACTGGAAATGCCGGCTGGTGGTGTTGCTTAGCTAAAAGGGTCAGGATCTGCAAAAGTGCACCCTCAACATTTAACCCTGCTGGATTCGGAAGGAGCAGCAGAAGCAGGGGCAGCAGGCGCAACGTTAGCTGATTCATTATCCCCGATGTCATCATCTATGCCAGCGGCATTATCGACCGCATCCCCAACGTGATCAGGGGTCGCACCCGGACCCTCAACTTGTTCTGGCGCTATTTCCGTTCCCGGTTGCTGCCCTTGTCCCCTGGATGCTCCTGCTCTCGTCATTGGTGCCATTGATTCGTGTCCTGATATGTTCATACATGCTATTCTTAAGCAAAATTTTAATCACATAATCTGAACATTATAATAAAATCAAGCATCATCATAAATTAGCGTATCACATAATCTAATTGTTTTATTTATTTATTTTTTCCACAGAATCACTTAATCACATACATAATCAATCATTTCCAATCCGAATCACAGAATCTCGACATTAACTTACAGAATCAATCATTTCCAACCCAAATCACAGAATCTCGACATTAACTTACAGAATCAATCATTTCCAACCCAAATCACAGAATCTCGACGTTAACTTACAGAGTCAATCACTAGGTTATAGTCATAATCACAGAATCACGAAAATCAAAATCACATAATCTCAATCGCCTAATCTCAGACATAAACATCCCTTAATCATAACCCGTACACCTTAATTCACTTCGAATGACATGAGACCACTCCCCCGGGTCCTTTACAACTAATTACTCCCGAACACTTCAAAACCAAAACAAAATTTTATGACGAAAACTACATAAAATTTGTGACAAAACTTCAAATGGCCGTAACTTTCAAACGGCTGCGAATTAGGCCCCGAAAGTCGATCGTTCTGGCATAGCTAGAACGTTTGTAGATCTTGAAATTCCCTTTCCGAAAAGTGGTTATATTAGAAAATCCGTTAAGCGAGTCAAAAGTTATGACCTTTCAATAACAAAGTCAGCAAAAGTTTATACACATTGCATGTTTGACAAATTCAAGGAACAATATCGTCAATCTTTAGAATATAAGTGTCGCGACCCGAAAATGGAAGCGACAAGGTCCAGGGTATTAATTACTCCGAAAGGCATCATATTATTATTAAGAATGAGACCATTATTTAAAATGAAAATCCAAACATCCAAAGGGTATCAAACGTTCAAACATTCAGAAATACGAAGAACTAGTAAAAATTGGATGATCTGAAACTCGTGATGATGCATGCATGCAGATGAATCTCCTAATCCCGTTCCTGGATCCCCCCTGGACGATCTGAAACACATACAGCTAGAGTGAGTTTATAAACAAAGTAAGTGGAACGAAACAAATCGACAAGTTAGTTACGGAAAGACGATTTCATATTGCAAAACGAGGAGCCCCTTAACCATCTATTTAGCCAACTACACAAACATAAATTCGAACACAATATATTCATAGCGGTATCCCCTATCCAACTATCTTATCGGACTATCCTATCCGACTATCCTATTCGACTACATATCATAACTTAACAGAACTTATAGAACTTACAGAAATCCAGACAGAAGTATATCACACGGTCTCAACATAATACGGATCAGATCCGCACATATTTTCCTAAAAGTATAAAGATCGGCTTAAGCCAAATCCCAAATTCAAGACATATGTGTTCCAGCCTGGGATGTAGTTCGTCTCAGGAAATGAAACTCCTCGATCTACGAGATAATAAAATTTTCACTTACCTTATGTTGCTCAGAGGAACCCTAACCCACCGATCTATCTGGAACTCCCTCGAATCCAACTCGTCCTCGCACAGCTTCGTCCTCACCTTCACAGAGAAAGGAAATTCGTATGGGTGTTTAGGCTGACCGAATGGGCGGCCTATAGGCCTAGTTATATAGGCTTTCGAGGCTACCAAAAACCCTAGTCTGCCCACCAAAAACCCTAATCCACCCCTAATTACCCTAACTATGGAAAATTACCTTTTGCTCCCCGAAACTTTATAGGGCTCTCACTTTAGTTTACCAATTCTTACATTAAGATTCAAAAAGAAGTTAACAACGACCATCTGACAGGTAACACAATTACTGCATAATATACATTGACGTTGGCATACCGTAATCAATTAATCCACATCTCTATTGTCTGCCGTTACGTCAATGGATATCTTGCTAGTACTGATCTGTGATTACAACCATGTCTGCAGACAACATCACTCAATATAGTGTGTAGAAGCGTTCGAAAGAAGATGATACAATTAAACACGATGAGATAACAGTTCATAATGAAAAAGAAAAATGATAATTTCATACTCGTGCCATCTCTATGAAATGTTTGGCATATTTTACAGACACCATAATCAATTAATCCACATCTCTATTGTCTGCCGTTACGTCAATGGATATCTTGCTAGTACTGATCTGTGATTACAACCATGTCTGCAGACGACATCGCTCAATACAGTGTGTAGAAGCGTTCGAAAGAAGATGATACAATTAAACTCGATGAGATGACAGTTCATATTGAAAAAGAAAAATGATAATTTCATGCTCGTGCCATCTCTATGAAATGTTTGGCATATTTTACAGACACATTCTGAGAGTCATAGAAACTTTGACTTCCTTGGATGAAAAAGAATTCACAAAGGTACCAGACCATTATCTTCTGAAAAGGTAGACAATAAAGGCTCGGGATGGATTGGAGTCTTCAGACATGCATATAAAACTAATGCCAGATCATAAATACAGAAGAATCTTCAATTATCTAACATGCGAGATGATACAGTTGGCAGATGAAGCTTTATTGGACACTGAGAAAGTTAAAATTCTTGAAGACCTAATAAGTAATGCAAGGCGTCAATTCAGATAAGGTAAGAATATTAAACTTAGACACATTATTATGTTCAAAAAATGCAGATAACGCTGCTAGATTTTAATATTTAAAATATTTCAACATAAGGGTACCAAAGTCCCTTCAACACAACTAACCAATGTTGATCCATCAGCATCTCTACTAGTTGGAAAAACTATAAAGAAGAGAAATCTTCTTTCCATTGTAAATGAGCTTCTCCACCTTACTTTCATTAACATCCATGCTATCAAGGATGAAGCAGCTTTCTCTCCTCCTTATATCAATGACATACACAGAGAAGTGGCTCTCGTTGAACCACGAAAAAATCCACTATTATAAACACAAGAAGAAAAATATAAAAACCAGCATAAAGATATGTTAAGCATTACAATGAAAAATAAATGTTTGAGAAAAATAGACAACAATGACACTTACATAAAGAATTTGGGGCCAATAGCAATATAATGGGAAAATATTATCAAGGTAATTTTGAATATCGTGCGTGTGATGTGTTGCTGTTGTTGGATCCATATCATCAATATCTTGGTGTTCAGGTTTCAACCACATACGCTACAATGATTTAATAAGAAAAGTTATGTCAGACTGATCATAATGGCATGATGTGTTCAATCACAATGGCATGATGTGTTCAGTCACAATGGCTTAGGTTATACCCGTGCTCCAAAATGTTGTAAAAAAGGAAAAGAGAACTCACAGCCCAATGTATCAGGAATATGATATGATCAGCTACCGCCTGCTTGCGACATTGTTTGACCACAGATCTCAAATACTAATCAATAGCAAAGGTGTTGATCTATAATCTAGGGAGCAAGGTTTTTGTGTCTTTGCGAACTAGTTTCTGATTCACGTCCTATGCAAAAATCTCACCACTATGAACAAAAAAAGAACAAATATTAAAAGACCTGCAAATCTATGAAACATAAAACAAACCATGACAAAAGATGTAACTTACGGGAGTGAACCACGTCGCATACTGGTAGATCATATCCTTCTGCTCACTGGTCAATGACAAGTATAGAGTCTCAGCCAACTGAGCCTCCTTTGGCCTATTTGTTGGAGTTTCAACTTGTTGATTATATCTCACGGGTACTTCCTTAATAACGGCCTCTTCTTTAAGTCCCTCTAACTCGTCTTCATCCAGCTGGCTTTCAGGGTCCAAAATAACAAAAGGTGTAGCTTTGGATGTAACAGCAACTCTTTTTCCCTTCTCCTCCTTGGAGCGACGACGAGATGGTTCATCTTCAAGTATCTCAATGGCAGCTCCTGACTTAACCCTCTTCCTCTTCCTTTTCCCCTCAGTGAATGGAGATCTACGACTCATGTTAGGAAGCTTCATACGCTTCCCTCCCATAACTCCTAGAACTGCATCCGGTGCATCTACAAAAGAGGGATCGTGGCCCTCCCGATTAAATCCCTTTTGTGTGGCAAAAGTTTCTTCAGCCGCATCTAAAATGGCAAAATATGTATCACAAAAAATAGGATCATCAAATAGGTTTTGAGAATCGTAAATATTGGGCTGCATTTCATCTCTATATTCATGATCAGCAGATGTATTTGGTCCATACATTACATCATCTACATCTAAAAAACCTAGTGAGAAGGATGAAAAATCAATACCTGGCCATAAGTACTTCGCGCATACCTACTTTGGCATGGCTAGATTGGGCAATCTTTTTCTCAATATTTCCATCCTCATCATTCACCTCTCACCTCTTCCTCCGAAGTATAATCAACCACTTGAGTAGGGACATGCGCCTCTTCAACTTCATCATCCACCTCATCAGCATATTGAGTCAGGAGCTCTGTCTCTTCTTTGCCATTTAACCCACCATTTCACTATGATCAACAACTTATTTCGAAACATGTGCCTCTGCTATATCTGCCTTTGCATGGACACGTAACCCATCATCATCATTTTCCTCTTGCCCCTGAAACTGTTCATTCAGTTGAGACAGGCTAGATGCCAATGTCACAGACACTTCAGCAATGCTTGAAATCGTCTGACCCAAATGATCATCAGCAGTAGCGTAATCAAATTGAGAAGATAGTAATCTGGGTCAGATCGAGAAATAAAGTAATCCAGTTCGGATTTATCGTCATCCATGGTACCGCAACTTAACACTATGACCAATTAATCACCAATGGCAACACTTCCAGTCTGCTTCGGCTACAAAAGTATCATTATAATAAATAAAAAAGGTTAGTCATATTGGCATTACATGTCATGCCTTACTGGCAAGAACTGCTGTGTCACATTGGCAAGACATGTCATGTTTTAGTGACAAGAATTGTTGCGCAAGGATGGTATGTTCTGATCTGACTTGAATACAGAATCCTATTTCACAAAATAAGAAAACTCACCACAATCTTCACGCTATTTCTCTTTCTCTTCTGCTTAACAATTTCATTATTTTCAGATTCTCCATAACGTGCAAGATCTGCAACAGCCTCCTCTTCCTCCATCTCCTCAGCATCATTCTTCTCCTCCCCCTCAATAACATCCTCCTCCTCCTCATCCACCTTAGTAATTGCCTTCCCATTTTTCTTAGCAGCAATAAATTTTTGAATCTCCAATTTGTAACTCTGCAAATCATCAACATGCATTTGCACTTTGCCCAATTCTTCAAACAACTACATTACAACAATACATGCAATTAAAAATTACAAAATCTATTCATGCCATTCTCATACTACCGTATGTCAAAAATTAAAAATAAATGCAACAAATCACCGTGGGCAGGAGCATGATTGCCAATCTTGGTTTAGAGCTAGACATAAGGAGACAGTAGTGGCAGTGGAGGAAGAAGGCACATTAGGATCTACATCATTCTCATTCGCAACACCTATCTGTTCGATGTATTCCTTAACCAAGTGAAGATTGCCTCCAATCTTAACTAAATCTTTTGGTTTGCAGATACGCAGTCTTAGCTCTTCATTTACCTTATCTGAAACAACCTTGCACCAATTGTACTTTGTTGCCTTCGGTAGCAGGAAAAGATAGGTCAGATACCTAGTATCAACCATAGTGGAGATACCAAGTGCAAGAAACATAGTAATCTCATAAAGCATGTAGATTTTAGCCCAATCTACATGTGCACTCACCTTACCCTGCTTAACAAGCTTACCATGCTTAACAACCTTACCCCACAACAGAAAAGCTTGTATATCAATATGCAATGGCCTTTTCAATATAAGTCCAACCTTTGCCAACATGTCTTCAACCTTATCCCTCCTCTTTCCCATGAACAAATCTCCCTTTAAAATGACATCATCTTCCCCCATTGGGATGTCAAAATATTCATGCACAAAAGATGTCGGTACAACCACAATGTTCAGCAGGCACCTAAAATCTGCAGGCAGGTTAGTAAGTTCATTTGGAGTCAGGTCATCAACATCAATGTTCAGCAGGCACCTAAAATCTGCTTCAACTATACACTTAACTATTTTATCACAGTCATCCATAGCAAACAGTTTATATCTACAATATAGATCGGCTTACTAAAACTCCTAAACGAAGACATCTGCAAAATAGTTATTTGACTGGTATATGGGAAGGGCTGGTATATCCTATTGGCAGCTGCGTATCGGTACATCTGATTTAAACGTATTCGCGTTATTTGACTGGGAAAATGTGCACAAGAAGATTTGAATTACAGTACTTTTCAGTCACAGGAGACACTTTCAGTTTAAAAACACCAGATTTGCTTCAAACAAAACACACGTCCCCGTCGATCCATGTTGGTCTGGGGTAGCTAAGACTTTTTCTAAAGAATTAGGTTTGATTGTACGTAACCTAGCGCCCTTGGAACGAAAGACTGTCTGTTCATTAACGGATCAAGAAATCACCGTTCCTACTTATAAGCAAATATAATTTCAATTAACTGAATATAAAACATTACAAAGAATGAATGATTTGCTGCTTCAAGCACCAATCCTACGCGAACGCATACGGTCATCGTGACGATCATGATATGGTTGGTACCTCGTCTTTCTTGTGCACGACCGGTGACCCTTCGCGACAACTCTCGAGGAGACGTTGACGTTACGAGCACGTGGTGGAGTTGCAGGTTTCACCTTCTCTTCCTTAGATTTATCCGGCTCCGTGATGCCCAACCTTTTCCGGAAAGCCTTCCTCTTGTCATCATCCGAGAATACCTCAAAAGCTTCAACGGCAAGCTTGTGCGCTTTCTTGGCTGCCGCAGAGCTGTTCTTCTCAGGGTCGACGAGCTTCCCCACGCGGCAGAAAGAGTGCGCGACAGAGTCCGGGGAGGCGGAGTAGGGGAGCTCGAGGATATCGTACCAGTTGGGCTCCTTGCGTTGCCTATTAGCAAGAACATGGATGCGGAATGCGGCGTGGTACTTGTGGAAGGTACCAAGGTAGGGGTCCAAGTGCCATGCGAACTTGGACATCTCGTAGGCTTCTATGAACTTCCCAGCACGGAACTGCTCCTCCGCCATCTCCATTAACGCCTCCGCCATGATGAGGATGATGATGATGATCACTATAAACGCAACATACAAGTAATTAAAATACGTCAAACTGTTAGACGAGAAACTTCGAGGAGCAACTTGAGGAGGGCCCGACCTCTAAACAGCCTGGGAGTTTCAGAGGAATTCTTTAACAAGTTCCATCAACTTGGTAACCAAGTAGCATCAACTTTTTTTTTATGAGGAAAAAATTGCATCAACTTGGTAACCAAGTTGCATTACTTTGCCACGGATGGGCCTTACAAGGAGAGGGGGGAAAAATAAACTCGGCCTATTGCCTTACAACTAAACAAAATAAGGATAGCTCTTGTTGGGCTTGGCCCAATCTTGTACTCATCATACTTCTCACGTCCCCTTTTCGCTGTCGCCTGTATCATCTTTCTGTCGTCCGCACTCTCCGCTTCAATGCCATTCTCCACGTAACACAAAACACCATACTACCAAGAGTAGGGATGAAATATTTTGTTTTCAATCAAGTCAAACAACAATACGCACCTTAGAAACTGGGTGGGTTATGAAGGAAATTAGGGTCTGATTTCTGAGGGTTATAGTGATATTGCAAGTTTATTGTATGGGTATTGGGAACAGAAATTGATAAGTGGAGAGGAATGTGGTTTTTCAGGTTTTTTAAGTATCTTGATGATCAAGTAATGTTTACATACCTTTTGGAGTCCATAGGTAGGTTTTGGAGTCTTTATGCTACACAAGATAAGGCACCCAAAAACAGGATGATGTTTTCATTCTCAATAAAAAAGGATGTTTTTTATTGAGGGAAAATGTATTTATTAACTAAAATCAAGTAGATTTAACATAGAAAAATATTAAACAATTCCGTCAAAGAAATTACATCGTACCTAAGAAAGTGGAACGCTTTGGAGCATCCGACTACTAAGGCTAGAGTAACACTCCTACTAGTTATTTGCAGCTATTTGTGCAGGGTTTTTTTTAGTAGATAAAAAAATAATAATAAACGGTAGTATGCTTGTACAACAACTCTCATGCATCTAGAAAACTTCAAATTTCAACGTTTAAATATATATTATATTTGTTTCTTAGTAACAAGTAATTTTTTAATCTCTGTTACTGCTTTTATGGAGGAACTTTTTATTTCTTGATATGAATTCCTACTTCCCTATAATTTTTATTTCTGCTTGGAGATTTTTATAAAGGTAAATTTATACCATAGATTTTTTTATAAAAGTATTTACAACAAAAATTACATCTTACCAGGATTTGAACCCTAGATCTTAGTCGTTCGTGAATTCAACACCGATCTTCGTAAGTTATATAATCCCTTGCATGTGTTTTGGCATTTTTTAATTGTCCGAATGTCATGCAAAAATTGAGGCCTTTATCCCAAATACAACACATTTAACAAATAATTTGCAAGCTCTCCCGTGAAAGGACACTTTTTGAAAGGAACTGTGTCGTTAAAGGACACTTTAGTTTTGTTTTCAATGTCATAATTACTAGTAGGGCTATTTGATCGTGTGGATTTTGGAGTCCGCCCTAGCAATATAGCGAAAATAGAGTGTCAGCCCCACGGAGAACAGGTCCTATGGCGTACGGTAAATGGAGTGAAAGATAATGGAGTGAAGCGTGAGTGCTTAGAGCGTGAGTGCTTCACTTTTGCGTTCCAACTCTAAGTCATCTTGGCTTCTCGTGGGCTTTCAGTAAGCTCGTGGCGATCCTAGGTGAGCCTAGAGCGTGAGTGCTTCACTATTGCATTCTCTCGGGCTAGATGGAATATTCCTAGTGCCCTTCGTATATGTGTGAGTTGTCAGCCTCATGCGAACAAGCACGAGTCGGCAATAAAGCTCGAGAGTCCACTCTTGAACGTTCCACCCTAGGAAAAACTAACTTAGGTCCTTCACCCCGGTCCCTCGAACCCGCGCGGGTCACTCATCGAATGGTATCTCATACCAATTCTAGTCAATATGTCGGGTAATTCTATGGGCCCCTCCCCGTCATGTGTTTCGGTAGTCACTAGTTCATTTGGCAAGTACTACGTTTGAGATTAAATTAACAATCCCAACTCTAAGTCATCTTTTAACCAAAAGCATTAAAAATGGGTCCTACTAGATCAATTAGCAAGTTGTTAGATAAAGATTAAGCCATTAACTCTAACTCTAAGTCCATTTAGCCAAAGCATTAAGTACCCACGACTAATACGCACTCTATCGATGAAAGTCCATTGAAAATTGAGTCAAGCGGGTGCGCTTAGGGCACCCAACCCTAAAGAGAACTTGTCACAGCCCTAATCTGTAGTCAGTAACCAGCGTTAGACCCTAACACATTATCAACTCAAAACGAGTCTAGCCAGCCTCAGTTATATTTAAACTTTACAAAATCATCAGTTTGAAAAATAACTATCTTCGAACAAATACATCAGCCTCAAGTACAATTATTTTAAATTATCTCCAAGATCAAAATAAATACTATGGCTATGGAGCTACCAGACAAAAAAGTAAAATGGAAGCCAGAGATTTTTATGCAAATCTTGAAGAAGTAAATTGACTTGATGCCAACAAAAATATCTTCGAACAAATACATAGCCATATAATAAGAACCGCAAAACTGGAGAGTGGGGGTAAGTGTTTTGTAATACTTAGTAACTAAATATTATATGTAACATGTATTTAACCAACCATTCGTCCCCAACAAACTCGACAAAGACATGTAAAACAAAGCCAAGTGAACAAATCACAATCTCACATAGAAGGTCACAAAACAAACATAATCACAAATTCGCATAGACCTTCATATCCACATAACTCAAATTCATATCAATCACATAACTAACATAGTCATAACTTCACATAGACCTTCATAACCGCATAACACAAATTCATACCAATTACATAACAAACATAGTCACAACTTCACATAAACATAGAAAATAATTAAAGAACGAGCAAATTACTCTCAGGTCCCTGGTATTTGCTTAAATTATTATTTTAGTCTTTGCTATTTCAAAATCAAAACTTTAATCCCCTAGTTTACTTTTATTGAACTCTCAGATCCTGCGCTGATGTCAGCCGTCAACTTATTATTTTTATGATGGTTATACCCTTTCAAAAAATAAAAAAATTCAAAGTTCATCTTCATCCTTGCGCCATCCTCCATCTTCTTCCCTGGGTATGAAAATTAACTAATCAAAATCAAATCACGATGAGGTCCACCCCGGCGAGGTCATGACGAGTGTTCACGATGAGAAAATAGACCCGGCGATGACAACCCGGCCCATCCTTGCATGGCTGGGTCCGGTACTGGGCCGGGTGGAGCCAACACTCGAACACCCCATTGGCCTACTCGCAGGCGTTGCCCTTCTTGCACCTGACGCCCTTGCAGAAGTTTGGGCACGCCACACCGGAGTAGTGGAACGCCGCTAGTCCCGCCGCCTCTCCTTCTCCCCCGGATGCGCGTACGGGCACTCAGTCCAGTCGTGGGATCGCCCCCGCGCGCACTGCCTCACTCTGAACTCGTACATTCGGAAGTGGTCGCAGGCGAACGCATCCAAGAAGATGGAGCCCTCCTCGTCCCCCTCAAACTCCTCCTCGGCCGGTGCCTGGTCGTTCAAATGGAAATCAACGATGTCATCATCTTCTTTGGGTTTAATTAACGATCTCGGCCGGGTTGTCGTCATCTTCTTTAGGTTTAATTAACAATGGAAATCAACGATGTCGTCGTCTCCGTGTCCAGGACTAGGGAGCCCTCCTCATCCCCCTCGAACTCCTCCTCGGCCGGGTTTAATTAACGATATCACCGACCCGATCAAGGGAGCAACCATGCGGCTCCGGTGGTCATATTTTTTTGGGTTTTCTTGATTGAGGAATTTGAGCTCTCAGATTCAATTGCAAGCTGTGTAACTGCAATTCTTGTTTCTGTTTAGTTTTAGTCCATTTTAATTGTGATTTTGATTCCATGGAAGAAGAAGAGAGAAGGTGAGGGAAGAAGATGAATTCTGATTTTTTTAATTTTTTGAAAGGGTATAATCGTCATAAAAATAAAAAGTTGACCGCTGACATCAGCGAAGGACCTGAGAGTTCAATAAAAATAAACTAGGGGATTAAAATTTCAATTTTGAAATAGCAGAGACTAAATAGTAATTTAAACAAATACCAGGGACTTGAGGGTAATTTGCTCTTAAATAATTCCATCCAAAAAAGTACATTGTACGGAAGAAAGTGGAAGGCTGTGGAAAAATAGTTTCCGACTTCTGAGGCTGACAATGACATCCATAGTTTTTTTTTTTTGAGATTGGTGATTGATGTACACCCATTTATTGAGTCACAATGTCAGTACATGGAACAGAACGGGATTAGTTTCAGTGAGGACAAGACTTATTCTCACTGAAATGGATCAAGGTTTTGGACTTCTAGACACGATTTTTTATGACTGTCAGATCTGTAGACACGATTTTTAATAAAATCTGATGGTTCAAATAAAATCTCCTCTGTAAGAACAACTTTTATGTTGTCCCCACTAAATCAAAAGCCGAACAAAAACGGATAGTGCCTCTAGCAAGACTATCAAACAGCAAAAGGGAAATACAATCTGAAGGAGGGGTATGGAAAACATGGCACGACATCCGTAGTTTGTTGGGAAGAGAAATTGCGGCCACAAATATTAGTGTTTAGTGATGATGATGTGAGTTAATTAATGTTCCAGCCTTCTCGGAACTTGATAAGAAAATAATCAATGGAACAACCTGGTAAAAAAAATTCTAAGAAGTTTTAAAATAAAATGCCCATCAGAATAAATGTAAAGTTAAGTAATTAAAAATTATTTTTTTCACTTTCCTAATATTTGTAAATTTATTAAATACACCTTATGATTGTAACGAAAAATGACGTTATTCAATATATATACCCTAATTAAAACTAGTAATATGTATTTCTAATATTTCTGCATAATATTTCTTATATATGTATTTTTACAAAACATACGATATTTTTTTTATCATATACACTAATCTTATTTATACATAGAATATTCTATAATTAGCATAAATATTTTTTTAAAATTATAGTTCTTATTGACATTTTATTTGCATATATATTTTCCTTAAAATATTATAAAATTGTATTATGCAATATACAATATGTTAAATCATTGTTTGGTATCGTAATAAATATTTTTCAGGAAAAAAAATAAATTTTGAGTGAAATATGAATAAAAATCAGGCACCTTTTGAATTTAGATTAAATATTATTTTATTCAATGAGTTAAGACTATTTCATTTATGAAAATATCTGTTTAGATATACATGTTTAAATTTTATTTTAAATCATCCTCATTTTATACTAAAATAAAAAAGTTTGATTGAAAATGTCTAATTTATTTCTTTCCTTAATAAATATTATTTTATTTTATCTTCAACACGATCTATTTCCTATTATCATCCCCGATCGTCTCTTATTTAAAACATTTCAAGAACAATTTGTCTGAATTTTTTTTCCAAGAATACCTTATATCGAAATATAATGTAATAAAAAATGTAGACAATCATGAATACATATTACCCACAAAACAGCAGCCATCAGAACAAATGCATTAATCTTCCTGCAATCACCGGATCGTTTTCGATACGAAATGAGTATATAATTTTGGTACATCCGGGTAATTGAAATTAATTAGTAAAGCTACCAAATGTATGGTCTAGAATGACGTAAATAAATATTTAGTAAGAACTTCCAAATGCATAACCTAAAGAAATTAAGGATAACTTAATGAAAGGATTATAAGAATTACACAAGATTTAAGATATATGAAGATAATCAAGTTGAAGAACAATAAAGAAGTTTGAGTCAAAGAAAGATGATGGAAAGAAATAATAGACGTTGTAATTAAATTCTCGGTAATGTTAGAAATTATTATATTTGGAATTAGAGAGAAATGTGCATGACAAAAATTAAGAGCAATAGACTTGAAGCTTGGTGAGACTGTGCCATGTCAATTGGATTTTTCTATAATATAAACAGGGTATAAGGTCATTCATAAAGATTAGAATATGGTTCAAGTGAACTATGTATTTTCAGTTCAAAGAGAGAAATATACAAAGTTTATTAAGGGAACACACGTGTTCTTCAAGGTATCACCTATGATACGGATAATAAAATTTAGAAGAAGTAAAATCCTCAAAACTGAATACATTGACTAATTTGAGAATTTAGAGCAAATTGGTCAATGGCATGTTGGCTTTGTCACAACAATGGTGACATTGTCACATATTTATATGACACTGCTCTTGTTCGAAGCCACAAATAGTTTAGATTAAAAAGAAAAATGATATAATGAAAATGTAAAAAGGAATTTTAGATCATAAATTTTGAAAGTGTCGGAATAAAGAGTTTTTAATTTGTAAAGTATGCTAGAAAAAGTATTTACAAGCTAAGATAGCGTCGGAGATGTAGGAGATACAAATTAAGTATCCAATTACTAGAAAGACAAAATAAGTAAACTTGGTTTGAGTAAATTCGGGGACCGAATTTTTGTAAGGAGGGGAGAATGTAATATCTGATAGGTGAATTAAACTTTGTTAGGTTTATTAAAATATTTTAAATTACCATGTAAGATAAATATACAATGTAAAAAAATAAATGTGGCTGAATTGTCCACGATAGTAAATATTCAATTATAAATTGGGATGAGAATCGTGCAAAAAAAATACCAACAATACATTTCAAAAAAATGGTAGTATGATGTTGGATTGTCTCGAATCCAATTCAACAATTGTGGAAGTAGGGTAAAACAAATATATGAAAATAAGTTCCTTGACCTTACCTCTTTGAACAAAGGATAAGGATCCTTAAAAAAAGAAAAAGGCAACCAGGACTAGGAAAGAAAAGCTACGTGGGTTCATTAAGAAGTGATAAGAGCAAAATAAAATAATAATAATAGAAGAAAGCAAAGAAAACGTGGCAACCAAAAATAGAGCCACCTCAAAATAATTTCTATTATAAAATAGGAAGTTGGGGTGAACTTGGCTTCCTCAAGTTTTTACGGAAACCCACAGTAAACCAAACAAAGAAGTAGGTAAAGAAACTTAAAAAAGAAAGAAATGACGGCAACGATAGGAAAAGAAAATAAAGAGAAAGATGGAGAGCCACCGAGGAGATAAAAGGGGGAAGGGAAAAGGGAAACTATCTAGGTAAGCTATTTTTAATGTTGTGTAAGTACTGACAATTTAATTGTAAGTAACAACTACGTGACTTAAGATTAATTTCATGGCTAATTAGTTCAATTGAAATGTAATCATGGATATGGACAATTAACAATGAAAAGTTGGCAAGTTCAACTTCCGACTATATGAAGCAAAAATTAAGACAGAAAAATTGAAGACGTAGATGAGAACTTGATGGATTGTTACTTTAAGTAGAGAAACAGAATGTAATTTATTGTTGAAGCTTTAATTGATTTAAAGCTACTTCTTGTGGTAATATGGCTTAATTGGATCACGAAAAAAAATTGAATATACTTAAGTATAAATTGTTTTAGACACACGTATAAATTCTACCACTTAAAAGATGTACTCAAGCAAGTGGTTAAATAAGAAGCTGTACTAATTGAATTAATGCCGATTACCTACTGTTTGAAAAGATTTTGATAGAAAGTTAAAAGAAATATAGGAACTTATTAAAAAAAAAAGGTAACTAGTTTATTTAAATGATAATCCTATATTACCAAAAAAGTGAACCAAATAAAATAGAAGAAATAGATGGATGTAGACCGAGAAAAAGGAGAGGGAATTTAGTGAAGTAATGTCATCCAATTTATTAATGGTTGCGTTATTTATTTTGAGACTAAGATTAGTACTTTCAACGTTAACGTAACAGTTGAACTTTTAGCCAAAGATTGTAAAGTTGGAAAATCTTATGTTGCTATTTACGTGAACATTAGATTGAATTTATTAGTTGTGGTAGAAATCGGTTGAATTAAAATTATGATGTTTCGTACCCTTCTTTATTTGAAAGAGGTTGTGCATATGATTGATGTTGTGGAAACTAGAGGATTCAAGTATTCGCACACAAGGAACTCAATTTGGAGGAGATTTGGTTGTTGGCCGTTTCGTCAAATACGTAAACAAATAATATGTGACTTATGCTTTATTTGGCGCACTCTATTTATTTATTATGATTTGAATATAATATTGTTAGTGCATATTGTGCATTTTTCATATGAGCATTATGATGTGACATTATGATTTGTAAGTGTTTGATTAATTTGGCCTCGAGTGGGCAATGGAGATGTTGGTTTGTTCATTGGATATATTTGATTCGTTTGGAGCCTATGAATTTGTGTGATACGAATAACTATATGATATAGATAGCTCCGCTAAGTGATATGGTTGCCTACGGCGGGCAGAACGTTTTGGCCGACGAGGTTGAGCAAGTCTGTCACGACCCGAACTCAGATCGGTGACCGGCGCTAGACTTCAACTCATGTTATTCACGAAATAAATCTAGCCAGCCTCTAACGTATTCAAATTTATAATCATAAGTATTTAAACATAAAATTAAAACTTAATGATCTTTAGTTTCATATTTCAAGTTTATAAAATATAAGCCAAGCTTTTTCTTTTTAATACATACTCCCAAGATCAAAACAAATCTGGTGACTACGGAGCTTCTAGATTAATGAGAAAAATACAAACTGGAGTCCTCCAGACCAGTCCCGGAGAATAAAGTGGACTTAGTACGATCAGAGTAGATCTCCAAACCAATGCAATTCGTATTCGAGTTCCTGCAAAACTGGTGAGAGGGGGGATGAGGTTGGTCTGATATGATACGGTTGCCTATGGCGGGCAAAATTATTTGGCCGATGAGATTGGTCTGATATGATATGGTTGCCTACGGCGGGCAGAACTATTTGGCCGATGAGGTTGGTTTGATATGATATGGTTTCCTACGGCGGGCAGAACTATTTGGCCGATGAGGTTGGTCTGATATGATATGGTTGCCTTCCGGCGGGCAGAACTATTTGGCCGAGGAGGTTGGTTGATGATGGTGCCTTTGAGATATGGTATCCTCGTGTCGGAGTTAGAGTGACACTATCTAGATCTTATCGAATGTTCGTAAGTTCTGCTATATGATATTGGAATTATGTGTTATGTGTCAAATTGCGTAGTTTGCTCATGTTTCTGCGACTTTGTGATTATATACTATATTTGGTCATCTGGTAAGTATAACTTTTGAACAGTGTACATTTGCGCATAATTTATTTGCCATGTTAGTTATATGCATATTTTAGGTATGTTGTGCATTGAGTAGCTAAATAAATT
This sequence comes from Hypericum androsaemum, assembly GCA_963995505.1. Classification (NCBI taxonomy): domain Eukaryota; kingdom Viridiplantae; phylum Streptophyta; class Magnoliopsida; order Malpighiales; family Hypericaceae; genus Hypericum; species Hypericum androsaemum. The sequence goes on from OZ023196.1 coordinate 6,437,432, forward strand.
GCGATGCATATCTTATTTGTTTACTGAGTGTTCCAAAACACTCATTCTCCCCTCTCCCCAGTTTTGCAGGAACTCGAATACGAGTTGTATTGGTTCGGAGATCTACTATGATCGTATAAGTCTGCTTTAGTCTTCGGGACTGGTCTGGAGGTCTCGAGTTTGTATTTTTTTATTGATCTAGAAACTCCGTAGTCACATGATTTGTTTTGATCTTGGGAAGTATGTATAATAAAAAAAAACTTGGTTTATATTTTATAAATTTGGAATATGAAACTAAAGATCATTAAGTCATAATTTTACGTTTAAATACTTATGATTATAAATTTGAATACGTTAGAGGCTAGCTAGATTTATTTTGTGATTAAAGGAATCGAAGTCTAGCGCCGGTCACCGACAACAGATTTGGGTCGTGATAGTCGACGAGCTTCCCCACCCAACAGAAAGCGTGCGCGAAGGAGTCCGGGAGGCGGAGTAGGAGAGCTCGAGGATATTGTACCAGTTGGGCTCCTTGCGTTGGCTATCAGATCTATTGGCAAGTTCATGGATGCGGAATGCGGTGTGGTACTTGTGGAAGGTACGAAGGTAAGGGTCCAAGTGCCATGCGAACTTGGACATCTCGTAGGCTTCTATGTACTTCCCAGCACGGAACTGCTCCTCCGCCATGATGAAGATGATGATGATCACTGTAAACGCAACACACAAGTAATTAAAATACGACGCCGGAGAACCCAAAATAGATATCAAACCACCAAGAATAGAGATGAAATATTTTGTTTTCAATCAACTTTACGCACCTTAGTGGGTTATGGAGGAAATTAGGGTCTGATTTCTGAGGGATATTGCAATTTTATTGTATGTGTATTGGGAACAGATATTGATAGTAGTGCAGATGAATGTGGTTTTTCAGGTTTTTTAGTATCTTGATGATCAAGTAATGTTTATGTAGTTTTTGGGGGAGCGGATTTGGTCCTGGAAGGCCAAATCCAACCAGAACCGTCCTGGACGATTTAATGGTTAATTTAGTTATGATTCAATGGTTCACTTAATTATGATTCAATGGTCTACCTAGTTATGATTCAATGGTCCGTTTTTTTCCGTCCCGGATAAATCGGGGTCCGTCCCAGTTACCCAGTTACAATTCAATGGTTTACTCAGTTACGATTCAATAGTTTACTCAATTACGATTCAATGGTTTACCCAGTTATGATTCAATAGTTGTGGGCTTTTTTTATTTTGCACCCCCGTATTTCTACATTTTTGCAAAATAGTCCCCGCGTGTTCTTCAATAAAAATCTTCCAGCACCGTGCTGGATTTGGCCTCCAGGACCAAATCCGGTCTGAGTTTTTGGAGTCCGTAGGTTTGTTTTGGAGTCTTTATGCTACAAAGATAAGGCATCCGAAAACAGAAATTTTTTTATTGACGTAAAATGTATTTATTAATTAAAATCAAGTAGATTAAACATATAAAATTATGAAACAAGTAAAATACGACGCCGGAGAACCCAAATTAGATATCAAACCACCATATTACCAATAGTATAGATTAAATATTCCGTTGCAATTAACTCCAACAACGTTACGTACCTTAGTAAAGGGTGGATTATGGAGGAAATTAGGGTCTGACGTGATATTCCAAGTTTATTGTGTGGGATTGGGAAGAGAAATTGCTGTAGTGGAGAGGAATGTGGATTTACAGGTGTTCTATATTTTGATGATCAAATAAGCGGATTTGGTCCTGGAAAGCCAAATCCAACTAGGACCGTTCTGGACGATTCAATGGTTGATTTAGTTATGATTCAATGGTTCACTTAATTATGATTCAATGGTCTACCTAGTTATGATTCAATGGTCCATTTTTTCCCGTCCCGGATAAATCGGGGTCCGTCCCAGTTACCCAGTTACGATTCAATGGTTTACTCAGTTACGATTCAATGATTTATTCAGTTACGATTCAATGGTTTACCCAGTTATGATTCAATAGTTGTGGACTTTTTTTATTTTGCATCCCCGTATTTCTACATTTTTGCAAAATAGTCCCCGCGTGTCTTTCAATAAAAATCCTTCAGCACCGTGCTAGATTTGGCCTCCAGGACCAAATCCGGTCCCGTTTTGGAGTGCATAGGTCGATTTGGAGTCCTTATGCTACATGGGGAGCAGATTGGTCCTGGAAGGCCAAATTCAACCAGGACCATTCTGGACGATTCAATGGTTGATTTAATTATGATTCAACGGTTCACTTAATTATGATTCAATGGTTTACCTAGTTATGATTCAATGGTCCGTTTTTTCTCATCCCGGATAAATCGGTGGCCGTCCCAGTTACCCAGTTACGATTCAATGGTTTACTCAGTTACGATTCAGTGGTTTACTCAGTTACGATTCAATAGTTTACCCAGTTATGATTCAATGGTTGTGGACTTTTTTTATTTTGCACCTCCTTATTTCTGCATTTTTACAAAATAATCCCTGCGTGTCCTTCAATAAAAATCCTCCAGCACCGTGCTGGATTTGGCCTCCAGGACCAAATCCGGTCCCATGCTACATGAGATAAGGCATTCGAAAAACGGTTGTATTTTTATTGAGATAAATGTAATTATTAATTAAAATCAAGTAGATTTAACCTAGGAAATTATTTTAAAAATCCGTCGTACCTTAGAAAGTGGAAGGCTGTAGAGTATCCGACTTTCGAGGCTGCGTGTGACATTCCTAGTAATCATTTGCAGCTATTTGTGACCAAAGAGTTGGACTGTCGTCACGATAAAAATTAGGGTAAATTATTCTAAGGTTCCTGGTGTTTGGTATATTTCACGTTCGTCCCCTTGTATTCCGCTAATCGATTAAAACCTCCCCGAGGTTTGGTTTTATTATTTTCTCAGGCCCCTCGCTGACGTCATCGATATATTTTAAGTAAATGACTTATATACCCTTACAAAAATCAATAAAAAAATAATAATTATTAAATACAAATATCAACGGCATCGTTCCCCGACCACTGCGGATTAGAGAGGACCTCCTCCCTTCTAGTCGTCCCTGTCAGCTGGTGCCGCCTCCCCTTCTCGCGATCGATCTCGCCCTCCAATCTGTGAATTCCACCGCGGGCTTAGGGTTTCCGACCCCGAGAAGGGGGCAGGCCGATCAGACAGGAAGAAGGAACAGTAATTCGACATCGAGGACGTGAGTAACGGGATTCCTGGGCTGGGTGGCGGCGGGGGACGGCGACGAGGATGACCGAGGAGGCTTCTAGTTCTCATTCTCCTCTTGTACTAAGTAACTCGATCCCGTCGTCTGCGAGAGTAGAGACAAAAATGATGCTGCCGAAGACCCACTTACAGGTTGTTCCTCTCCAATCTGCGATGGTCGGGGAACGACCGCCATTGTTGACTCCACTTACAAGGCAAGCAGTTCTTGTTGGCGGCGATTTTGAGGTTGAGGCAGGGCGAGGTCGAGATTGGAGATGAAAGACGGTGGATGGCTTAGAGGCTGAAGACGACCTAGGGGTATAACAGTCTTTTCTGAAATAAAATAAGAAAAAACATTGATGACATCAGCGTGGGGCCTGAGAGTATAATAAAACCAAACCTCAGGGAGTTTTTAATCGATTACCAGAATACAGGGGGCGAACCTTAAATGTACCAAATACCAGGGGCCTGAGAGTAATTTGTCCTAAAAATTACTCATAAAAATAGATGTTAATATGCTCGTACAACAATTCTCATGCATCTAGGAAACTACAAATTCCAACGTTTAAATATATCAAATTATATTTGTATCATAGTAACCAGTAATTTTTTAATCTCTATTACTGCTTTTCTTTAGGAACTTTCCATTACTGCTTAAGAATCTCTACACCGTTTAATTTTTATTTCTGCTTTGAGATTTTTTTCATGTAATTTTTTTTATACTATAGATTACATCCGTCAAAAATTGAATTCTGATCTCCCTCAACTTATAACACCTTGTGTTATTAGGCGGATGCTCTTGGGCGATTTCTAATTAGAGATACCGAATGTCATGCGAAAATTGAAGCCTTTATCCAAAATTCAACACATTTAACAAATAATTTGCAAGCTCTCTTGTCAAAGGACACTTACCAACGGCACGAAGTATAAATATGAATTGACGGGTGGATTGTGTTTCTAAACTATATATTCATATACTGAATTTCTCTAAAAATTTCGTTTATTTTCTGAATATTTGGGTCAATATTTTTGTTGAATAAACTATTTCATAGATAAAATTGAAACGTTTATCATTACGCACTTTTAATGAATTTTTTCATCCAACTATTTTTGTATGCAGGTGACGACTGCATTTCTATAAATATAGGAGTTTATATGGTCATTGTCTTGTATTAGGAAACTTCCTTGTAGACATTGTCACATTAGGAGATGTCACGTTCACGTACGGTTAGCGTAGCCCTAACCCTAGATATGAGTTTGTATATATACTCGTGATATCTTAATGAGAAATACAACGTCATATTTCAAATGATATCAGAGCCAAAATTTTGAACCAAAAACCAACCTACCACAAAGGCTACCCGCCGTGTTCGATTTTTCCACTCTTAAAAAATATTACAGACACCAGCATACTCTCGACCAGAAGATCTCAAGGCTCTGGTAGTGATGAATCGGCGATCAGTAATACGGACTTCATGTCTCCGTATTATATTCATCCTTCTGATAATCCTTCTCAGGTTCATGTCGTCGATCGTCTCAATGAACTCAACTATGGAGAGTGGGTCAACCACATGAGCACTGTCTTGTATGCCAAAAATAAAACCGGTGACCTGCGAAGGGATGATGGAAGGGGCAATGCAAATCGCCTAAAGTGCTCGAATTGCGAAAAGATTGGTCATCTTGAAGCAACATGCTTTGAAATTGTCGGCTACCCTCCAGGGTGGCGAAAACCCAACCGTACTCATTTTGGTGGCAATTCTGGGAAATCTTCACGTGATTTTAGTTTTCCCGGCCGAAGGTAGCTCAAGTTCACCACGACGAGAGCACCTCCTGCGGCTTGACTCAAGACCAGCTCCATCAATTGGCAGGTAAATCTGAGCTTGACCGGATCGCACCATCACTACCACAGGATCCGAGTGATAATATGGCTGGTAAGGATGTCTATACGAACTATTGGATATTGGACTCTGGTGCGACTGATCATATAACATGCAGCGAAGATATGTTGACTAATGAATCACATGATATCATCCATCCACTGGTCAAGATACCTAATGGGGTTGAGGTTCCTGTTCTTGGTGTTGGAACTACTCGGTTAAACAATCATATCTCGCTATAGAATGTTCTTCATATTCCGTTGTTCAAGTGTAATTTACTGCCAATTAGAAAGTTGACCACAGACTTGAATTATGCTATAACCTTTTACATTGATTCTTGTGTCATCCAGGACTTAACTTCGAGGAGCCTGATTGGAGTGGGTAGACAGTGGCATGGCCTCTACTATTTTGAAGATGTGCAAGGAAGGGTAGCTTGTTTGGCAGCAACAGATGCGTCGATATGGCTCCAACGTCTTGGACATATCTCCAATGAGAAGTTGAGGCAAATTCCTTCTTTTTAGAGTCTAGTTTACCTACAGGTCCTAGCCTGTGTGATTCTTGTCTACGTGCAAAGCACACTTGCCTATCCTTTCCTACAAATTTTATCAAGACTACTACATGTTTCGAGTTGATACATTGTGACATTAGGGTCCACATCAGACTCCCTCTTCAAGTGGTGCATATTATTTTTTGACAATTGTCGACGATTTCAGTCATGGGATTTGGACCTTTCTTATGAAATACAAGTCCGAAGTGTTTCAGTATCTGACAATGTTTTGTAATATAGTTCAAAGGCAATTTTGGTCAGGAGTTAAAAATATTCGTGCTGATAATGGCTTGGAGTTTTCTTCCCAAGCAATGTGCCAATATTATCAAGAGCATGTCATTTTTTTGCAAATATCATGTGCTTACACTCCTTAACAGAATAGAGTCGTTGAGCATAAGCATCGACATATCCTTGAGGTGGCTCGTGCCTTGCGATTTTAGGCTAACCTTTCCATGCAGTTTTGGGGAGAGTGTATAATGACTGTGACTTATTTGATCAATCGGTCTCCGTCCGGAGCAATTGGAAATCGCACGCCTCATGTAGTGATTTTTGGAAAGGACGCTGCCTATGATCACTTACGTATCTTCGGGTGTCTAGCATATGTCCATAATCATGTCAGGACTAGAAAATATGATGAACGCCGTCATCCATGTGTTTTTGTTGGATAACCATTCAACCAAAAGGGGTATCAAATATATGATCTTCGACCACAAAAGTTCCTTATGGCTTGAGATGTCACATTTATTGAGAGTGTGTTTCCCTATCGCACTCATCATGGAACAATGGAATTACCACGTGACCTAACAGAATCTCATGAGGTGCCTTTTATTGATGTTTTAGAAGCAGATCATGGTTCTTCATCTCAAGAAACCGATCCTAGAATTGGCAATACTTTGCCAACAGTGGAGATTTTTGAACTAATTTCTGAAGCGGTCGATGATGGTGATAAGGAACCGACTGGCATAGAGTTGGTTGTTCCACCGATCTTCGCAATGAACGATCGAGGCAAGCTCCATTTCATCTTGTTAATTATAAGGTTTAGCTACCCCCATCCCTCATTCCCGCACAAGCTTCTCAGCCATCCTCATTGTCGTCTCCTCCTTCAGGTAACTCAGTCTGTTTTCCTCTGACACATTTTATCAGTTACAATTGGTTTTCATCTGCCCATCAGGTCTATCTTACGGCTCTCAGTTCACATGAGGAGCCCCTCTCATACTATGAAGCAGTTCAGCATGATTGCTGGCGCCAGGCTATGCAGTAGGAAATTAAAGCTCTAGAGAATAATAGGACGTGGACATTTGTTCAATTACCGCCCGGGAAGTATGTGGTCGATTCTAAGTGGGTGTACAAGGTTAAATTCAGACTTGACAGGGCTGTTGATCGATACAAGGCCAAGTTAGTGGCTCGTGGTTTCAAGCAGATCGAAGGCATTGATTATCACAAAACTTTTGCACATGTGGCCATGGTTGTCTCTCTTTGGTGCTTCCTGGCATTAGCAGTGAAGCGCAAATGGATTATCCATCAGCTAGATGTCGATAACGCTTTTCTACAAGGTGATCTTGTTGAAGAAGTGTACATGAAAGTACCTCAAGGATTCTCTAAACCTGGTGACTCCCAGGTTTGTCAACTCAAGAAGTCACTTTACGGCTTGAAACAAGCCTCGCGAACTTCGTACATTTGTATGGGATTTACCCGATCACATGTGGATCATGCCTTGTTCCTTTATCGCCAAGGTTCGCTTGTCCTTATCTTGCTCATCTACATTGACGATGTGATTCTTGTTGGTAATCATACTATCATGCTCCAGTTCACTAAGCAGTGACTACATGATATGCTTGGCATCAAAGATTTAGGGCCCCTCAAATACTTCCTTGGTATTGAGGCAGCTACTATGGCAGGTGGCCAAGTTCTTAGTCAACAAAAATATACTTTGGATATCTTGCAAGAGTGTGGCAAGGATGATTCTCATCCCAGTCATTTCCCGATGGAACAAACCCATCATCTCACCTCCGGCGGACAGGTTGTTCCTGCTTCCTCTCGATACCATCGACTCATTGATCGTCTTATGTACTTGACAATGATGCGTCCAGATATCGCTTATGCCGTCAACATTTTGAGTTAATTTGTTAACAAACCAAGTGCAGCTCACGTCCAGGCAGCGGATCGTGTAGTGCGATACTTGAAGACAACTCTGGGGCAAGGCATTTTGCTCAATAATTTGGCCAACTTGGATCTTGTTACTTACTCTGATGCTGACTGGGGCGGTTGCCTAATGACCAGATGATCTCGCACTGGGTATTTTATATCTTTCAGAGGTTCTCCTATTTCTTGGCGAACTAAGAAGCAGCCAGTGGTTGCTCGTTCTTTCGCGGAAGATAAATACCGCGCCATGGCGGTCACCGTCAGTGAGATTTTGTGGCTTCGTTGGTTGTTTAAAGATCTTGGCTTATCTTTCCCTCGTCCTACTCGGTTGCGGTGTGACAACCAAGCTGCGCTACATATTACCATAAATCTGGTTTACCACGAGCGGACCAAACATGTCGAGATGGACTATTATTTCGTTTGTGAGCATGTTCAATCAGGTGAAATTGCACCTTCAAAGATTCCTACAGCTCATCAACTTGCTGATCTCTTCACCAAAGCCCCTCGGACAGGAGAAGTTTCACACCCTTGTTCACAAGTTGGGCATCATTAATCTCCATGCTCCAACTTAAAGGGAGAGTATAGGAGTTTATATGGTCATTATCTTGTATTAGGAAACTTCCTTGTAGATATATTGTCACATTAGGAGATGTCATGTTCACGTATGGTTAGCGTACGCCTAACCCTAGATATGAGTTTGTATATATACTATTGATATCTTCATGAAAAATTATTGAAGTGCAAAAATAACTTGTTTGGAGCTCGGGGTTGACTAAGATAATCATCAAGATAATCATTGGGTACAGTCAGCCTCAGTCTTAGCTTAGATTACCCTCAACTTCAAGTCAGATTGGGTATCACAAACAGCTTGCCTTCAAGATAATGACGCCAGCGTTCAACAGCTTGGAGAACCGCAAGCAGCTCCTTCTCATAAACCGAAAGACCAGCATTGCGAGGACCAAAAGCCTGGCTCAAATATGCCACAGGCCGTCCTCCTTGGGCTAAAATAGCACCAATACCAAAGTCAGAGGCATCCGTCTCCAAGACGAAGGGTTGGGAGAAATCCGGATATGCCAATACAGGTGCTGTGGACAAGAGACGTTTCAACTCCTGAAACGCTGCAGTCGCGGCATCGTTCCAATGGAAGCCCCCCTTCTGCAACAACATAGTGAGTGGTTTGGCCACTAAGCCATAGCCTCGGATAAATTTCCGATAGTAACCTGTCATACCTAAGAACCCACGCAGCTCACGGACGGTGGTCGGCATTGGGTACTGCAACATGGCCTCGATCTTACGTGAGTCGGTACTCACCCCCTCTCCGGATATGACGTGCCCCAAGTAATCAACCCGTGCAACTCCGAACTCACACTTGGAGAACTTGACAAAAAACTCATCTTTTTGCAATAATTCCAGAACACGAGCCAAATGCTCCAAATGTAACATTTCCTCGGAGCTATAAACCAATATGTCGTCAAAAAATACGAGGACAAAACGTCTCAAATAAGGGGACAAAACCTTATTCATAAGCGCCTGAAAAGTGGCAGGTGCGTTTGTCAACCCGAAGGGCATTACCTTAAACTCGAAGTGACCATGGTGAGTACGAAACGCTGTCTTGGCGATGTCCTCGTCTCTCATCCGGATTTGGTGGTACCCGGCTCTCAAATCAAGTTTGGAAAACACACGGGCCCCATGTAACTTATCAAGGAGATCATCGATTATTGGAATCGGATACTTGTTCTTGACGGTGTGATCGTTCAAGCGTCGGTAATCAACACACATTCGCCAAGAGCCATCTTTTTTCTTCACCAACAAGACCGGGGAGGCAAACGGACTTTGACTCTCACGAATGAACCCGGAATCCAACAAAGTATGAACTTGTGATTCAATCTCCTCCTTCTGAAAGTGAGCATAGCGGTACGGTCGAACTGAAATTGCCTTCGTACCCGGCAACAAAGTAATGCCATGGTCGCAAGCCCGTTCAGGAGGTAAGGACTTAGGCTCACCAAACAAAGCCTCAAAGCACAACAGTAATGCCCTGAGCCCATCCTGGAACTGAGTAGAGAATCCCGACCCCAACTCCGGGCCCAATACTAACGAATTCAATCCCAACTCTCCACAGTCCACTCCCAACTTGACCAAAATCAATTCTCCAACCTGCTCGCGGTCCATATCACGATTTAACTGCTCGATTGTCATACAACCAAGCTCAACTTCATTACCAGCTAATGTAGAACGTTGCCCCTTTAATGTCACTTTGTTTCCCTTGTTGCGAATTGTCGCCTCCTCCTTAACAAAGTCAAAGGTCACGGGATTGACGCCCTGCATCCAATCCGTACCTAGAACCATGTCATAAGTACTCAACTCAAGATTGCGGAAATCACACTTGAACGTACTGCCACACATGTCCCAATTAACACCCGGACAAATGCGAGAACAAGAAACTTTAGAACCATTGGCAAGTGTAATCACCGTCCCTTCCGTCTCTAAGGTTTCTAACTTGAACAATCTTGGTTCGGATAAATGTTGATGTGCTACCCGTGTCAAGGAGAATCAAGATTGGTTTACCCTTAACGGTACCTTTCAGCTGCAACGAACCACTCCCGCTGCTGCCATTGATGGCATGCATCGAAATCTCTAACGCATCCTCCAACGGCTCCACCAATTCCTGCCCCACATAATCTTCTTCCATGGCAGCAAGCTCTCCGGACTTCTTGGATTTGCAAACGTGACCTTTGAACCACCTGTCACCACAACGATAACAGGGCGGTTCTTTCTTTGGAGGGACCACACTCGTTCCTCCATTCCCAGTACTCCCACTTCCCTGGGAACCCAAAATATTACATTGACCACTATACGTCGCAGGAGACGACGCGACCCGAGGACCCGCCACCTTATTCACCGATTTCAGAGCCGACTCACAAAACTTGGATTTCTCCATCGCGTCACACAATTTCTCAGGAGCATAAGCTCGTACCAAAGACTTAACTCCTTCACTCAACCCTCCAATGAAACTGTACACAAAGTACTTATCTGTCAAGAACGGATTATCACGCAAGACCACACCCTTCAATTCCTCAAAACGACGGACGTACTCTAACACACTACCCACTTGCTTAAGGTGGTTGAACTCTTCCACAATGCTGCCAATACCCCTCTCACCGAAGCGCTGGCATATACTTTCCACAAATTGGTTCCAAGAAGCACTTCCATTCGCCATGTACCACGAGTAGAACCATGTATCCGCTTCCTCGTCGAGGTGAAGGCTTGCAATCTCCACTTTCCTAGAGTCTTCGATCCCATGAAGCGAAAAGAATTTCTCGCACTTGCGCACCCAAAACCTCGGATTAGTGCTAGAGAAAAGTGGAAAGTCGAACCTGAAGTGAGGTCCTGAATCATTCAGCCGTCTCGGAGTCACCCCCGAAACCTGCATCGGACTTGGAGTTACCACCGGAATTTGCATCGGAGGTGTACCCTGCAGAGGTTGCGAAGGAGATATCTCATGCGAGGAACTCTTCGCGACTGCCTGAGGAGATGCTCCCAGGATTCCCTTATCCTCACCTGATCGTCCCATCAATAACGCCAAGATTTGGTCCATCTTTGCGTCGCTGCGATCTTGTCTCGCGTTTGTCTCCCTGTGAAGCTGTTCCATACGTTCCCGGGTCGCCTGGATGTTACTGCCCGCTTCCTCGAGTAGCCTTGTATGGCCATCCACCGTCTCACATACGGCCAACACCTGGCCTTCCAGCTTCCGGTGCTGTTCTTCCATAGATTTCCACCTTGTATCCATGGATTCAAGGCTCTGATACCAATGTCACAAGCGGAGCTTAAGATTGAAAGAAGAAGAGGTTAAGAAATTGTAGAGAAAAAAATAGAGAGAGAGAGAGATTGATACGAAGAAGAAGAGAGATATGTTTATTATTCTTCTGGTGATTTTCTGTACAAGTCAAGTATTTCTTTTATACAAATCTTAACCGCGAATCGTAACAACTAGTATAACAGAGTAGTAACTGGCTTTGCCACCTCATCAGTTCGTAACTGCCACTCCCGCCACAATCACTTCCCGCCAACTTCTTGTATACGTCAGCAATCAAATGAGGCACGTGACAAACAATATGTTTCTTTTTTCCTATCATGTTTGTACATGCTATTGTCTTCATGACAGTACTGACAATCAAATTGTTGATCGCGCTTATCGAATCGGGGAAAAGAAGGACGTTATTGTCTATAGATTGATAACATCTGCAACTATTGAAGAAATAATATACAGGCAACAGGTAAATGCCCTCTTATTTTTTCCCAGTGTCCAATTTAATTTTTTTGCTCTTTTTTCTCAGCAGTTAAAGTAATGAATGTGTTATCATTTTCTTCAATCACATGCTTCAGCTTACTGTTACATGCCGGGATTTTCCATCTGTAACATACGATGCAGTGTCCAGAAAGTATTTTCTGCATTTTTAACTAATGCATATTCATTTATACTTATACCGGATGCATTCTGCTCGAATTAAGTTGCATGCTATTTGGAAACTGAGATATGTCGAGAAACACTCAGAATTTGTGACTTTTTTGCAAGGTTGTGAACCGTTTATTATCATAAGCTTTCATACTTAAAAGCTGATAAATTAATCAGATTTTCTTTTTTGAAGAGTGTTGGACAGATTTTCTAGCATTTCCTTATCTGCGCTCTCTGCTTTCTCTCTAACAAATGTTCTAGTTCATGTTTGGACAAGGAGCCTGTCTCTAACACCAGCGATTTTTTCTGTTTAAATTTCATGATTAGATCTTTAAAGGGGGGCTCTTCAAATCTGTCACGGAGCACAAAGAACAAATTCGATACTTCAGCAAGAAGGCAGGTTCTCCTTGACGAATACAATAATTCCCTTCCAATTAAAATTGACGTCGCTTGTTGATTGTCTTTTTTAAATGAAATGGTTTCTTTAGGATCTCCAGGAGCTGTACGGCCTTCCAAAGCAGGGTTTCGATATATCGGTGACACAACAGCTGCTGCACGAGGCACATGACAGCCAGTATAAAATGTACTTTGCAAATATGGCTTCACATAAGTAGATGGCTCAAAGAAACTCATGCCGAGTCTTAGGAATCAGAATCTCAGGCATTATAAATTTATTCACATATTCCTTCTTCAGGGATGAATCCTTGGAACGACACATAAAGTTCCTGAAGACGATAGGTATAGCCGGAGTGAGCCATCATAGCTTGCTCTTCTCGAAGTCGGCACCTGTTCAGGCTTCGACAGAATATGAAGCAGAAGAGATGAGGTCAAAAGTCCTGTTATAATTCCTTCCCCACCATAAAATGGTTGTTAGACTAGGTATATTTATGGTATATATGATGTATCAAATCTTTCTGTACCTCTTCCGGTCTGTTCATGCTGCTATGTGCATGATATTTTTTTATCTTACTGTAGTGCATCTAAGGGCATGTTTGTTCATTGGGAAGGTTTTTGTATTCCATTCATTGTTTGATACATTTATACTCATTGGGAAGCAATTGCACCAACGGAGGGAAGAATCGAGGAGTACAATCCGGGATCAGCTGTGGCAGATGGCGAAGATCAACTGTAGCAGTTGGCGAGAATCATGGGGTGATTGGTAAGAAGAATCATGGGGAGAATCACGATTTCCTTTTTATTTTCTTTATTCTACAATACCATTTTACATCATTTCTATTTTAAATGCTATTAAGGTCTACAGTTTCAAGGATGAATATCTGTTGTATTTTCCTATGAATGCACTGTTCGATTACTGCATTGTCAATCACAAGAACGGCGTGAAAAATCTATCTACTTATTGGCTAAAAGTTTTGGATTGAATATATGGGGATTTTAACATGGTATCAGCCAGACATGTATCCGATTGACTTCGTTTGAGGAATCGTGTTGTGATTATCACATCGCTAATTGCAAGAGTGGTAGATTTGTTAATAAGTGTGAAAAATCGAACTACCAATTTCTTTATTTCTTTAAAGTTTTGTTAATAAGTGTTACGGTTTCTTTGAAATTTTTTGGTCATGCAGTGTCGTTCCTTATTCCATACTGCTCTTATTTTTTGTTCTGTAGGATGGGAACTACATTTGCGGAAAAGCTTTCTCCTGCACTTCGGTCGAACCAGACGTTGATGGGTATCGCTTGCCATGCTGTCACATGTAGTCACTGACTAACATATGAAGGATTTACTTTTACGAAACTTACGTTGTTGTATAACTTATTGACAGGTTCAATCCGAAGGATGTTAAACCTAAACAGTTATCTTCACAAGATAAAGAAAATACGATGACGAAGACCAGATTAAAGAGAGTCATCGACTTGCACAACTTTTTGGGAACAAGGTACAACACATTTTTTCATTGTGACATAATATATGGAATTAATTCGATCTGACGTGTGGTCGTTGACTTGTTGGTGGTTGCATCGGACCTTGCAACGTGTTTGGACTATTGCCCATAGAATGAGAATGTACATTATGGTTTAGCAGTTGGGCGACAAGAAATCAATCGGGTGACAGGATGCGGAAGCAAGGCAAGTGGGAGACTCAGAAATAGGCAAGCGACATAGCTAAGAAGAACGGATGACAGCAAGCAATATTTTGACTGGGCCTCTTGTTATTTTAAGGTCATTACATTTTTTTTTAGGTAAATTTTTACACCAAGTCAAGGTTTGAACTTTGGACCTCCTTAAAATTTATAACGACTTGTGCCGCTAGGCTATATACTCTTTGGCGTCATTACGTTTTATATTAGCTGACCTTAGGGGATGTCTATTGAACCCTTTAGTAACTTTCTGATCCTATTGACCTGGCCTGGTAATTTATCCAATAAAAGCTCTATTACTGATAGATGACTTTCTGATGCTGCCATTGGGTTCGGTTGATGGGGTAGAAGTTTTTCTTCCCGATCTACGGTATTTTGATTTTTTAGGAATGTAAGTCGGATTTTTTTCTAGGTATTTTTAGGAGTTTTATTCAAGGCAAATTTTTTAGCATATGCCTATGTAGTAACCTGTATTTTTGGTACTCATGTAATCTTTTTTCTTAGAGTAATACAATTAAATTTTTTTTTTAAAAAGCCATAAGAACAAAACCATTAATCTTTCTGCAATCACCGGATCGTTTTCCGGTATGTTTCAAAAAACACTGGTAAAATCCATATACGAAATCACCGGTCCATGTATAAGGTCTTCGATGAACACAACTGAATATAACCGATTACAAAGAATGAATGATTTGCTACTTCAATCACCAATCCTACGCGGCCGCATACGGTCACCGCGGCGATCGTGATACGGTTGGTACCTTGTCCTTCTTGTGCACGAGCGGGGACCCTTCGCAAAATCTGTCAAGATGTCGTTGACGTTACGAGCACGAGGTGCAGTTGCAGGTTTTATCTTCTCTTCCTTAGATCTATCTGGCTCCGTGATGCCCAACCTTCTCCGGAAAGCCTTCCTCTTGTCATCATCCGAGAGTACCTCGAAAGCTTCAACGGAAAGCTTGTACGCTTTTTTGGCTGCCGCGGAGTCATTGTTGTTAGGGTCGACGAGCTTCCCCACACGACAGAAAGCGTGTGCGAAGGAGTCTGGGGAGGCGGAGTAGGGGAGCTCGAGGATATCGTACCAGTTGGGCTCCTTGCATTGGCTATCGGATCTGTTGGCAAGAACATGGATGCGGAATGCGGCGTGGTACTTGTGGAAGGTACCAAGGTAGGGGTCCAAGTGCCATGCGAACTTGGACATCTCGTAGGCTTCTATGAACTTCCCAGCACGGAACTGCTCCTCCGCCATCTCCATTAACGCCTCCGCCATGATGAGGATGATGATGATCACTGTAAACGCAACACACAAGTAATTAAAATACGTCAAACCAACATACTACCAAGAGCAGGGATGAAATTTTTTGTTTTCAATCAAGTCAAACAACGTTAGTACCTTAGAAACTGGGTGGTTATGGAGGAAATTAGGGTCTGATTTCTGAGGGTTATGGGGATATTGCAAGTTTATTGTATGTGTATTGGGAACAGAAATTGATAGTAGTGGAGAGGAATGTGGTTTTTCAGGTTTTTTAGTATCTTGATGATCAAGTAATGTTTATATACCGTTTGGAGTCCATAGTTAGGTTTTGGAGTCTTTATGCTACACAGGATAAGGCACCCGAAAACAGGATTTTTATATTGAGGGAAAATGTATTTATTAATTAAAATCAAGTAGATTTAACATAGAAAATTATTAAACAATTCCGTCAAATAAATTACATCGTACCTAAGAAAGTGGAAGGCTTTGGAGCATCCGACTTCTAAGGCTGAGGGTGACACTCCTACTAGTTATTTGCAGCTATTTGTGCAGGATTTTTATCACGATTATATTTACTGTAGTTTTTTTTTTGAAAGGTATTATTACTCCAAGGTATTTACAACAAGAAATAGCTAGGTTGCACAGGGAGCAAGCCGTAGCACACTCGAGAAACAAGGAACCCAGATGTACAGATGAACAAAACCCAGGTACAATTATGGTAAACAGGAGGGGAAATAGCTACGCCAGAGCACCTAATGCGATACGACGTCCTGGAAATGGAGCTTGGAAGAGAGGCCCGCTCAACAGGACCACTCCGAAGTACACCTGGCAATGTTAAAGAACAGTTTACCAAACGAGAAAGTCTCATTGTCGAAGACCACTCTGTTACTAGCTTTCCAAACGCTTCAACACACCGCTGCAAAGATGATATACCAAACTTGCTTAAGGAGCTTGCCCCGGACCAAACCCATCCACATCTCAGGAAGGTGGAGAGTAGAGTTGCAATTACACCAGCTGATCCCCACCAATCTCGTCACCGAGTACCACACTTTCATCACAACAGGACATCGGAGAAACAGGTGATCAGAGGACTCGCACTCCAACCTGCACAAGGGACAAAGTAAATCCGCCCTACCAAGCATGCCAATTCTACATAGGTTATATCTAGTCTTGATCCGACCTTGCAACGCCATCCAAAGGAAGCAGCTGATCTTATACGGGATCAGCTTCAATTTGCCATTTCTCAGCACAGTCGGAGAGTCAAAGAAGTAACCATCAAAAGTCAGACGGTACAAGCTCCTGGCCGAGAACCCCCTCACAACATCAGGCTTCCACGAAAAAGCATCATCACGATCGCACAATCCCGGGTCAGCAAGCAGCAAGGACAAAAGGTTCAGCAAGGACTCTTCTTCCCAAGCTCGAAAGTTTCTTCTCCACTTAAGGTCCCAGCACCACGAACCCGAACTATCGCACCCAAACTCACAAATTGGAGCACCTTTGCTGATAGATAGTGAGTAGAGGCGAGGGAGCAGAACTGAGAGAGGGGTATCCGAGCACCAAACATCTTCCCAAAACCTGATCAAATTCCCCCGGCCTAACTTGGTGCCAATATTCCGCCTGAAAGGGGCAGTAGCAGATGAGTTGGATGTTACCACTTTCCAAATCTCAAGCCAAAGACTAGGGAAACGTGAGCAATTAGGAATTCTATAGAGGGCGCATGAAGAGAAAGGATCAGGAGGTCCATGTATGCCGCAGATCACCGAGGCCCATAGGGAGTTGGGATTAGTTAAATAGCCCCAGATCCACTTCGCAAGTAGGGCCTCATTATGAATGTCCAAGCGAATTATGCCCAGACCGCCTCTATCAACGGGAAGGCACACGTCAGTCCATGGCACAAAAGAGAGGCACCTCTTTGTCGGGTCGCCCGACCATAAGAATTTGCTCATTTTGCCCTCCAATATCTTCAACACACCTGCTGGAATTTTAAACAAAGACATAAAGAAAATAGGTAAGCTCGATAGCACCGCCTTGACCAACGTCGTACGCCCGCCGATGGACAAGAGATTGCCTTGCCAAGAAGAAAATCTGTTATCGAATAGCTCCACTACAGGCTCCCAGTGAGCATGCCTCTTCATGGATGCAACAATAGGCACACCAAGATACTTGAAGGGAAGCTTTTGGCCCTTGCACTCCCAGCAAGCCGTTGCACCATTCATCCACTCCTCGTCCATGTTGACACCTACTATAAAACATTTGTCAAAATTTAAGGTTAGTCCTGAAACTAAGGAAAAGGATAAAAGGATCAGTTTTAGGTTTTTGAGGTTTTGGTGGCAAGCTTTTGAGAAAAGGATGGTATCGTCAGCATGTCAGCATATTAGAGTAGGCAAAGGCTGGTTGACATCTCCAAAATCGGTAAGCCCTGAATCAATCCCAAGCTCTCGGCATTCAAAATCAACCTACGAAGCCCTTCTACCGCAATCAGAAAAAGGTAAGGAGACACAGGGTCTCCTTTCTTCAGGCCTCTCTCCATGGTGAATAGGTTGGACGGTGAGCCATTGATTAACACCAAAGCGGAGGAGCCACGAATACATCCAGATATCCATCCTTTGATGCGCGGTCCAAACCCTATGGAACATAACACATATTATATATAAGCCCCGGAAACGCTGTCGAATACCTTCTTGAAATCCAACTTTATCAGGGCACCTTTCGATCTGGTTCGTTTAAGCATGTTGACAACTTCACTGCAAATCAAAGCACCATCGAGCATTTGACGGCCTTCGATGAAACCAGATTGTTCAGGCCCAATGATCTGGCCCATGACCGACTTGAGATAGGCTGACAAGATCTTTGTAATTATCTTATAAAAGCTGCCAACCAGAGAGATGGGCCTAGTCCTTGAAGCTTTTCACACCCGGGCTCTTGGGGATGAGAGCGATGAAGGAAGATTGAACCTGAGGCAGTAGCTTAGAGGACCTAAAAAAGTTCTTCACAAAAGCTGCCACATCCGCCCCGACAGCGCTCCAACACGCTTTATAGAAAGCCAATTTGTAACCGTCAGGTCCTGGGACCTTATCGCCCTCGCAATCTCAAACTCCACACGGATCTCCTCGTCACTTGGGTCACATTCCAAAGCAAGCCTGGAATCCTCAGAGATTACATCGAAGAGAGCATTGTCAATGGAGGGGTGAACCCAAGACACTTATGAATATAGATCCTTGAAGACATCCACAGTGGCCAGCTTAATATCGACCGGGCTCTCATAGACACCATTGACGGTGCGTATACTGCTGATGTAATTTGCCTTCTCCCTGAGACAGGTCATGCCGTGATAGTACTTATATTCCTATCACCCGAGATACCCCATTGGACCCGTGAACGTTGACGCCAAAGCGAGTCAAGAAGCTTGTGGTCGTGCCATAACTTGCTCGTAGCTTCCTTCCGTCTTATAACTTGGTCAAGCTCAGCATTCAAGGTCTCGGATATCTTCGGCAAGCTTAGTGATTGGCGTGAAGCACTCGCCTCGCAACTTGTCCTTGAGCAATCTAAGCTTCAAAAACACTTTATTGGGGCCGAAGGTAGAACCATCCAACTCGGACCACCATCTTGAGACCTTGTCCAAGAAATCGGGAGAGGATAACCAAGCTGAGAAGAACTTAAAAGGCTTTGGTCCCCAATTGATTTGAGTCAATTTTTAGGGCGAAGGGGTTGTGATCGGACAAGCCCTTGCATAACCCAACCTAAGAGCATTCTGGAAAATGGTTTAGCCAAGCAGGAAATGGTCCAACCTACTAGCTGAGCCCATGGTGTCTAGTATTGTCTAAAATCCTGGGATTTAAACTATTAACAATTTCACAAACTAATAATTAGTTTAGTTATAGTTTGAAATTAATTATCCTTACTACTGGGTAAAAAACACACGTGGTACCTATCAATTCTGATTTCTATTACCTGAATTTGTTTTTGTGCCTTAGACCCCATTCATGAACAAAAAGTATTCGTAAAATTCAATTTTTTGCTTAAAATTGAAAGAAAATAGGCTCCCTGAAGTTTAAAAATAATTATGCCTCTTGTTATAATTAAATGAAACTATGGAGTACTTTAATACGTGAATTAACTCTCTCTCTTTCACGTAAATTACTTACACATCCTTACATAACATACAAAATTTAAAATCCAAAATTTGCCCTCTATGCCTTGTCATCTGGTTCATCGGGGTCTTCTCCGGAGCAGATCGTGTCATCTTCATGCGAATTTTTGGTTAATCTTCCTGCATGCAAATCCAATGCCACCTCTTTACTGAGTCGTCTCCGTTCTTGTTGTGACTTGTGAAATTCTGCTATAATGTTGTGGCTTGTAATGTTACTCCTCGAACTGATCCTTTTCATATCACTTCATTAGTTTGAATCGCCTCTGGTTTTATTCTGTTCTGAAAATTGCTTCTGCCCAAATTTTGGCCCTATAGTGTTGGGGAGAGATTAGGAGGGGACAAGGGTATTCCCCAAATTTAGGGACTAAAGGGGAGATTGTGGCAATCTAGGTATTAATAAAGTAATTAAGGGTAAAATTAGAAAATTATAAGAAACAAAAAGGGAGATGGAAAAAGGAAGGAACCAATCCCACGTGAAGGCCAAAAAGAGGAAAGAGAAAATGGAAAAAGGAAGAAAACTTTTTTTATGGAAAGACTAAAAAAGTCAAAAAAATATAAGTCAATCTCTCGTGAAAAAAAGAAGGAACGCTTCATAAGGTCTCTTTCTCTCTCTCTTTAAATTATTATCAATTTCAAAAATGCTACCAGTTACCATATTTTTTTAAATAAATAAACTCAAAGAACCAAAGAACAAAAATTCAATAGAACACTAATATCAGTGCATTCGGAAACCAATATCACTACATTCGGAAACCAATATCACGATGTTCGAAAACTAATATCACTACGTTCGGAAACCAATATCACTACATTCGGAAACCAATATCACGACGTTCGAAAACTATATTACCACATTCGAAAACCAATATCAACACATCCGAAAACTAATATCACTACATCCGAAAACTATTATCACTACATCCGAAAACCAATATCCCTACATATGCGAACCAATATTACTACATTCGAAAACCAATATGACCACATTCAAAACCAAATATCTTTACATTCGAAATCCAATATTACTACATCGAAAAACTAATATTACTGCATTCGAAAACTAATATCTCTACATTTGAAAACCAATATCACTACATCAGAAAACCAATATCACTACATCCAAAAACTAAAATCGCTACATTCGAAAACCAATATCTCTACATTCGAAAACCAATATCACTACATCGCAAAACCAATATCACTACATCCAAAAACTAATATCACTACATCCGAAAACCAATATCTCTACATCCGAAAACCAATATCATTATAGACTAGAACTAACACATTCGAAAACCAATATCTCACTACGTTCGAAAACCAATATCACTACGTTCGAAAACTAATATCATTATAGACTAGAACCAATAGTATTACTTACTCAAACCAATATCATTCCAGACTCAAACCAATATCATTACATACTAAAACTAATATCATTAAAGACTAAAACCAATATCAATACATACTCAAACCAATATCAGTACAGATTAAAATCAACATCAATACAGACTTAAACCAATATCAATACATACTCGAACCAATATTATTACAGACTAAAACCAATATCATTACATACTCAAACCAAACAAAAGAGGTCACGAAAACCAATATCACTACTGTAGAAAACCAATATCACTACTGTAGAAAACTATTATCACTACTGTAGAAAACCAATATCACTACTGTATTCTCCTTCCGTCGTTTCTTCTTCTTCACAGACAGCAAGCGGCGACGGTACTCCAGGCGACGGACGAGCGACGGCGAGCACGTCTCCTCTAGGTACGGCGCGGGTTCGTGGGCTCTCTCCCCGAGCTCTCTCTCTCCGCGAGCTCTCTCTCTCTCCTTGACGGCTCCTTCTTCTTCCGCCGAGCTCTCTCTCTCCTCGACGGCGGGATGACGCCGGGTAGCAGCAGATGGGACTCGGCCAGCAGACCCGTCGCCAATACTATGGGACCCATTTTCTGGATTCCTGTGCCGGAGGTGGGTGGTTCTTTGGTTGGGGGGAGAGAGAGAGAGAGAGAGAGGGAGAGATTTTTTAATTAGTGAAAGAGAGGGCGGGAGAGGAAGAGAGATGGTTGATTTAACCTAGTTTTTTGTTTAAAAAGTAAAAAATGTCCCTGATTGGTTATTGACCATTGGATGTAAAAAAATATTTTAAAATCAAATCTGATGGCTCTAAATCTTGTCCCCACCTATGGACAACTTTTTATTAGTCCCCACTCAATCCGTCCTCTATAGTGTTACCTCTCTATTATATTGCAGCGTGACCAAGTGATCCGGAATGGCACGGGTGACCCATCACAAACTATGATTTTGATATTTTAATATGAGTTGAGAGTATTTTAGTATCTCATATGTTGATCTAACTGTGAACTAAATTCGTGAAAAGGATTCACTACTTCATTTTCTTATAAGACAGGGACTAATTTACTAAAGTCTGAATACATTATATCGGGACATTTGAGTTTTTTTCCAAAATAATAACATCGACCCTAATAAAAATAAACATTTAAAAATTCAATACTTTAATTCAATTTATTAATCCCACTAATAAATTTTTTGATTATGACCAACGTTGTTTTTTTTCGCCCTTAATACTTTTAGTGTAGGTACAGCTACCCTTTCTGTTGAGAATTTTACATCAGAAATCAAGGGTATTTTTTAGACCCCGTCTCACGCAGAGTCCCAAAGAGAGATTGAGAGACACATTGGGCATTACTGAGGGATCAGTGCCATTTGTTTACCTGGAGGTACTTTTGTTCGTGGGTCCTCCCAGACAGAGACACTTACAAGAATTAGCGGACAAGGTAATTGCAAAATTCTTGCGATGGAAAGGAAATTTTTTATCTCTAGCAGGTCGAGTTTGTCTAGTGGAGTCGGTTACTCTGGGGTCTTTGGTCCACTCCGTTATGGTTTATAAGTGGCCTGATCGGCAGGTGGAGAGTTATATTCGATATTTTGTGTAGACAAGAAACATTCAGAAAATGGGTTCATGTTCGTAGCTTGGCAAAGGGTGTGTGCGCCAAAGACAGAGGGTGGGCTGGGGCTCAGGTCAATATCATTATTGAACAAAGCTTTTCTCTCTAGATTGGCTTAGGACATCAGTTATCATTTAGCAGAGTACTATACGATTTTCAGGAAAAGGTTTTTTAGGCAAGGAGGTCAACTACAAAGGTATGTGAAATCGACGGTGGTAAAGGATTTTCGGGAATATTATGTTGATTTTCGATCATCAACAATTCACCTGGCTGGTAGCAATTCATCTGCTTGATTCTGGCTGGACAATTTGTTTGGTTATGTCCTGATTAATCAGCTAGAGGTCCCGGAACATTTGCATAGGTTCTTTCAACAGCCTATTTCGGCCTACTGGAATAATGGAAAAGGAAATTTCATAAGAATTTTATCGAGAAGTTCCCTGATATTGTGAAAGACATTTTGTCATATTATGTGGGGATTCCGGATTGTGATATTGTTGAAGAGTATGTAAATACTCACCTATTCGTTATGTATTTCGCTTGTGTTTAGTCGTATTTTTAGTTATTTTTATCTAATTGTGTTGAGTCTCATGTCATTTTCATGTATTTGTGTCAGGGAGTGGACTTTTACCCTTTGTCATGTTTTGTGATAGGAAGTGAAGCTCATTGAAAGTCGTTGAATGAGTGATTTTGAGAGACCATATTGGAAGAGCCATAACTCACTACTCGAGCATTGGATTACAACAAATAAGATGTCGTTGGGAAGCTTGAAGAGAGATCTTTTGTCTTTTATAATCGAGGCCAAATTCAGAGCAGAAGAGTGTCAAAAATAAAAAATACAAAGACACGATGAGGTTGATCCGCACCAGGCGGGTGCCAAATAACTAGCGGGCACCAAAGGGGTTACCGAGATTTCACCTTGCGGGCGCCAGGTCCCCCGAATCCAAAAATTTTAGACTTTCTTTTTAGACAGGATTTTGACCTATTTTAGATCGTTATGACTTTGGGCCCCTGTTTTGACTCTACAACATTATGTTTTAGTTATTTCTCTTATTTTAGGCCTCTTGTGATTGGCTGTAGGACTTCTATTTTAGGTTAACCTCTTTTAGGTTTTCCTATTCTCTAATTAATTTTGGCTATATATAGGCCATTAGCTCTTAGGTATTGGACAATTATTCCAGGAACTTGAGACAACTTTGATTATTAATAAAGGCACGATTCCGGCTAGCTACATAGAGGAGATTGGCAAGGCTTGCTCGAACGACTAAGCTTTCTCTTTCCCTTTTCTATGCTATTCATTATTATATCTTCCATTAACATGTGCATTATGATTATGCTTATTGAGTAATTTTCTTGTGAGTGTGATGCCCTAATTATGTGATTACTTATCTATGTTGGGCTATAGTTTGAATATCTTTCGTAGTAGTTGTCAATTGATGATCGTAATGCTTAATCTAAATTGATCACTTAGATTATGATGTTAGTTGATGATAGTGGATCGGAAGGCATTAGAATCAACGGAAGAGTCAATTGATATGTCTTCAGGTATTAATGAGGAATCTTGATACCAAAGGATAACCCGCTAGAAGTTAACTTCATAATTGAGTTTAGTTTAGTTCTCGGTCTGATTAATGAGAAAAAGCGTTAGTCAGTAATCGTGAACTACTCTAGCTTAATTTTATCATTCTAATGAGCAGAAACGTTAGGAAGATGTACTAGAACACTCCGGGTACTAGTTAGAGCTTCATAAAAATCATAGTCTTGACATAGATAGGTAGTCCATAAGAGTATCGTGCTCATTTGTCTCCACTGAATCACAACTCCTATATTTACATTCCCGACCTCATTTATTTCCTTTATAACTTAATTTACCTCTTTTACAACTTTTGAATCTCCCGCTTCATATAATTAATTATTTTGATTTCGTGTTTTAACCCTCAGTTTCGAACCTTATTGTCATATGTGATTGTGTGTTTAATTATTCACAATTTTTGTATATCAACTGTCATATGGCCACACTCAGCAGATGAAAAAATCTCCTCCAAGATGGCGTATCACCGAGCTAGACCAGCATTTCTGGAGGTGAAGTGAAATAGTTGGATTTGGTCATCACATATTTCGTCGAGAAGATAGATCACGATTTGGAGGGCACTCCACGGAAGGCTCCCCACTATGGAAAACTTACAGTGAAGGGGTTTTATAGGCCCTTTAGTATGTCCATGAGAAAGACGATAATTGAGAGGGAAATAAGAGATTCGCGTTAAGTATTTACAACGATTGATTACATATATATACTACTAATTGTAATAGGACAATAACTAACTAGCTTCTTGCATGTTTTCACGTTGATCTAACTCCTAGTTTATGGGCAAATAGATCAAAAGATCCAAATTGCAGATCATGGGAGGAAACGTGGAGAGGTGGCCTGGTACACCCCCATAATGTGGAAGAGTTGGTTGGTGAGTTGCTGACGAAGTCAAAGCTGTTAAAATTAGAGTCCACCGATGGAATTGTAGGGATATTTGACACACCCCTGCAAATCAGAAGTCGAGGAGAATGTATATCGAGAATTTTGAACTTGGACATGAGAAATTGAAGACGCTTGAAGGAACGCCATTAGATTGAAATACTGCTCCGAGGATAATCAAAGCTAAGATAGATGATTGGAAGCTTAGAGTAACGCCATGAGATTGAAATACTGCTCCGAGAATAATCAAAGCTGAGAGAGATAATTAGACGCTTGAAATAACGCAATTAGATTGAAATACTACTCCGAGGATAATCGAAGCTGAGAGAGATAAATGGAGATTGATACATCAGAGGATTCGTGATGGCCATGGCTGCTATTGATCAACTAAGCTTGTAGTCATGGAAGGAAGAACCTTTAGGCGTTGCTCTGATACTATGATAAATTAGAGGAGGATGATGTTTGGAGAGAAAAGGGAAAATCTCCATTATGATTTTGGATATCAACACGGTTACAATTTATACTGCAGAAAGAGAAACTAACTAGCTGGTTTATAGCAACTAATTATGTACACATCTAACAAACTAAGTAGTGCAGGTAGTGGCTCCACAATTATCTCGTTGACTAACACTTTGTGAATTGGATGTCCCAAACTATAACTTGGAGAGTAAGTCATGATCGTGGTCTGCCAGAGTGAGCGAATGTTGGGAGGTGATTGTACCCTTTATCACCCCCCCCCCCCCCCCCCCCCTCAAGTTGGAAGGCGAGGTGAACAAATATCAAGCAAGCTCAACTTGGAGAATAAGAAATTGAGACGCTTGAAGTAATGCCATTAGATTGAAACATTGCTCCGAGGACAATCGAAGCTGAGAGAGATGATTGGATGCTTCAAGTAACGCTATTAAATTAGAACACTGCTCCGAGGATAATCGAAGTTGAGAGAGATGATTGGAGAGCGATGCATCAGTATGATTCGTGACAGCCATGGCTGCTTTCGGATTAACCAGGTTGAGTGTCACAGGAGAACCAAATATTAGGCATGTATATGCCTAATAAGCTTGCTGAAGCAAGGTCATAAGGTTGGAACATTGTTCCGAGGATAATCGAAGCTGAGATAACTCGATTCCTCTTCCCTTATCAGGCTGGCCAGAATCGTAATTGACATGTAGACCATTTATGACAGCCATGGTTGCTCTAATCAACCTGGCTTCAAGTCACAAAAGAGAATGAGCTCTAGGCGTTGATGTGGCTAGATGGCTCTGATACCATGAGAAAGATGATAATTGAGAGGAAAATATGAGATTTTCGTTAACTATTTACAACGATTGATTACATATATATACTACTAATTATAACAGGACAATAACTAACTAGCTACTTGCATGTTTACACGTTGATCTAACTCCTAGTTTATGGGCAAGTGGATCAAAAGATCCAAATCACAGATCATGGGAGGAAACGTGGAGAGGTGGCCTGGTACACCCCCGTAATGTGGAAGAGTTAGTTGGTGAGTTCCTGACGAAGTCAAGGCTGTTGAAATTGGAGTCCACCAATGGAATTATAGGGATATTTGACAGTCCATTATGTAAGAGCGACATGGAAACTTTTGACTATCTGCTTACTACCTATTCTTTCTCCGTGCAGGTCAGGTCTTATGTATTTTAGATGTTTAGAGTGATGGGTCTGACCTCAGCAAGCATTTCAAAATTATACATAGTGGCAATGCAGCAACACTGTAGCCCACAAGTTTAAGCTTTGTGGAGGGTGACAATAGTTATAAGTGTTTGGGTGGTGCCTTTGTAAGTGCATAATGAAAGAATATTCAAGGGCCGGTATTGGCATCAAATTAGAGTACTGTTACAAGAGGTGGATTCTATAAGCAATGGCGATATGTTCAATACTCAAGATGATTTGTTGAGACTTTGTGATGTACGGGTGCCAGGAAGGCACCAGTAATCAAAGAGGTATGATGGCATTGTCCTTTGCCCGGCTGGGTGAAATGCAACACAAATGGATGTGCAAGAGTTTCATCGGGCAGAGTAGTTGCATCGGGTATTTTCAGGAACTCAAGAGATTTTATAAAAGGATGTTTTGTAAAAAACTTGGGTGTCTTTTATGCTTTTGAGGCTGAGCTTTACGTAGCTCCAATGATAGTGGATGCCGTATTTGACAGGGGATCAACAAAGTTATTTTTGGAAATAGACTCGATGTATGTGTTTACTTTGTTCAGAGATTGGCGATAAGTGGTGTCATAGAAGTACAGGAATTGGTGGCTATAGGTTCAGAGTCATCTGAGGAATATGGAGTTCTGTGTTTTGCATATTCATCGGGAAGAAAATGATGTGGCCAATTTGCTGACTAAGATAATGGTAGATAGATGGTGGCACTTGGCAAGTGGGCGACTGCTTTGACACATTGAATGGAACATTTCTCACCTCCCTTTTTTCAGATTTGCATAATTAGTAATTACATGAGTTGCCTTGAAATTTTTTGTAGTATTTTTTCAGGTATTATAGAAGACACTCGCATCACTAGTATCGTTGCTTTTGCGAGAAATGCTTGCAATCGCTGCAGTTAATGAAATGAGTAGGCACTGGTCCACTGCTACGGTTGACGCATAAACACTAATCGCTTACTATTGTACAGTTCTAGTTGATGTTTAACATGTATGTCAAATGATAATGTTGTGGTGGGTATCGATTTTGGCATAGCTTATTGGCAGGTTGGTTATGCTACTTTCTGGGTTAAAAAATTGCTATTTGTGGGTTCAGTTGAAGTACTCTGTTTATGCCACATTGATGTTTCATATATGATAGGCTCTCACATTAATAACGGGATGTTGGTACTTTTTTTTCCCTGTCGTTAGACAACGACATAGTTTCTTAAAGAGGCCTCTGGATGCAACAATATACAATAGGTGTGTGAGTCACGGGTGTGTGTATCCCACGAGGTGGAAGGATGGGACAGATCCTTGACATTAGATACCTCGAGGCTAGGGGGTTAGGCGATTTACTTACTGGGCTCTTGTTTAACTATTGGCATCCTAGACTTCCAGGTTGTAGGGTCAGCTAGGATAGATGATAGACGACGTTTTCTTGGCCTGAAGGTTGGGGGCATCACTCTCACTGCCCCGCCTGTGGGGTTCAGCGGATATAGATTATAGGATGGTCGAACTCTCTCCTGGTCTATCGATCAGAAGACCTCGGCTCTTTGACTGCCGAGGTTGTGAGCGGGAGTTAGATCGTAGGGAACAGTTTGTATTTTGGTCTTTCTTTTCTTTTATTTATAAAGTTCTTTTTTCCAAAAAAATAAGAATGGAAACATGAGATAAGATACCCTAAACCAGGAAAATTTTATTTAGAAAAAATTAGTGAATTAATTAAAATCAAGTAGATTAACACAGGAAATGATTAAATAATGGGACCGGATTTGGGCCTAACAAACACAATTCAGGACCAATCTGATTCACAAATGGACCGGTAAAAAAAACGTAATATATTCAAAAAGTAGAGATAAAATCACCAAGAAAAAAGAGATGGCATGCGCGTCAAAAAATGGTATGCCCGATAATGAGTAAATGGTATGCTGCCGATAATGAGTAAATGGTATGCTGCCGATAATGAGTAAATGGTATGCTGCGTCATAATGAAATGGTATACCTTGTCATGAAAAAAATGGTATACCATGTACAACTTTTATACTTTATCATTTAATTAATTATTATAAGTATTTTTACATACCATTTGATATAATTGGATATATCATTTGATATAATCGGACATACTATTTTATATAATTGGGTATACTATTTGACATAATCTGAGATATACTACAGTATAATTAGGCATACTATTTTTTTGACAAAAAAAAAGAATTTGCATTAACAAAAAAAAAGAAGTACATGACGAGAGAGAACCACCTATGACCTACCCCTGCACGGGAGAGTTTCTAGGATCATAAGACCCATGGAAATCCAAAAACTCTATGTCCTACTCCGCTGGAACCCACAAGTTGGGTAGTCAGAGCGACGGCCCGAGCCAATAGGCTAAGATACCATCTCTTATCCACTATCCCAGCTGGAACCACTAGCCGGCAGTCTGGGGGCCCAAATAGAGGACAGCAGTCCTGCATCAGAGCGCCTAAAGATCTAGCCTCAAGATATTCTGTACAAGGGATGCGAACCACCCTCCCTCCTCGAGGAGCAAACCCAACAGAAACCCGAGCACCTAGTGTGAATAGTTACAGTCGGGGGCCTCTGTAAAAAACCATGTTGCCGCCAAACAACAGGGAAAAAGAACGCCTAAAAACCCGTTGATGCCACAAGTTCCTATTACAAAATAAGTCATCAAGCGAGTAAGGCTAGAAACCTAAAACCAAAGCGACGCCCCCTCCTGAAAAACCCCTGGTCTTCCGACGAAACCTTCTCTTTGTGTGCTTCATCCGTAAGTAAAATGATAATAAGGGAGACCGGACAAGTCAGAGACCTGCAATTTTGTTAGAGCATCAGCAATAGCATTACCTTCACAAAAAATATGAGATACCTGAAACTGCATATCCCTCAGCATGCGCTGCACCTGCAGCCATCTATTCCTGTACCGCCATGGGACGACAATCTGTTGGGACTGAAAAACTTGAAAAACATACATTGAGTCCGTCTCTAACCACAAGTGATGCCAGCCACAAAAGTGCGTAGCCTCCACTGCATAAAAAGCGGCGACCAACTCAGCCTCATAAGCATAACTGATCCCCAACTTTCATATAAAATAGCCCTGCACAAAACCTCGATAATTTCAAAATACCCCCACTGCAGTAGTACAACCTGGAGTCCCATCTACACTTCTATATGTTACACTTAATCCACCCTAGCAATGGGCAATGCCAGCGAACCTCTCTGATGACAGGTGCTAGACCCAGCCTACCCGTTACATGTAAGGCCTGTAAAATATGACTCTCTTCCTGTGACTGAAATGAGCAGCCCACAAAACCAAGCCAAAGAACTCAAATAATCTTTGCCAAATTGCTACGGAATAAGCAAAAGTTACCAAAAGATGATCGAGATACCGCCTTCGTACCGCATCCACTGTGGGGAGACAACCATGTATCGCCCTCCAAACTAACATCGAGCGGCGAGGAGGGATGAACGTGGCACAAATCCAAGAACCCCATCGCGCAGCCAGGAATTTTGTGCGCAAATGATGATAAGCCACCTTGGACGTAATCAACCCATCTGAAGATTGAGACCACACTACTTTGTCGCAACCCACAGGCTCCATCGAATATCGTCGCATATCATCAACGATGCCCGAGAAGGCATTAAGAAAGTCTCTATGAATTCTCCATCTTCCATTTGCCCAGTAGTCCGATACAGTATACCTGCAGAGATACCAAAAATGTTTTGGGACACCAACCCTGTCTGTAATTACATAACCCAGCCAATTATCCAACCATAAATTGGCAGAAGAATCCTCTCCCACCAGGCAAATCGTTGATTCCTGGATGTTCGAAAGACAGTACCTGTAGCCCATAAGCACCGAGTAGCGCACACCACGGGTAGAGTCCATTCGTGGACAATACAAGCG
The DNA here is from genome assembly GCA_963995505.1 of Hypericum androsaemum. Lineage (NCBI taxonomy): Eukaryota > Viridiplantae > Streptophyta > Magnoliopsida > Malpighiales > Hypericaceae > Hypericum > Hypericum androsaemum. The sequence continues at coordinate 6,468,152 of OZ023196.1, forward strand.
AGTCCTGAAAATGCCAAAATAGCTAGCAGGATGTTGAAGGAAGAAAAGTTCTGAGCCATGACTTATCGTCGGGTTGTCGTAGGTTTCATGACCTTAGATCATCACAGGCTTTGGTTAGGACCAATCGTCGCAGGTCTTGCTGTAGTTGATGGGCCTGGATCGTCACGGGCCTGGATTACTGTAGGATGAGGAGGCCCCGGGTCATCGCAGGGTGGATCATCGCGGGTCTTTTATGGGCTGGATCATCGCTAACTAGAGCTAGGATCGTTGCCAGTTTGATGGGTCCGAATTGTCGCTAGTTTGATGGATCTGGATCATCGCAAAAATGGATCGGCCCTGATCGTCGTAGCCTCGGGCATACCAGATCTTCGCGGGCTTGATGGGCTTGAGTCGTCGTAGGTGAGTCGAGCCCAAATCATTGCAGGATAGTAGAGTGGAGATCATTGCTGGACGAGTAGGGCTCGGATCATCGCGGGGTTTCGTAAGCCCGGATAGTCACGGGGTTTAGTAAGCTCAGATAGTCACGGGCCTCGGGCAGTTGAGATCGTCATAGGACTAGGATAGTGGGAACCGTCACGGGGTTGGACTTTATTCACCTCAGCCCAGATCGTCATCATGACAGCCTAGAGTGCTCGTCCCAAGGTGAGTCTAACGCCGAAGGTAACAAGGGGTGGCCGAAGCTGATACTATCAACTAACCTAAACTAAGATAAGAGCCGAAGCTTGAGAGTAATTGTTATATTTTATGTGTGATGTCCCTTCTGCTCACCCCTTGCTCTACTTATATAAAAAAAGAAATTTGCCTCAGCTTTATCCTAGTCGTGTTATAGTCAGACTCGGACACTGTGTAGCTCATCGTCAACCAAGCCTTACCCTTATCCCATCCGGACTTGAAGATCGGAAGCCTATCTCTTTCAATGCTTATCCTCATCTGGAACGGGCTCCCAATGTTTATCTTTGCCTGGCTCGAATTAACCTTATCTTTCTCGGAGTTTATCTTCAGCTTTTACAAACCTGCGTACACTGAGCCTCTCTTGGTAGAGTCTGTTTCACACCTGATCCCTCATAGCCCCGAGTCCTGCCCCGACACAAAGTCCCTAATCTCCCTTAAGCAGGACCTACGATGACTCGAGCCCCATCGAGTGAAGCTCACACCCTATAAAGATCTGGGCCGAGGCGAATAAAGTCAAATCCCGTGACGGTCCCATTATCTGAGTCTCGCAATGATCTCAGCTGCCAGAGGCCCGCAAGTATCCGGGCTTACGAAACACTACAACGATCCGGGCCCTACTCGTCCCGCGATGATCTCCACTCTACTATCCTACGACAATTTGGGCTCTACTCATCCGCGATGACTTAAGCCCATTAAGCCCGAGGCTACCACGATCGGGGTTGATCCATTTTTGCAACGATCTGGATCCATCAAACTGGCGATAATCTGGACCCATCAAATTGGCGACGATCCCACCTCTAGTTAGCAATGATCCAGCCCATAAAAGACATGCGATAATACACCTTACGATGACCCGAGGCCTCCTTGTCCCACAACAATCCAGGCCCGCGATGATCTAGGCCCGTCAGCTTCAGCATGACCCGCGACGATTGGTCCTAAAATGGATCATGACATCTTTTGTGGTCATTCAGACAATCAGACGATAGGGGTTCGAGGACTTTGCTCCCTTTCTCTACCATTCTCTTTTCCACAAAGAAGCAACATGAATGGGTTCTTCCAAGCTTGAAGACCAACAATCCCCCTCCCCTGCGGGTAAGCTTTCTATTCTCTAAATTCACTTGTTTTCTTCCTAATTTAAACTCGGCCGACCCTAAGCTTCGGCTTTGTCCCTATTTTAGGGCTTGATTGGCCTACCCACACTTAGGGTTTCAAGAGCCACTTCTTCTTCCTCATGAGGGCTTGTGTTGTTCATCTTTGTTCTTGAAGATTAATCCAATAAGGTAAGATTCTCAAGCCATTGTTGGTATGCCCACCAAATGTTTGTAGGAATTCCTTTGATAAATTCCCATGCTTTTCCACCATGCTCGTGAGGTGTTTGTATAAATGCCAAAGTAGGTTGTTCTTTGTACTCTTGAATTTGGAAGCTTTCCCACCTTGTACTTAAAATTTTGAATTTTGAACTTTGGGCTCCTCCCTCCTTTCTTGAGTTTTGAAATTCAAAATTGAGTCCCCCCACCACGTTGTTGTGCTATGAACTAGGAAGAATATGGTAATGAGTTGAGCTTGTTTGGGGTTGAGTTGTTGAACATGTGTAATCTTAACTTGAGTTGTTGCCCCTTGTCCGGCCTTGAGGGTTTGCCATTTTTATGCTTTGAAGGGGTCCGACCACCTGTCGCTTTGTCCACTTCGTGTGATGATTTGCCCTATCCAACACGGGCGATGATCCACCTTTACTTGAGTTGGCAACGATCGGCCCCCTAGAAGACCTGTGATAGTTGTCCATGCTCGGATGCGGGTGATAATTGGGCTTGCTTAGGAGACTCGTTGTGGTTGGTTTGGGATTATTTCCTCTTACCCGAGCCCGACTTTGATGTTTTCAGGTACCAACCTTATCATGACAAACCCTTCTGCAAAGATATCCGAGTATGAGGACGAGGAAGTTATGAATGCTTCCACTTTGGGAGAGGCCACTTCCATTGATGACTCCTCAGAAAAGAAGAGTCGTGTTTTTGGCCCCATAGCGACTGACCCGAAGGTCTTCGCCAAAATTTTCCATATTCATGAAAATGACGCTCCTCTCTACATGGGTAAGCGCTTCGACCTATCACCATAGGGAGAAAGACTCTACCGCGGATGGCCCAACTCGGATGATGAATTCTTGGCTCCATACACCCGATGGTATAACCACCTCATGAAAATGTATGGGACCACGTGGGAAAGACCAGGCATTGTTTCCATGATATCCTTCTCCACTTGAAATTCAAGCCATACCTTCTACTACTGGGTGCCCTATTATAGTACTGGTGTCCTAGCACCAATACCTTCCTCTTCCGGTCCGGTGAACCTCTACTACATCGGCCCTTCCTTTGACCACCTTTCCTGGCCATAGTATCTCCTAATCGTACTTCTATTTCTGCAGGGATGAGGATGATCACCCTCTATGACTTGGCGTCCCTTTTTGGGCTCCGATGTCGCGGTGGCACAATTACCCCCGCTCTGCTCCCTGCCTTCCCAGTTGGTCTTCGAAAAAGACTTAAAACCAAAGAAAAGGACCGAGAAGACCTTAAGGCCAAGGAGCAAGACCCGGAGGAGCCTAAACTCAAAGAGAAGGCGTTTGTCAAGTATGTTGAGGCTCATGCCCTACCAGCTGATGCCGCCAAGAACGAGGACGAGCATGTTGCTTTCCTATTGTTGTGGATATGTCGCTCTTTCATGTGCCTCAGTGGTGAACGGGTGTCCACCGATTATGAGAAACTGGCATATTCTCTCTCTTTGGGCACCGAGTGGGCATTAGGGGAGTTTGTCCTTATTCACCTTTACCACCACACGTCATCCTATGTCCTTACTCAGAAGGAGACAAAGGCACTGAGTTCTTCCGGCCCTTTATAGATTGCCGCCTTATGGAGCTTAGCATAATTCCTAAGCCTAGCTTCGTCAGTCCTACCATTGAGCATCCAAGGACCGTGCTATGCTCATACTCTCTACCGGGCTCAGGTCGACCAGTCCACCACTATCAATGGGTACTTTACTATATTCGACAAAGTCAAGACGCCTAACCTCGAGATGCAACCTTTAATCAAAGTGCATCGAGCAGATTCGACTGTTGACTACAGCTGCCGTCCTTTATTCCTTCAGTTTGACCTAACCTCCAATAGTGTTGAAGAGTGGATCAAGATTCTTACCATAAGAGATCTCCTGAGCGGATGTACTGCAAGCAATATGCGTGTTGAACCATATCACCCTCACTTTGTTGCCCGGCAGTTTGGCCTAGTGCAGGACGTTCATTTCCCTCCTAGGTATCTCTTCCACGGGTTTAGTGGTAAGCGGCTGGAGAAGTCCAAGGAATGGAAAGAGGCTAAGAAGGCCCTAGCCATAAGCGACGTCCTACTCTCTCGTAGTACTTTAAAGAAAGTTACATTCGGCTACAGATCTATAGCCTATTTTATTGCCTAGTGCGATTCCCTTGATTCCTGGCTTCTTCGCGCTCCCCGAGCTAGCAAAGAAGTTTCCTCTTCTTATCAAGGTCAAGGGCAACAGAGAGAAAAACCCCAGAGAGGCTTCAAGGAAGCAAACTTTGTCAGGATAGATCAAGTCTATTAAATCGTCCCACGATTCAGTCTCCGGAGCACACCATGACCCTTTGGATAAAGCTGATGCTGTTAAGGCTGAGACCCATTCTGAGGCCTCTAGTGATGCCCACCCCGACGAGGAGGTAACCCACTTATCTTTGAAGCATTTCCTTTGTCTTACCTCTTGTTAATGATCCTTATTTCATAACTACATAGGCACCCGTGGTGATCCCACTCATGATCCTTCTGAGATGCCAAAGACGAAGATGTTGATGGGGATGCTAGCAGGGATGACGATGCTTTAGAGTATAGTGTCGACCCGGGAAATAAAAATGAGTATTTTCTTCAAGTATCTCTGCTACATTGGTCATCTATCTCTAACCCTTAACTCACTTGTAGGTCCTCTTGATACAACTAGCCCTCGGGCCCTTGTTTCCTTTGCGACATACGACGCCCAGACTCTACCTCCTCTAAGCAAGGTAAGCTCATGTGCATGGGCAAGGGTATCTAAGCCTCCTGGTTAACTTGTTTCTCTTATTTTCAGCGTCGTCCTTTGATGCCTTCATCCTCTCAGTCCGCTATGGATTTAGATAGGGACATGACCGATGTAGACCCTCCAGGCACCGTCGGCCCTGCCACTCACCGACCTAGGATGTTGCTGCCCGTAGTTAAGTATAAAGAGACAGAAAATATGGGTAAGAAGGCCATCATGGACGAACCCGCGTCAAAGGTCCATCATTTCCCTCCCCAACCTAAGAGACGCCAATGTTGCTTCCTTCCACCGATTTATTATCTCCTTCGATTGTCATACTATCCCTGGTATCTACGACCCCCATGCCTACTTTAGTGCCTCCCGTCCCCGTGTTGCCTTTGGTGCATGCTACCATTACGCCATCTTTGATGACCATTTTGCGATGTGCTGGGAGTTCATTGTCGACCCTGGTCACTGCTCAAACTGCGCCCCCATTTGATGATGATGATGACGAAACTGAGATGGTATGTCTCTTCTAACTCTTTTCTCCTTTTAAGATTTCTCAACATATTTATAAACCTTCGAACCCTTCTTAGGATGCCTTCTATGAGAGCCCTACGATTGGCTTAAGTCTAGTCCGAGCTTCTCCTTCCCATACTCTCCCAGAAGTTGACATCCCAAGTGATCAGGAGGCTATCTCAGAAGGCCAGGGAGCCATCTGATTCAAGGTTGAGCGATGCGGGATCGAAGTCATTGATTACATCATCGACATCATGTGTCGAAAAGAGATCGTCCTAGAGTTTGAGCACCCGGCAACCGTGATCTAATTGCTCAAATACATTCAATCTCATGGTGTAGACATTCTATCCGAAGAACAATATGAGCTGATTCTCGAGTTGTGCAACAACTTCGATGACTATCTCCTAAGGTAACTTATTTTGTATGTAGGAAATATGCCATTGCAGTTAATTTTCTTCGATGACCCATAGTATTAATTTTCTTCTTTCAGGTATGCAAAGAATCGACGACATCTCTATATAATTCACCGTCGCCTAGGTGAAGCGAAGGCTCACAAGAAAGCTTATGAGGAAGCTTGCAAGACCCTAACCGCCAGACGCGAGGAGTTGAAGGGGATCAGGGCGAAGTGGGTTGAAAAGAAGAACGCGGTTGATGCATTGGCTCTGAGGGAAGCCCAGTTAGTAGCAGAACTGGCACAGGTGTGGTCGGACCTAGGGGTAGCACGGGCCAATCTTGTTATGGCCGACCATAAGAAGAAAGTATTTTTCCAAGCTGATCCAGACTTCAAGACCCGCGTACTAGACAAAGCCACCACCGATTACCAATCCGCGGTTGCACTGGTGAAGTAGGAGGAAACCGCTTATGATAGTGATCGAGCAGCAATCGAGACATCGACCCAGCTTCTTCAAGATGTGGTTGAAAGTTTTTATCCCAGTCTCGGGAATTTATGGTCAGGAGACGAAGATGATGATGCTCCTGAGGCTGTTGAAGCTTAGCTCCTCATAAGATCTTTAAACTTTTGGGGCCTGATAAGCCTTTAACTTACTCATTGTCTCATATGCCTTAAACCACCTCATGGCTTGACATCTTTTGTGGTCATTCAGACATTTCCCATATCCCCTATCTAAATGTTGATGTTGATGCTTATGCTTGACTCTCTTGGCTTCGATCATATCACCTTACTTGATTCATAGACATATATGAGTAAGAATTAACATGGATTTGGACGGCCTTTAAAGACCGAGAAAGAAACAACTTTTCTTAAGATGTAACAGCTTTAAGAAAAAAACTAGAAGCCAAATACAAGATAATCCGATCTATGAAAGACCATCACTTATGTGACAAAAATCGAACTTGGGCTTGTAAGTCTAGCTTCCCTCTATAGCTGACTTGCCCTTTATGAATAACCTTCCCAACTAAACCTTCTCTAATGTCAGCAAGAGTCCTTCATATTTCTCGTCCGCGTGACTGAGCATAGTCCTCGAACATCCTATCGTCTAATCCATCCCACATGCTAGGGCGATAAGTCTTCAAGTACAATCCATTTATTGGGCGTTCATGCACCTCACCGTTAACATTAGCAAGTCGGTAAGAGCCATTCCAAAGCACGTCATATACTTTGAATGGTCCTTCCCAATTGGGAGTCCATTTCCCGTGTTCGGGGGGTCCTTGCTTCTTTATGGGAGGATGATTTTCCAGACCAAGTCTCCTCCCTCGAAGTGCTTTTCACGGACTCTCTTGTTGTATGCCTTCTCCATAGTCTTTGTTTGTTGGAAAATGGCATCTAAGGTTCTCAACCTTTCTTCAGGAAGGTCTTCAAGGGCGACCTTCATGGCCGAGTCATAATCTAAATTGGATAGGTGCATCTATTCAGCTCTCCTCAGTAATACCACTATTAACTCCAAAAGAATCATGGCATCATGACCATAGGTCAGAGCAAAGGGAGTAGTGCCCGTAGCCCCTTTCTTCATGGTATGAAAAGCCTACAAAGCTTCAGATAATGCCAAGTCTGGGGCTTTCCTCCCACCATCTTCTTAGTGCACCTCTTGAGCACCTTGTTGGTGGCTTCAGTTTGTCCATTTCCTTGGGCATAGTAAGGTGTAGAGTGAGTAATTTTGAAACCCATGGTCCCCAGTGAAGATGTTGCTTGATCGGTGGTGATCGTCCGTCCACTGTCTTTCGGTAAAGGGTGTTGTTGATGTATTCAAAGCGGAGTGCCTTTACCTTCAGTAACTTGTCCGAGCAAAAGCTTGGATCCTTGAAGTATTCAATATATTCTTGCCTCCAGTCCCAGTCGAGTTATATTAAGTCAAATTCAACCACTTGGGCAATCTCAATTAGCGACGAGGTCGTCCTGACCTTTACTGGCACGGAGTTGAATTTAGCTAAAGCACGAAACCCAGATTTGGTCTGTGCTAGCTTGTTGGCTTTAAGATTTTTGGTGCAATCTATGAACTCAATGAAGGCATCTTCAAAGCCCCTCACCTGATTGATCACCAACATCGAGTCTCCAAACATCGAGACGTTCTCAGCACCTAAGTGCCTAAAGGCAAGTAGCCCAAGTAATAGTGCTTCGTACTCCGCTTGGTTATTGGTGCAAGGGAAGTCAAGGAGGAAGGAGGCTTTTGTATTGATTCCAGTGGGAGACTTGATCATGAATTCGACTCCTGCATAATTCTTAGTCCGAGAGCCTTCAAACCACAAAAGCCAAGGTTTCTTGGCCACCATCCCGAAATCCACCGTGGTATCGGCAGATGTATTTACGCTAGGGTGGTTCGCCAAGAAGTCAGCTAGAGCCGGACCCTTCACCGCCTGTTCTGGTACGAACGTAAAGTTGAACTCAACCAATGCCAAGGCCCCCCAAAAGGGTTTATCCTCCCTACTACTCAAACTTTTACTGGGAGGAACACCATCAACACGGCACCCCCCCAAGGAGCCGATTGGACAGGACGCCGGTTTGGCTGGAGCTTTCGAAGTCATCACCACTCGGCTAGAGCCGCTAGCGACTGACACCAAGTCCACGGCTAACTGACTAGATCAGTTGGTGACCGAGCAGAAGAAGGCTAGAAAAGACACTTGAGATCGCCTCGAGGAGACAATGAGACATAATGAAGAGATCTCTCATCGCAGCGAGGAGTCTCACCACCAGCTGTCCGACCAGATCAATAAAGTCTACGACTATGTAGATGATACATTGTAGAAGGCAACTAGAGAGCACCATGACCATCTGTGTCCCGTTACCTGCTAAGCACACCTTCAACCAGACCCAAGGCACATCAGGAGTGATCGCTCGAGATCAATAGGCCAGGACTCCCATGCCTTCGTCGCGCTAGGTATCCTCTAATAGGGGGATTCAAGGGACGAACGACTTTGAAACCACAAGAATAAGAGTAGGTAATGTCCAAACAGACTTAGGCCGATATCAAAGAGCCTAAAGTAGGACGTATCCATCTAGGGTTGATGCTAACCGCAACACCCTTGAAAGAGGAAATACCAGAACTAACCCTCTTTTTGATCCAGGAGTTCCCGCTGATATCCCTTGGCATCAGCATACACGGGAAAGAAGGGCTAAGTTTGAGGAGGAAGAAGTTGACCACCTCGTCAATAGATAATTAACGTATGGGGGTACCCAAGCAAGGGCGGATCGATAATTACCTCCCATTGAGGACATAGAAGACCTATCTCCTAGGGGACAACATGGCCATAATCAAGGGCCTCGATGGGAGTATGAGGTAGCACATCAAAGGGAGCTTGTCGCTGAGGTATTTAGGGACATGGGGGTCAAAGCAAGGCACACTCCATGCCCTAGGTTTACCATGCCATACCTTGAAGTCTATGATGGGGAACCCGTCCCAAGAAGATACTGCATCCTGGACTTCACTCAGTTCTCAAGTGAAGACAATAAATCATCGGTGGAACACGTGGCACAGTTCATCATCCAGTGTGGTGAGACCTCATCCAGTGTTGCCTTCCATCTATGCTAGTTCCTGATGACCCTAACCAAGACAGCATTCTCTTGGTACATCAGCCTCCCGCCGTGTTTGGTGCGGAGTTAGGCAGAGATAGAGCAAAAGTTCCACAATCAGTTCTACAGGGCAGAGCCAACCATAACCATGCAATAACTCAAGGGCGAGTTAGTAGAGAGGTTTACGATCTTCTTTCAGAAGGCAAAGAATTGGTGCCCAACCAAATTGTCAAAGTCTGACCTAGCATCCTTGGCCATGCAAGGGCTCACCTTCCAACTCCGGAAGAAGCTCAGGATTGAGAGGTTTCGAGACCTCTCAGAGCTGGCACAGAAGGCAACCGCAGCTCAAAAACTGATCAACGAGAAGGATAGGAGGACTGCCTCCTCTAAGGGTACCTACTCTTATGACCCTACACTCGAGATTGATCATTTGGATAGCGAGAATGGTTGGTGAGATGATCTGATGGCAGAAGAGATGGTGGCTGAACTCACCAAAGGCAAATCTTATGAGTGCGAAAGCCTCATCCAGAAGAGGGTGACGATACCCAATAAGTTCACTCGCCCAAGTACCCAACCTAATCAACCCAAGGGCCTTAACGAGGTCTGGAAAGAGTACTCATTTGATGTAACCAAGGCTGATGAAATCTTTGATAACCTACTTAAGAACGGCAAAATCACCTTACAAGATCCCAGATGAGAAGGAGCTGAAGGCGATGAGATACTGCAAATGGCATGCCAGCAAGTCTCACAACACGGCCAACTGTGTGGTCTTTCAAAACCAGATCCAGCAAGCAATCAGAGACGGCCGGTTGAAGTTTGACAATGAGTCACCACAGACAGCCTCCTTCACAGCCCCAATCGTAGTGGTTGGCCTTAGGAGAAATGAGAAGGAAGGCAATCCTAGATGAGAGAAGACGCCTCCAAGAGACTTGAGGGAGACCCTTGAGAAGAAAGATCAGCGTAAGACACCCCCAAGAGATCTGAGGGAAACGCTCGGGGGGCAAGGTCCTCAAAGAAACATGAGGGAGATAGTCATGAAGCAAGATCAGCTACTGACACTCAGGGGGTGAGGACCTTAAAGAGACCTGTGGGAGACCCTCGGGGGACAAAACCCTCCAAGAGACCTGAGGGAGACCCTCGGAAAGCAAGATCAGCAGAGGACACTCAGGGGGCAAAACCCTCTTAGAGACTTCAGGGAGACCATCGGAAAGCAAGATCAGTAGAGGACACTCGGGGGGAAAAACCCTCTAAGAGACCTGAGAGAGATCCTCGGGAAGCAAGATCAGCAAAAGACACTCAGGGGGCTTGGTCCTCGAAGAGTCCTGAGAGAACTGTTCGGGCGGCAAGGCCTTCCAAGTGAACTGAGGGAGACCCTCGGGAGACAAAGGCAGCAGCCCACAAGGATACCTAAGTCCTTCCTACCAAGGGTGTCGGACAGCAACTGGAGGATCCATCACCCTCGCACCAAAGTAGATCTCCAAGACACCCATGACCAGCCCTGAAAAGTTTTCCACCGACTAGGGGAAAAAAGGCTTGCACCAAGGCCACCAACTCACGGAGCTTTAATAAAAATTCAGAGGCGTCGCCTTGAAAGAAAGGTCCAAGCCAAAAAGCAATTTGCAAGAGACCTAAAGAGATAGCTGGCTGGACACAAGGCTTTGATACAGATGCAAGAAGCCTTGTTAACTCTTCCTGTAATACAATGCCATACGACCTCTGAGCAAGGCCGACCTTTAGAAGTTGAAGCCCCGAAGCATGACAGGGGGCAAATCGCTGATGAGGGAGTCAGATGAGTTTAGAACACCAAGTGGAGAGTATGACAAGGGCAAATATCCCATTAAGGAGAGGAGATACACAGACCTCGGGGAGAAGCTGGACAAGAAGATATGGGTACGCAAGACCAATAGTGAGGTGCCCCTCAGTGACAAATCCTCACAGAAGAAGCCAACAAGCCCGGAGGTCATTATTGATCTAGACTCAGGCTGTGTGAGGCTTGGGGCTTTCGAGAAGCTGAAGATTGATGATGGCCATGACGAGAAGCCAAGTCGGGGCAGTAGCTCTAGTGAGAGCAATGGAAAGCCGAGTCATGGCAATAGCTCCAGTGAGAGCAACGAAAAGCTGAGTCAAGGCAATAGCTCCAGTGGAAGTAACAAAATTAACTCACCCTTTATGAAGATCGGCAATTATGAGAAGCTGAGGCTACTTGGTGTCCTTGTCCCATGTCATGATGGGTTGCCGAGCTGGCCTGATCAAGACGAGGAAGGAAACATCATAGTTAACCTCATCAAGGACGATAAGGAGGGAAGTCCAAGTCCACCAAGCCCCAGTAATGAAGAAGAATACATGAGGTAGAGGATGAGGCAATGTGCTCGCGCAGATGAGATGGGCAAAAAGTTGGAGCTCGAAGATAGCGTGAGCGAAGATGACTTCATTGAAGACGATCGAGACTTGTCGATCAACATGGTCTTTACCCTACCGGCCATTTTTACGCTGAAAGAAGGCCAGCCCAACTACCTTGAGGGAGATGTAATTGAAGAAGATGTGGTGGAACTAGAAATTGGGGATAAAGCCCTAGCTGTACCAATGGTGGAAGACTTTGGCGACACCATCACTATATCAAGGCCTATCCGAAAGATGTGTGATCACCTGAAGCTACTCTACATCTCAGCCCACATTTTTGGGAAACCGATTAATAGGATCCTCATAGACAATGGGCCAGTCGTCAATATCCTTCCTTACTCACTCCTCAAGAAGCTGAACAGGGAGAAAGAGAAGTTGGGACCAACCGATATGATGATGACTGATTTTGCCGGTAAAGGTACTCGCCTTCTAGGAGTACTGGTTGTCGAAGTCACTGTGGGTTTTGTCACTCGGGAAGTCCCATTTTTCATCATCGAAGAAAAGACCTCCTACAATGGCCTACTTGGGAGGGATTGGATCCATTCAGGTCAAGTCATCCCATCTCCATCAGTTCCTGATCCAGTGGAAGCCTAACGGGAAGGTGGAGGTCGTAGCTGCTGATGAAGACCCCTTCCAGGCAGCCACGAATTATGTTGAAGCGACCTTCTACAATGGCTCTATCGTACCAACAAACATGGTATGAAGCGACCTAGATGGCCAAATTGCTGGGTATTTAAGCTCAGTTGAACGGGAAATTCCCTCCTCCAATTGACTGCCAATGTAACCCCCGAAAGGCAAGCCCTTAGGCTTACCTTTCGTGATTAACACAGCATAAGAAGAGCTAGCAAGGCGGTCAAGGGTCTATGCATTGTCATAGTATGAATCGGCCGAGTTCATTTTTTAGGACAACAGTCAAGACCCCCTAGAACAACTGAAGATGAGTGACTTTCACCCAGCCCCAAGCAAGCTGGATGATGCCAAAGACTAGGTGAAGGACCCCCTGAAGGAGATACTCTTACACTCTGAGAAAGAAAATCAGCCTATTTTCATCAGCGAGCTGTCATGACCCAAATTCGGGGTCGGTGACCGGCGCTAGACCCTAAACCATTTACAAAACCAAATAAGTCTAGCCAGCCTCAAAATATATTTTGACTTTATAAAGACTTTCAAATACAATTATTCTTTGCATTTATCCCAGGATCAAATTGAACTCGGTGGCTACAGAGCTGCTAGACAAAGAACCTGCAAAACTAGAGAGAGGGGGTGAGTATTTTGGAACACTCCGTAAGCACATAGAACATAACATATCAGTTATGTCAGATACATGTGGGAGAGACAGAACTTAACTATGTCCCACATCAAACCTAACTAATACGAACACAAAGCTAAGACAACAAAAGACCATCTCACAAATAAGGTCATCAAGCAATCACATATCAAACATAACCAAAATTTCAGATAGACCTTCACAAACATATAACATATATCGGATGGACTTCAGATAAGCCTAGATAGTGTCACTCCCATACCGATACGAGGATACCATATTTTAGAGGCGCCATCAGAAACCAACCCGCCGGCTAAACATATCATATCATATCATATCAGAATCTTTGTATCCTCAGTATATGTGCACATATGCCAACAGCCTCGGTTGGTCACGGGTAGACCTCATCATCTGCCATCCACAAACAACGTACCAAACATACCAAATTTCACATAGACCAAAATATATTGGTCACATATTCACATACATATCAAAGTAGTCCCAAGCTAGGAAATGCATGTTTTCTAGCTGGCCATACACATATGCCATACATTTCACAAATCTGACCCAAGTAAGACCAAACATAACACACATGAACAAGATGAATTCATAAACAAAACCATATGCATGAAATGCACATACATAAGTCCTGAAACATGCACATGTACCAAACAAACCAAAACTGTCATGATCTATATGCTTACCCTAATGGAGACAGTCCGACAAATGCTTATTCCTCGATGTAATCCTCTTTTTACTTTGGACCTTCATCCACCCTTCTTCCCAAGCTTATTTCTTCTACCAAGAACCTTGTGGAAGCTTCACATACTCTATATAACAATTTCCAATCATAAAGTGAGGTCAGCTCCTCACTTCCCGAAGAAAATCTCCAACACTTAAAAATAACTAACTTTGGCACAATTGACATCCAACGTCAGAAATAACTTAAGTCCATCAAAGTCGCTTGCATCCTTTCAGTCACTGGTCCATTATTAACTTACCAATATGTACAACAATTGTTTGTGACCATAATTTCATAAAAAGATCTATTTTGGCCTACCGAACACACACTGAGCACATGATATGGCCATTCACACTAACTTCGGTAAGCAGCCTTTATAACTCAATATCACACAAAACCAAGTACATATCTTCATCAATATACCACTACTCTATTCTTTCATGATCACACTAAGTCTAAAAATTAACTTGAAAGTCTAAAGAAATTAATTACCAAGTTGTTACTCTTGACCACCTTTGATTCTGAAATCAGTCAGTCAGTTTGACTTTTAACCAAGTTTTGACAATGATTCCTTGATCCAAACAGAACATATAATATACCATTAGAAAGGTATTTAACTCCTCCACAAACTGTATGAAGGCACAAAAGTCCAATTCAGAGTCCAAATATACTTACCAAGAACTTCTTCTTCTACCACCTAGAGTGTATACTCCAATAAATAGTCCGTAGTTCAAAATATATTTTTGGTCGATTCCTTTATCTAATTATGACCAATCATATATGGTTAGAAAGCTCTTGAAGTTATCTACAGCTCACTTGTATACTCCAGTTATTAGTCTGTCATTCAAAACCAATTTTTCATTGATTTCATAATCCAAATAGGACATATATTATACGGTTGGAAAGCCCTTTAGGTCTTCTGAAACTTTGACAAGGGAACCAAAATCTAATTCAAGGCCAAAAATAGCTTACCAAGTCATTCTTGTTTGACCTGCTTCTTTCTCTTTCCTCTAACTCTCTCTTAACTTTCTATTCAATTTTGGTGTATGGCTTATCTCTGGAGCCTCCTGCTTCTTCATTTAGTTTCCTGAGTCCATAAAGAGTATAGATGAGTCACCATCTAGTATGACTCATATCCTCAACTAATTCTAACAAGTTTCCCAGTGGTGAAAGATGATTGGATGGTTTTTCCAAGGGGTCCAATCAGGATGCAGCACATTGAGTCCCTTTTTTACCAAACTACGTTGCTTTTTATCCAAAATTATTTTCTACTCAATTGTAGATCTATGTGTCTAGTTTCCGGATCATATTTATTTATAGCATTTGGAGCAAAATTGAGACCGTTATGTCCATTTTACCGAACACGTGTCAATGTTGTCCAAACTTGACCAACTAATTTCATAACCCTTGAGGATTATTTATGTAGGCTTTGTTGAGATTGATCTAGAATCCTTAGAAAACTAAATCATGTCTATGCACACTTCATAAAAGTATAGGAACTTAAATTCTTGTTGAAATAAAGATCGAGAAGTTCAACCGAAGCACTTCAAGAATCGACAACACAATGTATTGTTTATCCACTTGCTAGGCTTGATCCAAATTGCTAACATGACAAAGTCAATGTCTTTCAAAGCTTATAAATCCATATCTAACCTTTCAACACCATTTTAAATCATCTCCATTGAACCCAGATGAAGAAGTTATGTTTAATTTATCGTAGCATATCTGAGGTAGTCCGAGATATCAAATACATTCATTCCCACTATCAGCGGCACTATATTTACATAGCAATTTTAATCCAAATACAAATCTAATATGTCATTAAGACTAAGTATACTTCACTTAAGTCGGACAAATATTATTAAAGGACTAGGGTATTACATTCTCCTCTCTTTATAAAAATTCGTCCCCGAATTTACTTCAATTTGAAAGTTCACTCACATTGCTATGTAATAGGTGTGACTATTTCAAAATGTCTCTTTTAAGTCTCATATGCCCTTTGCAAGTTGAGTGGTCCTTACTTATCTCCAATGTCCATCACCTAATCTTGAAATGTCCATCATAATCATAATGGTCTCAACTTCCCCGAATATCATATCTTTAAACATTTGAGTCACTGAGGGAACTTATCAGCATCATAAGTTCTCTTTGCCCAAAAAAATAAGGTGACTTAGTCAATTTATCCATTACCACCCACGTAGAACCATAACTCCTCCGAGTAATTGGAAGCTCTCCAAATACATTCATCTAAATCATCTCATACTAACATGCTACATCTCTTATATCCATACCACCAAAATACGATACGCCATTTTTCAAAGTTGCAAGCTTGGCAATCCATCATTTCCAACTTATATCACAAGCTCACTAGTCCTTAGGTTCTTACATTGAGATTCCATAACTCAATCTCGAAAGATAGGTCATATGTGAACTTATGTCACAAGCTTAGGCAATTCCTTAATAGTCTCAAATTCTAACTTAACTCTTATTTTACAAAATTTTGTAATCCAAAATAAATGATCTCCAACTTCTCTCATATGAAATATGCCTTCGTGCCTTAAGTACAAAGACCATGGTTTTCATCTCTGGATAATTTTTTTTTCATTCTTCTTTATTTGACCCACAAACATAGGCACATTCTCTTGATGTGTAATGTCACACCTCGAACCCACTCTTGGGCAGAACATGTCTGAGAACCAATATATTTTGCATCCAAAACTAAATCATAGAAAACTTGGCACGTACTTGGTGTTTTCACATTATTAACAATACCAATCTGACATGTTTATGATGTTCTTCCAAAATATTCAGATACTCTACCAAAAGAATCAACTTCATAATCAACTTCCTTTCTCTTACTTCCTTCCCCTAATCCAAGTATCCATATCAATCATTATGTATCAGCATATAATCAAATCTACGTATTCATTTAATACCAAATTCTGACACATCAAAGTCTTACCATATGCATCCTTCATTTTTACAGTATATATCCGAGCCTCACTTCGAGCTAAACCATAACCATAATCTATTAATATTTGTGACATTTGTTAGACTCACAATAGTATACACTCATGCATATGGTGAGGTTCTATCAAATCAAATGATATAGCCCAAGTTATAAATTCATAAGAATATATCAATTATATAAGGGTGTTCTGATAATGTGCTGGCCAGTCACATAATCAAAATCTACCCGAAGAAAGATTATATATATATATATATACATACTCAAATGGGCCTTCAAAGGTATAATATATACCAATTAGAATAAGAACCTCCACCAAAATATTGAGTAATTACCAAGTGATATCTTCTATTCCTTATTCAGCTTATGATAACTGATGCACAACATCAAACTCTCATCCTTTTCCACAAAAACAACACCAGAACAGCCACAGAAAATACTAGGCAAAATATAATTCTAATCCAACCAACCATGAAATTAATGCCAAACTGAATATCCCTCTGATTTAGTAGACTAAGCAAGTTTTCTGAAAACACATCTGAGAACTCTTTCACAACAAAACTTTATCATCCTGAAATATCAAATTCTGACTCACCCTCTGTCCCGAAGATCATAATCTTGCTGAAGCAATCAATTTTTGTGTGATACGATGATAACTATACAATTCTCAAATTATATCAAAGTCCTTAATATCCAACACATAAATGTGCCATTATGTCATCATCACCCAAACCAATTGGGCTTGATCAGACCATCACAGATACACATATTGTATGTCTTGAGGACGATAAGTAACTACCAAAGTTGCATTCAAAAACTCATAATTACATATCCAAGTGATGTACTTAGTGGGTAAACACAAGGATAGAATAGACCCCAACAAAAACCAAAATGCATATGACAAACGTACAATCATCAATGATAAATGTAGACCATGCAATGTCATGTCTCACTACATATCAATGTGTATGGATGTTCGGAGTACTACATTAGTGAAGCCAACATCAATCGGCTATTCTTACCTGCCGTTGGGCCATAACCGACTATTCTTACCCGCCGCTGGGCCATAATCGGCTATTGTCACCCATCGTTGGGCCATAATCTGTTGCTTCACTAGGTAACCTCTTACATGTATGGTTTCTATATGTTCACATATATATCCATTGGACTCTCTAAGTAACTTAATCCAGAGACCACTACAAATGCACATCACAAATTTAACATCATCTCCCTTCATAAAATAGTCACAACAAAATGCACAAACAACTTTCACAATTCAGAGGATCCAAAGATTAGGAAGGTGAACAATAACAAAACATGACAAATCCTATGCTCCGTAGCTCATCTTTAGAAAGTTGACTCGAGAATCAAAACTTTTTAAACTTAGAGGTTAAATATAGGCTCTAACCAAGCTCGGATACCAAGTCTGTCACGACCCAAATTTGGGGTCGGTGACCGGCGCTAGACCCTAACCCGTTTACAAAACCAAATAAGTCTAGCCAGCCTCAAAATATATTTTGACTTTATAAAGTCTCATTCAAATACAATTATTCTTTACATTTATCTCAGGATCAAATTAAACTCGGTGGCTATGGAGCTGCTAGACAAATAACCTGCAAAACTGGAGAGATGGGGGGTGAGTGTTTTGGAACACTCCGTAAGCACATAGAACATAACATATCAGTTATGTCAGATACATGTGGGAGAGACAGAACTTAACTATATTCCACATCAAATCTAACCAATACGAACACAAAGCTAAGACAACAAAAGACCATCTCACAAATAAGGTCATCAAGCAATCACATATCAAACATAACTAACATTTCAGATAGACATTCACAAACATATAACACATATCGGATGGACTTCAGATAGGCCTAGATAGTGTCACTCCCACACCGACACGAGGATACCATATCTTAAAGGCGCCATAAGAAACTAACCCGCCAGCCAAACATATCATATCATATCAAAATCCTTGCATCCTCAGTATATGTGCACATATGCCAACAGCCCCGGTTGGTCACGGGTAGACCTCATCATCCGCCATCCACAAACAACGTACCAAACATACCAAATTACACATAGACCAAAATATGTTGGTCACATATTCACATACATATCAAAGTAGTCCCAAGCTAAAAAATGCATGTTTTCTAGCTGGCCATACACATATGCCACACATTTCACAAATCTGACCCAAGTAAGACCAAACATAACACATATGAACAAGACGAATTCATAAACAAAATCCATATGCATGAGACGCACATACTTAAGTCCTAAATCATGCACATGTACCAAACAAACAAAAGCTGTCATGATCTATATGCTTGCCCTAGTGAAGATAGTCCAACGAATGCTTATTCCTCGATGTAATCCTCTTTTTACTTTGGACCTTCGTCCACCCTTCTTCCCAAGCTTATTTCTTCTACCAAGAACCTTGTGGAAGCTTCACATACTCTGTATAATAATTTTCGATCACAAAGTGAGGTCAGCTCCTCACTTCCCCAAGCAAATCACTTCCAACACTTAAAAATAACCAACTTTGGCACAATCGATAACCAACGTTAGAAATAACTTAAGTCCATCAAAGTCGCTTGCATCCTTTCAGTCACTAGTCCATTATTAACTTACCAATATGTACAACAATTGTTTGTGACTATAATTTCATAAAAATATCTATTTTGGCCAACCGAACACACACCAAGCACAAGATAAGGCCATTCACACTAACTTGAGAAAACAGCCCTTATAACTCAATATCACACAAAACTATGTACATATCTTCATCAATATACCACTGCTCTATTCTTTCATGATCACACTAAGTCCAAAAATCAACTTGGAAGTCCAAAAAAATTAATTACCAAGTTGTTACTCTTGACTACCTTTGATTCTGAAATCAGTGAGTCAGTCTAAATTTCAACCAAGTTTTGACAATGATTCCTTATTCCAAACAGAACATATAATATACCATTAGAAAGATATTTAACTCCTCCACAAACTGTATGAAGGCACAAAAGTCCAATTCGGAGTCCAAATATACTTACCAAGAACTTCTTCTTCCACCACCTAGACTGTATACTCCAACAAATAGTCCGTAGTTCAAAATATATTTCAGGTCAATTCCTTTATCCAATTATGACCAATCATATATGGTTAGAAAGCTCTTGAAGTTCCTACAACGCTCATGAAGACATGGAAGTCCAATTCCAAGCCAAAAGATACTTATCGAATACTTCTTTGTCCACTAACTCACTTGTATACTCCAGTTATTAGTCTGTCATTCAAAACACAATTTTCATTGATTTTGTAATCCAAATAGGACATATATTATACGGTTGGAAAGCCCTTTAAGTCCTCTGAAACTTTTATGAAGCAACCAAAATCTAATTCAAGGCCAAAAATAGCTTACCAAGTTATTCTTTTTTGACCTACTTCTTTCTCTTTCCTCTAACTCTCTCTCAACTTTCTATTCAATTTTAGTTTATGGCTTATCTCTGGAGCCTCCTGCTTCTTCATTTAGTTTTCTGAGTCCATAAAGAGTACAGATGAGTCACCATCCAGTATGACTCACGTCCTCAACTAATTCTAACAAGTTTCCAAGCGGTGAAAGATGATTGGATGGCTTTTCCAAGGAGTCCAATCAGGATGCAGCACATTGAGTCCCGTTTTTCACCAAACTATGTTGCTTTTTATCCAAAATTGTTTTCTACTCATTTGTAGATCTATGTGTCTAGTTTTCGGATCATAACTATTTGTAGCATTTGGAGCAAAATTGAGACCGTTATGTCTATTTTACCGAACACATGTCAATGCTGTCCAAATTTGACCAACTAACTTCATAACCCTTGAGAATTATTTATGTAGGCTTTGTTGAGATTGATCTAGAATACTTAGAAGACTAAATCATGTCTATGCACACTTCATAAAAGCATAGGAACTTAAATTCTTGTTGAAATAAAGACCGAAAAGTCCAACCGAAGTACTTCAAGAACCGACAACACAATGTATTATTTATCCACTAGCTAGGCTTGATCCAAATTGCTAACATGACAAAGTCAATGTCTTTCAAAGCTTATAAATCCATATCTTACCTTTCAACACCATTTTGAATCATCTTCATTGAACCCGGATGAAGAAGTTATGTTCAATTTATCGCAGCATATCTGAGGTAATCCGAGATATCAAATACATTCCTTCCCACTATCAGTGGCACTATATTTACATAGCAATCTTAATCCAAATACAAATCCAATATGTCATTACGACTAAGTATACTTCACTTAAGTCAGACAAATATTATTAAAGGACTAGGGTATTACACGAGTGGCTTCTGAAAGACTTTGAGGAGGACCTAGTCAAGCTACTGATGGAGTACCAAGACTGCTTCTCTTAGGACTATGACGAAATGCCAGGTCTAGACAGATCCTTGATAGAGCATCGACTCCCTATAAGGTAGGATTTTCGGCCTTACCAACAGCCAATGAGGATGATGATGCCAGAAGTAGTAGAAAAAGTTAAGCTAGAGATAGATAGTCTCTTGGATGCCGGCTTCATTAGGAAAGCCGATTATGTAGAGTGGCTATCCAACATTGTACCTGTTGTCAAGAAAAATGGCAAAATTTGAGTTTGTATTGACTTTAGAGATTTAAATTCTGCTACTCTGAAAGATGAATATCAAATGTCTATTGCAGATATAATGGTTGATGCTGTGGCCGGACATGAAGTCTTAAGCTTTATGGATGGCCATTCGGGTTACAACCAAATCTACCTTGCTCAAGAAGATGTTCATAAGACGGCATTTCGTTGTCCAGGGTCCATCGAAATTTTTGAGTGGATTGTAATGCCATTCGGACTTAAGAATGCTGGGGCTACCTATCAAAAGGGGATGCACCTTATCTTCCCCGACTTTATTGGTCGATTCTTGGAGGTCTATATAGATGATATTGTGGTCAAGTCTCATGACCATAGGGAGCACCTCGACCACTTGAATATGTCATTCGAAAGGACGCGGAAGCACCAGCTCAAGATGAATCCTTTGAAGTGTGCCTTCGGAGTTTCAGCAGGCAACTTCTTAGGCTTCCTTGTTCACAAGCAAGGAATTGAGATAGATAAAAATAAAGTTAAGGCAATCCAATAAGCCCAACCACCTGGAAACAAGAAAGAGCTACAATGCTTCCTCGGTCAGATTAACTTCCTAAGGCGATCATATCTAACACAGCAGGTCAGACTCGGTCTTTCACCAGCTTACTTAAGTTGAAGGGAGGAGAGTTCGTGTGGGAGACCAAACACCAACAGGCGTTCGATGGGCTCAAGGAGTATCTATCATCCCCCCCTGTGGTAACTCCCCCATCTCTAGAACAACCCTTACTTCTCTATATTTTAGCAGCCCATGACTTCATTGGTTGCTTGTTGGCCTAAGAGAATAATGAGGGGAAGGAACAAGCTGCCTGTGCCTTTTCTTTGCCTGCAGGAAGCTAAGGTACTATCTACTCTCCACAGAGGTAAAGGTAGTGGCACAGACCGATATTATTAAGTACCTACTCATTGGACCCATCATGCGGGGTAGGGTAGGAAAATGGGCCTTGGCATTGGTGGAGTTCAACCTTACGTTCGTACCACAATGGGCGGTGAAGGGTCAGGCTCTAGCTAACTTCTTGGCGGACCACCCTAGTGTAAATACCTCTGCCGATACCACAATGGATTTTGGGATGGTGGTTAAGAAACCTTGGCTTTTGTGGTTTGACGGCTCTCGGACTAAGAAGTATACGGGAGCCGAATTCATGATCAAGTCTCCAACTGGGATCAAGACAAAAGCCTCCTTCCTCCTTGACTTCCCTTGCACCAATAACCAGGCGAAGTACGAAGCACTGTTACTTGGGCTACTTGCCTTGAGGGACTTAGGTTCTGAGAACATCTCGGTGGTTGGAGACTCGATGTTGGTGATCAATCAGGTGACAGGTGAATTCAAGTGTGGACGTGATGGGTTCCAAGTGTACTGTGATGCAGCCCGAACATTACTGAGGGGCTTCGAAGACGCCTTCATTGAGTTCATAGATCGCACCAAAAATCTTGAAGCCAACAAGCTAGCACGGACAGGATCTGGGTTTCGTGCCTTAGCTAAATTCAACTTCGTGCCAGTAAAGGTCAGGACGACCTCAGCTCTAACTGAGATTGCCCAAGCGGTTGAAGTCGACTTGATACAACTCGACCGGGACTGGAGGCAAGAATATATTGATTACTTTAAGGATCCACGCTCTTGCTCGGACAAGTCACTGAAGGTAAAGGCACTCTACTTTGAATACATCAACAACACCCTTTACCGGAAGACAGTGGACGAACTTCTCTTGGTATGTCCAAGCCTGCAAGAAGCTATGCTGGCTATGACTGAAATCCATGAAGGCATATGCGGAGCTCATCAGTCGAGGATCAAGATAAGATGGCTGATGCATCGCCATGGCTACTTTTGGCCGGGTATGGCGAAGGATTGTATTAAATATGCCAAAGGGTGCCAAGAATGTCAAAGGCACGATCAAGTCCAACACTCCCCAGCTGATACTTTCCATCCCGTGGTGAAGCCTTGGCCATTTAGAGGTTGGGCAGTTAATGTGATAGGAAAGATCCACCCTACTTCCATTAAGGGACACTGCTTCATCCTTGCTGCCACAGACTACTTCACTAAGTGGGTAGAGGTAGTTCCCATGAAGGTCGTAAATCAGGAGACAGTGATCCAGTTCTTCAAGGAGCACATTATTCATAGGTTCAGGCTACCTGAGATGATCACCATCGATCAAGCGACCATTTTCACTGGGGAGGAAGTCCAGACGTTTGCAAGGACCATGGGCTTCAAAATTACTCACTCTATACACCTTACTATGCCCAGGGAAATGGACAAGCCAAAGCCACCAACAAGGTGCTCAAGAGGTGCATAGAGAAGATGGTGGGAGGAAAGCCCCGGACTTGGCACTTGGCCTTGTCCAAAGCTCTATGGGCTTTTCATACCACGAAGAAAGGGGCTACGGGCACTACTCCCTTTGCCCTGACCTATGGTCATAATGCCATGATTTCTCTGGAGTTAATAGCGCTATCACTGAGGAGAGCTGAACAGATGCACCTATCCAATTTAGATTATGACTCAACCATGATTGTCGGCCTAGAAGACCTTCCTCAAGAAAGGCTGAGAGCCTTAGATGCCATTATCCAACAAAAGAAGACCGTGGAGAAGGCATACAACAAGAGAGTCTGTGAAAAGCACTTCGAGAGAGGAGACTTGGTCTGGAAAGTCATCCTCCCATTAGGATGCAAGGACCCCGAACACGGGAAATGGTCTCCCAATTGGGAAGGACCATTCGAAGTACATGACGTGTTTTGGAATGGCCCTTACCGACTTGCTAATGTTAAAGGTAAGGTCCATGAACGCCCAATAAATGGATTGTACTTGAATACTTATCGCCCTAGCATGTGGGATAGATTAGACGATAGGATGTTCGAGGACTATGCTCAGTCACGCGGATGAGAAATATGAAGGACTCTTGTTGACATTAGAGAAGGTTTAGTTGGGAAGGTTATTCATAAAGGGCAAGTCAGCTATAGAGGGAAGCTAGACTTAGAAGCCGAAGTTTGGTTTTTGTCACATAAGTGATGGTCTTTCATAGATCAGATTATCTTGTATTTGGCTTCTAGTTTTTTGCTTAAAGCCGTTACATCTTAAGAAAAGTCATTTCTTTCTTGGTCTTTAAAGGCCGTCCAAATCCATGTTCATTCTTACTCATATATGTCCACGAATCAAGTAAGGCGATCTGATCGAAGCCAAGAGAGTCAAGCACAAGCATCAACGTTTAGATAGGGGACATGGGCAATGTCTAAATGACCACAAAAGATGTCAAGCCATGAAGTGGTTTAAGGCATATGAGATAATGAGTAAGTTAAAGGCTTATAAGGCCCCAAAAGTTTAAAGATCTTATGAGTTAAGCTTCAGCAGCCTCAGGAGCATCATCATCTTCATCTCCTGACCATAAATTCCCGAGGGCGGGACGAAAATTAATACTATGGGTCATCAAAGAAAATTAACTGCAACGGCATATTTCCTACATACGAAATAAGTTACCTCAGGAGATAGTCATCGAAGTTGTCGCACAGCTCGAGAATCAACTCATATTATTCTTCGGATAGAATGTCCACATCATGAGACTGAATGTATTCGAGCGATTCGATCATAGTTACCGAGTGCTCAAACTCTAGGACGATCTCTTTCTGACGCATGAAGCCGATCATGTAATCAATGACTTCGATCCCGCATCACTCAACCTTGGATCGAATGGCTCATTGGCCTTTTGGAATAGCCTCCTGATCACCTGGGACGTCAACTTCCGGGAGAGTATAGGAAGGAGAAGCTCAGACTAGACTTAAGCCAATCGTAAGGCTCTCGTAGAAGGCATCCTAAGAAGAGTTTGAAGGTTTATAAATATGTTGAGAAATCTTAAAAGGAGAAAAGAGTTAGAAGAGACATACCATCTCAGTTTCATCATCATCATCATTAAACGGAGGCGCGGTCTGAGCAGTGACCAGGGTCGACGATGAACTCCAAGCATATGGCAAAATGGTCATCAAAGATGGCGTAATGGTAGCATGCACCAGAGGCAATACGGGGATGGGAGGCACTAAAGTAGGCATGGGGATGGTATGACAATCGAAGGAGCTGATATGGCGGTGGAAGGAAGCAACAATGGCTGTCTCTTAGGTTGGGGAGGAAAACGATGGACCTTTGATGCAGGTTCATCCATAGTGGCCTTCTTACCCATGTTTGATATTTCTTTATCCTTAACTACGGGAAGCAACATCTTAGGTCGGCGAGTGGCAGGGCCGACGGTGCCTGGAGGGTCTACAGCGGTCATGTCCATATCTACATCTATAGTAGGCTGAGAGGATGAAGGCATCAAAGGATGACGCTGAAAACAAGAGAAATAAGTTAACCAGGAGACTTAGATACCCTTGCCCATGCACATGAGCTTACTTTGCTTGGAGGAGGTGGAGCCTGGGCATCGCATGTCGCAAGGGCAACAAGGGCATGAAGGCTAGTTGTATCAAGAGGACCTACAAGTGAGTTAAGGGTTAGAGATAGACGACCAATGCAGCAGAGATACTTGAAGAAAATACTCACTTTTGTTTCCCGGGTCGACACTATACTCTGAAGCACCGTCATCCCTACTAGCATCCGCATCAACATCTTCATCTTCGGCGTCTCCAGAAGGATCGTAAGTGGGATCACCACGGGTGCCTATATAGTTACGAAATAAGGATCATTAACAAGAGGTAAGACAAAGGAAATGCTTCAAAGATAAGTGGGTTACCTCCTCGGAATGAGTCTCAGCCTCAACAGCATCAGCTTTATCCAAAGGGTCACAGTGCGGCTTGGAGATTGAATCGTGAGATGACTTAATAGACTTGATCTGTCCTGACAAACTCCGCTTCCTTGAAGCCTCTCTGGGTTTTTTCTCCCTGTTGCCCTTGACCTTGATGAGAAGAGGAAACTTTTTGATAGCTCGGGAGCGTGAAGAGGCCAGGAATCAAGGGCATCCCACCAGGCAATAAAATGGGTTGTGGCTCTGTAGCCGAATGTAACTTTCTTTAAAGTACTATGAAAGAGTAGGACGTCTCTTATGGCTAGGGCCTTCTTAGCCGCTTTCCACTCCTTGGACTTTTCCAGCTGCTTACCACTAAACCAGTGGAAGAGATACCTAGAAGGGAAAGGAACGTCCGGCACTAGGCCAAACTTTCGGGCAACAAAGTGAGGGTGATATGGTTCAACCTGCATCTTGCCTGCAGTACATCCACTCACGAGATCTCTTGTGGTAAGAATCTTGATCCACTCGTCAGTACTATTAGAGGTTAGGTCAAACTGAAGGAATGAGGGACGGCAGCTGTAGTCAACAGTCTGATCTGCTCGATGTTCTTCGATTAAAGGTTGCATCTCGAGGTTAGGCGTCTTGACTTTGTCGAATATAGTAAAGTACCCCTTGATAGTGGTGGACTGGTCGACCTGAGCCCAGTAGAGAGTATGAGCATAGCACAATCCTCAGATGCTCAATGGTAAGACCAACGAAGCTAGGCTTGGGAAGTATGCCAAGCTCCATAAGGCGGCAATCCATAAAGGGCAAGAAGCACTTAGTGCATTTGTCTCCTTCTGAGTGAGGATGTAAGAAGACATGTGGTGGTAAAGGTGACTAAGGACGAACTCCCCTAATGCCCACTCGGTGCCCAAAGAGAGAGAATATGCTAGTTTCTCATAATCGATGGACACCCGTTCATCACTGAGGCACATGAGAGAGTGATATATCCACAACGATAGGAAAGCAACATGTTCATCCTCGTTCTTGGCGGCATCAGCTGGCAGGGCATGAGCCTCAACATACTTGACAAACGCCTTCTCTTTGAGTTTAGGCTCCTCCGGGTCTTGCTCCTTAGCCTTAAGGTCTTCTCGGTCCTTTTCTTTAGTTTTAAGTCTTTCCCAAAGACCAACTGGGAAGGCAGGGAGCAGAGCGGGGGTAATTGCGCCACCGTGACATCGGAGCCCGAAAAGGGATGCCAAGTCATAGAGGGTGATCATCCTCATCCCTACAGAAATAGAAGTACGGTTAGGAGATATTATGGCCAGGAAAGGTGGTGAAAGGAAGGGCCGATGTAGTGGACGTTTACCTGACCAGAGGAGGAAGGTATTGGTGCTAGGACACCAGTACTATAATCATGGAAGCAATGCCTGCTCTTTCCAATGTGGTCCCATACATTGTCACGAGGTGGTTGTACCATTGGGTGTATAGAGCCAAGAATTCATCGCCTGAGTTGGGCCACCCGCGGTAGAGTCTTTCTCCCCATGGTGATAGGTCGAAGCACTTACCCATGTAGAGAGGAGCGTCATTTTCATGAATAGGGAGAAGTTTCGTGAAGGCCTTCTGGTTAGTCGCTATGGGGCCAAGAACACGACTCTTCTCTTCTGAAGAGTCATCAATGGAAATGGCCTCTCCCAAAGTGGAAGCATTCATAACTTCCTCGTCCTCAAACTCGGATATCTTTACGGAAGGGTTTGTCATGATAAGATTGGTACATGAAAACATCAAAGTCGGGCTCGGGTAAGAGGAAACAATCCCAAACCAACCATAACAAGTCTCCTAAGCAAGGCCAATTATCACCCACATCTGAGCAAGGTCAACTATCACAGGCCTTTTAGGGGGCCGATCGTCGCTAACTCAAGTAAAGGTGGATCATCGTCAGTGTTGGATAGGGTCAGTCATCGCACGAAATGGACAAGCCGACAGGTGGTCGAACCCCTTCACAGCATGTAAACGGCCAACCCTAAAGGTCGGACAAGGGGCAACAACTCAAGTTAAGATTACACAAAGTTCAATAACTCAACCCCAAGCAAGCTCAACTCACTACCATATTCTTCCTAGTTCATAGCACAACAACGTAGTGGGGGGACTCAATTTTGAATTTCAAAACTCAAGATAGGAGGGAGGAGCCCAAAGTTCAAAATTCAAATTTTTAAGTACAAGGTGGGAAAGCTTCCAAATTCAAGAGTACAAAGAACAACCTACTTTGGCATTTATACAAACACCTCATGAGCATGGTGGAAAAGCTTGGGAATTTACCAAAGGAATTCCTACAAACATTTGGTGGGCATACCAATAACGGCTTGAGAAGCTTACCTTGTTGGATGAATCTTTTAAGATCAAAGATGAACAACACAAGCCCACACGAGGAATAAGAAGTGGCCCTTGAAACCCTAAGTGTTGGTAGGCCGATCAAGCCCTAAAACGGGGACAAAGCCGAAGCTTAGGGTTGGCCGAGTTCAAATTAGCAAGAAAATAAGCAGATTTAGAGAATAGAAAGCTTACCCGCAGGGGAGGGGGATCGTTGGCCCTCAAGCTTGGAAGAACCCATTCATGTTGCTTCTTTGTGGAAAAGAGAATGGTAGAGAAAGGGAGAAAATGAAGAGAAGAGAAGGGGGCTAGCTCTTTATATAGCCGAGGGTGTTTTTTGTCCAAATGGTGTGAAAAAGAGGAAAAGTACAAAAAGGCCTTACAAAGAAGTTAAAAGTTACATGGTGATCCTTCTCATCGGGTTATTTTGAAGCATCACCATGCGGGGGGCATTGTTAAAGGAAGAAAAGTTCTGAACTGTGACTTATCGTCGGGTCATTTTAGGTTTCATGACCTTAGATCGTCACAGGCTTTTGTTAGGACCAATCATCGCGGGTCTTGCTAAAGCTGATGGGCCTAGATCGTTGCGGGACGAGGAGGCCATGGGTCATCGCGGGGTGGATCATAGCGGGTCTTTTACGGGCTGGATTGTCGCTAACTAGAGCTGGGATCGTCACCAGTTTGATGGGTTCGGATTGTCGCCAGTTTGATGGATCCGGATCATCGCGGCATCGGGCATACCGGATCTTTGCGGGCCTGATGGGCTTGAGTCATTGCGGGAGAGTAGTGCCCAGATCATTGCAGGATAGTAGAGTGGAGATCATCGTGGGACAAGTAGGGCCCGTATCATCATGGGGTTTCGTAAGCCCGAATAATCGCAGGCCTCGAGTAGCTGAGATCGTCGTGGGACTCGGATAGTGGGAAACCATCGTGTGGTTGGACTTTATTCGCCTCGGCCCAGATCGTCATGGGATGTGAGCTTCACTCGATGGGGTTTGGGTCGTCGCAGGTCCTGCTTAAGGGAGATCGGGGACTTCGTGTCCGGGCAGGACTCGAGGCTCTGAGGGATCGGGTGTGAAATTGACTCTACCAAGAGAGGCTGAGTGTACGAGGGTTTATAAGAGATGAAGATAAACTCCAGGAAAGACAAGGTTAATTCGAGTCAGGCAAAGATTAACATTGGGAGCCCATTCCAGATGAGGATAAGCATTGAAAGAGATAGGCTTTCGGTCTTCAAGTCCAGACGGGATAAGGGTAAGGCTTGGTTGAAGATGAGCTCCACAGTATCCGAGTCCGACTACAATACGACTAGGGTAAAGCTGAGGCAATTTTCTTCTTCTATATAAGTAGAGCAAGGGGCAAGCAAAAGGGACATCACACATAAAACATACCAATTACTCTCAAGCTTTGGCTCTTATCTTAGTTTAGGTTAGTTGATAGTATCGGCTTCGACTACCACTTGTTACCTTCGGTGTTAGACCAACCTTGGGACGAGTACTCCGGGTCGTCACGAGTTCGTTCTTGACGTTCTCACATTTTTATCCCAATACAGGACTATATAAAATATCCGAAGAAAGCCTATGCAAGAAGGCAAGATTCATTGTAACAAGCGAGCGAATTCCCAAACTGCCCTCCTCTTTTGGAACACAAACCCGCCGCCAAGCAACCGTACATGATCCTTCCTTGTGAATGTCACCTGTCCAAAAAAAGTTCTGAATACACTCATCAATATGTTCAAGGAGCCCAATTGGCTACTTGTAAACCATCATAGAATGGGTAAGAGAGCTCATAATAACTGACTGCACAAGACAAATCCTCCCAGCCACAGAAAGCGATGATCCCTTCCACCTGGAAAATTTCTCAATTATACCGTCCGCCAGGTCCTGCAAATATCAATGACGCTGGGGGCCGCAGAAGAGAGGTATCCCCTAATAGACGAAAAGTAAAACACCCTCTGAAATCCCCAGCACAGCTTGCAGACTATTGCGCGCACCTCGGTCCATTTGTTCCCCAAAATACACCAGCGACTTCTGGGGGTTATAGAACTGCCCCGAACTAGCCGCATACTCCTGTACAATTCCCAACAGAGTCCAATAGTTTCTAGTAGTAGCTTTGCAAAAAGCAATAACATCATCCGCATACAAAAGATGGGTAGAGAAAGTGGAACTGTGACCCACTTTAAACCCAACCAACTCCCCCGATCCAGCTGCCTCCTGTAGGCACCTACTGAAAACCTCCTCAGCCGCAATAAAAAGCAAGGGGGACAGAGGAGCCCCTTGGCGAACACTTCTGGTGTAACCAAAATAGCCAGCAGGAGCCCCGTATACCAGCACAGATAACTTAGCCGTACTCAATATTTCCCGCACCAATCTTACAAAACCTGCAGTAAAAAATCCCCGCTCATCAGTTAGGATCCTCTGACGCCAGGGCCATGCAATCGTGTATCCGCCTGCCTGGAACAAATCCAAACTGATGAATAGATAACAGATTAGACAGAATAGAGCCAAAGTAAATTGCCAGAAATTTTGTCAGCACTTTGTAAAGGAAATTCCCAAGCATGATGGGCCTATAGTCCTCGATCCTTGCAGCCCCCAGAATTTTGGGAATAAGCACTACAAAATTAGAATTTAAACCCCCGGGATCCTGCCATTGATGGCCAATACCAAATTTGGGCCAACAGCTGCCCATGCTGCCTGGTAAAAGTTACAACCAAAACAATTGGGCCCATGCGCACTGTCAGGATCCATACCAAAAACCATATCTCGTACCTCCTCGCCTGTGGGCACCATGATAAGATCTGCATTTTGCTAGTATGTAATTACTCTCAGAATCAACCTGTCAATCAAATTTGAAGAGAGCACCCCACCGCTAGGATCAGAGAATAAGTCCTGATAATAAGAAATAATATGCTCCAGAATTTGTTGCTTGTCCTCTGTTGGCTGCCCATCCACCACCATCAAAACAATGCCCAACTGACTACGCCAAATTTGAATGCTCTTGTGAAAGAAAGCTGAGTTTTAATCCCCGTCCCTAAGCCATCTGGCTCGAGCTTGCTGTCGTAAAAATATGCAATGTTGCTCCAACGTGATATTGTAATCTGGTAGAGCTGTTGTTTCCTCATAAATAAGAATCTCGTCAGGCCCTTGATCACTAATTAAATCCTGAACTGCAAAGACTCGAGCTAAGGAACTATCAAGTCGTATCCTGATGTCGCCAAAAGAGCTTTTATTCCAAGATTTTAGATCCCTTTTCAACCGCCTAAGTTTTGCCATGAATGAAAGCATAGGCCCACCAGAACCAATCGGACGAACCCATGAATGATGCACCACTGACAGAAAATTCTCATGCTTAGTCCACAGCTTGAAAATGAAAAAGGTTGAGTACCTAACATGCGCATATACAAAACCAATAAGAAGGTCGCATTGTTGCCAGCAAGTTTTAATGACCAGAGCCTAAAAGGAGCAGAGAATAATCTCATATGTTGATCCGCTGGCCATCCTCGAGAAAACCCATAAACTTGGAATCCGTTGAGGCCTAACATTCATGACCACAAGTCTGTAACCAAGAGAAGGCTAAAACCTATCATAAATAGCTTAAATACCGACCATAATCTCTGCTAGGGCTGAGCATCCAAATCGAACTAGACCAAACCAAAACCAGAATTTTTAAAATATCACAATTCGGACTCGACCAGACCCACTTCGGTCTAGTCTGGGTCTGATTTGGTCTGACCTAAAATTGGATCAGACCAGACAAAAAGTACATAAATAATGGGTTTTAGACCAGACTGGACCAGACCAGACCGGATTGGAAACCATATTTTTTATATTATGTGGACCGAACTGGACCATTTTTCTTTTTGGTCCAGTCTGGTCTGGTTTGACAACTTTTGGTTCATTTGCTCACCCCTAGGATCCGCGATAGCTAACCATGCGGGTCTCTACTTCAAAAATTCCTCTTTGAGTTGGGTACGAGAGTGTTTGCTCCCAATGCCCCTAGTATTCCAATAGAGCAAATCCATTACTCCCGTTTGGGAAATGAGTTAGAGGACGGCGGGACTTGTCGTTGAGTTTGACTATGAGTATCAAAGTTGTGATGCTCCTGTGCTTTCGCCGTAGCATCCACCAATTGACCTTTCACAAAGGCAGACTGTAGCTGTATGGCGCCCTCAGTCTAATCGTCAATCACTTCAGTGTTTGATAGTTGCTGACCTGGGATCCCCTGAGCACCATCCTGCAAGTGTAATGTTTTTGCTTAAATTTGAACCAAGTTATGTATAGGTATCGGATTGCAAGGAGTATTCAGCTGATCTCTACTTAATGCCATATCAAAATTCCCATTACAACCTCCACCAAATTTAAATCATGAGGAGCTACGGGATCCTCTCCTGTGCCTTTGTCAAGTTGTTCCACCTCTCCCCGAGGATCATTTGCCATCATCGAAGGGGAGTTGATATTCCCCAAGGGACTGTCCATGTCACCGCATGCGGTGAAGGGTGTCCCTTGTCTCGCTGCCCTCCTCAGCGCGAGGAGACCTTATCTCCGTCGAAAGGGGGTCGTGCCCCATTTTGTCAATCCCACTACAATCTATTATTGTCTCTTCCAGAAGAGAAACAGAACACCCCACCTCCCGCTCACCACCTGGCTAATTACTTTTCCTCCCCACATATGCAGAGGACCCTCTTGCCTGATCCCAGAGCTCCGGCTCCACCTCAGAGGATTTAGCAGGCTTATTAGAAACATCAAACTCCCTCTCCTTCCCATCCTCCTGTCCTGAACTTAGAGCTTCAAAAGGATTCGAAGTCGTGACATTTGGCCCTGGTCTTTGTGACGTAGTAGCTTTAGCCTGAGCTGTACCAATTAACTGACCCTCCGCCCTCTAGTACATAGCATGTTTCTTTTGCCACACTCTTCATTGAACCCCATTGCCCGCATGCTTAACACTCTCTTGCATGGAAGAACCTTTGACGTGCACCACTTTTTTACCATGTGCAATTTCTTTCTGTCGCTTTGTTACTCCATTCTCGATTGGATACAATTTCTGACAAAAAGTAGTTTGATGACCTATTACTTTGCAATGCTAGCAAAACTTAGTCAATTCCTCATAAATAACTTCAACTACTATTCACTCTCCTGTCAATTCTAGGAGGACTTTATCTTGAAGCGGTCTTGACATATCTACTTCGATCAAAACTCTAACCATTATGCCATTGGTACGGTCCAGAGCTGCCGTATCCACTCTAATCGGCAACCCAACGGCTCTGCTAGCCCAAAAATGATGTCTGAAGCAACATGTTCCATACTGAGACCACTTAGTTTAATCCAAACTTTGGCCATCGAGGTGGTCACTCGAGATGGCTTAAACTTAGGAACCCATTGTTGAAGAAAAATAGTCCCAAAAAGAAATTGTCACGCAGTAGACTTCCATACCACATCCATGTCTACTGTCGATTTGAAGCTAAATCCTTAGTATCCCAATCCGAGAAAGAGCATGCTCCATGAAGAACTCGGCTAGGCTTTATTGAGAGCTCCTCGCAATTCAGAAGAAGAACAAGGCTTAGTACCCTTAGGAATAACTAAGCGGCCGATAAAAGCTCGAGCTCCAAAATTTTCATAGACAGTAGATCATTCTCTAGAGCAAACGACTGCAAAAAGGTCTCCCTTAATAATAGGTTTGATGTTATTATCGGTGTAGGTCCAACCCCCAGGCTGGGATAGTGCTAGAGCAGCGTAGGAAAGCCGAGACATCTACCTCCGTAAAAGTTGATTGACCTGCTCGCGATCCTTCCAGCAAACTTGACTACATTTCAGCCGAACTGGTTATCACTCTCACTGAGTCAAGAGGGCTTCTAGTCACTTGCACACGCTGGTCAGCAAACACCTTTAGTACCACTTCCAAAACACCCTAAGGCAAAGATAACTGAGCACACCGCCAAATGAACTCATCACAATCATTAATCATAGGAGCAGTATGTAACGGGAGTGAAACTTCCCTAATAACAGGGTCAACCTCAGCCTCTCTTGAATCGGGAAGCATAGAGATGGACCCCTACATGGGCGGATCGTGGAATCCCCTCACGACTGAGATTTTTGCTACAGCCGACCGCAAGACTACCTGGTCATTATGATTCTCGGCCAATTGCGACCAACCATTAGTAGCATTCTGTGATAAGGGCTGCAACTCTCCTTGTGATCGAGTGGGCACATCCTTAGTAGCATCCAAGGTTGCCTCCTGGGCAGCCCCAACATCACCCTGTGGAACCAAATTTGAGGAATGCAATATCGTAGGTAAGACATTAGTTACAGCAGACTCAGCGAGCGAAGCTTTCCTAACATTAGGGTCAACCCTAATCGCTACAGTAGCATAACTGGAAGGGGAAGACCCATGCACAAGTAATCCCAATATAGGGTATGATGTCGAGCTGGTCGACCTGGAATTCCTCTCCGGATCTGGCAACGAGACCACCAAAGAGTTCAACATCGTAGGCAGAGCGGGGCCTTGGCTAAGTTACGGGAAAGAGTCATCGTGCAATGGGGTATCAGTCATCAAAAGGTTAGAACAAGAACGTGTAGTAGCAAATGATACTCCCCTATCAACAGGATCAAACCCTGCACCCGATGTACCAAGAAGTGGAGGGAGTGATCCCTGCGAAAGTAGACCGTGGACTCCCCCCACGACTGAGGTTCTTGAAAAGTCTTGGGTTTGCATGTGCCATGGAGCGCCATGCATGGAACCAAAAGCTTACGGCTTGAACGTTAAAGAAGATTGCCCTAGTACAGAGTAGGGGCGCACTAGACCATACGAGTGCGGTTTGCTGATGAAAGAGCATAACGCCATCCATAGAGCCTCCAGGGATGCAAAGGTCGGATACCCATAATTAAGGTTTCTTGCAGGGATTAGAACACTACTACCTTGCGTCTCCAGAGCTATTACCAATGGCGATGGGCTAGATATAATGCCATATGAAATGCCGAAGGATTGAGAGACTGCACCTTCCACAGTTGCGGCGCTGAAGGATGAAGCCGTAGGAGAAATATGGAAGGCGGCTGAGATGGGGGACCCTCCCGGAGAAAAAACCATCGACGGAACTGGTAGGAGGGCGCTCGGCTTCGATGGGGGTCGAGTCATGATGGTTCCTGACAACAGATGGTGACAGCTTGCCGGAAAGGAACAAGAAAAGGCTCGTTCGAAAATCGCCCTAAAGTCGCCTAGTTTTTTTTTTTTTTGCTTATCTTCTATGGCTCAGGACCAATTGGGCATACCATTTGACATAACTGAACATAACATTCAATATAATTGACATAACAGGACATACCATTCGATATAATTGGGCATACCAATTTTTTGGTAAATTTCCCTCAGGTTCTTAGAGTTTGTTTAAATTACTATTTTAGTCCCTCCTGTTTCAAAATCAAAACTTCGATCCCCTAGTTTGCTTTTATTGAACTCTCAAGTCCCTACCGATCTATTGCTGATGTAATTGGTCAACATAATTTTAAAAAGACCTTTATACCCTTATAATAGAAAACAAAAAAAATTCATCCATTGTCATCTTCTTCCCGACCTTGTCCTAGTCTTCTTCGCTCATTAGAGTAGCCAACCGAAGAGCAGCCTGAAAGCCACCTGAGAACTTGATTAAGTGTTGATATGAATCAGATCTGCAAGAAGCCATAATTATTTAATAATTCATTTTTGAGTTTCAAAGTCTATTTAGGAAGTTAATTATTTGTTAATTTAATTTTACAGGAGTTCTATTCTGTTTAGGAAGTTACAAAAAAGATAATTTCGTTTTATTAGGAGTTCTAGTCTGTTTAGAAACTCAATTATGAGATAATCACGTTTTTGAGTATTCCTAGTAGGATTAGAGTTATTTTCCTTTTTAGTTTCCCTTTTTAAGTCATATTTATCTAGTTAGAAGTTATATTTAATTAGGAATCTCTTTGTAACAATCTGCCTATATATAAAGGCATTATCAATGAGAATAAGGAGAATAATTTGAGTACAAAAAACGTGGGCTTTGCTCTCTTAGTTTTTCGGAACTGTTCGAACACAGCGGAGGGATTCCGTTCGCGTTCTCCAACGACTTATCAAGCGGATCTACATCACCGTTTGTGGCGTCTTCATCAAATCAAGGTTCTTGTTTCCCTACAGCAGCGGGTCGAGGTTGTTCATACCGAGGTTCTTGCAAAGGTGCAAACAACGGGTCGAGATTTCCATCAATCTGAACGTAGATAGATCCGGCTTTTGCGTGGATCCGTAACGAGATTCACATCAGTTGGTATCAGAGCTTAGGCTCTACTTCAGATCATCTATCTTTAAATTTCATTTTTGTTTTCATTAGTTTTCAATTATTGTTCTCATTTTATTCTAAGTTGGAGAAAGAAAAAAAATAAAAAAAGAGGAAAAAAATTTCGAAAAAAAAAGAAAGATAGAGAAGAAGGCAGGCAAGAAAAGAAGAAGAAAGAAGGCTGAAAAAAAATCAAAAAAAAGAAAAGAAAAGTTGAAAGTAAAAAAAATAGAATCTGCAAGAATGTCTTATAACTACTCAAGAAGATCCTTTGAAGGTGTTGCACCATTGGTTGGTGATCCACACACGTTTATGGACGCCCTTCTTAGTGGGATGAGGCATATAATGAGAACGGAGGTCAAGAAGCTCAGCGAAAAGGTGGACCGGATAGTGTGCAAACAAGAGAGGATACATGATGTTCCTAATGTCTGTAGCGGAAGACAAATTCAACAAAGGAGGATGAGAGTCAAAGATGAGGAAAATTTAGGAGCTGATTTTGTTGGAGAAGTCGATGTAAAGAGGGAGAACACCATTGACACTAAGCACGGCATTGAGGAGAAGGTATGTAGTTCTGACGATTTGGAGGTTACATCTGAAGAGATTATTGAAGAAGAGGTTTTGACATGGGAGGAATTTGGTGAATATTCTATTGACTTGTTTGATGGAGAATATTTTGATGAGCATACCATGTCACTTCTTTATTTGAGGAATATGTTCAATGAATCAGAAGTTGTGAAAGTTGTTCACATGAACAAGTGCATAATTCCTATTGATGGTGAACATGAATTACTTGTTGTTGCTGTTCAAAAGAAAGAGGTTCAGCCCATATCTTACATGTCTCCAGATATCCTTGTTGAATATGTTGAGCGTATTGATTTCTTAGGTGTGGACAAGTTTAATTATGTTGGAGGTTCATCATTGATCAACTTCTGGAATAGTTTGAAGTTCAAAGAAAGGCTTGTGCAAATAAGTAAGATTTTGGTTTTTAATTTGGAGAGGATTTCAGATTGCTTATGTTCAAAGTATCTATTCTATTGGGATGGAAGATATCAAGTTCAACCAAGACGTTCCAAGACTTGTTCAAGCATGACCATGAATCGGAAAAAGTATGACGGATGCAAGGATTTGAGGACAAATCCATTTCAAGAGGAGGGGAATGATATGAATCAGATCTGCAAGAAGCCATAATTATTTAATAATTCGTTTTTGAGTTTCAAAGTCTATTTAGGAAGTTAATTATTTGTTAATTTTATTTTACAGGAGTTCTATTCTGTTTAGGAAGTTACAAAAAAGATAATTTTATTTTATTAGGAGTTCTAGTCTGTTTAGGAACTCAATTATGAGATAATCACATTTTTGAGTATTCCTAGTAGGATTAGAGTTATTTTTCTTTTTAGTTTCCATTTTTAAGTCATATTTATCTAGTTAGAAGTTATATTTAATTAGGAATCTCTTTGTAACAATCTGCTTACATATAAAGGCATTATCAATGAGAATAAGGAGAATAATTTGAGTACAAAAAACGTGGGCTTTGCTCTCTTGGTTCTTTGGAACTGTTCGAACACAGCGGAGGGATTCCGTTCGCGTTCTCCAACGACTTATCAAGCGGATCTACATCACCGTTTGTGGCGTCTTCATCAAATCAAGGTTCTTGTTTCCCTACAGCAGCGGGTCGAGGTTGTTCATACCGAGGTTCTTGCAAAGGTGCAAACAACGGGTCAAAATTTTCATCAATCTGAACGTAGATAGATCCGGCTTTCGCGTGGATCCGTAACGAGATTCACATCAGGTGTGCTAAAGGAGGCGAGCACTATTTTCCTTGAAATATCTGCAAGTTCCGATTTGGGGATTAAATGTTTTGCCCACCGTATTAAAACAAAAGGAAGCGAGCAGTACTGTCAAGGAAGCGCAGCAACGACAGCGATTATGCAGCAAGCTAGGGAACGACACCGATTATACAGCAATCTGGTTTTCTCCTTAACTATAACAAAAAAGAAAATGGATAATAGAAAATTGGATGGGTCAATGCTTGATTTAATTAACGCTTTTCACCGGGCCGCGAGGAGAGACAGGTGAATGAGAAGAAAGAGAATGTGGCTGGAGGTCCGGGTGGTCGAAGTTGGTCGTCCTCGACCTCTCCCTCGTGCCTCCCTGCCTTGACAAGCTCCGCCTCCTCCTCCACAGCCCCTACTCCCTTCAATGATCCTTTGCAATTGTATTTTGAATGATTGGTCCTTTGGTGCTTTGATTGGAGATGAGGTTCTTAGTGTTATGGCATCAGATGGATTCCCCAAAGATCTCGGGCTGGTCGGAGAAGATGGGTCGGTGGAGAGGATGGGGTTCTAATTTTTTGTTTTTTGTGAGGGCGGAATAGTCATTTCCTTGATTAAAAAATAAAAAATTGAATGATGACATCAGCGAGGACTAAAACAGTAATTTAAACAAACTCTAAGGACCTGAGGATAATTTGCCCTTATTTTAATTAATAAATAAATTTTCCCTCAATAAAAAACATCCTGTTTTCGGATGCCTTATCATGTGTAGCATAAAGACTCCAAAACCTACTTATGGACTCCAAACGGTATATAAACATTACTTGATCATCAAGATACTAAAAAACCTGAAAAACCACATTCCTCTCCACTACTATCAATTTCTGTTCCCAATACACATACAATAAACTTGCAATATCCCCATAACCCTCAGAAATCAGACCCTAATTTCCTCCATAACCACCCAGTTTCTAAGGTACTAACGTTGTTTGACTTGATTGAAAACAAAATATTTCATCCCTACTCTCGGTAGTATGTTGGTTTGACGTATTTTAATAACTTGTGTGTTGCGTTCATAGTGATCATCATCATCCTTATCATGGCGGAGGCGTTAATGAGATGGCGGAGGAGCAGTTCCGTGCTGGGAAGTTCATAGAAGCCTACGAGATGTCCAAGTTCGCATGGCACTTGGACCCCTACCTTGGTACCTTCCACAAGTACCACGCCGCGTTCCGCATCCATGTCCTTGCCAACAGATCCGATAGGCAACGCAAGGAGCCCAACTGGTACGATATCCTCGAGCTCCCCTACTCCGCTTCCCCGGACTCCTTCGCGCACGCTTTCTGTCGCGTGGGGAAGCTCGTCGACCCTAACAACAACGACTCCGCGGCAGCCAAGAAAGCGTACAAGCTTGCCGTTGAAGCTTTCGAGGTACTCTCGGATGATGACAAGAGGAAGGCTTTCCGGAGAAGGTTGGGCGTCACGGAGCCGGATAGATCTAAGGAAGAGAAGATAAAAACTGCAACTGCACCTCGTGCTCGTAACGTCAACGACATCTTGAGAGATTTTGCGAAGGGTCCCCGTTCGTGCACAAGGTACCAACCGTATCATGATCGTCGCGGTGACCGTACTGGACCGCGTAGGATTGGTGCTTGAAGTAGCAAATCTCTCATTCTTTGTAATTGTTTATATTCAGTTAGTTAAACTTCTGTTCACCGAAGACTTTTATATATGGACCGGTGGTTTAGTATATGGATTTTACCAGTTCTTTTTAAACCGTACCGGAAAACGATCCGGTGGTTGCAGGAAGATTAATGGTTTTTTTCTGATGGCTGCTGTTTTGTGGGTAATATGTAGACCTGACCACGGTTTGAATTGGGTCAAATTCGAGTCGAATTGGTTCCAATTCAAATTCATCAAAACCTTAAACCGTATTCAATTCGTCCAAAGTCGAATCGAATACGAATTACGATTCTTCGAATTCGAATCAAATTTGAATTAAATTCAAATTATTTCGTTAATTCTAATTTTGAAAACTTTCAAAATTTTCGTAATTTTTTTTGAAAAAATTCAAAAATTCAAAAATTTTGTAATTTTTTTGATATATTTCAAAATTTAGTTTTAATATTAAAATTTTTTGGAAAAAAAAGTAATTAAAGATTGAGCTTGCATTTAATGTACCAAATTAAGTTGCCTACGTATCTTTTGCTCTACTTGATGACATAATTAGATAGTAATATAAGTATTTCTTGGTACTTTCTTAAAAAAATTACATAATATGGACGAATTTTAATTGAATTTACACGAATTGGACTCGAATCAAATTTGATACTCGAATTCAAATTCAATTTGCCAGTTTGACAAATTGTAAAAATCTTAAACCGTATTCAATTCGTCTCTTGACGAATTCGAATCAAATTTTGGACAAATCGAATTGTGACCGAATCAAATCGAATTGAGAACGAATCGAATAGAATCAAATCACGAATAAGATTCTAACAATGGCTAGGTCTAGTAATATGTATCCATGATTGTCTACATTTTTAATTTCATTATATTTCGATATAAGGTATTCTTGGAAAAAAAATTCAGAGAAATTGTTCTTGAAATGTTTTAAATAAGAGAGGATCGGGGATGATAATCGGAAATAGATCGTGTTGAAAATAAAAGAAAATTCTATTTATTAAGGGAAGAAATAAATTAGACATTTTCAATCAAACTTTTTTATTTTAATATAAAATGAGGATGATTTAAGGTAGAATTTAAACATGTATATCTAAATAGATATTTTTAACAATGAAAAAAGTTTAACTCATTGAATATAATAATATTTAATCAAAATTCAAAAGATGCATGATTATTATTCATATTTCACTCAAAATTTATTTTTTCCCTGAAAAATATTTATTACAATACAAAACAATGATTTAGCATATTGCATAATACAATTTTATAATATTTTAAGGTAAATATATGTGCAAATGAAAATGTCAATAAGGACTATAATTTTAAAAAAATATTATGATAATTATAGAATATTCTATGTATAACTAAGATAAGTGTATATTATAAAAAATATCATATGTTTTGTAAAAATATAAGTATAAGAAATATTTTTCTGAAATATTAGAAATACATATAGAACTAGTTTAATTAGGGTATATATATTGAATAACGTCATTTTTTTTTACAACCATAAGGTGTATTTAATAATTTACAGATATTAGGAAAGTGAAAAATAATTTTTAATCATCTAACTTTACATTTATTCTGATGGGCATTCTATTCTTTAAAACTTCTTAGAATTTTTTTTATCAGGTTGTTCCATTGATAATTTTCTTATCAAGTTCCGAGAAGGCTGGAACATTAACTCACTTCATCATCTGTAAACACTAAAAGACACAAGTATTTGTAGCCACGATCTCTCTTCCCAACAAACTACGAAGGTCAATGTCAGCCTCAGAAGTCGGAAAGTATTTCTCCACAGCCTTCAGGCTCTTTTTCTTACTGGGTGTTAAAAAAAATCTTTTACCAATCTAATTTTCTTGAACTTTTTTTACCATTCTGGTGTTAGTTAGAGAACGGACATATAGAGTCGTTTCACATCATCAGAAAACAGCAAAAATCTGGTATTTTGTACATGAAAATGGTAAATAAATACCGTTTTCCAGTACAAACTGCGACTCGCAATAATTCACCCCAAACTTCGTAAACGGCATGGCACCAGCTTGGCTTACGTTATACGGTCTCCAAGGACAAAAATTTTGCCCTTCCTGAGATTTGGCCTACCTGAGATTTACCATAAAATATAGGGTAAATTACCCTCACGTCCCTAAGGTTTGGTTACCTTCCCCTTAGGGTCCCTGGCTTTTGGAAAATGATTATCCCGTCCCTAAGTTTTGATTGTTTCCTCTGTTTGATTTTATTATACAGTCCAATCTCTCGCTCACATCATCAGTCTATGTATTATATTTTAATCATATAAATAACTATTATACCCTTATATTTACATAAAAACAA
Source organism: Hypericum androsaemum (assembly GCA_963995505.1). NCBI lineage: Eukaryota > Viridiplantae > Streptophyta > Magnoliopsida > Malpighiales > Hypericaceae > Hypericum > Hypericum androsaemum. Next base: position 6,510,509 of record OZ023196.1, read on the forward strand.
AGAAAATAATACCATGTATCCTCCCTCGTCGTCTTCCCCGACCATCTTCTCTGGTTAGCTCGAATGTGACTCCAAGTTCTGGAGGGGGCTCGTCATTGTTCTAATGATTCATCCTCTCTCCTTCAATTGTCGGGTCGTTGTCGCTGCCCTCCTCTTCCTCCTCCTCCTCCTCCTCCTCTGGCTCAATGGTTGCATTGACCTCCTCCTACTCCTTTCTCTCGACAGATGCACAGAGATCCTCCTACTCCTCTCTCTCAACGGTTGCACCGACCTCCTCTTCTTCTATCTCGATAGTGGTAACTCAACCTCGATGGATAACCTCCACAAATTTTCCCAGAACGACATCCACAGTTCTAACTACCAACCTACTAGCTACCCTTCTCCTTGTCGGCTACTGCGTCCCCGAACCGATTGAGGTCGCTGTCGATGATGGTCGGTGTTAATGGAGGAGAGAGAGACAATAAGTGACAGAATGGAGGAGAGATAAAAAAAAATTATGTTTGTTTATTGGGTATGTATGATAAAAATTACTGATAACATCAACAAAGGACTCGAGAAAATAATAAAATCAAACAGAGAGGACGGAAAAATATACTTTGGAAGAGAAAAGATCGCATCATAGATATTATCAAACACGAAGGACCATCCTGATCTGCCCAAATATTTATTAATTGGAAGTTGGAAGAGAGGATGAAACTGCAACATTGTAAGAAACCCAAGGAGCACTTTGGAAATTGACTGGAACGTGAAAGCAGCAAAAAAAAAAGTTGAAGCAAAAACGGCGAGTGCCAAGTGGTCATCCATTGTCGTTTCCAAGAGGGTGGAGAAATAGAGAGAGAGGGGGGGCGAGGGGTGGGCGGAAATCACAAGGAAGAAAAACAACGCCACACTCACTCATCCCCCCTCTTCTTCTCCTCTGTTTATATCAACTAACCAACCACCTACACCATTTCTCCTCTAATAAATTACTAACCTCTCTCCCTCTCTCTCCTCTCTCCTCTCTCTAGGAGACTCGCGCTTTGGTGAACTCGCGATGGACTCCTCTCTCGCCCTCCGATCCTTCCACTGTAACTCTTTCCCCTTCTCTCTCTCTCTGGTTGAGAATGCAGGATTTGTGTGTGTTTGCTTTAACGGCGCGTTTGGACGTTCTGTTTTCCAGTTACCGCGGGGTGTGTACCGCACGCGCCGGAGAGGATCGGCTTGGCGCCGGCCGGTCGGAGCTCCAGGAGCTTCGTCTCTTCGAGCAAGAGGAGCGCTGCGTTTCTTGTTTCTTGCCTCAAGTCACCCGAAGCCGCCGCCAAATCCGACAGTTAGTTACCTCTGCCTTTTTAGTTAGAGTTCTCTCGTTCCAAAACGACGACGGTTTCTCCCTCTCCGATCTGTTTCTGCCTTTTAAGTTATTATATATATTCTTTTTCTTTTTCTTTTTTGCAGATGGCGCGGTGGAGAAGCTAGGCGCGCCTGGGATCGCGACTTTTCCTGCTGCGTGTGGAGTGAGCCTTAACCTTTGTCTTTTGTTTTCCTTTTTCTTTTTTACCTTCCAAATAAAGGGATAAATGTTGAATCCTAGGGCAAAGAGGATAGAGAAACTTTCACCGGGGATAGGTAGTTCGGTTATTAGTGCAGAATGTGATATAAAAACTTGGCTGAGGAATTTGTTTGCGAGGAAATGTCCGGAGTTACGCATGCGACCTCTTGTTTGTTTCGGATATGACGTTTGTTCTGTTTAGGGACTATCGATTTGCTTATTGACAGCACGCGCCTTTCTTGTTCTTTGTGAAATGATTTGGCTTGCGTTTTGGGAATGTTGCTGTCAGGCTTTGATTGAAGATGTTTGCGACGAGACAGAAATTGCAGAGCTGAAATTGAAGGTAGCCCCTTGGCACTTTTATGACAGTCTCTACATTTTCTGTTTTAAGTTTAGTTCTGTATGCGAATCTAGCTTCTCGGAAGTTTGAAGGTGAATGTTATATCCTTCGTAATCATTGTTAATAGAGATTCATCTTGACTGTGGTAAACCTGGTTTTGTTCCCCAAAGAGAAATAACGGAAGTGCTCTGTGTCCGAAATCAAATGTTAAACGAAATAAAAATTGAAGAATCTTCTTGGTGCTTCTCATTTATTTAGAGGAAATTAGTTTGCCTGGCATTCTCTTTTTGGTGCTTGTGAGTTTATCTGTATTAGTTTGCCTCCCATTCTCTGACTAGCTCTCTCCCACTCCATTCTAGATTGGGGGATTTCAAATGCATCTAAAGAGGAACATCGAAGCACCCGCTCCCTCACCTAGCATCGCACCACCTCCTGTTCCTGCCAAACCTGTAGAAGTTTCTGCTCCCGTTGCTGCGTCATCTCCAGCACCATCGCCAAAATCATCTGAGGAAGCTAGTCCCTTTATAAATGAGTCTTTTGGAAGGCCAGCGAGTTTAGATGACTTGGAGGCTTCTGGAGTTACTGGATATGCTCTTGTAGCTTCTCCCATGGTACGTATTATTTGATGGGTCAGTAGCTGATCTCTTTTCCTATTATCTGCTGGTGCTGTATTAGTCACGATCACAACTTAATTGCTAGGTTGGGACGTTCTTAAGCAGCAAAGAAGAGAAAGGAGTCAAGAATCCTCCTCTCATCAGAGAGGTACTCCTGATTACTTTCTTTTTTCTCTTCCTGATAGCCATCTTTGAAGTGGTTCAGTATGATGCCTTAGTCCTTTTGGATTTGATGGTCATCCTTGAGAGCAAGGTCTTCTGGGATTTTGTTTATATTGGTTTTGCATTGTGGGTCCCTCATTCACTTTAGTTGTTTAATACTGCTGCTTCTCTCCTCTGCCAGCCTCTTTCCCTCTATCAATTTCCTGAAAATTATGTTGCCATCTGTTGTGCCCTTTATTTTCCATCTCTAGCGCTCTCTATTTTTTCATTCCTTCTGCCCTCGGCAACTTCAATTTTTTCAATCACAGTCCATTCTTTATCAGCTGTAGAAAATGTAGAATTTCTGTTGTCAAATGTTCGTTTTCCAATATCTTTAGAATACGGAAGGAGCTGTGATTGGTAATTTAAAGTGCGAAATGTATTTTGAGAAATATTCTGCCAAGATCTCTCCAAATCTATCATGAAAACAACAAAGTGATATTCATGTTATTCTGGTAGTTTGACCATCCTAGTACTTCCAATGGATGTTAGTGGATTTTGTACATTCTGGGGTGACATGGTCAAGCGTAGTGAACATTGACTGTGTGGTGATTCGAATCTGAAAATGGTGTATGCAATGCTTGATCAAACTATGACTATTTCGTGCATCCACTCGGTTACCGAAAAGTTTCGTATCTGCAGGGTTCTAAAGTTCGGAAGGGACAAATAATTGGATTCATTGATCAATTCGGGAAAGAACATCGTCTTAGGGTGAGACTTTTAATCACTACCCTTCAGCTTTGGCATTCTTATAATAAATATATCTCACGTTGTCCTTCATAATGGTTGGACAGTCGGATGCAGCTGGCAAAGTCATAAAGATCTTCTTTGAAGATGGAGGTATTTCTTGACTGTTCCATCTGTAGTTTCTAAATTTTGGAGGATGTATGTTGAGAGCATTTCCTTGTTGAACCATGGGCATCACTCGTTCTGAATGAAGGTCAAATGTCACTGTTTTGAAATTATAAGCCAAAACTCTCCAATAAGCTTGAAAGTTAAATCTGTTTTAGTTTACTTGTGGTTGTTAAACCTAATTGACAACATAGCTAGATACATCTTAAAAGTCAAATTTCAATTACGAATGAATTTGATGGGATAAATGCAATAAAATACGGGTCATAAATCGTTATTCAGCAGACAACGATGCCTTGGAGAGATGATGATCTCTGCTGCCACACGTCATTTTGTTTATGCTGTACCACACTGTTATTTACATAAATGATGTTTGCACAATTTGTGTTTGTGAAATCCACAACCTTTTAGCTATAATAAATTCTTTAAACACTGGTTAGATTTTGGATGTACTAAGGTAGGCAGCAGGAATTTCATGAGCCTCGTTATTCTGTTTGTGCCTTCTTCTCCATCTTTTCAATTGTCCAAAGTGTGGTCTCTTTTTTTCTTGGGAGGGTTCTTTCTCTCTGTCTAATGTTCATTTTTAACTTTTCATAGTCATAACCTAACTGCTATGCAAAATTCTTAATCTTCAGAGCCCGTCGGCTACGGGGAACCACTTATCGCTGTCATGCCATAATTCAGCGGACATCACAAGCAAGTTGCTTTCATACTGAAATTGAGATTAATCGTGTCCGGCAGAGCTCTACAGTTTTCCAGCTCCTTCTCCATTTTCGCCTTTCAATCTCGCGCCTCATCACCACACACTCCGCTAGCATTCGGGTTTGACTGGTTATGTTGTTGTTAGCTTTCTTTCCTTCATTTAGTTTATACTACAATAAAGAAGAATAATTGACCCTGCATGAATGTTGCATGATTCATTTTTCAATTCTGCATTAACACACCATAGCGCTTGTTCGTCAACCGTTGAGAGTTTTGTTGCTTCTGGAGTGAAATTACACATGAAATAATGCATGCGAGGTGCCGATTCTATGACAATTCTCAACAATTTACAATTCTACTTTTGTGCCTTTAGTGGTTTTAGTATTTTCCCTACTGTTCTGAGATAAAAACTGTACAATATATTTTAACGTATTCAGAGTCGAGCGGATTATCCATCCTATTTTAAGATGGTTCTTTCAATGATGTTTTTTTTTGTTAGAGAGGAAAGCCTAATATCTGTTTCCCTTTTTCTGTAACAAACGACAAGTCGACAGTTGTCTACATTTATCCTGGATTTGGTAGTTAGGACCCACTCATCGCCGTGTAACGGTCACTTACGTATTCTGTAGGTGTTGAAATTTTCCACCAAAAAAAAGGTGTTGAAATTTAACTTGCACGATTCTCCACTATCCGGACTTCTGTTCTGTTTTGTTAGTTGGAGAAGAAAGCTCGCTTCAATAGTGTTTGGTTGATTAGGTAAGAATTTTTTTTATCATTTATTAATGTTAGAGGTCCCCCCATGGAAAGTAAACATTTCTAGACTATTGCCTTGAGGTTTAGACTCTTATTTCAGGTATTCTACCATCATTCACTTGGATCAACTAGAAGTTATTGAAATTTGGTCGACGAATATTTGTTGTCTTTTAGGGTGATATCTATATCAAATTTGAATTAGTTGACCAACATGAATCCGAACATTAAAAAAAGATTGCTTGGAAACTGATATGTTTTTGGGTGAATTTTTAGGTGTTTAGAGTCGAGTACTATTATATCTTATTTAAGGTGGGATTGTCACAATGGTGTCTAAGTTCCTCTGACTTGGAGACCGATCCTTGCGGTCTGAGGTGAAGACAGGACACAATCTAAACAACAAATGAGGAGCCAAATATAGAAAACCATCACTAGCAAGTCACGTTGCTAAGCAATAGTGAGACTAACAATTTCTCTGAATTCCAGCCTCCTAGTTTCAGTATAAAAGGTCCTATGCTTATTAGGCCAATATGTCAACCAAATCCACCCTCTGATCTCCCACTCCAAGCTCTTTCTAATGGCAGCTTTATCCACCTTCCAAGTGACGCTATTCCCATACTCATCATCCGCAAAAATCACCCCTCCTTGCCTTGTAAAAGGCCTGTAAGCACTCGAGTACCTGCCAGTGGCATAGCCAGAAAATTTAGTTACCGAGAGAAATAATAATTTTCTCAAAAAAGAGAGGAATAAAATAGAAAAATAAATTTTTTTTTTACAAAGGGTAATTAGAACCGCTATACATACAACAATTGTTAAATCATCATTAAATGTTCCCTCTCGACTACTCAAATTGTGGACTAACTCCAAATAGAGTACCCGTTTGTGGGTTAGTTGGTGGGCGGGTCTCAGTGCCAGGTAACTTTTGAAAAATTTCTAATAAAATTAGTTAATTATTAAAAATTTAACTAATATAATTAAATATAAAAATTAGGGATAATTATCCTCAGGTCCCGGGTGTATGATCACCCTACCCCTCGAATCCTTAGGTTTCAAAAAATAATTTTACGGTCCCTAGTGTTCGATTTTATTGTACTCTCGGGTCCCTATCGCTGGAATATACTATTTTCTTGCCGAAATATGTCATTTTCTCTGGCGAACCCCTACTTGAAAAGACAAAATACCCATTTCACTTATAAAATAAAAAAAATTTCTTCTTTCCTCATCTTCTTCCTTCCACTTCATCTTCTTCCTCTAACCTAAAAATTAACAAGTATTTAACAAGAAAAAATTGGAGATGGGGTCATATGTCTTGAAAGATCAAAGGAGGTACTACCTGCCCTTGAACCACGACTTGGGGTTGATCAAAGAGATCTTGGAAGGTTTTGAGGACACAACCTCTCTTCCATCCACACTATCATGGAGAAACCAGTTCAACATGGAGCTGTATCCGCGGACGGATTCCTCAAACTTCCAAGGCTTCAAGCTCATCGACATCGACTCTCCGGCCGATATCTGGATACCCACGAAAGGGCTGACCGGCTCGAACGAGGTTTCGATGCCTTTCTCCATCCCGATCTCCCTCGTCGGGTTATCCGATGATTTCCCAACGGAGATGCTTATCATATTGGCTTGCTGGATCGGAGTCAGGTGGAGGGATATTCTTGAAGGGAAGTGCTTCTCCTCGGACCCAACTCCTCGTTCCTTCACGAGAGCTTCATTTAGAAGTCGGATAATGTCACACCTACACAAAAATGAATGCAATGAGAAATGTAATTAGTCGAAATCAATCGGATATGTCGAACTATAAAGAACATCAGGACTGTAATATTTAACAATTTTGTATTCTCGTTTAACTGAATCACGGAGTTGAAGCTAAAGAATAGTTGCATGTCAAAACACGAGATATTTAAATTGAATTTGACCGAAATCTGATTTTTTTTCATGGGATACCTGACATTGTCTATATTGACAACCACATCAACCCACTTCTCCTGGACAGTGACACTGTAATTAAACTGGATGACACCTTCAAGTTGGTGGTACTTCAGAGAGAAATCAAGCTTCTCGTCAGCTGAACCACTGCCCGAACTCTCCATGTCCATGGCGATCACAGGACAGTAGAGTTGAACTTTCCAGAGCCCGAAAGTCGAAAACGAGTAAGAGAACAAAGACGATGGCGTCCTCATCGGAATAGTGCTGGTGGCTCGGAGCTCAACAATCCAGTTGGTGATTGCAAGGTTCATGGACCTCATCCATTGCCCTTCAATATTAGACCCCAAACTCTTCATCAGAGATTTCGCTGCACCTCTTAGCCGGGAATCAGTCAGATGGTTCTTTAGAGCAGCCAGGCATCCCGGCCGGATACCAGCCGGGGCCTCGTAGATGCATACGAGGAAGGCCAGTGAGAGGAACGAGAGGTTGAAAATGTCCCTGAAGTCGGCAACGTTGCTCTCCGACATTAAGGGAACTCTGAGATTGTGGCTGCTCTTGTTCGACGCGTAGTTCAGGACATCCCCGATGAAGTTCATCAGCAAGCACGACGTCGTTGTCTCATTTCCTACAGGGCCTAAAGGGTCGGAGTTGGTTTTGATTGGTTTCGAGGTCCAAAGGGCAACACCAACGTTGAAACCTGCTACAATTGAAAATGATATCTTTGAGGACTTGATGTTCTTGGACACACTAAGGTTCATGGATGGCTGTGAAGAGCTAGGAGAAAGGATGCAAATGGTTAAGGGATTTGATCTCCATTGATTGGTTGGTGGAAGGTTTTGGACCCAAGAGAGGATATCAGGGTAGCAACAGTTAGCCATGTGAACTCTCTTTGGCCAGTTTCTTGTTGGGAGTTGAGTGTGGAGTTGGGAAGAATGCCTCAATATTTAAAGGCTTCTAAAGGCCCGTGAATACTCGTGTTGGTCTGTTGGAAAGACTCGTGTTGGTATGTAAAAAATCCCTCTATATTTAAGGGATTCTAAAAGTAAGAGAAGAAGAAATGATTCCAGAGAAGAAATGTCAAAGACTATTAGCAGGAACTGCCTAATTTTTAACTTTTTCTGTTGAGGAAGTAATCGAGTAGGATGGATGGTCGTACAAGGAAACAAAGCGCATATTTTTTGGTGGGGTAAGCATTTCAGACCCGACTCAAAGTGTGAAAGCGGAATAATCATCCCTTAAATAAGGTTCTTAGTCTGAATGCTAAAGTTCATAAGAAATTAAAGTAACATTTTGAAAATTATTCGAACATTGTTCAAATGTTAGACGTATAAATAGTACATTCTTGTACATTAAGAGAAAATTTGATTGGATAGTCGATAGAAATTTGTGTAATCTTAACAATACGACTCATTATTATGTTTTAAAATTTTAAGTTTTTTATATTTATAGAAAATTATAAGTTGTCTCTAAATGGTTATTTTGAGACTTGATATAAATTAAATATTAGTAAAACCAACGGTGTTACTACTTTTATCTAGAAGGGGAGCTGCACCCACTATCTTTTTCCTTTTTCTTGATTCCTAATTACCAAATGATTTTTCAAAATTTATAATATTATATTTTTTTCTGACATTTATCTGTTTCCTCTGCTAGCTATATTTTTTAGGAAAAAGTATATTTTAATATCATGAGGTATCATCAACAAATAGAATTGCTAGTTGGTAGAAGGTGAATGGTTTTAATTTGGATTTGAGGTGGGAGGAAGAAGATAAAAATGGGAGGTAGAAGGTAAAGGGTTTTTTACAAATTTGCAAAACATTTGAGAATGTTTTGGTAATATCCCATATCATCAGAAACTCAAAATACACAATTGTCACGTCAGCTCTTAAACCTCGTCGTTTGGGAAAATTCAAATTACGTGGACTACCAAATGTTCGGGTAGTTGCCTGGATTGCTCAGGATTGACAACTGATAAACATGCACAAAACACAGGGACTGAATTCAAAATTTTACCTAAATGTGAAATTCGTGATAACACAGAAGTGTACTTTTCTTTTTTATTACGCCACTGCATAAAACTACTCGAGAATATATTTCACAATAAAATTATTTCCTTGCGCCTTTGTCTAAAAAAAATGTTCCTTGCGCGTGATTTTCCTTTTCCATTTCGCTAAACCTATTTTTCCCCAATTTATTATACATAATTAAAACTGGATTAAGATTGTTAAATTGACAATGTCGTAGAGTGCAAATTATTGCAAATTGCCAGCTTTGGGAATTCTTTGGAAGTTAAAAATCTGGGAGATCTAATATCATTGTTTAAAAAAAGAAGAACCGGTCTGAGTGCACCTAGAACTCATAACGGTCGGATCAAGTCAAAATTTGGAGGCTAAACAGCTAGTCAACATAGTTGAACTTACAGATTGACCTAATTTGACTGCACAATCTAGATCTAACTTAAGAATATTTTTTGTATTTTTTTTATAGAGTGTTAATTGATTAAAAAATAATTAAATTAAGATTTTAATATTTGTAAATGATAGATTTTCCAGTAAAATTAAGATATCTAAATATGATTACTTTTTAAGAAACATCCATCCCGACCGACAATCGAACCAAAAGCACTGGACTATCACTCTCCTAGTCATTTTAAAAATATTGTCTAATATATGCGATGAGAAAGGATCAGAAATGCAGGAATCTGTCCAACCCCAATTCATAGTCCAAAACGATCTACCTTTATCTCGACATTTATACTTTTTTACTACAATATTTCAATTAAAAGTTGGTTCCACCGAATAAAAATGTTTCTTTTTCGTGGAATCTCAGTTCGGTTTTGATTCCCAATCAACCTCGACACAATTTATCAACAACTTGGCCTACACTAGTTCTGTATGGCTATACTCGAATAATACGGAGCCATAATAGAAGGCGAAGAACCTTCCCAACTCTTTAATTGATTGTGATTAGGCAAAAAATAATTGTCGTTGGAGGCCTAATTGAGCAGCATCCCTCTCGGCCTATCCTTAGTAAATAGCATAGGCGTGAGGTCCAATTTTTTTAAGTCTGATATTTAGAATTGGGTATTGTCTGTCTTTTAGGTGGTAACTTTCTTAATGGTCTTTTTTAAGTTTTCAATCCAAGATTTTTTTAAATGATGAATTTTTTTATATGGAGTAATTTTTTTTTTAAGTTAAAAATTAGTACTTTCATTAGTCATTAGAGTCATTCAAAAAGAGCATTAGTAGTTGGGGGGAATACAATGGACAACCTACCTAAAATTAGATCCTAGTCCAGTACCCTTAGCAAACCAATCCGCGGCACAATTAGCACAACTCGGAATATATACAAGATGACAAAGCGGAAGCTTCAAAAGCTTGGTTTGGACCTCCATAGCAAGCAACTCACAATTGCAATCTATGTTAGCAGAGGAGTTGTTGATGAAATCCACCAAGAGCATAGAGTGGGACTCAATGATAGTTCTCGTATAGGCCAGCTGGTGCATGGCATAATCGGCAGCTTTATCAATGGCCAAAAGCTCAGCCTCCATGGCCAAAGAGGCAAGAATGGTGGAGGTTTTTGCATCCACCAGTTTGCCAAAATGGTCTCTATATGTCAACGCAATCCCAGCGGGAAGAGATCGGGAACACCAGGATGCATCGACATTAATCTTGATTGAGTCAGCCTCGGGGGACGCCAGCATTCTGATGCATTATTAAGAGACTGTAGGCAGGGTCCTCTCATACTAGAGAACTCCATGATCTTCGTGTTTGCACGCCTCCACGTTGAATCAGGATCTGACCTTTTCGCTTCAAAATAACTAGCATTCCTAGCCAACCAAATTTCCCAGCAAAGGAAACCAATGTGCTGAATCAACACAGCTTGATCAAAACAACCAGTATCTAAAGCTCTCAATTGCCATCTCAGAAGTTATGTACTCCAAGGCAGACCTGAGCCTTGTGAACTTGGCATGCGGACACAACAAGATATCGTGTACCACGTCCTCATTTTCTGAATTTAGATCTTATAGACCTTTAGTCTACTATATCCATTTTGACTCTTAATCGGGAAGCTAACAATTACTTATGATATGATTTTTGAAATATCCTGAATATGTTAAGAAAGACTTGAGTGATTTAGTTGTACTATCCATATCAATAAGGTGTACCTCTTTTTCTGGCAAACATCATGAGAGAACTCCAAGGTTCACCAAGATTGGGTTGGAATAATTTTGGGATGCATGACCTCTAAGAACTTTCCTAAGGTGCATGTGAGTGAGGATAAAATACGTCGAAGAATATTATGTTGGTCTATTAAGACAATCGATCAAATCACGGGGCACTACAAAGTGGTATCACAGTAGGACCTCTACTAGTACAATGTAGTTGGGAGACTAACCAAGTTGAAGCTGGTGCGCCTGTGACATCCGAGGCCTAGAGGGCAATGAATTATTGTAGATGTGAGAGTGTACGGACAATGAGCGGCTCCTTGTGAACATTCTAGGTGAATGGAGACATGGACAAACCGATCGCAAACCTAAAAATGATGAATTATGAGATTGCATGGATAAGGCGGGACGTGGACGTCATATATTTAAGGAGCGAGAAATTTAATACCCCAGATATGTTAAGAAAAACTAGATATCTTAAGCAAGGCTTAAGTGATTTATTTGTACTGTCCATATCAATAAGGTGCACTTCCTTTTTCAGAAATTTTCATGGGAGAATTTCAAGGTTAAGTGAGTTTGTCCTAGAGTAATTTCAGGATGGGTGACCTATTAGAAATTTTTCTAGGATGCATGTGAGTGAGGACAAAACACTCTAGAAAATATTTTTTTTGAAGGTAAATTTTTACACCATGATATACTTGCCAGGTTTTGAACCCTGGACCTCCATGAACTTGTCAACACCTTGTGTCGTTAGACTATAAGCTATTTGACATGCTGGAAAAGACTGATGTTAGTCTATGGAGATAGTGGGTCAGATCACAAAATGTTATAGTCATGGATTTAATTAAGCATTAAATAGTATACTGAGTTTTCTAAGGCATCTCTCCGACACTATAACACCCCGTGATCTATCGACTGTCTCTACAAACCAACACGAGTCCTTCTCTAGCGTATTTTTTTTCTCACTTACACGCATCCCAAAAACTTCTCAGGAGGTCACCCATATTGAAATTGCCCCAGGTTAAGCACGTTTAACATTGGAATTCTCTCAAAATGTGTACCAGAAAAGAAGGTACACCTTATTGGTATGGATAGTCCAAATCAAATCACTTGAGTCTTTCAGCCAGAACATATCATTTACGGGGTATGACATTCGCCCCTCTGTAAATACGCGACGTCCTCGTCGTGTCAGATTCATATTATACTAGCTGAGGTCTTGTTCTGATACCAACTGTAACGCCCCGTAATTTTACCGAATGTCTCCACAGACCAACATGAGTCTTTTCCAGCTTGTTTTATCCTCACTCACACGTACCCTGAGAAATATTTCAGGAGGTCACCCATTCAGAAATTTCCCTAGGTCAAGCACATTTAATATTGGAGTTCTTTTAAGATGCCTGCTCGGAAAAAAGGCGCACCTTATTTATATGGATAGTCAAATCAAATCATTTAACTCTTTCAGAACATATTATTAAAAATATGATACCCCATAACTGATATGTTCAATCTGAAAGGCTTAAGTAATTTGATTTGTACTATCCATACCAACAAGGTGCACCTTTATTTTTGGCACACATCTTGACAGAACTTCATGGTTAAACGCACTTGACCTGGGATAATTTTAGGATGAGTGGCCTCCTGAGAAGTTTCTAAGATGCGTGTGAATGAGGATAAAATACGCTAGAAAAAACTTGTATTGGTCTATGGAGATAGTCGATCAGATCATGGAGTATTACAAAGAGATATCAGAGCAAGATCTCGCCTAGCACGATGTGGTTCATGGATCGAACACATCTGAATACGAGAAATTCTGAAATTTTCTGAATCTGGCAACGAGGACGTCACGTATTTAAGGAGGGATAAATGTGATACTAATGATATGTTCTGAAAATTTTAAGTAATTTCATTTGACTATCCATATCAATAAGGTACACCTTCTTTTCTGGCACACATTTGAAAGAACTCCAAGATTAAATGTGTTTAACGTAGGGCAATTTTAGGATGGATGACCTCCTGAGAAGTATCTCAGGGTGCGTGTGAGTGAGGGCAAAACACAGTGAAAAAAATGTGTTGATTTGTGGAGACAGTCAGTCAAATAACAGGGAGTTACAGACGCTCTCGCACATTAGGGTGATAAAACTAAGATAGAGAAGATCCAAGGTTGCTAACTAATATTCTCGCTCATCAAATATACCAAAAATCTAAACTAAACCAAGTTATGAAGCTCAGATGTGTTGGATTATTTCTCGATATCAAGATCTCTCATTAATACCTAGGAATATGACAAATAATTTTTTCATTGATTCTAATACCTCTTAGTCCTTTGTCTTAACTAAGATCATAATGTGAGTGACCAGTTTAGAATTAAGTATTAAGAACATCAATTGATAACTAATACAAAACATATTCGATCCAAAACCAAATATAAAATAGTCGATCAATAGTTAGGGCATTGCACTTAATAAAGGATGACTCCCTGCTCTTGACAATGAAACCAATAGCAATAATGAAAAGCACGATATAGAAGCGTATGAAAAACAAAGAGACAGTTATTACTAATGCAATGTCTAATATGTTTCAATCTAAGGTCTAAGGGGCTTTATATAGCAAACTATCAAGAGAACAGATAAAAAACATAGAAGAGAAAAAATCTAAAGAGGAACCTAAAGGCCAAAACAAGAAGCCAAAATATGGAAAGAAAATGTCATGGGAAATACTAGTAACAAAATAAGAGGACAAAAGAAGGGAAGAAATATAAAGAGATATCATATGTGCCAAAAAAAAGGCTAAAAGAATAATAAAAATCAAAACATGAGGCCGAAACAAGCAAAAAATCATTATTTTTGTCTTCCAGATGACCTGAAGCACGCCAAGGGGGCTGGCTCATGTACGGATCTCAACTATTGTCCCCCTTGTCTGTTTAACTGGCGGGCGCTAGTCACCTGCCTGACGTGCTTTAATATTTTTAATTTTGTACCATTTCTCTCTCGGAATCTGACTTCAATTATTAGAGAATAAAATATAGATCTTTTTTCAAGTTTTTCAAAGACACCACTTAACCTATGATACTTATAAATTCTAATCAATTCTAACGACTAACTATATATAAAGAAAATAATTTTTAAGCGAATTTTTAAGTAAATAAAGTCAAGACTTTTTTTTCCTCAGGGATGCAGTGCTGCAGGATAGAGAAATTTTTTTTTGAGTCTGTTTTAATGTTATTTTGTATTCCACAATGACTTTTTTGTGGGATTCTTTTTTTTTCTCACGAGAACTAATTGAAATCCATTTTCAAATCGATTGAATTGATATCTATGCCTAGATCCCGAATAACTGGAATTATGGGCAATACCTGGTATATAAGTAGTGATTTCAAATCCAGAAGTTAATCGTACTTTGGCAACTTTACGTAAGGCAGAGTTTGGTTTTTTGGGGTGGATAGTGGAAAATTTGACAATTATAATTCGAAGCTCGAGCAGAAAGTTATGACTCTTGCAATATAATGCATCTCAGCTCTTGCCTCCTAATGAAGAAGGCTCCTAGTGACGACCAATGTCTCATTTCATCCTCGAACCATGGTATACAAACTTTGGTAATTTAGTCCCTTCTAATCATCCTTTCAAATGCCATCAATAAGCTCCACATCTTACTCAATCGCACAAAATATAGTAAAAGTTCACTCCAACACAAAAGAACACATAAAACTACGAAATTCAACGGAATAAAAAAAACATCAAGACAGACAAATACGAACGAAAACACATAATTTAATGAACGTTTTACACACTCATCATTTGCCACATTTTAAAAGTCTTTTTAAAGTTGAATCTAAGTTAGTTGACTCATGATTATTCAAATTTCAGGTGGTAAAAAAAAGTCATACAAATTTATATTTGCAAATGATTGAGGCAAAGTAATTGGTTACTTTCGCAGAGTGCTAGATTTGATTAATTCGGAGGCAATTTCAATAACCAATTGATATTGCACGAATAACGCTATTTCCTGCGATGGGCTACATTGATGGCCATCTTGCACGACTTTCCTGTTTGCTACAACAAACCAATCCATCCGAATCCGATCCACAAATTTAATTGAATAATCTTTCGTACTGAAATGGAATTGCCAATTGATTAACAATAAGTAATCGGATAAAAAAATATATTTGTTCTAGATTAATCAAAATATCTCGAGTTCTAGTTATTAAGAACTTTAGAGATTAAATACATTTTAAGAGAGCATTATTACTATTCAAAGGTTATACCTGAGTCTAAAATAATTAAGAGTTTAGATATGATGCGGGATAAAAGAAACTCCCAATTGATTATAATTATATTAGTACGCTACTCTTTTGGTTGATATATTTAGACATTTATTAGTCCGAATAATCTAGATTCGTATGAGACGAGACTTTTGAACATTGGTAAAACTCTTCCTAACACTCCTGCATTTTAAAGGGCTAGAACTCGAAGCTCTCCAAGAACTCTGCCACAATAAGTGCACTATGTAAGTGTGAATAAATGTAACAGTCTACTTTCACCATTATTTTAAAATTCGACGTCTGACCGAATGTCTGATCGATCGAACCATGACTCGAGACCAATACTAGATCAATTTTATACAAAAACTTGAAGATTAGTTGGATTGTTCGGTTCATCCTGTTGGACCATTCGGACGAGACCAATTTTGCCAAATTTTTTTGGGAAAAGTCCTATTTAGTACCCTGTAGTTTCAGACTTTCAGAATTAAAGCCGTGTGGTTTCAAATTGGGACTTTAGTACCCTGTGGTTTACACAATTTTTCCCAGGCAGGTCCATTGTTTATGCCCGGCCAACTATGGTCAAAACGGTGTCGTTTTAGTATCCACGTGGCTGACACGTGTCAAAACATGGCTTATTTCGACGATTACGTGTCGTCTGGTTAATTATATTTTTGATCCCAAAATTTTTCATATTTTTTCAAAACCCCTTATTCGAATACTATAAAAGCCCTATTTTATAGTATTCGAATAAGGGGTTTTGAAAAAATATGAAAAACTTTGGGATCAAAAATATAATTTACCAAACGACACGTAATCGTCGAAATAAGCCATATTTTGACACGTGTCAGCCACGTGGATACTAAAATGATACCGTTTCGACTATAGTTGGCCGGGCAGAAACAATGGACCTGCCCGGAAAAAATTGTGTAAACCACAGGGTACTAAAGTCCCAATTTGAAACCACACGGCCTTAATTCTGAAAGTCTCAAACCACAGGGTACTAAATAGGACTTTTCCCAATTTATTTTTCATGATTGAAAGTGATTATATTATAAATTTCATACTTGTAAATAATAAACTTTGTAATAAAATTAGAGGATATCTAGAACTATTTAATATTTGAATACTGAATATTGAATATAATTATTTATAAAATATTTTAAAAAAACTTTGGGATTCACCAACGGTCCCGTCGATCTGACTTTTAAATGGAGAAAATCTAGGTCGCCTCCTCATCCATTTTTAAAAATATTTTTTCTGAGAGGTTAAAGCATTATACTTTCATTTAAGTCGGAAAATCAGTAAAGAGAAAGATAATAGTTCAGGTGGGTGGCATACAACCATGTTTTGAAGCACGGAAAGCAACCTACAAAAATTACAAACCCAATTAGCCACCCTATTACATGATTTAGGGACATGACCTAGAGTACAAAAAAAAAGTGCTTGCAAATTATGGCGGATATCTGCAACTAATAGGTGGAGCTGCCATTCTACTTGAGGCCGTGGATCTTGAATGTAGATGAAAGCCACTCGACGGTCGTTTTCTATGCAGGTTTTCAAGTTCCCAAACTTGAGGGAATAGCCGAATTGCTTTGAGTTCTATCTCGAGTGGAGAATCTGCACAAATCAATGATGCTTCACCTTCTGCAAAAAACCCCTCATAGTTTCTTGCAACTATGACGATTCCAGAGTCAGAGGAAGCTTCTGACTAGGACGCGTCACAACTGAACTTCAACTCCTCTACTATTGTAATCTTTCCCGAAATTTGCAGCACCTTACATTTTCTATATATAATGAGTTTTTTTTATAGAAAGACTATATATAATGAGTTTGGTTTTAATGAATAGGTCAGTTGGGTATAAAAATCCCTAGTCGATCATGTCATGTCCTGCAAAAAATCATTTGTAGCAGTACATAATCAGCATGTTTTAAACCATTAACCGCTACAATTCAACGTGGTATACGTGGAGGTGAATAAACTGGCAATGTTTCCGTTTTCTTCAAAATTCCCAATTTCATAAGTTCGTTACTTTCATCCTTTATTGGCCCCATAAAAATTCCCGCCTCACTCTTCGCGCCCACTCCCACACTCTCTCTCTAAACCCTTCTCTTTCGGATCCCAATTTCCACCACTCCTCGATCCTCATTCTCCTCTCCTCCTCACCTCTCTCCTTAACCAATCTAAACCCAATTTTAATAATATTCTCCTTCTCCCAAAATTAGGAGTAGAACTCCGGATCCGTCCCCGAGATCGTTCTTAACGTTCTCACAATTTATTAACGAAAATTAAACGGAAGAAGAAAACAGGCTACTAGAAAGAAAGAGTGTAGATGGAGGACATCAAGTCGTCGGTGAAAATTGAGGAGGAAGATCGGGAGGCCTTGTCGGGACTATCGCCGGTCCCGGCCCCACCTCGAAAGGTCTACTCTTACAGCCAACAGCTCCGCGGGCCGTCGGGTTCTTCTTCTCCTTCCTCCTCGCAGAAACGGCTCAACCAACCCCGGAAGCATTCCATGGACGACATCCCATTCTCCACCGTCTCAGGTGGCCTCGCGGCTTTCCTCCCGCAATTCTCCGATGACGACGAAGACGAGGACTTCTTCTCGCACCCTCCCGAGGACGAGTTCCTCCCGGAGGAGATCTCGAGAGAGTGCCAGCCGTTACCCGAGTTTATCGGTAGTGGCGGCAATGTCGCCCCCTTCAAGGCCCCCACGCGCGCTGCCGTGCACCCGGGCCGCCCGCCCTGCCTCGAGCTCCGCCCGCACCCACTAAGGGAAACCCAGGCGGGGAAGTTCCTGAGGAATATTGCTTGCACGGAGACGCAACTCTGGGCTGGCTTGGAGAATGGGATAAGGGTGTGGAGCATCGACAGATCCTACGAGGCTGGGCGCGGGTTGGGGTCTGGGAAGGTTAGGAGGGGCGACGAGGACGCCGCGCCCTTCCACGAGTCGGTTAACACTTCTCCAACCATGTGCTTGTTGGTCGACGAGGCGACAAAGATGGTATGGAGCGGGCATAAGGATGGGAAGATAAGGACTTGGAAGATGGATCAGCCATTGGATGATGATCCTAACATTCATGTTAAAGAAAGCCTGGCCTGGCAGGCTCATAAGGGCCCGGTTCTTTCCCTGATCGTTAGCTCCTGTGGTACTTGTACTTAACATTGCCCTAGTTAATTTTAGCATACGTGCGCTAATGTACCAAATCCTATCAAAATTTCGAAGTTAAAACACTGTCGAGCAAGATTACGACTAGGATAATTAAACAATTCACGGGTGCCGAGTCTTTACATGCCACATTCAAATTTTTCTAGGCTATACGAGTTTGATTTTCGGAAGATCTATGGTGTTTTCTTGGGATATTTCAGGTGATCTATGGTCAGGTGGTGAAGGCGGAATAATAAAAATTTGGCCATGGGAGACTATTGAGAAATCTCTAAATCTTTCGGCCGGAGAGAAAAGAATGGCTGCTTTGCTGGTGGAAAGGTCAGCAATTGACCTCAGAAGCCAAGTCACAGTGAATGGTCAATGCAATCTATCCTCATCAGATGTCAAGTGCTTAGTATCCGATCACGTCAAAGCAAAAGTTTGGTGTGCTCAGTCTCTGTCTTTCTCACTCTGGTAGGAATCCTCTTGACTCTCTTCATATCCTTCTAGTATGCATTAGTCATGTTGAGAATCGGGGATCGATTGTGTTGTGTTGTTGGACCCGATTTATAAACGAAAAAAATCGACCAACCATCGATTTAATGCCTTAATTTTGATGTTTTGGAATTGTCTCTGAAGTATTCTAAAAGTTAGCCATTCTGCAGGGATGCTCGAACAAAGGAGCTGATCAAAGTGTTTAACATAGATGGCCAGATAGAAAACCGCGCGGATATGCCATCCGCGCAGCAGCCAGATCAGCCAGCAGAGGATGACATGAAGGTCAAGTTCGTCGCCACTTCGAAGAAGGAGAAGTCCGGGGGCTTCTTGCAGCGCTCCCGCAATGCTATCATCGGAGCAGCAGATGCTGTTCGCCGAGTTGCAACCAGAGGAGCAGGCGCATTCGCCGAAGACAATAAGAGAACGGAGGCATTAGTCCTAACCGCAGACGGGATGATCTGGAGCGGGTGCTCGAATGGCCTACTCGTGCAATGGGACGGGCAAGGAAACCGCTTACAGGACTTCAACCATCATGCTAAATCTGTACAATGCTTTTGCACGAGAGGGGATCGGATCTATGTCGGGTATGCGAGTGGCATGATCCAAATGCTGGATCTGGAAGGCAATGTTTTAGCAACTTGGGTTGCACACAGCAACCCTGTTCTTAAGCTTGCTGTTGGTAAAGGCTATGTGTTTAGCCTGGCTTCTCACGGCGGGATTCGCGGATGGAGCATCACATCCCCGGGACCTGTCGACGCTGTAATAAGATCGAAACTGGCAGAGAAAGAAGGGTCATACTCCAAAAGAGACAGCCTCAGGATACTTGTTGGAACATGGAATGTTGGGCAAGGAAAACCGGTGCACGAGGCTCTCATGTCCTGGCTGGGGTCTGCTACTTCAGATGTTGGGATTGTAGTTGTTGGGTTGCAAGAAGTGGAGATGGGAGCTGGCTTTCTCGCAATGTCAGCTGCAAAAGAAACCGTAAGAATCTCCGTATCTGACCCAGCGTAGATTTTTTGGCACGAACAAATTCTACTTATAAAAAAAACTCGCGGGGTCGTATCGGATTCATGTATGTTCATTATTTTCTCATGTAGGTAGGACTTGAAGGAAGCGCAATTGGGCAATTGTGGCTTGATGCCATAGGAAAAGCCTTAGATGAAGGGACAACATTCGAACGTATGGGCTCGAGACAGCTGGCAGGCTTACTTATTTCACTTTGGTGAGTATGACTAATTTGTTTTTGGATTATAAATCTATCAATCAATTGTAATGTTAGCCAAATCACCAAGGTTGTTAGTGTCTAGAAGCTGATATTGCTTGATCTTTTAATTAGGGTAAGAAAGAGCCTTAGAACACATGTTGGAGATGTTGATGCTGGAGCAGTTCCATGTGGTTTTGGACGTGCAATTGGTAATAAGGTTGGTAAATTCATCTTCAATGTTGCCTAGCTCTTTTATTAATTCGAGAAAGTATTCGAGTGAGTTGATTTCATGGCACAGGGAGGTGTAGGGTTGAGGATCAGGGTCCTCGACAGAATAATCACCTTCGTGAACTGCCACTTGGCGGCGCACTTGGAAGCAGTCAATAAAAGAAACACCGATTTCGATCACATATATCGAAACATGGCATTCACGAGGTCGTCTAATCTAGCAGCTGCTGGTACGGTGCGGTTCCTGTTTTTGTGTTGCTCTCTTGCCTTCTCCACCTATTTATTTTGGATGCTTTATGTGTCTGGATCGCCATGGGTCCTATCTCTTGCAGCTAGTGTCTCAGCCAACGCTACCACCCTTAAAGGGGCAAATGTACGTCTCCGAGTTAACCCTTTTGTTTACTGACGGAGTTAAGCGGATGTCACTAACCGGGGTGCGGTTTTTTGTATTGGCAGCAAGCTGCAAATGCCAACTCCGAGGAGGCATCCAGGCCTGATTTGGCTGATGCAGATATGGTTGTGTTTCTTGGCGATTTTAATTACCGCCTTTTTGGTATATCTTATGATGAAGCGAGGGACTTCGTTTCACAAAGGTGCTTTGATTGGCTTAGAGAGAAGGATCAACTCCGGGCAGAAATGAAAGCCGGCAAGGTTTTCCAAGGGATGCGTGAGGCCCTCATTAGATTCCCTCCTACTTACAAGTTTGAGAAACACCAACCCGGTTTGGCAGGTACCATCACTCAGGATCCGTCTCTATTTACAGTTCGTGCTCGATTTTGAATTAGCCGCTATTTTCGTGAATATAATCTTGTAGGGTATGATTCCGGGGAGAAAAAGCGTATTCCCGCATGGTGTGATAGAGTAATATATCGTGACAACCGAGTTGCTCCAGTGCCAGATTGTAGCTTGGAATGCCCTATCGTCTCATCAATCATATTGTACGTTCCTCTGTTGTACCCCAAACAATGACGGACTAATTTGAATCCGAGTACGGTTATCCCTGAAAACGAGACTTAATTCTAGTTATCTGGTGCAGGTACGAGGCCTGCATGGACGTGACGGAGAGCGACCACAAACCCGTCCGTTGCAAATTCCACATCAAGATCTCCCACGTCGACAGATCGGTGAGACGAGCGGAGCTAGGCAAAATCGTGACATCGGAGAAAGTGAAGTCGTTGGTTCAAGAACTGTGTTACACTCCGGAGACTGTGGTGAGCACCAACAAAATTGTGTTGGAAAATCAGGAAGCGTCCACTTTGAGAATCACCAATAAATCTGTCAAAGGGAAGGCGGTATTCCGTGTCGTCTGCCAGGGCCAATTTACCATCAAGGACGATTCCGACAAGGATGATTTCCATCCTAGAGGTTGCTATGGCTTTCCCCGGTGGCTCGAGGTACTGCAAGACTCGAACTCATGACACATGGTTAAGAGCCTTGCGCTCTAAGCTAGATCCGCGAGAGTTTCTACTGCAGAATCCAATATATCTGTGTATAATTTTCTGTTACATTGTTTCTTAAAACAGGTGACACCGGCCGGTGGAGTCATCGAACCAGACAGTTTCGTCGAGATCTCACTATGCAACGAAGAGGTCCACACCCTTGAAGAGCTAGTAGATGGGATCCCACAGAATTGGTGGTCTGAGGACACGAGAGACAAGGAAGTGATCTTGCTTGTGATTGTCCAAGGAAGCTGCTCGATGGAGACAACGATCCATAGCGTCCATGTCCACCATAGCTTATCGGGTAAACCAGCAGCCAATGTACCTTCAAAGTCGTCAGGAAATGCCTCTCTTGGAAGAGCTTTGAGGGGTTGGGAAACCTTAGCTAACACGAAATAATTAACATTTAGTAGGAATAGACAGCTTGGACATGCCATGTGTGAGGCATCAATCTTTGATTGATTAGCAATTTTGTCTGCAAATTGTTCAAATGTAGATACTTGTGTTCTTGTAAAGAGATTTTCTAATTAAAGCCCAAGAGGAAAGCTATTGAATTAGTTTTTTTGTTTATATCACTATCTGAAAGGCGCATTAGGTCAACTAATCAGATTCAAGCCGGGTAACACTTTTGGAAAATGGAAAAATTCTTCCCACAAATATTTAACACTAGTGTGTTGCCAAGAACTCAAACTCGAAACATCTTAATTAAGATAAAACAACTCTCTATTGAACTTTGGTAGCGATTGAATTCGGTGAAATAATGAGACGTTTAGATGAAAATTGCGAGTTCTACGTTCACGACTATTCTTCAATTGCAATTAAATAGGCCATGGCCGTTCAATTGACGATAGTCGATGATTCAATTTGTGACTATTCTTCATCCACATGAGCAACAATTGGGCTCCTTACTTGATGCACTCCATCGTCCCAAGCCAAAGATCCAGAGACCAACTCTTGGTCTCCCATCTTTGCCTTTACTCTAACTGTAAAGGTTAGCTTCTGCAAAGTATAGTTAAAACTAAGCACTCGTGGCTCAATTTCAAAGACTAGATCAGGTGAAGCCTGGAAAAGGACCCTATAATTAGACATGGCTGGTCCAACATTCGTCAAGGTTCTATGGAATACTCTTGTAATCGATTTCCCTCGTCGGCCGGATATTGTGAAAGAGGGATAGTTTAGGTTCCAGACTTCTTGTTTAGTTGCTTCCGAGCAGCTGCTGTTGTCTCCTGTAACGAGCTGTAGTTGCTTGGAGCTGTAACCTTACCCGCACAAGAAGTTCACGTAATCGGCCTCTCCTGCGTCGTAGACCAGGCCGGGATTAATGGCCTTTGATGGATTTAGATGTCCTGCTCCGTATGCGAATTCCGCATCCTGGTTTGTTTCTGGATTCATGGGAAATGCTGCAGATGATGAAGGAAATTGATCAAATCAATAACAAGATCAAGCATAGCATAGATGACCATGTTGAGGCTACTCCCCGTGTCATGCCACCTTGACGAAGTTAAAGCACGTGCAGACTTTCCCATGAATACCAAGTTATCCTTCGAATTCGATAAAGCAATCACCTGTAGTCATTAAAGCTGATTTGATGGCAGAAGGAGACCAAGTAGGGTGGAATGACTTGATGTAAGCCGCTGCACCGGTTACATGAGGACATGCCATGGAGGTACCCGAGTCGACATTGTATTTTACGACTCTGTTATCGCCTTTCATCCCTGTTATGGTGTTACCTTGGGACCATGCAGCTAAAATGTCAACTCCTGGAGCTGCAATGTCAGGCTGCAGTTGCCAAGAGGCCAAATAAAGTCACATACAAAAAGAAACAATTGCAGGTTCAGAAGAATAGGTACAGGTTCATCTAGTTCACCTTGAGAATGTCTCTTGTTATCGGATTCGGCCCCCGTGAAGAGAATGATGCTACATATGGGGCTGATTCATCCTTTCTTTCGTCGCTTCTCAAAATTGTTGCAGTTGCCTTCCTATGGAAACATCACAGTTGTTGGTAGGTGCAACAGATTGAAAATTGCAGAAGATGTAATGAAAACCATACCTACTTCCGTTTATGTATTCGAAAACTCGGGTTCCAGCATCTGAATCCAGATAAGAAGCAGGCATTGGGATGCAATAGGAAGTATCTGTTTGGTAACCATCTTGCATTATGGTTCCAACCCCTCCAGCATCCAGAACGGATACCGTATCAGTTATCCAATCACAAAAAACTACTTTACCCTTCACCTTTTTCCTGTCCAACGAATTCTCGTAGCAGTATCTGCAGCATAGAAAATTCTGAGCTTCCGATCGCGACTAGGGACAATCGGATCAACTAATTTGGGTTCCAATTACCTTGACATTGATGCATTATATTTCCTTCCTTGACATTCGGAGCATCGCCCGCGTAGATTACAGGGTACATATCCTCCTCCAGATTGAATGTATTAACAGAATATCCCTGTATAAAAATCGGAAAAAGTTAAAGTCTCCGGAGCTGCTGCATTGATAAGGAATGCGAGGAAGGAACAAGGAAAGCTTCTTGATCACCTCATAAGATGCTCCATTACCCAATAACACCTTGGAGAAGAACTTCCTATCTATGGTACTAGCAGCCACCGAGAGCATCCAAGGCGAGACATTGGTAATTGTTGCGGGGTTGGGCCCTGAATTACCGCCTGATGTTGACGTGAGTATACCGTTTCTCATGGCGTGGAAAGCTCCAATGGCGATCGAGTCGCGGAAATAGTCCAAAGCGTAATTTCCTCCAACCGAAAGAGAAATGATATCGACTCCATCCGCTATAGCATCGTCGAATGCTGCGAGAATGTCCGCGTCGTAGCAGCCATCGAACCAGCAGATTTTGTATACCGCGATACGAGCTGACGGAGCTGCTCCTCTTGCTGTACCAGAAGCAAGACCGAACAGGTTCGCGCCAATGACCAGATTCCCTGCTGCTGTAGATGCAGTATGGCTTCCATGGCCTTTTGTGTCTCTCGGCGAAAGAACGGTACCAGGTTCAACCGTCTTGTTGCTTCTGTAGTACTTGGCTCCAATAATTTTGCTGCAGAAATGTGAAGTACATAGCAAATGGATGATAAGGACCAAGATCAATTAATTTCCAACATTTACACTCTCATTTCAGATAAGGTAGTAGACTATGAGTACATAGACTTTAAAAGCTTTTGATCGAATTAAGATTTTGAGTTAAATATATAGACTTTAAAAGCTTGTACAATCCTCACAACATACAAATTCAACACTAAAGTTTGTTCAATTCTCAGAGTATCCATATTCAACACAGAACCTTAAGACAATAATTTGACGGAGATCTTCGTTTCAAACTATGGCAAGATATAATTCTCGGTATAAAAAAAATACGCGCCCTCAAACAAAATTCTTCCTTCTTAAAAAAAAATTTATCAAGCTAAAATTTGCACGAATCTGACACTGCCTCTCGTGCTTTCAAAAAGAGACCGTCAACAAAGTAAGACACTGAACTCACTTTTTTTTTTGTTGGAAACACCCAGCTCACATAGCATTGCCCAAAAATATGTTTAAAAATTAACATCAAAATACAAAATATTAAAATTGTATATATATATTTCGGGATTTACTTGTTGCAAGAGAAATGGGAGGATGCTACGCAATTGCCCTTCCATTTCTTGGGAGGTGAACCAAATCCTTCATCGCTGAAGCTGTGGGACTCTGGCCAAATTCCAGTGTCAAGAACTCCAACAATTACGTCGGCCTCGATGCTCGTCCTCGTTGCATTCCGCGACAAGCCCATGAAGTCCCAGGACCTTGTCGTGTGAAGTTGTAGCCTTTCACTAGGAAACACAGACACAACACCTTCCATGTCTGAAAAAAAAATTAGTTGCAACTTACAAGAGTAATCAAATTTAACTTAAGTTGGGTTTGAATTGGGTCCGGATTGGCCCATTCCGAACCGTTTGGAGTGAAGGACAAGCTGGGACTTTTTTGCGAAAAAAAAGTTAAAACACAGGGACAAAAATAAAAAAAGCCAGCGTGCGGGGCATGGGATCACCGACATACCATTATCGATAATTGGGCATGCCATTGTCGTAGTACGCAGACCATTATCAATAATTAGATATGCCAGTGTCATAACTATGGCATGCCATTAACAATCCTTCAGTCCAAACGGTTTAGAATAACCCCTTCACTCCGGACTCAATTCAGTGTGCTTAAATTGTCATAACTTACGCGAAGTTGAGTCTTAAAATAGATTAATCATATGTCAAAATACGAATAGTTTTATTAACATACCAAGTGTCAACGGCTATACCTATAGATAATTTAATAAAATTTAGGGAAAAGTCTACTTAAGTACCCTGTGGTATCGCAAAAAAATCAAGTCAGTACCCTGTGGTTTAAAACATATCAATTGAGTCAAACTTATTCTAATTAAAATCAATTAGAGGCCCGGGCAGTTGCCCGGACCCTACCCGTCTTGCCCGGACCCTGCCCGGCCATGTGGACCAGCCACATCAGATTTCTCTGATGACGTGGCCGTCTCTCCTCCCTCATTTCTTCTTCTTCTTCTTCTTCTTCTTCTTCTTCTTCTTCTTCTTCTTCTTCTTCTTCTTCTTCTTCTTCTTCTTCTTGTATTCCATTTCCAAGAAAAAAGTAAAATTAAACAATCAAGCAAATAAATACCCGCTCCCAACTATTACTCTTCTCTATATCCAGTCATTTATTTTTTTGATTATTTAGGAAACCGATTTCCCCTTTTCTCGAGAAGGAAAAAAAAGCAAAAGAGGGAAACCGTCGAATTTACGACAGGGAAACCCTCCAAGCACCGACTGTCCTCCAAAATGATGCAGCCTCCGACGGATCTAACTCATCGGGCTCGTCCGAGGAGGAGGAGATCAACTAGGTGGAGGAGGCAGTCGACGAGGAGGAACTTGAGGGCGTCGCTCGCTCCGCTGACTCTGACGACGACGAGGCCGCTGTAGCCGGCAACGAGGATGATGCCGTCGAGGGTTTTGGATAAACGATTGGAAAGCTTGGTGGATGTGGGGAGGAGAGAGAGGGGAAGGAGGAGATAGAGGGAAGAAAGAGGGGAAGGGGATGTCCACGTGGTGCCACGTCACCAAAAAATTTGATGTGGTTGGTCCACGTGGTCGGGCAAGGTTCGGACAAAACGGGCAGGGTTCGGGCAGCTGCCCGGGCCTCTAATTGATTTTAATTAGAATAAGTTTGACTCAATTGATACGTTTTAAACCACAGGGTACTGACTTGATTTTTCGCGATACCACAGGGTACTTAAGTGGACTTTTCCCTAAAATTTAAGATAAAAACCGTCCAATATACCAAATCACTACTATATTTTGGTTTTTCAATTAGGATACTGGTGGTTTCTAAAGGTAAAGTTGGTGACGAGCCCTACCAGCTAATTCAAGCATTTGCTCGTGTGTCAGCTTGGCGGCGAAACCATTGAAGCTCCTTTGGTAGCTGTAGATGAGAGAATCTGATCCACCACTGAAGCATGGAAGTTCACAAACGATTTAATTAGTCACAAAAAAATCAAATATAAGGGATTGTTTGTTTTCCGAAAAAGTTTCCCAAAGAAAATCTTTGGATAAAAGAACCTACGGTCCGACCGGCGATTCAATTGCAATCCAGCATCAATATTGGGTTGTACCAGGAGAACGGTCTATTCAAACAATCAGACTGGTCAGTTCACCGTTTTTACTTGTCATTTCAAACTATATTGCTCAAAATTATTGTTTTTTCTAGAAAATTATTATTTTGTTAGAATAAAACTAATTAAATCATGATTTTAACAAGTAAACATTTACAATGAACTTATACCATATTCAAATTATTTGATATTTTTATATTAAATATAATTGTTAATGAAATATATATTTTTAAAAAAAAATTCTTCTGTTCGACTAGCAGTCCAACCAGTCGGACCATGAAACCAAAGAATTCTGCGTTGTTTCCCGATCCGTTTTTTAAAACATCGAAGAGAACTGCATTTGTTAGTAGAATTAAACAAATGGAACCCAAAGCTTTTTTACCAAGTGACTAACTGATCACATTTTAATAGAATTAAAGCACGGATTGGGTAATGATCGTTCTTACATTTTTTCTTTTTCATGTCTATTAATAAAAACTTCATCGTTGATGTGCTAAATTAATGATATAATAACTCATGTGGATTACCTTCCGATGACCTTTTCTAACATGCTGCTATGAGATGCCGAGGCAGAGATGTCACCGTTGGGGCGGTTGCCCATGTATAAAATGTAAACCTGATTCAGAAACAGGACTTTTGGTTAATGTAATTATTTGGCGCTAGTCAATCATCATCATCATCATCATCAATGTTTTCAACGGATCGGAGAGGGGATTAGTCTGTATAATGGTCTGACATGTTAGACCGGAGAATTTATAAAACAATCGTATTATTAATTATATTTCGTATTAAATTGTTAAATAATTGTAAATATTCTCAAATTTTGTTATAAATTTAATTATTTTCAAGTAAAAATTTCTAACTTAATTACTTTTAATCTAACAAAATAAAAAATATTCAATTTGACTTGGATCAATAAATCTGGCCGGTGTTGGCTACGGTCCAAGGACCCTCCGAATTTCGGTTGGAAAACAAATCTTCGTAAATGACGTGTCGCGGTCCAATCGATCGGTCAATATTTTATAAAACAATGATCAGACAAGATAATAATAGTCATGAAAAGCATGTCTCTTTTATAATCAGCCGAAACAAAAATATTAAAAAATATGTTAATAAACTGTAAAGTTTGTGAATGCACCTTCCTATCATCATCGGATGCAGCCCCGCAGCTGAGCAGAAGGTGACATACAAGACTAAATAGGATAATCCAAGAAAATTGGCTAATGTTGCTCTTCATTTGCATTAAAGTTACAATCTCCTTCTGATTTCTTTTCAATGTGTAATATTTGCATGGATTACAATTTTTTGAGAGGTTCATGTTAATTTGTTGTTAAATTCGCCCGTCAATGAAGCCATCCAATGGACGGCTATAGAACAAAGGTACTTTTCCTTGGGTAACGAAGGAAAAAGATATACCGGATTATGATTCTTCCATAGGCTATCGACGTTAATGAAGAGGTAGTGAATCAAGAATAGCGGTAAGACACTTAAATTTATTTATGAAAATTTTGAATCAAATTTTATGCATATAAATTTCATTGATTTTTTTAAAAGTAGATAGAACTTTATTAATTAAACTCCATGTACACGTTACAGCAAAGTAATCACCGAAGCCCGTGCTTGCTTAAGAAAAGCAAATAATTGATTTGTTCTGAGTACTCGACTTTTAATATCAGACTTTAAATTCTCATTCTAAAAAAAAGGCCTTAAAAAAAGTATCGCACCAATTTTTTTCATAAAAGGGAATTCTGAATTTCTTCTACGACTGCGAAGGCATTAAACTGCTAAAAGACCATGCACATATTTTTTTTTTAAACAACCAAATATTATGCTTGCTGTCCAAACCGAAAAGGTAAGATATTGAGTTCAACTACAAATGGAGAAGATATTTCTGGGAAGCTATTTCACGTTGCTCATAAGTGTGATACTAAATTAATTGTTCAGTCTGAGATCTCTTTACTTGATTAAAAAAAAAGATCTCTGTACTTAGAGCTGCTGAGAGACTGGCTTTTCAAGTACAAGAGAGACCTTGTGGGAGCATGTGCGGTTGCGGTCCCGAAGTCAAATTCGGAGCGATGTCGACGACATATAACTAACTGAAGCAGATGTCCGAGATGCGCCAATAAGGAAGAGTCACTTATGCATCTATTTCATGATTGCAAGTTCTCACGGCACATATGGGCAACTCTATTGCCAAGGGGTGCATCCCTCTTCTTCACAGAGATGGACATTATGACCGGGGAAGTAGCTTTGGAGGTGGCGTAATGACGTGGTCTTTCAGGTGGACACTATTACAGGGCAGTCCCCCGCACTCATCATCATGCAAGTGCACGAGTTCGCTCGAGTTTTGAGTAACTGGAATAACTCCACTTCCTCCACATCAAAAGATTCTCATTTTTTGACTCGCCCTAGATGGCTTTGTCAAGCTTAATACCGACGGAGCCTCTATTAGCAGCAACTCAGGTGTGGGTGGGATTATTTGTGATTCTGCCAGCTTCTGGATTTGCGGCTTTGCGAAGGGCCTTGGTCATTGCACCTCGTTAGTGGCAGAGCAGTTGGCACTAATTTGGAACTTGAGTTGGCGTGGGCCCAGTTCTTGCAACGTGTGATCCTCGAGGTGGATTCCTGATTAGCTATTCTATATGTTGATCGTGAGATTACTTGATGCCTCCCAATGTAAAATTTCATCATCGTGCACATGCGCTCCTTGCCCGTGATTAGGAGGACCAAATACAACACATTTGGAAGGAAGGGAACTACTTAGCTGATGTGTTATCCAAGCATGCTTTATTGCTCCCTTTTTATCCAATCTTGTTTCAGCTTCTACTTGTATCATTCCTTGACATTTACCTTGATGACCTAGAGAGGGCATATTTACGAGATGTAAATATTTGTTGCCTTATGGCTAATGAATAAAGGTTAGGGGCCTTTTGTCACATCTCTCACTTTAACGCAGCAACACATGCAAGTTAGCACACATGGATGATTACCATGGTAGTTACCAAGCAGTTGCACAGATTGGCTGCCAATCTCAAATGAAAGGGTACGATGTATTTTGCCAAGAAACACAAGGAGTTTTTGGATAACATTAAGGAAGGCTTCTAGATTAGAATTAAAAGGCTGCCACATTCAAATTCCAGCCAGCAAGTTCGAAGAGCCGTGAAGGAACAAGGCAGTCCTGCTGCCACATAAATGTCCATTCAGCCAGATTAATTAGATGGCTTTTCGGCCTTATTTTTGTACACCCAAGGGATGCCAATGCTTTATAATTAGGCAGGCCCAAAAAAAGTAACACATTCAAAACTTGTAAAAGAATTTATACTAAAAAGATCAATAAAGCTTTCGAGTTGTTGAATCACTCTTGTGCTTTCATAATTTATGCTAGAGGGTGCGAGAATTGAAAGGGAAAGGCTGACTTGAGGCAAGAACCTCCCAAGTGTCGGAATGCTTAAGCAAGATTCAAAGTTTAGGCATGACAATTTGATATCATAAGGTTCCAAAAGAGACCAAGTTGCATGGGAAATCAGTTCTGATGGCAACCAACGAGGAGGGTTCAACAGTGGTCAACCAGACTTTCAAGGAGGGTGCTTTGAAGGATAAAGAGCTAGTTGCTACTGTGGAAAAGAAAATAACTCGGAGGGATAAATCTATACCTCCAGATGCATTGGCTGGCGTGGAGGCAAAGCTTGGCTGGATGGAACAAGGCATGATCGACAATAGCGATAAGTTAGAGGCGATAGTCCAAGGCCTTGACCATATTCACGTGAGGGATGACAATCTTCATGATAATATGCAAGAGGCACTAGACGAGACACTCAATAAAGTTGTAGAGGAACTTATTGAATTTCGGAAGGCTTTAAGGGCTGAGACCGATGACTTGAAGATACATGCCAAAGTATGCAAGAAAGCAGTGGTTGGTGCTACTACTGGCCCAATTCAGGAAAGAGTTGCGCAGATAGAGGCTTCTAAACCGAAAGTTTTCAGCGGGGGAAGGAATGCAAAGGACCTCGACAACTTCTTGTGGGGATTGGAGTGTTATTTTATGGTAACCAACATCGTCAAAGACGCTACAAATTTGTGGATAGCCCCACTTTATCTTGCATATATCGTGATGCTTTGATGGCGGAGAAAGCAAGGTAAAGTAGAGCGCAAGATCTGTGTGGTGGATACTTTGACAAATTTTTGGTGTGAAATCAAGAAGCAATTCTATCTAGAGAATGCAGATCATTAAGCACTTGCATGGCTGCGAAGACTTTCACACAAGAATGGGATATGTGAGTTGATATATGAGAAATTGACAGGCAATAAAATGCACAACCAAATAGTATAGTGGAAAGTAGGATTATCGAACTGAGGGTTGAACACGAAAACTAGACAATCAATTATGTGAAGCGTGAAAATTTAAAGATTTATAAGGTTGTAAAAGTTTGCAAGTAAATTAACAAAATCAGAAAAGCAAATAAAAGAGTTATGAATCAAAAGGAGGCAAACGAGCATGATACCCTATAAATTGATTACCTATGACGAGATTATGGTCCTTATGAAGCTCTAACTAGTGCCCGGAATGTTCTAATGCACCTTTCTAACGCTTTCGCTCATTAGAAAGATAAAACCAAGATAGTAAAGACCTAAGCTACTAATTAATGCTTTCGCTCATTAATTAGACTTTGAACTATACTAATTCCAATTATGAAGATTGCTCCTAGCGAGTTATTCTTACGATATCAAGATGTCTTATTAATACCTAAGAATATGTTAATTAGTTTTTTCATTAATTCGAGTGCCTCTCGGTCCACTCTCATCAATTCTAAACATCACCTAAGTGATCAAGTTAAGTTAAGTATTAAGTACACTAATTAATAACTGATGTGGAAGATATTCAAACCATACACTCGCATAGATAATCAATCACATATTAGGACATCGCACTCTAAAGAAATCTACTCACTAAGCATACTAATGAAACAAGAGATACTCATAAACGACATCATAACGAAAAGCATAAGTAGAGGGAAAGAGAAGGCTTAGTCATTCGAGCGAGCCTTGCCAATCTCCTCCACGAAGCTTAACAGAATCCTGACTTTATTAATCTCCCAAGGCTGTCTCAAAGTCACAATAGAAAGTATGAATAAAACCTAAGAGACTATGGCCTATATATAGCTAAACGTCTAAGCTAGAAAATAGGAAAACCTAGAGGACTTCACCTAAACTAGAAGTCTTACTACCAAGTAATAAAGTAAATAATATAATAATAGTACTAAGGCCAAAATAGGGGTCCAAGAGTCGTCCAAATCCGGAATAAGTCAAAAACCTGACAAAATAGGAAGTCTAAAAATTCTAGCCTCAGGGGACCTAGCGTCCGCCATGAGGCTGGCGAATGCCAGCTTCAGCTACTACCTGGCCGATGCATGACCATTAGCGTCTGCCAACTCCCTAGCGTCTGCCACTCGTGATGGATTGGCACCCACCATATTCCTGGCGTGCGCCAGGTTCAGCTCCACTTCACTTGATCGTTCTTCGTCATCCCGTATTAGCTCCAATTGTTCACGATCACTCCGACAACCTACCAAAATATGTAACACTAGGTAGAAGTCCATTCCCCGACTCAAACACATATAAATGACACAAAGACTCAACTGGATACGATGAAAGCGAATACGAACACGATTAAACACTTACGAAACTCACGATAGAACACGAGTGTTTACACGCTCATCATGAGTATGTTGAGAAATTTTTTAATTTGATGTTGGAAATTCCAGATATGACCGAGAAAGAGGTATTTTTTGCATTCTTCAATGGCCTGCAACTGTGGGCAAGGATGGAGCTGTAGCGAAGAAATGTGTAAGATCTTTCAACACCAGTAAAGGTGGCAAAGTCTTTGGTGGAGTTACCAAGGCAGATACAGAGAAGGAAAAAAATTTTAAATCGATGGTGTGAGTGAGCAGCATGAGGATCATGATAAGAAAAAGAAATTGGTTGAGAGAAGACCAAATTAAAAGTAACCCGATTCAAGAGGAGGAGGCTGTGTTCAAGACTTTCGAGGGAGAAATTCAGTCCATGGTGGGCTACATTTCGAGGAAGCATAGGATATCTTCTCAATGAGAGGAGATTTCTCGCGAGAAAGGGTTGGGATCTCAAGACAAAGAGGATACAATTGGTGTTTGGGATATTGGTAGGTTGGAGAAAGAAGTTCTGCGCATTGAGGAGGACCATCGAAATGATGGGGCATTCCAATAGAGGATGCAAGGGGTAGGCCAACGCATTGAGGACTATGGGGATGATGGGGCACTCAAACAGAGGATGCAAAGGCCATTAAACAAGGTGGATATCACCAGTCGATGCCACATCGAGGAGATAAGCGCAACCCTACTTGCTGGTTTGAAGTATGGATGGCACATAAGATGTGCATGACTTCAGAATCTTGTGCACAAGGGAAGTGTATGGGAGAATTTGTAGGAGTTCTCTGTATTATTGGAAGGGATTGTAGGTGAGGTTACATTACAACCTCAAGAGATAAAGACGGTATGTCACAAGGAGTTCGCAAGCTAGAAGAGTGTCAAGACCACGATGGGGATGCCACATAACTAAGTGGAGAGAATGTTACACGTCGCACTTCAAAGCAACAACAAATATGGGCCATCTTCTAACACCAATATATCGCAATGCTTAAAGGCAAGAAGATGAGGGATCATGCATACCAACATACAGTGAGACGTGACATTGCACACAGTAGCATGCAAGCTAGTATGCAGAAGTGTGCATATCAGTGAATAGGGACAATTCCTAGGGCAGTTACCATGTAGTTGCACCCTTTGGTTGCCAATTTCAAGTGAAAGGGTCTGATACATTTTACCAAGAAACATAAAGGGCTTCTGGATAATATCAAAGGAGGCTTCCAAATTTGAATGAAAGGGCTACCACATTCAAATTTCAGGGGGCGCGAAGGAACAAGGCAGCTCTATTGCCACACAAATGGCCATTCATCCAGATTAGTTAGATGGCCTTTTGGCCTTATTTCTGTACACTCAAAGGATACCAATGCCAATGCTCTATAAATAGGCAGGCACTAACCAATGTTACACATTTAGAACTTATAAGAGAATTCGTACTCAAAAGATCAAGAAAATTTCTAAGATGCTGAATCACTTTTGTGCTTTCATAATTTCTTCTAGAGGGTGCGAGAGTTGAGATGGATAGGCTAACTTGAGGTGAGAACCTCCCAAGTGCTGGCATGCTTAAGCAAGATCCAAAGTTTAGATGTGACAGATTGCCCTAAATTTCTACCAAAAATAAACACTTCTATTTCAAGGCAGAGAGTATCGTAATTAAACAGAAATCTCAACTCTCAAGAAGGGGAGAGTATCAAGGGAAATGGGTGAGGGGTGAAAGAGTTACATAGGAGGTGGAACTTCTCTCTCTTATCTTGTGACTTTTCTATTTTATAGAAGAGTGAGATAAAAAATGAACTAATGTAAGAAATTAAGGAAGAGAAAGAAAATATGTTCTTTCCTTTTCTTTCCTAAAACAAAGGCTCTCAGGATTCTCCAGGCTTTTAGGCAGTGAAAATCTGTTCTTGCTTTGCTCATATGTGATGCATGTCAATTTGCATCTTTATTTATTATATTATTTATATTGTCTTTGGTCTGCTTTATCTTCGCATTATCGTATTTTATTCCAGTTAAGTCGTGAGAGTCGACATTTATACTGTGTATTATCTTGTAGGTAGTCGACGTCTATAAACAATGTCGAGTGCAAAGTAAAGGAGTACCAGATCAAAAGATTCAAAAGACCAAAGTCAACCATGTAGACACGTACGCTTGGCCTAGGAATCAATTTTGGATGCGTACACTGGCACCCTGCCATGTACACCCAATTTTGTAATTAAGATGTAAACACGTACGCTCAGCTTCTGACAAGTACGCTCAGGTCTTCTGTTTCCATGTCAGTAAAGTCAGACAAATTAAGTCATTTATGCTGTCAGCTTTGAGAAGAATCTAGAACTAAGATTTTTGAAATTCAGATCTTCTATCTATACCTCGCTAGTTCTAGATTTTAGACATCCATCTTTCCATTGATATTTTCTCTACACATTTTACTTGGTACTTTGTTCAGACTCGATTTTTATTCGAGTATTCATGAGACTTCTGTCATATTGATGACTTCTTCCCTTTACTCTTACTTTATGATTTTCATTCTCTGCAAGATAATTATGTCAAGTATGATTGCCATGAGTAGGGAGTAGTTTTCTTTGAGTGTGGTACCCGTATGGCACATTTAATGGGTTAGGTTATGGATTGAATATGAAAGGTGGTTACTGTTTGGTATACTTAATTCTTATTTCTGCTTTCATGTTGTTAAGTTTGGAGTAGGCTTATCCTATGAACCCCATGTCGTTGCCTCACACCCTATTAAAGATTAGGCATGGGTTATTGATTCAAGATTAATAATATGGAAGAGGTTATATAATGATTAGCTTACCTATTATCCTAGCTAATGTAGAGAAGCTGAAAAGCCAAATAATACGCCTTGAAGTCTAGATGGACGAAACTCTCTGACAGGTAATTCGTATGGACAAACCTAATAATTTATAAACTTAGGTCGTTGTCTCGCACCCTATATTTGTCAATTCAGCTATTCGTAACTTTGGTAGTTGGCTCGTACCTTTTCATTACTACTTTAAATAAGTTATAAGAACTTATAGGCTTATATGTAACCCAATGGTAAGAAGTAAGTAGAACTTACCATAATTCTGTCTTGATAGGCTGTAGTAGTCTTTTAAAGTTATTGTTCGTAAACATAGAGGTTGATGCTCTAGTATGGTATTACTTATTGAAGACATGCACTCCTTTTTGTAAGGATAGAACACCATAGCAAATGGATCGTGTTATGTGTGTTTTTTGACCTATGGATGAAAAATTAATTAATTACTAAATAATTTCAATTTTCCTAGTGTGAGACCGATTTCAAAAACTATAATTTTCGAAACTCTACCCTTAAGATCCTAAACATATTTTGGAAGTGTGATTCAGTGATGCTAGCTTGGAAAGTCTTTAAAGGATCATGGTTAGATTCGATCTGGCAAGACTGACTAGAAAAGCTGGCTGGATCATGATGGAAGGAATATTGTTAGGTGAGAAGGTGTCTATCGATCACATTCTCAAAGTTTCGTGGTTCATTGTTATACCTATTATGTTGAGAGCATTATGATAGTGGACACGGATAGATTATTTTAGGAATCATATGTGAGAAATAATGAATGTGAGACAAAACCTAGGGTAAAGCATACTTTATGAAATAGAGGTGCTAATCAAGATGCCATCATTCAAGTGGCCACTACGTGCTCTTGAGTTTAGCTAAGTGCACTCGATGTATGCTGGTCGCATGGTCTATCTACCAAACACGAATTGAGAGAGAGGATTGATTATTGTCCATCATGTGTGAGTGAGAGATGTTAGTTATACCCATGATTTCCTTCCTCAAAAAGGGGAGAGTATCAAGAGAAGTGGTTGAGGAGTGAAGTAGTTACACAGGAGGTAGAACTCCTCTCCTTTATCTTGTGACTTTTCTATTTAATAGAAGAGGTGAGATAAAAAATAAATTAACGTAAGAAAATGCAACTCCCAAAAAGAGAAAAAAAATTGTTCTTTCCTTTTCTCTCCTAGACATAAAGCCTCTCAGGATTCTCCAGCCTTTTAGGCAGTGAAAACATGTCACTGCTTCGTTTATATGTGAGTAGAGATTGACTAGTGACAACCTCCATTCAAAATTCTATGAAGAACGCGTTAGAATCGTTGTGAAAGGACTACAACAAATAAGTGTTATATTTATGGCTATTTAATAGAATATGTTTAATTTAAGGTCCTTCAATATGATTATGATCTCTTATTAAAAAACTTCAGTGGGAATAGTAAATTTAATTATAGTATTGCTTTTCATTTTTATTTTTATTAGGGTCAATGTTATTTTTTTGCATATATGTAAAAAGGTTATCTAATTATTTAAATTTTTGTATGTTATGTAAGGATGTGTAAGTAATTTACGTGAAAAAGAGAGATCAACTCACGTATAAAAGTACTATGTAGTTTCATTTAATCACACAAAAGGCATAATTAGTTTCTGAACTTCAGGGAGCCCATTTTATTTCAATTTTAAGCAAAAAAATGGATTTTCCGAATACTTTTCGTTCATGAATTGGTTCTAAGGTCCAAAAAAATGTTCCGGTACTAGAAATCAGAATTAAAAGGTATTGCGTGTGTTTTTTACCCGGTAGTTACAATAATTAATTTCAAACTATAACTAAACTAATTATTAGGTTGTGAAATTGTTAATAGGTTAAATAGTTTCCGGTTATTTTTTTGAAAAATAAATATTTATACCAAATTATACTTTGCCGGGGATCGAACCCTAGAACTCCGTCAAATCATATAGGCCTTGAACTAGTTTCCGGTTATTGTATATTATTTTTTTCTTTTAAATTAAATCTTTCAATGGAAACGAAATTCTCGCAACTTTGTTAATGTGACACAATTGTATTGAAACATTTGAATGAAAATTCATAAAATTGCATAATGATAACTTTTATATATTTAATTCAACAAAAAGATCAACAATAAATAATTTTTAGAGAAATTCAATATATGAATATATAGGTTAAAAAAATGAATCAAGCCAAGTTTTATACATTGAACCTGTTAATTTATTGTTAGGTAAATATCCGTTTGACTTGCAAAATATTGGTTAAATGAGTTGTATTTAGGATTTTTTTTTTAGGAAACGTGTTGTATTTAGGATAAAGGCCTTAGTTTTCGCATGACATTCGGTATCACCAAGCATAAATAAAAAATTACAGGCAAGTAGGGATTCTCAAGCAGTAACATAGATTAAAAAATTACTATAGTTACTATGATACAAATATATTTTGGCATATTTAAACGTTGGAATTTGAAGTTCCGTAGATACATGAGAATTGTTGTACAAGCATATACTCGTTTATTATTATTATTATTTTACTAGAGTAAATCTACTCCTAATAAAAATCCTGCACAAATAGGAAACTACTTACCTCCGCAGCCTTCCGCTTTCTAAGGTACGATGTAATTTCTTTGACGGAATTGTTTAATCATTCCTATGCATAATCTTCTTGATTTTAATTAATAAAAACATTTTTTTTTCGTCCGAATATTTCTTAATCCAACTCGTGTAGCATAAGGACTCAAAAACGACCTAATCACTCCAAAAAGTATATAACCATTACTTCCTCATCAAGATACTAAAACACCTGAAAAACCACATTACTCTCCACCACCAACAATTTCTCTTCCCAATTCCCACACAACAAACCTGGAATATCACTATCCTCCTCAGAAGTCAGACCCTAATTTCCTCCATTACCCACCCAGTTTCTAAGGTACGTTGGAATTGATTTCAAACAAATTATTTCATCTCCCCTTCGTAGTATGGCAGAGTCATTATTGGAGATGGCCGAGGAGCACTTCCGTGCTGGGAAATACACAGAAGCCTACGAGCTGTCCAAGTTCGCATGGCATTTGGACCCTTACCTTGGGACCTTCCACAAGTACCACGCGGCATTCCGCATCCATGTTCTTGCCGGCGGCTACGATGGGCAAAGCATGGAGCCCAACTGGTACGATATCCTCGAGCTCCCGTACTCCGCCTCCCCGGACTCCATCGCGCACGCTTTCTGCCGCGTGGGGAAGCTCGTCGACCCTCAGAAGAACAGCTCCGCGGCAGCCAAGAAAGCGTACAAGCTTGCCGTTGAAGCGTTCGAGGTACTCTCGGATGATGACAAGAGGAGGGCGTTCAGGAGAAGGTTGGGCATCACGGAGCCAGAGAGATCTAAGGACGAGAAGAAGCTGAAACCCGCAACTCCGCCACGTGCTCGCAACGTCAACGTCTCCTCGAGGGTTGCCGCAAAGGATTCCAGGTCGTGCACAAGAAGGACGAGGTACCAGCCGTATCATGATCGTCTTTGTAATCGTTTATATTCAGTTGGTTAAAGTTCTATTCATCGAAGATCTTCGACATGGACCGACCGGTGACTTAAATATATGGATTTATTTTACCAATGTTTTTTAAAACGTACTTGGAAACAACCAGGATTTATGGTTCATGGGGGAGTGCAATGGTCGTTCGGACTTTTTTCGAGTCTTAGATGGATCGCTTCGAAGGTGATTGCCGGAAGATTAATGGTTTTGGGTAACATCCATCCACAATTTTTTACATTTTTAATTACATTATATTTCATTACATCAGGTATTCTTGAAATTATTTTATTTCAAATGAGAGAGGATCATCGATGGAAAGTGGTCTCCCAATTAGGAAGGACCATTTGAGGCATACGATGTCTAATGGAACGGTTCCTACTGGCTTGCTGACATGAATGGTGAAGTTCATGAGCGTCCAATAAATAGGCTATTCTTAAAGAAATATTGCCCCAGCGTGTGGAAAGGTGTGAATGGTCGGTTATTGAAAGAATACGCGTGGACATACAATCGGGAGATGTAAATAACTCTAGTCGACGATGGAGTAGTGGTAGGATTCCTATTACGTTGGTTATGGATTTTAGTGATAATTTCCTCAATCTTCATGTAGACCATTTATTCATGTAACCTAACTATAAACCCAGCTTGGAGCAAATCCTCCGAGATACATTGTAACCGATTTGGCTTACATAGTGAGAGTCTTACTTGCCCGTGGTTTTTCCCCAGTTTTGGGCTTTCCACGTAAATTTTGTGTCTCATTCTCTCATTTTGATCAGATTACTTAACGAAAAGTAATTATGAAACTAAGTTACTTCCTCGGCTCCCAAAAGGCAGGCTAAGTCATATGTTCCTGCAATAAGTTTAGCATAAGCATACATATCATGGATACCTAAGGCATATGACCATGAAGAAATCTGGGTCATGCAAGAGTAATGTCTGAGGATCTCAGTACAAAAGCATCGATAGAGTCATAAATACATGGCCATCAAAAGTAAATGAAGCAACTGGGGGACTGCTACTTACGCTTCCCGGACTGAGGGCTTCGGGCGCTAAGATATACCATCTCATCCTGAAGACTCCTAAGACCCATTGTGGAGGAGGACCCACCGGCTTGAGTGAAAGATGAAGTAGCCGTACAAGGAATGAGCGTCATAGGTGCACAAGTACAGGCAACGATCGGAGCAACACTAGGTAAGAACTCCTCAAATTTGTCTTCCTCAATAATAGGATTGGGGGCCGGTTTAGCATTGGGGCGCCTCAACGTGGGAGGTTTTGTCTAGGTATAGCCAAAGAGGAGACGACACACAAATTTGGATGTCACGATCATGGAAAGCGCGCATAGGAGATGCCTCGGGCGATAGGCTCTAGAATAGTATGAGCGATGATAAGTTGAAAAACTAAGTACGACTAAGTAAGGTGCTTGGAATCGGTCTTTACCTTTTCTAATGAGGAAGAAGGGTATTGCACGAGACTGGCTGGAGTTGGAGAATCCTGAGAGGTAGCTCCTGCACAAGGCAAAAAGTGAGAAACTTACTAAGAATATGAATAAGGCTAAAGCAGGATAAAAAAGTGCACCTAGCAAAGGGAGGCCGGCGGCGTCACTTGTGGTTAGATTGACTGGCTTTGGGGGTCATATTTTTTGTTTTTTGCATGCGAAGCAGTCACCTTTTCTGTTTTGGGAAGCTTCAGAGGGGGAACTACCATGTTAAATGTACGAGATAGCTGTATCTCGGTGCTTTCCAATACTTAAGGGTTTCCCACCTGGAGACAAAAGCTGGGGTCCGACCACTAGAGAAGATGCACTTCTCCATCTTGCTGTGTTTGAGGAGAAAGTTGTTCACCCTGAGGAATGGCTTCACATCCAGCCACTTGGCTTGCTCGGCAAATGTTTGTGAAAGAGATAGGTGGTTGGAAAAGGTATCTCCTGTATGAGCCCCGAATTACCTCGCAATATAATTGGGGTATTAGGACTCTACAATCATCCGCCCTCTGGAACATCCGCCTATGAGGTCCCTAGCAGTAAGGATGCCCTTCCAAGCCTCTGAGCTCTGAGTCACATCCGAAAAGGTGAGGAACGAAGGACGGCACAGCTTATAAAGTAATGGTACGGTATGCTCTCCATTTTTCTCTTTGATGTTAAACATGGAAATAGATTAGCCATTTTCAATCTAACTTTTATTTTGAAATACAAAATGAAGATGATTCAAGATAAAATTCATACATATATATCTAATAGGTATTTTAATAAATAAAATTGGTTTAACTCATTGAACATAATAATATTTAGTTTTAATTCAAAAGATGCATGATTATTATTCATATTGAACTCAAAATTTATTTATTTTTCCTGCAGAATATTTATTTCAATACCAAACAATGATTTTTAGCATATTGCATATTGCATAATACTATTTCATAATAGTTTAAGGTAAAATGTTTTAAATAATATATGCAAATGAAAACGTAATAAAAACTATATATTTTTTAAAATATGATAATTATAGAATATTCTAGGTATAACTAACATTAGTGTATATTATTAAAAAACCATATATTTTGTAAACATAAAAAATAAGACATAATTTTAAGAAATATTCAAAAAACATATAACTAATTTTAATCCAGATATAAATATAACTACGGTAAAACTACTCCTAATAGAAATCTTGCATCTTCCAAGTTCCTAGAAGGTTGGAACATTAACTCGCATTATCATCTCCGAACACTAAAAGACCACAAATGTAGCCGCTGCAATTTCTGACTTCCACGTGGCCTTCCACTTTCTTAGGTACATTATACTTTATTTAATGGAATTGTTTAATCATTTCCTATGTTTAATCTACTTGATCTTAAAAAAATTTAATTTGACATAAATAAATTTGGGATATATATCCTCGAGCTCCCCTACTCCGTCGCACACACTTTCCCCCGCGTGGGGAAGCTCGTCGACCGTGAGACCAACAATGTTCATCCCCGAAAGAATAAGATAAAAACGAATAGACGGATGAAATCTTTATCGGTGTATAATCCAAATTTTTCTCCAAAAATACCTGGTGGGCAATAGAGCAACGAGGCCTCACTTTGGCCACATTATTTTCCTTCCGCAGGGAAAAAATACGACCCAAAATTAATATCCACAAAAGAAGACCAAATATCAGCCGCCGACCTCCGCGTAATTTGATGGTTATCAATAAATACTTACATCAAGGATACAAAAATTATTTAACTTGAGAAAACAATTTATGTTTCAACTAATAGAAAAATTTTACCACTTTTTAAAAATACTACTTATAGTATCTGTAAATTTGAATTAACCTAAATTAATAAGCCGAATAAATATATGAACACTCAGCTATAAAAAGAGTAATATCCACGTCAGTTAACCATCCAATCCCATCCTCGCGGCAATCAAACTTAAACCCCACCCGCCCAAAAAGACCACTCCACTCTCCCCTGTCACAAATCCAAAAAGAAAAAAAAATAAAAAATAAAAATGGAGGCCCACTCTCTAAGGGCCTTGACCTCTATCTCCTCCACGTCGCCCCATCCTCAACTCCGCCGCAATTACCGAAATGCCC
The DNA here is from genome assembly GCA_963995505.1 of Hypericum androsaemum. NCBI lineage: Eukaryota > Viridiplantae > Streptophyta > Magnoliopsida > Malpighiales > Hypericaceae > Hypericum > Hypericum androsaemum. Next base: position 6,553,608 of record OZ023196.1, read on the forward strand.
CTCGCCACGTCACCCCCATCCTCTCCCTCCACCATAACCGCCACCCCGAGCAGGCCCAGCCGCCGGCCGCCACGCGACGGCACGTGCTGCTCGTGCCGTTCCTCGCAACCGTCGGGGCCGCGGTCCTCCGGCCCTCTTCCTCGCGTGCCGAGGAACCCAAGCCGTTGCCGGAGTCGTCCCCGCCGCCCCCTACTCCTCCTCCGGCGCCGGTGGCGGAGGAGATAAGCTCGAGGATATACGACGCGACGGTGATAGGGGAGCCGATGGCGGTGGGGAAGGACAAGAGGAAGGTGTGGGAGAAGCTGACGGGGGCGAGGATCGTGTACTTGGGGGAGGCGGAGCAGGTCCCGACCCGCGACGACAACGTTTTGGAGCTCGAGATCGTCCGGACCTTGAAGAGGCGGTGCGTCGAGAGCGAGAGGTCTCTCTCCTTGGCGATCGAGGCCTTCCCTTGCGACTCCCAGGACCAGCTCAACCAGTACATGGACAGAAAGTAATTGCGCCGACTTTTTTTTTTTAAATCTGAATTTCTCTATTCTTTGTAACCGTTTCTTGATGTGTTTGGATTGTGGACTTGGCATTGCAGGACCGACGGGGAAGCGTTGAAGTCTTACGTGTCGCGGTGGCCGGACTACGAGCCTCTATTGAACTATTGCAGGGAGAATGGGGTCAGAGTCGTTGCTTGTGGTACTCCTCTTCAGGTGATTCTTTGTCTGATGGATAACATTTTGCAGTGGCAAGTCGTAGTCTCTCGAGTGTGTACGAAAACTCAATAACTACTGCAGAAGATGAAGTCGATTTAACGATGTTAGTGGTTGCGTGCATTATCTATTTGCTGAGTTAATTTAGATGGTTTGATAGGTGCTGAGGACGGTCCAGGCAGAGGGAATTCGTGGACTCACAAAGGGTGAGCGGAAGCTGTATGCTCCTCCAGCTGGTTCTGGTTTCATCTCGGGGTTTAATATCTCAAGTCGATCAGTAGACTTCAATTCTCCGAATCCGTCTGTGCCTTTTGGACCGAGCTCTTACTTATCTGCACAAGCAAGAGTGGTTGAGGACTACACGATGTCCCAAATCATTCTGCAAGCAGTTACGGATGGAGGAGTAAACGGTATGCTTGTAGTTGTGACAGGTGCCAGCCATGTTATGTTTGGAGCAAGAGGGACTGGTGTGCCTGCAAGAATTTCAAGGAAGATGCAGAAGCGGAACCAAGCAGTTATATTGCTTAACCCGGAAAGGCAATTTATTCGAAGGGAGGGTGAAGTTCCTGATGCTGATTTTTTCTGGTACTCTGCTGCCAGACCTTGCAGTAGGAACTGTTTTGATCGCGCTGAAATTGCAAGAGTGATGAATGCAGCTGGAAGGAGGAGAGATGCCTTACCAAAAGTATGTTCCAGTGGTTCCTTACTGTGCAATAAAGTTCCCTTAGCAATATTGTAGAGTTTAGAAGGAAAGCACGCTGCAATTGTAATTCTTCTGAGGTTTATTCGAATGACTAACTGATTTCATGAGCATGCTTCTATATTCTGCTAACGAGGGATCGTGTTGTCGATATCAGGACCTTCAACAAGGACTTGATCTTGGGTTAGTATCACCAGAGGTCCTGCAAAATTTCTTTGATCTGGAGCAGTATCCTCTTATCAAAGAGCTCACGCATCGCTTCCAAGTAAGTTTCTTTTTTTTATAGAATAGCTCTTTGTTTGTTTTTTGTTCTTGTATAAGTAAGCATAGCCCTCTACAGGGGGGAATTTTTCGCAAGTGCGAACTTAATTGGAGCTCTTTCTGATGCAGGGTTTCAGAGAACGACTGCTAGCTGATCCCAAGTTCTTGAACAGACTGGCCATTGAAGAATCAATATCAATAACCACAACACTCTTAGCACAGTATCAGAAGCGTAAAGAGAATTTCTTTGAAGAGATTGACTATGTAATTACAGACACTGCCAGGGGAATCGTAGTTGATTTCTTTACTGTGTGGCTTCCTGCTCCAACTCTGTCGTTCCTTTCATATGCCAACGAGTCAAGTTCTGCCGACAGCTTGGATATTTTGAAAGGGCTCCTCGGTTCCATCCCTGACAATGCATTCCAAAAGAGTCTTGCAGGGAGGGATTGGAATCTGAGTCACCGAATTGCATCTGTGCTGATTGGTGGTTTGAAGCTCTTTGGTGTTGGATTTATTTCTAGCATTGGTGCTGTAGCTGCTTCTAATACCTTGTACACAGTTCGCAAATTCGTCACCCCAGAGTCGGTTACTGCTCAACAAACTAGAAGATCACCAATACTCAAAACAGCGTTCATTTATAGCTCATTTCTTGGCATATCAGCGAATTTGCGTTATCAGGTACAGGCCATTCATGCTATTAATTATTTTCCTTGTCAGGAGATTATAATCGCGTTTCCTTTCGTCACTGTTTATTTTCATATCTACATGCTATAATAAAGGAGAACCGACAGCTCCTTATGACCTAAATAAATTACTGACAAGTTGTGGGAAGGCGTACACAAAAGGGAAACTCTGTTTGCAAGAATACATTCCAATGGGGGTTCCTGATATCCACGAAGTGTCTTAACCTTCTATGGTTTAACCTCTGAAATCTATCCCAAGAATGATTGGGAGTTGTTATAAGCGTGGGATGCATTTTTAGATTGGACAATATGTTTATCTTGTCTTCAGAGTTGGTGTCTCTTGTCTTTGAACAGGTGTTAACACTTAATTATTGTCATGCAGATTATTGCAGGCATAATCGAACATCGAATCTCTGATGTGTTTTCTTCTCAGATATTACTTGTAAACATGCTTTCTTTTGTGGCACGCACGGTTAATTCCTACTGGGGAACTCAGGTGAAAGTTTTTTCATCTTGATTCAGTTTGAACTTCATAAATGTTCTTGAAGCTTTGGTCTCTTCTCTTCTTCTTTCTTTCCTGATCAAAGATTGTTGAAAGACAGATTTTCTTAAAATGGTAGTCATGGATAACTAATGTTCCATACTGATTCATGGACGGAACAGGAGTACGAGATGAGAATATTTACGACTTTGTTGCGATATTTCTTTGATTGGACTTTTGTATGAGTACTTGCTTCTGTGTTCAACTGACTAGAATCTAGATTGAGCAGACTTGAATCAAGTCCATCCATTCAGATGTTATTTTAGTGACAGTCTTTGTATCATTAGTGTTTTTCTCGCTACAATTTAGTATTCATTTATCTCTCTCAATATTGCAGCAATGGATTGATCTTGCACGTTACTCTGGATTGCAAAGTCGAAAGAGTGAGACACCGGCATATGAAAACCTGGATTCTCCTAGTAGTGCTGCACTTGAATGCAATACCACCAAAGACGCTAGCATTGATGAACCGAAAAATCAATGAGGTGACAACTCCATTCTCAGTGTCCTAAAAATTGCATATTATTTTTCCAGAGTGATATGATGGAACAAATTCAATCATTTCATTGCTGGTATAAATTATGTAATTAATTGAAATTTTGGTAAATGTAGTGGGTATTCACCCAGCATTGAGGAAGGGCATACATAAACTTTCTAGGAACTGTAACTTGACATGCAACTCTTACATAGTGATGGTTTAAACGGAGAGATGCTTCCTTCCATGGCCGGAACGTGCCAGTATAATGCAACTCTTTCTACTTCTATTAAGTTGGACTACGCTAATATTAGTATTTGGAGGGCTTGAGCTTCTGCTCTTCCTTAAGCCTATCCATCAGCTTTTGCTTGACTTTTGCCAGGGCAGATTCTAGGTTCTCCAACTGCAATATAGTCTGCAGTAAGAACATTATTTCAACTAAATGAAATCAGAGGATGCACGATGAAGGATTTACCTCTTGTTTGGCATATTGATTATGGACGAAAAGGCCGCTAAACAGGTCGAAACTATCCTTCACAGTGCTGTCTTTCTTCATTTAGAAATAAATAGATGGAAAACCCGGTTAGTATGCCTTTCTGTCACAACATCTACTTTGAACGAATAAATTTTTGTAGAAATTTTTTTTCTGGTAGTTGGATACCAAGTGAAGGAGTGACTCGAAGCCTTTTGTGTTCATTGAGGTAGATGGCAGCTCCATTTCTGCCAATGTCCTATTGCGTATAAACAAGCATAATTTGCATCATGACAACCTCTTAATTGGTGGCAAGTATATTGTTTGGGAGACATGTTTTACCTGCCAATTGTGTGAGTAAGAAATTGGCTCCTAGCTGCAATTCTGTCATGTTCTTCACAAGACATTTCTAGCATCCTGCATCCCTGTGAAATTGCAGACAACTCCAGATATTGTTGTTACTTGACAAAGTTGTAATAAAACCAATATTTGACCTTGCACAAACATTCAAACCTTTCCTCCCAATGTCACTATCATTCTTAATGAGTAATATCTCGTCATATTGAATGAGTAATATATTGTCATTCTTAATCTTGTATATCGCGTGCCTTCTATTTGTTACGGGCGTGTTAAACATCCATCCTAGGAATGACAATGGGTAGGATAGGGTAGGGTATTGGTAGGATCTAACTCATACCTTAGTTTTTGGAGTTTGACACATATTTTACCTTCGACCCTACAAATTTTTTATTATTAAACTCATACCCTACCCTCCAGGAGATTCAGGGTCTACAGGATCTGCAGAGTTCGACCCTTTAACCTTCTATTTTTTTGATAATTACTTTACAACATACTTTTATTATTTCAATATAATCCAAATAAAAAATAAAGGAAAAAAAATCAAAGTCTATGTAATAAAATGATAATCTCAAGTTAAGGTTGAGAGTAAACTATAAACTAACTGGTTCAAATGGATAATTATTGACCACAACATAAAATAAAACACATACGACTACTTCGTCAATCAAAAACTAAAACTTATAAGTGTTCTTGCATAATATAAAGTTCCAATTTCAAAATAATTTCTTTCTAGTGCTAGGTGTGCGCTTATTCTTTTTACAACTGTCTTATAATTATCTTATCAATATAATAAATATGAATCTAAGTATGGTCTAATTAGGATCTAACTAGGATAGAGTCTAATTAATGGGTCTATAGGTAGGGTCTGGGTTTGAATTTATATGGACCCTATCAAAATTCAGACTTTATCTAAATAGATAGACTCAAATCTATACCTACCCAAGACTCATAGACTCTAAGATCCATGGAGTAAGGTAAATGTATGATCCACTGATCTGGATTTTTTACCATCCCTAATCCATCCTTACGCTCCTGCTACCTCGGAATTTTCGGTTCAGAATTCTTGACAGTGACTAAACAGATGTCATCATCTAAACCCAAAAGAAGAATGGCAAGTAGAGTTACCTCGCTTTCGAAAATACGTAGGAAACTTGAGCAAGTAGCTTTGTCCCTTATCCGGACCCTATCATACACGAAAGCTAGATCATTCCAGCTGTCCCTTCCACTCTCTGGCCCGAACATTGGATGAGTGCACAGTACATCCGAATCCTCGGGTACTACCTGACAAATTGAAGTGCTGAACTTAGAACTCACATTGGGTATCATCCAAATCCTTACGATAAAGACACCATTGTAATATTTTCCCTAAATAAGATACTGATTATAAAAAAACTTAGAACACGACACCCACATGACCGATAAACTATGCTGATATGCTACTTGGGATGGAAGAATAATTAATTAGTAATTTTTATCGAAATTGCCCATATCCAGAAATCTATGAGACCGTTGATTTGAACTCAAGCGGATAACTTTAACACTCGAAATTTACTTTACAAAATTTGATTCAAATTTGAAACTTTTTAATTATAACTATGTTTAAGATGGTTATGTTACCTTGAGTAGAAGGTTTCTGGGGAGTTCTTTCACGGAGAGGACGTCGGCGAAGAGAGTGGGCCGTTTCAGTCCCTGAAGCGGCAGGGACTCCAGCACTTTCGACAGAGACATGATCGACGTGCAAATGAGGATAACGTCGTTACCGGCTTCCAGAAATGTACGCACTTCCCTGCACGAGGAACGAGTGCTATATTAGTATTTCTCATTGGTGGAATAATTCTGAAAAAAGGTGCTATTCAAATTGTAATCAACTCGTTCGTTCGGATGTTGTTGCTAACTTTAACGCAATGAGCTAAAACTGAAGGGGGTTTGTTGAGATTAACACATTGATAATTATAAGAGTGTAGAGAAACACGTACCGTTGCTTTAAAGTTTTGGATTAGATACGAAGATTACGTACCTGAAGAATGAAATACCCAAATCTTTGCAGAGCTCAGAGTGGTCGGAACGAGAAGTTGCTGATAAGGTGTGGCCTTGTCTGAGCATGGTTTTCGCCAAGAAATGTGCGAAGGGCCCGAAACCTAGAATTCCTATCTTCAGTGTTCGTGGGGATGAAGGAGATGACGCAAGTACGGTTGAAGACATGCTTCTGCTTTTTCCTTCCTTTTGCGGGTAAGAAACGGAAGCGAACTTGGAAAAAGAGTGTGTCTATTTAACAAGGGAACTTGTAAAATTCGTCAAGAGGTGCGATGGTATTGGTGATGAGGTGTTTTTAATCTAGTGTGCGGATAATGAAGATTTGAGGCAAAGAAATCTTTGAAATATGTCAAAAAAAATTTATTAAATATTTAAATTGTTATATTCCGATAGATTCAAATTCTGTATTGTTTACTTAATGATAGTCGACTAAAACTGGTACTGGATCTCTAATGGCTAATCTAAGGTTCGAGAAGAGTCTGCGGCGAAGTTTTAATCTTAAAAATAACCTTGACCGGTTGATGCCTCCGAAGGACGTGGAATTACCTGGACCACGATACCAACTGGGATTCTGCCACAATCTTTAGGTGCCGATTTGAAATTTGGAATATGCTCTCAAAAAAGATTTTGAATTTTGGAATATGATCCCTTTTTTTCCTCTTAAAAAAGGAATATCGCCCATTTTGGTGTTTTTTATAAATAAATTTATGTTGCGATCAGGATTTGATTAATTCAAATGGTCGAATTATCTGTATTCTCATTTTCATGGAAGGTTGAATCTTCTAATATTTGCTTTTCACATGTGCATTGATTTAGACACGATCTTCGATAACGCCATAAGTAAAGCCGTTGCCTATGCGTTTATTACCCATAACTAAACGTTTGATAACCCCCAGGCCTGGCATAAAAAAAAGCCCATGGTCGATGAAGATGGAATCAAAATCCGGAACTCCACTCCCATTGTAATAATGACAAAGTGATACCTGGGAATTTCCATTATCAGAGATTTCCTCTCGCGTGGCTAATTTTATTCCTGTGATATATCGTTGAGTCTATTTAGACACTATTGATCTACTTTCGGTCCAGAGTTAAATTCAAACGTACCAATTTTATCCATCTTTTCCTTAAATTAATAAAATAACATGTCATATTAATAAAATTAGTGATACACTATAATACCTAGATAAAATTAAAAACTCGATATCACAAAAAAATAGCTATAGTAATTTGGGTTAACGAGTATCACTCCATCAGAAAACTTAAAACCACAAAGTAATGACTTGTCAAATAGCAAAACTACATTATACTAAAATGAACTCGAGAGAACTTAAACCCGCCCTAAAACCCATTCATCACCAAACTAGCTCTTTCTAGTTCCTCACTCAGCCCGTCACCGACACCGCCTCGAGTAAGCGCCGTCTCGTCCTCTGTCTCTCTCTCTCACTAAAAAAAAGTGTGGCATTTGTGAGGAATTGGGCTTGGTTGTTTCTTTTTTTTTCCTATTATTTTCTCTGGAGAATAATACATGGTTCTTTCTCCTCCATCCTTTGGTTGTAGTCTTTTAAGTAATTTATAAAGTTTGCTTATGTGTAACTAACTGGGTTCTGCTGCTTTTCATTGATGAGGATTCCCTTGGTTGTTTGATCCTGCCCACCTTGATTTCGCTGCTCTTGTTTAGTTCGTTTGTTCTGTTGAGTTTGTTGAGAATCCCACATCGGTTAAAATACGAGTGTCGGGCAAGTTTATAAGTGTGGAAAATCCACCGACTCATTGCCTTAAGGTTTTGGGTTGGATATGGAGATTCTAATATGGTATCATAGCGGGTTGATCCCGTGCCCATTGTTGAACTCGTACGACCCCATTTCTCGCACTTTGGTGAAGTCAAAACTAGTGCAATCGGGTTGGATATGAAGATAGATTCTAACAGGGTTGTTGTACTGATTGCAAACTTGAGTTTGCTAGGGTTCTGTTGTCGAAGAATTCCGCTGTATCAGCGCGAATTTGTCGGGTTTGTACGCGTTTGTTGCATTGAACTGAAGGAAGTTCCTCCATTGTGTTGATAGGCATCGGTCTTTTCTTGCTTGCTGATGTGTTTGGTAACTGCATTTTGGACTTCTCGCATCGGAATTGGTCTTCCTCTGCTTCGAACTTCTTCCGCGAAATAATTGTATAATCGAATGCTTGTATAACAAAGTTCTTAGTATCGGAAAGATCAATGTGAACTCGGTAGTTTGGATGCTGTGAATCTTCTTCACTTGCCAAAATTCCACTTTGTTCTTCGAAGGAGTAGACTTTATCAGCAACTCAGAGCTTGAGATGCGTCTCCCCCTCGCCAGCGGATTCGTTACAGTCCCGAGCCTAACCCTCTCTAATTTCCAGGTATCTCATTTGCCAGTTGGAATCTCTTGGTCTTTTGTTTGGACAATAGTAAAGGGACATTCTTTCTGGTTCCTAAGTGTTGGTTTAGTGGACCCCAGGAAGGAGGATTTGGAGGGGTTGTGATCAACGCTAAGAGGAGAGGGAGAGGGAATGTACGCCCCCTTGTGATGGGGAATCCGAAGAAAACTTCCTCCTCTGTGGCGGTTATGTCAATGCCGACTGGTACGAGTAAAGTCCATGGGATTCCCGTTATGGTACAGTTGGAACAATGCTCATTGTTGGAGTTGGTGACGAACAGGGGCTTGGCCTTTGGTTTTTTATAAGTATTTGCTGTTGGTTTGGGCAGGTGAATGGGTGTACCGGGAAGATGGGACAAGCTGTTATCAAAGCTGCTGATTCTGCAGGGCTGAATGTGCTTCCTGTGGCGTTCGGGGCACCGAACAAGTCTGGTACTGTAGTGGAGGTGTGTGGAAAGGAGATTCAAGTGTATGGCCCTTCGGAGAGGGAGGCTGTGCTCGCATCCCTCTATGACCAGCATCCTAACTTGATTGTGGTGGATTACACCATACCTTCTGCTGTCAATGGTAACATCTCTTTCTGTTGCTGATGTATCTGCCTCCTGTGGAAAATTCATTATTTTTCCGATTGAAATGGGCCCAATTTTTATTATGAGGTTGCCATCTCCCCCGCTTCTATCTTCTTCCTTCACTCCGCCACTTGGATGTCTTGGGTTCCAGATAATGCTGATCTTTATTGCAAAGTTGGGGTGCCCTTTGTCATGGGAACTACTGGTGGAGATCGGGATCGGCTTTTGAAGACTGTAGAAGAGTCCAAGGTGTACGCTGTCATCTCCCCGCAAATGGGGAAGCAGGTGTTCATCATACCAAATGAGTTTCAAAGTATTCCGCATATTATTCAGATGCAGTATTCTAATAGGTGTTGTCTGTTAGGTTGTAGGATTTCTTGCAGCAATGGAGATTATGGCCGAACAATTTCCAGGTGCATTTTCCGGGTACTCTCTTCAGGTATATATATTCTTCCACCTCAGCATCGTTTCTGCAGTTTGGTCCTTATTCCAGTTAAACGTGATAGATGCTTACTTCCTGAAGTTTGTTGCATTGCAACAACCATTCTTTTTCAATTCGTGACGTGTATTGAAATGAAGATCTGGGGAGTTGTTAATTACTTAATGACAAGAGAAGAAGTTTGCTTTGCAAGCCAAAGAATCACTAGACTATGAGCTACGGATGATGACGGATGGCCTGCTTCCAGTAAATGTCGTCACTGTCGTTTAATTCTTTTCTGCTCCCCTTGTTACACATTGTATCATTAATTGTCACAACCTAGATCAAAAAATTATTTTTACCTGAGAGAATGCTGATGCAAGAATCTTGCTGACATGTCTATTACTCCAGGTGATGGAGTCACATCAAGCCGGCAAGGTCGACACTTCTGGAACAGCCAAGGCTGTGATTTCTTGTTTCCAAAAGTTGGGGGTTTCATTTGACATGAATGAGGTTTGTCATATTCCTTGCTATAGAATGGAGTTGATGTAATTGCATGGTTGCTACGTATTTCTCGCAATTTGTTTGTTTCGCTTTCTTGATGTGTGATTTCCCCTCGTTTGAAGCTTGAATGTTTGGCTTTTGCTGTCCCCATCAGTTAATGCATTCTTTTCCTCGCTGATCCCATAGTTGCTCCACAGATTAAAATGATCCGTGATCCCAAGAAACAATTAGAGATGGTCGGAGTTCCCGAAGAATATTTATCTGGTCACGCGTTCCATATGTATCATCTGACGTCGCCCGATGAATCGTAAGTACTCCTTTACCTCTTCCGTACGATGTTTAATATACTTGTTTCATTTCTACCTTTCTAACAAACATACAAATACACGGTCTTCTTTCTTTCCGTTCTTTCTTGCAGAGTTTCTTTTGAATTTCAACACAACGTTTGCGGTAGATCGATTTATGCAGAGGGCACAGTAGATAGTGTACTGTTCCTTGCAAAGAAGGTGTGTGTGCTTTCAACCTTCCACTTGCATACGTTGAACAGTTTCAGTTTCCTGCTATACTATATGATGAATTGTTGGATATACTGTTCTATTTGGTGTAGTTCATCTCATACTACAATGTGATACTCGGGCCTACGGTGTAGATCTTAGTAGGTTATCACAATACATGCGGAGATCAGAAAATGCTGTTGTTTCCGACGAATTCTACGTTAAGATCCGTCTCTGTTGAGACATTAGCTAGCCTGCAATGGATAACAAACGTACGTTTTAGGCTATAACATTGCGTGTTCTGGGCGTCGGATGCAGGTGGGAGAGAAGCCGGACAAGCGGATTTACAATATGATCGACGTCCTGCGGGAGGGTAACATGAGATGAGATGAGAAGAAACCGCATTTGATGGAAGTTGCAGAGGTTTGAAGCAGGACGAAGATGCATGGTAAATGAGGGTAACAGTAGGAACCTGTGGAACAAGCTATATAATTAGTTTTTGGTTTATACGATTGGACTCGTCGACTTACTGTGCCGACTAATAATCAGGTTCGGGCAATTTGGGATAAAGAATATGTAGTTTAGGTCACTCTAGTTTGGTGTGAATCCATAGATTCTATGTTGTTGGCTAGGCTAGAATCTAGTTGCTGTCCGTTATTTGATGTGAAATTATTGGGAGACTTACTTTTTTTAGAATGAAAAAATGTTATTGATTTCATTAATGGTATTTGAAAACTTACATTATTAGATCCCTTTTTGGAAGAGAATAATGGCAGATGTCATTAATCTGGAAAAAGGCGCAAACCAGGTACTAATTAATCTGACCAAACTTCCAAAAAGTGAGCTAATATATTGCTATTGATTTCAGTTTTAGATTATTCATTTATATATATATATATATACACGGGAACAAATTCAGTGGGGACATAAGTCATCCCCATTGAAAGGGATCAAAGAGAATGAAAGGGTACTCTAGGTATTATAAAAATTATTATGAGTAATATTGGACAACTCTATTACAAAAAAAAGCTTAATTAGGTTTAAAATAATTAAGTAAATAAGTAAATAGGAAAACAAAATTAACCAATTATACCTAAAATCACATTAGAATCTAATTACTGGACGTGACAACAACAAAAACGGGAGGAACCCTACACCAAATTCATTCAGCCGTCGTTGCAACAAAACAACACAATAACCCTATTCCAAAAAATGCCGTCAGAATCAAATGCCGAAGAATTGTTGAATGATGAAACCAATACAAGCCGATTAAATGAAGGTAAATACTTACTGTTTTGATTTTTTCATATAAAAGTTTTCGTTCCAATTGGTTTCCATCTTGCTCGAATGGAAGTTACAATGTCCATCTTACATATATTTTATTATAATTTCTATCGGTTTCGATTTTGTAGGAATACCAACAATGAACACATCTGACGAAAATCGTTATAACGAAGGGCAATGTAGTATTTTCATGGATGATGGTAATACTCGAATCTAATCATCCGCATTGTTGAGTTTTATTATCTCCAATAATGCATCGCATCAGGTTCTTACCAGTGTTTATCTGAAAACACAGGCATCGAAGCGGCGAGTTTAACAAACGATCAGAACAGTCCAAATGGAATAGGAGGTAAGTTGATCTATCTTTTAATAGGAAACCAATATAATGATTTCTATATAACTGACTGAACTTGTAGCTTAAAATATTTAGATCAGAACGTTGATGGAATTCTTACCCAAGAAGAATATGTGATTTTCGATAGTAATCAACAACTTGGAAGTAAATTATATTCTTCAATTTAATCGTTAGTTTTATTGTATTTTTACCGTGGGAAGAAGTAGAAAATTTGAGCATACATTTATAATTTTCTCGATATTGGTTTCCAACTTGCATGTTATGGGTTTATGGCTTCTATGATATTGGTTTCATATATACATATATATATATATATATATATATATATATATATATATATATATATATATATATATGTAGAAAATTAGTTTCCATCCGCAACGATATCAGTTTCCTTCTAATTAATATGTTATTGGTTTGCTTCTAATTTGCTTTTATTTTTCATCTTTTTCGATATTGATTTTCTTTCTTCTATGTTATTCGTTTATTGCTATCATAGTATTGGTTTCTATCCGCTGAAAGATATTGGTTTACTTCAACTATGATACTGGTTTCCTTCCACCATGGTAGTGGTCTGCCTCCATTGTGATATTGGTTTTCCCCCTTGTGTGAAATTGGTTTCCTTCTTATTCAATATTGGTTTCCTTCTTATGTCATATTGGTTTTTCCCAACTCCAGTACTGGAAGCCTCCTCCTCTTATATTGGTTCCCTTCTATTTTGAAATTGGATTCGATCTTATGCAGGTGAAACAGTTGAGGAAATGGAGAAAAAAGAATGGTGGAAAAAAAGCAATTTCCAAAGGTGGACGAGACACTGAACTTCTACCTCTATTATGCACACAGAAAAGGATTTAGCGTGAGGAAAGATTATCAAAAATCAAAGACAATCAAAGGCGAAAAGACTGCAGAGATTTACTATCAGATATCTCTGCAATAAGGAGGGTATTCGTAAGCGGGGTAAGGATCATAAAGAGCCTGGAACTCGGCCATATGAACAAAGAGAGGAAAGAACTGGTTGCAAAGCAATGATCACATTCCACTTATCATCTGAGAAGTCATTTTATTTCATAAATGAATGGTATGTACAACACAACCATGATCTCCTCGGTGGAGAGTTAGCTTACATGCTAAGATCAAACAGAAAGATGAATCTAATGCAAGAACATATTGCTAGAATGCACAATGATGCTGGCATTAAGAATAGGGTTTCTTATGAGGTAATGGCAATGGTAGCTTGAGGTATGGAAAATCTTGATTTTCTTCCTATAGATCTGAAGAACCATCTGGGCACACGACGGCAAAAGACGATGAAAATGGGTGAAGCTACAGCCTTGCTAGAATATTTCAGAAAAGAGGCATATAAGAATCCATCCTTCTTTTATGAAATTGAAGTTGACAGTAACGAACAGATAGCGAATATATTTTGGGCCGACAAAAGGATGCGGATGGACTACAGTATCTTTGGTGATTCAATTGGTTTTGATACCACGTACAGAACAAATAAAAACTACCGTCCATTAGGTAAATGACGTTGAATCTCATATATATTATTATACGCCATAATTATTATCGGTATAAATCCCTAGTTCTGCATTGAATTAATTATAGTTATTTTGTTGTGCAGCTCTTTTTGCAGGATTCAATCACCATCGTATGACCTGCATTTTCGGAGCAGCTCTTCTATTCGATGAGACAGCAGAATCTTTTCAGTGGTTGTTTCGAACATTCTTGAATTGCATGGATAACAAAATCCCAGAGACAATATTCACAGACCAAGACCAAGCAATTGCTAAGGCCATAAGTATGGAACTGCCAGGTACATACCATGCACTATGCACCTGGCACATACTAGAAAATGCAAAGAAGAATCTAAGTCATCTATGCAGAAGTGAAGTGTTAAAAGCATTCAATTATCTGATAAATGAAGCTGGCGATGAAGAAGAATTTGATTATTTCTGGAATAAGATGATTTAAGAGTGTTTTCCACCACGAGGGCACCAATGGATGAATTATATACATCGTTTTCGAACACAATGGTCATCAGCGTGGGTTAGAGAATATTTCACTGCTGGTATGGTTACCACACAACTTGTTGAATCTTGCAACAGTAATGTACGTGGATACTTGCAATCTGACTACAACCTCATTGAATTCTTTACACATTTTAACAAAATGGTTAATAGTAGAAGGCGTGCAGAGAGAATGGCAGATTTTGAAGCCAAAACTAAGTTGCCCAACAATAGACAAAAAAGCAGCTCATTGGTTACGTCAGTTGAGGTGTACACTCATAAAATGTTTGAGAAGTTCCAGGAGGAATATGAAGAATCTCGTCGGTACCAGTTTGAACAAGTATTGGATGGTAGCCCCCTGTCAGGTAACAAAATTTTTACACTTATATACCAATTTCTATCACAAATATACCATAGTTTATACACAGATGCACCAATATCACGTGACATGCATACCAATATTAATTTAATTATTTACCAAGTTGCAGGCGAATCATGCAACTACCGTATTTTCAAGCGTACTGCCAATTTAATTAATATTGATGAAAGATTGGTGGTGATTCAAAAGACCAAAATGCTGCTAACATGTTCGTGCCGGTTGTATGAAAGTCTTGGATTAATCTGCTTACACATTTTGAAAGTCATGGAGACTTTGAGTGGCTTCGCTAATAATGATGAATTAAGAATATTACCGAAGCATTATGTGATGAAACGGTGGACAAAAAGGGCAAAAGATGGATTAGAGATAAGCAAGGACAAGACAATGCCGGAAGATAACTATGCCCAATTTTACCAGTATCTAACACATAAGATGAATCATTTGGCAGCCCTTGTTTCTATGGATCCAGATGCTGTCAAAATTGTTGATGGAAATGTTGATAGTATGATTCAGCAATTCTCATATTGTAGCATCCAAGGTAAGCATCTAAAACATTTACATCATTAATCATACAAGTTATAGTTATGCTTATTCGTTCGTGTGTAATTTTATATCTTAATACTAAAACATTTTCGTACAAAGGTACACCGACACCAGAAGCACAACCGGACGATGTCCAGTCAACATCTAAAGCCTTGGGTCAAACAATAAAGACACGTGATAATCCAAGGAAGTCAAGAAAGAGGTTGAAAAGTAAAAATGAGATCGGACGAAAAATAGCAAAGGCCAAGTACCAGAAGAAAAGACGAAAGCAAAATGACAGTGCAGCCAATAGCTCAAACCATGAGACAATACACGAGACCAATGTCATTTTGGACATAGACTTGAATCAACCACTGTACCAATAATTTATTTGTGCGTAGACTTGAATCAAACACTTGATCGATATTGGTTTCCATCACCTATGATATTGGTTACCCTTCTTCTATGATATTAGTTTATATCTTATATGATATAGGTTTATTACATTTATGATATTGGATTACTTCTTATAGGAAATTAGTTTACTTCTTTTTGGAAACTAGTTTCCTCCCTCATATATATTGGTTTCCTTCTTCTTTGATATTGGTTTCCTACTTCTTCGACATTGGTTTCCTTCTTCTTTGATATTGGTTACTTACTTCTTCGATACTGGTTTCAGAAGGAAACTAATAAATTTGAGGAACGAAATAAATATATTTGAGGAACGAAACCAATATCATATAATAATGAAACCAATATCATATAAGAATGAAACCAAAATTGAAAGAGAAGGAAACCAATCTCTTTGAGGGAAGAAACCAATATCTTTGAGGGAAGAAACCAATATCAAATACGAATGAAACCAATATCAAATAAGTCGAGAACCAATATCGAAAACCAATACAAAATGCAAAGAATAAAGCATGGTAAGAACTATGCGATGCTATGATTCACATATAAGGTTTATACTCACATAATTATCTTCCCTCTCATCGTTGTCATCCTCCTCCTCTTCCATATCTACAACCACCTTCCTCTTTTTCTTAGCACGCTTCCTATCCTCAATAAAATTATTCACAATATTTATCCGAGCATCTATAGATTCTCGATCACGAGTGAGCCTGTAATGTGTTGCAAATAGCTGCAAAGCAAAAAGAGAAATACACTTATAAAAATACAACTTTTATTAATAATGAACTTAATATGAAAAGTAGACAATATTTATGAAAATACCTCTCCCAACGACATATTCTGATACTGAGCACTTGCAGAGGCGCTAGAAGAAGCACGAGACTTCTCATCATTAATGTATTGGTTGAAATATTCTACCATAACATGAGTATTGCCGCCCATTTTGACAAGTGTGCTTTTAGTGATGGTGAAACACTTTTGACATCTAGCAAACTCCTCATTTATTTTAAAACATAATAAGAGTTTAAGATTGTTGGTCAAATATTAGTAAACTATGAATATGTAAAGCATATAATCGTATGTAAGTCGTAAGCAATAAAAAAGGAGAGTAAGAGTTTGCTCACGACCACACTTCGGGCTAAGTGTGTAAGAACGTCGTCTTCAAGGTAGGGATTTCGGATTGAATCCTGGACGAGGCCACAGTTTAACCGTGTGCCCTTAAACTCTTATTACCCGCCTATATGCTTCAGGCCTCCGTGGGTAAGAGAGTTCCCAAAGTACAACGCCCAATCACGTGTACGAAAGGAAGCACTTTCGTACACCTTTCGAACCTTTAGTGGCCTTAGAACTCCGACACTTATGATGATGAGAAATGTTATGCAAGGGGGAGAAGTAGAGAGCTCAAAGAAGAGTGTGAGCTAAGGGGGTGAGTTGGAATGAAGGAGGAGGCCTCCTTTTATAGGGAGCCTAGGACCTCCAACATTCAAATCCGGAATTAATAGGGCCATTAACCCGCCCATTAAATGGACTGTTACAAAACCCATAAAATTTCCACAATTAATAGGCGGTTACTCATGAATTTAAATTCAAATTTTAAATTCAATGAGAAGGTTCCAGAACATGGGCTTGTCCAAGTAGAAGCCCAACAGATGTTGGGCCAAGAATCGCTTCAACAGGTCCGGCCCAGCTCTGAAAAGATAAGGCCTTGGAACCTGGAACAATTCTCACAAACCCACAATTCTGTAACCTGCTGCCAAACCACCTTTAAGCCAATTTCTCATTCACCCCGAGAATTAGATTTTCGCAAGTATTATATATCGTTACGAAGCTTTATCAACGAACTTCATATTGATCTCACAAACACCCAAATCCAATTGGTGTGTATTTAATTAGGATTCTCCCTCTAATTAAATATTTAGGCCCAATACTCAACACACTCACTTGTATTGGGCCATCTCTTCTTAGGGTATTAAACCCAATTCTCCAACAATCCTCTGCCAAGAGTTTGCACCAATTGTATCTAGACACTTGGGTCAGCTGTTGCAGATACAACCAGTACTTTCCAGATATGACCTTTGAAGTACGCGGCGCGAGAAACACACCTATTGCATACATAAGATACAGTCTGGCCCAATCATATTCAGATAGCTCAGTGCTCCTAGTTAATGCAACCTCTAATTTCTTCACATCTATACGATTTTGCTCTGTTGGTGTCAAACCAAAACATTCAAAATCATTTCTAAAGATAGACTTTGGTACATCAGTGAATGACTTATCTAGATTTATGTCCTCCCTCCCAAATGTGAGACCATACATATTCCTGATATGCTCCTCCGGTACAAGCAACTTTGGCTCACCAACACAGAAGTTAAAAACTTCCATCATGTCAACATCCTTTGGATCCAAAATCTTCAATTCCAGAGACAAGTGGATATACTGCATTATCTCATTCTTGTATTTGCAACATTTCATGCGATACAAGAACTCATTCATTCGGATGACCTTGCTTGGTCTGCAAACCAATCTGCAAGTCCGTACAATACCCTTCTGCCAAAAAAAAGATATTACAATGAAAAATAAACATATATTACCATGATACAACATCATTACCAAAAACCAAAGAAAAATCAAATAAGATTATTACGTTTCCAGCTGTCTTCTTATCTCCTTTTTTCTGCTTTCCTTCCGCCTTCAGATTCATTTGGATCCGCTTCTTCATAGCACTACAGCCACCATAGGGCAGCAAACGATACCAATTCCAGGAAACACTTTAGAAATCAAAGCACATCAACCAACCAATCAAATACAAGTTTGGAAATCACTTTGGTACATGCCAAACGATGCCAATTTTGCCACATAAGCATACCAATTTCAATACAGATACATACCAATATCAAACAATTGCATACCAAACGAAACTAGTTAACCCAATGTTTAAACCAAATTCACTGAAAGACTAGTCAAACATAGTAGGATATTTACTAAAAATTCATAATTGTAACTAACAGAATCGGATAACCTAATTTCGAACGTTCTTGAAACAAATGTGGATAGGGTTTACCT
Source organism: Hypericum androsaemum (assembly GCA_963995505.1). Taxonomy (NCBI): domain Eukaryota; kingdom Viridiplantae; phylum Streptophyta; class Magnoliopsida; order Malpighiales; family Hypericaceae; genus Hypericum; species Hypericum androsaemum. The sequence continues at coordinate 6,572,239 of OZ023196.1, forward strand.
GAAAGCAAACCGAATGGGCAGAGACTCTGATGGGGGCAGCGGAAGAGACGGCGGACGTTGTACGGGTACTTGCGACGAAGTAGGTACCGTCGGAAAAGGATAGACGCTGCACGCGGAAGGACGGCAAATGCCACTATAGAACAGAAGTCGCAGTGAGCGTAGACGGGGTAAAAATCCAAACGAAAATGATCCATCCCTTCAAACGACATCCAAACGGAAGAAGGGGTTAGGGTTTACCTTAAATTGACTGAACCGGGGGCGGCGGAAGAAACACTGGTGGGAGGCGGCGAAAGAGAAGGCGAACGTGATGGGGGACGACGGAAGAGACACCGGTGGGGCGGCGAACGGCAAACCTAGCGGGGATACAAGCATCAAAGTGGACCTCTTCGACACTCACCAAGTGGCGAACGGCTCCCTTCTCCTAGATGCTTGCCTAGATGGCGGCGAAGTGATTTTAGGGTTATTTAGATCTAAAGCCGATTCATTGAAATTAATTTGACAGGTAATTGGCAACAGCAAATCACGGGAACAGTGGGAGAGGGCAAACCTAGCTGTCAATTTTTAAGCTGGACTAAAATACTCTCTAAAGGATTTGGACCGTTAGATCGCTTAAATTTTAATTTTTATCAAATCTAAAGGCTCATATTTAGTCCATACCATGGAGATGATTTTTATGTAGTCCCCCTTAATCCAAATCTTATATACACTTTAACGTTTTGTTGAGTAATAAATGCGTAATTAATTTTTAGTTCTAATAAATATAGTTTGGTTAAATGATGAAATTTATTCATAAATTCAAGACCAAAGTACAAACCAAATAAGACTTTTAAAACAAAATTCTCATAATATTAATAACCCGAGGCGTCCTGTGAGACCAGAGGATTGGAACGAAGACGTGTTACCCTTTATTGGGGATAAGGACAGAAAAGGGTGAGTCACCACCCTATACACCTAATCTTCTTTTAATTTAACGCTACTCGTTAAAATATACAGTGTGCTGCTCTTTATTACTCTATAATTATGTAACCACTGAACGAGGTACAGAGCACCTGGATTTCTAAGTATTTTACTATATTCTCCTTTTACTTTTTCTATTGAAAAACCTGGGCTTTACACTTTGACATCAACGCCCTTACTATTATACTATGTCTGATTATTAGGGTAAAAAATACTCATGGTCACTGAACTTTAACAATTTTTTATCCATGGTCACTAAATTATTTTTTTTACCTTTTATGGTCACTAATCTATACTAAATTACTCAGGTATGGTCACTCCGGCCACTTTTTTACCAGAAATCTTCCTGGAAACAAGAAAAATTGGTCCCAGAGATCTTTTTCGGCAAAGTCCGGTGAATTAATTAACGTTCCAACCCCAACCTAATAATCCCGGGACTAATTTTTCTTGTTTCTGTGAAGATTTTTGGCGAAAAAGGGGCCGGAGTGACCATACCTGAGTAATTTAGTATAGATTAGTGACCATAAAAGGAAAAAATATAGTTTAGTGACCATGGACAAAAAATTGTTAAAGCTTAGTGACCATGGGTGTTTTTTACCCCTGATTATTATATCGACTGTTTTAATAATATTTTTACATTTTTTGTTTCGGTAGGTAAACTTTCTTTATAAATAAAAATAGGATAAATTACTCTCGGATCCTTGTCGTTTCATCATCCTACTTCTAGCATCTGTCAATTTTTAAAAATGATCTTATCGTCCCATTGTTGGGATAAAATATGGAGAGAACGTCGATTGATCTCGTGATGGCCCGGAGTACTCATCCCAAGGTCGGTCTAACACTATTGGTAACAAGGGGTGGCCGAAGCCGATACTATCTACTAACCTAAACTAAGATAAGAGCAGAAGTTTGAGAGTAATTTGTATGATTTGTGTGTGTTTGATTATGTGGATGATCCCTTTGCCTTCCCCGATGCCTTATTTATATAGAGAGGTAGGCCGACCCAGCCCCTCTTTTTGCCTTATTCTAGTCGGACTCAAAGACCCCGAGCTCATCTCCTTTCAGTGCTTATCCTTATCAAACCCGGAGGCCTTATCCTGATCAAACCCGGACTTCTCTCAAGAAAGCTCTCCCGTCCTTGGCGACTTTCTCGAGTCCTTCGCGGTGTATGATTGTAACAACCCGAGTATTCCAGACTCTCCATGCTTATCTCATCCTTCACGGAGTCCATGTCTATCTCCGCCTCTTGAGAGTCTAACCGTGCTCGACCTCTTTAAACCTCCTGAGAATTCGGGCTTCTTGACATCTCGGTCTTCCTAAGTCTTCATGCCGTAGCCGGCACCACTCTTCGTAATCAAACCCGGAAGCACCAACCCCCTTATCAAGAAAGAAAACCGTCTTCCCTTACCTAGAGGAAGAAACGCTAACTTTCCCTACCCGAAGGGAAGCATTGCCAACTCCCCCTTCTCAAAGGAAAACATACAGATTCATCCCTTCCCAAAGAAAAACATACCGATTAATCCCTTCCCGAAGGGAAAGTTATCTCGTCCCTCCTCCAAGAGGGAAAACAACCAACTTCCTTCTTCCAAGAGGAGAACTTACCGATTCGTCACTCCCTAAAGGTAAAATTACCGATAGATCCCTTCCCAAAGGAAAAGTTACCGAATATACCAATGGTTCTTCACCCAACATGGGAATATATTTCGAGCTTCAACAATGCGCCTTTGCCTAGTCGAAGTCAGTCGGGTTGATCATGCCTCCCTCTAGCCGAAGTCGGCTTGCCCTTCACACTCCTTTGCCTAGACATAGTTGATCATGCTTCTAACTAGTTGAAGCCATCATGCCTCTAACTAGTTGAAGCCATCTTATAGACCAACTTTCACTAGTTGAAGTCATCTTAAATCGGCTTCTCCTAGTTGGAGTCGACCGAAACTACTCACACCTTGCCTAACTAGAGTCGATCAAAGTAAGCTCTCTTTAGCTGGGGTCGACTTACTACACCTTTGCCCAACAAATATTTTCTGCTTCAACAATGCCCCCCACATGTTAACACTTTGGTACGGTCAGGCGAGAAGTATTGACATGTAGCCTTAAAACCCCTTTGACTTTTGATGATCTCGTAATATCCCTATTCAAATGTCCTTCATCTCCAGCGTGGCATCACCTTGTTTACTTGAAGCCAGGTGAAGATTATTAATTTTGAGCAACTCAAGGCAGTCTAGGCCATCGTCGTGAAAGACACACCCGGCCGGTTTGTAGGGTAACAAGGTGCACACCACCTTATCCCCTCACCTATGATCTCACTCCTCATAAGTAAGGCGAAGTGCCTGCCCCTTAGGTATGGCACTGACCGATCTATGGATAGAAGGAACATCCAGCTTGATCGAGCTCACATACCAGGCAAACCACCCATCTACGCTACTCCAGGCCACCCTTTTTGGCACTATAGAATTGTCATAGAAGGTCGCCTCTATACAGTTAGTAGCCGATAGGAAAGGATTGATGTTTGGTGTATCTCTATCCTTCTATCCGGCTTCCACCGAATCAAGAATTGGTAGAGGGAGAATGGGATCACTTGACTTGAGTGGATCCAATCCTTCCTGATGATGAGTTGTAGGCGATCTCTGTGCTTATGAAAAAGGACACAATTTGTCGAATAATAGAGCCCACACTAACTTCAACCGCAAGTACTCCAAGGGGACGGGTACCCTCACCGGAAAAGTTGGCAATTATCATATTAGAGGGGATCAACTTATCCCTCTTACTGCTTAGCTTCTTCAGGAGCGACTGAGGTAGGATGTTTATAACTGCCATATTGTCCACAAGGATCCTCCCTATCGACTTCCCAAAGATGTGAGCCATGGTATGCAAGAACTTCAGGCTCTCACCCGTCCTCCGGGTAGACCTAGCGATAGTGATACTATCATTGAAGTCTTCTACCAACGGTATCGGTGAAGGCCTTTTTCCTACCTCAACCTCAATAGGATCATCAAGTCTCTCTCTAGATGGCTTGTTTGATTATATTTTAACCTGAAACTAGTCGGGGCTACGTTAATTGCCACCTTGCTTAGAAGATTCCTAAACTTGATGCATCTATTGTCAAGGTCGATCGAGGGCTTATTTCTTTCCTGGTCGGCTTGTGCTCTTTGGGGTGATCTTCCTTCGAGTGGACCTCTCCTCTCGCCTTAGGTACCCACTTGAGAGTCAACTTCTCACGTCGATAAGTGGGTGCCTTTGGTCGAACCTCTTTAATATGTTTGAGGTCCTTTCTTATATTTGCCTTAGAGGCATCAACCTTCTTTGCCCGGCCTTGAGTAATGGCCAACTGGTGTAGCCCGTAGATGAGCTAAGAGAGTCTTTTATTCCTCCAGCTTGGCCTTTTGTTCCGCAAGCTACCACTCGAGGTCCTTAATAATTTTTCTCTACTTCTGGACCTTCCTCTCAAGGTGACATCTCTGAGACTTAGTCATGACGCTTTCTGTTGGTGGCTCATGGGTGACCCTCTTATCTCTAAGATGATTAACGATATTCTAGTGTGGATTGGGCTTATCTTGAAGGTCCACCTTGATTCGGGGACGATGGAACCTCCATGTATCAGCAACTCTCCTTGGACAAAAGAACTTCTGAGTCCTTAGGAGGCCTTTATCAGGCGGCCTTTCATGCCTCCTGGGTCTTATCCCTTGGGTCTTATGGTTGACCTCCCTTTGATTAGGGACATCAGCTCCTCTTGGACGAGAAGACTTCTAAGCCTTTAGGATGCCATTATCGCACGGTCTTCCTTGCCCCCCAAGTCTTGCCCCTGGGGTTTTACGATTGGCCTTTACTTGCTTTGGCCTCTCTTCCTTTTGGCTTCGTTGGAGGCCAACCATAGCAATAGAAGCACTAACATGGGGACCTACTGATGGCTACCCTCCCGAGACTCAATGTGAGTCTGAGATCTTAACATCAAAGAATTGAGGTTGACTCTCCGTCTTTGGACTAACATCGCCCTCATTAAGCTTCTTCCCCCTCAACATCATGAACTGAGGGGTTAAGGCCAGAGTAGGAATACTTGGATCTAGCTCCCCTTGTCTCGATCTTGCAAACTGAGGCATCATAGTCGAAATATAGGTTTCCTTACTCGTAGGAGACTCTTCCAACCCTGGATAATTAGAGGTCCCAGCCGATAGAGGTCGACTGACTAAGCTCTTACAGTCCCGGGTCTGGGTATCATAGTAAGGCAAAAACCCTACCCTTAGTTCTTCTGTCGTAGGCTCAGTGGAGGATGATATCCCTGTGTGTGTCATTCCATCAAGACTTGGCTTCTCGATCTCAAGATCGATCATCCCAGATGACTAACTTGGTATTGCCGGGGTTAAGGTTTGGGTCAAGTAAAAGGTAAGATACTGAGTATTACCTTGAGATATTTTCTGAGGTACCTAGTCCCGGACTTGATCGATGACCGCATAAAAGTCCTCCCTAGCACAGCTAAGGGACTCCTTTAAGCGCCTCCAATTTTCCTCAGAATGCCTCCAATACTCCTCAGAGCACCTCCAATACTCCTCAGAGCACCTATGAGACTCCTCAAAATACTTTTGAGACTCCACATGGTACCTACGAGATTCTTCATAGCGTTCATAGTGCCTCGGAGCGATAAAGGCAGAATATATCTCCATTGGGACAACGACTGTCTCAACTGGCTCTTTAGAGGGAGCCGTGTTGGTGGTATTCCCCCCGACACTAGATTGGGTAGACGAGAAGGTCGGCTCCTTGAGAAAAGCCGTGTTGGTCGTATTCTTTTCAATGAGTTATTGAGAAGAGGGTGGTAGAATATCCTTGCTCTTGGTCATCTTTGTTGGGTTAGGGTCAAACTGCCTTCTCAGATGTCCTCCTAGGTCCCAGCAAGCATACCAAAAATAATGTTGGGATAAAAAATGGAGAGAACGTCGATCGATCTTGTGATGGCCTGGAGTGCTCGTCCTAAGATCGGTCTAACGCTATTGGTAACAATGGGTGATCGAAGCTGATACTATCAACTAACCTAAACTAAGATAAGAGCCGAAGCTTGAGAGTAATTTGTATGATTTGTGTGTGTTTGATTTTGTGGATGATCCATTTGCCTTCCTCGATGCCTTGCTTATATAGAGAGGTAGGCCGACCCAGCCCCTCTTTTTGCCTTGTTCTAGTCAGACTCAAAGACCCCGAGCTCATCTCCTTCCAGTGCTTATCCTTATCAAACCTGGAGGTCTTATCCTGATCAAACCCGAACTTCTCTCCAGAAAGCTCTCCCGTCCTTAGCGGCTTTCCCAAGTCCTTCGCGGTGTATGACTATAACAACCGAGTATCTCAGACTCTCCATGTTTATCTCGTCCTTCACGAAGTCCATGTCTATCTCCGCCTCTTGAGAGTCTAACCGTGCTCGGCCTCTTTAAAACTCTTGAGAATCTGGGCTTCTTGACGTCTCAGTCTTCCCAAGTCTTCATGCCGTAGCTAGCACCAGTCTTCATGATCGAACCTGGAAGCACCAACCCCTTTGTCAAGAAGAAAAACTGCCTTCCCTTACCTAGAGGAAGAAACACTAGCTTCTCCTACCCGAAGGGAGAGAAAAATTGCTAGCTTCCCCTATCCGAAGGGAGTGAAAAATTGCTAGCTTCCCCTACCCAAAGGGAAGCATTGCCAACTCCCCCTTCTCAAAGGAAAACTTACCGATTCATCCCTTCCCAAAGGCAAACATACCGACTAATCCCTTCCCAAAGGAAAAGTTATCTCCTCCCTCCTCTAAGAGGAAAAACAACCAACTTCCTCCTTTCAAGAGGAGAACTTACCGATTTGTCACTCCCCAAAGACAAAATTACCGATAGATCCCTTCCTAAAGGAAAAGTTATCAAATATACCAATGATTCTTCACCCAACATGGGGACATATTTCGAACTTCAACAATGTGCCTTTGCCTAGTCGAAGTCAGTCGGGTTGATCACGCCTCCCTCTGGCCGAAGTAGGCTTGCCTTTCACACTCCTTTGCCTAGACATAGTTGATCATGCCTCTAGTTGAAGCCATCTTATAGACCAACTTCCACTAGTTGAAGTCAGCTTAAATCGGCTTCCCCTAGTTGGAGTCGACCGAAACTACTCACACCTTGCCTAACTAGAGTCGATCAAAGTTAGCTCTCTCTAGCTGGGGTCGACTTACGACACCTTTGCTCAACAAATATTTTCTACTTCAACACTCATGTATTTAGTTTTATTATACTCTTGGATCCCTTGCTCACGTAGGCGTCAACCAGAGGGACGACACGGTTCTCACCGGTGGAAACCGAGGGATCCCAGGGTATAATAAAACTAAACACGGAGAATGACAAGATTATTTTTAGAAATCAAGGGACTCTAGAGATAGGATGAAGATCATTTCTTCATATACCCATACAAATATATAGTATTAATAGTATGTACAAAAGGTGTTCCCCCACCCCTACCCGAACTGCCCCCTCCCCACCCGAATGTTGACTCCCACAGTACAATTGTATAGGGTTGCAATCGAATTGAATAATATTTTTATATTTATAAGCTTTTAAATTTGAATCTTTCTTTAAATGTCTCTAAATTTCCTGAAATTGACAACTTTCACATGCCAACCTTGTTGAATATAAATCTCAAAATAATGAACGGATCTCACTGTAATTTTTGGTGAATCATCTGACACTTAGATTAACTGATAAAAATGGTAAAAAGTAAATAAATTTTTTTAATTTAGCTAAAAAATATTGACTTTGAACATTTAAAAAAATAACAGTATTAAATATTTATGAAAAGAGTTTCATTACTGTTCAAAAAATTTAACTGATTGAAGATACCTTCACCAAAGTTATACAAATATTACTCTAGATATAAATAAAAATTGAAAAACACATAAGACACTAGAGTTGAAGCGTATGTCAACTCATCCAATAACCACTGATAGCAATTGCATATCATTTAGAAAGTAGAAAAACACTGTAATGGCGTTTATACTAAGAAAAACGAAATCTTAACTTTATTACACTCTTAATTAGAAGTGACGGGGGGCATTTCCGTAAATAAATAGACGTATGAGGTCCATAAAAAACGCCGGCCCTCTATATATTGCAAGGGTCACACAGAGAGTCCGACCAAAGTGTGGATAAGATAAGCCTTATAGACAAAATATCTCCTCTTTCCCTTTTCCCAAAAGCGATTGATTATCCAATGGAAGTGATCTCATCGGCGGGGAGGCTGAACCCTAACGCTCCGATGTTCGTGCCGGGGGCGTATCGGGCGGTGGAGGACTTCTCGGAGGAGTGGTGGGCCCTCGTCCACTCCTGCCCTTGGTTCCGCGACTACTGGCTCCAGGAGCGCTACCTCGACACCACCGACGACGACGACGATCTTCTCTTCCTCCCCGACTCCCTCGACGCCGGCGCCGGCGCCGGCGACGACGACGAGTGGTGCTATTCCGACTACTACCCACGTAACCACCTTGAATCCATTATTTGAGCTCTAGATCTAGATTATTTTTTTATTTTTTCACTTGAATCGATATTTCGAGGGTATTTTTGTCCTTTTGTTTTGATGGATCATGAATTTGACCCGACAGAACTTAAACTATGCACTACATTCTGTCTTTTTAATTTTAAATTTATTAAAATGACCGATTGATACAGTATTTTGGAACTGAATAAGTCAGCTGGATTTCTTTCTAAGGAGGAAATCAGTTACATTTTTTATGTTATTAGTTGATCAAGAGTTCGAGCCCTCGGGGAACTTAGATCGCCTTGTTGATCCATCCTCGTCAAGATCAGTTGAATCAAGACGTATTTACGTTTCCGCTGTCCTTATTGTTTCGCTTTTTGTATTCGACACGATGAGCAGATGCAGATGTGGAGGAAGAGGAGTACAAAAAAAGCAAGGAATTGGTCAAAGTTGGGACGATGAAGTGGCAAAATGTACGGGCCTTGGCCCAGGTGCCAAGATACGCAGAGAAAGCCCCAAAAATATTGAAGGGGAAGCTGAGCCCAAGGCCGATCCAGCAGCCCAAGTAGAAATTTGCCCCGCCTCCTAGTCGTTGTTGTACTTGATGATGCACATAAATAACGCCGTTGTCGTTAATTTCATGTTTATTAGATCTGACTTGAGAACCTTTGTACTCGCTTTCATATTATGCAACTAAATGAGTTTTACTACCAACAATCGCTTATTTTAATTTTAACTTGTAAAAAAGTTGTTTTAGTTTAACTAGATTTTTTTTCTTTTTCCCTAAAAAAAAGTTAATCATGTACAGAATTTGAGTTTTTAGGAATGTAAATGTGTTAAATATTTGTTGGAAAATTTTTATTTTTAAAGATTTTAACCTGATTCAGAAATAGATTAGTATTGCTTGTATTGTCATGCCATACGGTAGTCTTGGTCACGGTTTATAAACTGCTGGTTTGTAATTGTTGATGACAGATAACTAATAATCGATATAGTCAATATCTGGACATTCGTAATTGCATTCGAATTTGCGGTAACTTTTTTTTGGGAGAGAATTTGCCGTAACTGTGGTTGGGCAAATTTGAACCATGACTGTAGTTTCTTATTTCATAACCGTATCGTGGATTCGCGGTCGGGTCAAGAAAATAATTTAGACAAACAACCCAACCACAAAAGTAATCAAATTCTAGAAGTTGTCGAAACGCGTTATTTCTATATCCCTCTCAGCCTTTCCCTTTATTTCAAAATCTAAAATTTTCATACTTATCACTTGTAATTAGTTCACTATAAATTTAATGTGTGATTAGTTTACATGAATTTTGACATTACCAATATGCAACGAAAATAAATCTCAATGAAAATCATGCAAGTAACAATTTATCCTAGTACTATTTTAGAATCTCTAAATTAATCCAAAATTTTTAAAGCAATGATTTGTGAATTTTTTACAGCTGTAACTGAGACTCGACAACTTCCAATTGACAGAATAGTAATATCGAACACATCATAAATTTGTATAGTTGTTCGTAATCTTATCGAATGACTTGATTCGTCATCTTCATATTTGTTTCTCATGTAATATATATCAATTTAAAATCTTCATAGAAGCTCATAAAATTAAAAAAAACTGGTTAGTAATTTTTTCATACTTAGAAATTGGTACACCAGATCTCTATTTCTAATGTGTGGTTTTTCAACATGTTAAAACTCGTTGTATGAAGTTTACACATGTTCAAATTTGACTCTGAAACACAAGATCATGTTATTAGAATATGTGATTAATCCGCTATAATATAATATTAAAATTTTTATATTTAACTCAAAATTTAAAAAAAAAAATCATGCTGTAAAGCATATAAAAAACTCTCCATGACAACGAGCTGCTAGTTTTAATAAGATTATAACAAGAGATTACAAACTATTAGTTTCTTAGACAGAATTCAGCGGTTCGTCTGAAGACAGAAAATGATCAAATTTAGCTACCCATCACTGGCTGCAATCATGTCGCACATACCCCAATATTTTGTTACAACAACAAGATAATTATTATTAAAAAAAAGAAAATCATAGGGAAACTCGTCAATAATAATGAATACGACGATCTAAATAGTGTGTACTATAGTTTCCTTGGAACAAAAGAAACATGGACGAGGGAGGGTTAACTACTGGTGCTTCCATGGATGACACTGGAGCTTGGAGCATGGAGAATCCCATGAGCTTCTACATTCACCTCTTACTCCATCACAACACTTGCAAATCATTCCCAAGGTTGCGAACAACCTGTTTGTATTCACTACACGATTAAAAAAAATGGAAAATCATTAGTTAAAACCATTTTTTTTTAAATGATACAAAGGTGGATCTGAGATTTCTATCGTCCTCCAAGTCACCAGTGTGGTTGGTTGGATCTAAGATTTTTTAAATACGAAATATATAATATTTATTCTATTAAGTATTAAAATAAAAATAGTAATAAATATTATCTATTTCTATTGCAAAAATATAATGTACAAGCATCAAAATTATAATTTAATCAATTTTAATCAAATAAAAATAAAAAAATATTTTCCAAAAACCATTCTATTTGCCAACCGGTCCAACAAGGTAAACTGGCTGGTTGAACTAGTGGTCAGCACCATTGACCATCGGTCGAACAATAATACGAGTTTGAGTTGAAAACTACCCAAGGTTGATCGCATGTCACGATCTGATCCGTCGGACCACATTTTTTAGAATCATGATTAAAACATGTTAATGTATAAAATACTTAGATCAATTGACAAGATAATTGTTCTAGTTTAACCAAGGAGTCTCTATAGCTATTACGAAGCATCAATGCTAAATAATTGTTGTAAGAGTTTTGTTATTATTCAAAAGTCCTACCTAGCTCGAACCTAGATTAGTTCGCTCTATAAGTCTCCACCATGTGTTTTAACCAAAAATATTTATCAAAAAATTATAATTGTTGGAGTAGCAATTTATAATTGTTTTAAAATTTTAGTTGAAGTATACTTAAGGTTTCTAACATCATACTAGAGCATGTTAGATTCAACACGTAGCTGGTAAAATTTTACCAAATCATTAATTTTTGGGATGAATATAAAATGTTCGAACTAAATATCAAGCTAAAGATATAATTGAGCACGTAGAGCTTGTAACATTTTGAACTTTTGTTTTTTGAAATCGACTAATGTTTGGATAGTCACTGAGTCGACTAATCCAAGTACGAACCGGGTAAGATTTTGAATAGCGATAAAACTTTCACAAAAAATATTTGATAATGTTGTATTCTAAAGGACTCAATTCAAGAGATATTAGATAAATTAGAATAGCTCTGTTGCATGTACACTTATAATTAGCACAATAGCTTCTTTTTTTTTGGAAAATTAGTACAATAGCTTGATCAATTAGTTCTTACCTTGTTCAAGCTTCAGGACACTGGTGGCTTCCGGCGGTTGATGTGAAGCACTAACCACCATCATTAGTACTAAAAGAAAAGAAGCAAGACGCTTACGAGGAATAATAATGAACATTTTTAGCTCTAGAGAAAAAAAATATTGTCTGAAGAGCATCAAATTGTTAGGAATCACAAAAATAAGCTAAGCTTGCTTAGGTTGGCGACATATATATAAGGAGGCTAGATGAAGCAAGCAACTACGTTGCCCAAGCGTCTTGTATACGTTCAAGATTATTGCATTTAAAAAAAATACAAATGACTACTTATTAAATTGATTTTACTTTTCTTTTCTTAATACAAATGTGAACTTTAAAAATAGTCAGAATAGTTTACGAGGGTGTTTACAAGTTATTTTTGCCTTAAATTGTATTAAATTTTCAACGATCCAAGCGACTACGTTTTGATTAAACATGATTTGGTTAGAATGATAATTGTCTTGAATTTCTTAAATAGGGTCTTAATTAGAACATTGTGAATGAAGTAGGCATTGATGAGAATATCGTCCCTTATAAAATTTAATTTTTTTATATTTTGTATCATTCTGAATTGTTCGTGGATATGAAGAAGGATAACGGATGGACATAGACTAAAAAAAATCATTTAAATCACCACAAAATAACCATAAAAATTTTACTTGGCACCACAAGAAAATCACTACTTCTTCAATATATATAGCTAAACAATATTTCGCGTTTTTATTCGTATATTTAGCTCTATTTTATGTAAGCTTAACGGCAGATAGCTATTGACATTTAAGTGAGACTACATATACGGGGACTTCTGTCCTTTTTTTTAAGAGAGACTCCTGTCCTATTGATCGAACTCCATGGTGGGACTAATCGACGTAGATTATATATAAAAACATTGAATTGTTGAGACTAATTTCATGAACTTGTATTGTTTACTATAAACTCCACCAATATATAAAATTTCATGAACGTGCAATTCGACGAGAATAATGCACCTTTTACCCATTTAATTAATCAAACAATGATACCATGCGAATAAAGTTTTATATCTTTATGGGTGGAAGAATAAAGTTTCCTGCTAAGAATAACTTGAGGTTGATGTGAGTCTGTTTAGTTTTTTGTTTTCATATCTGTTTCAAGATACTTACTCCAATAATTCATCTTAATTCAAACTAAATAAGATATTTCAACGATGACAAAGTTTTCCACCCAGAAGATTGTCTCTTCAGATCATTGATACCCAGTCACATAATTATGTATTTTTTAAAAGAAAAAAAATCATTTTATACACTATTTTAAAGACTAATAAAATGGCCTCCAACTGCGTATTCTCCACCGAAAAAATATTGAAATTTACTTGACTATGGTGAACGATGGTTACCTCTTTTGGACTGATTATATATCATATCCGAACGCGTTTTTTTAAATATTGATTTTATTTATCACAACGAATATGTTTAACTTGCTAGGAGGGTTGAGGTTAGCAACTCGAGTTCTAGATCGTTAAGTAGAGATGCATGGTATGTGCTTCTTCAAGACGCCTTCCAGAGATTTGACGGAGACTAAAACATAATTCAATATTGACTCACAAACGCCAAAGATGAAATTAGATAAAAGCGAGAGTTAATATGCTATAATTAGTAGTTGGTTATTTGTCCATTTATTTATTGACATGAAATTGCCATACTGCACTTCATGTAAGCTTTTTCGGTAATTAAGTGTATATTTTTATTGATGACAAAAACTATATTCAAAGAAAACTCGTATTGTTCATTTTTTAGTTGGTAAACTGCCATTAAATGTTCATTTTTTCTGGATGTTCTGTTAACATAAAGACACGAAAGCAGACAAAGAACTACTTGAAAATCTTGACATTAAAGTCATAATCAAGCAGAGACAACGAAAGTTTTCCTAATTACCATGATATTTCCGAATGGGACGAAATTATTTTGTCACCGACGTCGAAGAATAATATGCCACCTTCTTTTACGGGGGAACATGCTATATATATATTCACACATGAAGCATATGAATTACAGAGGAATTTGACGCTGATTTTTTTTACTAAATGATAATATTTGAATCATTGATACTTATCTCGTGCGAGCTTAATTTTTGGATGTATTTGAGAGTTTGGAGTAATTCAATATATCATTTACTTTTATATATATATATATATATATATATATATATATATATTTTTTTTTTTTTGTGAAAATACAATTGTAAAATTTTAGGGATTGATGCCGGAAGAAAGATGAATAGGATTTTTTTTTTCAGGAGATGAATAGGATGTTTGCAGTAACCATTTTGGCTATTTTTTTTGTTAATCAAAAGTCCTAGTTAAATTTGTAACGAATTGTATTAGCTGGTATTAAAAAAGCTGAAATTCTGAATAATACGAAATTACGGATTTGCCTCCTTACAGAGAAAAAGAAAGAGAGTGACTATTGATTGGACTCCGTGTTGTAACCATTAGATTATTCAACCACAGGAACCATCTTCAGGTCTAGGAATATTGGTATTCTACCTACGGGAGGCCCTTTTTATTTTAGGGAAAACTTTACTTTAGTACCTTATAGTTTGGCCAATTTTTTCTTACAACCCTGTGGTAAAAAATTTCTTAAAAGGGTCCTGAGGTTTCAAAAGGACTTCACGGGCAGCTCTCCCTATGCCCAAAATTGAAACGCCGTCGTTTTAACTCGCATGTGGCATGCCAGCTTGAGAAAAAATAGACCCTGGTGCTGCTGAATTGTCGTGATCAAAATTTCCAAAGCAATACCACACTATTTTACATTTTTTCCAAAACAATCCCACACTAATTTACATTTTTTCCTCTTCCTCACCTTCTCCCTCCATTGTTGTTCTCTCAAATCCTCTAAACCCCAAAAAATCATAATTAAAATATCACAATCAAAATAAAATCTCACAATTAAGCAAAATTAAGGAAGAACGGGGAAACCCATCAAGTAAGATCCCGTCTCGCCCTTGGCCTCCCCGGCCTAGAGTCTCTTCGACAGCAGATTGATGATAATCTCATCGGACACCAATTTCCCCTAGTTCACCATCTCCTTAAGCTGAACAAGATCAAAACTTTATTAAATTTCTTAAGTGTTGGTTCAAATTGGAACAATCAAATCAAAGGAAAAGGAGCGACCTTGGAGTCGGAGGAGCGGAGCTCGTTGGGGACGAGATCGCCGGTGGCGATGTGGGGGCACGCCGAGGAGGAGGGAGACGTAGGTGCCCTTTCCGACACCGGGGCAGCCCAGGAACACCCACTGCAGTTCCTGTCCGTCTCCTACCTGTGGGTTAACGATTCGGGTTCGAGTCCGGGTTGGGACTTCTTTCCGCTGCTTCTTTCCTTGATTCTATGTGTTTTATGTTTATTTGGCGATGGGTTTTTTCCTCGACGACTGTGGCAAGGTTGTGGGAAGAAAGGGCGAGGAGAATGAAAGAAGAAGGGCCGAGGAGGTGGCAAGGTTGTGGGGAGGCGGCGAGGGGAAGCTTGGGAAGAAGGGCTTTAATGTTTTTTGGAGTTGTTTGATTAGGAGTGTTGGTTATGGCAGAACAGAGGTAGAGGGGAAAAAGCTGCCATGGCCAAATGAGGAGAGAGATGGGGAGAAAGGAGAGGGTGATTTTGAAAAAAATTAAACTAAATTGGGATTGTTTTGCAAGTTATTCACCACGACAACTCAGCGACACCGGGGTCCTCTTTATGTAGAGTTAGCATGCCACGTGGGCTCAAAGCGACGTAGTTTTGATTTCGGGCAGGAGGGCAGCTGCCCGTGAGGTCCTTTTGAAACCTCAGAGACCCATTTAAGAAATTTTTTACCACAGGGTTGTAAGTGAAAGTTGGTAAAATTACAGAGTAATAAAGCGAAGTTTTTCCTTTATTTTATGTGTAATAGGAGTACCAGAGTGATAGAAGTGGTTTTAGCACTGGTACCACAAATACTCTTTTCCCAGCCGGTTTATCTTTTATAAGTTTTGTAGTGATAGGATTTTTATGAGGCACCTGTGCAACTATTGTACTACTGTGCATAGAGAGATTCAGTTAATAGTAAATAATATTTACTATATTATAACTTTTTACAACGCACCATATTACCGAGAACTTCTTCATTATATCGTCTTTATGCAGATCAAAGAGGCTACTACGGTCCAATTAAATCAAGGGCTTGGCGGGATAAGATATAATGCTCTATTATTTCTAATTAGGAGGAGGAGATTGCGGTTGTAATTTTATTTGCTTTTGAATGGTTTTGTATACCGCAACGGTTGCAGGGGTCTTCATCCCCAATTTTTTAATAAATATCACTTATAAAAATTATTTACTATTAATAAAGAAAATTTACCAATAAAAAATCCAAACGATTCACATCTCCAGCCTTACTACTTCCTATTAGTGGGCCCAACATGTTGAAAAGCACCACACAAAGAAAGTGATAATTTCTCGTGAAGAAAAACTCGATTATTTTTAGAAGAAGATGACCTATAGTTCTTTCATTACAATAACATATTGTGAGACATACAAGTAAATCAACAGAAAACCTAGAGATGATAGCTATTGTATTAGGTCCACACTGACGAGTGATAACGTTGGTCATTTTAGTCGTACAATTAATTTCTAGAGTTAAAATAATCTTTCTAAAATAAGTAAAATAACGGACAGAGATACTTCTAACAAAGATGTAAGCTAAGAGATGGGAAGGAGAGGGGATGGGTAGAGGCAGTAGGATGAAGGTGGGGGAGACTGAGATGAGGAGGAATATGTTGGACGGCGGCGATTATGAAAACCCTATGAGCATGTTAAATTTAAAAAAAAAACTTAAGGGGAGAGAGAGAGCTGTGACGAAAAGACAGGGACAAATTTTTTTTTTAAGGACTAGCATTTTAACATAGCATAATAGCATGTTAATTATGTTGCCCATTGTTTTTGCATGATTTTGTTCAATAACGTCAAATGAAAAATCGGTTTGGTGGGGATGTAGAAAAATGCCACACCAAAAATGGTAAGTTGTTGGACTCAAATTATAAAGCGAAAAAATTAGTTTAAGGAATACAAAACTAAAATTTCTTAAGTAATATCTCAAATTTGAACATAACAACTAGATGATGTTAGAAGAGTGGTTGCTTAATAAAAACCGACTGCCGGTATTGGGTTATAAATGAATGTCTTCCGTTCGGCCCAAATCACGGGCTGGTGGCCCGCAGTCAGTTTTAGTCCTACCGCCCATAGCTCGAATAATACCGAGCGTACACCAAAGCTCCTTCGCGGACCCCATAAGAGAAAAAAAAAATACAAAATCTGGAAAAATCCCATAAAACTGAAGTCGGGGGAAAAAAACAAAAGGAAGATCAAAAACATAGAAGAATTGGATATCATCGTGTCTCCTTAGTCCTTTGTTTATAGATTTTTGGAAATCATATTTTTTTCCAATGAAAGCTCTAATATTCAGAGGATGTTGAGGTATTGTGTGTCTTAATTTTGTGGGTCATAATCACAATTGAAGGGCCGAGGATGTTGTCCACAAATTCATATGTTTTGTCCAGATTAATAGATAGGACCCCGGGGTTACCTGCAGTTAATAAGCTTTTTGTATGATCATAACATGAAATTTACTTATTTTTTTATAAGTAAAATTTTATTAACCATCAAAAAGGTTACACCTAATGTCCACGAGTATTTTGGCGATATCTTGAATTTGTACTTAGATATCGCATATTCAGTATAACGTTTGATATATGTTATCTAGTATCTAAGGTGAAGTACCGATGTTGTAAACATCACTTGTTGGTTCTTTTGAGGTGAATGATACTTTACTTATCAAAAAAATATCTGCGAGTGTACAAGCTCCTATGCCAATATTGTCGATAAGCACTAATCATTGCCTAAAAATTATCAAAAGATATTCAACTATCTATATACTAGTAGATATGTGATAACTTTGACATTAAACCACTCAGCTCAGATATGTAGCAACCAAGCGACGAATTTGAAGAATCATGGTCACGTCATTTTTCCATACCACTCCAAATCGTCTGACAAGATCCCATAAAGCAATTGTGAGGTCTCCTTGATGCACCTCCAATATTGAATTGAATTTGGACATGTCGTATCACATCCTTCTGACTACATTCGACCTAAAAGAACATTGGATTCTAGCTTTTAAATATTACAAAAAGTTCATCGTTCAGCGAATATATGGTACCGCGAGATATGTATAGAATGTAAATTATTTTGATAATAAAATTGAATTTAATAATATGTTTGATTAATGTGATAAATGGTTTTTAGGTTGCAAAGAACGTGAAGTGAGGATTGACGATGACAAAGGCATTGCACTTAAAATTCGTCGTAAAAAATTTATAAAGAGATTTATATGCGAGCTATGAGTTTTTGGAATATTTCGAATATTGTCATTATAAAGAGATTAGATCCCTATTTTGTTATTACATTGGTGAAGAGATGGCGCCCTGAGATCCACACATTCTATATGTCCAATGGTGAAATGACAATAACACTTCGGTGCATTTCTATTTTGCTCTAGTTGTCAATTGATGGAAATCCAATCACAGGATTGCAGACACCTCCTGATTGGTTAGAGTTATGCTTGACCTTGTTTGATAAAAATCATGCTCACTATCATAATGGTGTTAGGGTGTGGGATACTTTTTTAATTGGTTGGAGGCAAATTTTAATCCAACACATTTAAATGAAGATGACACAAATGAATCAATATGTTAGAGCCAACATATGGCTTATGATCGAATACCAACTCTTTAGCAAAAATAGTGATAGTTACGTTACGTTCATTGTTGCTGGTTGACTTCAATTGGCAAATATAGTTAGGGTAATGCGTGTTTGTCTTTTGTGTATAAACAATTGTGTTTGTTGTCGATCCGAAGCAGGTCAGTGGAGGTATTTTTTGTCTAAATGTGGGGTTGGGATTCTTCCAAGTTGTCCTATTTTTTTTCGAGAAACGATAACAAGAAGTTGGGGAAGGGTTAGACATTGGGTATGAATTCGTAATGAGTCAAACTAAACAATATCTTCGTTATATTATTCAATTAATAATTCTTGTCAATTTTTTTTGCTACCGCAAGTGGGCTTCGCCCATTAACACTAGGTAATCTTTCATAAAGACTACTGTGTCTAATATATTAAATTGTCTGATATACGACGCATGCTTGATGAGCTACGATTCTCTGGTGTATGTCATTTTTCATTTTCTTCTACATTTGATCTTCAATATATTAAATTAATATATTTTTTATTACTGTAGATTGTTTGATAACCATATGATTCACATGTTTGAGCCAATTTACCGAACATAAATCAACAAATTAGAGATTTGTGGTTAGCCCGGGTACCATTAATTTATTTTCAAGCTATCGGGTGGCATTATCCGGAGAGAGTTTTCAAACAATCTGGGCTACTACAAGACATTCCATTAACTCCTGAGTAGTATACACAGAGGAGATCGCAGAGGTACAGTACACAGGGATATGGGTCAATATCTTGACTCTAATCCCTATGTATTGTACCTCTGCGATCTCCCACGTGTATACTATATGTAGGCTCAAGAGTCAGTGGGATGTCTTTTAGTAGCCAAAATTATCTGAAAATTAATATTTTTAAAATCAACCCACAAGACATCCCGAAATTCTTAAAATTTTTGATTTGTCCAGTTCGATCGGTTGAGCCACTGGTTGGACCAGAACTTCTATTTTATATTGATATTATTAAATAAGGTTTAATAAATTTAATTTAGCATAAAAAATAATAAAATACCTAATAAGTTCAAATATTTAGCAACTTTGTTATACAATTTATCCAAACAAAGTCTTCAAACATGAATTAAACAAGGCTTGAAGTACAAGAAGATGATTATACAAGTTTTTTTGTTCGATATATTAGTCTAATTTATTTTACTTAGTTGACATATCATCGAGAATTGTTAAAAGATAAGTTTATTGTGATCCAAAAGTGATGCATACGCTCCGAGCGTGGAAGTTGAGGTTTTATTTCTAAATTAAATTTGATAAAATAAAAAAATAATTTTTTTTTTTGATCTGGGTGGACCGACAGGGTCACCTGGAAGCACAGAATTTTGGCCAATCGAACCGCTTACTAGGTTTTAGACAAAAATCGACATGCGTTTGTGCCCAGGTAACGGTCCGACCGGTCAAACTGTAATTTTTTAAAACATTGCTGAAAACTCGATCCGGATAATATTACTCCACAACTTGAAAATAAATTAATAGTACTTGGGCTAACCACAAATCTCTAACTTGTTGATTTATGTTTGGTAACTTGGCTAAAGCATGTGAATCGTGTGGTTGTCAAACAAGATACAATAATAAAAAAATATGTTAATTTATTATATTAAAGATCATATCTAATAGGAAGTGAAAAATAACATACGCCTGAGAATTGTAGCTCATCGAGCATGCATCAGATATCAGGCATAGAAGTCTGTATAAAAGATTGCCTCGTGTTAATGCGCAAAATCTGCCTACGTTGGCAAAACAGTTGACAAATATTATTAATGAGATATTATAATGAAGACATTTTTTAATTTGACACATCAAGAATTCATTCCTGATGCCTAAAACATCCCAAGCTTCTTATTTTGGTTCCTCATAAAAAATGAGAACACATAGAAGAATCCGCTCCCAAGCCCACACACAGACCAAAAATATCTCCACTGACCTCTTTTTTCTTTGGATCGCTAGCAAGACACAATTTTTGTACAAAAAAAGACAAACATACACTACCCCAACTATATATGCCAATTGATTCCACATCCATGAGAAAGACAACCAGCAATAGTGAATATATCACTCTTTTCGTTAAAGAGTTTGAAACCGATCAAAAATAATATATTGGGTCTAACATATTGCTTCATTGTCTCATCTGTGTCATCTTCATTTAATTGTGTTAGATTAAAATTTGACTCAAACCAATTAAAAAGTATCCCATGACACCATTATGATGGTGAGCATGACTTTTAACAAACAAGGTCAAGCACAACTCCAACCAATCAGGTGTCTACAAACTTGTGATCGAATTTCTGTCAATTGGGTTTTCCGACAAAATAGAAACGCCTTAAAGTGTTATTGTCATTTACCATTGGACATATGCAAAGTGTTAGTCTCATGGTGTCATCTCTTCATCAATGCAGTGTCTAAATAGGGATCCAGTCTCTTTATAAAGCCAGTATTTCAAATATCCCAAAAACCTGCAGCTCGCATATACATTTCAAGTTTCTAGTCGTCAACTTCAACTCATACTACTTTTTGACAAAGAATTTTAAGTAGAATGTCTTCATCATCGTCAATCAGCACTCAATTATCTTTACAACCCAAAAAGTTAGGTATTTACATCCCATGATGCATCCTCTACAGCGGTTCCGGACCATTTCACCAACACCTCTGTCGCTGCTCTATTTCTTTTCTTGACTATTTGGCGGTCAAGAATCAACTCCAGCTCACAATTCGGCAATAGCTCTGGGGGAATCTGCATGCATATCTCAGGTAATGGCCCCTCTAACTTTTTCAGCTGACTTACGTGGAATGTGGGGTGAATTTTGACCAATTCTGGTAGCGGGAGTGTATAAGCTGCTTCTCCTTATTTTCGATGATCTTGTAAGGCCCATAGTATCTAGGTGCTAGCTTATGATTTCCTCTACCTCTTACCAATTTGTGTCAGTGTGACTGAAGTATCAGCAACACCTAGTCACCATGCACAAAATTTTGGTCAGACCTTCCCTTATCCACTTGTAGCTTCATGCAATTTTGTGTCCTCTGTAGGTGGAAACACAGTAGGCACAAGTTTGCCTCTCTCGCAGCAAGACTTCGGACTACAGCCTCCACCTTTGAGTCCCTTGCAAGATAAGGTAAATGTACTAGAGGTAACTCCCCATATAGCTCCTCGATCAGAGATATTTTGGTAGCAGTGTGGAAGGACGTATTATACCAATACTTCGCTAGCCCAAGCCAACTGCTCCAGTCGAGAAGCCTCTCATGCGTCATGCACCTCAGGTATGTTTCTAAGCAGTAATTAACTACCTTGATTTGCCCATCCGTTTGTGGGTGATAGGCTGTAGATAACCTAATTGCCACACCTTGGTGCTTTATAAGTTCTGTCTGAAATTGACTGATAAACATCGGGTCTTTGTCGCTAATTTTTATTGTAGCAAATGTGATAGCTGTATACGGGTGTTTGAGAGGGATAAAGTGTGCATACTTGCTAAGCTTATCAACTACTACAAAAATTATAGTTACGCTATGTGACTTGGGTAGACCATCGATAAAATCTATCGACACTACTTGCCAGATCCTCTCGGGCACAGGTAAAGGCTGTAGGAGTTCGGGGTCGGCTGTATTATCATACTTACAAGTTTGGCACATAGTACACTCTCGTATGAAGTTATGGATGTCCCTCTCCATTCCATTTCGATAAAGAATACACTTTATCCTATGCGTAGTTATGTTAACACCAGAGTGCCCACTAGTAGCGAAGTTGTGGTAGACTATAATCAACTTGTTTCTTAGCTCCTTTGAAGGCCCATCCACCATCTTACCCTTCCTGAGAAGCCTTCCTTGATAAACACCGCCCTTATCCTGACATAAAATTAATTGTTCAATTAACTCCAATAGCTTAGGAACATCACCATAACTTGCTTTAATCTGTTCGGTGAAGTCTATGGTGATTAGGACAGTTGTGGCTGCTATCGCTGCTTCTTCGTGTGTCAACTTAGACAACCACGTACACTCACTATGGCTGGCATTATGGCCTAATTAAAGTAGTCGATAGTGTGATGGTTGTTCTCATTGGCTGCCTTCTAAATCGCGGTGTCCATATAGTTGTAGACTCCTTAGATCTATCTAGAGAGCCTCTGATAGGACTCTTCGCTCCTCTTTGAGTTTCCTCTTTAGCATGCCTCTGGTCGGCCGCTACCTACTCGATTCGTTACTCCATCTGAGTGATCATAGCCTCAAGCTTTCTGCATAAGATGGTGATTTGGTCAGCCGGATCTTTGAGGAGAGCCATATTGGTGGCGGACAGCTCTTTGAGGGGAGTTATATTTGTGGTGTTCCTCCTGACACCCGCTTAGGTAGTTGGGAGGGTCGGCTCCTTGTTAGGAGCCATGTTGGTAGAGTTCTTCCCTGTACCAGGTTGGGTAGTCGAGAAAGCCAGCTCTTTAAGGGGAACCATATTGGTAGTATTCTTCCCAACGAGCTGTTGAGAAAAGGGTAGTGCAATCTCCTTGTTCTTAGTCATCTTGACGAGTTAGGGTCAACTGCCTTCTCAGACGTTCTCCTAGATCCCACCGGGCGTGCCAAAAATAATGTTGAGTGAGAAAATTTGGAGAACGTCGATCCATCCCAACGACGGCCCGGAGAGCTCGTCCCAATGTTGTCCCAATGGTAGGAACTGCTCTTTATTACAGGAACGAAATCAAAACTTGAACTAAAAAGTAAGGTAAAGCTAAAGCTTGAGGAGTTTGTGTATGTTATTTTGTGATGTCTATGCATATGTCCCATGCCTTGCTTATCTAAAAAATTGAAATCCTACCCAGCCTTTTATCCTAAGTCGTGTTCTAGTCGAACTAGATGACCTCAAACCTATCTCTTCTAATACCTATCATCATCAGACTCAGACTATCCCGGTCCCCAGAAGCTTATGTCCAAGATGACTTCGTGCCTTCTTGAATCTGTATCCGCCTATAACTCTAAGAATCTTAGTGCATCTGAACTCCTTGAGCCATTCACACTCTTCAAGAGTCCGTTTCGAATTTGCTCTCTTTGTGTCCTTAACTTTACTAACTTGCCTTAGATTCCACCTTGATCAAGTCTCTCAATCACTCACCAACACCGAGTCCGGCATCTAAGTATAGGATCTCTAATTCGATGATCTGACGATGAGGTGACTATCTCGACAATCCAAGTAATGGTCACACGAAGCACACTATTTCAACGACTCATCCTTGCCTCCTTCTAATTTAACAATTTAAGCTTGCTATCCTTAAGCCAATGATTTGAGATTGCTCCTTCACAGCCTTAATCGACAATTTGAGTCCCACTCTATAGAAGCATTAACTCAACAATTTGACCCCTTCGAAGAAGTTTTAACTCGACGACTTGAACAACACTATAAAAATTCGATGGTTTGTCCCTCCGAAGAAGCCCAATTCCATGACTTCTTATTCTGACGATTCAACTCTAGGCTGCTCAAAATCTTATTCGACGACCTGGCCTTATTAATTCGATGATTTGATCCTCCTTTCCCTAACTCGATGATTTGAGCCTTCTCCCCCTTTAAATTGACGATTTGACCATCCAACTTGCTTAATTCGACAATTTTAGCTCCTTAAGTCGACCATTTGCTTACTTAATTCGACCATTTGTAATCAGATGAGCGATGGTCACTTTAAACGATCTTTTGACCATGCTACGAATTAGAAAAAGTCGTCAACAACTAAGTTGTAGATATACTTGAATCTACAATCCGAGGTCTGAGTCTCAAGATACGATCAATCTACTAAAGTCCAACTATCCTCAGTGATAAAGCCAGAATCGAGACTTGAAGCCTTGTTTTGACTCTCTTCGATGCAGAATTAGGAAAGGCCCTTCAAACATAAATTAGAGATATACCTCGTAACTTTTCATGGCCATAAAAATCACTTCATTCCGAAGCTCGAGCACCAAGCTATGATCGATTTACTAATGATGGATTCTCGAGATAGCTCCTACAAGCCAATGAGTCCCGACCTCTTCAAGTGAGTGACCCGTCTTGACTTGAGGGAATGTTTTATGACCCAAGGGTAACTCAAGCTGAAGGTGAACGTAACCCAAGCTGAAGCTGAGTATAATCTAAGCTAACTTGAAACTGAGTGTAACTTAAGCTGACTTGAGACTATCCTGAAGGCACCCGACCAAGGTAAGTCGACATCCAAACTTGGATACCTTGATAATTGCCTTAATCGACCCCGAGCTCCTAACATGTTATTTTTGCACTTCAACATCTGTACTTCTGTCAAGTCGTTATACGACTTATGCCATCTCAACTTCTCTAAAGTAACCGAAGCTCCTTGACACTACCATCGACCTCCAAGTCTCAAAGCCACCCATTCCCACCTCAAAAAAACAAAGGAAAATCTCTAACAGTGCATGTAGCCCAATTCCAATCAAACCCCCAAGGAAAAAAATAAAAGCTTTTAAGAGAATTACCAATGTTTTTAAAACTGACCCGGAATGCGACCCAGATTTTTAAATTTTTTTGGTTCATCCGGTCTGACTGGTCGGGCTGCCAGTCGGACCGGTACTTCTATTTTTATATTAATATTATTAAATAAAGTTTTATAATTTAATTTAGCATAAAAAAATAATAAAATACTAAATAACTTCAAATATTTATCAACTTTGTTATATAATTTATCTAAACAAGGTCTTCAAATATCAATTTAACAAATCTAGAAGTACAAGAAGATGACTATACAACTTTTCTTGTCTGACATATTACTCGAATTTGTTTGACTTAGTTGACATATAATCGAGAATTGTTAAAAAAATAAGCTTGTTGTGATCCAAAAGTGATGAACACGCTCCCAAGGTGGAAGTAGAGGTTTTGTTTCTAAATTAAATTCGATAAAATGGAAAAATAAAAACTAATTTTTCTTATCCAGGTGAACCGGGTCACCCGGAGGTACCTGACCGGATGGTCCGATCATATTTTGACCGGTCGAACCATTTCCTGAGTTTTATTCAAAAATTTTCCCAGGTTTAATTCTGGGTAGTGGTCCGACCGCTGGTCAGACCATAGTTTTGAAAACATTGAGAATTACTATAAGAGCAAGTAGCCCAATTCTAACGGAGACCCGAGGAAAAGAAACTATCTAGCCTTTAAGAACGAAAAGCGACGGAACCAAAACAAAGTAACCTCATTTTTTTCTAAGAGCCCAAGAAAGGGGGGATGAAGAAGGGGCATATGTCATTTTTTGTCAAATCTACAATCTATTAATTTTTGGAGTTATGATTATTTTGGTACTTCAAGTAATATCTTGCTAGAAAAATAGTCAAAATTTGGTTACAGGGACAAATCAATTTGATCTAGAAAGTGTAAGAGATTAAATAATAGTATGATGTACTAATTAACCATTTAAAAAAAATATAAGAGACTATGCCTATTTTGTCCTACTTGCTATCTAGGATTGACCTTTACCTCTTATTCGATTCGCATTTGTCTCATTGATTGATCAACATATCACAACAATCTCGTTTATTGTAAGCTTGGAAAATGATCGTGTCTCCTAGTTAGTCTAACATTCTGTTTTAACAATGTAACTAGTCTAGGATAGTTATTTCCTAGTTTATAGCTAGTTTAAATTGTATACGTAAGAAACGGAAAATCTATATGATAATTTATAATAGGTTGGGGTTGTTTGGTTTTTCTTAATAATTTGGAGGGTATATGATAAATTATCCGTGTAACCCTAGCCGCCCTTAGGGTGATTTTGTAGGACGGTTTTAGCCTCGAATTACCATAAATACGGGTTTAGCCGTCTTCTTTTCCTTCACCAGAATACTCGCGAGATTCCTCTCCATTTCTCTGAAGGCGAAGTATTCGCTCAGGCCGAGGCGGATGAGTGAAGATATTAAGAAGCCATAGGAGTTTCTCTCCATGTGCAAGGTAAGTGTTCTTATTGTTGTCCTCCTAATCTGACTCGTGGTTATTATAAGAAAACTAACGAGTTATCTCTTCCTGACAAAAAGTTGAGACAAACGAACAAACAGACGAATCAGTCTCAAGAGAACTCGCAAGAACCACTCGGATATATATGATTGTCTCCTTAGGCGTTAATATGAAAATTGTATAGAGTTTTGAAAGCATCATTGAAAGACTGACTAGGGAGATTAAGAGAAGTTTAGTGGTTATGAAAAAATAAGTTGGATTATTGTGATTTCTGGGATTTCTCTGGTTTCTGTAATTACTGTGAAATCTGTAGTAGAACTAGGGTTTTGTGGTTTCGAAATATGTGTATTTATACGTTTCTAATTTTTTCATTAAGGATTCTGTCTTAATGGTTCATGTTGATCATGGGATCATGGCCAAATAGGAGTATGGTTTGTTCTCTCCGATTTCTGATTCTGTTTAATTGTTGAAATTGTGATATTAGTTCAGTTTTTCATCTTCAGTTAAATTGTTTAGTTCTAATCTGTGATGCGGAATCGTTCCTATGCCTTCTAAGTCTGTAGTTCATACATACCGCATAAAAAGGTTGCATAAAAGGGTTACCAGATATCTTGAGTTGTGTATAATCGAATGGTCCGTGAGCACGGAAATTGTTTGAACTCGAGATATTTTTCTGTCTTTTGGACCTGCACTTCGAGAATAGAAGAGTATTTATCTGTTTTTCATGAACAACCCGCCATTGTTTCAATAGACTACAGAGTTTAGTTCTAATATGAAGTCTATTTATTTTGTTCGAAATTTGTTCTTAAATTGTGAAGTCAGTTTGTTGTGCATGTCCTTGTATCGGATCCGGAGTAGATAGATGGTTGAGAGCATACATGCATCGTCACATTTAATTTAAATAAATAACGATGTATTTATGTTTTTCGTCAATAGGATTGGACATTTGGAGTTATTGGTTTTCTTGTTTAAATAAATTTTGTTGCCGTGCGGGCTCGTGGTAGGACAACACACACCCGTGATGTAACCGCGTGTTTTTTATTTAACCCAGATCAACACTAGACTATTATAGCATATTTGGTTCTCATTCAAACATACTCTAGCAAATTTTTTACTAAATCAGTCATCCTGAAATTTTTCCTGGTCATACTTAACTTTACAGTTGTTTTAATATATTTGCGAGAAAATGAGATACATCTTGTTAATATATATTGTACAATTAAATCACTTAATATTTTTTGAACACATCATTTACAAGATATCAAGTTCATGCCTCCTTAAATATGTGACGTTCTCATCGTGCCACACAATATAATCCCAGAATCCATCGTTTGTTGTTTTAGATTAATTTTCATCTTTAGGTGTGCTTGTACAATTCCTGTTTTGTGAAACGAAAGAGAGAGTCAAACTTACGTAAAACTGCAGTAGTCCCAAAACGAGATTAACCCCACTTATATTCCCCAAACGAGATTAACTCCCAAACTTTACGTGCTTGGATTTGTTCCACACACTTTCACTAACTTTTTGTTAAAATGATGACCTAGAAATCTTTCACTAAAATCCAAGATTACAAAAGACATGCATAGACACACTATGAACACTTAAAGATAAGATCAACAAACATAAGAATATAATTCACTGTTACAATAACATCATGGTGCGAGATGATAAGATTAATTTTCATGGTTACAATTTTTTTTTGAAGAAAACATGGTTACAACTTCGAGAATTGATAACCCCTCCAAATCGTGACTGTTGACCTGACCGAAAAATTACTAATCAACCCACTTTCACTCAGACAACGATCTTTCAGTTCTAACCTCGTATCCATAACTAAACCATACAATAAAACAATGCATTATTAAGTCCCAAAACTACCCCCGCCTCTCCGGCACTAACACCTAAACCAACATGACTTCCAAGGGCATCTTCGTCTTTTAGGAGGGGAAAAGTGATGTCCTTTTGAAATTGTGGGACCCAACAAGACGATATAGCCGTTAGTTAGTAGAGGCGCGGTCGGTGTCGGGGCAATAAAAACACACGTGGCCCCCTTGGTTATGCAATCCATGAGATATTATATGGTCAGAATCTGGGCCAAACGTTTTGTAGAAAAAATGTCACATTGAGAAGAGGAAAAATAAATATTAAACACTAAAACCTCTCCCCAATCATTTTTTATAGGGGGTGGGCAAGAAAACTAGCCGTTAGTTCGTGAAATGAAAATTCCCGGAAGTGGAGTGGAGCCTCTCCTCTGTTGCTGCAGCAACTTATTGCCACCCTTCGTTTTCTGTTCTGACAATTCTTTTTCCCAACACAAATTATAAAATTTTCTTGATTATATTAATAACCTCTCTTTGAGATATAGAAAATTAACCTCGCAAAATTTGGAATAAATCTAGAAAGCATAAAGATTGTAAAAATAATATTTTTCCTAAAGATTTTTTTAAATTTAGTATTTAACCTTTTAGACATTATTTAAGAATTATATTTTAAAGACGGTATGTTTCATTCTTAAGACGTGAATCCGACCTAATTTTAAATGAATCCAAATTAATTTTTAGAATAACTTATAATGATCTTACTCTGCATTAAAGTCGAACACTATTTAAAAAATTTTAACTCAAGATCTCCGTGAGTGAATCCGAATCATTTATCACCGTACCGTCGATGGTCCAATTAACGATTTATCACGTGGACCAACACAAAAACCTTAACTCGGTTCACACTACAAAACCCACTTCCCACTAGTACCATAGGCTCTTGTTCGTTCCTCCCCTACTCCTTCCATGGTAACTCATTAGCTCCTTCCACTGTACTTTTCCCTTCCTTGCACTAAATCTTCAAAACCCATCTCTTCGACAAAAGCCAAAACCAATCTCCTTGGGTTGATACATGGCTATGGAGAGGGAGAAATGGAAGCCAGGCCAAGCCATTCCAATGTGGTTCTATTGCTTATTGCTTCTTCAACTCCTGGCCAACATCATCCCAATTCAGACAGCTAAAGGCCAAGTATGGGATGGAGTGGTGGTCACCCAAGCAAACTTTGAAGCCCTACAAGCCTTCAAGCAAGAGCTGGTTGACCCAAGAGGCTTCCTAAGGAGCTGGAATGGTAGTGGGTATGGAGCTTGCTCAGGTGGCTGGGCAGGTATAAAGTGTGCACAGGGCCTAGTCATTGTGATCCAGCTCCCATGGAAGGGCCTATCAGGGAGGATCACTGACAAGATTGGCCAGCTCCAAGGCCTCAGGAAGCTTAGCCTCCATGACAACCTCATTGGTGGCTCTGTTCCTCAGTCTTTGGGGCTCATCCCCAGCCTTAGAGGACTCCAGCTCTACAACAACCTCTTCACGGGCTCTATCCCTCCTTCTTTAGGGAACTGCCATCTCCTTCAAGCTCTGGACATTGGGAACAATTCACTTGTTGGTACCATCCCTGAGGGTCTTGCAAATTCCACCAGGTTGTTCAGGTTCAATGCCAGCTTCAATTCCTTATCTGGGTCCATCCCTGTGAGTCTGTTTAGTTCACCTTTTCTCATTTCCCTTGCACTCCAATCCAATAATCTAAGTGGAGGGATTCCTAGCTCTATTGGGAACTTGGCCAATTTGAACTCTTTCAATGTTTCTTACAACAACCTCTCTGGTCCTGTCCCTGCACCTCTAGCCGAAAAGTTCGGTCCGAGCTCGTTCGTAGGGAACATTCAGTTGTGTGGCTTCAATGGTGGAGCTCCATGTCCATCTCAGGCACCTTCACCAAGTCTACAACCCGAAGTACCAAGGAAAAGGCATCACAAACTCACCACTAAAGATAAGATTCTAATAGCAGCAGGGGTGCTTCTTATTGTATTGGTCATCCTGTGTTGCGTCCTCCTCTGTTGCTTGATAAGGAAGAAAACAGAATTGAGTTCGAGGGAAGGCCAACCCGCGGAAAGGGGGGCTGCCGCGGCCGCTGCTGCTGCGAGAGGTGAGAAGGGGGCCGCGGGTGTTGCTGGAGAGGCCGAAGCAGCCGGCGAGGCGGGAGGGAAACTAGTCCATTTCGACGGGCCAATGGTCTTCTCAGCGGACGATCTCTTGTGTGCGACCGCGGAGATAATGGGGAAGAGTACTTATGGGACTGTTTACAAGGCCACATTGGAGGATGGGAGTCAGGTTGCGGTTAAGAGGTTAAGAGAGAAGATCACCAAAGGGCAGAGAGAGTTTGAGATTGAGGTTAATTTGCTTGGTAAGGTCAGGCATCCAAATCTTTTGGCATTGAGGGCTTATTACTTGGGGCCTAAAGGAGAGAAGCTTCTTGTCTTCGATTACATGCCAAAGGGTAGTCTTTCAACATTCCTACATGGTAAGAATAATTGTCCAAAGCTATAGCTATTAATGGAGTGAATTGTTTCTTCATTGGTCAACTTAAGTGATTGATTGATTGATTGATCTGTTTTGTTGTATATTGCAGCTAGGGGACCTGAGACAGCAATTGACTGGTTGACAAGAATGAGAATCATCAAGGGAATGGCCCGCGGGTTATCGCACCTTCACAACAACGAAAACATCATACATGGGAACCTCACATCAAGCAATGTTTTGCTTGGTGATCAAACGGATGCGAGGATCGCGGACTATGGCCTATCTCGGCTAATGACAGCTGCAGCAAACACCAATGTGATTGCAACCGCGGCCGCATTAGGCTACCGAGCTCCCGAGCTTTCTAAGCTGAAGAAAGCGAACCCGAAAACAGACGTGTACAGCCTTGGAGTGATCATGCTGGAGCTCCTCACTGGGAAGTCTCCAAGCGAGGTGACAGATGGGGTGGACTTGCCCCAATGGGTCGCCTCTATCGTCAAGGAGGAGTGGACTAACGAAGTTTTCGACATGGAACTGATGAGGGACGCTTCCATCATCGGGGACGAGCTGCTTAACACGTTGAAGCTGGCATTGCATTGTGTCGATCCGTCTCCGTCTGCGAGGCCCGAAGCTCGGCAAATTCTGCAGCAGCTAGAGGAGATTACACCAGAGGGTGGAGTTGCAGCTGCTAGCACTTCAGGTCTAATTGGTGGTGGGTCAGGGGAAGCTGTTGCTTCAGCTAGTGAGTGAATATGAAGAAACCAATGGTTTGAGTTGGTGATTAGGGATGTTTAGTTTAGTTCTAGGGAGTAGAATTATCACTCTAATTCTTTTATTCTTGAAGTTGAGCTGTTGTGTTTGCAGTAATCCAATGTTTTGTGTCTGTAATATATGTAATAGCTTCAGCTTGTTCCTGAAGCATTTTTGTTCTATTTCATCCAATGTTAGTCTCCCCTGGAACACTTAGTATCTAGATATCAGACAATAACCAACACAAGGTGGGTAGAATGATAACGGATCCTGCCTCGTTTCCCAGGGCTTGGTGGATCAATTCCCACCTCTTCTTAAACGGTTAAACTTTTTTACATCCATTGTTCCAAGTTAGGTGTTAAACATGTGATCTCTATCTACTCTTTTAGTTTGGAGAATTGGGCCAGTGGTGGACTCCACTTCATTAAGTTACTAATTTTGAATGTGCCCAAACAATAGCCTTGTTAGGTTGCCTGGGATTTTTGGAAAGTAGCCGTTGGATTTGTGTTTTAACATCATAATCGTGTACTTCAAATTTTGACACGTTTGTCCAACTAAGAGGTCGGAAAATGTTACGGACCCGTACTTTTTAGAACGACATAGGAGTTTCACGTTTGTGGCCCGGGTTTAATCGCATCGTTGACCGGATTCATAACAACATCAGATTTATAGACTAGTGCATCCATTACCAACCAATAAAATTCGAGAACCATGTACTTATACACGTTACTCCAAATGATAAGTAATTTTTGATTTATTTAAGGAGATAACAAATTCAAAGTTTATATTATAAAAGTCAATATTGAGAAAAAAATATTCTCTAAAAAGGTCAGATAGTGCTCCACTCTAAATACTATAGATTTACAATTAAAAAAAAAACCAACGACCATCTCGCTCTAACCGAAATGTGGAGACGAGTATAAGCATAATTATTGGCTGGATCACTTGCTTAGTTATCCTCTATAATCAGACATTTCAACCTTCGGATAGTCATTTTCTACCACTTGCTATGTATCTTTTTCCTTCTTAAGATAGTGAGAAAAGTCAATAACGAACAAACCAATTTTCCTGAAATAATAATTCCACTTCTTGTTCACCCATCTAATCTCTCAACTTCTCTCTATCTTCGTTGACAATGCATGCTTCCTTTAATTTCCAGGACCAAACCGCTCGCTTCCGTTCTACACACGTTAATCTGCTCTTTGCCTTTCGAAAATAATGTTTTGGGAAAAACTTACTATGACATTATTTTTAAATTGAATATTTTTTTGTTATTTTGTATGCGCTTAGGGGATCATGATATTGTCCTTATGATCAATCTTGATACTCCATAAATGATAAATTAATAACAACTTAAGTGATTTATTTTTTTTGCTATCCTGACATCATTGTACCATCTAATCAGGTTCGAACTGGGTGTAACTTTTGAAAGGTGACAAAGATCTCTCAATAATATTTAACACTGCTGCAATCCTGATGGCTCGATTTCGAGATCTCTTGGTTAAGCTAGAACAATACTCTCACTAGTTGATCCAAGTGCTTGTTAATATTTAAGTGATTGATTGTACTATCCATAAAGTGCACATTCTTTTTAGGAAAACATCTTGAAAGAATTTCAAGGTTAAGCATGTTTGGCTTGGAGTAATTTCAAGATGGGTGACCTTCTAAGAAGTTCCTCACGGAGCATTTGAGTGATGTCAAAACACGCCGGAAAATACTTGTGTTACTTAGCGTAAATAGTCGGTCAGAATACGAGGCGTTACATCAATATTTTTATAAACAGACTGACATGTAACTCGAATTTTCCACCATTTTTATGGTTCGATCATTTGGACCATCGGTCTATAATTTTTTTAATTTTTTAATTATTAATTATATCATTAAATTTTAAAATATTTCTAGATATCTCCTAATTTTATTGTAAAATTTATCATTTATAACTAGAAAAACCCTAATTTTATTACCTGCAATCTAACAAAATTATAAAAATTAAATTTTCAAAACAAAATTGGTTGGTTGATCAAGACGAGACAACCGGTTGAATTGGCCGATCTGATGAACGATCAGATTATTATTGGATCGTATTTTTAAAATAATACTTATGAAAATCTCATAAAGACGGTGTTTAGATGTCGGATGAATCTGATGATTCAGGATAAAGTGGACAAAATACACTTAACTACGTACGTTATTAAAAAAAACTACTTTTTTCTCATTTTCTGTTCTATGGTCAGAGGAATACATGCAAATACAAAAGTAGTACCATACATGATATTTAGTTGATCAAACATGAACACGTAGCATGCATGAGTTGAAATTAATCCATTAATTAAGTAGCAGATGGGCTTATTATATCTATATTTCTCGGTGGAATAGACTTGTTACATCTACCTATTGGAAAAAAGGAATTGACATGTCTCAAGGCACATACTTTATTTATCGATACAGACAAGCAACCTAATTATCCCAGGTTGATTGTGATTTAATTCACATTTTTAGAAGCACTAACCAACTTGTTGTTGAGAAATTTTATCATGGCACCCAACAAATCACAGATTTTTAAGTTCACTACTTACCCACCAAGACTTTCAGCCACTCATTAATTTTCTGAAAAATTTTAATGGCTTTCTTTCACATTTTACCTAATCCGAATTTATAATCTTTGAATTTGAAGACTTGTTCAGCGTCAAAGCTTAGCTTGTCTACGCGGTTTTGATCTGATGTAATATCATTATTAACGTTTTTTAACCTTTCTTACTGTGTTTGAAGATGGCTAGTTAACAAATAATACGGTTAAGTATTTCTAAACACTGAAATCAGTTGGTATGTTTTTTTTATAACTTCACTACACGTTTTGAATCCGCAGATTAAACTTTTTTTATCGATAAACTTGTTGTATTAATCACCAAGATACTTACAAATATACAAAGTCGCTCAAGAAATTAATCTGAATAATTGCAAATATTACCATAATTCGAACTAATTTGACAATCGCGACTCAAATTATCCGCAGATTAAACTTAGTAGAGATGTTTATCACCATTTCAAATTATCCCCATTTCAAATATGAATTAGTTAGTATATTAGGTATTCGAAAGAAAAAATCAAGTTTTAAACCAAATTACTGATCCTGACTTCTCATTAAAAGTGGGTTTTGACTTTATATGTTATGCATTGAGCTCTCCTATTAAGAAGTTTTCCTACCCAACAAACCTCATCGAATGTAATTCAATGTAATGTAATGAACTAACCAATTAAACAATAACAGCTAAGCTCATTGGACCTTTGATCCCTCGAATTTAATCGGAAGCAGACTAAATAAAGTTCTTCTTAGAAACTTATTATTTTCTAAGACCATATATATTTATAGTTATATATACATATATATGGCAATGAAAGTTTTAATTTGTTGAACCTCAGCACCTAAGAAAGACTTGCGAAGCAAGCATTAGAAAAATTAGACACGTATGCATAGTCTTAGCTAGTTGGTGTACCAAGCTAACTAACCACTCCCAAAAGGGGTTGAAGAGTCACCTCTAATTAGTATTATTTACATTCGTACTGCTAGAGTCTAATATATTTTTAAGTGTATTTAAATTTTTAGTCACTTGGACCAATTTCCATCGATTAGTTTGATGTCAATCCTTCCATGCAATCCTCTCTCTCCCCGATTCTTTTCTTCACTTTCGTCTCCCTATAAATACACCTTTCTTCCTCTCGTCCTTGAAACACAAACTACACCAACTCAAATACCTCGCCACTTGAGAAAAATACAACACTAATAGATATGGAGATTTTCAATTACACCTCCAAAACCAAACCTAATTCTCTCTTTCTCCTGTTGGCATTTGCCCTAATTTTAGGCTCTACATTGTCCTCGGCAGCCAAAGTTCACAACCATGATTTTGTCGTATGTTTCCTACATATACACATCATATTTTTATACCATATTAAAAAATTTAGCTGACAAATTGTTCAATTTTCAATTTGTGTAGGTTCAAGCGACACCAGTGAAGAGGCTGTGCAATACCCACAGCACCATCACCGTTAATGGGATGTTCCCTGGACCCACACTAGAAGTGAACAATGGAGACACCCTCGTCGTTAAAGTCACCAACAAAGCCCAATATAATGTCACCATCCACTGGTAATATCAATTGTTGCACGTCGGTTTCTCGTGTATAATTTGCGTGGAAAAATTATTGTATGATAATATGCTCAAACAAACCTCATAAAATTAATAAAAAATTTTGTTTTTTTCTGAAATAATTGAATTTTCCTCTTAATTAACAGGCATGGTATAAGGCAGTTCAGAACAGGATGGGCCGATGGGCCGGAAATGGTGACCCAATGCCCAATAAGGCCCGGTGGGAGCTACACTTACAGGTTCACCATTGAAGGGCAAGAAGGGACATTGTGGTGGCATGCACATAGCTCATGGCTTAGGGCAACTGTTTATGGAGCTCTCATTATTCATCCCAAGGATGGATCTTCCTATCCTTTTACCAAGCCAACTAGAGAGACACCCATCCTTCTTGGTAATGATCAATTGAGTTCATGATTTCGTTTTGTCTTTTTCGGTGATAGAAATTTCTAAAAATCACACTATTAGGGATAGAAACGTGCACTAAAAGTATGAATTTGGAAAATCTTTATCTCCACAAAATATTAATCCAGATGATATATGGTGAAAAAAACGTAGTACTAAAATATTTTTCCAAGTGATTAATATGTCTCATAAGTAGTGTGCATCTCGTAATTTTTTGTGTGTCGTAATTATATATGTCATGCAATGTTGCTAAAAAGTTGGGCAGATATGTGATATGCGTCGCTGTTATGATTACATTTTTTTTTCCTTACCTGGATATGATAATTAAATGAGTTTGTAATAGAAGGAATTATTATATTCCCCACGCATAGAATGGGACCAATCTCGGGCATGCATCATCCATAATATCGGTAGTGAGGGGTCAATTTCTTTCTTTCTATTGGCCAATTGTTTGACACGTACTGTCAAATAACATATATAGATTAGTCCATAAAAAAATACATTAGTTTAATTGGTGTGACTGGTACTTTGATGGTGAATTTTATAAAATTGTGGATTGAACTGTAATTATATAATTTGTTACTTTGATGACGATGATTAGGTGAATGGTGGGATGCTAATCCTATAGACGTTGTGAGACGGGCAACATTCACAGGTGCAGCACCAAATGCTTCAGATGCATACACCATTAATGGCCAGCCTGGTGATCTTTATAAATGCTCCACCCAAGGTAATATTTTTTCTTTAAACAGAATCAACAATTAATTGTTGGATCTTAGTTATTAAAAAAACTGATGTTTTAGAAGAAATTTAAATTCAAGTTTTATTATTAGGACAATCGAAAATTTTTACTGGTTTGACTTTTTTATACCAAGTATTTTTATAGTTTTGTTTCGTCTTTTTTGTGACAGAAAGTTTTCGAAATTCACATCTTTTTTTCACGTTTAATACAAAATATTATTGCCATTCACAGGGCCTAAAAAGTGGTGATCGTGTTTTCTTAAATCCCATGATGATTAAAATGGAACGTGATGTGTCGAAAGGTGGAAGTAATAATAAGATTTGTGCATGAAACCCCCAAGCGACCATGCTACGAAAAAAGTTAAAAACATCTAATCACATCTTTATGTTAATTGTCGTCTTCAAACTGACAAACATTAATGATGGTTCCGACATTTTGAATGTTTTGGTCCCTGCCTGTTTTAATTGATATAATTTGGAGAGTTGTCACGTTTATAATGCAATTTCAACTAACATCTAAAATGACATTTGTGAAGATATTTGGCCAATTATAACCTACCTGTAAACAGAAATATGTACACTCCCAATTTAGTGACCGCAATGCTTTTGGTTGTACTTGCAGACACCGTGGTGGTACCGACAGATTCCGGCGAGACCCACCTACTCCGAGTCATCAACTCCGCCTTGAACCAGCCCTTGTTCTTCTCCATTGCCAGTCATCCCTTCACCGTAGTCGGCGCCGATGCCTCCTACCTGAAACCTTTCACCACCAACGTTATAATGCTAGGTCCGGGCCAGACGACCGATGTCTTGATCTCGGGTAACCAGTCGCCCGGCCGTTACTACATGGCTGCGCGTGCATACCAGAGCGCCCAAAACGCCGCGTTCGACAACACCACCACGACGGCCATACTCGAATATAAATCCGCCCCTTGCCCTGCCAAAGGGAAGAACTCAAATAAACCAATCATGCCAAATTTACCTGCCTACAATGACACTGCAACGGTAACTACGTTCACTAGCAACTTCAGGAGCCCAAAAAAAGTTAACGTCCCAACCCAAATTGACGAGAACTTATTTTTCACAATCGGGCTTGGGCTCAATAACTGCCCACCAAATTTTACCCCGGCCCAGTGCCAAGGGCCCAACGGCACACGTTTTACCGCTAGCATGAACAATGTCTCATTTGTTTTCCCTGCCAATTTATCCCTGCTCCAAGCCTCCCAGCAAGGAGTTCCCGGCGTCTTCACCACCGATTTCCCGGCTAATCCGCCGGTGCAGTTCGACTACACCGGGAACGTTAGCCAGTCGCTTTGGCAGCCCGTTGCTGCCACCAAGTTGTACAAGTTGAAGTACGGGTCAACGGTGCAAATTGTGTTACAGGACACAAGTATTGTGACACCCGAGAACCATCCAATTCATCTTCATGGACATGACTTTTACATTGTCGCTGAAGGGTTTGGGAATTTTAATTCCAAAACCGACACAGCTAAATTCAACCTTGTCGATCCACCTATGAGGAATACAGTTGGTGTCCCGGTTAATGGATGGTCAGTCATTCGATTCGTTGCGGATAATCCAGGTACGTTAAATCTTTACAAAAAACTTGGACAATGGGATAGGATATTTTTATTAATTTGATTCGTTATTTTTTTTTGTTGATATTAGGTGTTTGGTTAATGCACTGTCACTTGGACGTTCACATCACTTTGGGT
Organism: Hypericum androsaemum; assembly: GCA_963995505.1. Lineage (NCBI taxonomy): Eukaryota > Viridiplantae > Streptophyta > Magnoliopsida > Malpighiales > Hypericaceae > Hypericum > Hypericum androsaemum. The sequence goes on from OZ023196.1 coordinate 6,610,871, forward strand.
CTGGCAATGGCTTTCTTGGTTGAAAATGGAGTCGGGACACTGGAATCTGTGGAAGCTGCCCCAGAAGATTTGCCTCTTTGCTAGTGATTGATAGATTCTAGAAAATCATTATCCATCAGATGGAAAACCAAAAAATTGAAGGGAATTTAGAGGCTATCTTTTGTATTTCTAAATTGTTTGGTTATCTCAGTATTGTTTTCCCTACATTATGGGGCATATAGTTGTTGACTATTGTTATTGTTGTATTTTATTTTGTGATAATCAAATTAAATGAAAAAGAGCAGGTTTTATAGTCCATGTTTTATCAATAACCTTAATATTTTCCCTCTGGTTTTATCTAAAAAAAATTCACTCTTTTTATCTATAATTTCGTATGGAATCTTGTGGTAAAAAAAATATTTTTTTATAAGAGAATTTTATTCCAAATATATATACGACAGAGAAAAAAAAAACCAAGCATTTTTTTACTAAAACTCAATTCAACATCCCAAATACCATCCACGATTAATACTTGTGGTTTGGAAAAGGTTCAGTAGCTTGAGCTTGTTGTAAAATGTTTCCGAAATACGCAACAAAGTAACATCTATAATTTGGATATTGCATGAGGAGAAGAACAACTTCTCATTAATGAACAATTGATGTACATCAAATGGCAAATTTGGTCGATGCCGGACAAACCAGGTATTTAAAGCAGGACCTCTTCAATTATGGAGTTAAAAGGATTTCAGATCAGGGCACTCAGAGGGGATGTGGTGCTGATATCTTTTGATTTGGACAAGCTATTTCCTTGAATGGCTGGTTGCTTCTTTGAGTGAATTTAAGAAGTTCATAAGGTTACTTTAAGACGACATCGTTTTGTTCTTATCTCCTCGTACAACATGGAAAGGGAAAGGGTGAGCCGCATAATCAATCTCAAGATTGGTAAGGAGTGTTATGAGGTCAGAATTGAGGAAGCAACCTTTTGTGATTTTGTGGAATAACCCTACTCTGAATGGGCTATGGATTGTTTGGATGATTTCAGGAGGATCAACGAAGAGGTTGAAGCCTCCTTAAGCTGTATGGTGGCTGCTCAATCTGGTGCTAATCTTCTTGTTGATGCATCTGTGCCTTTTGGTGGCTGTGCATTTTCTGTGGCTGAATTGCTGGCCCGGCTTGTGATATTGTTGTTGCGACTAGTTTGTAACTCGATTTGCCTACTGTTGTGGATGGTCGTTGCAGCAGAGTATCTTTTGCAGGTCCCCGATGGTGGTGTTCTGCCAATCGCTTATGTTGTTTCGGATGAGGCACAGTAGCCTGCTGTCGTTTCCGTTAGTGCCACCTCAATGTCTGTCTCTGCTACTGGAACCAAGAAGGTCAATGTGAAATTTCTTAAAGTGGAAGAGGTCTGTCCGGATACTTGTTGCTCAAGTTGGCCATCCCGTTTATGGCTTGGTTGGTGGGCTGGTAGTTGCTGCTGGTTCTGTTTCAGTTTTGGAGGATGATCTGGAGTTCCTACCTTCAGTTGGAGTGCAATTCTGCAACATTATGGCTTGGCGGAGATGGTTAGTGCATCGTGTTGGGAATTTGACTCGTGCAGCAGAAGCGGTAAATAAAATTTACCCCGGTAATTAATAATTACCACGGTCAAAAGTAGATGGGGAAGAAAAACACCACCAAGAGGGAACACCAAGATTTACGTGGAAAACCCTCTAAATACCAGAGGGAAAAACCACGGGACCAGCTCCGAAAAATATCCACTAGTAAATAGAGAAATTACAGTGGTAAAAATATCCTCACTGCCCGATACCCCGAGTTATCCCACTCTCGTGTTTCACTCGTATTTTACAGTAGAGAATTTTCACTCACTCTATTTTTACCTCAAGCTCTCTCTCTCTCTCTAGAACTTGGAAACTCTCTATTTCTCTCTAAACTCTCTACTTGGAGTTTTTCTTCATTTTGTGGATGTCTTACAATGGAAGATCATCTCTCCTTTTATAGAGAGGAATGCCATGATTTCACCTCCACCCATTAATTAGTGGAAACTCCACTCATCACTAATGGAGACTCCACCCATCACTAATGGAGACTCCACCCATCACTTAGTGGAAACTTTTCTCCTCCACCCATCAATTAGTGGGAACTCCACTTATTAGTGGGCATGATCCCATCAATTCTCCCCCTTATGCCCACTTGAGGGAGAGACCTTCTGGTTGAGCTTAATGATGAACCCCCGTGCCAGATGACCTAGCACAGAATTGAAGTTTCTCACGAGGCACTGCCTTTGTTAACATATCAGCAGGATTCTTGTCCGTATGAATCTTTTGTAACTTCATCTCCTGCTCTTCAATGGCCATTCGGAGCCAATGGTACCGAATATCGATGTGCTTCGTGCGACCATGATAGGTAGCATTCTTGCTCAGGTCTAGAGCACTTTGACTATCACTGTAAACCACATACTCATCTTGCTCCAAACCCAGCTCTTGAAGGAACCTCTTCAACCAAAGCAACTCTTTTCCTGCCTCGGTCATTGCAATATACTCAGCCTCAGTTGTAGATAAGGCAACACATTTCTGCAGTTTGGACTGCCATGACACAGCTCCCCCTGCAAAAGTAAACAGATATCCAGAAGTTGATTTTCTGGAGTCAATATCTCCCGCCATATCTGCATCTGAAAAACCCTCCAATATTGATTCCGAGCCTCCAAAGCACAAAGACATTTTTGAACTGCCTCGTAAGTATTTTAGGATCCATTTTACAGCCTCCCAATGTTGTCTCCCCGGGTTAGAGAGAAACCTGCTCACCAGACCAACTGCGTGAGCAATATCTGGACGCGTGCACACCATGGCGTACATCAAACTCCCAACTGCTGAGGAGTATGGAACCTTTGCCATGTCTTCCTTCTCCTCCTTTGTTGTAGGACATGCTTTCTTGCTGAGTTTAAACTGGCCAGCAAGAGGTGTACTGACTGGATTCGCATTCTTTGAATTGAATCTCTCTAGTACTTTCTCAATGTATCTTTCCTGGGATAACCACAGCTTCCTAGCTTGTCGATCACGAATAATCTGCATGCCCAGAATTTGCCTTGCTGCACCAAGATCCTTCATGTCAAAGGACTTTGATAAATCTTCTTTCAACTTCTTTATCATCTCAGCATCCTGTCCAACGATCAGCATATCATCCACATACAACAAAAGAATTATGAATTTACCATCATGAAATCTACGGATGTAAACGCAATGGTCTGCGTTTGTCCTGGTGTAGCCATGACTCATCATGAATGAGTCGAACTTCTTGTACCACTGTCTAGGAGCTTGCTTCAAGCCGTACAAGCTCTTTCTTAACCTGCACACCAGATCTTCCTTCCCTTTCTCCTGAAAACCTTCAGGTTGCTGCATGTAGATTTCCTCCTCCAAATCGCCATGGAGGAAAGCAGTCTTGACATCCATTTGCTCTAACTCCAGATTCAAACTGGCAGTTAGTCCAAGTACTACTCGAACGGAGGACATCTTTACGACTGGTGAAAATATTTCATCAAAGTCAATGCCTTTCTTCTGGCTGAAACCTTTCACCACTAGCCGAGCCTTGTATTTAACGAGATTATCACCATCTCGTTTCAGCTTGTATACCCATTTGTTCATCAAGGCCTTCCTTCCTTGGGGTAATTTCACAAGCTCATAAGTACCGTTCTTTCTCAAAGAACTTAATTCCTCAAGCATAGCCTCCATCCATCGAGCTTTGTCCTCATGCTCCAGGACTTTTTCAAAGCTCTCCGGCTCCCCCTCGCTAGTGACAAGGACATACTCAGAACTGGAGTATCTGGTTGATAACATCCTCTGTCTTGTTGACCTTCTGAGTTGCTCATCCTCCTGAGATTCCGAGGTTACTTCGCCGACCTCAGGGGTTTGCTCCCCCTGATTAGAATTCTCTTCTGATTCAGCACCCACCCGAAAAGATTGATCTGCATCTTCTCCACCAGTTGTTATTGGAGAAGATTCTGGTGCCAAATCAATTCCACCACCAGCCTCTATCCTTGCCTCTGTTATTACTGGGGTTGAACATGTCTCATTTTCATGAAACACTACATCTCTGCTTCTGATGACTTTCTTTCTCTCTAGATCCCACAGCCTGTAGCCAAAGTTTTCTTCTCCATAGCCAAGAAATATGCAGGGAACTGCTTTGTCATCTAGCTTTTGTCTCCGTTCCTTTGATATATGTACAAAAGCTTTGCATCCAAACACCTTCAAATGTGAGTAAGAAATACTTCTACCGGTCCACACTCTCTCTGGGGTGTCATAGTTTAGCGGAACTGATGGAGACCGATTGATTAGGTAGCATGCAGCACGAACTGCTTCCCCCCAGAACGGCTTGGGCAAGTTAGCCGTTTTGAGCATGCATCTCACTTTCTCCACAATGGTTCTGTTGATTCTCTCTGCAACACCGTTGTACTGTGGGGTGCCTGGAACTGTCTTCTCATGTTTGATGCCATAGTTTGCGCAATACTGCTCAAACTCTTTTGACGTGTACTCCCCGCCATTGTCTGACCGGATACACTTCAAGGATGTACCTTTCTCTCTTTCCACCATAGCATGAAACTTCTTAAAGTGATCAAACACCTGGTCTTTGTTTTTACAAAAATACACCCACAACTTCCGTGATGCATCATCAATGAAAGTGAGAAAATATTTGCTACCACCTAATGACTCCACTTCAATGGGACCACACACATCAGAATGCACAAGTTCTAAAAAACTTTCCTTCTTTTTAGCAGTCTTGCCAAAAGGAACTCTATGATGCTTGCCAAAGATACAATAATCACAAGGTTGTAGTTTTGTACCTATGGCGATTGGAACAACAGACTGTAGTGCTTTCATTCCCTTCTCGCTCAAGTGTCCAAGCCGCTTGTGCCACAGATTTGGTGAGGTAGAGTCTTCTACTGCGTTCACCTCATCTCCAAGCAGCTTCACTTGAGTCTTGTAAAGTGTACCAAATATCTTTCCTCTAGCTGTAACTAGATCTCCTGTAGTCAGCTTCCACAATCCATTGCCAAAATGGCTATGGAAACCAGTCACATCCAGGGCATGTATAGATATCAGGTTCAGACGCAGATCAGGAACATGTCTGACGTCTTTCAATGTTAACTTATGGCCAACATCTGTCTTGACCAAAACATCACCAACTCCCACAATATTAGCAAAACTGCTATTTCCCATTCTAACCTTGCCAAAGTCTCCTGCTCTGTACAAGGTGAACATCTCCTTGTGGGGAGTTGCATGGTATGATGCAGCAGAATCAATGACCCATTCAGTGTACGGATCACTGACCGCACAAATATCTTCTTCACAAGAAAATAGTGCCACCTCCTCTAGTGTAGATGTGGTAGCTCTTTGGTCATTCTCATTCTTCTGCTCGCCTCCCTGCTTCTTCTTGAACAGTCTACAATTTCTTTTAAAGTGCCCCTCTTTGCCACAATAGTAACACTTCAGTCCTTCTCTCGACTGGGATCTTCCTTCAAACTTGCCTTTCCCACGGTTCTCTGTGACCATGGCCTCATTGCTAGAGCTCATCATGCCATTCTCTATTCTCCGAGTTTCTTCATTCAGGATACTATCCTTGACCATAGACAATGTCAAACTTGGAGTTGAGTTTGTCAGAGAAACTTTTAGCGTTTCCCAACTATCCGGCAAGGAATTCAGCAACATCAAAGCCAGCAACTCATCGTCTAGCGGAACCTTTGCTGCTACTAGACGATTTGCAAACTCCTGGAACGTACTCAAATGCTCAGATGCATTTTGTCCATCACGGTATGTGGCTGTGATAAGCCGTTTGAGCAGAAAAGCCTTGTCAATGGCATTTTTCCGCTCAAACAGATTTTCCAGCTTCTCCCAGAGCTTGAATGCATCCGTCTCGTCAGCCACGTGGTGAATAAGACTGGGGTCAATCGACTGTCGAATTAACCCACAGGCTTTGCGATTCATCTTGTTCCAGAGAGCATCTGCTATTGCATCGTCTTTTATACCTTTTAACTCAATAGGATCAAAAAGATCCTTGCAGTATAAAACATCCGTCATCAGAGTCTTCCAGACGGCATAATTTGACGAAGTCAACTTGATGGCTTTTTCGACAGGCTTGTCCTCCATCTTCAACACCCAAAGATCTCAGCTACAAAGCCAAGGCTCTGATACCACTTGTTGGGAATTTGACTCGTGCAGCAGAAGCGGTAAATAAAATTTACCCCGGTAATTAATAATTACCACGGTCAAAAGTAGATGGGGAAGAAAAACACCACCAAGAGGGAACACCAAGATTTACGTGGAAAACCCTCTAAATACCAGAGGGAAAAACCACGGGACCAGCTCCGAAAAATATCCACTAGTAAATAGAGAAATTACAGTGGTAAAAATATCCTCACTGCCCGATACCCCGAGTTATCCCACTCTCGTGTTTCACTCGTATTTTACAGTAGAGAATTTTCACTCACTCTATTTTTACCTCAAGCTCTCTCTCTCTCTCTAGAACTTGGAAACTCTCTATTTCTCTCTAAACTCTCTACTTGGAGTTTTTCTTCATTTTGTGGATGTCTTACAATGGAAGATCATCTCTCCTTTTATAGAGAGGAATGCCATGATTTCACCTCCACCCATTAATTAGTGGAAACTCCACTCATCACTAATGGAGACTCCACCCATCACTAATGGAGACTCCACCCATCACTTAGTGGAAACTTTTCTCCTCCACCCATCAATTAGTGGGAACTCCACTTATTAGTGGGCATGATCCCATCACATCGATCTTGAAGGAAGGGCTTACGCCTATTTTGGATTGGTCTCCTTTGGTGACCAAGAGGAGGATGAGGGGGAAGTTATTGCTGACGACCCCAATTAGATCCAATTTTTGGGTTCAAAAACCCTCGGTCAAAGCGGCTGCTCTCGAGTTACTTCCTTCGAGGAAACACATTCCCCTGGTGGGACCTCATAGGTGAAAAGTCTTTGCTTGCTTATCTCTAATTTGGAGAATATGGATGATGTTGCTCAACAAGAGGAGCTATCAACCAAGGCCTGGCGTTTAGCGATTCTGATGGGATTTTCTTAGGATGTAGATTCTTTATCCATCCTCACAGGAATAAAGGCTGGTGCTCGTGGGTCTACCCGCTTCATCCCGTTTGATCCTCACTAATCTAGGTGAGTTAGCTAGGTAGGTTGGTTGCTGGGTAGGTTGGTGACCTTGCCCCTCTTTGGTATTTTTGGTTCTTTTTGGGCGTATGTTAGGGATGATACAGTTTGAATTTTGGTGAGACTCGGGTATTGTACTTAGATAGCATTGTATAATGTCTTATGATATGTGAAATCTAGTATCATGGGTGGGACACGGTTCTCTCTATCGATGGTGTAATTATCATTGGGATTACTTTGAATGGCAATACATTTTACTTATATAAAAAAGTAGTTAACCTATAATTCACTAAGTACACTTTATGGAGATAATGAGGAAAAAATGGAGTAACTAAGGAGTGCCATCACATGATAGAGATGATGAAGAAATCAACAATTACCAATTCATAATCTCTCATTTAATGTCATTTTGAAGGATGTGTTCCGTTAAAATCTTACCAGGAGAATTTTTTTGGAAAAAAATACATCATTAAAAATTAGAGAAAAAATTATTTTAATACTATGTGGTATGACAAATTTTTACTTTAGTATCATATGGCTTAAAACACATAAACAAGTGCAACTTTTTTTTAATTATTTTTATATAGAGAACCCGGACAACTGCCGAAAGGATGTGAAACAATCTCATACAATAAAAGACATTTAAGTATGACGGGAGAGTTAAGAAACTCATACAATAATTAAAATTGCTTTACCATATCCTCTTATAGTAAACTTTTAAAAGACTTTTCTAGAGCAACCCTAAAAGACATTTTGAATACCAAACTAATGGTTATTTCTCTTCCCAATTAAGAAACTCAATGTCTAATTCCTTTTTATCGGTCAAACGCTAGCTAAACGTTAATTTTGTGTGAAAAAAAACTACATTACTCCTCATTAAAACTATGCATTTTGATCGCACATCTCTTTATCGACTAATTTAAATTCGAAAAGGTGAAATTACGGCAAGAAAATACCGGTAGCAGGACATCGGCCCAACAACCTCCTAGACCTTGGCTCAACCCCAAAGCTTAACCATTAGACCATATAATGAATGCTTAATTTTAATGAGGTAAAATGTAGTCTTTTCACGCAGAATTAGTTAGCTCATGTTCGACCCACTAAAAAGATTACATGTGGTCGTATCTCATTCCTCGCGGATATAAAGCGTGCGCATGTTGAAATATATAGGCACGTAACTGTTAATTTTGTCAAATATGGATGATGTAAATGCATTTTACCCTATAAATTTTCATGACTAACAATAAATGCAAAGTTCAACTTGGCATAGCGTCTACCTATTTAATTAAATCTCGCCATCATTAGCTTAGTTATGATGTGAAGTAAGAACAAAAGTTGAGTGGAAAAAGACAGGGTTGAAGTGTTAAACCTACGAGTTAGTGACCCATTCATAACTACCATGAGAAAATGAAATCCTAAGAAAGCGAATAACAGAACAACGTGAGCAATGATGATAGTTCCAAAATCTTTATTTGCACATTCACCCGTTGTTTGAACTTAATCAATAGATCTCAATCTATTATAAATGTAACAATATTTAAATATTGTTCAAAAAATTTTGCCAACATTCAAATTTTTAGCCTGACTCAAAGCTAGATTGGTTATTTTAGTGTGTCTAGATGCAAGGTAATTTTGAAAAAAATTTTGGATAGGGGAAATGGTCAAGTTGGATTAATTTCTCAATAACCAATTGCTGTGTCTCTAGCTGATTTAGACCTCTTGCTTGCCTATCTACGTTCTAAGATCCTCGAGATAGAAAAAGTCAATAACAAACTGCACCAACCTTAGTTACTTGCTGTTTCAAATCTTGTTGACCGGTCATTTGTAAACACCAAATGTCTGAAGATACTTGAAATGCTTAAATTCAAAGAGATTAGTAATTTGGTACAGCTTCATTATGTTGCCTTGTGGGAAGAGCCAGTGATAGCTTCAGAATCCAAATAACACCACCACCTCTGTGAAAAATAAAAACAGCCTTGAACATATATTTTTCATTCATTTCTTTCACAACATTCTCTAAATTAGAGATAAGTTAATTTTAGGGAAACTTTCAAATTTACACTTTTTGAGACAAAATCTCAACCATGATTAATTAGAAATTCTAATCTTTTATTTTTGTATTGCCATGTTAGCACTAACAAAAAAGAGAAATTTTTCGTGTCGCTAATATTACTAACCATGCAGAAACCAACTGAAAAAAACTAATCATTGTTAAGATTTTGTTATTAGAAGTGTAAATTCGGGCAAACTCTTGTCACCAGAATAGACCAAACGAAATCATAGCGTACTTCCAATAGTATGTCTAATTTTTTCAATAAATAGAATTCACATATTTCCAATAGAATTACATTGAGTAAAGGTATACAAAACGCCTAACTTAAAATCCGTACAACATTTCACTTATGACCCAATGTCAAATAATTATTGTCTAACTTTTAAACATATTTTCACCTTTGATTTATCTTACAGATTGCCCTAATGATGGTCTAGACCTCTCCATTCCATTCTAATTTATAATATTTTTTTATTCCGGCACTTTCCGGACCTCACAATTTTCTTCTTTACAAGGCCTCTTTTTTGGGTTTGATTCTACTTGCTAAACCTTCTCTCTTTAATTCGCCCTTGTACCGAAGAAATCGATCATGAGCGACCAAGTTATTTACTCCAAATTTTAGCAATCAAGTCAACAGGAACGGAAAGATAAATCAATGATAGATCACCTAATTTATGTTTGCCGTTTTCAGAATTCTTTTTTGGTGCATATATTGAAACAAGTGGACATTTTATTTCTGGCAAAGTTACTTTCAACCCTTATTTTAAAGACTAACTCTGATGAAAATTCTTTTATTCGTAATAAATGAACATTTTTTAGACTAACTAGTGTCCGGACACCAATACACTGAATAATTCCGGTTTGACCTGGGTAAAATTTTTAAAAAATTACAAAATTCTACCAACAAATATTTATTAAAATGTATGGTTAACACACGGACATTGATCTTTGTATAGCTATTGAATAGTATATTTTAATAGAATTCTTTTATTTAACAACAGTTTTGGGGCTGGGGTATGATATCACAGGAGCGTTAAAATTTTGTAGTGAGAACTTGAGATTTGTTATTTTGTAATGTCTCAAACATTGATTAATCGATTTATCCAATGAAAAAAGATTGAAGTAGTTTCACAATAAAAAATATAATCTCAATATTGAACTTCTGAAAAAACGATTACCTTTTATGTAACATAATAACTAAAGAGATCTATTAGAAACTAATTTGCATGTTTATTTTTATATTAGTCAAAATTCGTAGTAAAAAAATTTAAAACTAGACAATAACAATGTCTGTAGACTAACCAATTGATTAATTTTTGTACTATTATCTCTGTTAAACAAATGAGATAACAAATCCATTCTAAGCATATGCACTAAATACAATTTAATTGATACCACCCCATGAATTTTGTAGTTGAACCAAACAATCAAGTGAAATAGTGGAATGTGCTTATGCGTTACTAATTGGATAATTAGTGATTAGGTCGGGCGTTTAATTTTCTGAATCTCTACCCTAAACCCTATTATTTTCTAGAAAATATTCTTCGAGTACGTCATGTCTTTCCCATTCACGTTTGGTATTTTTTACCTTCGTCCGTAGAAACATTAACCAAATTCTCAAAATGGGTATAAAGCTATCAAAATTATCGAATTGAGTAGTTTTATGAAAAAATAATATAAAGTAGCAAGCAACCTCTGTCGCCTCAACTTTTTTATGATTGTTCAAAACATTTGAAGAGCGATAAGGTGGTTATTGGATGTACGAATTGAGAAAATAAACATTTTACATGACTTTTCGACCTATACGGGGTGGAAAATAGCCTTATTTATTTTTCGACCCCAGAAATACTTTATTTAGCAAAAAAAACTGTGATCGAAACAAGTATCTTGTATAATTAGTTTTGATAAAACAAATATTTTCACATCGAAAGACATTTTTTGTCATGCCAAATTATTGACAGGAAGGCTAATTATAGGTGCACACTTTTGGACAAGTGGAATAAAATAAAGGTTTGACCAATTCCGATTATAAAATAGAATTAATTACGCGGTTGGACAGAAAAGAAAGTATTTGACCTTTGTGCTTTTGTCTTTCTTTTGGTGTTCCACTTTTGTGACACAATACGTTTGTTTAAAACGACTAACTCATTTGGACACTTTCCACATGTAACTTGAACAAGTCATATAATATGTAAAACATAAGCAAACCCAAAAACCCCATTATTTGCTAAATGAAAGGAAAATAATTCATCTAATTAAATTTTTTTTGGGGAACCAATAAATTTCCCACCATAGTACAACTTGTTGGTGGATTTCGAAATGGCGTAACAAATAGGTCCTTGGTTAGTAGATAATTCAAACGGAAAAACGTTAAGAGCCTTGTGGAACAAGCATTTGAGAAATTACTCCATATTTGATTTGCTAGTGGGTGCAACAACTCCTCTATAACCAAGTTTGATGTCACTTACCCCTACAAATTAATTTAAACCTAATCAGCCAACCTCAAACAACTCCTACATCTCCTACACTCTTCCTATATAAAACACCACCACCCTCTCAATTCTTACACACTCTCTCCAAACTAAAATTTGCCTTAGCCACCTTACCCAAAAACAATTGTTAAACACTCCAAACCCAAAGGGATCCATTTAGAATAGTCCATGGAGATAGCCAACCACAGTTTTGCTAATTCTGGCTACTTCTTGGGCCTCTTGCTGCTTCTGGCTTCGACATTATCACTAGCCGGTGCAAAAACTCACAACCATGATTTTGTTGTACGTGATCAATTCTTGTCCATGTTTTTTTATCTGTAGCTCGATTTTTTTTTACCAAATTAATAATTGTGAGTGTGGTTGGCTCCTTCATAAGGATTGAAATTCCCTGGCTTCTAACTGATATTTTAATTGGAACAGGTTCAAGAAACGAAAGTGAAGAGGCTGTGCAAGACCCACAATAGTATCACTGTCAATGGGATGTTCCCTGGACCAACTTTGGAAGTCGCTAATGGAGACAATCTCGTCGTTAATGTCGTCAACAGGGCACGATACAACGTTACAATTCACTGGTATTAATATTTTTTTTAGTACAAGCATAATATTATGCATTAAAATACATTTATCTACATTACTATAAGAAAATATCAATTTTATCTGCTCACCAATTTATCATGCACGAAACGTAAATGTTCCAATTTCTCTAGAATGTAACACATTAACCCAATCCAGCTTCTTGTATAACATAAATTTTTTTATATAATTAACACTAAAAAATTAGTCTACATGGTATGAGATTGAATAACATATGCCAGCTTAAGTTATTTAAAATAGGAAAAAAATAAAGCTATAAATTTGTGAATATGATACCAACAATACTATTTTATTTTAGATATAATACTCATACAATTTTCAAGTATATGTCATACCAGATATTGAACTATGAATCTTCCTTCCATTTAGCACTCGGTTAGCATAAACTTTTTCTTCTATTCCAATAACCAGAGACAAAAAGATAACCCTCCAAGCAGTGAAGAATTTGAATTTATTTAAGTATATTTTGAGTATAAATTTTACATTCATTACGAATCTACTATGGTTGTGGTTGACATTGACCTTGTTTGGTTTGGTGGATGCAGGCACGGCGTTAGACAAATGAGAAATGGATGGGCCGATGGGCCAGAATTTGTGACCCAATGCCCAATAAGGCCTGGAGGGAGCTACACTTACAGGTTCACCATTGAAGGCCAAGAAGGGACACTTTGGTGGCATGCTCATAGCTCATGGCTTAGGGCCACTGTTTATGGTGCTCTTGTCATCCGCCCTAAGGAAGGCACTTCCTACCCTTTCCCTAAGCCCAAACGGGAATCCACTCTCCTACTCGGTAAGTGATAATTATCCTTTCGTACTCTGCTCGAACCTGAATTAATCTCTTTTTTTTTCCTTCTAATGGTCCATATGGGTGAAGTTTAAATAATTAAATTGTGTTTATGGGGATGACCATTTAGGCGAATGGTGGGATGCAAACCCAATCGATGTGGTGAGAGAGGCGACTAGGACTGGTGCAGCTCCAAATATATCTGACGCTTTTACCATCAATGGTCAACCTGGCGACCTTTACAACTGTTCCAGCAACGGTATAACTTTAAATTTATCGAGTATTAATTTACTGTAATTCTTCGGTATTTTGTTAAACATTATAGATTAAGCCCATCATGAACATTGTTAAACTAACTCCATTAAGCCCATTACATAAGTACGAATGACTTTGGGTTTATCATGCAGGTACAACCATAGTCCCTATTGACGCCGGCGAGACAAACCTCCTCCGAGTCATCAACGCCGCCCTCAATCAGCCGCTATTTTTCACCGTGGCCAACCACATTTTCACCGTGGTCGGGGCCGACGCCTCCTACCTCAAACCATTTACGACCTCCGTCATTATGCTGGGACCCGGCCAGACTACCGATGTCTTGATCTCTGGCAACCAACCACCAGCTAGGTACTACATGGCAAGTCGCGCCTACCAGAGCGCGCGAAACGCACCGTTCGACAACACCACCACCACGGCCATCCTCGAGTACAAATCCGCGCCTTGCCCCGCCAAGGGGCAGGCCGGAATCAGGCCCGTAATGCCATCTTTGCCGGCCTTCAATGACACAAACACAGTCACCAACTTTGTCAACCAATTGAGAAGCCCAAAGAAAGCCGAGGTCCCAACGGATATAGACGAGAATCTATTCGTCACAATTGGGCTCGGGATCCTCAGATGTGGCAAAAACGTCCGGAACAGGAACTGTCAAGGCCCACTAAACAGGACCCGGTTCACGTCCAGCATGAACAATGTGTCCTTTGTTCTACCCTCCAGCTTCTCCCTACTTCAAGCCCACAAGCAGAATATCCCCGGAGTTTTCACCACCGATTTTCCGGCGAACCCGCCGGTGAAATTCGATTACACCGGTAACGTTAGCCAGTCTCTATGGCAGCCTGTACGGGCCACGAAAGTGTACAAGTTGAAGTACGGTTCAAATGTGCAATTGGTGTTACAAGACACAAGTATCGTCACACCTGAAAATCATCCAATTCACCTGCATGGGTACGATTTCTACATAATTGCACTAGGGTTCGGGAATTTTAATCCCAAGAAAGACACTTCCAAGTTTAATCTGATCGACCCACCAATGAGGAACACGGTGGCCGTCCCTGTCAATGGATGGGCAGTGATCAGATTCGTTGCAGATAATCCAGGTAACGTAACGATACACACTTTCTCCATATTTCATCCTAAACCATATTAAATTGGAAAAAAAAAACCTAAAAATAGAAAGTACACAATGATAAATAATTTTTGTTATTTTGCAGGTGTTTGGCTAATGCATTGCCACTTGGATGTTCATATTGGTTGGGGCTTGGCAATGGCTTTCTTGGTGGAAGATGGAGTGGGTGAGCTACAATCGTTACAGGCTGCTCCAGCGGATTTGCCTCTTTGTTAAGTCAATTTCAAGATGGGAAATTGGCAATTGCGTTCATGTTTGGACAATTATGGATAATTTCAGCATTAGTTTTGGATATCTCAATATTTTTTGCCCTTCATTTTGATTTTAATATTCTAATTGGCCAGTTTCTTAAGTACCCTGTATTTTGGGGCTCCTTTTGTTTACATTTTCTGTGATAAATAGATAAATGGAAAGGAGAAGGCGATTATTTCAGTTTAATGGTATTTTTCTCTTTTTTTTTGAAAGTGGAACATACAAGTCTCACGGGAGAAGAGAAGTTCAAAATGTTAATAGTCTTTCAGGTAGTGGATTTTGACTATAGAACCGAGGCCCATCAGCTAACAAAAATGAAACATACATTAACATTCAAATAATCCGAATCCGAATTGTTAATTTTGCTATCCGATTCTGAAAGAACAGGTCATCCCTCTGCAAAAGTAATACAAAGGATATAAAAAAAGGCATATTGACATTGATTAAACAACTAAATGTGTCACAGAAACAGACGGTTACCTTCATATTGTAGTGTGGATTTGCACTGCACGACGAATATATAAATTCAGAGAAACTGAAATCAAAGACCAAAACCACGCAAGTCTCACGAGAGAGATGATTAATGAAACGGCTTACTAGTTCACAGGATTTTCCATATCGTCTAACTCGGAGGGTGGAGCTGCGAGCGGAGTCAGGGCAGCGAGGTGGCAGGGGAATTCGGGTACCTGGATATTTAGGGTTTGAGAGATTTTTTTGTTTTGATTTGGTGAGTTTATCATATATTTCGTTGCGATTTCAACTTCAAGATAGAAATTTTTTTATCGGGTATTCTTTTTTTACCACGACTTTTTTTCACTCGGTTTTGTCGTGGTGAAATTTTGACCAGATCGGTCTTTTAGATATGGCAAGAGGAATACAACACTAAGTAAAATATATATACTATGTAATTAATAATATATACCTTTGAAAGAAATTGGTGAGCTTAGGAATTGATTGTTTGAGAGAATTTTTTGTTTTGGTATTTTGAGCAATTAAGTGATGGATTGGACTATGAGAAATTATGCCTAGTTAGGCGGCCCAGGCCCATGGGCTGACTGTAGAGATCTGGTCTGGCTTGCCAAAATACAAATTTTGGATATTTCCGATAATCCTAGCTAGTTATTTGATTATATGAATCTAAATTTGAAATACAAATTTGAATAATCCTAATAACAGATAATCCAAATTTGAATTTAAAAAAAGGGATATGAATTGAGATATCAAATAATCGATAATTTGCTTATCTCTAGGTAGAGCTATCAAATAAGACCTCACGTTGAACTAACTCAATATACCAGGAATTCACCGACATTTTTTTTTTCATCGTTACCACTCTTGTAGTAGGTGGACTTGCTCTGAGACCAGGAAATCACAGACGACCGCCGTTCTGCCACCACGGGCACTTGAAACTATATATCTTGATTTGAGGGAAATGGAAGAGGAGCTCGGATTCTTAGGACAAGATAAAGAATCACGAGTTGCTGGTCGTAGTTGACAGTTGACATACGGGCAGGAAATTGGGTACTTTGAGGGTTGTGTCCGCTGTAGTCGGCATTGGGATAGTCAAATGATACTTATGATGCTTTGAAGTCTGATGTCCTTTTCGTGGTGCGTCCTCCAAAATGGGCGAATGGCGAAAGGTCACAATTTTCTATGGCATCGAGAGTAAACCACCACCAACCTATTATTTCTCAAAGAAAAAGAGAGTAACCCACTATCAAATTATATACAAGGATAACTTTTTCGATAACTTTTTTATCGGTAAGATTAGAGGTGATCACAAATCAAATTGAATTAAGTTTGAATTATAAGTTGAATTCGTTTATCAAAATTATGATTTATATTCAATTTGTCAAAGGAGAAATTAGAATTATAAATTTTTGCATTCAAATTCTTTTTTTTAATTTGATTTTTTAAGTGTGATAGCCAACTGGACTTGGCAAGGGCGGAATTGACACGGACGCTAGCCAAAGGTCAAGTGCGTGAGGATAGACAATTGCACAGAGGATCAGAAATTCTTATGCCCAAGGACAAGCTCAATGTTTGACTATTGATGCGACCACACATAATTTTTACGAGAATTTGAATTTCTCGAATGGCCTTCCCTCTTTAAACTTATTTTTTAATACATAATTCGAAGAATTATTTGGCGAACATTGTAATATTTTTTTTACCAAATTACCTTAAACTATTTTCTTTTTATTTTCTTCGCCATGTTTAACTGGTGTTATTTTATCTAATATTTTTTTTATGAAATCCATTGATGTCGTGATGTTACAATTATTTGTTTGTTAGAGATGATTAATTTGGCAAAAAGATGTGTCTAAAAGAATTCAAAAAGTGATCTAAAAAATAATTTATATGAAAAATCTTAACAAGAAAAACCTTAATGCTTATTTGGAACCAAATCCATCAGGAAAAGAATTCTATTTCCAATTCTTAATGGTAATAGAAAGGAATTCCTTTCTCATTTTCTTGTTTGGAACCATAAGTTATATTTTTGGAATTGATTTGCCACTTTACATAAATACCCCTATAATTAACTGATTCAAGGTGAGATAGAAAAAAAAGCCAATCTAAACTAACTTTGAGCTTCAATTAAAATCTGGTACAAACAGCAACCAAAGAGTAGCAATAAGCAGCAACTAAAATCTGGTACAACTAGCAACCATGGCAAATAATATTCAGGAAACTATGTTAATGATGAACTACAACAGCCAAGCTACCCTGCAACTATGGCAAATAATAGCCAAGCTATCACACACTGTCTTGTTTTAGGACAATATCCAAGCACACCACACAAGCTGGAACCACAAGAATACACAGATGAATTGCTGATCAACATAGTTACCTTCCAGTTGTAACCTGCATCTGTTAATTGGAGCCCCACAATTACAAGAAAGATAATCCACATAAGCACCTTCACAAAATATCTAGCCAAAAAATGGCAGCAAATGTGAAATTACGTTTAGCATGATGGTAATGGACAGAAAATATGCACTCATCTCCCTCGTTAATGAAGGTTTAATCATGAAAAACAGTTGCAGAAGAAAGAATTTTATCAATATCTTAAAAATCAAGGTTAAAAATCAACTTGGAAGTTGAATCACAAGTACGTTATCATTGAAAAATTGCAAGCATTATCTTCACATCCTTATCAAGCAAAAACAAGCTGCAAACTCAAGCGTTTGCCTCTCAATCATAGAATATAAGGAGTCACATGTGAAAGAAATAATGCATTGCCTTCCGAAGTCTTCACCAAGGCGGAACATCCTTTTACAGCTTGCACTAATTCCTCTCTTTTGTATAGAAACCTGAACAATTTGCCATGAGAACAACAATCCCAGAACCTGAAAAACAAAACATAAACTGACCAATGAGGATCAAGATTTCAGCGGAACAGAATGCAAACATTTCCATTCCCACTAACCCAGGGATGGTTACAGAGGCCTTGAACATAACATCAAAAAAATCCATCCAAGATCCTACAAAAAAAGAAAACCCACTTCAGTTCTTCCAAAACCATCCAAGATCCACACATGCAAGAGCCAAATAGACAAAGAAACACCATCACATATACCCCAATGAAGAAAACAAAAAACAAAGAACAATTTAAACCCCATCACACAAAAAATAGACATAACATACCGTAGCTAAAGGAGGACATCAAAACAAAGAGGAAAGAAGTCGAAACCCCTGACCCAGAACTCAAAAATGAAAAAATAAAAAATAATCATTAAAACCCTAATATTGAAAAGATGGGGAAAGGGGGTCAGGGACTTACCGAAGGTCTGTGTTACATATTTCCGGCGAATAAGAAAGGTCGCCGACGAGTAAGCAATGGAAGGGAAAGCGATGTCGAAGGGAAGGGAAGGGGGAAGGTCGCCGAGGAAAGAATGGAAGGAGGAGCTCAAAGGAGAAAGTCTGTAATTAGGTAAGTTTGTAATATTTTAAAGGTCTAAGGGTATTAGAGTAATTATGCAGGTAATTCCGGTTTGGTCACCACAATTCCGACCGATTTTGGTAGGATTTCGAAATCCGGACTTTTAATGAAAATAGGAATTCCATTCCCAAAAGTTTTGGTTCCAAACACACTTCCATTTTTTAAAATTCCGAAAAAGAATTCCATTTCCCAATTTCTTAAGTTTCCAAACAGGCAGTTTAAACAAACTAGAATAATTAAACCTTGATAAGAAATTTGAAATTAGTTAAACATAGATAAGAGATCTGAATAAGCCAAAAAATAATGGTTTAATTGTGTATATTAGGTATATGATCCTACAGTGTCAAATGGAAGTTTATATACACACAAAGATTAATGTCTTAATTAAGTGTCTAAGTACAATAATTATAATCGCTAAGATAGTCGTTGAAGCACCAGATTTGGAGGGAAGAATGCACAATTGGCAGCCAATCATAAATGATGATAACAACTCTAATATTTAAAATAATTATGAAGGAAGTACACCTAGAGACAGAGCTAAAGATGATCATGGACTAAGTTGGAGATGATCACAATCCCTTCAACACTCCCTCTCAAGTGGGGGATCATATTTTATAACCACACAACTTTGATATAAGATACTCGAATTATTTTGCACCAAGGGTTTTGTGAATACATCAGCGAGTTACTCCTCACTTTCGATATATGGTGTTGAAATGATGCCTTTTTGAACCTTATTACGAATGAAGTGATAATCTACTTCAATAAGCTTGATACGCTAATAAAATACGAGGTCAGATGCGATGTAAATTTTAGCTTTGTTAACGCAATGTAGCTCAATGGCCCACACTAGCGCGCTAGTCGTAGAAGCCATAGCCTTGTACTCAGCTTCTGCGCTTGATTTGGACATGACGTTCTGCTTCTTTGATCTTCAGATGACATGGTTTACATACACGAACAAGCGGTAGCCAGATGTTGATTTTTGAGTGTTCACATCACGAGCATAATTAGAGTCTGCAAAATAAGAAATGCTTAAATGACCATGTTGTGCATAATTATGCTTGTCCCTGGACAACTTTTCAAGTACTTAAGAATTTTTTCCATAAGTTCAAGATGAATTACACGTGGAGTGTGCTTTATTTGACTAATTAAACTAACATCATAAGTGATATCTGATCTTGTAATAGTGAGATAGATCAACTTACCAGCTGTCCTTCGAAACTGAAGTACATCCTTATGTAATTCTCCCTCTTGACTAGAAACTTTTAAGTTCTGTTCACACTGGGGTTCTAAAGAATTTTGAATCAAGTTTTTTATATCCTTGAGTAGATCTAGGATATATTTCTTGCGGTTCGTAAAAGTACCTTTACATCAGTAAGAAAACTCAAAGCGAAGAAAGTATTTTAACTTACCTAAGTCCTTTATATCAAATCTATTGTATAGAGCAGACTTTAGTCTCTAGATAAGTTCATTATTGCTCCACGTAATCAATATATCATCAACATATATTGACACTTCTTAAACCAAACTTATGTAGTTCACCACGGAGTTTGATATATCAAACTCTTGGTGATTGTTTGAGACCATAAGTAAATTTGTTAGTTTTCTCTTGAACCAAATCTTGAGGCATAGTTAAATAGATTTTTTCTTCAATCCTCCCCTAAAAGATATTTTTTACATTCATGTGCTCCAAATTTCACCCCTGATTGGCAACAATAGGAATGGAGATACGAATGGAATTCAGTTTGGTTAAGGGACAAAAGTTTTACTATAATCAATCCATGTGGTTTGAGTGAAACCTCTAGCCACAAGTCTAGTCACATATATGTCAATTGAGCCATCACTCTTATGTTTTATTTCAAAAATCTATTTGCAATCAACAACTTTCTTACCTTCAAGAAGTTCCCACAATATCCCAAATTTCATTCTTCTTTAAAGCAGCAAGTTCACCAATCATAGTTTGCTGCCAAACGTGATATTTGACAGCTTCTTTAAATATTTTGGTTCAACATTATGATCAAGATAACTAAGAAAATCCTTATGTCCACAGTTTATCATCTTGTAACTGATATAATCTTCAATTGGATATGATACATCATAAGTCTTGAAATATTTGAGCATACTGTTTCATTGGTTTAATCTTGTGGATCTCCTCAAACATTAATCAGTGGTAGGGTCAGGAGGCTCATGATTAGGTAGATTCGAGTCAGTAGACATACCTGGATCTGTTGCATAATCAATGTTAAGTTCTTGATCAATTGTAGACTGTGTTGAATCTTCATTCTGGTTCACTTCGTGCATAAAAGACTGAATATCATTTTCCTTTCTGAAAAATGATAAGTTATCTTGTATGATAGATATTGGTTAAAATAAAAAGGTTGAACACTCTCCCTTGAAATCTTTCATTGTTTGTATGAAAAAGAATGGTGGATCTTTTATAAAATGTATGTTTCTTGAAACAAAGCTCTTCTTTTGCTCAAGGCTGAAATGCTTGTGTCTTTTTTTAGTAGTTGAATAACCCAAAAAGATAACACTTAATAGCTCTCTTTTCAAGCTTATCTCTCTTTCATGAGGAGCAAGTACAACCAAAGGTTCTTAAATAAGAAAGATCAGGTTTTTTTTATAATACTTTCATAGGAGATTGATTATTCAAATTTTGGCATGGAAGACTATTAATGAGATGACACTCCAGTAGCACTTCTTAATATTCATATTGACCATAATGGACCTTGTAACATCAAACAAATGCCTATTCTTTCGTTCAGCAGCTCCACTTTGCCGTAGAGTATAAATGCAAGAAGTTTGATGTATAGTTCCTAGTTTTTTTAGGTAAACTCTGAATTCCTTTTGATATTCTATCCCATTGGTTGTTCGAAATACCTTTATCTTAGAGTTAAATTGATTCAAAACTAGAAAATTGAATTCCTAAAAAATAGTTAACACATAACTTTTATGTCTTAAAAGA